>JAUDYJ010000001.1:223935558-225430558 GCA_030761175.1 Masticophis lateralis
AAATCAACTAAAATGTTAGGGTCACATGAATCGTATGCATTAAATTGTTTTCTCTTTGTGTATGTATAGTTTTAGCTAAGACTGCAGTCTGCAGATGTATTTTTCTCAGACAGATGGATCTAAGTTTATTTTGTCCCAGGGATTGAAATGTGAACTGGAACACTTAAAATTTAGTTACTGTAATTGTATGTACTGCTGAGTGGATTAATGTATTGAACAGTGTGTTGACTTTACTTCCTTTTAGAACTGTAACTATCCGACTCTGTATCGTTTCAGAAATGAAAATCATTCTCAAAGTAATATTAATTGAAATGAATAGTTTATATCAAGATTAGAAAGCCCACATTTGCTTCTGGCTATATATTTTTTTAATTTATCCTTTTAAGGGCAAAAACTTTACAAACATAAATGTTAAATCAGCAAAGTAATATTTTCAGTATAAATCTGTATATTTCTATGCAAAATTAAGTCCTGTGATCTCAGTGGACTTTCTCAAGAATATAGAAATATATTTCTATGCACTTCTACATATATATGTATAGAATACATGTATAATTGTATGTATAGAAATATGTTATATATTTCTATGTATAGAAATGCAGGCTTAGAGTGCAATACTAAATGTGTTTCTTTAAAAGACTCTTTATATTCACTTAAGCTTACTGTTGGCTATATAATTATAGAACTGGATCCTTATAGGGCAGTCTTCTGCTGATCTTCTCAGACCTAATCCAATTAAGTACAGTGTTTTCTTATTCCCAGCTAAATGTGACAGCTTTAATCTTATATTTTCTATTCTCGCGCATTTTCTATTCTCTATTCTTTAACTTTAAGGTCAAAGGTAAAATGCTTTCCTATGCTTCCAATGGGGGGAAAAGAACACACAACAATGTTGTATTTGATTCAGTGCGATGCATTCCCTGTTCTTAACAATATATGTTAAAACTATGATGACCCATATAAAGGATTTAGCAAAATTATAAAACAAGTCTAAAGACTGTAGAATGAGATGAAGTAAATCCAAAGAAGATAATAAGGGAAGATGATTAATAGGCAGAGCACTGCATATGTTTAGATGCTGAAAATTGGAATGTTAAAAAAAGCAGCTAAAGAGATCCCACAAAATCTTGGATAATTATTTAATCCAATAAGCAAGTATTCCAAAAAGTGCTTTGGACTATTCTACTCAGCCGCTGTTTTCTTTAGACTATCTTGCTTGCTACATTCCTTCTCAGACCCTGTTAAGTTTCTAGCCATACTGACTGCATGAGATGCTTTGGACAGACACAAGTTTCACAGATGGAACCTCATTTTTCTCTAACTATGACCTCTAATTTGAGGTTTATGCTTGCTAGACTTGATCTCAGTTTCAGGGCCCCTTAATCCAGTACTTCTTAACTATTACTTCCATTGATTCAGCACCTTGTGACTTGAAAGATTAGTTGCTATAATTAAAATACACAATTATGTACATATTTGTACACAAATATATCTGTCTGTCTACATATCTTACAAGAAATAAAGGGGGAAGACATTTGGGCACTTATTCTGCAAACAAATGAAGAAAACACACACATTTGTGTTGTGATAAATGATTTAATGAATGATAATGAAGAGATGGGTAGGGAGAGATAAATAATACTAGTCAGATAAATATTATTTTTCAATGCATATACATATTTTCAAATTAAAGCAGACTTTACTTATTTTAAATCTGTTTTATCAGAAACAGATAAAAGCTGCATTTGGATAATTTGAGCCCAGTATCCACTCAAGAAAACCTTTGCTTATGCAATTGAGAAAAGATGAACTCATCTCTAGGCTAGAGATGGCTGTTATATAAACAAGTAGTTCAAAATCAAGGACTCTTAAGTGTTGCAAGTAACCTCAAAAAATATGAAGAAGAAACCCTAGTTACTCCTGAGGATATATAAGGTAATTCTCTCTATGCACTATCAGCGAATTATCAAGTGCAATTGCTTTCATTTGCAATGGACACTGTAATCTTGAAATGTGTCCTATTAGACCCCTGCCAAATCACTTTATTGTCACTTTAAATGTACACCAATCGGCATACATTAAAATGAAATTGTGTTGTATACAACTCTCAAAAAGCCACCACATCCAATATACACTACATAAACATGACAAAATAAATAAATAAATACAAAATTATGCATATACCCACATATATTACCGTATTTTTTGGACTATAAGATGCGCCGGTATATAAGACACACCAAGATTTCGAAGAGGTAAGTAAGAAAAAAAAATGTTCTTGCCCTCCCCCAGCCCCCAGGAGCACTCTGCAGGCCTCCCAAACCCTCTGCACACCCCGTTTTTGCAAAAAACGGGCCCATTATTTGCAAAAATGGGACAAGCGGGGCAGGGGCAGGGCTTCGGGAGACCAAAATGGCTGTATTTGGTGTATAAGATGCACCAACATTTTCACCCTCTTTTAGGGGGAGAAAAGTGCGTCTTATACTCAAAAAATATGGTATATGACACAGAGAAACAACACAGTCTAGTCTGGATGTATACTTTTACACAGTGAGAAAAATGAATCTTGCAAGTTTACCAGATGGATGGCAAAGGGAACAAAGCTGTTACAGAATCTGGTAGAAATACTTTGAAACCTCTTCCCAGAGGGGAGCAACAGAAGCTGACTGTAAAGTGGGTGTGTGGGGTCTCTGCCAATGCTTTGAACTCTAAGCACATAGTACTTATAAGCAGTATCCTGAATAATGGGAGGCAAGCTTCCTATAATCTTCTTGATTGTCCTTACCACTCTCTGTATGGACTTTCTATCTGAGGAACTGCTGCCACCAAACCAAACAATGATGCAGTTTGTTAAAACACTCTCAATCATGCCTCTGTAAAAAGGGCCAGGACAGAAGGACAAAGATGTGCTCTCCTCATCCGATACAGAAAATGATGAACTAAGCCATGCAGTTTCAGAAGAACTGTGACTCATTGCTAGGTCCTAAGCATGAAAGGGGACACAGGTAGACTTTCATTGTTTCTAGCATTCCCACGAAGCACTCTGCTCACCACCATTTATGACAGCTATCCAACCGATGTAAACTACTTGAGAGGATGGGTGGGGAGCAGTTGTATACAAAGGTAATAGCTGCTACTCTAAACAATGCTTTATAAGAACATATGGAATCTAGATTTACACAATTTTACAATTAGTTCAAAATATAAGGAAGAAAAATGAGATGTTATAATATAGTCTTTTTCTTACTCTTATAGTCAAGATTATATTGCTTATATAAAGATAAATATATAGAGAAAACATATTTCCACATAAATTTGTTGCCTTATCTTCTAGATCATTTTCTATTTCTCTATTTCAACCAACATCCAAAACTTAAACAGCCTTTAATTTCAGTTCCAATGATAGTATTAATAGTATAAACAATAGAATTTTGCTGTTAATATTTATGTGCCAGTTAATATTTGCCTATCTCACTTGATTCTTTTTTAAAAAAGTTATCTCTCCAAATACAAATGCAAAACCTTGGGATATTGGCAACTTTCTGTGGCATTCTTCCTCTTCTGTTTTTTGAAGGCCAGTCTGATAAGTAGAAGACCATGGGAATAACTGATGCTGTCCAAGGGCAACACTAGATTGTCTATAGTCAGACAGATGTCCTAATAAATCAGGATAGACCACTTTCTCAGACTTCATTATGCCCTTGATTTGTGGTCGCCACAATTTAACGTATTGGGTCATTGGATGCTGAACCTGACATTGAACGATAGCCTCCAGTTTACTCTAGCTAGCTAATAAAAGAGACAGACACAAATTTTGAACGTTTAACTCCTTCAGCATTACTCACAGTCCAGGCTGATTTATAGCAACCGAGATGAGAGAGAGACAGAAAGGAGACTGAACGTGATGTCATGCTGCTCATACAGAATGCCTATCATAACACACGTAGAGCAGTTTGCAAGAACATGTGGACAAGGAGTTTTCTTCTCTCTCTCATTTCACAGAGCCTGATACATTTTGCTTTCTTCATGTGGCACGGCCATCTGTTCTGGAGCATGAAAATTTATTGCTACTATCTCATTTCCTTGGGGATACTTAGGCTTAGCTCATGTTTCATAACATTTTGCAAAAATAGATCAAGAACTTGCATTCCTGATTTATTTTGCACCTCAGTCTTTTGTTACTATCGCAGAAGATAAAAACCTCTTAACAATCTTCAAATCCAACTTTTTAAGGCTTTCAGTATCTTTTCCTTTGCTTTTTATATACTTTATATTAAAATAATATCAACATAGCATTAAAATAGAAAGTTTTAAATCTAGATTTAGATAATTTTGAGATATGATCTACTTCCACAGTTTGTCTGCATGTCTGTCTCTTTCTTTTATGCTTTGAAAATTTTGAAGCTCATTTAGCTGTGTTAGAAATTATTTTCCCTTGTAAGCATGTCAAGCCTAATATTAATTCTATTCAACTTCTGTATAATAATATTCAACAGCAATTAAAAAAAACTCTGATACAAAATAATCTATTAAATTGGAGGAAGCAGTTCCTGAATATTTAACAAAATAAATAAAATCTTAGAACAACTAACATTTGTTCCACAGTTAGTGAAAATTTTCGTCAAACAAGAAATTTAAAAACGTATTGCTCAATCATTAATTTGCATCTATTTTATTACAAACATGTAGCACACCATCAATTCCTGTAATATGTTTAGTTCTTGTAAATTAATACAACAGTTTGCATTTATTTATCAGAACTGTCTATCTACATAGCTGGGGAGAACGGGTGGATTATACTGAACCGACGATCAGAGACAGGCACTAAACCCTACTGATTTAGACTTTAAGAAAGATTAAGTAGAAATCAGTAATGAGAGAGCTATGAAAGAAATTGAAAAAGAAATAAAGACTTAGCCAGGTGGATGAAACTGTTCTTCGGATCTTTCAGCATTTTCTTCCATACTTTTATATAGCTGATATTAAAATAACATCAATATAACATTAAAGTATAACATTTTAAACTCAGATTTAGGAAATTTTGAGATATGATACTGCCCTTAAATTAGTTCAGTACTACAAAAAGTGAGATTATGACATAGATTCTGAATAGACAGATTTAGGAAAAAAGGGTTTATGTTGAAGAATTTTTGAAACTGAATATATGTAACTTGGTTCTCATTAACAAATGTGTCAAAGTTTCTGTGTGCTTCCTTTGCATTTGATCTTCTTTCTGTTTCTTGGCTACATGGGGAGGATGCTTGCTAATCATCTGATGCCATAAAAATGTCCCATCTGTTCTTGTTCCTCAGTATTTTCAAAATGTCCATTTTCATTTTGAGGCTCTGGGAATTCCATCACATTAAGCCTGGAACATCAGCAATTTAGACAGAAATGTTTATTTTGCAAAGAGAGAGTAAACTCTTTTCTACCCACCTGCAATTTCATTTACAGACACCAAGCGTCTTCACCTTCTCTATTGCCAATGATTCAAAGTGGCAGGAGAAAAACCAGAAGATTAAAAAGAACACAAGTGAGATATTTTAATCAAGATTCGGGAAGCTGTGACTCTCCAGAAGTTTCTGTGGTTCACAGCTGAAATTGTAGGCAGCTCTAATGGAGCAATATACAGGGAGACTCTCCAATCTAATTTAAGAGAGAGATAAACATTTCTAATTCAGCAAATTAGCATTTAAAACCAAGGGGGGGGGAGAGAATGTTCCTTAGGATCTTTATATATATACAGCAATTGCCACTTCCTGTAGGGCAGTAACTGATAATTCCAGCTGCCACCACTTTTCTTCTAAGAGAAGCCAGATATGGGATGAGTAGGACTCTCTTTGGCTGTCCAAAGACCAAACAATACGTTCACTTATGTTATTTATTTTTTATTTTGTTAACATTTTTATGCCATTCAACTTTCAACGGGTCATAATGACCTACGTTGGGGGGGGGGAGCCAAAATATTAAAAACAACACAAAATTTTTTTTTTGCAGTACAAGTGGTCCTCCGCTTATGCAAAACTGGGCCCAGAATCTTGGTTGTTAAGCAGAATGGTCACTAAATGAGATGCCACATGACCACATCACTCAACAACCATAATGCTGGGTCTCCCAGTTGCGGTTGTTGAGTGATCACTTAAGTTGTTAAGTGGAGCACTATAGAGAGTGCCCAGGCTTTCCAATGGGGAGACCATTAGTGGACTAACAAAAGGAAGGAAGGAAGGAAGGAAGGAAGGAAGGAAGGAAGGAAGGAAGGAAGGAGCTTGTCAATTTCACCTACTTTTTTGTTTTTAAGACCCACAAATTCTCTATTATACCAGTAAGATTAGACAGAAAGAAAGCTGGGATTTCAGCTGATGACCTTGTTTCAAGAATAAACTGTTCAGAGGTAGCGGTATCTCCATCCTGCAGGTGGTTTGCCTGTGTAGGTGTTTGCATACAATGAGCACAGCAGACAATTGTGGACAGCAGAGATTGTGCCAGGACAAATCAGAAAACGTGACTTAATGAGTCCCAGGAAAAGGCAGGCAGCTGTTGCCTTCCTTATAATTCCTCTGCTTCTCCCCCCCGCCCCCCAATTTGTTTCATTGCATAGTTGATAACTCTTTTTCTTCACTCTAATTAACCAAGGGATAGTTCAAATAAAGCTGCAGGGCAAAATAATCTTAGTAGAGAATGGTGGGGCTTCCTTCAGAATAGTCAAGGATAGGATTGCAGTTTAAGAGTTAGTTTATGCAAGCCTGGGAATAAAAGGCGAAAAAAGGGAAACCAAATATAATGTTCTATGCTAATGTTTAGCTGCTGTATGATATTCATGATCCAGACTTTTTCCTCTCTTTCCTAGCTAAATACAATGCGCAGTAATGTATTCGGCAATTATAATATTAAAATGTTAAATATGGCTGTTACACTTGAGACTGGGAATGAAGCAACCAGGACAGTTGACTGAACGTGGATTACACAGGAATTGATTTTCAATCTGCTGGGTGACCTGATGCATTAACATCAGTGGACACCTCATGTAATTTTGCAGAAAATTACAGAATGAAAGTATAACAACTATTTGCAAAAACTTCTTGATTTTGATTCAAGCGAGGGTTGATGGAATATGATACGATGGATCACCCACCATTTTCAAAGCTCATGTGATTTATTTAGGAAAGGAAGGCAGGGGCTTTAATGGGGTTTTCAATTCTAGAGATTTTCATTAAGTGGCCCCCATTTAAGCTAATGGGGTAGGGAGAAGGGAAGAATTGGTCTCCTATAATTGTGGGGATGTCAGAAGACAGAGAAGCTTTGATCAGCTTTCCAGCTATACCTACTTCATGGTTTGCAAAAAGCCCTTTTAGCAGTACTAGGTAGGAATATTGCCAATGGTAGGCTAGTAATAGGTTTATCAGAGGATTTTCAAGAAAATCACTGTGGTGGGAGCAGAATCTATAATAAACATTGATTCTTCTAAGTTAGAAGAAGAATCAGACAACTTTTCAAATACAGGTATTTTTTTTACAGCTAAAATACTTAAAAATAGCAGAATGTTTGCATGTGTGTATGTATATATGTATGATGTATGTATGTACTGTATGTATGCATTTATTTAAACATTCATATAGCTGCCCATTTTTCAACTAACTTTGTGCTATATTTTCTCATTAAGCATTAAGTGTGGGATTTTAGGGAGCCCGCTTCATTTTTATTGCTTTCATTCTGAGAAATGAACTCTTTATATTCAGATGCACTCAACTTGAAAAGTTATTAAGGATTAGAAAAAGTCCATCTTTGATTTTGCCCGATCCCATCTGTGTAAGGCAGATGGTTATTGTCTGGTGCTCTTGAACTATAATCCATGGTTCAGATGAAGGGCAGTGAGCACAGCAATTATATACAACTATATCACTGCACGTGTGAAAAGTACAATTCGAAAAAAAGGAAACGTGAACATTGAGCATTTTAATCTAGTTTAGAGATTCATTATTAAATGACATATTAAGATCGGCAAAGCAAACGAATTGCAAATGTATTCATAGTTGAATACAGTACAATGATTGTGCAAAACTCTAAACATACATTCTTTAACAAGTTTATAAAGAAAAGAATTAAATATTTTCAAAATTACAAAATACCTACTTTTGAAAATGGAAAATGTTACTTTCTTTTTTAGACTGTGTTATGCTTTGAAAATATTATTACAGAGTTTCTTGAAAGTGGTGTTAAAAATACGCATCGTACATCATGTTTAAATCTGTTGATCCACAGATATACGATAAATGGAGTTACTGAGTGGCTTTGAGGTGCAATAGCACAGATTGTTTCACACAATCCTTATCAGTGAAAAATTTTAAAATCAGAAAATAATAATTCTTATTCTTGGCCTATTTCTAGGTACCAAGAAGAAAGACAGGAGTTAGGAGGAGAAGAGTGGATTGCTAATTCAAACACAGTTAATTGTAGTTGTGCTGACTATTCTCTCTCTCTTTCTCTCATGAAACTAAATTCAACCTTCAACAACTGCTGTTATTTGTCAGACAAAAAACAGGGGAACATATCCTTTATCAGGCATGTTTTCTCTTTTTGATTTCTGAACACTTTGGTTGAGATTTATGAAAACATCATTAAATGGTTTCCTGTCTTTTAAATCTTTGAAAATGCCGTAGATCTAATTCTGTTGATCATCAGGAATGGAGTGCTCACTGAAAAGGCACATTGATTGCCAGCAAAGAGTTCTGCTTCTTGAATTTGTTGCCAAGAGCCTTCTGCATTTATACTTTCCCCATGGGAAAAGGCTGCAGTGACTTGAAAGAGAAGTAACAGAGGCAGGAGAGAGACCTGGAATGGGGACAGCAAATATCATGCTGCTACAGTCTTTCATGCTGATATATTTGAGATGTGCTTTAACTTAAAAAACCCCAAGAGGAAATAGCTATATGGACTTCCTTACCAGGGAAGCAATATTTTTTAAAATAAAAGGCACACTATAATCAGCCAGAAATGACCCTGAGCCAAGTTGCTGCTATTATCAGGATCTATGGGACATTGATAAGTGACTAGAAACTTATCTTTGAAGTTGTAACAATGTAATTTTAACATTGAATGAAAAACAGATAAATGTTGAAAGATTTGCCAGTACTCTTTGAATTCAAGGATGCTCAGTACTAGTTCAAGCATACTTTAATTTAACAATTGTAAGGGATTTATTGCTGCGTCTTTCTCTTTCACACACACATACATATTCACTCACTCACTCACTCATTTTCTGGGTGGAAATGGTGAAGAAAAGGAAGACAGAGTGGAGAAAGAAAGAGAGATAGCACTATGCATCCTATTTTCATTGCTTTTCCAACATACTGCAAAACATCCATTTATCATTCTATCACAAACAAGTGTTGCCCTATGCGACTCCAAATGCATGTGTGCAATTGTTAAATTTGTGTAGCTTGCTTATCTCACAGTACGTATGTATAAATAATTGATATATAAATGTAACATCTATAAGTGAACAAGAAGTACCAAGATTGTATAGTGTATGCTTGATTAGAAATTAATTATAGAAAACAGTAAATTATACTATTTGAACAGTGTAAATAAGAATGTATGGTCTTTCAGATAAAATATCCACTATTTGTTGTTTAAAAATACAAAAATTAAAAAACTAAAAACTTTATAAATAGTATTGCCCTCCTCTTTATCATACTACCGGTATAATGCTAAATAGTTCTAAAGATTTCAAATTTTTAGTGTCTCTGATTTCAGTTATTTGATCAATTCTCTTTTCCATACATACTTACATTTGCCTTGCTGTGCAGTATATGGTATGAGGGGTCCTTGATGCTCTATCAGCTTGGTTGCTTTCTTGCAGATGTTTTATTACTCAAACTAGGTAACATCATCAATGCTAGTCCTTTGAAGCCTGAGCTTCAAATAGTCTCCTTTATTAGTATATAACAGGAGTGAAATACAGCAGGTTCTGACAGGTTCTGGAGCACCGGTGGTGGAAATTTTGAGCAGTTCGGAGAGCCGGTAGCAGAAATTTTGAGTAGTTCAGAGAACCAGCAAATACCATCTCTGGCTGGCCCCAGAGTGGGGTGGGAATGGAGATTTTGCAATATCTTTCCCCTGGAGTGGGGTGGGAATGGAGATTTTGCAGTATCCTTCCTCTGCTACGCCTACCAAGCCACACCATGCCCACCAAGCCAAGCCCACAGAACAGGTAGTAAAAAAAAATTGGATTTCACTACTGGTATATAATATGTATGGGAGCCATTCATGCTTAAATTTGCTTAGATTTCTATTGTGAATATATGCCACTACTGCATATTCTCAGGTATGTATTTGTACACTCATGTCTTCTTGCCAAAATTAAATCCTCAACAAGTTGGACTCAGCCATTCATTTATTTCTCAGACAGTCTATGCAATCATTAAAGATCTTTCTCATTCCAGCTTAGGCATCACCATTGCCAAGTGTTAGAAATCAGACATGCCTTACGGGGAAAAATCTTTGGGTTTCCCTCAATTTGGCTTGCAGTCCTAAATTATGTGAATTTATAATTTCTGGAATGACCTCTAAAAAAACACTTTATCGTGCCCGGGCATCCCTTCAAGAAACCATAAAGATGGATCTGGCTCCACAGTAAAAAACATTTTTATGGAAACCTGTCTAGCTCCCTATTCAACAGTTGCATTAATTCTCTGGCTATGTTCCCATACCATGCTTAACATGATTACTGAATTAATGCATTTATGGTTTTGCACCATATGCACAAAATTTAATTATCCAGTTTATACAGCATACAAACTTTTTTTAAAAAAGAAAACCCTCACAGGTCAACATCAAAATAACAAGATGAAAAACCACGTAAGCAAGTTTAGAACTAACCATCTTAGCATGTGCAAATGGACTTGCTAAGTTTACAATTGACTGCAATGTGTTGTATGAATGTGTTGTCTTTGAGAAGCAATGATTGATGGGATACCTTCTTTTGCTGAGGCTCTGCCTCTTCCCTCATCTGCTCAGTTAATTGTAATGCAGTGTAGCTTGTGATACTGAAGCAAAATTCCCATTCCTTTGGTTGCTCCAAGAGTGCTGATTCTGACATAAGTATATAGTGGCTCCACCATAAGACTCTCTTACTGGTTTTTGAAGAACTGATGAACAAATATAATGTGGTTGTTTCTTCTTTGAGTTCTTCATTCTTGGTACCCAGGGTTGTAAACTAGTATCTGCTCTCATGCTTCCAATAAATTAATCTGATTGGATAGAATACAGAATAACAGAGCTGGAAGAGACCTCTGCTTAAGCGCAGAGAAAGCAGTACCTGTCTGTAAACCTAGCTTCAAACACATAGCAACAACAACAAAATGTATATTTCATGCAGTGACGTTTTCCTGATATTTTTTTTTCTTACGAATCTCCCTCTTTTCAATTGTCGTCGAAATGAAAGGTGTGTCTCATAATGTCATATTGTGCTTGAAACTATTTTTGTTTTGTATTTCATCAATTAGAACATGCTGTTTATGTAACAGTGGCATAAATATTTCTGTTGTAGTTCTTGGAAATAATTTGTCATTTTTGCATCTTGTAAATGAAATCAGGAATGCATTTAACAGTCTTGCTCAAGGCTTAATTCATATATGTATATCAAAAAACTACATAATTATTATTGTAATGGGTTCTTGCAGAGATATTTGCAGGTTTATAAAGCAGTATTCATCACATACAAATACACACACACACACCCCAGGGGTGAAATCCAGCAGGTTCTGGAGAACCTGTAGCGAAAATTTTGAGTACTTCGGAGAACGGGCAAGTACCACCTCTGGCTGGCCCCAGGGAATGGGGATTTTGCGGTATCCTTCCCCTGCCACACCCAAGCCACATCCACCAAGCCACACTATGCCCATCAAGCCATGCCTACAGAACCGGTAGTAAAAAAAAATTGGATTTCACCACTGACACACACCAATTTACTCATGTAAATGGCTGCAGAGATGAACAGAAGGATTTGCACAGTTTTGGCTTTCCTACAGACTGGTTCCATTGGTACAAAGTCAGTGGTGGGATTCAGCCAGTTCGCACCACTTCGGGAGAACCGGTTGTTAACTTTCTGAGCAGTTCGGCAAACTGGTTGTTGGAAGAAATCATTAGGGCAGAGAACCGGTTGTTAAATTACTTGAATCCCACCACTGTACAAAGTACATAATTTATTCTTAAAATTAAGATTTTTTTTTTTTTAAAAAAAGGGGTTTTCTAGTAGCTTCAGAATTATTTTTTCTGTCTGAAATATTGTACATGTCTTTGTAATTTAAAAAGATTTGATATACAGGTCACGTCATTCACTGGTATGACTGAGACATACTGTGCCCTGACACATTTAGACAGCACCAGTCAGAAACAAATTGGCTGCTTGAGCAGTTTTATCCTGAGGTGTTGCCTCAGTCTGGAGCCTTGCTGAGTTTCAAACTGAGGTACTATTAAATTGAGACCTATATTGCTCTTCCTACTTGCTTTACTCTACCAGGAATGGGTTTGTTGTTGTTGTATTATTATTTTATGTGAATGTAAACTGAAGATTTTCTTTGACAGACTCATCGTATCATACTTTCTATCAAGATATTTTTTTACAGATGGCATAAAACCTTCCTGCATCTTCAGAGTCTTTTTTCTTTTGCTAATATAACATTTATTTAAATCAGGAATAATTAATAGAGTGAACCTGATTGAATGTGATACAAAATTGGGCAACTTGTTGCAGCTTGCCCAAATGTTTTCTTCAACAAAATCTACTCACATCGCTATAAGTACTTAAGGACATTGAATATGCTAATAATTTTTCCTCATATCAGCATTGTGTCAAAATAATGTTAATTGGCCTATATAGTACAGATCTCATCAAACAAACAAAACCAGTTGTATTTGGTAGGGCACATCTTAAAAAGTCCATGTTGATTGAGTGTTATCTATATTTTGACTTTAAGATAGCTGTATTAATTGAGTTCTACATCAACTTTTCCATAATTGTACTGAAAATCAATGTTGGGCTAGCAGGTTTAAAATTAACAAGGTCGCTTTTGAAATAGAGGTATTGATAATATGGCAAGACTTGTAATCATGGCAAGACTTGTAAGATCTTGTAATACTCTCATATTCTGTCGTGGTTGAATATATTGCACACGCTATTAGAAACATGAGTGCTGATGGATTGAGAATCAAGGAAACTTCATGCTTGTACACATAAACCAGCAGGTCACTTATGCCCATGCCAAATTCCATTGTGTTTATGCTACGTATGCTTTGAGGGAAGTAAAAGGGGGATTATTTATATTTTTAAATTTAAATTCATGCTTAAGTGATGGGTTGAACTGGAGCCTAGACGATTTTACTTCCTTATTTATAATTTAGCACCCATATATCTGTCAACTAATCTGAATTATTTCCCTCAATTTCCATTTTTTTCCATTAGTAAAAAATGCACAAAAATATATACTGTACTTGTGGGATGGGAACACACAGTCTCTTATCAATGTTTTTTAATGTGAATTTTATCCTGAGGGATATCCAGTGGTATGATCACATTGAGACTGTTTTTTTTTAAACAGTTACCAAGGTTAATGTGATGGATAAGATTGACATATTATCTATGTGTTAAATCATAATGACATTTTAAAAAATGAAAATAAATACATAAGTACAATTACTGTTCACCGCTTTTAAAAAGTATAAATAACTAAATTGCTGAGCAAAATTATAGGGAATAGGGAGAAGAACTTTCTCATTGTAAAGTCATTAGAGAACATTTTTTCCCCCCAGGCTGAATTTTGTGTATGCATCCAGAAGCATTACTTTTTCCACTTTCCTCTGACTGGAGTTGGACCACTTGAAACTTGAAGGCAGTGTTTCCCAGCTTTGGCAACTTTAAGATGTGTGGCCTTCAATGTCCAGAATTCGCCTGCCAGCTTTTTGCTAAAGTTGAGAAACATTGCTCTCTAAGGTCTTGCTGCTTGCTTTCTCAGTGATATAATTGGAAACAAAGTCAGTTCCAGATGACTCTCAGTGCTTCTTTTACTTTCTGACTATAATTTATGCTATTTTGTTTCTTTAGTTAGAAGTTGTTTTTTTAAACACTGATCTATCAGAAATCCAGTTGTCAGGCCCTTCTATTTTCAGAATTTGAATCAGATGACTTTTAAGACATTTTTCCAATTGCCACAGTTCCATGCAATTATTTCAATTAAGACATTTTTATAATTACTTAGCAAACTCCAATAGAAGAGAATATATTGTAGAGTTTATTTTTATTTATTAGATTTATATTGCTGCCTATTTGCCCATGGTGATTTGAACTGTGGAGTCCTTGATGGTCATTATGAAGAGGTTCCATTAGCTGACTAGGTTAACATTATCAGTGAGCACTGGATAATGAAATGGCTGCAACAACCAAGCAAGCTTAGAGACCAACAAGGATTCCACTTAGCTAATTATCTGGCTCAGAAATGTAAAGAAACTACAATGGCCAGAAGTGTCGGATGTCACAATTCCTTATTAAGGTTTCAGGAATAGGGGTCCATACTGAATTCCATGTAGAATGTTACAACAATGAATAAGATAAGACCAATAATCTAAGCAGGAGCGTGGCTGTCATCTTAGACTTGTAAAATGCTAGCTTTGGATTTAGTTTTCCATTTAAGAAGACAACTTGTATACCAAAGCAAAATGGCAAGATTTCTAAAAGGATTGTGACATTTATAATTCACAATGTGGAGATTCTTCTGTATCACTGACTCTTTGACAATTCTCTGGTACCTTTCTATATAGTAAGCCAATGTAATCTGAAGTAACTATATTTTAATATTATCATTTAAGCAAATGGTCCCAACCTTTCTGGCTTCACGGGCAGGCAGCAGTGTTGCAAGTGAAGAGTTGGCAGGGGGGACATGGTTTTGCGTGCACAACCTAGATCCTGCGCATGCACAAATTACACTTTGTGTAGTCATTCGCTGTTTGCATGGCCTAGTTCCCAACAGGCTGTAGACCAGTACCAATCTATGGACTGGGGATTGGAGATCCCTGATTTAAACTCTATATTTTCCATCTGTCTCTAGACTTGATGTTAAATCCTTCAGGCCCTGCACCTTCAGGACTGTGTGAAATATAATTCGGAAGTGATATTTGAATTATCCAATATACTTGTCTTTCCTTTATTAAAGTCCTTTCCTTTCCTCAAAGCATTCAAAGCATTTTTGCACAAGGACTATCTAACTGGCTTCTTCTCTGTATTTTATCAACAGAAAAAAGATCACCTCAGAATCAAATCTTATATGAATGTGTATATTTGCATAATCCACATATTTGACTTCCTGCAGGTATAATCCATAGGATGGGTACACCTCACATGCCAAACTATAGTATAATCTGCTTCTTTGTGATTTAATATATGCTGTGAACCGAGCCTTCTTGGTTTGTAAAGTAGGCTGTGGTTGAACGTCTTCTGAGATCCAACCAAAATAGGTAGTCCTCAATTTATGGCGAGAGATGGGGGTGGGGGGGGGAGCGGGAGAGAATCCTTGGTATAATCACACCAACTTTTGGTTCTGCATTGCAAAGGGACAATTGTGTTTTGACAAATCATTAAAGTGATTTGTCAAGGGTCTAGAGCAGTTTTTCTCAACCTTGGAAGTTTCAAGATGAATGGATGTCAATTCCCACAATTCCCCAGGCACCCCCTACCTGGAGAATTCTGGGAATTGAAGTCCATACATCATATCCAGAGAGGGAGGGAAGCCCCCCCCCTCTCTCTGTTAGGATAAACTTTACTGCTGAGCAGGGAGGGGGAAACCAGAGAACCGCTTACTTTTCTCCACTTGTCTTTTCCTCCCGAGACCCCCCCGGTCCCAACCCACAATAGCAGTTTTCCTCATACAAGCTCCCCCCTCCCTTCCCCGACCCCCGCTTGCAGGCAAAGCTTTGTCAGAGCCGTTCCGTTGCGACCGATTCCGATCGCAGCAGATGGGCAGCACTCTTTTGACACCCCCGATCCTAAAGCAGCCTCCTCCGCTTAGGGGGAATTAAAAGGCCCCGACCGCAACCCGGAATAGCGGGGCAGGGCGCGAGCCCGTCACCCGGCGTCCCCTCGGGGAGTTGTGTCGACCTGCCTCGCCTCCGCTCCCCTGCCCTCCCCTCCGCAGTGGCCACCTTCCCCCAGCCCGCCGCCTGGCCGGCCCTCCCCGAGCGCACGCGAAACGGCGGCCCTGCCGCAGCCCGACAGGGAGCGCCAGCAAGAGACAAGCCCGGCGGCGGCAGCATAACAACAAAGCGGAAGAAGCGGCGGCGACGGCTGCGGTTGCAGCGGCGGCGTCCCGGACTGCGTCCGCGGTAGCGTCCGCTAATGCTGGGAGATCCCCATGCCAAGTTTAGAAACTCGGGGGCTGCTTTGGCTGCGGCCGTCGGGCTCCCGGGCTGCTCCGGCGGGTCCCCGGGGAGCGTAAAGGCCCCGCCCCTGCCCGCCGCTTGCAAAATGTCCCTCCGCAGAGCAGGTAAGGTAGCAACTGCGCCGAGCCTTTCCTCCTCTTTCCTCGGCTGCCCCTCTTTCCTTGCGCGTTTTGCGCTCCCTTCACCTGCTCTGAAGTGGACCCCGCCCTCTGGCGTGTCTCTCTCTCTCCCCCCCTCCCGTCTCCTCCCCTTCTCTCCTGGTTTAAGGCAAAGGTAAAAGGAGCACTGGGCGAGGGGCGGGCGGTGGAGGGGTGAGCGGCGTCGGGGGTCGCCGTGCTTGTGTTTGTGTGTGTGTGTGAGAAAGCAAGATGGAGAAGCGGCTGACCCGGGCATGTGCCCGCCGGCTGGCCAATCTCGCCGAGGCTGTCCAGCGGACAAGCGCGCGAGGCCGAGGCGTGCGCTCGCGCGTGGGTTCGAGCCCCGGTGCAAACCCGATGACCCGTTGCGAAACAGGTCTCGTAGGCGCTGGCAGGTTGATGCTTTCCTTAGGTCTGTTCTAAAGAGAGAAGGGAGGGGGGGGAGGGGGCACTGTGGAGTTGTCCGCGGGTTCTTCGGACAGACCTCTCCAAAGTGCTTGCAGCCCTGGGCTTTGCATTTTTTTTCTTCCCACGAGTCCCGGGCAGTCGTCTGTCTGACCCATTCGTGGCGTGTAATCTGCCTCTGAACGAGCGAGATGCGGGCCCTGGTGGAATGTGTGTGAGGGGACGACAGGCCCACGCTTCTGAATTTGCGGACAGAGCGATGTGCAGCGGTGTCATCCCCCCCCCCACCTCTCTTAAGTTTTGCACAGCTCCTGCACGACTTGCCGGACGCTGCTGGTGACGACCCTGACCTGAGGGAATGGGAAGGGCTAGTTTAGAATGCTTGGGGAATGGGGATGAAGAGGTGGCCTCGTTGAGTTACGGATGGGGAAGATGGGTTTAAGCCTAAAGAAAGACACGCTGGCTTTTGGCGACAAGCTTCTGTCGCTTGAACTTGCTGGTATAGTTGCATCGGGGCTTTTGTTAAACCCGCCTCTAACTCCAATCCCCTCCCTCCCCCCCGCCTTTGATTTCCCTTTCATCCAACTCCTGCTGCCTGGTCCTGGGATCAGGGCTCCCACTGTTGGGCCTTTTCTGTCCCTTCTGTTTTCATCTCTTCCTGCTGCTCTCAGGGCCCTTCTTCCTTGCCTCTGCTGGCTCCTTTGCTTGTTCTTTCTGCTGTCCCCTGTCCTGCTGTTTGCAAACTCTTTTTCCTTTGGCTGCTGCTGCTGGAAAGGGGAGCTAGCTGTACAATTGTGTGCCTGTTGCTACTGGCAACTGCATATACAGCATTGTTATGCATCCATAAGCAGCTTAATTCTGATGGATGGCAGAGAAATATGATCATTTTAGGATGACTGAGCTGGGGTATATTGTGCTTTGTGTGTGTGTGTGTGTGTGTGTGTGTTTGCATTGTATCTCAGATTCAAGTTTTTAATCTACAGAGTGAATCCCAGAAGCTGCTTCTTTATGATCTAAGCCTTTGATGGGTTGTAGCAAACCTGTATTTGCCTTTTCATTATCTATGCTTCTGTTAGTTTAGATAACTGGAGATTTTCAGTATCATTTACTTCTGTGCTTGAGTATTGAAACTGACCTGTCTTACTGACCCAGAAGGATTTCTTGAGTTCTATCCGGAAGCAATGTGTAATGAGACCTGTTTAGTGCAGATAGTAGAAATATTAATTTTCTTTTATTTTCACATTCTCTTTTACTTGTTGATTACTTCTGATAGTTGTAGAACTAGAAAGAATGGGGTGGAAAGAGAAGAACTTGGATGGGCATTTCAGTTAATATTAATACAGAAAGTCTCATTGGAAGTTTTATGTATTTATAGTAGCTGTATATTGCCACCAATTTCATCTGCATGAATTAAACTTCTTTTCCTTTTCCTTCCTTTTCATGTTATTGGCTAGCAGCCCCCCCGCCCCCCATGTAAAGTAACTTTGTTAGTTACTTTTATAGCAAACCTACATTCCTTAGCTTTATAAATACAAGCCAGGCTAAGCAAATCATGCAGTGTGATGGTAGGATGAAGAGCTAGATTTACAAACATTCATGATTTTGTAGCTGTGACTTGATATGATATGGATTTTAAGCTTACATGCTTAAAATTTCCTGACAGCAACTTTTTACACTGCTGAATATATATGTGAATATTTATGTACAATACGATTTGGAGCCACTCTAAATCTAATATTAAGGAAGTACTGTATAAATGAAAGAAAGAACAAAAAAGAATTGTTTAATAACAGTTTCAGCATTTTTAGGATAGTTTATGGGGGAAACACATGACTAATGATATCATGTTTGAACTGGATGGCTATTTTTTCCAGAAAGTATGTTTAAGTATAAGCATACATGGCAATATCTGTAATGAAGCAGTTGATTACTTATATATGATTAAAGTATCCTGAGTGTGTGTTACTATGCTACATATTCCTCCTAGTTGGTGGGATCTGTGGATTAGCTTGTTGGCTTTCAAAGTAGTCTTTAGAGTAGAATTTGCATTATGCAGCATGGGCATGCTGGGGATAAACTGCTTTGGTTACACTTATGCTGTCTTGAACAAAATGTGCCAGAAGTGACTGATACAGTCCTTACCTTTATCAAATAATCAGCAGGTGATCTAAGGTATGGATAAAGTTTTAAAAAGTGTTCTGTGAAAATATGGCCTTTAATAATCTATGGACTACCTGGAAACAATTAGCAGATAACGGAAGAATGCAACTTGGAATATAAAAAAAAAAGTAATAATGGACATGAATTAATGAAGGATGTAACAGATATGAGTAAAAGTAGTTTGATATTGTGGGATAAAATTAGTTTGTTCAGGAAAGTGGAGGTATAGATTTAATTATGAAAGCTAAAATATATTATTGTTATATTCTTATCTTTCTACCACTGTCTCTCTCAAGGTAGTGTGCATACCTAATACCCCTGCTTCCCCATAATAACAACCCTGAGAGGTAGGCTGGACTAAGAGACTTGCCAAGTCACTGATTTGGTTTTCATGCCTCAGGCAAGACTCACAATCTTCTGGTGTCTAGGCTGGCACTCTAGCCACTATACCACGCTAGCTCAGAAAAGTAAGAATTTTGGTTACTGTGAATTCACCTGTAAGTAAGAATCCATAACTATGACAGTTAGATGTTATGTTCAATGTAATTGTGAAAATGAGAAGAGACAGAGATGAATGTTGCAAAAATATTGTGCAATATTCTGAAAACCATCCAAGGGATTATACTAGATAACATGGATAAGTTGGAATTCAAAGAAGTTAATGCAAAAAGGAGAATTGATTATTTGAGGACCCAGGAATTAGTGAGAACAATGAAATATCATCTTAGAAACAGATGTGCTTCAAATTCATAGACTAAATGCAAGTCACCTAGGTGGCTCAGTGGCTAAGACACTGATCTTGTCAATCAGAAAGGTCGGCAGTTCGGCGGTTTGAATCCCTAGTACATTTCTCCTGCTTGAGCAGGGCGTTGGACTAGATGACCTCCAAGGTACCTTTCAGCTCTGTTATTATTACTATTACTTCTGTAATTGTGAGGTCAGATAGTTTATTAAATAAATAAAAAACTGAAAGCATTATTCTGCAAAGCAGAATAATATCAAAACAACAGCATGTATATATGTAATGTCCTCAAATACATTTCATTATTTGCACCATACTTTGGATGCCCATGTGCGAAGGAATAAATACAACTCTTGAAATACCATTGATCTGATCGTTTACAATAAAAGACTGAGATAACTAATAGTACTAGGATGATGAGGAGTTCTGAATGTGGCAGGCCATTTCCTGTTATTGTTTGGCGCCAATTGTGGGGGGAAATGAGCATGGAAGAAAAAGAAGAAAAAGAAATGAGAGTGTAAGAAGAATGACTGGAGAAAGAGAATCACAGTACTTGGTGATTCTTCCAAGCAGACTTCTTTAATGTTCTACACCAAAGGCAAAATTTTGCCAAACTAAAGCACTCTATGCTTTACAACTAACACATATTCTGGGAATGATTAGGGAGAGGCCGTCTTTACCATTCTTCTCAAACAAAATATCTGAACTGAGTTGCCTCTTATTCCTCTAGAATGCACCTCCTCCCTCCTGAGTTCCAGAATACTACACTCCATCGCAAACAAGGAGGACTGTATAAAACAGTATTAGAAGATAATTAACTTCCCAACAGAATAAATAGAAAGTGAACCAATGAAAAGAGGTTATGGAAACTGCTTAGAACAGAATGAAAAGTACTAGGCTACAGAGTGCCTCAGAAGTGTGAGCCATTAATAGAATGAATGGAATTAATGATAGTGATTAAATGATTTGAGCTGAAGCCAAACTAAAAGAATGCTGTAAAAAGCATTTTAGAGCTTTGTAATGGAATGATAGAGATATTTTGATGTGTGAAATTGAAAACAAATGCTATACATCTTAGTTTAGTACAATGCAGTAAAAGATACTTGAAAAAGGAATCATAAGTCTAAGAATTTTGAAAAATGTTAAGGCTGCGGGATAGATGGTTTCAGTGGATAAATGTTAATATATGGATATCATTCCAAGTGGCTCTACAGCCTGATTAATTTGTAAGAAAATTGAATGAAAAAGTGGGATTAGTTTGTGTTCTTGAATAGATGGTTGGCAATATACAAGAATATATTGTATGTACAACATACAATAAGCAACATTTGGAAAGTAGAGTGAGACATTTCCATCACTGTTCCATCTTTAGAAATTTGGAATTGTCACCCTATTAGAATGCTGTGACAACTAGTAGATGAAACTAGGATATCCTAATTCATATTATGGACAGACACCTGAGATATCTTCCTGGTGAATATGCTAATTTAAATCTTATAATGGATATTGCACTCCTGCTTTCTAAAAATGTAATAATTTCATGTATGCTTGGTTTTGGAAATGGAATAATCACCACTTTATGGTGTTTTTTTTTTTTTTGACAATCTGTGTCTCTTATTGCTGGTTGTAAAGTTTCATTTGAGTTGAGCTTGATTCAACACTGACAGATCCATACTATTGTTTTGAAAACAAAATGGAATTGGCTTTCTATTGCCTACAGTTTACAAGAGACTAACATTAAACAGATTGGTTTGGTTCACTTATGATACCAACTCATTGTTTACGAATCATATTGCCTGGATTGCAAGACACCATACCAGTGATGGCTAACCTTTTTGCCATTGCGTGCCAGGAGGCGGAGGCTGGGGAAGTCTTGCGCACATGTGTCCACAACCATGATTCTATGTGCCCCACCCCCAGGAATGCGCACATGACCCCCCCCGCTCCCCCCGCTCCTGGCATGTGATGGCCCGGAGACCTGTTTTTCTCTCTCACCTGGCTCCAGAGTCTCCCTAGGAGTCTGGGGATGGTGAAAATTGGCCTTCCCCACCCCCCCGGAGGCGCTCCAGAGGCCAAAAACAGCCCATTTGCCAATTTCCTGTGGGACCGGAAGTTGGCAAACAGGCCATTTCTAGCCTCTGGAGGGCCTCCGGGTGGGAGTGGGGAAGGCTGTTTTTGGCCACCCCAGACTCCTAGAAAGCCTCTGGAGCCAGGTGAAAGAGAAAAATGGGCCTTCCCCACCACACCCCAAGGTCCTCTGGAAGCAGGAAACAATCTGTTTCCCTACTTCTGGTGGGCCTGGAAGGCTGGAGCTAAGCTTGTGTGCCTGATATGGCTATGCATGCCACCTTTGGCACGCGTGCCATAGGTTCGCCATCACGGCACTATACTAAACCAAGCACACCACATTATAGCTTAATATATTGTGGGAACTTAGACATAGGAAGAGTTGACATTAGAACAGAAAAGTAATGTGCTGGGCAGGCTGAATCTTTCCTTCTGTGATGAAATTAGTTTAGGATATTGAACCTTGTAATATTTGAATTTATTGTGGCACTTAGTTTTTGAGGCTGTGAACACATTTGTAATTTGAAAACAACTTGAGCACCATCATACAGGATGCCAGTTGTAAAATGATTGAATTGAACATTCATTTCACAGAAGGCTAATAAGGCAAAAATATAGCTTATTCTGAAACTCGAGCACAAGGCAAATATGTCTTTTGAGCCTCAAAGCACAGAACTTATTCTGAACTGACTTTTTTTTTCTGCTTGAACAGAACATTCATTTCACAGATGGCAAGTACCTTAATTTAGAAATTGTCTTTATATAAATTATTGTAAAATGCATGCGTCATTACTCACACTGTATCTCTCCCTGTATTTTCACTCAGATATGTCCTAGTCTTTACCCCAATTTTAAATATCTAGAAATTCCCTGAGTTTATTCCTGTTTTCCCCCTCTTCCCCACTCCTGATAGGTATTTTTGCCTATCTTTCCTTTTTCTTTCTAACATAATAAAATCTTTGAAATAAAGTGTATAAAAATGCTCTTTTTCTGTCAGCAGAATAATTCTCTAAGAACTGAGCACAAGTGGACTAAATTTGTTGTGGTGGAAGAAGATGGCACAATAAAGAGGAAATTCAAAAATAGGCTAGATCTGACCAAGTGTTATGGAGCAAAAAAAAAAATAAACAAATAAAAAAAAATCCTCTATGTATGTCTATGAGACAAGCATTCCATGGCCTGGCATGTTGATGCCTGTTCCATTTTAAGCCCACTACTTTCTAGTCATGACCTACAGCAGAATTTGATGCTACTCTCTGCATACAACTTTTCAGTGCACATGAATGCAAACATCCATAGATGTAAAATAATATATTTTAGTGGAAGGTTTCTTCTGTCTAATTGAATGGCATTACAAATGGTTCAATCTTGTAAAAAATCCTCAAAGGAAGGTTTGCTCAGTTCCATACATTCCCGTGCATTGGTCCCGCTTTCCCTTTTAATCATACGGCTAACTGATAAACTGCTACTTAGATATCACTATGATATCTAAGTAGTATGATATCTATGAATTTGAAATAGGTCTAGAATATGGCAGTAGAATTGCTGATAGATAGACAGGAAAACTTGTTTGATTGTAGCATTTTCATCTCTGCTGTTTTAAGATTCAATATAGGTAGTTCTCGACTTATGGCCATTCATTTAGCAATCTTTTGAAGTTATAACTCTTGAAAAAAGTGACTTACAACTGGTCCTTGCACATATGACTATCGTAGCAACCCCATGATCATGTAGTTGTGATTCGGGCACTTGATACCTGGCATTTATTTATAATAATTACTTCATCCCAAGGTTATTTGTGACCTCCCCAGCCAGCTTCCAACAAGCAAAGTCAACTGGATTCACTTAATGACCACATAATTTGTTTAATGACTGGCAAAAATTTGTAAAGCTGGGCAAGGTTACAGGATTACTCACTTAACAACTGAATCACTTAGTGACAGAAATTCGGGTACCAGTTGTGGTCATAAATCTAGGACTACCTGTAGTTCGGCAGGTCTTTTATCATAGGTGTTGTATTTTCATCTGATTTTTAAAATAAGTATATAAAATAATATGGATTGAGAGATGATAATGCTAAATAAATAAATACATAAAATAAAATAAAATAATCTACCTGTATAGTCTGAAATACATTTATTTTCTTAAGCTATGCCATAGCAAGTTGCTACAAATGAAAGAAAGCAGGATAATGCTTATTTGGGACATACAGATTAATAACTGCATTTTGAGTAGCTACATGACTTGTCATGTGCTGTTTTGTGGCATGAAAGTTTCTTATGACTGCAGCAGGTATTTGTTATAATTATTATTGACTGTATTTTGGCAAAGCATCACAGCACCATTGTTTTCATAATTGTGTGCTTGAAAAAAGAAATTGGCTGACAGTATCACAAGATCTGCAGCCATTAAATACTTGGGAGTGTTTGCATGCACACAAACTTTTCCCAGTTTAATTCCCAAGGTTTAAAGAGTAGAGCATGACATTACGAGGGAGCGTATCCATGCCAGTTTCAGTTCTGTTCCTTATAACATTCTGTACTTCGTAACAGCGCTACTCGACCTGGTGCATTTCAGATGTACAGCGACATCAACTCTTAATAAATTGAATTGAGTTTGAAGGAGTTCACGTGCAGCACCCGGACGATACCATATCAGGAAAAGATTTTCTGAATTACATTGTAGGAAATAATCTCATTGCACAATCTACCAGTATTTCTTGGCCTTCATGACATAACTGAGGGTCAGGTCTGCAGGTAATGCACCATAGTGTAATGTCATATCACGTTTCTAATAGGTTATGAGGAAGAGAGAGTGATTGGAGTGATGGTAGTTCATTGTCCCTTAGCAGTGTTCAGTACGGTTGTGCATGCTTCACAATAATTGGGGAAAAGTGCCTCTACTCCACATAAACAACTTTCTTTTTATTCATTAAAAAGGGTCTCGGTTTCCAGTCTTCTGAGTGAGCTCTGCTAATGGATACACTTGAAGGAGATGATTTAAGGTCATCTATTCCAAGTTTCTGCTCAGTGTAGGGTTCACTACTGTGTTTTCCCAAAAATAAGACCCTGCCTTATATTTTTTTTGACCCCTGAAATAAGTGCTTGGCCTTATTGCCATGCACTCAAAAGCCCAATTGGGCTTATTATCAGGGGTTGTCTTATTTTGGGGGAAACGGGGTAGGTAATCTCTGACAGGTAACCATCCGGTCCTTCTGAAGACCTACAGAAAAGGAGAATGTATCCAGGGGTGGATTTCAAAAATTTTAGCAAGCGATTCTCTACCTGGTTGCTGGCTGGGCGTGGCCATAGTGGGCGTGGTCTAGTCAGCCTCCTGCACCAGGGCGGGGTGGGATTTGCCCTCCACAGGCTCTGGAGGTTTTTCTTGAAGGGCGAAAATGGCCTCCCCAGGCTCCGGAGGCCCTCTGGGGACTGGAAACGGGCCCATTTCCGGCCTTCCCGAACTTCCAGTAGGCCCGTTTTTCACCCTCCCTGCGTCTTGCACTTACCTGCATCTAAAACGGGCGACGTGGGGACTCCTGGGAGGGGAGAGGTGGGCGGGGCCAGCCAGGAGTGGGATTTGTGGGTTCTCCAAACTGCACAGAATCTTAGCTAGAGGTTCTCCCGAACCCCTGGGAACCCCCAGCAGTCTACTCCTGAATGTATCACTTCATACAACAGCTCAATTATACCTTGTTTAGTCTATTATTTCACTTTAAATTGTACATCCGTAAGGAAGTGGTATATGACATACATATAAACCATAAAGTTCTAACATCTGTTGCTAGAGGAACCATGTGATGGATAGAGTTTGATATTTCTACCTGAAATCTAAGGAATTCATGTACTTACCAAAACAGCTGCTGGATAATAGGTTACCTTTGGGGTTTCAAAACAATATTTTCAACTCTCTTATTTGTTAGCTGGTTTATTTGATCTTAATTTCTTTTTTTGATAGTAAAATGCTTTCAGTTGTTTTCATTTCGTGCATTCACCATCTAATTTATTGTATTTGTATATTCTTGTTGAAAGAACAGGGGCCCTTTGAATTTAGGTTGAGTGATTTCATGAAAGTGGAATTACCTTAGGAACTGAACAATAGATTTTTTTCATTGACATCTGTCTCTGGTATAATGATGGATCATAGACTGAAATTAAATTGAAAACGCTGTTTGGGGGAAGAATTCTTTATAGGTGATTTGTCAAAGCTTTTTTTAAAATAGTTTACTGGATGACACTGTGTTCCTCTTAAGATGCTAATTCAATGCCTATGATTCGAGTATTCAACATATTTTTTTCCACTGTTCAATATATATTAGTGCTTTCGGTATTTTTACACATTTTGCTTTCAAGCTTTACTTAGGTTGAATGCCAGTTTCAGATGATTATTTGATGATCCCAGAAACTGTTGTTGAAAAAAGAATTAGTTTAATGTTTTGGAAAGATGCATAATAAAAAACAAACTCCCGTTTATTCCTTGCTGATTTTGTACCCTTCATAAGATTTTCAAATAAATGAACTGGTGCATTTGAATGACAAAAATCATGCATTTGCATTTAGCAGAACTAAATTATAATAATAAAGATAACCAATCTTTTTGGGCCAGTGCACACATTTGGAATTTTAAGAGTACATTTTGGACGTTCTTGCAAAATGACTACCTTGGTGGGAGGGGCAAGTTGATGAGACTTTTCTTCATTGCCACCGTTATTCCCTAAAGCTTTATATTCTCCTTTCTCCCCTGGGTAGGCACATTTCCAAACAAAGCATTAGACTGCAGCCATATACCATTTTATTTTGTTAGAATGTCTCTGGGACCTATTAGGTTGGCTCCCACCCCTCTAGATGTTCAGAAGGCCAGTAAAATTAGGCTCTTTTGTAGAGTCTTGGAATAGACTATAAGGAGGGGAAACCTTCCTGCTATGGATTTGGATGCAGCTATTCTTTGGGATTCTGTTGCTTGTTTTATTGTAATGGTTTTGTTTTGTTGGTTATAAGCCATAGAAATAAATAAATAGATAGATAGATACATAGATAAACAAACAAAGAGAAGAAGTAAAATCTATGGGGAACGTAAAGACATTACTGGAAATAAAGTTTATGCCTGAGGCTGATGGCTTGTTTCACAACAGGTGAGCTTCCTCCTTTTTAAATGAAAAAATAATCTAAAATATACAACCCCAATTGGATGTAGCAGAGACGCTGGCAGGTGCAAGGGAAAAAAAGTCACTGAGCACATTAATATTCACAGGTGCCACAATCTATTGGCACAGTTTCTTCATTCCTCTTAAATACAAATTTAGGAAGAATATGAACTCTGCCTCTTTTCTTTCAAGTATACTGTTTTGTAAAGAGGAGAGTCACTGTGGTATAGTAGGGTGACATAATGTGGTAGGAAGATCCTGACCCAGGTCTGTCCTCTGACATGGGAACTGGGTATTTTTGAGCCAGTCATAATCTCTGAACCCAACCTATCCAACAAGATTGCTGTAGGGATAATAGAGCAGGTGATACATATGTAGTTTTCTTCGATGCCCTGGAGAAGTAAGTAAATGAATGAATAAAATATTTCAGATATTGATAGTGATGTGACATTTCTTTCCCTTAACTACTCCATGTTCACAGGCTGTCAATTTGTTTTAATAATTGAAAATGTCAATTTTTAAAAGACATAATCTAAGTTCAAAACAATGTCCCGTTTTAAAAGTTTGCCAAGCAGAACTCTCAGGGTAGCAGTTCATACAGAAATAAGGTTGCTTGGGTTATAGTGCTGACAGGAGATAACTTTTAAAAACTTGCAGGACTGAGTTAATGAGTATGAGGGTTCCCTGGGAGTTAACTAATAGCATAAGACATCGTGGGAAATATTTGATGTATGACACTTCAGTTTGACAGTAGTATACTTAAGATGATTATACTTCAGGGGTGGAGGGGCTTTGGAACAGATTTTACAGCTAGCACTGCATTTTTAGTCACAATTTTCCCAGATATACAGGTTAGCAGGTCAACAATTATTTCAGTGGGTCTTACAGTTCACATCTTAATGCAAATATTCTATATTAAATAAACTCTGAATGTCTCTTTTTTATAAGGCTTGTAACCAATTTGAAAGGAAATTATTTTCCTTTTGACAGAAGAAAAGCATCTTGCTCACTTAGCTAATAAGGAATGAAAGTAAACATTGAAGTATTAGAGGGGAGGAAGATTGAAAGTTGGCCTCAAAGCCCAGAAACTGATTTAGAATTAAATTCAGAACTCATACACAGAAACTGAAGTATAAAATCATAATGGTGCATTGAATTATCTTCTAAAAATCTCTGTTTTAAAAAAGTCATTCATTGCTTTAACTATTCTAACAGAGCTGAAGCATTATTGTGATGTGTCAGCCGAATGGAAGACAATTGCTCTGCCTATTCTTTTCTATAACAGTTTGTAATATGCATGAATTAACGTGCTTCGGATGCATTCATTAGTGAATGAATACCCTGTTGACTTATCTCCTGCTAAGTGTTGTGAACCAGTCTAAAATCTGACAATCATTCCACCATCAGAAGCTCTTAATTGTGTAAGGAGTGTCTCATAGTTCTCAGCTCAGGACCAGCCTCCTGCTCCCTGTGGGATTGATATGAATGGCTAACATGGACCTATAGATATTAAGAATTTACGTAGATCAAGATGAAATTTATGTTGGAAAAAAATACATTGTTACGGAAATAACATTAAAACTTAGATATTTCCCCCTCCAAAACAGCTGCAGGGCAAGCTGCTAATTGGACTGGAAAAGTTGCAATGAGAAGTATTTAATTGATTTTCTCTTTCTCTATCTTCTCCTTTCCCCATTCCCAAATTGACCTCTTTAATTGCTGTTAGTTTCTCTGGGGTAAAAATGGTGTGTGTGTGTGTGCATGTAGTATATATGTAATTCACTAGATTATTTTTTAAAAGATACCAACTCAAATACTCCAAATTCCCCAAAACATATAACATTAACCACCAACAATATATAAAATATATAATATAAACATATTGGCAATTTACCAGAAATTTTGTGTAGATATAGATATATAACAAGTCGCCTTTTGTTCAACAGATTATTCAGCGGGGGGGGGGGGAGGCTCTGTGGTTCTTTGTTTTTAAATGTTAAGATACAAAATTATCAAAAAGAAATATTATACTACCTAGCCATAGTTATTCAATGAGGAAAGGATGTTTTAGAATTCTTAATTCTGTTCTAATAGTGACAAATTTCAATGAGAAATTTATATATGCATAAAACCAACAATAAAAATTTGCTGTGTAAATTGTTTATCAAAAAATTGCTAATCTTAACAAAATATCAGCAATATTATTAAAAGTATAAATCAGGTTTCCATAGTAGTGTAACTCAAGATTAGTTTAAATTCCAAAATTACTGGTAGTTGGTTTTGTTGCTAATTGTGAATCTGTGAAGTGGTAGCTTCAGAATGCAATTTTCTCTCAGTAGTAAGAGAACATGGTCCTCATTAGGAAGAAGTTAGATATTGAAATTATGTACTTAGTAAACTTAAGTACTAAGTAGTTCCTTAGGATGTGTGGTGCTTGAGAATTCAATAATAGGAGGAAACACACAGCATCCATTGAAGCCATTCCATTTGATGTTTCTTCCTTTTGTTGTTAAGAAGAATCTGAATGATTTTATCAAAGTGCCTTTCTTTTATTCGTCTATTTTTAATATTTAAAATTAGAGTTTGGGAGTTGGGTGACATATGAGTTTAACTAATAATGATAATTAAAAATGCATTGCTAACTGATTAGAACAGTGATGGTGAACCTTTTCGGCACCGAGTGCCGAAAAAGTCACACGGAAGTGTTGCACACGCTTGTCAGGGCCATGCTCCAGAAAAGCCAAACTTCCATGTTCTGGCACGCATGCGCACCTAACAATCAGCTGGCCGGCATGCATGCACACACCGGTTTTTGGTACTGCTGTGCGCACGAAGGACAGCTGATCATTGCGCACACATGCGCACCAGAAACCGGGAAGACAAACAGGGAAGCCCATGCATGCTGGGTGACATGGCTTCGTGTGCCACTTTGGGCATGCGTGCCATAAATCACGGGATTAGAATAAATTGGGAGTACAGTACCTGGCTAATCTTAGCAGCTAAGCAGGGATGGCCCTGGTTCTTCCTTGGATGGTAGGCAGCGGAATATTTCTGTTGAATAGATTACAAAGTCAAGCAAACATGGGGAAAGAATGAGAAATCATTTTTCTAATGCTGTTAAAAGCAACAGCATGAATATAGTAACTAGAACAAGAGTTTTCTTTTTAAACCAGCTATTATTATGCTTTTAGTGATAGAAGAAACTACAACTGGCAAATTACTTTCATCTTATCCTGTTTCCTCTCCTATGATAGAGGCTTTCTTTAAAATAATTCCCTGTGTGGTGTGGCTTTTTGCCATCGGGGTTTCTCATTCTTGGGGCTCTCCTGATAAATTTGATAACTCTATTTGCCTTTCAGACTATGTTAAATTTACATTGAATCATTTTTGTGCCTATCCAGGGGTTTTAATTTTACCAGGCAATGTATTGTACCTTGTGTTTTTATGTTGATTTGTTTTATTTCATATACTTTGACAATATCTTTCAAGTCATTCCAGAAATCTAAGATGAGGAATATTAATACAGATAGTTCTCATGTACTGACTGCAGTTGGGACCGGGAACACCATTGCTAAGTGTTGCAGCTGTAAAGTGAACATCACGTAACTGCACCTGACATACGACATCAGTTTGCCAATTCTGGCTGCAGTCCTTAAGTGAATCACTGCAGATCACTTAGTGTGACATCACATGACTGCAACTTGTGACTTCCCACCAGCTTCCGCACAGTGATCATATGACTGTGGGATTCTGTGACTTGTGTAAATGCACGCTAGTTGCCAAGCATTGAAATCATAATCATGTGACTTCAGGGCCACAACTTGGAAGATCATTTGACTCCTTTTTCAGTGCTGTCTTGGCTTTGAATAAGTATTCAGTAAGTGAGGTCTATCTGCATAGAATATTTTGTATATATGGCTCAAATCAAATTTTTGATTCAATTGTTGCAGAAGTTTAGATTGCTATAGAATTTATTTATGGTATTAAAATTATTTTAACACTATTGCTCAAGTATTTACCAATAGGATTATTCCACCAGCAGCTAAAATGCAATTTGTTGAGGGTGTCCTTTATCACCTTTAATTTTCACTTTGGGGTTGGTATTAGACACGGGCCTAATAAGACAACTTGTGAAACCAAAGAATTTTTTTAGTTGATTTGGAATATATAATATTACACATAGATGATAGATTTTTCCTTTATTGATTATCAGTAGACTTTATATAAATTTGCAGAAATTGGGCAGTTACATGAGTATTGTAGGAGATGAGCAGGCTGTGAGACCGAGGACGTGGTCAAATGCATCATCAGTTTGGAGTCACTATGCTCCCACAAGAGACCCAAGTCCAGCCACCCATGAATTCTGTTGATCCTTATCTAGCACCAATTTGGCTTCACCATTAGTAGATCAGTTTCTTGTATATAGGTTGCATGTAATAAATGTTTAGAGCTTTGAACTCAACTCCTCTTCCTGGTTGCTTGCATCTGACAAGTATACTATAAATTGTAACAAATCAAATATCTCATTTGGTGATAAGTTATTAAAAGTTGCAGAGGGGAAAAGATTTATTTATTGTCCAGAAGCTGTTAAATACCTAGGGGTTACTTTTACAGTAAGCTGTTAAATACCTAAGGATTACTCTCCCCAAGAAAATATCCATTTAGTGGATAAGAAGATTTCAAAATATACCCTGCAGTTAATAGGATATTAAGAGATGGATAAAAATACCTTTTAAGTTTGTTGGACTAGTTACTGCACATAGGTTCAGAGCATTGCCTGTATTGGTGCCATTTAAATATCTTAAAATAGATTGATAAGTTAATGATTAATTTTATATGGAAGAAATAAGAACCATCCTTGCTTTCTTGTTAAAGCTATGCCTTTTTTATAATGATGATATCTTTAATTTTGTTTTAGTTTTGTTATTTGTTATCTAGGGTTTTTTTTCCTTGTTTGCTTTTGATTAGTTTTAGTATAAGATTTTTCTTTCTTTTTTCTCACTATCTGGTTGGTTTTATATGCATTAATTAAGGAGTTTACTTTTAAAAAATTTAAAACAATAATGGCTGGGTTTTTAGGAGATGACCAGACTAAGGCCTGAGGGAGAGATCAAATGTGCCATAAGTCCCTGTGTACCCACAATAGGTGTAAGCCCAGCCCACCTTGAATTCCTTTCTTAACTCCTGCTCATTTCTCTTAAAGGCCATTTGGCCACATTCTTGTAGAGAGTTAAACTTGCAATAAATCTTTATACTCATTTGAATTGCCTGAATCTCCTGATTTCCCTAGGTTTCCTCACTTGAGACTGAAGCTCAGTGTGGGCATTGACTTAGATTGTCAGCTCCTGTTTGAAGAACAGGTGGTAGCTGTGGGCTAAGAAAGCCTTTACACAAATTCATTGAGTGTGCCACTTATACCTGTTCCTGGATTGAGATGCTCTTTGGACAATCATGCACACTCTAGTTACCTCACTAATGCAAGGTTTTCTCCATGGGGCTGCCCTTGAAGATCATTCATCAGGTCTAGAATGTGATGGTGCTGACCAAGTCCAGTACTTGGACAGTGAAGATACTTTCCAATGAATAGCACAGAAGCCGCTGAGCCCACATTACAAACATCAGTTTACATGCAACAAATATGTCCATAGCAGAATTCTTCCTGTTCTGCTTTACTCTCCCATGATAGCATAAAAAGAAGCCATCACATAGCCTCCTTCCACGTGGTTCAAGACTTCTCAAGTTGTTTTAGTGGTGTGGGAAAAAAGCATCATGCTCTGAATGTAAAATGAGAAGGGGCCGTGTGTGTGTGTGTGTGTGTGTGTGTATGTGTGTGTGTGTGTGTGTGTGTGTGTGTGTGGAAGCTGTCATCATAAAATATCCAGATTAAATTTAGGTTTGTCCTTTATCATGGCAATCACTAGACTAGATTTATAATGGTCTGGAACAATAAGGAAAAAAACCCCGAGTATGCTTCTTTGTGGCTCAGCTGTTACCAGAGCAAAACTAGTCAGATGTTCAGTGCACATGTTCCCTGCTTTTTTTTTTAAAAAAAAAACACAAATAATTGTTGGTAGTGGGCAGGAGAGAGAGATAGACTGGCACTACAGCAGAACACGAAAAACAATTTAACTGATTCCATCCCAGTTTAATGGTGATCAAAATATTTTAGACACCCAAGTATTGTGTACATTATAAAAATGCATGCTAAATGAAAATAAAACCCTCTATATTTGAATACGCCTCCAGTGGCCTGAAGGTGTTAAACTAAAATAATTGAAAATAATCAAAAAGTATTATGCCAAGAATCAAAATAGGGATCATGGCTCTCAAATACTCTTAATTATGCCAAAAGAAGGAATTTTAAAAACACTACTTATGCTATGACACACATTAGAGCCTTTCAATAAAAAGCTGTATTATTGTTTATGGCAGAGAGATTTTTCAACATGTGAATGGATTTGTAAACAATGCTTGTTCTCTTATATTCTGCCAGTCACAGAGCTTCAAGTCTCCCTGGCAACAGAAGATAACCTTTCATTCTAGGGTTTTTCAACACCTTCATTTGTCAGACTTCTAAAATGTAAACCTATTTCACCAGAGAAGAATCCTATCTGAGACAAAATGGAAGAAAAATCTTTCTAGACATGGATTGTCTTCATTCTCTCTTCTGCAGTGTAAAACCAGCAGTCAGTCCAGAGTGGATCATCAAACAAATCAATCCAGAGTTTCACTCAAGGTACAAATGACCAGGCTCAAAATATCTTACTTTGGGCATACACAAAGACCTAGATCTCTGGAGAAGCTTCTAACACTGAGAAAAATGGAGGAGAGAGGATGACCAGCAGCAAGATGGATAGACTTAGTTACAGTAGTACTGAGTGCACGGATGGAAGAACTGAAGGACCATCTTTGGTCCTTTGTTGAGAAAAATCTGTGTTTGCTAGCGGTGAGCAATGATTTGATGGCACATAATCAGTCAATCAAATGTCACACAAGTTTTCCAAAGTCATTTCTGTGGCTCTCCATCTCGTCATTACCTGTAGACCTTACATAACTATGTAAAAGAACAAATAAAGAGTTTTAAGGTACCAGAAAAAATGCAGTCTTTAGAGCTACACAGCACTGGCTCAGGGAAGCATTTGGGAGCCAAACGCTGGACAGTTTTTCAAAATATCTGGTTGCGCTTAGGGAAACCCTTCACTGTATCTGAAATACAATCTGTAATATTCTCATTATACATTCTATAAAAGCTCTCTTCTGTCTTGATTGCGATCTTCATTTCTATTGGTGGAAGCCTTAAGTCTGAATTACCAGCAATTCCTGGATTTGTTGGTAATAAGATATTATTGCAGTTATATGCACTTTAATTAAAGAATAAAGAACCAAGATCGCAAATGTATGTAACAACCACACATATCTTTAAAACTACAGTAATCATACATTTGATGAGGGGAAAACTGAAGTCATAAACTATGAAAACAAGTAAGAAATCCATATATGTTTTAGAACCTGGTACTCAAATAAATGGCCATTAAGAGATCCATTGAGCTGTAGTATAGTCTCTACTATTCACACAGGTGCCTGAGCTAAGCATTGATAATAAAAGGATCTAATCTTATCAGCATCCCTACCAATCAATTGATTAACACTCTGCAGGAAGTCTTCAATCACCAATTGACTCCACCTAATGAGACTATAAATACTTTTTTGAATGTTTCACTGACTTGTAGGGTGAAACATTTGCAGAAAAACTGATTTCTATGGTAATGATTTCCCAAAGCTGGAGAACCCAACCATCAGATGTTTATTGGTACCATAATCCTTGTGCCAATAAATACTTTTTTAAAAAAGGTAAAAATGTAATGTTATCTGAGTCAACTTGAGCTGTGGTGGTGCAGTGATTAGAATGCAGTACTGCAGGCTAAGTCTGCAGGCTGCCAGCTGCCAGCACTTCAGTAGTTCAAGTCTCATGGGCTGAAGGTTGATTCATCCTTCAATGGTTGCTAAAATGAGGACGCAGATTGTTGGGGGCAATATGCTGACTCTATAAACCACTTAGCGAGGGCTGCAAAGCACTATGAAACGGTATATAAATCTTAAGTGCTACTGCTATTGACTCATAGTAGCTGGATGGATATAATAAATGGGTTGGGTTTTTTGGGGATGGGGAAGAAACAATGCAATGCTTCTTCAGCTTCCCAGTTTCTGCAGCATTAAATTTCATGGTCATCTCCCATCCAAGTGCTAATTGGATCTAACCTTGTTAGCTCTTCTGAGCCAGGATAGGGAAAGTACCACTATCTCTTGAATTCCTCCCTTTCATATCAATATAAGAGTTACTTTGCCAAGCTTTGAGTCTTACATTCCTATTTAAACAGTTCATTATGAATTCCCTTTGACCTGACCTGAAACACCTTGAAAAGTTAAGTTTCTTGGAATGTTTTCTTTTTAAATAAAATAATTATATAGTGTGTAAGATCAATATAGAAGTTTGCTGAAGAATAAAGGTAAGGCTTAGACTGAAAAAAAAAAACCAGCTGCATCATTCCAGTATTGATTTTTCATAGCAACAGCAGCTATAATTGTTGGCTGCTAGGGATCAATACAGAGGCCGCAACCTCAATCAAGTCAACTCTTTCTGACTACCTGTGAGAGTCTACAGGAACTGTTGCTTTTATAGTAATTAGGTCTTGTTCTTTTAATGGCAAAAAATTGCTCTAGTAATGAAATCTGCACTGATACAACCTAACAACTCCAAGGGATAGGGCATTAATTATTACATTTATTATTTAGAGAAATTTGTTTAATTAGATTTGAACAAAATTTTGCATTCCTTTTCTTTCTTTTTGGGAGTCCAGTTGGAACACCTGCTCTGACAAGCTAAGATTATGGGTGCCTCTTTTTTTTTCTTTATGGACCAAGACCATAAAGTAATCGGTTGGATTACTGTAACACCCTCTACATGGGGCTGCCCTTGGGACATATCCGGAGACTCCAGTTAGTCCAGAATGCGGCCGCGCGGGTAGTTATGGGGGCTTCTCGTTACTCCCGTGTTACACCTCTCCTGCGCGGGCTGCACTAGCTACCAGTTGTTCTCCAGGTTCGTTTCAAGGTGCTGGTTTTAACCTATAAAGCCCTACATGGCTTAGGCCCGGGGTACTTACAGGACCACCTCCTGCCTTCCTCCCACCGTCCAGTGCGCTTCCATAGAGTGGGCCTCCTCCGGGTGCCATCAGCCAAGCAATGTCGGCTGGCGGCCTCCAGGGGGAGGGCTTTCTCTGTCGGAGCCCCGACCCTCTGGAATAGTCTTCCCACCGACCTCAGGATGGCCCCCGACCTCCTCTCCTTCCGCCGGGGATTAAAGACATGGCTGTTTAATGAACATTACGATATAGCATTTTTAGAATGATTTTAATGGATTTTAATGTGTTTTAATTGTGTTTATTGTGATTTGTATTCATGATTGTTTTTGTTAGCCGCCCTGAGTCCTTGGGGAGAATGGCGGCATATAAATCACATAAATAAATAAATAAATAAATAAATAAATAAATAAATAAATAAATAAATAAATAAATAAATAAATAAATAAATAAATAAATAAGACAGTAAAAGAAAATTAAATATTATTTCATTCATGGCTAATGGGCTATGTTTGCCATAGTGAGGTTCATCTTGTATCTTTGATGGCATTAAGTTTAATTATGCTTAAGGTTATCTTAAGCATAATAAGATATCCATCAGAGATAACAATATGAATCTCTCTCTGTGGCAAACATAGCCCGTTAGCCACGAATGAAAAAAATACATGTGCATACTTGTTGTCTTGTTTCCACATATTGTTAGCAGTTTGGAATATGGAAATAACCTTGAAGAAAATATGTAGCAGATGTTACATAAATTTCAGTTTTGCCTTTAAAAAACAGGAGAGGGTGAGAAAGAAACATCTTCGCAACATCTTATATTTTCAAAGTAATTTCGGTGTGGTCAAAGATTTCAACATCATGTATTCATTATATATTCATTCATTAAGGTATCAACCACTATTAAGCAGGGGTGTCAAACTCGCAGTCCACAGGCCAGATTCGTCATGTGCTGGCCCTGCCCCCACCCGGTTTAGCAAAAGGGCAAAAAGTCCCGATATGTCATGTGACATATGTGACCATGACAATGCGAGTTTGACACCCCTGCTATAAAGATTCCAATTTCAAAATATCTGTTGGCTCTTTAAGATATACCAAATATGTGGCAAGTGAATTAAATATGCCATGTGTTACTTTATGCATACCGGTAATTTGACAGTAATAGAGGAAAACACAAATTCTTTGGGGGGTATGCTACTCTAAAAATATTGTTTTATGTACACATTATTATGATGGTCGATTGCAGTAAGCTAGATGTTCAGACTGGATTTGGCCTTTTTATCTATTTAGCAAGTCCTTCCCAAGGACCTGGGATAGGCAGATGTTGTTTGATGATGTTAGAGGTAAACTCTCAGGATGTAAGCTGTTTGGAGTTAAGCTGCCTTTTGCAATTGACTGATGGGAATTTTGTCAACGCCCATGGTGTTCAAGTGGTGCTCCAGACAGCCAGATTATTATTGATAACAAAACAGTGAACATTGAGAATATGATGTCCAATTATATAAAGGGCATTATGTAATAATACATAATGGATTTATAAAACATGCATTCTTATAAGTTCATGTTTAGAGAACCAACCTCTTTTATGGTTAAATGTTTCTGTCTATATAAGCCAAGGTGGCTACTTTCACACCTGCATGCATTTTCTTTTTCCGTTTGCATCTGCCAAATGACCATGTGCTTGCTTTGGATCTCAATCCTGAACTACTTTTTGCATGCTCTAGTTGTTGCATGATGAAGCCAGCTGGCAAAGGGCCTCCTTAGCAGACAACAATTTTTTATTGCCTTCTCTTGAGGTCATTTTAGTGAAGCACTAAAATTTGATTTAAAACTCGGTTTTGCTTATTACAGAACTCATAAATGGTTCAGAGTTGAGAAGTAAAGATGGGGAGTCTGCACATTGCTGAGAAATAATGAGTGATTCTTAGGATTCAGTGTATAATTACTATGTGCCATACATACCAAACTTCCTTACAAGTTAACTCTTGGATAAAAATAGTAGTGAGATCAGCTGAATAATGAATGGTTATACAGAAATACAAAACATTTTATAGAAATGGAATAATAAATAGTATTCATAACATGTTGTAAGAGAGCATTATAATAGGGTGAAATGCTAACTTTCTCAAAGTATATATGTGTATAACTTATATTGTATTTTTTGGAGTATAAGACACACCTTTTTCCCCCCTAAAAGAAGCTGAAAATTTGGGTGCATTTTATACTCTGAATGTAGCTTTTTCGAAGCTTTTTTTTCAGCCCTAATGAAGTGCTAATTGAGGTACTAGTGAGTGAAGCAATCTCCATGCTTTGCTCCCACTCTCAGCTGTTCTTTAGAAGCTTTTTGTGTGTGTTAATTTTACTGTAAATATTTAATAAAGAAGCTTTTTTTCAGCCCTAACTAGGCGCTAGCTGAGTGAAGCGATCTCCCTGTGCTTTGCCTGCTTTTCTCATTGCTGCTTCCTCTCAGCTGTGCCTTAGAAGCTGTTTTTTATCCCCAAACAGGGGATAAAAAAACAGCAAACTAATGTGCTGAAGCTGACCAGACTAAGGACTGTAGCCAGATGAATACCTGGTAGGCACATTTTTTTTTCCTTCCCAAAAACTAAGCTGCGTCTTATACTCTGGTGCGTCTTATACTCTGAAAAATGTGGCAATGAATACATCCTTCCATTATGATCAGGGAAATCATAATGAAGCCACCCAGAGTTACCCTGTGGTAAGTTGGGCAGTCAATAAATTCAATAAATAAATAAATCATTTTGCAAGAAAATTTTTCAGTATTTGGTTTGGTTTAGTGGTTAAGGCAACAGTCTAGAAAAGAGGAGACCGTGAATTCTAGTTCTGCCATTGGCGTGAAAACTGGCTGGGTGACTTTGGGCCAGTCCCTCTCTTTCAGCCCAACCTACCTCACAGGGCTGCTGTTGTGGGGAAAATAGGAGGAGGAATGTGTATTGGATATGTTTGCTGCCTTGAGTTACTTGTAAAAATAATAAAGGCAGGATACAGATAAATAAAAGAAAAATAAGAAAAATCTATCTGTCCTGTGGTAATTGATCTAAGGATATTTTGTTGGGATTTTACAAAATCTAGTGTCTATTTTGAAAGAGACAATTATGTATGTTTCTTTAAGGCGGTGTTAATTAACAACCCACCTTGTGTTTTTCTTGCTCTTAATACCTGCCTGTGGTACAGTACTTTCTTCTTCCTTCCCCACTTCTCAGTTTCTTCCTCTCAACCAGGGGACTGCAGAAGCCATTCCATTTCTATGTTGTAGGTGAATCCATTTCTATGTTGTAGGTGAATCCATTCCAAAAGGATGCTTTTATTGGGTGTCTGGATCTCAAGTGGCAGCTTCCACTGATAAAAGCATCTACTCCCACTGACGCCCTCAATCTCCTGGTTGCTGCAGTTTCCAGAGTCCTCAAGGCTCCTTAGCAGCAGTCCCAGCCCATACTCAATTGATGCAACATGGACTTGGTGGATCTTGCCTACCTCTTTGCCATGTTTCACACCAAGTTTTAATAGCTCTTCCAACCACATCCTAGTTCACTATGTCATATTATAACATATTAATCATAAAATTAAATTTGGGACAATGAAAACTCATAGCCCATGACTGGCGTCCATTTAGTAGAACTACTCAGTGCATACCTACCATAGCCATTTCCTCATCAGAGACTGCATAGAACAAGTTAGGACAAGTAGTGACTAAATGTATAAAAGAATTCTATCACAAATTATTCTTCCAGCGGATTTGAATGCTTCCTGCCATTAGATTTCAAAAAGGAGTGAACCCTGTCATCAATTAATCAGCAAATATTTGTCTTTCCACAGTCCATGCAATCTTGGTCCACGCCCTCTCAACCAGTCAAAGAAGCAACCGATAGAAATCATGCTAGCAAAAGTGGCATTAAAAGAGTTATGTGTAAGAGGGACAGTTAGTGAGACGATTTATACTTTAAAAAGCTCTATCAAGCAAAATGTATGGGCCAAATTAGAGAAGCAAGCTGATTTGCATTTAAAAAAAGAATTTCTTGGATATTTTATGAAAAGCTGTTTAGGAAATTTAGTAGAAAATGGGTACATTTTTCTATGGTAAAAGATGGTATAAAATAGTGAAAAAAATATGGAACAATCAATAGTGTAAGTAACTAGAAAGGCATTCAGGAAAACAGAAAGGATTTTAACGATTTTCACGTCATTGTCAGTAAAAGCCTCATAATGGTGAACGTTTGTGCCTTTTCAGATTTTTTAAAGAATGGTATCTTACTGTTTCTCTGAATTCCATTCCAATTTCTGACATATTCAGTACAGCTCTTAGAATCTGTAACTTCAGTATTTTTCCTTGGATATTTGTAGGAGCAAATAAATGTTCTGACTTCAAACCAAAGTGGATACAATTAAGATAAGCATTTTATGTGTTTTATTCTGGAATAATGTCTTACTAGACATTACTAGAGTCTGGAAGGTCTTTTATCTTTTCTGAAAATGAGATTCTTTTTCTTGAATGATTTCTTGTGAGGTATTGGGCAAGTCCAAGTTAAAGAAAAGTCTGAGTGACATAGGTTTATAAAGCTTTTTTAAAAATAGATTTTTAATTTTAGGGTTGGATAGTCCTCTGGGTTTGGTTGCTACATTTCATAAAAAATTGTGGTGGTGGTGGGGAGGGCACAGATTGGAAGGTGACCTTTTTGTTATGTCATGTTATGTATTTGTGTGGGATGAGTATTACTCCAATCAAATGAAGCTATTTACTCTCTAGATCAGGCCTGTCAAACTGGTGGCCCATGGGTTGGATACATCACGTGCAGGCCACGCCCCCTGGCTCCGCAAAGGCAAAAAATGTCGTGATATATCACGATCCAGCCGTGACGCGATTTGAGTTTGACACCTGTGCTCTAGATGCTTAGCAGCATCTCTATTTCTGTTTATTAAAATATGGACAGTACATGTCTTTACATAGGGATATTTGATTGCTTTAGTATCATCTATGTACCGGTAGACCTCGACTTGCAAGTATTCATTTAGTGACTATTTGAAGTTAGAATGGCACTGAAAAAAAGTGATTTACGACCATTTTTCACACTTAAGACTGTTGCAGCATTCCCATGGTCATATGTACAAAATTTAGACACTTGGCAACTGACTCATATTTAAGATAGTTGCAGTGTCCTGAGATCATGTGATAACCTTTTGTGACCGTCTGACAAGCAAAGTCAAATTCACTTAACAACCGTGTTACTAGTTTTAACAACTACAGTGATTCACTTAACAGCTGTGTTGATAAAGATCGTAAAATGGTGCAAAAGTCAACTGTCTTGCTTATAACAAAATTTTGGGGCTCAGTTGTGGTCTGTATACCTGTATAAACCTGGCATACAGTAAAAAATAATATGTTTTGTAAGGCTGTGCAGCACTTTGGATTTGCTTTGGATGTGAATGTAGCAACTGTTGCAGCTCTTTATCTATCTAAATATGTATCTGCTTTAATGTGATCACCCTCTGCACCTGGAAGGTAACCCTGGGAAAAAGTTGCAAAAAGGTGCTAGGTTTATATCACTACGCAAAGATCCTTTTGAAAACCACTCCTAATGTGTACTAGCACCAACTTTTTGGGTTAGGGTTAGAGTTAGGCTTCTTACAAAACCCTGTCAATTAGAAATATTCATAATTGTTAAACACATAAACACACATACACATACATTCACAGTCTGTACAAAAGGTCAAATATTAATTTAAACAATGATAACTGGGTCTTGAGTATCTGCAGTCTTCTGAATAAAATGTTACCAATATCAAATAAACCATAATTCAAACTTTAATACAATATTTATATATTAAAATATAATATAGCATAGTATACCATAACACAGCACAGCACAGCACAGCACAGCACAGCACAGCATACTGTGGTGGTGCAGGGATTAGAATGCAGTATTGCAAGGCTAACTCTGCTGACTGCCAGCAGTTTGATTCTCACCAGCTCAAGGATAACTCAGGCTTCCATCCTTCCGAGATCAGTAAAATGAGGACTCATATTGTTGGGAGCAATATGCTGACTCTGTAAAGGCCTTAGAGAGGGCTGAAAAGCACTGTGAAGTGGTATATACTGTATTTTTCAGACAATAAAACCCATTTACCCCCTGTTCTGACCTAGGCTGCACAAAAGCATGAAGCAGACTCCTTGTCCCGACAAAACCCCTTTTTATTAAGCTAATGTGAATTTCTATCATTCACATCCAGCAAAGTCCTGGGAAACAGTCTTTCAAGGGTGAATTTATAACCACAGACCTTATCAGGCTTGGAGAGCTGCCAGGCCGATATGTTCCAAACACAATGCTGTACAAGAAAATACTTGGCAGTGAATCTCTGAGAGTCACGAACAGATCTTCACACTAATGAAATTAACTAATTGTCTCCTGCAAACTCCACTCCCCTTTCTCTCCTTTTTATTCCATATGGGAGGGGCCATTCACTGTCCACCTGTGCCTTTATTCCTGAGTTGGCCCTTGTTCCTTAATTGTTCCCTTTTGGCAGCTCTGCACATGTGCAATTGAGAACAGGCTCCAGCTGTTCTTTAGCCACACTTATCTTCAACTCTGAAGATAGCTGGTAACTGTCAGATGGCCCTGGCCCCATCTCTGCCTCTGACACATAGCACTCATCAGAGCCTCCCTCAGACTCCGGGACTGGTCCATGTTCCTCCCCAACCTCCTCACTGTCCGAGTCTGCTTCCAGCTTTAACTTCCAGCTTTGCTGGCCGCTGGTGGGCCACAACACCTCCCACCCAAAGTGGGTGGAAATGTCTGTGTGTCTTCCACAGAGAATATTGCGGGAGGGGGGTTGGGGGGTTGGTGAGGCACCAATCAGCTGCTCTAGGCGGTGGAGATTGCCGCCGCCTATCGTCACCACTGCTCACAAATGTTAAGCATTACATTTAAGCATTACTGTATTTTGGCCAGTCACTTTTTCTTAACCTTAGGAAGAAAGCAATGTCAAACACTTCAGAAAGTGGTTTCATATTGCTCAGAAAAGTGCATGGGCAAGAGTCAAGGTTGATAGGGTTGACATAAAGGCAATAAAAAAACCAGACTCAATCACCCATATTCCTTTCAGGGGCTATTAGAGAAGGAGCTAGTGATCCAGTTTCAGATACAGTAGTTTTCGAGGTTTAGAATCTGTTAAATGGGCAATGGGCTTTTCCATACTATTTTCAGTTTTGATTCAGACTTGGGTTTGGAGTAATTAAATGATTCATATGATGGATGTGAATCTAAAGGGATTCTAAAAATCTTAGATGTCTGGGGGTAACGATGGGCTAGATTGCTGCTGATGAGCTGCTTGAAAAGTTTTTTTAAAATTGCATTTTAAGACTCAGAACTAGGGTACTTGTGAATGCTTTCATCTACTATGTATAAATCAGCCCAATTAATGCTGTTTTTGTCATAAGAACAAAATGCCCTATTGGATTAGGCCATAGAATCATAGAATAACAGAATGTTTTAAAAAGGATGTATTGTAACTTCTTCGTCCAATGCAGAAATTTAGTATGCCCAACAGTTGGTCATCTAGTTTCTGTTTGAACACCTTTTGCTGGCGGCCTCATGATTATGCGACATCCTATTGATACAGATTTGTCATCAACCAGATAAGAACCTTCTCTCTGTGCCCATTAGAGATAAATTTCATGCCAGCCTTATTTCAGTTTAAGTGTGTTTTGAAAACAGTTTTATTCACCTTGGAATATAACCTCCTATGATAGCACTACTTCATTATTCATGGCTACTGGTTTATATGCTTTAATCTTTTTATATCTTACATACTTTACTGTAGTTTACATAAAATCTGTTTTAACGTTATGTGTTGCTGGACATGCATATCATTGCAAACAGAATAATAATGCAGAAATAAATCTGGCAATAATAACATCTTTAATGGTATTGTTATTCACTATGTGACAGACACCAAATTGTCAAGGCAGCATGAAGGATGAGAATCAGTTGAGTGTGTTATAATAGAACATAAGAAAGCCATTTGAAAGTCTAATGCAATGGTCTATTGATTCATAACTTTTCTGAGAAGTTGAACATCTTCCATCTCCCAAGACCACACAAGGGCCTCTTAAGCTGTTTTAGCATGATAACTAGATCTGCCTTAGCCAATTAAGATAGCCAATTTAGATAGATATGGATCTAAATAACCTATGTAGTTGTCATAATCTCAAATACTGAACAGAAAATGCATTGAATTGTGAAATCAGTGAACCTAAACTTCATTACAACCATGTTTAGAAGGCTAGATTACAGTAAATAAATAAAATAAATACTACATAAATATTTAAATACTGAAACATTCACTCAATTAAAATTAATGCATTGAATACATACATACATACATACATACATATATATGCTCTTGTGTGTGTATGTAAGCACTGGCGGTGGCGGCAGCAGGAGGGAGAGGGGATGGTTTCGTGCGCGCATATACTGCTTGTTCAAATGCAGCTTTGTGTACTCATGCACTCACCCACTGCTTATGTTGGCTGCAGCCTGGTATTGGGCTGTGGACCAGGGGTTTACACTGTAATAGACTGTTTTACAGGACAGTGATGGCACATAACCATTATTGACTTCTATAGCCATGTACTGTTATAAAAAAATACCAAATCTATGATTCTAAAATCAGCAACATAATGTTGAAAATATAGTATGATTTACATCTGGGAACTGTACTGAAATATTTAGTTTTGAATTTTTAAATTTATATCACATAAACATTTTGAAACAGTGTATTGCTTATTTTAACTTTTTCTTTGGCCACTTAAATATAAAGATTTTAATTGCTGTGCTTTGTCTATTCAAATATTATATTCAATTTCATGTTTTATCATTGGATGAGAAAATTTAGCCCATTAGATGTTTGATTCCAGTAGTCTTCTTAATCATGGACTGCTTTTTTTAGCATTGGTGGGAATGGAAATACGACAACATTTAGACAACTTAGGGCTTTATGATCTATGCTAATACAGCCATTAAGCATGAAAAATCAAAGGAGAACTTTGTGAAATGACTTCATATGTGGCATATTTTAGGTCTGGTATGCAATAGCTGATTCCATAAGGATAAAATATGATTTCTTTTATTGCTTAGTGATTCTAAAGCCTCATGCTGCTGCTATTGACTTGATGAGCATTTAAAAAACCGCTACACTGGGATCTAGGCCAATTGTTCTTTAAAGACTGCTTCTGTAGTTATTGTCCCACGCAGGGAGAAAATGCTGAATCTGCAATTTTTCCTTGTATCTTACAGCTTTTTGGTTGCCATGAATGATGTTTATTAAGTTTCTTTGCAGAAACTTTTAACAGGTGACGTATGCTTATATGTTAAAACATTAAAGTTGACTGCATTAGTTTGTTATTGTGCTACTTTCTAACCGATGAATATAAAATTCAGGCAAATTTTGTCAAGGATGTAGAGAACAAACATTTAGAATTATGCTAATTTTTCTTTAAAGTCATTGGGTAGTATATGGTTTTTGCTTCAAAATATTTGATTTTCTGCTTAACCAAGTACCATTGAAAGCAACAGCATGAACATTTTACAGCTCTAGATTTGGTATCTCAGATCCTCATTTAGATATTGCTTCAAAAAGCAACATATGATTTTCCATTTAGGTGTGAAAGAAAATATATTCATTTAACAATCCAATTTGAATGAAAAAGGTAGCATTCAAGTGGAAAAACTCAATATAAAATGGCAATGTTCATTTGTAAATTTTCGGTAGGGCCATTATATAGGATATCTGTATCTCCAAAACGTTAAAGTTTCTTTCTATAATAGTCTATGTTGGATTTCAAACTAATCTTACATACCAAGTTTGCTAAACATTTAATTCTTTTTTTTTGGTTGAATGTTACAACTTTACAAATGTATCAAATAAATTTAAATGAAGGTGTTCCTTTACTAGTTAGTAACATACCATTGACACACACACACACACACACACTTGCAAGATGATTAAATACAGGATTACATTTGTTTTTAAAACTATTATCAATCCTGATATATATTATTTTATTTGCCTTCCCATCTGTGTATCGTCAAATGTTGTAAAGTTCCAACTTTGTTTCAACAACAGGAATAGCTCAAAAAACTTTTCCTGTTGATTTTTATATGGATATGCTGTCTCTTTCCCACCTCTTTCATATCCCAAACAATTCAGAAAAGGAAATTGCATACTTTTAAGTCTCCTATTTTCCCACCAGGAATCATAGCAATTTTTTCCTTCCATTGCAGTCTGCAAACTTTTTTCCTTCACTTGAGGCAGTATAGTAGGTTACTTTTTTTTTTTTAAGTACCTGTCCACCTGTCTAAAAAGCAGCTCTGGTAAAATAATAATTGGTGAGAAGTAGGAACCAACTTTAATTTGCCTCCTCTTAAATGGGTGTGATATGATTGACAGCCATTCAATAAATAGGCAATCTTCCCCTGATCACCATAACAGTATAGGGTATGTTATCTACATATCACATACACTATTATTGATGGCAGTCTCCACTTATCTATCTTTTTGATTATAATATTGATGTCTTTATTCTCATTTTGTTCCTTTGTTGTTGTTGTTTTTTTAAATTAGATTTATATGCCGCCCTTCTCCGGAGACTCAGGGCGGCTTACAATGCGGTAAGCAATAGCCTTCATACTTTGGTATATTTTTTATGCAAAGTCAGCATATTGTCCCCACAACTGGGTCCTCAATTTACCTACCTTAGAAAGGATGGAACGCTGAGTCAACCTTGAGCCTCAAACTTGCAATAATTGCTGACAGCTGAATGTTAGTAACAGGCTACTTAGCCTGTTGAGCTATCTGAGGCTCTTTCGAGGCTTATTTTATTCTACTATTTTACTTCTGTTTATACGCCTTTCATTTTTCTTCCTTTGTATTATTGTAAGATGCCTAGAAAAGCCCTATGGTGAGCTAGGCAGCAAATAAGTTTAACACAACCACATGTTTGTTGGACCCGTGCCCCTCCTGGTTAGTGCTGGCTTCCCGGGAGGTGACACGAGGCTGGCTCCAGGGGATTATAAGGGCTTCATTGGGTGAGGGTGTCTTTCCCGCCGCCTTGAAAGAGGCGGTGCTGAGACCTCTTCTCAAGAGGCCCTCCCTGGACCCGGCAGTATTGGCTAATTACCGTCCAGTCTCCAACCTTCGCTTTGTGGCGAAGGTTGTTGAGAGTGTGGTTGCGCGACAGCTCCCCCAGCACCTGGAGGAAACGACGTATCTGGATCCGTTCCAATCGGGCTTTAGGCCTGGGTACAGCACTGAAACGGCATTGGTCGCGTTGGTTGATGATCTCTGGAGGGCTCGGGACAGGGGGTGCTCCTCTGTCCTGGTCCTGTTAGATCTCTCAGCGGCTTTTGATACCATCGACCATGGTATCATGCTGCACCGGTTGGTAGAGTTGGGGGTGGGAGGCACTGTATTACAGTGGTTCTCCTCCTTCCTCTCCGACCGGTCGCAGTCTGTGTTGACAGAGGGGCAGAGGTCGACCCCGAGGCCCCTTATATGCGGGGTGCCACAAGGATCGGTCCTCTCGCCCCTTCTGTTCAACATTTATGTGAAGCCGCTGGGTGAGATCATCCGTGGTTTCGAGGTGAACTACCATCAGTACGCTGATGACACTCAGCTGTACATCTCCACCCCAGACCACCCCAACGATGCCCTTGAGGTGATGTCCCGGTGCCTGGAGGCCGTACGGATCTGGATGGGGAGGAACAGGCTCAGGCTCAACCCATCCAAGACCGAGTGGCTGTGGTTTCCGACGTCCTGATATAGTCAGCTGGTGCCATCGCTGACTATTGGGGGTGAATCATTGGCCCCCACGGAAAGGGCTCGCAACTTGGGCGTCCTCTGGACTCACGGCTGTCTTTAGAAGAGCACCTGACGGCCGTGACTGGGAGGATTTTTCATCAGGTTCGCCTGATTCACCAGTTGCATCCCTTTCTAGATCGGGACTCTTTACACACAGTCACTCACGCCCTCGTCACCTCCCGTCTGGACTATTGTAACGCTCTCTACATGGGGCTCCCCTTGAGGAGCACTCGGAGGCTCCAACTGGCGCAGAGTGCGGCCGCGCGGATGGTTATGGGAGCGACGTGGCGCTCCCATGTAACACCCCTCCTGCGCGAGCTTCACTGGCTCCCGGTGGTCTTCCGAGTGCGCTTCAAGGTTTTGGTTATCACCTTTAAAGCGCTCCATGGCTTAGGACCTGGTTATTTACGGGACCGCCTGCTACCACCAATAGCCTCCCACCGGCCTGTACGCTCCCATAGAGAGGGGCTCCTCCGGGTGCCGTCGGCCAAACAATGCCGGCTGGCGGCCCCCAGGGGGAGAGCCTTCTCTGTGGGAGCACCTACCATCTGGAACGAGCTCCCCCTGGATATACGGAGGATCCCAGACCTGCGCACCTTCCGTCGCGCGCTCAAGACCTATTTATTCCAACAAGCCGGCCTGACCTAAGTTATTTTCTCCTTTTAATTATGAATTTTAATTTGTTTTAAATTATTGGGGTTTTAATTATCAGCCAAATTATTTAATTCGTTTTATTCTATTTTAAACTTTTGTATTGAAATGTTTTATTTATGGCTGTACACCGCCCTGAGTCCCCCAGGAGTAGGGCGGTTTATAAATCTAATAAATAATAATAAAATAATAATAATAACAAATAACAAATAATAATAATAGTAATAGTAATAGTAATAGTAATAATAGTAATAGATGTCCTCTGTTCCAAAAGTCGAGGAATCTTACTATTGTTTGTACAAAGCATTGCTATCATTTGATAACCTCTACACCCAAGAAAGTAAAATCATATTTTGGTAGAGCCACTTAGTAGATTAAGTACTGCTTACAAAGGGACATGGTAGCTCAATGGCTAAGATGCTGAGCTTGTTGATAGAAAGGTTGGCAGTTCAGTAGTTCGAATCTCTAGTGACGCATAATGTGGTGACCTCCCATTACTTGTCCCAGCTTCTGCTAACCTAGCAGTTTGAAAGCACATAAAAAAAATGCAAGTAGAAAAATAGGGACCACCTTTGGTGGGAAGGTAAGAACATTCCATGAGCCTTTGGCATTTAGTCATGCCGGCCACATGACCACGGAGACGTCTTCGGACAGCGCTAGCTCTTCGGCTTTGAAACTGATCTGAGCATCGCCCCCTAGATTCGGGAACAACTAGCACATATGTGCGAGGGGAACCTTTACTTTTACCTTACTTACAGATTGCCCCTTGGTTCTCATAAATAACAGTGGTAGGACTAGGAAGGGGATCCAGTCAACCCAGGTCTTGCAGTGGTTGTAATGGTCTTTGGAAACGAACTTGGGAGACAGGAGGAAGAACTGCTAATGCATAGACAATTGTTGTGCAAAAGATATCTCAATACAATCCCTCACCCACACCCAAAGGAAAAAGGATGTGGGAAGAGTCTCAAGACGGGGCCCTCACTAGTTTTCTGGAAAGTGAAAATAAAGGAGGGGAGACGTGCAGACATTCAGATTTGCAGGATCCTCTTATTAGAACCTTACAATAAAAGTCGGGCTGGATAATCCTGCTTTGTGCTTTTTTTCTGGATTATCTGCAAGGGCTGACAGTGATGGAAATTTAAAATGCTAAGCTTTGTTGCCTTAATTTTCATCATGGTATGAAATTATAATTTCATTGTTGTTGGCTTTTATTTATTGTTTTAAATAAATAAATAAAATTAATTATTTAAATAAATAAATTTAAATAAAATTTAAATAAATAAATAATGGACATATCTGACAACGTATATACGGATTGTCTGCTTATCTCTCTGTGTGTAGAATTGTACTGCTTTTAATATCTACCTACATGCTTTAAGTCAAGATGTCTTATCCCACGTTGGGCGAGATTGGCTTAACAACTGGATTTCCCTGAATGGCACACATATCTCCGTTTTTATCCAAAAGAGTTAAAAAGACATACTGTAAAGCTAGACAGTTACAACTTTACTTTAAATTTATGCCTTTATTTAAGAATAGGTTGTGAAAAGTCTCACATTTCAGTATTGCGTCCTTCATTCTCTCCTAGCATCAGAGAATGTTGTTCTTTAGGTTTGAAATAATGGTAGGTTCCCATTGTAGGAAAAAGTTAAGAAAATATTTGTAATTGCAGAATGATAAAATGTTATCATGTCATTTTGGTAACCTGGTACTCATTTGCTCAAACTGTTTTTCATTACTTGGTCAAACAGGAAATTGTAGTTCAAGTACCACTAAGAAATTTATATTTCTTTAGCAGATAATAGTGATTTTTTATTATTAAATAACAAAGCAGTTTTTTTTAAAATCTGTAAAATATTTTAAGGTTCATATTATCTCTGCTTATTAGAAATTGTCTATGCTTAGCAAAAATAAGTGCTGATCTATACTTTTTCAATATAAATGTACAATGGTTTTTGTATATAGAAAAATAGCGGAAAGTAACACACTTTCTTATTTTGTTTTTAGACAACAACTGTAGTGAACATTTGCATGCCAGTCATGCATTCCATCGTATTCATGGAAGATATAATTTGCATTTTTAAGTGGCTTCATATTCCACAGAACACAATGCTATCATTTCATTTTCACACTGAATTAGATAATAATAGCTTTCAGTTCGATTCTGGAAAAGCTGGTTTCTTCTCTGCGCAGTGATAACTGGAGCAATATGAATCTTAAAATAGCAGGTTGTGTTTTTAATGTCATGTTTTGATTCTCTCGTTTATGTTGTTTATTGTTGCATGTGATCTGTATTGGAGAAGTCTGAGAAGATTAGGCCTATATCAATACATTTTTTTCTGCTTACCAGTTAATTAGAACTGTGTGCTTAAAAGAAACAATTCAGAAATTTTCAAAAAGGAAACCAGGCATTAAATTCCTTAGCTTTTTTTGTGGGAAGTGAATATAGTTCCAAGTGAACATATAGCAATTTAATGATATTTTAAGTCAACATTAATTAACACTAATCTATACATTGTTCAGTTACAACAGGAAGAAGATTATTGTAATCCAGATACACCTCAAGTGATATTCAGTTGCTTAGTAACTATTCAGAGTTACTCCACAAAAATGGCTTGATTTTCAAGTTATGATGGTCATCCCTCCCATCACATGATTGCATTGAGTGCGTAGCAATTGGCTCACCTTTACGGTCGTTTTGGCATCTTTAGGTCACTTCACCATGATTTTCAATGTTTTTTGCTAGTTTCTGGCATTTATTTCCAATTTCCAGAAAAAAAATGTCCAAAATTTCCAATTTCCAGAAAAAAAATGGGTCCTAAATTTTTTTACTACTGTTTCTGTGGGCGTGGCTTATTTTGTGGGCGTGGCTTGATGGTCATTGATGACAATTATTTAGGATTTAACAGAGGTACTGATCTACCAGGCTTTTAACTGCTTGCAGAGCTGTACCGATCTACCCATTTATTTTTTGCAGGCACTGGTCTACCCATTTATTTTTGCAGGCACTGGTCTACTCATTTGTTTTCTTTTACCACTGATCAGCTGTAGGGTAGCCCTTTGAAGCCCCAGCCCCAGTTTAAACAGTTTTTTTGCCTCTAGCCATCAGCTGAGACTCAGGAGGCAACAATAGATTGGGGGTGGGGCCAAATAAAAGGTAAGAATAACGGGGAGTTGGGGGGCCACGGGGGGGGGCAGAACCGGTTTGGTGATATCATATCGTCACCACTACCGTCTTGGGAGAACTGGGCCAAACCAGGAGGAACCCACCACTGGCCCATTGGATAAACTGGATTTGCTTAATGACCAATGCATTCACTTAATAACCATGGCATCCACTTAATGACTGCAGCACTGACTTCACAACTGCTACAAAAATGTCATAGATTGGGTCTAGTTACATGGTGACCAGCTTAATAGCTGCATAATTTATGGCTGTAATTCAGGGCTAAATTATGGTTGAAAGTTGAAGACAACCCATATATGTTACACTGCTCTCGGTTACACTGCTCTCGGCTTCAGTGTCACAGTACTCTGAAGGGATGAATATATTTTTAGTAATTAACAGAATGTGTGTGTCCAAAGTAGTTTGATTTGATCCAAACCACAGTTGTTCCAGGGTTTCTATTGTTTAGAAATCTTAGAAGTAGGTTGCAAGTGCAACTAAATTCCTTGCTGTATTTTCTGATATTTTCTAAATATCTGTAATTTCCATATAGGATTTGGTATGTTTTGTATATGGAGTTAGACTTATTTTAGATGGAACACCATTTTGGTATGGTAAATGTACTCTTCATTAGGAAAGTTATTGTTAATCTCTTGTGAACAGTTATTCTCAGTGCTTTTGATAGATGGACTTGTCAAGGAATATAAGTCCAAGTTTTTTGTCTGGCAGTTCCATGATGTATGAGGGTTTGACAGTGTTGTGGGCTTTTTTAAATGCATTGTTTGCATGTTCATTTGGCTTTAACATTTGGTTTTGTTTAACAAAACAAAACACTGCTTCTGGGTTTACAGTATCACAATCCCCTTTTCTAATCAGTGTAGTATACAGCCATCCCACTATAGCCATTCCAGTTCCAAATATAACTAGTGTTTTTCCAAAGCTAGTTGTGGAGAGAAATCAGTATACATAAACAAAATAGAGAGAATGCACTTTTATAGTAAATTTGTGAGTGAGCATCCGAAGCATAATTCACAATTATGTTTTAAGCATATGCATATGTTTAAAACATACATAATTTGATCTAATGCAGTGATTTGCTAATTGTATTCCATGGAAAGCCTCTCCTTAGATGGGTGTAAAACAGGGGTGAAATGCTCCTAGTTTGCCCAGCTGAGCTGGGCAATCATCAGAGGTTTTTTTTTTTATTTTTAAAAGCAATTTTTCTACAACCTCTTCGGCTGAAAAAATGCTTTTAATAGTAAAAAAAAAGCCTCTGATGATCATGTGGCTCAGCTGGGATTGTCAGAGGCTTTTAAAGGCATTTTTTAAAAACCTCTTTGGCTGAAGAGGTTGTAGAAAAAATGCTTTTAAAAGCCTCTGACAATCCCAGCTAAATTGCCTGATTGTCAGAGGCTTTTAAAAGCATTTTTTACAACCTCTTCGGCTGAAGAGATTGTAGAAAAAATGGTTTTAAAAGTTAAAAAAAAAAGTTGGCTACGCCTACCCAGTCACATTACCCCCCCCCCCCCCCCCACCAACCATGCCCACCGAACCGGTAGTAACAAATTTTACATTTCACCATTGGTGTGAAATATTTCTTATGGGCAACTTGTCTTGATTAGAAATGAAACATTGCTTAACCAAGCTTCTTGAGTACCACAATCTCCTACCAACCCATTTGGATCAGCTTTGTTGTCCAAAGATAATAATTTTCAGTACAGTATTAAATCTGTGGGTTATCTTTTACTTTTTTAAAATGCCAGTTCACACAGGAGCTCCGTTATGGCATTTCACAAAGATTTGCCTAGGAAAGGATACTGCTAAGGCACTGCACAGACATACAGAGATAGTATCTTGGAGTTGAACAAATGATCAGTTGCAAAGCAGCATTGAAGATGTCTCAGGTCAGAGGAGAAACATTTCATTACTTTTTCTTGTTTAAGTATGTTATTGCAAAAAATCTTTTCTACAATGTTCATTGCTAGATTTTATTTCTGAATTGCCAGGTACCACTTCTTTTCTTTCTGATATTTAGTATTCTTCAGAACAATAATTCTTTCCTGAAGTGTTGCGACTGCAACTCTGAGTATTCCTACTTTCGGATAGAACCAAGTTGTGAAAGCTGAGCTATCCCAAGAGTTCTTGAGAATTCTTGATTAGGTCAGTGGGATCAAGATATTTTTACCCCCCCCCCTTTTTTTTTTACAGTTGATCTTAAATGGAAGGTAAAATACCTCTTCTTTAGATTGTCATTTTTCTTAGAAAGGCTTTCATCACTAGCTAGGACATTTCCTTAGCGAAAATGTGGATCTTAATAGCATATTATTTAAGTAGAAAACTAAAATCAAGGTTTGCCAATGATACTTTTTTGAAATGTGGATGTATTTCAGTGCATGGGATCAGAATGAAATGGTCTTTTGAGATTTTTTTGTCAGTTATTTTGTATGGGTAATCATTGCAAGTTATTACCCTTTGCTATCTTTCTTCATTGTTTTAATGTGTTCTTAGCTACCCGGAGTTGTATTCATGAAATGGGTGGCAATCAATCAATCAATCAATCAGTATTGTGGTAATCATATGTATTTATTGATTACAATGCTTCTCTCTCCTCTCTCCCTCCCTCTCTCTCTCCTTGTGTTAATTTGGCATTATTACTCCTTTCATTCAAGTATTTTCTAAAATCAACCTGTTCCATAGTAATGAAGATTGTAAAATAGTAACTCTAAGCACTTGACTTTAATTACTGTAGTAAAGTCTTAAATACAGTGAGCTGAATTATATACTGTATTAAAGTATTTATTTATAGCTGACTCTAATTACTGATTTAAAAGAAACATAGTGATTGATGACCCAATCGATTGATAAATCAAAACTATTCCATAAGATCTTCCCAAGACTGAAGCATTGTGAAATGCTTTTATTCTGATGCAGTTTCCATTGCGTAGATTAAATTACAGGAGCATAAATACAATAAGGTATATTTAGTATGCAAAACGTAAATGGGTAAACCCCTGGCAACATTTATAGGTTAATTCATAAACTTACTTTATATTGCTCTGTTTCTCTGAAAATAAGACATCCCCTGATAATAAGCCGAATCGGGCTTTTGAGCGCATGCACTAAAATAAGCCTGCCCCTGAAAATAAGCCCTCCCCAAAAATATTTAAATGCAGAACTGGAAATCAGGTAAGATGGCAAGAGGAGCCCCATCTTGGTCCATGCGTCCCAAAATAATAAGACCTCCCCAAAAATAAGGCCAAGTGCTCATTTTGGGGTTCAAAAAATATAAGACAGGGTCTTATTTTTGGGGAAGCATGGTATTTTATAGTGCTAAACGATAATACCTGTGGAGAATGGGAATAGTGAAAATGATATTTAAATAACAGAAACCCAATTTAAGTCAAGAGAGGAGCACTGGTTAATATGCAACATATGATATGTGTTGAAGTTTGTAGTCCTACCTGAAATTACATCATGCCATTGACTGTACTATATGAACCGCTGTGATCCATTGGCACCTTAAATGTGCATCCACATTAACAGTATGGAACTTTAAGTAGGGAGTTGACCAGACTTTCCTTAGCAATGAGTGTTATATCTTGGCGGCAAATACCAAAAAGATCATCTGTCACTTACCACCAAGAAATTCTCATTCAGATAACCTGATCTTTAGTTGCAAAGGGGTAATATGTCATAATCAGCACTCAGCAAGATCATTTCCAACAATTGCTTATTTGGATGTACAGTAATGCCATTGTGAGACAGAGGCATTACTCACAAAATCTGAGACTTGATTATACCAAATCCCCATCTTTTTTACAAGATCTCCCAACATCTCTGACTTAATGAATATGTTAAATAGAATGGAAAACTAGTAGAACTGTGAAGACATAGGGGGTTGCTGACATGGTACAGAAAAGAAGTCCTGTTTCTTTGCTTTTCTCCATTGTAGTGGTGGCAGCATCCAGGAAAGGGTTGTCCTCGCACGCTAGCCAATGAGACTGAGTTGTGAGGACATGCCTACACCAATGGTCCCCAGCTTTGTCTCAGTCCTAGCTGTGAACAGGCATGTTTTTCTTAGGGCTCCCTTTCCTGGATGTCTTTGGCTATTTTCTTTCATTTGTTTTTGTAATTTTTTTCTTTCCTTTTCTGATCTAGTTAGTTGAGTGACAGCTGTCTTAGAGTGTAGCGTGTCACGTTTCTCCCAGAAGGCTGCGTAGCAGCGAGTCATCCTACCGGCCAGTGGCTCTGACAGGGCAGCCTAGACTGACCCTAGAGCCCTCTCAACCAGGGCTTTGAATTCCAGCTCAGCGGGAAGCCCCCCGCTCTGCTTCAAGCCGAAGAGCGACTGGGCTGTTGGAAGAAGCCCAAACTCTTTGCAAGCTGCTGGACTTCACTGAGTCATTGCCCTGTTGTGGGCAGCCTGCCTTCACCCTGCTAGTGGTCAGCAGGCCAGGGGCCCGATTCCCAAGCCTCTGCTCGCTTGTGGGTACTCTTGGAAGCTGCTGCAGTTGCAGAGCAGGCAGCCTTTGATCCCAGCTGTTCAGTGGATTGCTAAAATGGCGGAAGCGGCTCCCAGGACCAGCAGCGGAGCCGCTTGGCAGATGGAAGGTGAGGAGCAGAGAGAGGCTCCTAGGAAGACTGTTGGTGTGGCAGACACCTCGGGCTTGAGGTCTGCCAGCAGAAGGGCAGCCTCAAAGATCTCCAAGAGATTGCGGTGAACAGCGAAGCCCTCAAAGGCTGCAGAAAAAGATGCAGTCAGGCATCAGAGGGCTTTAGAAAAGGAGATTGCCAGGGCTTCTGACTCTGGGAGAGATGTCCCTCAGGGGTTGCCAGCAACTTCTTCCCGCCATTATCAGGAGCGGCAGTTGGTTACTGAGGAATTTGACAGCAGGTTTATGCAACCTTTGTTGTCAGATGGTGCTGCTGAGCAGTCTTTAACCAGCAATCTGCCCAGCAACAGAGCTCCATTCAGCTCCCTGCCTGATCCTTTTTCTGCCCCTGTGGCATGGCAACAGATTCCCAAGCATAATTCTTTACCTGCTGAGGCTCTGCTGACCCAGTCTTCTGGACAGCTCCACTCTGGGGACTCCCAGCAAGGTCAATTTCCGCATAATATGGAAACCATTATTTCTGAGGCAATAGAGAGGGGTATGGCTGCTGGGCTGCAGCACAGACACAGACACAGCCATAGCCACAGCCACAGGGAGGCTTCACTTCGCTCTGAGTACTCTCAGCCTGTAGAATTGCCCCTTAAGGGACAAGTGTCAGGGGAGTTAGCCCACCCCAGGGATTCTTACTCCCCGACTTCTTCTGATGCTTCTGATGTTCAGGAGGACTTGAACAGAGAATGTGAGCTCTCAGAAGATGAGGGATTGTCTCCTGATCAATCCTCATTTGTTGGGCTTTTTCGCCCTCATTTGTTCAAGTCCTTGCTATATAAGGCCACCAACACAGCTCGTTTGGCAGATCATCTGCCTACAGTGAATCCACTGGCGGAATCAGGGCAGTCCAGCGGTGCCTTATTTTCCGAGCCCAAGGCTGAGGAGGAGGTAGTTCCTGCGCCACCGTTGTTTACTGACACAGTGAATAGACAGTGGGCCTCACCCGGGACTGGTGTTAACCCCAGTTCCCTGTGTTAAGGATATTGTTGTTGTGTAACAACTAGCAGAGCGAAGTGCACAGAGAAACGTTTTTGAGAGCACTGAGATAGAGATACATACAAACTGGTGTTATCAAAAGTTTTCTTTATAATGGAAAATAAACAATCTCGTAGTCTTCTAAACAGTCCAAGTCTTTACCGGTTAACTCTAAACAAACTCTTACCAAACAAACAGTAGTTGGTTCACAAACCCCGGATGGTAGCAGATCCACCCACACATGTACGCACGCAATGGCAGCTTATCATCTACTGAACCTTTTACAGTACCGTGCTTAAATACATTGTTAAACTATAAGTAATTATAGCATGACTCAGCATTACAGCATGATGCAGCATACATATATTGCCTGGACAACTGTTAGGCCCAGATCATATCCTAACATGCTCCCCTTTGGACAGGCCAATATATACAGTTTAAATACAATATATACAGTTTAGATACAATACATACAATTTAGATTCTTAATCCATAGCTTTCACAACATGCTTTATGTTTGACAGTACCTTGGCAAACTACAGTTGCCTTATATCGATCTGGTGGATGCCTTTCCCTAGCAGATCTTCTAGGCAATACAGGACTCATTTCAGATGTTTCAGTTTCATCCTCCCCTAAACCTACTTCCTGTTCCTCAACCTTAATAGAGGATTCTACAGTATCTCTATCCTCAGGAATCTCATCAGGGATATGATGCTCTATCCTAACAGTATTATCATCATGTCTGAACTCTGCACGCTCTAGTTTATCCCATCCTACGTGCTCTAGAAATTTAGCACTCGCACTACAATAAACGCTAGTAGTACCCTGTGCCCAAAATCTATATGATCTATGATTTGATTCATAGCCAACAAAAAACATTTTTCTGGCTCTTGGTTGATCTTTTCTCCTAACACTAGATGGAATATGTACCCAAGCTGGGGCTCCAAATGTGTGTAAATAACTAAGATTTGGTTTTCTCCCATGCCATAAGGTGAATGGTATCTCCCCTGTAGAGGAATGAACCACGTTGTTTAGCACATGGTTAGCACACATAGCAGCCTCACCCCATAGATTTTCAGGCAAACCAGAATCTGCCAACATAGTTCTAATCATGGCTTGTAATGTTTGTCCTCGCCTCTCAATATAGGAATTATGTTCTGGTCTGTACGGAGCCGATAGTTTATGCTGGATCCCTGCATCCTGCAAAAATTTTTCTAATCTTTGGTTAGTAAATTCCGTACCATTATCAGTCACTAAGCATTTAACTTTAAATTTCTGCTTCCTTTCCACAAAACGCAGCCAGTTGTTTATATGCTGGAATGTTTCAGCTTTTGTTTTCATAAGATAACAAAATCCGTATCTTGAATAATGGTCTACTATGCTGAGAATATAGCAGGCACCTCCTATACTGGGTTTCTTGGGTCCAATTAGGTCTATAAACACGACCTCTAACGGCTTTGTAGTCTTAAAACCATTAACACGGTTTGCTGGTGTAACCCTACTTTTCTGCTGACTACAGGCATTACAGTTCAGATATTTACTACATGCTTGTAGTTTTATCCCTTCCGATAATTGCACTGTCTTCTTTAACGTCCTGAAATTTAAGTGCCCAAGTCTCCGATGTAACAGGTGAATACATTCATCATGTGGTTTAACATTCTCATAAACAAACTTAGACTTAGCCACCAATACTGGGTTCTCCCTTAAAATGAATAAATCATTTTCTAAACTTGCAGTAACAACCTTGCCATCTTTCTCTATAAGACACTTGTCATTTTTAAATGTTACTGTAAACCCAAATTGTACCAAAGATTTAACAGATAATAAATTGAATTTTTAAACCAGGAATATATAACATAGGCAATGGTTCATTACTAAATGACCAACGAGCAACACCCTCTCCAGCTACCTTAACCTTCCAGCCATTTGCTAGTTTAACATGTTGGTTACTCTTCTCCATTTTAACAAAACATTTTCTATTTCTAGTAATAGATTGAGAAGCACCACTATCAACAACCCAACAATCCTGGTTAACATCAGTAGTTGAACTAGATATAGCTAAATTACAACCCTTCTTGGGTCTATTATTGTCCCTAACAGGCATTTTCTTATTTTTACAATATTTAGCTATATGCCCTTTAACCCCACAAGCATAACAACGTTTTACAAAATAAGCAGTTGAGTACATTTTATCTTCTTTTGGTTGTTGCACTCTCAACTGATCCCTTTCTTGTCTTCTCTTGGATTCTTCCAACATCTCTGGACAAAACCTCTAACGAAGAAACAAAGTTGTCATAACTATTGTCCAAAGAAGAAAGAATTATGTAAACTTGTTGTAGTTCAGAGAAAACAAGTTCCTTTTCATGCAGCTCCTGGAAAATTCTGGTCATGGATTCCAAATGAGCCATCATATCTCCCCCTTTAAGAAGATGTTGTCTAAATAATCTTCGTGTGAGATATATATGAGCACCCACAGAGTCACGAACATATAGTCTCTTCAACTTGGTCCAACACCTAGCAGCAGACTCTTCGCCACGAATATGGACAAACTGCTGGTCACCCAGTGTCAGTCCAATAATACAAAGAGCTCGTTCATTGTCTCTGTTAAACTTGGCTACTTTCTTGGCATCTTCTTCATCAGCAGGATCCCATGCTGTTACATCCGGTGGATTATTAACTATGTCCCACAGTCCTTCTCTACGCAAAAATAGACCACATTTTGTAGACCAGGATACATAGTTCATTCCATCCAGCCGGGTTATCATGGAAAAATTTGCTGCTTGTTCTAGTGTCATCTGCACGTAGATTGTTTATAACAAACACAGTCTGTACTACTCACAAACTCAAACAAGCTCTCAGTTTAACTCTGAAAAAATCCTAGTTAGTTCTGGTTGGCTCACTCTGGGCCCATAACCAATGTTAAGGATATTGTTGTTGTGTAACAACTAGCAGAGCGAAGTGCACAGAGAAACGTTTTTGAGAGCACTGAGATAGAGATACATACAAACTGGTGTTATCAAAAGTTTTCTTTATAATGGAAAATAAACAATCTCGTAATCTTCTAAACAGTCCAAGTCTTTACCGGTTAACTCTAAACAAACTCTTACCAAACAAACAGTAGTTGGTTCACAAACCCCGGATGGTAGCAGATCCACCCACACATGTACGCACGCAATGGCAGCTTATCATCTACTGAACCTTTTACAGTACCGTGCTTAAATACATTGTTAAACTATAAGTAATTATAGCATGACTCAGCATTACAGCATGATGCAGCATTAAAACTTAAAGTCACAGAACACATATATTGCCTGGACAACTGTTAGGCCCAGATCATATCCTAACACCCTGGATAGGCATTTCTTTAACATGGCCCCAGAATTGTCTCAGAATCTATAGGTACCGGCTGTGGATGGGCCAATTGAGGCACTGATATCTTCAGTGGTCCTGTCAGATGCCCCAGAGGAGGCCCTTCGGCTGGAGAACAGACGAGCGGAGCAGTCCATTGAAAAGGTACATCAGTCTGCAGCGTGGGCCGTGAAGGCCTCAACAGCAGTGTCATTTTTTAATCGTGCCTTGTTGCTGTGGCTGAGGCAGCTTCAAGACAGGGTTCCGCTGACCGATTTGCGAGCCCACCAGGACCTCAGTAAGTTGGCTGCCTCCCTCAAATTTTCAGCTGATGCGACTCTGGCAGTGGCGAGGTTCGTCTCTAAGGCCATCGCCTCATCCATAGCTTCCAGGAGGCTCCTCTGCCAAGCAGAAGTGGCAGCTGGCAACTGCCCCATTTTCAGGGAAGCAGCTGTTTGGGGACTCGCTGGAGCCGCTGCTCATTGAAACGAAAGAAAAACATAAGGTCCTTCCTTCCTTTGCTTGACGGACAGATTCCCGACCTTCTCCGTATCCCTGAAGCCAGTCCTACTGGGGTTCTGAAGCGGGGGGCTGGTTCCCCTAGACAGGGTCAACCCCAGGATAGAGCAGGGAAGTTCAAGTAGTTCCCGTCTAGGCAGCCCTTTCGAGTGGGAGGGAGCCGTCCTTACCGACGCCAGTGTTAGGTGCCTCATGGCCCTTCCCATTGGGGGACGCCTGGCATTCTTTGCCAGGTGTGTGGAGGATATCACAACGGATGCATGGGTTTTGGAGACGGTCCACTTGGGCCTCTCCTTGGAATTCATCTCCACTCCCCTGAGGTTTTTCATCTCTTGCCTGGTTTTGGGTAATCTGGTCAAATGGCCTTATGGAAACTGCTATCCTAAACCTGTTGGATATTCATGCTATTCAACCAGTTCCAGAGGTCAAGCAGGGGATGGGCTTTTAGTCTATCCTCTTTGTGATTCCGAAAGCCTCAGGGAAATATAGAGCAATTCTGGACCTCAAAAGACTGAACTGTTACGTTACTTACAAATGGTTCAAAATGCATTCTCTAAAGTCCATTTTGGACGGCATCAGGGAGGACGACTTTCTCACGTTGATTGATCTGACCGAGGCTTATTTACACATCCCCATTTTGTCACAACACAGGAAGTATCTCCAGTTCTGTTATGCAGGTCGCCACTATGAGTATAGGGCCTTACTCTCTGGGCTGTCGTCAGTGCCTAGGGTTTTCACTAAGGTGTTGGCAGCCTTAGTCGCCCATCTGCGAGCTCGTCCCATGTGCATCTAGTGCTATCTGGATGACATTCTTATCCAGTCTACCTTTAGTGAGCAGGCATGCACCTACCTTAAGGTCACCATGCGGGTGCTTCAGGAGCATGAGTTTTCTGTTAATCTTAAAAAGAGTCATTTGACTCCTACCACATGGTTACTTCATCTGGCGGCTGAGATTGATACCATTGAGTGCAGGGTGTATCTCCCAGGAGCGTCAAGCAAGCTTGGTGGAGCTAGTCCATCATATTTCTAGGGCTCATTTGGTGCCCTTGGCAATGCTGTCGAAGCTTCTGGGCAAGATGGTAGCCTGCATTGTTGAATGACCACACACAGAAAGGATGAGGATATATGTGGTTTTTTTTATTGTCGTACATAGTGACCTTATATAGTTTGTTACTTTCAAGTTATAACGTATTTGACAGCATATCATTGTCTCAGAATCTTCTAGGTAACTAGAATCTTTGATTAACCATTGCTTGCTTAAGCAGTTATAATGTTTAGCTATAGTGAAAGTCTAACACATATCCCACTTCCTCTCCTCTTGTTTACAGAGTTAGGGTCCTATTTTCTAATGCCATTTCCTGGCGCCTACATGCAAGTAACCTTCCTTATCTGAGGTTTGCCATCCAAGATAGGAAAATTCCTGTACATATGGAGACTCCTACACTCCATTTCAATTGTGCCATGGTTACATGCTAGGTCTCTCCAGTGGTTTCTCCTCCCTTATCAGAGGGCAGGCACTGGTTCATCTCTCTACAAAGTTAGTGTGCCCTCTCTCGTACTACGTTCCCTAGAGTGATGGGTCTCCCGAGAGATTACCAAGGGTTGCACGTTTCGGGAACCTGAGAGGCTGACAGTAACGACTGATGCCAGTCTGTATGATTGGGAAGCTCACCTACGGGAGAGGGTAGCCCAAGGCAGGTGGTCCCAGTTGGATTTGGCCCATAATATCAATTGGCTAGAACTCAGGGCAGTTAACCTGGCCCTTAAGGAGTTCCAGGATCTAGTAGCTGGCAGGCCTGTTCTGATTCTGACAGACAGTGTGGCCGCAAAAGCCGACATTAACCATTGGGGGCACCCAGTCCAGGGCACTTATGAAGGAGGCTGAGCGGCTCACTCTGTGGGCAGAACAGTTCCAGGTTTCATTACGGTCGGAGCACATTGCAGTGACGGCCAATGTTCAGGCAGATTGGCTCAGCAGGGCCACAATTGACATGCAGAGTGGCTCCTGCATCCGGATTTGTTTCAGGAGCTGACAGAGTGTTTCAGACAACCAACTGTGGACCTCTTCACCTCCCCGGACAACGCTCACATGGACAGGTTCTTTGCAAGGTTTCCGGTGCCAGGAGTTGGGAGCTTCGATGTGCTTCACAACTCTTGGCTGGCAGAGCTGCTCTACGCCTTTCCGCCGCTTCCCCTCGTATAGAGGGTGGTAAATAAGATTCTTGCAGAGCAGGCAGAGGAGATCCTGGTCGCTCTGCACTGGCCTCGACGGCCTTGGTTTGCTGACTTGGTGGCCCTTTCGGTGGCCAGGCCTTGGAGGATACCACTGGACAGAGTTTCCCTCACACAGGAGTCATTGCTCTACCCGGATCCTTAGTGGCTCCAATTGACCGCCTGGCATTTGAGCAGAGGGCTCTGAGCCAGGACAACTATCCCTCTGAGGTCACTGACACCATCCAGGCCTCCCGGAGGGCTTCAGCTAACTGAATTTATGATGCCACCTGGCAGGCCTTTTGCTTTTGGTGCAGTAAGTCCGGTATAAACCCAACTTTGGTGACTGTGCCCCAGATTCTTCACTTTCTACAGGTGGGCCTGAACAAGGGGCTCTCGCCCAACTCTCCCTGTCGCCAGGTTACAGCGCTGTCATCTGTCTTCTCTTGCAGGGGACTGGATTCTCTGGCTCGTCATGAGAACATTCGGTGGTTCCTTAAGGGCACAGCGAATCTCTGACCCCCAGTAGTTCACCGCTTCCCGATCTGGGACCTTACCAAGGTGCTACAGGCTCTGATGGAGGAACCCTTTGAACCCCTGCAAGACACCTCTTTGAGATATCTGTCATTTAAAGTGTCCTTCCTGGTCGTCATAACCTCCGCCAGAAGGGTCTCAGAAGTGGCATCTCTTTCTGTCCAACCAGATTTGTGTGTTTTTCATACCGACCGGGTGGTATTATGTTTGGACCCTTCCTTTCTACCAAAAGTTAATTCATGGTTTCACAGGACCCAGGAGCTGGTACTCCCAAATATTTGTCCCAATCCGGCGTATGCACTGGAACATAAGTGACACACATTGGACGTGCAGAGGGCACTCTGGATTTATATAAAGCAGACTTCTTCCTTCCAGAAGACGGAGTCTCTCTTTGTTTCATTTCAACCGGCCTCCTTGGGGGCCAAGGTCTCTCCTTCGACCCTGGGCCGCTGGATTCGGGCATGTATTGCCAAATCTTATGAGATGCAGGCCCTTCCACTGCCCAAGAGTATTACAGCACACTCCACCCAGAGTGCGACCACAAGTGCAGCATGGGCCACACAGGTCTCCCTGGAGGAGGTTTGCCGTGCTGCTACCTGGTCCTCCCTGTCCTCCTTTATTAGGCACTATAAAATTGATGCCTATGCCTCTGCAGAGGCAGCCTTTGGGAGGCAGGTCCTCCAGCGGGTATACACGGATGGGGGGACCTAGGGCCGGGCTCCTGCCCATCCGTAAGGACAGCACCACTTTGATATGACCCTTTCCTGGATGCTGCCACCACTACAATGGAGAAGGAACGTTGGTTTTACCTGATATGATCCTTCTCGTTGGGTGGTGGCAGCATCCAGCGGCCTTGGTCCGCTGGAGGGTTCTGTTGTTTGTTTTAACTGTTTTTACTTGTTTCCGAGTCATAACACACCGAGGCTGTCACTACTCCTTCACCAAAGCTGGGGACCGTTGGTATAGGCGTGTCCTCACAACTTGACAGTCTCAGTCCCACCGGCTAGCGTGCGAGGACAACCCTTTCCTGAATGCTGCCACCACTCAACAGGAAAGATCGTATCAGGTAAGACCAACATTCCTTTTAAATTGCCTGTCCAAAGTGGAATTGTATTGTTGTCCAATAATGCCTACTAGTCCTAAAATAGTCAGTTTACTCAAAATGATTCCATGATATTGAAAGGCACTAAAAAAACCTGTCTAGTGCTGTCCATCAGTGCGATTCAATTCATCAGATAAATGCCTATGTGGACCTATAATAGTTTTATTATATCAACCCACATTTTAGCTTTTTTTTTTAATAACACAATATTTATTGAAAGATCTAATGTTCTTCATAATTTTTGTACTGAATTCAATGTATGTTTCTTTGACTATAGTTATAATGCCATTTTTCTTTCAGCTGGTGTAATTTTTATCTTTGGTTTCTCAATTTTATCTTTTCAGTATTGAATAATACTTATTTTGACCAACATCTTTGTATAAAAAAACTACATTTCTAAGAAAAATGCATGAAGAGCTTAAAATCATGTTACTGGTTTTATGTATTTACTCCAAAATAGGGACAATAATAGGAGAAGCCCAAGTCATATGAGTTAATCTTCTAATTCCTGAATTAAATTTGCAACAATGCAGCAATTACAGCTGTCTTTTGTTAAACATTCTCTTAAGAACTCAAAATGTATGAAATTAAAAAAAATGTATCTTGTATTAAACTCCTTTTAAGATTACAAAAAGCTTCCTATATCCTCCATCTTTGGAGTTTTTTAAGAAGAGATTGAACAACTATTTGTCCAATGGTATATAGGGTAGGATAAGAAAAACTTCCTACTCTATTATTCTGTAAATCTACATTTTAAAGCAAGCTTTGAATGATTTCCAAGCAGAGAGAGATTTAAATTCATTATTTCAAAGATAATGCTTATTAAATTTGTATGCCATTGAATAATTTTGAATGCCAATAGCTTGCAAAATAAAATGCAGTAAATTGCCCATGGTAAAAACTTTTTTAAAATAAAATAAAATTATTAAACACTTAAGAGGGGGAGAAACATCACCTACAACATCCTAAACACCAAAGTCCCCAGCTAGCTTAAAAAGTAGAAAAACAACAATGATAAGTAATAATAAAAATCTATATATATAAAAGCGAAAACCACTCATGCATTAACCATGAAATCTCCAGAACCTTAAAGCCTACAAACTTGAAATTTGCCACATATGTTCCTCTTGGCTTCTAGGTGCTCACTAAGAAAGGATTTTTCGAAATGACCATCAGAGCGTTAGTATTTCCTATATTATTATAACACACTCTGATCCTAATTAGTTAAACATTCTACTCCCCCTCCCAACTTGAAAATAACTCTGGAGAGAATGGGATAGCAGGACAGGCTTCTGTGGGGCAAGCCTCATGAAGAGAAGGGGCTAGAAAGCTTGAGGGAGAGAAGGGGATAGGATAGGAGATGTTTCTGTGGGCCAAGGCTGAGGGAGTGGAGAGGACAGGAGAGGCTTCTGTGGGGCCAGCCTGAGGGAGAGAAGTGGAGTGGAGAGGATCTATGGAGCCAGCCTGAGGCCTGAGGGAGAGAAGGGGAGAGGACAGAACAGGAGAGGCTTCTGTGGGGCCAGCCTGAGGAAGAGAAGGGGAGAAGAGAGACCGATCGTAACTACTCATTAATTTTCAAACTCTGTCAAATTATCAAGCCCCATCACATAGTTTTGTAGGGAAGCACAGGTATCCAGCTAGTATAAAATAAAAGCATAGTAATGGTGATGAATGAACCTATTTTAAGAGCGCTGTGGAAGATTTATTGACTATTTTTCAACTATGATGATCAAGCATTTCAGGGGCAAAAAAACCCAACCAGATTTTATTTTCCATATGTATCTTGCAGTACCAACTATATTATAGAAACTGTTTCCTGAACCAATAAGGATCTTAATATTTGCTAGGATTTCAGTGGAGTGAAATAATGCTTTCAGGTTAAGTCTTAAAAGAAGCTGAATTTAGAAATGGTTTGTTCCAGCCAGTGGTCATTGTTAAATAAATGCTTAATTATAAGCCTGAAAATGTTAAAAATTTAATCCACTTCTAATCCAGAATTTTAATTTACACAGTGAAAATCTCAAAAGATGCCCTTGCCAAGAAAAAGTAATTTAATGATAAGATATACCATTACTTGAAATAATATGAAGGAATGAAAATAGGTCGACGTATTAAAATACAAACCAACCTTTGAATTAAATAAATCTCTGAATGTGGCCCTTTTTCCTTTTAAATTAAGTGTTCTTTCAGAATATTACAGACCCTTGTAATATCCAGTTGCTGTTCTTTTACTTTAAAAAGTAAAATTGCCTTTTTATCCTTTTACTGTTGATATGTCCTGTGATCACAATTCCCAGAATTTGTAACTCAATACCTCCAACTGAGAAATTAGGAAGTTCTAATTTTATGATCCCAAATAAACTAGGCTTTAAAGTATAATATTTTTTTAAAAATAGGTTTTTTTAGCATGGAACAAAGTGTTGATTTAGAATAGCAATAGCCCTCTCTAAATAAATATCACATTTGAAATGAAACAAATATCAAGCTATAACTGAATTCTTTTAGTGCATTTCTTCAATAAGTGCAAATTAGGAAGTTCTGATTAATATGTGAATAAAATGGACTACTTCCTCCATCCCTAATAATTTTCCTCTCGTGCTAGTGTAAATGCTACACTGGATTAGAAGCTTTCGGAAGGTTTATTATATCCATTAACCTTAGTACAATAATTGCCAGGTTTACAAAGCAGGCTGACAGACTCCACTTAATTCTAATGTTTGAAAATGATTAAAATATAGTGTATAATATGTGCTTAATTGCATAAGATTTCTAGATTCACTGTCTAAAAATTTTGGAAGAGCAGAAAGCTTTTCCTGAAATTCTGCAGACTCTTTGCTAATCAGTGGCTGTATTTCACATTGTACTTAGCCATGGCTTGTTAACCATCATTTATTGAATAAATCGAAATCAGCTGGATTTGCACAGCTTGCTTAGCCAGTGTTTATAGAACACAATAACTGAGATCATACAATGCTGGCAAATTACATTTTATTTTAGCATTCCATTGAACATAGCCACTGTCCCATAATTGAGCTAAATGAATCTGTGATCAGGCTTAGAACACAGCAGCTTTCTAGGTTCCTACCCTGCTTTTTCTTTAACAGTATTTTTGTTGCAAAGTCTATTTAGGGTTGTATTTCCCATTTGACTCTAATCAAGAAGGCCTGAGCTATAAACAGTAATTGTAACCTTGTGCAGCTCACTTTCCCAGGAAAGAAAAGGCAGATCTCTTTGCTTAAGTAAATATCAATTATTTGCATTATATTAGTTTCTTACTTTGTAGTAGGTAAGTGTTGTTAAACAGAATTCATGCTGGTTCTTATTTTTTCTTCTGGCAATTAAATACACTATGTTGATACATTTGAAAAAGTTGGTAATTCTGTATAATAGCCTTTGTGAGACTATTGTTTATGATACGATTAAAATATATCCCCATCTATAGCTTCCTCCCTCTCTCCCTCCATTTTTAGAATAAATAAATTAGTGCCATTCTTTCTAAAGTCAATGCATATGAATCAATGATACTTAAAACTGACAGAATCAAAAGAAAATAATTATATTGCATCTTAAAAGTATTAATATTGGCTCTTGTTTTAGTTTCTCCAGGAACTGTGCCCTTAAAAAGGACAGGACAATTTAATCCCATTTTGTAAACTAGAGGGAGTACTAATGGCTCATAGTTTGGCATTTGTTCTCATTATTTTCAGGTTAGAAGAAGTGAGAAGAAAGGCCAGCTTGAAACTAGTTTGTGGAAAAGTATGAAAATAGCACTTTGTGCCATTTAACCATACAAAAGAATATGTCTGAATCTCCAAGATGGGAAACACTACATTTTAGGCTGCTGAATGAAATAGCTTATGATCTTACACAAACAGCAATGTGTTGGTGGTTGAAATACCAACTAACTGGAAGAGGGCAAAGCTTATCTCTTGTCTACCAAAAGAGGAAAAGGAGGATCTAGGGAGTTATAAAACAGACTCATATCTTTTATCTGGAAGGATTCCAGAATAGGTCATAAATAAATCAGTCTGTAAAATTGCATTGATGATTACTAGAAGCCAGGATTGATTTGTCAAAAACACATCTTGCCAGGTCTAGACATTTTGGTGCCCTAGACAAAGTCATATTCTGGCACCTTCTGCGGTTTGTCTCATTTTCTGATTTTTCTTTGGAATTTCAAAATGATACGTTTCTTTTTTTCTTTTCAGTTTTTGAATTTACGATTTTCAGCCCTTGACATTTTTTTTTCTTTTCAGCACTACTGCTGTCATAGGGCAACAATTCTGTGAATTTATTTTGAATGGGCACACCAGTGCACTTTTCTGGCTACAGGTAGTTGTCGACTTACAATCATTCATTTAGTGACCATGTAAAGTTATAGCAACACCGAAAAAAGAGACAATTTTTCACACCTATGATCATTGCAGGATCCCCATGATCACATGGTCAAAATTTGGCCGCTTGGCAAGTGGCATATATTTATGACGGTTGTGGTGTCTTTGGGGGTGTGTGTGTCATGTGATAATCATTTATGACTTAACAAGCAAAGTCAATGGAGAAGCCAGATTCATTTAATGGAGGCTGTTGCCTCTCCATCTGGGGGCTGATGGACGGCCCAGGCTCCACCTCTGTCTCTATTTCTGACTCTATTTCCTCTTCCCCCTCGGAGCTCTCTGAATGCCTTGATGCTGGCCTTGATTCCCACTCTGTCTCCTCATCTATTCGGCAGCCGGAGGAGCCAGCGGCCGACAGGCCAGAACAATAGATTGTAGGAAAGCCGTAAATAATAAAGCATTTGACAAAATACCGTATTAAATTCTGATTAGTAAATATGGATGGGAGAGCACTATAGTCGATTGGATCATGCCCGAAGGCCTTCAAAAACATTGATGGTTTACTAGCACAGTGGTATCAAGCATCTGCCACAAAATTCAGTCTAAGCAGGGATGAGCAAATGTGACCCCTTTACAACCTTTGGACTTCAACTCCCAGAATTCCTGAGCCATAATTGCCCACCCCTGATCTAGGACCTTGTTTTGTGCACAAAGTTGTGTTTTACAAGATGGGCAGCTATATAATTATTTTAAAAAATGAATAAATGGATGGATTAATGAGTGAGTGAGTGAATGGATGAATGAATGAATGAATGAACGAACATACCAATAAACCAACGAAATTACTACATTAGAAAAAGCCACCAGATTGTGTAATGCATTATATGTGTAAAAAAGGAATATCATTCAAGATTATTTATTAGGTTGGAGAGATAAACAAATTTCATAGAAAAAGTGTACTTCAGAAACAAAATCAAATGTACAATTATAGGATGGTGAATATATGGCTTGGAGGAATTATTTGTCATCTCTGAACAGCAGTTGCTTGCGAGCTGAATGTGACATGGCAATTTGAGATGGCTGGAAAAAGAACAAATGCAATTTCAGGTTGCACCAATAAAAAGATAGTGGAATCATTTGAAGCAATTCCATTTTATTCTCTTTTGGTCAGTCCACCTGGAATATTATCTGTCCAACCTGGACAATGTATTTTAGTGGCGAGTCAGGCAAACTAGGTTTATTTAGATAGTAAATGCTATGAAAAGAAAAGGAAATAACCTGAAAAGTTCAGAGTTGAGAAGAATTAAAGGGAATATGATCATACTTTTCAATTACCTGAAAAGATGTCACACAGTTCTGTTCTTATATTGTTCTAAAACAGAGAGCATGGAATAATTATTATTTTATTATTGTTTTATTGGTTCAATTTATATGCCGCCCTTCTCAGGTGACTAAGGGTGGCTTACAATGTGTTAAGCAATAGCCTTCATACTTTTAATTAATTTATTAAAAAATTGTTTCTGGTTCAATGTTAGGAAAAAAATTACTTAACATTTTTCCATTTTTACAGTGGAACGAATTACCGTGAGTTATATTGCTTCCTCCTATACTGGCTATGTTCACACATAGGCTGGAGAACCATCTCCTTATAGATGCTTTAATTTGAATTCTTTTGTGGGTCAGGAGCTGGTTTGATGTTGTAAATAGCACTTCACTATTCAAAGGTTCTATAAAAGCCAGTATATAAACTTTAAAAAAATATATAAAAAATCCTCTGTTGTTAAAGATAATGTTTTTGCTCCTGAAGGTCAGACGCACCACATCCATTCATTGGATCCACAGATTTCTCCTGCAACGTCCCAGGAGTGGCCAAGAATGGGTTGAATCATCTGTTTCCTGTTGAGACCGAACTGTACGTTTCTTTTAGCCACGCCTCCTGCCTCCACCTTCCTGCCCCAGTTTCAGCTCGGTCTTAACCTGAACGAGACATTTCAAAGCATTCCTGGTCACTTCTGATCTTCAGGATTGTGAGCTTTATAATTTTTTCTCCTTTTCTGTTAATTTTAAAAATTAAAAGAGGTGGCTGGCTTTTAAAGCTGCGGCTTGCTGCCGTGTGTTAGTGATTGGCTCTTAAGATAAGAGCTGGATAACTGCAGGCTCGCAGTTGCCAGGAGCCGATCGCTAGGAGAAGGAAACCGGTAGGATTGTCGGTTTTCATTCCCTGGGGGCCACTATTGGCCTGAATTGTGGCAGAGGGGACAACGAAGTTTTCTAGGCCTCAGAAGCCCAGCATTTGAGCAGATTGCTTGCTTTGGACCCGGGGAAAGAGCTTCAGACTCTCAGTTTCCACAGTGGAGCTGGGTGAGTCCATGCGGGCCCATTTTCCTTGCTGGAGCGAGAGGGAGTCCCTACCTAGTTTTGGCTAGGCATACTCAGTGGCAGTGGTCTCAGGAGAGGCGTGGAGTCCCTACCCAGCAGCTGCTGGGCATACCTAAGAACCACAGCCTCAGTGGAGGTCATTGGAGTCCCTGCTTAGTCTCGACTAGGCACACTCAGATTTCCCTGCTAGCCTGATTGGCTTTAAGTCCCTCCCTGGTCTCCACTAGGTGTACTGATTGCAGGAGATTTTGCAGGAGTCTGCAAACAGTTTGTAACAGTTGCATTTTTCAAATTGCAAAATGGCGGGAAGACCTGCTGGCATAGAGCCAAGAAGCAAGGTTCCAGTAATTCAAATCTGGCAACCAATGTTGCAATGCTTCCAGAGGCCACTCCCCAAACTGGGGCCCAAGGGAAACAAAAACATTCCAAAGCTTCTGAAAAAGATGCCAGCAGAAGACATAAGGCTCTGGAAAAACAATTTCACAGAGCAGAGAAAGATCAATCCCAACACGCCCATTCTAGGGCTGAACAGGGTACTTCTCCATCCTTCAATTACTGCTCAGCCTGTAATTGCTCCGCCTTTGTCACCAGAGGGTGCAAGTGAGGCTTCCTTTAACTTGCCTCCTAATATTAATGATTCTCTTGTGCTAGATTCTGTTTTTTGCCCAGCTTCTGTGGCTGTTGCTGCTGCTGCTATTGCTGCTACTGCAACTCACTCAACATTCTGCTCCTCGAAAAGAAGTGTCAGTGACCTTCACACACTAGCTGGTTTGAGACAAGGTGAGGCTTATACTTCTGATTTTCCTGCTGATCTCAAATTGCTCATTGCGCAGACTGTTTCTTGGGCAATTGAGGATAAATTGAGCAGTATCCCCAGGCCTGTAGCCCCTCCAGTGGAGGCTCTCACCAGTTTTCCTCATGGAGAGCATTTGTCAAGGGACTTGTTTTACAGACAGGAGTCCCAATCACAGGATGAATCTTCTGACGGTGAGGATTCACTTATACAAGAGGGGAGTCAAGGAGAGGTGGATTTGTTGGAGGATGAAGGGTTAACACACCCGATGTGCCAGCCTTTTCCGGACTCTTTCCTTCTGCCATGTTTAAATCTCTTCTGCACAAGGCACGTGTGACAGCAGGGATGGGATTAGATCCCTCTCTCTGTACAGGGGAACAACGGCTCCACATTGTTCATTGATGTGGTGCAACAACAATGGGCACTACCAGCATCCTTTCCAACACCTGGTGGTCTTGACCGTCAGTTTTACCAGCTGGTGCCAGCATTGGAAAACCAACTGCTTTTGCCCACAGTAGATTCACCAGTGGCATCTCTGGCTTCTGTGTCATTGGTATCTGGCAATATAGCGGAGGGACTGAAACCAGAGGATAAAAAAGTGGAATTGACATTGTGCAAGGCTCACCAGTCCTCAGCTTGGGCAATTAAGGCCTCATCTGCAGCCTCATTTTTTAATTGTACTTTGTTACTGTGGTTGCAGCAGATGCAACAGCGGGTTCCACCCAGTGAAACCAGGCTCCACCACGATCTGAATAAATTGATTGCAGCAACACAATTTTCTGCAGATGCAACATTAGCTGCAGCTAAATATGCTTCTTGATCTTTGGCCTCCTCCATCACGTCGAGGAGGATGCTCTGGCTCCACAATTGGCAGGCAGATGCTAAGTCCAAATGGCAGCTGGCCTCAGCTCCTTATATAGCGGGGTCCCTCTTCGGAGAGGCTCTGGAGCCTGTACTAGTTGAGAATAAGGATAAGAGAAAGATCCTGCCATCCTCCCTTAAGAGGGGCAAGAGCGCACAACTCCATATTATTGCAGGTCATCATATTGGCCTGATTCCAGTACTTTCTTTCAACAGTCTCAACGACCTTTTCCTCAATGTTCTGACTGCCAAACGGATAGGACAGGGTTTCGCACCCAGCCTAGACAGACCCTACAGAGCCAACAGCCCCTTCGATAGGTAGGAGGTCGTGCCTTTTGTAGACCACAATGACTACCTGTCAAGCGCACCCATTGGTGGCTGATTGGCTCTTTTTGCGCCACAATGGGAGATGATCATGAGCAACCTCTGGGTCCTCAATACAGTGAGGCTCGGCCTCAGCTTGGACTTCCTCTCTCTTCCTCCGAATCACTTTGTCAGCTGCCTGGTATCCCACAGCAGCGAAACAGAAAGTCTCCTGGAAGCAGCCATCCAGCATTTGCTGGAAATCCAAGCAATCGAGTCGGTTCCAGAGGGCCAGAGGGGTCAGGGGTTTTATTCCACCCTTTTTATGGTTCCAAAGACTTCGGGGGGATGGAGAGCAATTCTAAATCTAAAAAAAGTAAATTTGTATCTGGTCAAAAGGTTCAAAATGAATTCCCTAACCTAGAGGGAATTCGGGAGGGTGACTTCCTGGCATCTATTGACCTTACGGAGGCCTCCATATGCCAATCCTCCTGGCACATCAGTATCTCCACTTCTGCTTCAAACCGTCTCACTACCAATACAGGGCCTTGCCCTTCGGACTAGCATCGGAGGTGGGCGGAAAAGCATTTGCTTTCCCTCAAAGAGGAGCATATCGTGGGGGTGGCAAACACTCAGGCAGATTGCCTCAGCCGGTAGACAATGCAAAATGGCAGTTACACCCCACCCTCTTCCTGGAACTGACAACCAGATTCGGTCAGCCAGTAATGGACCTGTTTCCCTCCTAGCAAAATGCTCAGCTTCCCAGGTATTTCACCAGGTTCCTGGTGGAGGGGACCAATGCCTTATGCAGTCCTTGGCCAAGCAGCCTACTTTATACCTTTCCACCTCTTCCACTGATCCCAGGTGTCATCCAGAAGATGATTCAGGAGAGAGCAGAACTCCTTCTAGTTGTCCCTCACTGGCCCAGGTACCCGTGGTTTGCGGACCTGGTGGGCCTCTCAGTCTTCTGGCCCTGGAGGATTCCTCAGGAGCAGATATCACTCAGCCAAGGTGCCTTGCAACATCCGGAACCCCAGTGGCTCAACTTAACCATCTGGTACTTGAGTGGGACTCCTGAGGAAGCATGAGTTCTTTTCCGGGGTCATTGTAACCGTCCAGGCCTCTAATCTTCTATGAATTGTATTGACGATTCCACATGGGCAGCATTTATCACCTGGTGTGTGGCTAGGGATTGCGATCCCACCTCTGCTACAGTTTCAGATGTTTTAGATTTTTTTCAGGATGGATTGGATAATCCAATCCCACAACATGGTCCCACAACATGCTCCACGGGCAGGTTGCAGCGTTATCCACGGTTTTACGGTGTGGGAAGAGAACATCATTGGCTCATGACCCCATTCTTAAGGAATTTATTAAGGGAGCTGCTAACCTCCGGACTCCGGTTGTCCATCGATACCCCACATGGGAATTATCTCGAGTTCTTCAGGCCCTGACATCGGCCCCATTCTAACCACTACGTACCATGAGTTTGGGATTCTTAAAATTTAAGGTGGTGTTTTTGGTGGCTATCACCTCCGCCAGATGCATTTCCGAACTGACCGCTCTTTCAGATTCAGGATTTGTGTATTTTCCATCCTAATAGGGTTGTGCCCTGGATGGATCCATCATTCATACCTAAAGTGAACTCTTAAATTCAAGAGGGCTCAGAATTATCTTGCCTGATTTCTGCCCAGGACCTTCCCATGTCCTGGAGCGACAATGGCACACTTTAGATGTTAGGAGGACTCTTAAGATTTATATTAAGAGAACATCCCAGTCTTGCTGGATGTGTCCTTCCATCCCTCATCTACAGGTGCCAAAGTGACCCCATCTACCATAAGCCATTGGCTGCGGTCTTGCATTGTAATGGTCTACCAGGTTCAAGCCTTACCATCCCCTAGGGGGGTTACAGCCCATTCCACCCCCAGTGCTGCCATTTCTGCAGCATGGGCTACGCAGGCCTTTATTGAGGACATCTGCAGAGCTGCCACATGGGCTTCCCCTTCACCCTTTATTTGTCATTATAAGTTTGATGTCTATGCCTCGGCTGAGGCATCGTTTGGACGAAGGGAGTTACAATGTGTTCATGGGGAGGCTTCAGGCTCTGGCCAAGTGGTTTCCCACCCGTAAATAGAGGGAGGCTTTGGTAAGTCCCATTCTTGGCCACTCCTGGGACCTTGCAGGAGAATGGGCGTTGGTCTTACCGTAATATGCCCTTTCTCTGCATCGTCCTAGGAGTGGCCAAGCTCCACCCTGCTTCGCTTGGCCTGTGATCCGGGAACTAATGCCTACATGGTTTGAGTTTTCTTTACAGCTACGTCCTCACCGAAAAGGGGGGCAAGAAGGTGGAGGCAGGAGACGTGGCTAAAAGAAACAGACACCTTAGTCTCAACAGGAAACAGACGATTCAACCCATTCTTGGCCACTCCTGGGATGATGCAGAGAAAAGGCATATTACGGTAAGCCCAATGCCCATTTTCCATCACTGCCTCTTGCTGTTCTTTTTAAATGCATAATTGTTTCACCATTTCCCTCTTTCTTAGTTTTTAAAACTTCGTTATTGGAATGGCCTTAATCTATTAGTGATTAGTATTAATCACTAGTTTAATAATTAGTGATTAGTATTAATTCACTAATTAATAGATTAGTGAATCTATTAATGACTCTGATTCTGAGTTTATCATTTATCATTAATTAGTTATTTGATTTAAAGTGCGATTTTATTGTACATGTTTCTTAACTTGTGTTCGCCGCCCTGAGTCCTTCAGGGCGGCATATAAATACATGTAATAAATAAATAAATAAATAAATTAGTGATTCAAACCTCATAGAGTTCAGAAGGGATAGAACAGATAGTCCTCAACTTCTAACCGCCATTGGGAACAGAATTCCTATCGCTATGCAAGAATTTCAATCACTAAGTTATTAAGTGAGCCATACCTGATTTTTATGAACTTTGGTTGTTAAGCAAATCATTGCAGGTGTGAAGTGATTCATGCAGTAATGAAGCAAATCTGGCTTGCCTCATTGGTCTTGTATGTTGCAAGCTGACTAGAAAGGTCACAAATGGTGATTACATGACCCCAGGATGCTGCAAAACTGTTGTAAACACAGGCCGGTTGCCAAGTAACCGAATTTTGATCACAGAACCATAGGGATCCTGTGTTTGTTGTAAGTGTGAGGATCAGTTGTAAGGCACTTTTTTCAGTGCCATTGTAACTTTGAACAGTTACTAGATAGTTACTATCTGTACAGGTAGTCTTTGACTTATAACAGTTTGTTTAGTGACTGTTCGGCACTGAAAAAAATTATTTATGACCATTTTTCACACTTATGACCATTGCAGAATCCCCATGGTCACATGATTTACATTCGAATGCTTGACAACTGATTCATATTTATGATGGCTGCAGTGTCCCGGGGTCTTGTGACCATCTTTTGCAACTTTCTGACAAGCAAAGTCGGAATTGCTTAACAACCTGGGATACTAATTTAACAACTGCAGTGATTCACTTAACAAATGTGGCAAGAAAAGTCATAAAATGGGACAAAGCTCACGTAACAAATTTCTCACTTAGCAATATAAATTCTGGGGTCAGTTGTGGTCGTAACTCAAGGACTACCTGTGTTTCTTTTGTTGCATTTAGATTTGTTTCGAGAGTTCAATTTCTTTTCCAAAAATCATAAAAAGTTCTGTGTGTTCCTAATCAGAGCTTCAGTGCTTAGTATTCTGTTTCAAAAGGGTGTTTTGTGCAGTCCCACACAAGGTCTGGTGCCTTTCTAACAGGTAGTTTGGTAAGCTATGAATATAGCCTACTTGTTAGAATAACTGATAAAATAGCAGCAGCCTGTTTTAGATTGTCAGTGAACTTATATAGCTATTTATGCATGTGCAAGACTTCATAAATGTAGCTGACAGGAAAATGTTGAGAGACAAATGTATCACTTGCTTTTGGGTGTAAGTATAATCACACTGAACAGCATTGCATGATTTTTTTTTTTTTGTAAAGTAGTTGACTTTTTATGTGAATATATTCTGCAGTATATTCAAAGAAAAAGAAATTGAGTATAAAGTAATTAATAGTTAGATGTGTCTTCCAGGTCTAGCTAAAGCCTATTGTGTAAGGCCAGGTATCCGTCTCCTGTATTTTTTTTTTTTCTTATGTTTATCAAGAAATTGAACTGTCAGATTATACAGAATTTTTTTTAAAGAAATTGGTTCTTAAAGTATACATTTTATAAATCAGTATACTGTGATTACTCCAAGTAACATAAAACTGGCACATGTTACACCTTTGGTCCACAAGCTTCATTGGTTGCCATTCTGCTTCCAGGTCCAATTCAAGATGTTGTTTTTGACCTTTAAAGCAGGGGTGCTTTTCAGCAGGTTCTGACAGGTTCTGGAGAACCAGTAGTGGAAGTTTTGAGTAGTTTGGAGAACCAGCAAGTACCACCTCTGGTTGGCCCCAGAGTGGGGTGGGAATGGAGATTTTGCAATATCCTTCCCCCTGGAGTGGAGAGGGAATGGGGATTTTGCAGTACCCTTCCCCTGGAGTGGGATGGGAATGAAGATTTTGCAGTATCCTTTCCCTGCCACGCCCACCAAGCCACGCCCACAGAACCGGTAATAAAAAAAAATTGGATTCCACCACCGCTTTAAAGGCCTTCATGGCATGGGACTGCAGTATCTGAAGGACCCTCTGCATCTGTCCAACAGAGGTATGGTGTGAATGGGTTTCATCTGACGGGATGCAGGAGACAGGCCTTTTCTGTCATGGCACCCACTCTTGTCTCATTGTTCCTGTGGAACAGGCTGTATCCTTGATATTTTTCCAGGAGTCCCTTAAAACATGGTTGTGTGAGCAGACCAGGGAATCTCAAGGCAATAGTGATTTGATGAAATGGCTGCCTTGTTTTTAATATCAGTTTTCTCCACCGTATTGTTAATAATAATGTTCATGCCTTTTAATTGTAGCTGTTTTAACATTTTTATTTTAGAATTGATTTTATTGTAAGCAGCTTAGTCACTTTATTGCGAGATGGATGACTATATAAATTTGATGAATGAATGAAATGAATGAATGAATGTGTTTTACTTCATGATGAAACATGGCATTCTTTGAAAGGATGGAGCGTCAGCAAGTCAGTTTGACTTGTGTACCTTCTCTTACGCATCTCATGCATTATTGCTTTGCATGGCTCCAGATCTTAAAGAATTTCTTTCAGGTTTCCTAATTATTGTGGTACATTAAATTTACATATTATATATTTTATTATATATTTTAAATTATTTATTTATTTATTTATTTATTTATTTATTTATTTATTTATTTATTTGTTTGTTTGTTTGTTTGTTTGTTTGTTTGTTTGTTTGTTTGTTTGTTTGTTTGTTTGTTTGATTTATATGCCGCCCTTCTCCGGATACTCAGGGTGGCTTACAATGCGTTAAGCAATACCCTTCATACTTTTGTATATACCTGCTTAATAGGGCTTTCGGCCCCCCCTGAGCGTGTTCTTTTTTATACAAAGTCAGCTTATTGCCCCCACAATCCAGGTCCCCATTTTACCTACCTCGAAAGGATGGAAGGCTGAGTCAACCTTGAGCCTGGTGAGATTTTTAATTAAAATAGTGCTTAACTGTTATCGCACAGAATGACGTACTTGTAAAAAGGAAAGCATTGTTTCAGAAATCTATGCAAAAATAATTAGATATGAGAGAACAAACAAGTTGTCTTTTTAAAAAGTTAGTTAGAAGCAGATTCATTTAACAAAGCTAAGTCAATACTCAAGATGGAATGCATACATTTTATTTATAAATAATTTCTAAAAAATATTCATTGTTTTCCTAGCTAGAAATTTTTAAAAGTTGGAACTGGGCATAGAAAGAAATATCTTTAGTGTGTCTATATTGATAAGTCTCAGTACTGTATTTCTTAGCAATAAGCAGTTTACAAGCAAAAGAAATAAATGTATTGGTTAGAGATTTTCTCAAAATACTTCAAAAACCTTTGGATAATTTTTTTCCCCTTTAAAATGAAATCTGCTACCAAATAGTTTATACAATAAAGTAAAATAAAGTCAGTAAAAAATATAAAAATTCTCCTGGCAAATGAAAAAAAGCTGTTTCCACAATATTTATTACATGCAATGGTAAAGCTAACAGAATATTATCTCATAAAGTAATTCTGAAATTAAAATAATAATAATTGGAAAAGATCCATTGAAAAAAAATCTTAATATTATAAGAAGGACTATATTGCTTTATAAAAAGAAGTAGAATGAAATCTTACTAGGATTCCTAAAACAAAACAAAACAAAAAAAGAGACTTGCATCCATTGTAGACCTAGAGAAAATGTGCAATAAATATGTAAGAAGCAAATTTATTAACTTGGGTTCCAGCCTATGATGAGAATGAGGCTAACTGAAGACTAACTTTCCACACATAGTGATGATCAATCAAAAGGTACCCTGTTGATCCTCATAAATCTCCCTACAGAAGGCTTTTTTCTTCTTGCTCCACAGGCTTTCTGCCTGCTGCTCCTCTTGTCAGATTGATTCTGAAAAGATCCTTGATGTCATCGTCTTTGCACTTGTACTTAAGCCAGCTTTTCTCAGGGGGACTAGTTGGCAGGGAACATGCTGATTAGGGAGTCATTAGGACATGTGTTGTCTGAATCCATTTCTAAAAAAATGGAGATTCCTATTAGCAGTGCTGAGAGCAGAATATTCAGAGCTCAAGAAAAGATGCTTCAAGAGGGGCTTCCCTGGTTTGGAAGAAACAGAATCTGCGCTTTGATTCTGAGCTCTTGAATTTCAGGGCAAAATATGATTTGAAAGAACTTGACAAATGTCTATCTTAAAGGTAGAGGGTTTTAATCTTGCCTTACAGATAGGAATTATATAGGCTGATGGTTGGAATATAATATTAATCACCTATCAGAGTAACAAATATTGGACATTTTCATGCTTATTTTTTCTTTTATTTTAAGATGCCAAAAGGCTATCAAGGACTATGCTGTTTGGTATGGTCCTGTTTACACAGATAGCTGAGGAAGTCCAAGAATACTAGTGTAGTTCATCTGAGCAATTGCTGTATTACTGTATATGTATATGGTCAGGGATAATGCATGATATAAGTGCCAGAGAACATACACTTAATGAAGGCTAATGTTAATGTACTCTCCTGCTGTCAGTCCTGTGAGATAGTCCAGCCAAGAAGCACAACCAGAAGTATTAACTCTGTCTTTATTGTAAAGTTACATTAACAAAAACTTGCAAGTTTGAAAGTACATCTCTCTCCCTCTCTCATCTTTACTCTCCAAGAAACTAGGAGTCGGGGTGAAATCCAGCAGGTTCTGACAGGTTCTGGAAGACCGGCAGTGGAAATTTTGAGTAGTTCGGAGACCCGGCAAATACCACCTCTGGCTGGCCCCCGAGTGGGGTGGAAATGGAGATTTTGTAATATCCTTCCCCCAGGAGTGGGGAGGGAATGGAGATTTTGCAGTATCCTTCCCCTGGAGTGGGGTGGGAATGGAGATTTTGCAGTATCCTTCCCCTGCCATGCCCACCAAGCCACATCACGCTCACCAAGCCATGCCCACAGAACCGGTAGTAAAAAAATTTGTGTAGTCTGTGAATCTTCCTCTTCTCCCAAGGCATTACACATATCAGTCCACCTGTTGCTTACCGTATCCATAAAATTTGTAAGTGCTTCTCATACAAAAAGTATTTGTCATATGCTGTCATTCATGATTCATGAATGATTTCTTGAAAGAGTCATTTAATCAAATTATGGAATTTGCTAGGAACCACTGCTTAATTTAGTTTAATTTATATTTTCAATTGTGAGAAATCAATTTTATCAGAACTGTTTTTAACAAGAAGCTAAAGCTCACTTTTAATCTTGCGACGCAAGTTAAAAAAAAGAAATGTGTAGTCTCGCTGTAGAATGCAATCTATATTTATTTGTTTGTTTGTTTATTTATTTATTTATTGGTTCGATTTATATGCTGCCCTTCTCCGGAGACTCAGGGCAGCTTCATACTTTTGTATATACCCGCTTAGTAGGGCTTTTGGCCCCCGCAAGCAGTGTTCTCTTTTATACAAAGTCAGTTTATTGCCCCCACAATCCGGGTCCTAATTTTTCCTACCTTGGAAGGATGGAAAGCTGAGTCAACCTTGAGCCTGGTGAGATTTGAACTCACAGTAATTGCAGGCAGCTGGCAGCTAAGTGTTAATTAACAGCACTTTAGTCGGCTGTGCCACCAAGGCTCATGGAAACCTGTTTATAAACCGCTTTATAAAGAAAACCTCTTTATTTAAACTCTAGACACAATCCAAACTGGCTGTGTCGTTTTGCACAAGTAGTGCTGAGACCTGGCTTGCTTAACTTGTAGTGGGAAAGGACCACACTGATGAATTAAAAGTCCTCACAGGCTACAAAGAAATATCTAACATGCTATGAGCTGTTTTGGGGCTAGAAGAGGGAAGTAGCACTGAGGTTGGCAATAGTAATAAGTCTTGGAGATGCTTGTTGCAGCATTTTTTGGGGGAGTGGCAACAGTAAATTTATTACTTTTTTAAAAATAAAGGTCATCAAGCTGCATAATGCTGCATGTGTTGTAGAGGCCTGGCTTAACTATCATTCAGTCCCTTAAACAAAGAATTCTGGTAGTATTAGAATTATCGAAAATATGGATGAGGAAACAAATTGTGCTGAGGCGTATGACTGACAAATCATAAATTCAACAGTGATATATAAATGTTATCTTTCAGGATGAGTGCAAAACGAGCAGCTATTTATCCTTCCCTTCTTTCCATAGGGAAAAGTTGTCTGTGGCTCGGCTACAGCAAGAAGTTGCCCGCAGTAAGAGTGACGGAACAATGGTAAGTTTTGACAATCCTCCAATTTGTATTTCCAGTTGTATTGCAGTTAACCCTTCAAACATGCTGGCTTTGATTGAGAGTAGAACCAAAATACAAATGCAGCATTTTACACCAAATGCAGTCAAAACTTTATTAAGGTCTCTCTCTCTCTCTCTCTCTCTCTCCCCTTTGTGGGCAAGGTAAAACTCCTGGGAAAATGTTATCAGTAAAAATACTGATTTTCCTTCTGATGACCAAGTTAAAAATCATAGTAATTAAGTACATAAATAGGCAATTAGAGATTGGAATTAGATACACTTGATTAGTAATTAATCACCTATTACTGGCAATTGACAAAGAAAGCCATGAAAATGCTTGAAAGATGGATTATGCTAATCCTTCATCTTAAATCCATTCAGATTTTTTGTTGTTGTGAGATTCATTTACAGTACAGCATTAGAAAGCTATAGTGCAAAATTAGCATTGGTAATCACAGTATTGATTTAACAAGATTTAAATTTTTCATGAACCTTACTTGCACTTTTGTTTTATGCCCTCACTTTGTGAATGAGGTCTCCTTGCGCTGAGCTGAAGGATCATATGAAGATAAAAGCTTGATTCAGTATAATGGTAAATCAGGATTTAGCACCATCTGGAAGAACTTCTGTGAGGCTCAAGTCTTTCATGCTTTCCTTTCTGTCTTTTTACATGGTCAGAAGGAAGATTCAGTTACTGTGATTTGTGATATATTGCTATTACATATAAAACAGAGAACATTCATTAAAGCAAACAAAGTTAGGTTTTGCAGTCCAATTAGCAATGTATAAGCATTTATTTTAAACTGAATTGCCTGATGTGTAGTCTATAATAAACTAGAAGTTGTAGAAACTATGTCCTGATCAGGGGTGAAATCCAGCAGGTTCTGACAGGTTCCGGTAGCAGAAATTTTGAGTAGTTCGGAGAACTGGCAAATACCACCTATGGCTGGCCCCAGAGTGGAGTGGAAATGGAGATTTTGCAGTATCCTTTCTCTGTCCACGAAGCCACATCATGCCCACCAAGCCATGCCCACAGAACCTGTAGTAAAAAAAATTGGATTTCACCACTGATCCTGATCATACTCTTCTTTGAGCTATGTTGTAAAAGAGATAACCCAGAGGCTTTGCTGGGTCTACAGTATCATTCATGTGTCACAACACTGAATACAAACATGGCCAAAATTCTAGAGTTGATTTGTTCTAATTTGAAATTTAATGAGACCAGTACTTGTTTTGTATATGTATGTGCATAACTGCTTATACCTAGCCCCCCCCCCTTTTTAAAATTTGATTTATATGCCGCCCTTCTCCGGAGACTCAGGGCAGCTTACAGTGCGTTAAGCAATAGCCTTCATACTTTTTGTATATTTATATAAAGTCAGCTTATTGCCCCCACAAACTGGGTCCTCAATTTACCCACCTTAGAAAGGATGGAAGGCTGAGTCGACCTTGAGCCTGGCTAGGATTGAACTCGCAGAAATTGCAGGCAGCTGGATGTTAATTGCTGCATTTAGTAGGAGGCATTAGCCCCCTACACTACTCAGGCTTCTGTGAGGATGTGTAAGATTCTGGCTTCTAACAATAACAAAAAAAAAAAAAAAAAAAAAAAAGGAAAGGAAAGGAAAGGAAAGGAAAGGAAAGGAAAGGGATAAAGAAAAAAGAAAAACCCAAACCATGTAACAGTTAAAAGCCTGTTGAAACAGATGCAGTTTACAGACCTTCTAAACATCAAGATAATAGGGGATAAACACAACTTCTGAAGTATCCCTTTTTCCTGTTAGATGAATGTAATACTTTTTTTATTGGCTAACATTATTTTTCTAAATACTTTTGTCTGTCCCTCTGATGTATTTTGAAATTTCGTATTTCACTTACAGTATCTATGTCATTTGGCATTTGTCCTATACTTTTCTATTCAGCTGAGGATAAAATTGATTGTGGAAAAAAGTATCAACGAAAGAAGTGGGGGGAAAAATCTAATAAAAATTGAATGGAACATGCTGCCTCTTTGTTTCCAGTATCGTAATCATGAATATGATTTTGGCATTTCAGGGACCCTTAAAGTGATGCCTATCCATGAAGCTGAATACTAATCACCATATAGTATAAATGACCAAGCTTAAATTTAATTCAAAATTAGTTTCTATAATATTTATATTTTGAGCAAAATTAGCACTAGTAGAATTACAGGTACAGATTCTAATTACAGTAGAATCATTACATGATTTACAACCATGTGTTTAGCAACTGTTCAGAGTTACAACAGCACTGAACAAAGTGACTTGCAACTGGTTCTCACAATCTCAATTGGGGTTGTAAGACGAAGACTGTAATTTAGTATGTATCATTTTGCATTTATTTATCCCACAATAAAGCCTACTTTTTTTCTGAGGCATAAGTTTGGATCCCATGTTTATTGTAATGGAAGAGAGCTTGTGCAACTTTGAGAAGCTGGGAAGCTATAACAGATCTAGAGACAGGCCCAGACACAAAGATGCACAGCTTCTGAGTGTCCCAGTTACATGTCTTCATACATGACTGAGACATCACCCTCCTCTTGCCCTACTTCAGTTTGCTGTAATAGAAACAGCTTTAGCAACTGAGTTTTTATTATAACCAGTATCTTTCATAGTTCAAGCATTTATATGGCCTGTCCTCAGCAAGTCTAGGGCCAGTGATGCTAATGCTTCTATTTCTTAGTTTCCAGGCAATAGTAGTTATATCTTGCCTGGTGATAGAACTTGTCCCATCAAGTGGTAAAAAGTTCAAAGGCTGAATTTTCATGTCTCAATGAATGCTTATTGTCAGAGGCATTAAGAACAGTGTCTCTCCTAGTCACTTATTTTTCTACAAGAACATCACTAATAGCCCTATTGCAAATGGGAATCCAAACTACAATTCTGTTCTCTAAATTGGAAGTACTAGCTTAATCTGACAAAGGTATTTAGGTAGGACTCTCTTTGTGTGTATTTGGACTAGATAGTGGCATCCTTGATTCCTGGTCTCAAGGAAAAAGAGTTCAATTTATCCATTTTGCTGTCTTGGTATTCTGCGCAGTTTTAAAAGCTCTGGAGAAGATTTCAAGTGCCAGGAAAAAGGGTCTGTGAAGATCCTATCTTTGGGCATTCTGGTCCAATTCTTCATCCAGTTTATGAGATCAAAAGAGATGAAGAAGTATGTCCTGGTATGTTATGCCAGATAAAGCTGATATCCTTCAACTTTACTTTTGAAATCCTTGAAAAAGGCTTTTCTAATAGGCATGAGGAAGCCCTGATTTGATTTCTGTGGGGCTTGTTTCTCTGTGCAGCTGTCTACAGTTGGTGGTACATTAGGCCTTTAGTTCTACTTGAGATTCTTCACAGTTATCTCATTCAGATGTGAGGATTTCCAAGAGCTTTTAGTGTTTTTTTTTAAACTTTATTTCAATTCTGTAAATCTCTGCAGTTTTCAAGAACGGTCATAAATAAATAAAAGAGTAACAAGAATAAGAGAGGCAATAATTATTCAGTAGTTTCAAGTAACAAAATGTTCTGTTGTAAAACATGATACAACAATAAATGTATTCAGTATTGGTGTGGGAAAAATGTCCACTTAAATTAGGAACCAGAGAGTTTTGAGATGTATGCAACCAAGTGTCTTTTATTGCCATGTGCAACTATACTGGTCATGGGGATCTCAACCAAAGTTGTAGAAGAGAGTTTTTAGATTATTTTGCTTTATTACTTAGAAATCATAAAGAAATGCAGCAAATCACAGTGTGAGAATACTGGAATACTTCTGATAATACATTGGGATGACTGTAGGACATCACCCCTGCATTCTTCTAACACAGTTCTGACTATAAGACAAATGCATACAATTGGGAATTTGTCGTGATTCATATTTCAGCACAAATCATTTTTTTCTGTTTGGTAGCCTTTGTCGAAATGAAGCAATTCAAATGTCTAGATGTATTCCTTTAACCTTTATTAACTCTTACTTTTTTTGTTTATTTTTTAGGCTGTAGCATAAATTACAGCTGTCAAGATCTTTATTTCATAAAGATTAAACCTAAATCAATTCTTCAATTAGTCTTTCAGGTTGGCATAGATTTCACCAAAGATAGGCCAGAAGTCCTTATTTTGCTGTGTTCCCTGCTGTGGGTTTAAGTGATACAAAGTGATTATCATGGCTTCTGCTCTGCATCTGTCTAATTCACACCTGCACCCTTTTGTAGAAGCACAACACTTTAACTGAATATGAGGTCCCAGTTGGTTTGGTTCTTTCCCTTTTTAAAATCCTTGAGCGTTAGATTGATTTATGAATGTATCAGATTCTTTGTTAGCGTGTAAACTACTAATTAATTTAAAGCTCCTCTGGGAAAAATTAAAGCCCTGGTTAAGACTTTCAACAGGCTCAGATGGTGCTAATAATAAGAAAGCAAGTTATATTAATGAATTTAAGTGTGATCATTCCTATCATATCCCTTCCCCCAAACTACTCCCATATGCAGGAAAAACCTGGACCAAACTATTGTAGATGGAACCAACAAAGAATTAGAAGATGTAGCAACATCTTAAATGTTGAATTAAATAGTGATTGAGGCTATTTTGGTGGTGGGGTATAATTTTATACTCTTTAAATTAATATTATAATTTATATTCTGACTATATGATTAAGAAAAGCTTCCCATACACTTTATAAATGCAGAGGTTTTTATTAATAATTTTGTTCATGTTTGTTAACACTTTATCGAATTACTAATAATTTTTAGCTACAAATTTGCAGTGCATTTATATCCCTTTTAAGTGAGTGAGATTTAAATAGTTTAAAGACTTTTCAGAGCATGTGCATAATAACCTGAGTTGATTACAATGATAAATCTACCCTTGCCTAATGATATTCTAAACACTGTCAGAAGAAACGCTGTATGGATTGAGAACCCTGCCCCCCAATCCCTCCAGAGACTTTCAACTGTATGGACACCATTCTACTACATGGTGTTCTCAACTTATGACCACAATTCACTACAGTTGAGTCTAAAATTTCTTCTGCTAAGCAAGACAGTTAAGTGAGTTTGCCTCATTTTACAACCTTTCTTGCCAGCAAATGATTCTTGTGAATCACTGCTGTTGTTAAATTAGTAACACGGTTTTAAGTGAATCTGGCTCCCCCATTGACTTTGCTTGTTAGAAGGTAGTAACAACTATTATGGCAGTTGTTAAGCGAATTTTATGATTGTAAGTTTGAATCTACTCTCCCAAATGGGGATTTTTTGCCATTAAATGACTCATTGTAAAAAAGTGGAAATATAGTTTGATAGAGAGCAGCAAGTGATTAACTTTGTCTCAGTTCCAAATCTTACCTGGGAGAGGTCTGGTTATTCCTTATATTAGGACTAAGAAACATCTTTAGGACCATCAGGAAAATCTAAGCATCCTGAAAAAAGGAGTCACAAACCATCTGCATATTATTTCCAAAATAACTATATGGATGGATCTATATTGTCACCAGAAATGAAGCTTCTTTACCTTAACAAATTTTCTTAGATGTAGATGTCTAATCAAATTATATTAGAAATTATGCTAGAAATCTATTTTTTTTAAAAACACTCCCTCTTAACCACATGGGTGGGAAGAACATGCTCTCCCTTCTTACTAGGATATCTTTGCTAAGTTGTTGTGTTCCTTAAGACTCTGTTTCTTTTGGCTTGGGCAGGAAGGGTCTGTAGATTGCTCATCATCGAGATTACAAGTATTATACAGTTACACAAACATGTGGCTAGGAAATGATAAGATTTGGTTAGGCCTGTAGGGTAAGCAAGCTGACATCCATACTTTGGAAGAAAGGACAAAAACATTGGGACTTTATATTTTCTATAATTAGAAAAAAAAAAAACCCTAAGTGTATATTAGGTTGCCCTGTATGCTTCTCACTGCTATTGTGGCATGCTTCTCTCCATCCCCTGCCTTGCTCATTTAAATATCTCTTATGTCATTAATGTTGCTCCATTAATCACCTGGCAAAGGAGTGATCCAGGCTCTGCAGAGATGGCTGTCTGAGAGAGCCAGCACATCCTTTGGGCCTTTATTGGGGAAGTAGGAGTCACATGCATGTTTTTGAAAGAACTGTTTTATACATGGAAGCATAATGTTCCTCTTTCAGCTTAGAAGGTTTTGCTTTTTTTTTTTTTTAAATCACAGAAGGGATAAATCTGTGCAATTGCCTAAGGCAGTTAGAAATCCTTTCATGCTTCAGCGTTGGGGTTATTTGGAAATACATGTTGCTTAACAGCAAACGAAGTGTTAAAAAATGAGATGCAAAGGCTAATTTACCTTTCCTTCCTTCCTTGCAAAGAGGTGGGTCCGGTATTTAATGTATTTGAATTTGTTTCCAGTAATTTTGGTATTAATAATAAACAGCAACATCTTAACCAAGGCCTGTTATTTCTCTTAGGGCTTTTTTGTGATTTTATTTTTGCTCTTTGTCAGTCTGCATGTGGATATAAGAACTGCATGTGAAATTTAATGTGGATCATTATGCATGATATGTGGGTTCATTACTGGAGATTCTGAAAATCATTATGGTTTTAAGTCAACTTTGTTCCTTAAAAGCCTCGCTGCTCTATTTAGAGAAATGTCATCATAATTTCCACCAATGTCCTGATAAATTATATGGCTGCACTAAATTTTAATGTTACAAAATACTACTTGGAATGAGAGGGGGGTATATTGTACAAAGTTAAATGTAACAAAATGTGGAATTTAACCATGACTTAACTTGTAAGAATTTTATGTTGTACCATTAACTGTGATCAAAAAGGGGGAAAAAAGTATTTCCATGTACTCCTATAGTACTCCAAATGAACATTGTTGATTTCTTTTGGGTAAATAATCCGTAGGAGAAGAATATGCTGATTTGGAAGGCAGAGTTAAATGTGTCATTGGTTTAGAGTCTTACATTACCACAAAAGACCCAAGTCCAGCCCCCTGTGAATTCTGTTGACCCTTGTTTGTTTGTTTATTAATTTTTTATGCCACTCATCACCCACTCCATACAAAGTTATTCTGGGCACCAGTTTAGCTTCGACCATTTGTTGACCAAATTCTTGTGTATAAGTAGCAATAATAAACTCTAGAAGGAATTTTAGAATTGCTGATGATCAAACTATTTCTGAGTAGGATTTGCTATTAAATTGTTTATGTTCCAATCATGCACTTAAATGAGTCTTCCAGTTCTTGACTGTTTTAGTCCAAATCTTCCAAACTGCTGTTTTGAAGAGCGATTCTAAAAGCTGATATTTATCTGCAACCTGCCTTTTTCGTTCAGAAGGCTGGAATCAGAACAGAGCATCTATGATTTATTTTCCTTGGAAAGCTTGCTACTTAAAGTCAATTTATAATTTACTTAATTTCCCTTCTAATGCCTTTATATCTTTGTTTAGATTTCTGCCTCCTGCTGGCCATCTCAGGTTTTTTTAATTATAGATTGCACTTTGCTGTAATATCCTATGCTTCTATTTATATTTTATTTTCTAGGTAGCAGTAATATCCATGATGTTTATTAGAAGTTAGCTTTCTTCTGTAATTTAGAATTTCATCCAAAATATTGAAAGCCCTCTTATTTGCAAAATCCTGATTAAAGGTTTTCTGTCCTAGAACATAACCCTGAAGTTATGTTCTAACTTCTAGTTAGTTTTTGTGTGGACAGATTATCCTGGAGAAAATCTGTGTTTGGTAAAAGTTGACATTGATTTGTTGACACATAATCATGTTTCTAATTCTGTTTTCTCAAATTTGGGACCTTCCATAAGGGCAGATTCTTAGAATTAACCAATCAGCATGATTGTTGGTAAGAATTCTGGAAGTTGAAGCCCACATATTTGGAGTTGTTTGAACTGGCTGTTATTTTTTTCTATCCTTGACATCTATCATTATCAAGGCTTCATTCTTGGATTCAGAGACTATAGACTTCTTGCTTTGACTCAAGATGGTTGAATAAATGGATTATTACAGAGAAGTAAGAAGTTATACACAAAATAAATTCCCCTTCTTGTAGTTCACCCAGACCATTATGTATGTATGTATGTATGTATGTATGTATGTATGTATGTATGTATCCATCCATCCATCCATCCATCTATCCATCCATCTATCCATCCATCCATCCATCCATCCTCTATCTGAGGGAATGAGGAGTTAAGAAATATGTATAATTAAAATGTTTGTGTGTGGTGTGTGTGTGTGTATTGTATATGTGTGTGTGTGTGTGTGTGTGTAACATATATATATATGTTTTCTGAGGTTTTGCGGCTGTTTATATGTAGGTTTTTGGTTATTCGGGTTTTTTCCCGTGTAAAATTGGAAGTGTCTTGGAGACGTTTTGATGAAGTCTCATTTGTCATCTTCAGGCTGGGGTTCTTGGCTTCGTGCTTCTAGGAACAATGTGTGATCACAGCTGTTTCTTCCTTTTAATTGCTAGTGGGGGTGTAAACTCCCTAGAAGCACGAAGCTGAGAACACCAGCCTGAAGATGACGAATGAGACTTTGTTGAAATGTCGGCAAGATACTTCCAATTTTACGCGGGAGAAAACCTGAATAATCAAAGACCTATATATATATAGTCAAAGGGCATATGGTCAGTCATTTCCCAACCTTGAAACATTCTGCTTTTTTATATATTATTTTTATGTAATAAATAACAATAAAGCATAATATGTTATAGCAGCCCAAAGTTACGTGCGCAAATGGCTAGGGAGAAAGCCGTCTTTTCTTACCTACACACATTTTTTATAGCCGTGGCTGCTTTCTGGGAATTTGCTTTCCTTCTGAGGTAAAAACCTGTCAATAATTTAGTATCACAATACGACTGGGATATGTATGTCTGCTGCCCTGAAAACAATGCTACACATTTTAGCATGATTTACTGTGCGGCAACTGTTCCAAAGTCCGCGCCATCCTTTGCATGTAGAATGAAGACGTAATTCAGTACAACCATTGTACATCAGATAGTCTTTAAAAGATTGAACAGCTGTCCGGAAAATACTAAATACGCCCCTCCAGTGTCTGTCCTTCATTTCACTCAATGTATGACCTACAGGGCTTCAGTTAGTAATGGTTTCTTTGCTTGGGAGTCCACACTGGCTAAGGGTTGGTGACATCTTATACTGTGTGGGTTTCTTGCAGCTAACACTAGTTATTGATATTTCAAAATTAGTTTAAGAAAATATTTTTCTGTGATCAATGATGGAGGGAAGTGTGGTTCTTAGTATACATGAAGGAAGCAGATCAAGCCCTGATATTTATGGCAACTAGTGCTATAAAGGAAGCATTAATGTGATGGAATGTTTTCCTAGGAGGGAGGGGGTACATTCCAGAGGAGCAAGAGACAACACAGTTTAGGCTATTAAGGGGAGCTGTCTTCACTCTCTTTCTCCTACAGTTTGTGTAGAAGAAAGAGAGTGAAGACAGCTCCCCTTAATAGTTCCCAAGGTTTATGTTTCATAGTGAAGTAGTCTGTTTTGGTTTGGCAAGATTTCTATCTGTAGGTGATGAACACTAAAGGAAACTGCTTTGATAATCTCAACTTGTCTCTGTTGTTTTTTGGAACCTGGAAATTAAAGTATGCTTCTATATCTTTTTATTCTTGATGAATGTATTTTATTCTCCTTATGTACACTGAGAGCATATACATCAAAGACAAATTCCTTGTATGTCCAATCACACTTGGCCAATAAAGAATTCTATTCTATTCTATATGCTGGATTAGATGCAGATTTAAATCACATTTTTGGCCCCTGCAATCCATGGAATCAGTAACATTTCACCCTACAAAATATATAATACCTGGTGAATAGTTATGACTCTACCCTGTTCATAGTAAACAATATGATATGCAGGAGTTCTTGGGCTTGACCTATAGTGCCTATTGCTAAAAATGGTTGTGCTTTGTGATACGTTTCCATTTAAACTCTTTTGTGGGTTACTGACAATATACAAATACTGAAAATAACTTAGATGAAATCAATACGATTATATTTTCCACCTTATATGTGGATTTATGAAGATTATACTTGTATATCATCTCCCAGACAAAGGGTGTTTACATTTTATATGCTGGGATGCTGAGCATGTATTTTGTATCTAACAGTTTTCTAGTTCAATCTATACATAATTAGGTGGGGCTACAAAAGATTCTTGTTTATAGGCCACTGGATTAGATGAAGCAAACATCTGATTTTGTATAAAGAAGTTCCCCATGTTCCACTTTCTGTTAAGTGGTTTCTATCAGAGTCTAAAATAATTCAAGTTAGAAATGCACAAGGTGTTTATTAGACATTATCCAGTCAGCTGTTTTATGCTGCAACACCTATGAAGAAGGTGGGCATATATGGGGGGAAAACACTACAGAACCAGAGAACCACGTACATTGTGGGCTACAACAAGTGGATTTGGTATGGCGTGAAGTAAATATGTATCTATTGGGCCATGTTCTGGAAAACAAAATGAAACAGTCTTGTATATAGGTCTACATGAATTGCAAGTGAGTTCTCTAATCTTCCTCATTACTGGGGTTTATGATTTGGCATGTCAGCCAACCCTGGTTGCCTTAAAACTGGTATCTCAAAATCCTTTACATGGAACCGCTAACATGGAACTTCTAATTTGGAGTATAGGAAGCATTCATCTTATCCCTGCATATAGGACTAGGCCAGTTTAGTTTAGTGGTGAAGACACCGGGTTAGAAACCCAGGAGACAGTGAGTTCTAGTCCCACCTTAGCCATGAAAGCCAGCTGGGTGACTTTGAATGAGTCATTCTCTCGTCCCAAAGCCCAACTCAACTCACAGGGTTGTTGTGGGGAAATTAGGAGGAGCATTAGGTATGTTTACCACCTTGAGTTACTTGTAAAAATAATAAAGGCAAGATACAAATCAGTTAGAAACAAACAGTAAGTACAATCTGTATAGAAATTGAGTTGAATTCATTATGAGGATAACTGCAATTTTGGTAGTTTAAAAACTTAACCTTTCATTACAATATTGGAGAGGGTGGTTTTTTGTTTTGTTTTTTAAAAAAACAGAATTGGTGCCCAGTGTGATGTGTGTTTTATTCAGGAACCTTGAAACAAATTTGTGTTTCAGTTCATTTTTTTCTGTTTTGTGGTTAATGATTTCTTTACGTTTAGTACAATTATTTCCTGTTGTAAATGTTTTTAAATAAGCCAGTTTTCTAAATGTTACTGAAAATGCTATTTAGGGAGACAAGTACATTTGATTGTTGCCTCCTTTTCCAGTAATCAGTTTAATTTCCAAGTTAATTTAAGATTAATTATAACATTCTTTGTAGCATAGAATGCAAAAATAGGTCCATTTCTTAATGATATTGCTTCTCCTTTCCTGCCAGAAGAGGGAGCTGTATACATTTAAAATAGTTCCAATTACTAAAGTTCAGTTCAAGTAAAATATCAGTCATGTTGAGGTGTTTCTCTTCCTGCGGTGGTGAGAAGACTTTTTGAGTTTTCTGGATGTCTGAGTTGAAAATGCAATAAGGCTCCAACAACCCTTACACTGTTGTTTAAATTTTATGGGAGTAATCCCAGTTTATCTGGATAATGGAAAATTAAGTTCTGAAAGGTACCTCTCACCTTTACCAGTAACGTCTTTAAAATGCTGAATTTGATATTTATCAGTGCTAAAACATGGGATAATCTCATTACAATTTAGTAGTGCAGGCTGGAGGCAATTAGATTTGGAGAAAATTCAAAGAATGTGCTTATGCTTGACTAAATGCAGGTCAACCTTTGCACCCATCTTCTTTGATTTATTAAATTAGCAAATATATTGTTGTTTTTGCAATGTGGGACAAATAAGATAAGTTAGATCAAGGGATAGTAAAATAAGAGTATTTTCAGAAATGCAGCATGCAAGGTTTAATAATAATAATAAAAAAATAGCCTGGGAGTTCTTTGACATTTGCACATCAGATAACCCATGCAGAAGATGATCAAGGAAAAGTTGAGGGAGTTGTGTACAATCCATTGGGTATATTTAATATCAGAGAAGCTGTTCCCTCTAGGGTGGAACAAATCCCATTTTATGGCTAGGAACAGATTATGGTGCCTTGGGCAATTCTTCAGTAGCTAATAGATATGAAGCCCATCGACACTAATAATACTGAATTGTGGCTACTTTAATTTTAAAAGGTTAAGCTCAGCAGTTCAGAGCCCTCTCATATCCCCAGAGGCAATAATATATGTTGGAGTTGTGTATAATTCCAGTGATGAACCATAAAAGAAATGCTTTTTGTTGTCAACTTGAGCAAAAAAGAGTAAATTTGGAGACCTACTTTTGTAGGATACATAGGAAGGTATCTGTCACTGAAAGCAAGTTGACCCAAAAAATCTATATTAATTAAGAACACAATTGTTGTGTGGTGAGAAAAAGAAAAGCATCATAGAAAAAGGTTCCATACCCAACTGTATGAAAAGTAGTTATTTCTGTTCTTGCATAAAGACCACTACAGTGTATATAAATTATATGGGTTATTTTCTATTTTACCAAATTATATATCATTTAGTTAGATTACTTCGTAGTTATTTAATTAAATGCCCAGTTAAATTTAGGAATATTTCATCTTTTATTTCCTTAGAACCATAGGACCCTTGGGGAGCTGAATAACCCTCATTCATTTAAGTGTTTCTATTCATTTCTTGTTCTATAGCAGTCTTGTATATTCGAGTCAACACGCAGTTGATGTATAAGAATTTGTGACCCCTTGTCCTTCTGTTATATGTACAAATGCACATCGTTTCTTATGTATTCAGAAAGTGCATTGAAATAATACAGACTTGTAGATTCTCCACAATGTCACTTAAGAAAAACTTCATTAATTCAATTACACTGATATATGACCCAGAAATAATTCATATTGTAAAGATGCCCAAGGTTTTTTTTGTAAACTGAAACAAATTATTTTGATGCAGGGATGAAATGCTCCCGGTTCGGACTGCATTGCCCGATCCGGTAGCGATGGAGGCGGGTGGTTCGGGGAACCGGTAGCAAAAATCCCTGCCCCCCCAATTGCCCGGCTGAGCCGCGCAATCATCAGAATTTTTAAAAGCGTTTTTTCTACAACCTCTTCGGCTGTTATAGAAAAAATGTTTTTAAAAGGAAAAAAAGCCTCTGCCGATTAGGCAAGTCAGGTGCGATCAGCCAAAGAGGTTGTAGAAAAATGGTTTTAAAAGTTAAAAAAAAAAAGTTGGCCACGCCCACTCAGTCATATTATCCACCAAGCCACGGCCGCAGAACTGGTAGTAACAAAATTTACATTTCACCACCGTTCTGATGGATAATTTTATATCTATGGACCAGATTTATTTCAATATGAAGGGAAGGAAAGAAGGAAGGAAGGAAGGAAGGAAGGAGAGAAAGAGAGAGAAAAAAAGCAAGTAAATAAGAAAGACAGAAAGAAAGAAAGAAAGAAAGAAAGAAAGATAAGCAGCCTTTATTAATAGTTACAAATTTGCTCACAGATCACTGTCTTATTATCCTTCTGACTAATTTTGGTAAAGTAGCTTTAATTAAAACCCAAACCAAAAGGATGCTATGTTGCAAAGCACAACCTTCTGGAATAATTTTTCTTTTCAAGAACACCAATGGAATTTATCCTCATAGGCATTCTGAAAATAAAAATTACGGTTGGCAGCAAACTAGTCCTTTATTAAAGATTTATTCTCAATGTCAGAGCACAGCCAAAAGAAAAAAAATGGATTGTAAATAATCAAGCGGACAATGGTGCAGGAGAAGTGAAGGTGGAAGAAGAATTCAGCATTGTCCTCCCACCTGCTAAATCTTCTGCAGACGCCTTCCCATCTGGTCAGAGGACCAGATGGGAAGGTGTCTGCAGAAGATTTAGCAGAGGTTGCTAAACAGAGGTTAGCAAGCATGAACTAAAGAACCCCTCTGCTGAGATTTTAATAATTTGTAGATATAGACTGCTTAAAGGGGATGCGGTGGCTCAGTAGCTAAGACACTTGTTGATCGAAAAGTCAGCAGTTCAGCGGTTTGAATCCCTAGTGCCGCGTAACGGAATGAGCTCCCGTTACTTGTCCTAGCTTCTGCTAACCTAGCAGTTTGAAAGCACGTAAAAATGCAAGTAGAAAAATAGGGATCACCTTTGGTGGGAAGGTAACAGCATTCCATGCGCCTTTGGTGTTTAGTCATGCTGGCCACATGATCACAGAGATGTCTTCAGACAGCGCTGGCTCTTCGGCTTTGAAATGGAGATGAGCATCACCCCCTAGAGTCGGGAATGACTAGCACATAGGTGCAAGGGGAACCTTTACCTTTATAGACTGCTTACATATCTGTATATCTAGAAGTTGAGTCATGGCAACTGGGCTTCTTTTCTTTTTTGATTTGAAACGTTTCACACCGTATCCAAGTAGTTTCTTCAGTCTTCTTCTCCAGTTGCCATGACTCAAATTCCAGACAACTCCACCTCAATGACTGAGAATCTTCATGGATGTTGGTATGTATTTAAGTTTATAAAAAGAAGGAACTGCTTTAGGAAGAGGTTTTTAGAGTAGAAAAGCAGTGGTAGCAGACAGTGAATTAGGAGTGTCCAACCTTTCTTGGCATTACATTTAATATTAAATTGCATGACAGATCAGAAAATGGATAGTAACATCTCAAATTGTAAATGCTATGTAAATGATATTAATGTGAGCTTTAATATCATCAAGTTTTCCTTACTCTCCGTATTATAATTATAATTTTCTGTAAACCTTAAGAGGATTTTGACATAGAGGCTCAAAACAGATTTTTCTTCTTTGTTTCTTCCCATTCTAAAGAAAAAGTTTTTACATTCAGAAAAAAATCACATATAATTCAGTCTTAGGGACTTATCCAGGCAGTTCCATGATTGTATGGAAGAAAAAAAGAGTAGTACTATATTGTGGTGGCGGTGATGATGATGATAATGATGATGATGACGACAAGATACCATCAAGTCATTGTCAACTTTTAGAAACCCCCATAGATAAATTTTCTCCATAACAGTCTGTGCCTGACCTGGTCCTTTAGCTCTTCTAATACTGGCCTCATTGTTACTGCAATTAAATCTATCCAACTTGCAGTTGGTCAACTTTTTCTCTTCCCTTTCACATTTCCCGACATTAGAACATTTTCCAGTCTTTGAATAATGTCTTCAGAGTAAGATAATTTGAGCCTGATCTTTTGTGCTTTGAGAACTTTATTGATTTGCTTGATGATCCATTAGTTTATTTTCTTGATTGTCCACAGTGTTCTCAGGAGTCTTCTCCAACACCAAAATTCAAAAGCATCAGTGCTTTTTCTATATTATTTTTTTAGTCTGAATTTCATTTCTGTAGAATGTCCTAGGAATACCATGGCTTGCATGATTCTGATCTTTATAGGTATAGAGGTACTGTGGCATTTGAATATCTTTTCCAAGGCCTTCCATGGCTCTTCTATCAAGTGCTAGTCCACTTTTTATTTCTTGACTGATTATTCCTTTATTTTTGATGGCCGAAGGCAGAAGCTATCCATCACTTCAATATCTTCATTGTCAATTTACTTCTCTATTATTCTGTGTGACATTGACTGTAATAATGAAAACTGAGAAAAATAAAAAGTATGATAGTTGAAAAGTCAATTCCTTTCTTACTAGTTCAATGCATTATTATCATCTTAAAAGTTTTTCATAATAGGAACATCCAATTTTGTTAAAAATGCAAGTGGAAGGCAGTTTTTTTCTTTAAATAATGCCAGCTCTATAGTGTTATCTGAATTCATTTTGCTAGAAAATGAAGCATTGTTACTCACAGAAAATAAAAAAGTAGCTCAACGAGATGATCATTTCTATAAGTGCTTTTGACCATTAAAGTCTTTTTCTCTATCACCCCTTAACTTTAAAGCATTTTAGAAAGAATACAGGGAGGTAGTGAATTTTATTCTACTAACAAAAGGACAAATAAAATCACTGAATTTTTTCATCTACTCTATTCAATGAGATTCATCTCTAAACTTAACTGAATGCTTTTTGGCTTGCCCGACCATCTTCCCATACATTTTCCACCACAGGCTATTGGTAAATGGGTTCCTGAAAGAGCTTCAGGTGTTCCTTGAAGATTTGATGGGTAGCTCAGCTGAATCTTACATATATAAAATAAAAGTTTTATCCATAAACTCCCTAGAGACATGCAAGTATGATGTGCGATATAGAAATTAAGTAAATAAATAAATATGCTCTTCATAGAACTGACTGTCCTTGAGGACTACTTAGGAGCTACAGCTATCCAGAATGGCATTAGTGTGGGCACTGTTGACTATGCCATATTATGTCCATGTTCCTCTCTGCTCCATCAGCTTCCCTGGTTACTGATTGGCTTCTGGGTACAATTCAGGATGCTACTTTATCACCTATACAGCCATTCCTGTCATGAGGTCTGGCTATTTGAGGGGCTGCCTGTTTCTGGTTGTTTCTGTCTATCGGATGCAATTAGGCAGAATTGATTGGGGCCCAAAAGGTGTATTTTCTTTATTGTGGTATCTATCCTCTAAAATAATATCCCCACAGAGATCAAGATGGCTCCCAGAAATCAGAATAGCTTCTGATTGTCTTCAGAAACTATTAAAACCTGGCTACAATATTCTTCCAGGTTTTAGGACCAGATGAAGGTTAGATGAGGGCTTTTGGGTTGATATGTTTGTCTTTGACCCACTCATGATCTCTTTTTTGTCTTTTGTCTTTATTTTGTAACTATTAAGTTGTCCAGAGTTGTTGGGAATCGGGTAGCCTGTCAATAAAAAATAAATAGCAAGAAGAACCTAAAAGACAAATTTGGAAAGTTTTATTTCATATTACTGCTTGAAAGTCTTTTCCTGCATTCAAAGAGAATATGAAACTATTCATGTGCAGCCTATCTTTTCCTTCAATAACATTACCACACCAGATGGGACTAAGTGAACTAACTTGTAAGATTAGATCATTCAAGCATCATGAAAATGAACTGGATTGGATGCAGTATTAGTGTGAAACGTAAAAGGTTTGTCAGTTTGCATTAAGTGCATGTTCTCTTGTGCAAAGTACATGCGGATACCTGTGTAATTCCATAGAACTGAAATTACAGAGATTCAGTGCATTTGATTTATATAATATACAAGCTTGCACTAGAAGAATGAATAACTTGACAGTTGGTATGTCTCTCTACAGCACTGTATTCAGTGTTCTCATGTGATTGGCATCTCCAGATACTACTTTAATTGAAATCAGAAATGCTGTTTGTGGATACACTTGAAAATATATACAGAGAGATTAAAGAAAATGCTCTGAAGCCCCTTGTTTAATCTGTTTCCTATTCATTCAAACCAGTTTTTTGACATGTATAAGAATAAAATACTCATCTGTATAGTCATCCCAGTAGGAATATTTCAATGCAGGGTGAAATGCTCCCGGTTCAGACCGGATCACCTGATCCGGTAGCAATAGTGGCGGGTGATTTGGAGAACCAGTAGCAAAAATCCCTGCCCCCCCCATGCCCAGCTGAGCTGCATCATCATCAGAGGCTTTTTTTTTTAACTTTTAAAAGCATTTTTTCCACAACCTCTTCGGCTGAAAAAATGCTTTTAAAAGTTAAAAAAAAAGCCTCTGAAGATTGCGCGGCTCAGCTGGGATTGTCAGAGGCTTTTAAAAGCATTTTTTTCTGCAATCTCTTTGGCCGAAGAGGTTGTAGAAAAAAATGTCTTTAAAAGCCTCTGACGATCCCAGCTGAGTTGCCTGATCATCAGAGGTTTTTTAAAAGCATTTTTTTCTGCAAACTCTTAAGGTTGCAGAAAAAATGCTTTTAAAAGTTAAAAAAAAAGTTGGCCATGCCCACCCAGTCACATTAGCCCCTCACCAAGCCACGCTCACAGAACCGGTAGTAACAAATTTTACAATTCACCACTGTTTTGATCCATTTTCTCCCTGATACTGCAGAGGACTAGAACTGCATGACTTCCAAAGCTTTCCAAAGACACAATTCCAAAAAAATTTTAATGCTTTCTCCTAAAATGCAACATGGTTTCCCCAAAGGAAATGTTTCTTAGAAAAATATCTGGATAACTGTTCTCACTGGTATAATATCAAAAGAATGACATCCTACAAAGGTGCACAATCCATTTCCATTTAGATAAAAGCCTTTCAGAGGCTTTTTTTCTGAAGCTCTGTTTGGAGACTATTTTTCTGAAGCTCTGGTGCGGAGGCTATTTTTCTAAAGGATTATCTGTACTCTGTTCAGTGGCCTTTCTTTGGTGTTGGTATATACAGGTGAAACTCGAAAAATTAGAATATCGTGCAAAAGTTCATTTATTTCAGTAATGCAACTTAAAAGGTGAAACTAATATATGAGATAGACTCATTACATGCAAAGCGAGATAGTTCAAGCCTTGATTTGTCATAATTTTGATAATTATGGCTTACAGTTCACGAAAACACCAAATTCACAATCTCAGAAAATTAGAATATTACATGAAATCTATAAAACAAGGATTGTACGTAGAACAATATCGGACCTCTGAAAAGTATAAGCATGCATATGTACTCAGTACTTGGTTTGGGCCCCTTTTGCATCAATTACTGCCTCAATGCGGCGTGGCATGGATGCTATCAGCCTGTGGCACTGCTGAGGTGTTATGGAAGACCAGGATGTTTCAATAGCGGCCTTCAGCTCTTCTGCACTGTTCGGTCTCATGTCTCTCATCTTTCTCTTGACAATGCCCCATAGATTCTCTATGGAGTTCAGGTCAGGCGAGTTTGCTGGCCGATCAAGCACAGTAATCCCATGGTCATTGAACCAGGTTTTGGTACTTTTGGCAGTGTGGGCAGGTGCCAAGTCCTGCTGGAAAATGAAGTTAGCATCCCCGTAAAGCTCGTCTGTGGAAGGAAGCATGAAGTGCTCCAAAATCTCCTGGTAGATGGCTGCGTTGACCCTGGACTTAATGAAGCACAGTGGACCAACACCAGCAGATGACATGACTTCCCAAATCAACACAGATTGTGGAAACTTCACACTGGACTTCAAGCATGTTGCAGTGTATGCCACTCCATTCTTCCTCCAGACTCTGGGTCCTTGGTTTCCATCAGAAAAGAGGATTTTGGACCACTGAGCAACAGACCAGTTCTTTTTGTCTTTAGCCCAGGTAAGACGCCTCAGTCCACTCCTTGTGAAAGTCCTCAACACTTTTGAATGGCCTTTTCCTGACAATCCTCTCCAGGTTGTGGTCATCCCTGCTGCTTGTGCACCTTTTTCTTCCACACTTTTCCCTTTCACATAACTTTCTATTAATGTGCTTTGATTCAGCACTTTGGGAACATCCAACTTCTTTTGCAATTACCTTTTGAGGCTTTCCCTCCTTATGGAGGGTGTCAATGATGGTTTTCTGCACAACTGTCAGATCAGCAATCTTTCCCATGATTGTGATTCCTACTGAACCAGACTGAGAGACCATTTAAAGGCTCAGGAACCCTTTGCAGGTGTTATGGCTTAATTAGCTGATTAGAGTGGGACACTTTGAGCCTAGAATATTGAACCTTTTCATAATATTCTAATTTTCTGAGATTGTGAATTTGGGGTTTTCATGAGCTGTAAGCCATAATCACCAAAATTATGACAAATCAAGGCTTGAACTATCTCGCTTTGCATGTAATGAGTCTATATCATATATTAGTTTCACCTTTTAAGTTGCATTACTGAAATAAATGAACTTTTGCACGTTATTCTAATTTTTCGAGTTTCACCTGTATATTAACCTCTTCCGATCTGTTGGTTATTGTGTCATTCTCCAGATTTGTTAGCATAGTTTGGTTAGAATCTTTACTGATTCTTCTTTTGTTACTTGCCATATTATTTTAGATAAAATCCTTTCAGAGGCTTTTTTTTCTGAAGCTCTGTTTGGAGACTTTTTCCCTGAAGCTTCATTTCGGAGGCTTTTTTTCTGAAGCTTGTTCCAGAGGCTTTTTTCAGCCTCTGAAATCTCCATTTGGGAGGCTGGGCGGGGCTACATTTGGAGTATAAGATGCACCCAGATTTTCACCCTCTTTTTGGGGGGAAAAAGGTGCGTCTTATACTCCGAAAAATACGTGTGTGTGTGGTGTGTGTGTGTGTGGTGTGTGTGTGTATTAGGATAAAAATATAATCACCATCATCATCACCATCTAAAGACAGAGATTCTATCTAAGATTTAACTATGAGGGCACTATACGGCTTTATATCTGAATGAGTCTGCAGATAGAAGGCATCTGCCAGTTGAATTAGTTGCCTGATTCTCTCTTTTCCTGGACCATGGCGCCGCAGATCTACTTTATTGGGAGATTCTTCAAATCAGATTTGAAGGGAATATAGAGGCTTAAAAAAGAGAAGACCAAGATCCATAGCTATTACAAATGGCAATAACATCTGTAATAACAGTAGTTTGTGGTTTAATCAAATAAAAAAAGTAATAAAAATTACTCTAGGTTTTAGTTTGATTCAGTGTTATTATATTTAATAGTTTTATTAAAATTATTAATAGTAATTTTGTGGCTCGATAATATGATGATTTTATTATGATTTTATCTTCATTTAATACAATATTGTATTATAAAATACAATATAGGAGATAATATATTTTTAAAAAGCCATAATAAAATCACACACACACACACAAACACATTTTATTTTGGCTTTTTAAAAATATATCCTATATTGTGTGTGTATTGTATTATACACACATACACACACACACACACACTTCATTTAAACTAAATTTGTATATTGATTGCATGACCTCTGTAGATGCCATATGCTAAATAAAATATATATACTCCTGATGCAGGATGATATATTCTTAAAATGTAATTCTAAATGTTTAGCTGCTGTATCAATTTATTGCATTATTTAATGATACTTATTAATTATTGGTTAATTAACTTATTAATTAATTAACTATTATTAATTAACTTATTAACTTATTATTAATATATGTACTAATTATGATTCCATAAATATCCATATCAAATATTATAAAGTAGCAACCATTCATATATATCCTGTTCTCTCTTTTTTTTTAGTTAGCATTTTAGTTTACATTATATACCCTCTGGTGTATGTACAATGAATCCTGAGGCTTTTAATGCAGCAGAGAAGTATTCTGAAAATTAACAGAAGTGTCGGTGCACAAGATCTATGATCTATCTATACTGTATTAAGTATTATAGGCAATCTTTGATGGGAATTACAACAATTGTGAATGTCTGCGAAAGATTGCAGTCAAAGAGTCAAGGGTAGGTGAAAGGAGAATCAATAAAATTTGAGCAGGATTTCTTGAAATTAAATCTATAGACCTTTGTAGCTTCTATTAACTGGGCGTAGTAGAAGTTATTCCATATTGTGCACATACTTAAGAATGAATTTATGATTGTTCAAGGACTTTCTGTTCTTGACTGTGTATATCATGATGAGACCAGACCTTGCGGAATCGTAATTAGTTTGATAAAATAGCAAAGCTTGCTACTATCTAATAACAGAGAATATCCACTACAACTGGATCAAGGCAGAGAATATTTATTTTGCTTTTGATTTGAGTTTATATTTCATACTTGTGAATATCATATTTTCATATAAATTATCTTTGGTCTCACATCTTTTTCAGGTTTTATTTCATCTCAAAAACTTTTCATTATGTTTAATTTAGGGAAATTAGACTTCTTTAATTAATGCCTCTAGAAGCTATTAGAAGCTCAATTACGTTTGCAAATTCATTTTTGAGTAGCTTTGTGGTTTTAAGATAAAAAATTAATTATTTGAGTATTCAAGCATTCTTGCTCATTAAAATGGTGCTTTTTATTTTGTTAGATACTTTTTAAAATGCGTATATAGCATACAACTTCAAGTATAGAATTAATTAGTGTAGAAAGTCAGTTTCAGTTTTGGCCCCTTGCATTACAGATGAATAAATGGGAAATGTTTCATGATTACAAGATGGATTTCAAAACTGCATATCTTCATTTATTGGTGAAAATATCCTAAATAATTTAAACTCAGCAAGTATAGGTAGTCCTCAATTTACAATCACAATTTAGCCCAAAATTCCTGTTCCTAACTAAATGAGACAGCTTGTAAATGAGTTTTGCCCCATTTTACGATCTTTCTTGTTGCAATTGCTAATTAAATCACTGAACTTAACAAGTTAGTAACACAGTGGTTAAGTGAATCTGGCTTCCCCATTGACTTTGCTCGTCAGAAGGTCACAGAAGGTGATCATGCGACCGGGACATCATAAATATGAGACAGTTGCTAAGCATCTAAATTTGAATCACCTGACCATGGGGATGCTGCAATGGTTATAAGTGTGAAAACCAATCATGAGTCACTTTCAGTGCCACTGTAAGTTTAAACAGTCACTAAATGACCTGTTGAAAGTTGAGGACTAACCTATAAAGGATTAATGTTCTTGTTTTTGCTGGTGCTACAGTATAGTATGTAGTACATTATATATATAGTAATGTATGTAGTACAGTATATATATGGACTTTTAAGTTTAGAAACCAGAGTCTCTACACAAGATTATAAAAGACAATACGCTTAATAGCTTCTGTTTATTAGCCTGTGGAAGATGATAAGCAGTTTTAGTAGTGACTGCAATTTCATTGGTCCCAGTTGTTTGTTTCACATAATTAAACTACTATTTGGCAATGATGCTTTTTCATGCTCTGAGCTTTGGTAGGACTGCACAGCTGGAAAAAGCAAGAGTAGAGTTAAATGCTTGTCACTTTTATTATTCTAAATTTGTTTTTTTCTTTTGCGTACACATTAATTTCATATGTAATTTAGTTTTCTAAATTTCTAACTATAGATTAACTCTCCACTTATAAGGAAGAAAAAGAGCTGCTTGACAGCAGTCATTCTGTTGCTTAAACTGCAATTAAAATTCTGCCACATTCCTGGGTAAATAAAGCCAAACAAGTTGAATAAAGTCAGTGTCCTACCACTTGGTGGCAATTTTGAGCTACTGTGTAATAGAAGTGGATACTGGAAAGAGTAACAATACCTTTAATTCACTTACTTGAGTTGAAAAAGAACAGTATCACAGGTTAAAAGTATTAATCATAAAATCCACTGCCCATTGTTGCTAAAATATCTAGCTAGGATGCCATGATTTCTTTTTTGGCATCCTTTATAGACAAATGGAAAGAATATACACAGAATTTGTTATTGCCTGCTGTTGAACAGATTTATTTTCTAATGACACAAACTGTTAAAATAATCTGGAAATTAGTTAGAACTGAAAGAGAAAATATAAAACATTGCTTTGATTTACAGATGGAAAATCGTTAAAGTAGATGGAAGGAATAAAAGCAACCCTTTTTAAAAAAATGGCATGCGGTAATGTAGAACACCTTTGACATCCACTAATTTAGCAGAATTATAATTTGGAATAATCAGGCAGTAAGTATTTTTCAGTGAAGATTCATGGAGGGATAGAGAAGACATTTTGTTTGTCTTGGATTAAACATTCAGAATGAAAGTTGTTGTGAAGAATCTCTAAATTATATTAAAAATTAGTGAAGAGTAGGCAGCAGTCTGAGAAAGACAAACACAAAGGAAAGATGAGTAGAGTGTGAAGGTTTTGGAAATGGTCAAAGAGACTGGAAGAAAATTTGGTAGGTAGCCAAGATAATTGGCAGTGTTTGAATAGGAAGTAGAAACACAGAATTGAAAAGGGAAAGATTCAGGAAAAGGCCACGATATCCACATTCACATAAAACGAATTCAATTTGGAAGAGGAAGCCAAGAGGTATAGGATTATTACATCTGGAAAAAATGGTTGCTATGCAACTGTAGCATCTTCACCTGATGCCCCTAGAAGGAAATCAGGAATCAAAAGTTCAGTGGTAGTGATGAATATCACATAGAATGCAATTATCTACTTAATTTCAGGCATAAATACTTGGAGGCAGTTTTGAGCTACATGCAGTATGTGTGCGTGTGTATGTGTATGTGCTTGTGTTTGCGTATAAAGCTTTTGATATAATGAATTAAGATATGCTTGAAACATCAGTCACTACCAATACTTTTTTGCAAATTGGGACGTTGTTAACATAAATCATACTTAAACTGTCTATTGTTTCTGAGAATTTCAGGGAAGATAAGAGTTAAAGATTGTTGAAGTATAAATATGAAGATACTGGAATATCTTTCCAGTAGTTGTTGGTTTTTAAATTCTCATTTTTAGCCACTTAATCACATATAGCATAATATGTGGTATAATTGCATTTTTAAAAGGGCTTATTCCACTTTCTCAAATAAATGAATTTTTATAATATATCTGCTATGACTTCAGGCTTCTTAAATGTAATCTATCATACATATGGGTAAAACAGAAAAGATAAATGTCACCTTTAGCAGTTCACTTTGGAACTGTAGTAAGTGACAGGGTCATATTAATTAACATGGCTGGGTTCAGTGATCGTATTTGTCTAATATAATAAAATGTTATAACTGTAAGCATTTTCATCCTTTCTTTCTTTCTGTTCCTGTTCCTTTCACCTTGAGTGATGGTTGTTCCTGTTATCAAAATCTACTATCAAGAGAGCTGCAATGTGCTGCTGGGTTATTTGTCAATGCCTGGCTTTATTTTTGTAAAGAGGTATTGATTGCAGGATAATAAATATTTAGTTTAACAGGACCTGATCGGGAGCAAAGGGCTATCTGAAATTAGATTAATTTAAATTGTGTACTGTGAGACACAATCCAGAATTCTCCTATTGTGAAAGACATGGTGCTAGAAATACTCAGATATTTGAGTGTTTTGAGTCCCATAATCCACTACTTTTGCTAAATTTGCTTATTTTGATGGAAATCAGATTCCAAAACAGCCATTAGGCCAATCACAATGTATTTTATTAATTTTTATAATTGGTATTTTTTCAGAGAAAACCTTATTCTACACACATCAAACAAATAATTTAGAAGAAAATGCTAGTTTTGCTATTGCATTTAACATTCATACCAATTCTCTTGCAGAAATTCTAAAGATTAATGCTGAGAAAGAGAGGGGTAGCAGACTTACAAATAAACACTGAAAAACCTAACAAAAACCAAATTATCCGATCCCTCAATTTTTATATTTACCTCTTTCTGTTTGGATGTGTGGAACATGTTTAACAGTGCTACTTTCTGTTCCACAAGTTGGCAGATAAAGATTTCATCTCTTAAACTATAAATTTTATAACTTTTTCCATTTGCTAAGTCTCCTAACATTTGGCGTCTTGTATGCACCTTTTCCAAATTTGCATAGTTGTTAATGTAAATTGCTTTAAGAACCTTTTTTAAAATGCAAATTACTCTCATTTTGTTCATTGATAGATCCATTTCCATAGTACTGTATTTACTGTGACTTTCTCTACTAATGTAACCTTTTTAAAAGGTTTGATTTAGATTCTAGTTTCTGTATGTATGACTTTTCAGATTCCCCCCCCCCCCCGCCCCCTGCACAGGGCCTCTAAAAATCAGGGCGAAAAGGTTGCCACCTAGATTTGGTTTAGTGCTAACCTATTGGGCACCTGGAAATCCACTGAAAGAAAAATGCCCCAATTTGCTCAGTGGGATCCATAATTATTTATCACTCTCTTTGATATTGAGTTGGTATACACTTCTTGAATAGATAGGTTACATAGGTTAGTTATTGACTTATTGTATCTGTTCCTTTACACATTCAGGTAATTCTCAACTTACGACTACAATTGAGTCCACAATTTCTGGTGCTAAGTGAGACAGCTTTTAAGTGAATTTTGCCTCATTTTAGGACTTTTCTTGCCACAGCTGTTATCACTGTAGTTGTTAAGGTAATAACAAACGTCAATTACCAAGCATCTAAATTTTTATCATGTGATCACGGGGATATTGTAATGGTCAAAAGTTGAAAAACAGTCATAAGTAGGGGTGAAATGCTACCAGTTCGCTCTGGTTCGGGAGAACCGGTAGTGATAAAACTACTGGTTCGGGCAAACCGGTGGTTTAAAAAAGCTACTGGTTCCTCTGAACTGCTATTGATTGACTGATTGATTGATTGATTGGTTCGATTTATATGCTGCCCTTCTCCGGAGACTCAGGGCGGCTTACAATGCGTTAAGCAATAGCCTTCATACTTTTGTATATACCTGCTTAGTAGGGCTTTTGGCCCCCCCTAAGCGGTGTTCTTTTTTATACAAAGTCAGTTTATTGCCCCCACAATCCGGGTCCACATTTTACCTACCTTGGAAGGATGGAAGGATGAGTCAACCTTGAGCCTGGTGAGATTTGAACTCGCAGTAATTGCAGGCAGCTGGCAGCTAAGTGCTACTTTAACAGCACTTTAGTCCACTGTACCAACAAGGCTCTATATTTCCCACGATCAGCTGTGCAGCAGGGTTTAGCTTTGCTAGAAAGCAACAGAAAGGAAATCCTGCTTTCTAGAGAAGCTAAATTGCACATTACAGCTGATCCCCCCTCCTCACTTCTACTTACCTGCCCAAGCCTCTTTTTGGCGTGTACTGCACATATGTGTGGATGCATAGAGTGCACATGTGCACGCAGCGCACATTTGGCATGCAGTACGAATGCGCGACCAGCAAAATGGTAGCAAACCGGTTCAGATTTCACTGCTGGTCATAAGTCACTATTTTCAGTGCCATTGTAACTTCAGAGTGTCACTAAATGTACTGTTGTAAGTCAAGGACTATCTTACATTACATTAAGAGAGATGATAAAGTTCTCTATCTCTTAAGTATTCTTTAAGTATGTCATATCTGTGCAGTTGGTGGTTTTTACAAGTTCTGTCCGTTTAAATTAGCATTACCTAGGTGAATTTGTTTTTTGTCAGAAGCTATTAAACAGAAGTTTAAATCAGACACCTTTAAAATAAAATGTTTCTACTTGATACTGATGATCAGTGTTGGTTTTCTAGCTTTACTGTCCCAGGGGCCAAAGCAGTGATGGGCTCCTGCTGGTTTGCACCGGTTCTCCCAAACCGTATGTTAATTTTCTGAGCAGTTCGGAGAACCGGTTGTTGGAAGAAATCTTTTCCTACTTTACAGGGTATGCAGGGGTAACTTTGTAGGTTGTCGTGAGTCCCAGGCTTGGTTGGATCTTGCTGGGTGATGTAATGAAGGGGCTTTGGGCAATTCCTTTTATGGGTTAACGGTTTGTCCTGGTTTGGATCTTGAATGAGGGCTAATCCTATCACCTGGAGCTGAAGGTCTTTTGTAGATAAGATGGCTCAGTCTTTTGTTTTATAGATAGGTTGGCACCAGTCTTTCTGGGGCTATTAACAAAGGTGGGGACTGCTTTCCAAGAGCATGTTTCTCCTTTTCTCATCCAGGGAGGTATAATATTCTGCTTTTTTAATATTTCCTAGAATATTTCATTATTCTAGGAGAGGGGTGAGTGCTACCTTCCTACACTGTATTTTAACTACTTTAATTCCTCAATGTGCTCTAGTACCCTGCCTGATTTGTAACTCTGGATTGCAGGTATTGCTGAGGAAAAGGAAGGTATTCAAACAGAATAGTTTAGCTTTCCATGGCAGCTGTGACTCATTGATCTTCAGTGTGTATTCTCCCATTTCTAATCTAATGATTGGTATTTAGGGCAGCTTTTTGCAAGCAAAGAAGCTTTTTGTATTTTTGTACAGGTAATCCTTGACTTAAAATAGTTCATTTAGTGACCATTAAAAGTTACAATGGCACTGAAAAAAGTGACTTATGACTGTTTTTCACACTTACAACCGTTGTAGCATCCCCATGGTCATGAGAGGCTGGGCGAGGCCTCGATGTGAGTGACATTAAGTTGGCCACGCCCACTCAGTCACATGACCACCCAGCCAAGCTTACCCAGCCGGTCATTAGAGCAGAGAACCAGTTGTTAAATTATTTGGAGCCCACCACTGGGCTAACGTAAACTGATCTGAATTCTCTCCTTTTGTTCATATGCTCAGAGTTATGCCTCCAAAGGAGAGCTTCTTACATTAAACCTGGTAGGGGTATGTGTGCACGCACAATACTTTTGGCACAATTTGACATACAAAGTTAAAAACAAAGAATCAGAAATTCAAGGTAAATGGTGAGATTTTTGCTTTTAATTATATATAGAGAAAGAGAGATCCCATCCAGAAGATTTCTCCTGAGATTATATAAAATTTAAACTCACCACATGAGGGGAAAAAGATAGCCTGTGTTGGGTTTGCTGTTGTGAAGTAGCTTATAGAGACACCTGCTCCAAGCTTCATCAGAAAACCCTGGATGACATGGTGCATGGCGCTTGAAGTTGTTGAAATCTGTTTTTCAGGGGATACAGGAAACAGACTTTTCATGGAAAATGTGCAGACAAGATTCCTCTGTGATTTCTTTCTTTTCCCTGACTCTTTTTCACAACTATAAGAACCTTGGATTTTCCAAAAAGTGATACGTGGACGATATATTTGTAGGGGACAGTTTTAAGAATACCCATATATAAATGCCATATCTACCTTGTGAATGTCCCTTGTGAATTTACAATAATCTAAATTCACAATTTCTATCATAACCTATCATTAATTTCTATCATAACCATGAGAGGGGAGCCTCAGCACTGGTCTTAATGGATTTAAGTTTTGCAGAAACTTAAATATTGTGAAATATTGTACTATATTACACTATATTCTATATTCAAAGCTTTCTGTATTGAAAGCTTCCTGTGAGTATCCTTTTCAGCATTTGTAAGACTATGAGAAAGTAACAATACATTTTAATTGGCTAATTTAATTAGGTTACTAATTTTTTTATTGAAATTTATTTCCATACATTATTATTTCCCATTTTAAACATTCATACTTCCAAATATTTATGTGAGATTTTCTTCACCTAAGTCCTGTCTCCTCTGTGTAATTCTCCATAGTTTACAATATGCACAGGTATTTCATTTAATCTCTTATAGCCTGGCTCTAAAGACATCTGCTTATATATCACTGTCTTTGAGATCTTTTTCTGGCTCATATTTTGGTCTCTTGGTTACTGCTATTATAAATTTATTATCCAGTATGATTTATAATACCACAGCTTGTGCAAATAATGGCTTAATACCAAGAAAGCTTTTTTTATTCTGTAATAAAATTATATGCCTAAGATTTGATACAATACTGTACTGTGGGTATTTCATAAAATTTAGGTTATAAGCTTCAAATATATTTGACACTCATAGCAGTCCACAAACAAGGTAATGCTGTGTGTATGTGTGTGTACACACACAGACACAGACACACACAGACACACACACACCTAACCTTTTCATGATGGAGAAGGGTTTATGGATCCTACTATTGGAGAAATGGAAACTCTTGTATTTTCCAGTGGAGAAAGAAAATTCTTTGATTGACTGAATGAAAGAACCTTAACTATTTCACCACTGGCTGGCTGATTGAGATACAGGAATATGTGCACTTAATGGTTGTCAATAGGATTGTAAAGAATGATACTGGAAGGAAATAAAATTTAGAAAATGAAGTATGACAATTTAGTGATATTTTTATTACAAAGAGAGTTCTCTCTGTCCTCTATATTTTAGATAAATCATTTTTTCATATTATATATGTTTATCAGCTCAGCGGTTTGGCAATATCTGTTGTCATTCAACAGCTGCTTTATGATTAGGCACAGATAATAAGGTAATTATCACTGTCTGTGCTTTCTTCATTTCATCTTTCTTTGAACTTTCTATTTCTAATTACCCCTACTTAACCATTAATGTATCTGTAAGGCTTTGAATTTCATACAGAGTTGACTGTTCTCCATGAAAAAATTAATTTGTTGAACTTGTCACAAAGAAGAAATAGCTGAGTAGGTATCTATACGTATGCTGCCATATTTTCTATTTCAGCTGTATTTGGTTCTCAGATGCTCAGGACCTGACTATTATGAACTATAAATTTAGGAGATGATTCCCTGCTGACTCCAACAGGACTACAGTACTTCAGTTGTAGTAAGGCAGGATGCATTCTCTGAAGTGATTCTTACTTTCTGAAGCACACTTAACAACTGTGGGGGTTTCTGCCAGAAATTAAAAAATAAACATAATTATTCAAAAATTTCCCTTTAAAATCAGCTGCTCTCTCATTATTTCCTTTTAAATTGTTGGTATCAGGTTGTACTTTGTTTTTATTCTGTATTTTATTATTGTAGTTAAAAAACATTTAAGCAAAAATAGCTCTGCATATAAAAAAAAATGGTGATAGCAACAATAATTTATTAAACTTGTATGCCACCCAACTTTTCACGATTTGCAATTTATAGGGCCAATAGCCTTGATGGCTAGCAAATTACTAATAATTCTCACTTAATCACCACAATTGGGAATGGGAAAGGCTATTGCTAAGTAACATGGTTGTTAAACAAGACATGTGACCACAATAGACCCTTGGGGTCAAACCAGATAATGGTGTATCATGACATTTTTTGCCTTTGCGGAGCTGGGATGGGCGTGGCCTTTACGTGACTAATCCGGCCCATGGGCCACCAGTTTGACAAGTCTGCAATAGACTAAGGAACTCACTTCCGTTACAATCATTAAGCAAATCACCTCATTAAGCATAAATGTGACTTGCAATTTTATTGCTGACTTCTCTATTGATTCTGCTTGTCAAAAGTTGGCTATGAAGCAGTTAAATGACAATCGTGGGATATTGTAATGGTTGTAAATGCTTTCTGTTGGCAAAAATACCCAAATCTTTTTTATATGGCCACAGGGATGCTGAACTGTCACAAAGATAGTGCAAGGAACAGTGACAAAGTTATTTTTTTCAGGATTGTTGTAAACTTGAATAATCTCACTAAACAGGACAGTCATTACGCAAGGACTACCTTCGTGGGTTTTTGAAATTCTAATCATCTGATGGGCTCTTGGTTGAAGGGGGCTGACCCAGGGTAAAGTTTTTACTCACTCTTCTACATGATTGTCTTTCAATAGCAGTAGCAGCCTAGGTAGCAGCTTCACACATTGGAACTCTGCTTAATTTTGTCACTTGCTTTTTTTTTTAAAGCGCGAGAAACTGGTACATGAGTTGGAGGAAGAGCGACATTTGAGATTTGAAAGTGAAAAAAGACTAGAGGAAATGACCCTGGAATCTGAGCGCCACAGGGTTCAAATGTGTGGACTGCAACAGCAGTTTTCAAGGTAAGCAGGATTTTTGAAAAATTACCCGATTTAAATACGTATATCCTGTACGTATGCATATACACTTGAATACATAAACAGTAAATAGTCAGTATTGTTGTCCTAGTTGTTACTAATTTTCAAATATGATCTGTTTCCTTGTCCAATAGAGACTTGTCTAGCAAATGGCACGATTGTCCCCAAGTTGCAAGGCTGTGTTTTTGAATGCAGTTCAGTTTCTTAACCCTCCAGCAGCCAGTATATATCAACCAAAACAGTTTAGTTGGACCTGCATTTGCAGCATAAGTACCTGTAATGTGGGAATGAACAAATTATATTTTATTGTATGGCTGCAGTAACAGAATCTTGCAGGTCTGAAAGTACAAATCTCCCGCAGTCCCTTTTTACAGTCTGATAATCTAAGGATAATCTGAGTCTTTTTCTCTGCCCATTGTGCAGCTATGAGCTATATCCTCTTTTATCTTATCATTCCCTAGGAGCATTTCTCCCCAAACATACACACATTCCTAAGAATCACGTCATCTGGTCCTGTTTCCTGTCTGGTCTACCTCAGAAGGCCAGTGGTACCTGACAAAAATAAAAAAAGAATTTATATGATTGAACTATTCTTGATAAATTAATTCAGCTGTTATTACAAATACAGATAAGCAATCAACTTACAGCCATAACTGGCACCAAAACTTCCATTGCTAAGTGATGCAGTCGTTTAGCAAATCACTCTGGTTATTAAGCAAATCCAGCTTTCCTCACTGACTTTGCTTGTCAGCTGGGAAGGTGGCAATTGGTGATCACATGACCCTGTGCCGCTGCAACCATTGTAAACAGATGCTGGTTGTCAAGTGCCTGAATTGTGATCATGTGACCATGGGAATGCTGCATTGATTGTAAATGCAAGCACTAGTTGTAAGTCACATTTTTCAGCACCATCCTAACTTCTAAACGGTCACTAAATGAACGATTGCAAGGATTTACCTGTAGCAGGATGCTTATTAGAGGAAATGGAAAACTGAATAATTCCTAGTGCTGAAATCTGATAGTATGTGAATGATCTTGGGAGACGGGAGGAAGACTTCCAGTCTAACACATGGTCTGATAAGAGGCAGCTGAGGGTACATTTTTGGAAAAAGCATAGGAAGTGTTTCAGAAGGCAGTTTTATTTCTAAAAGATGTATTAATTCTATATCACTGATGAACCCAGAAGTTATCAATGAAGATTTTGATAGTTTATTACCGTTGTAAGAGACACGAGGACAAGCTGTTTCCCTCTGATCATCAACGTATATTCAGTTCATATGAAGAGAAGTGGGCATATTTGGAAGATCGGGTCTCACTTCAACAAGCCGATGTATGAATCTTATACAAAAACACCAGCAATACTTTTCTTCTATCTTCAAGTAAGATACTGAATAAAACCAGGAAATCAGAAGTTGGTTTATAATATTTGGAAGCCTTTTATTAATTATTTTTAATTTTACTCACAGAACTTACATGATCACCTATCTCATATAATGAGTCTATTTTTCCCCAGTTCAGATATAAGAGGAAACTTAATGAGCCAGTGCAACCTAGTTTGCTTCCTCAATGTGAAGTGGAGCAGAGAGGTTATATGTTGTTTATTATGAAAAAAAAAATATGATAAAAATGTGTAAGCTATCATTTTGGAATACAAAGATTCTTTCCTCTCTTATTCATCTATTATCAGCTGAGCAATACTTAGCTTGAGATAGATCAAAAATCTTCACATAAACCTTCCAGACTTAAAAATGGCATAACTGTCACAGACCAGCCTGAAATCTCAGTCACTGTGCGAAGCAGTCATTAAGCAATTCATCAAGCGACTGCTTTGTTCGATAATTGCAATTCCCTTGTAGTCATTAAACAGCCCACTGGTTATTTAGTTGTAAGTAAATATCCCAAAAGTGCTTTTCCAAAAGGCAGCTGGATTTTCTTTAGGTTCCCCCCCACCCCTTTCAAAACATTTTGCTTCACATCCAAGAAGCGAAACGTTTTCAAAGGGAAAAAAAACCCAAGAAAGTCCAGCTACCTTTTGGAAAAGCACCATTGGGACAATCATGACCAGGATGATTGAAAATGAGGAGTGCCTCAAGGGGGTGGGGAGTCTTTTGGAGGCCTGATGTGAGCTGCATGTGAACAGCCACCACATGAAGGACTGAATGCCTAGAAAGCTCCCTCAGTGGGACAGAAGGAAGCTGTGTAGCAGAGAGTTCCAAAGGTTCAGGAGGTGCAACATAAAGCAGCTTCCCCCCCCCCCCCACTCCACAAAAGGGTGGATGCATGGGCAACCACCACAGCAGAATGCAAAGAAAATTCAACATGATTCTTAGCAGAGATTTACTTCTACAGGATCTAAGTATCTGCTTGGTGGCTTTAACCCATTGCAGTGCAAGCTGGAACATTTTATTTTAGGATTGATGGTGTTCTGCACAGCCTTGCGGGAGCTTTGCTCAATTTACAGAGGCTTGGGAAAATGAAGGCAGCTTCCCACCACCCCCATTTTTTCAGCATTCAGCCAGCTCCAGCGTTCCAGACATGTTCTGATTGCAGCAAAAAGGGGCGTTTTAGGATGCTGCAAATGAGTGGCTGCCTTTAGCATTTCTTCTTCTTCTTCTTCTTTGATCTTACTCTCCTATGCAACAGCCTATAGCAACTGCTCCTCAGCCTCTCTAGTACCACTTTATCTACAACCGCTCTGGTTGCAGTAATCCCAAAGGTGAATTGTCTGGGAGTTTTATAGCGTCATTTGAATAAGAACATGAACTTGTCCTCGTGTTAGAAAAGAATTAGATGTTTTGCATAGACATGTTCTGTGAAACCCTTATGGCATACCCACACATACACATACTGCGTAATATCCAGACAAATGCTCTCTTGTTAGAGTGGTAACATTGTTTTCTTTTTATCATTTCAGTTTTCATGTTAGGCCAAGGGAAACGATAAAAGACATTATTATATAATAGCCCATCTGCAAACAGTTATGGAGGCTTTTGTAGTGCTATTTCCAACTGTAAAAACATTATAGTAAAAATGGCACTCTCGGTAAACACCTGCAACTGTTGTTGGGTGATGAGATTACTTTGAAAAATGCTTCACTGGGATTAGGGGATTTTATTTCCAAGTTAATTTACATAGGATTGTAGCCTTGCAGTACAGTGTTGGGAGTTTTATGAGTGAGACTATCTGTGGAGAGTAGGTTTCGTGTACAGATAGCCCTTGACTGACAAGGACTGTTGTTGTTTAGTGATTGTTTGGAGTTACAGAGCACTGATGGTCACAGTACAGCATCCCCAGGGTCACTTGTTCAAAATTTGGATGCTTGACATATTTGGATGCCAGCTCATATTTATGATGGTTGCAGTGTCCCAGAGTCATGTGATCACCTTTTCTGACCTTCTGACAAGCAAAGTCAAGGCAGAAGCTAGATTCACCTAACAACCATGTTACTAATTTAACAATTGCGGTGATTCACGTAACAGTTGCCGCAAGATCATAAAATGGGGCAAAACTCATTTAACAACTGTCTTGCTTAGCAGCAGGAATTTTGGGTTCAATTGTGGTCTACCTGTAGTTGTGATTACAGCCTGATTAACAGGACCCAGTGATGGATATGTTGGAATAGTTCACTCAAGGCTGTAGGCAGTCTGGCAAATGTAATGTAATGTATTTTAATTCCAATTTCAATATGTTTTGGCTTTCCTGTTTTCACCCTACCTATTAAATGGGGAGTTATGCTTGTAATATTAGGTGTGAACATCATCACTGTGAATTTGGCAATGCCTTGCACAATATGGGAACCTGGTGTCAGGTTCAGGTGTAAAGTTGAGCACTGTGGACTCCTGGCCCAATTGTTCTGAATTTGCTTTATAATGCTATGGCATTCTGTCAATGCAGAATGACAATAACAATTGTTGTTATTGCAATTCTGCATTGTTATTGCAATTCTGCAATAACAATGCAGAATTGAGAAACAGTTTTGAAATCCAGTGATATTTTTCATTCCTCATTCTATCAGACTGGCCAATAAAGCATTGCCTTTTCTCTTCAATAGATGGAAGACTAGTAGTCACCCATGCAGCGTTACTCTCAAGGTCATTTAGAATTTTGGTTCTACATGATAAAAGTCAACTTTTTTTACTAAAACTAATGTCAGAACGAAGGCTGAACTAATGATCCTTTGGTACAGGTTTGGCAAAACAAATTGTGACACCATTCCTGGCACCTGCCCACCTTTTACCAAGCCCATTCATCTCAAATTATGGCGAAGAGTCATGTTTCCTGTTAGTTGACCATGCTGGAGAAAAGGGGAGTTTAAGTTAGGAGAATCCATCAATTACTGCCATTAAATTGTGTCACCGTAAATCTAAAAAAGACATGGCAACCTGCAGTCAGTTTAGAGCTTGGCCATTAGCTCAGTGCAAATTATGAAGACATACTTTTGTTCTAATTCAAGAACTAAAGACATGCCTGGCTAGTTTGTGTTTCAGTGTGTCCTCAGAACTCAAACAATAATGGAAGTATGACTGTCGGACCTGAGCTGCAAAAATCCAGATGACATTAGGTGAGAAAGACAAACCATGGCCACCTGATAGCTACCATTTCCTGCTGTGTAGAGGCTGTTTGCAACCCAGATCCTGTATCCCATAGTATAACACCCAACTCTCAGACCTCGTCATATCACGCGCTGAGCTTTGTTGCACTAAAGAGCACCGTGAAACTAAATTGTAATAACCTGATCGTTCTGAAACATTTACATACAGTTCAAATGGTAGATGTGAAGCAGAGCATAGACTTCAAGCACTTTCCCTTTGCAGTAAAAGTAATGAAATAATAGATCTTCCAAAACAAAGTAAATTGTAATAATGTTGATTTCCTAGGAATAAAATGCACATTTTTATTTTAGACAGTATTAAAAACTAAAGCAATAGCATTTTTATTACTTTCTGAAATCTCTTCTTCTATGGTCTGTCTATATAATGTTTTTTAAAGTAATACAGATAGATTTCCAGGATAAGGAAAGGCACTTACTCATAATACAGTATATACAGCATTTTTAAGTATTGCTATAGCCTACATATACCACTTGCAGTTGAGGAGCTATTGAATAGTAAAGCTGCTAGAATTGTTTAATGCTGTGTGCCTTAGACAAAAAAAGATGAGCAGGAAGTAAACAATTCCCTATAGTTTTCCAAACCTTTTTATGCTCTGAAACCATTCAATTACCTTCCATATTGATTGCTCCTGAGACATGGAAAAGCTTTGGAATTTCTCTTCAATATGTTTTACATTCCTGAATCATTCTGGGAATTTCATCATTTGTCTCTAGATCATGCAATTGTCACATCATGCCACAGGATAAAACTTTCAGGATAATGGCCTCTGAACCCTCTGAAATTTTTAATGTCAAGGTTCACAATTAGCATAGATTACTTGACTAGGACAGGTAAGCTGTATGGAAAAATACCTGCACTGACACTAGCTATAAATGAAGAGGCAATCTGTACCATTGAAGCCTACTTTATGATCGGGTGGTAGGATCTAGCTGTTTGGGTCATTGGTCTCTTTAATTGATGATATGTATCCATTTGTAATGGTTTTTTTCCTTGGTTTATCTAGCCACTGTGGGGTTTTTGTTATATCATAGCTAATTAGCATGTTCTGTGAATCCTGCCAATTTGGGTTTATCAAATAGACTGTTCCTAAGCAAATAGTGACATTTTGTGATGTGCAAATTTCTAAGTCTGGGTATAAACCGATGTTTTTTTTAAAAAAAAATATATACTTATTTATGTAATACATGAGATAATTCAGAATTGGCATTATTGAAATGTTAGGTTTGACAGAATGATTTCCTGTGAAATTGGAGGTGTTTGTCATTTCATTAATATTATTTTAAGCATTAAGCTATCATCAGAGAATTCTGGATTAACACATCCTTCTAATTTATAATATGATTTATTTGATTTTATTTGCACTGTGTGAACCCAATCATTGGCTTTATTTGTGTTGACTTACTATAGTGAGAGAATCAGGCTACTACAGCTTGTTCACCAAGACATGACTGAAAGCATGACAAGTTGTAGACCCAGTCATAATGTGATTGATTTGTTCAAGGTAGCCTGCATTGTAGTTTAGATATAAACTTATGTATGTTCAAATTTCTGGAAAGCTTTTTATATGTCAGAAAGTTACATTCCAACAGTCTAATGCCAGGCATGAAGCTAAGTTACTTAGGTATTTCAAGTTGTTCATAATAATAACATATTGAGAGCCTCTTCAATTATTTCCATTTTTCACCACTTACTGACAGAATGTTTGGGAAACTTCAGTGATAGGGAGATAGGATAATAAAAAAATCACAGCAATGATCTGTTTACTGCTGAATTCAATAAATTATTTTTGAAGGGTTCTGATATTATGTCAAGGCTTTATGGATTAAAATTTAAAATGAAAATACGTTAATAGGAACTTGTTTGGCAAAGGAGCATAATGTTCTCCTACTAATAGCAAAAACTGGCACAAAAATAGTTGTAACAAATAAATACCTAGCCTTGTATTAGAAGTTAAATATAATTGGAGCTTGGTGACAGTAATACTTTCAGACATATTTTTGTTAAGTTTGTAGAATAATTGCTTTAGTATCTCCGGGTAACAGTTGGGTTATTTTTGTAAAAATATAGAGATACCTAAACGATTTCCTATGCAGTATATACACTTTGCTGAATCGTGCTGCTTCAGGGGATTTTGTGTCCTCAAAAAGTAGAGCAATTGCAGAAAAAAATGTAATATGGATAAATATAATATCTTGTGGCTATTACCAGGTAAGTACACTGTCAACATAAAAAAAAATATATACTGTGGAAAGACTTCAAAAGAAAAGAAGTGCAAAGCAAACAAAGAGCAATATATTTTTCTGTATAAAGGAAAAGACGACCTGGGGTTAAATTCATTTAATGATTGCTGCATCTTGCTTCAAGATTTTGGCACGGCTTCTCATCCCTCTTTCTGAGGAAAAAGGAGGAGGATCAGTGTGAGATCTTGATGAGAAACATACATTATCTTTGTACAATATTCTTAATGTTGAAATAATTTTCAGGTGTTGAAACACAACTAAATTCTAGAAACTTAATAGTATTGCTGGATTCAAATTAAGTATGTTATTTGCTTCAAAAACAGTGAAAGTACAAAAACAGAGGTCACCCTAGTTGCGGTGGGAGGTATTGCAAAAAAGTGATGCCCTACATTTTTGTTGAATATTCTAGTTAGCATACTTTCATACTTCATTATCTATGGGTTGTATTGAATAGCCTTATTTCTTTGAACAAGTTAGACAGCTATAAATGTTTAAAGTGATTTTATAAATAACATGGCAGATTTGCACTCCTGGGTTTGATTGGGCACTAATGTTAGTTCAGCAAATGACATAATCATTCAGCGCGTTTCAGAAAGCTACTTCACTATATTCAGAGAATAAACTTGTCACGGGGAAAAAAGGCAAAAGTATTTTCCTGTTTGATTGTGGCTGTGTCAGCGGGCTTCTCCAGGAAAGGGAGTCACTTTTCGATCAAAATAAATAAGAACCAAGGGCAAGTAACTGGAATAATAATAATTTAATTAAGAAGGGCCTTTGTACAGCACATAACATTAGACGGTATCTTTTATTTCCAGAAACTAAAAGTTTTTTTTTTAATTAGTTGAAAAAGTACAATAAATAACTAAAAATATGATGCTTCACAGAAATGGTGGAGAGACAGAAAAAGAGAAAGTAGATGTGTACATAGGAAAGTTACTCTGTGAGGTTTTAGGCTTTGCTGATCGATAGTGATGAGAAAAGGGAAAATATAATATTCAGGGAGAAAAATGTGAAAAAAGAGACCAAAGCAATTGCTTTTTTTTTTTAATCAATCTAATTTTCTCCCAACTCAAGGAAACTATGCAGTGATCCATAATGTAAGAGGATATTGCCTGGAGATTCAGGAAGAAGGAAAAAAAAATGTGGAGTAAGATAAAACCACTTTGATAATAGGCAGGATCAGGGTAGGTTGATTAAGTAAGGGGAGAGTATGAAACCTTGTGGCAGTCCTTTGCCAGCCGAGAGCCACTGTTTTACCAAATTTACCCTGGACTATGTCTTCCTGTCCTGTGTAGAGGTTTTGCATGAGGATGATGAGATGATCTGGGTTTTCCATTTTTCTAAGCACTTTTCCATTTTCTAAGCACGTTTCCCATTTTTCTAAGATCAACACAATCATCAAAGGCTTTTCTGTATTGGAGCACATGCTGATTTTTGATAGGTAGGATTTTTAGATCAAGAAAATTATCCAGAACAACAGTGGGTGAAATTCCTGTATAGTGGTTGACATACTTGCTATCTTCATGCTGTAGCTTGTGAATGTGTTTGTTTAAGAAGATTTGTCAATAGCTTGTTTAGGTGACTAATTGTATAGGCCAGTGATTGCTAACCTTTTTGCCATCATGTGCCAGGAGAGGGGGGGTGGGGGAGGTTCGCGCGCAAGCGTGCCCACACTCATAATTCTATGTGTCTTGCCCTGCGCATGCACGTGCAACCCCCCTCCCCCTCCTGCTCCTGGCATGCGATGGCCCGGTAGGCCTGTTTTTCTTTCTCACCTAGTTCCAGATCCTCTCTATGCATCTGGGAAGGGCGAAAACAGCTTTTCCCACTCCCTCAGAGGCCCTCCGGAGGCCTGAAATGGCCCATTTCCCAACTTCCCAAAGTGGCATTTTTTGCTTTCCCCAGCCTGATCCTCCAGAGCCTCTCTAGGAGTTAGTCTAGATCAGGGGTGATTAGTCTAGATCGGGGTGAAATGCTCCCGGTTCAGACCGGATCGCCTGATCCAGCGGCAGGTAGTTAAGAGATGCCAGCTAAGATGTGCAATCATCAGCAGAGGCTTTTTTCCCCTTTAAAGGCCTCTGACAATCCCAGCTGAGTTGCCTGATCGTCAGAAGCTTTTAAAAGCATTTTTTTTTACAATCTCTTCAGTTTTTTATAGAAAAAATGTTTTTAAAAGGGAAAAAAGCCTCTGCCGATCCAGTATATATTATCACATATATACTGGAAGGGGAAAGAAAGAGAAACATTTCATAATTTGTCCCTTCAAACTTTTTTTTTTGTCATAATCTCTTATAATCCTTGAAACACAATTACGCTGGTTGATGGAATTTTTAGTTCTAAATAGCTGATAGGACCTTGTTAAGAAATACCGGATTGAAGGAAAGCACACTACTAATAAAACCACCTAAGAAGTGAAGCATGGCACTTTAATTAAATGTAGAAACATCTGCTCAGGGGCTAATAAGGTATAAAGAAAACAGTTTATGGATACTATGTTCTTGCTTAGCTATTCCTTGGAAGGTAGAAGTCTTGTAGTAAAACCTATATACTGATTAGGAAGATACTAGTAAAAGGAATCAGGAAGGGAAGACAGAGAATAAAGGAGATTTTGTAGTTGGTACGGGGATATTTGATACAGAATTGTGGGTCAAAATTCCCAAAATATGCCACAGCGAGAAAGAGCAACATTTCCAGATGCAGTACCTATCAATTCTTGTCATTGCTTCGCTTCTTTCATAGTACATCCTCAGAGGATCTCTGAGTTTTCAGCTAAAGCCGATGCAGTGATGGTTTTGTTTGACCAGAAGTCCCAGTCAAATGAAGTTATATTTTATTAGATTATTATATGCTATGCATTGAGCATTGGTACTGGTCCACTGAAATATTGCGGCTACCAAGATATCCTATCTCTTTTCTTTTATTCATTATTCTTCTCAAGAATCCAGCAATTTCTCTAATATCTTTATTAGTAAGATAATAAGATATCCATGGACAAGGGACATAACTGAGAAAGTAACAGGATAAAAGTATAATATTCCGTGAAATATTGGCTAAAATACAATAAGTAGGTTGGATTAAAAAAAACCCCTTCAGCGGGACTTTCTCACTGAAGAAAAATGTGTATTGGTGTTTTGTTACACTTAAGCAAAGGAGAGTTTTGAGTCCTATGAGTGACAGTTATTAAGACTTTCAAAACCTGAAGTCGACAGTAAAGTACTCCAAAAGGAATTCTGTAATTAGGTAATAGGGAAGAAATGAAATTCAGTGTAAATAAGTAAGTGAGACAAACTGAGTTATCTCTGGTGGTGCAGTCTAAGTTGACTGTAAAGTGGGTACACAGATAGCATCAGCTCTGTTTCATGCAGCCGTGGAAACGCCAAATTCATCATTATCGAAAGTAAAAATAGGAAATATGATCATGCCATGGTTTAAAATTATGCTTGGCTTCAATTAAAATGCAGTCTGTATAATTCAAGCCATCATATTTCTGAACTGGAGCAGACTAGAAAATAAAAACTAAAATGATAATGAAACTGAAGCAATTGATTCTGTAGTGAGAAAATGACAAGGTTCGTAAGAGAGTCATTTTGCATATCCCTCCATTATTCAGAAATGATCCCAGGAAAATTGCAAATCTATTCTGTGCGATATTTGCCATGAAAATATTCTTGACAAATCTTTTATTAAAGGAAGGCTGATGAGGTTGCTGTTAACTTGATAAAATTTAGAATAATAATAATTGGGGACAGCTTAGCTAATACACCAGGAGAGATGAATGTTGGATCAGTGTTAAGATGAAGTTTAAAATTCAGATGTGTTCAGTCATAAGAGATCTTTAGTGTACAGTTCATCATTTGGTAAATCCTGTAGTATCCCTTGCAACTTAAAAAGTAATGCATGATCAACAAGATCTAGGAGAGCAACAATAGAGAAATATATGGCAGAGGTCAGGAGTCTCTTAGAATTATAATTACAATGAAACCCCTAACATAATATACTTTGGGCTGGTACACACTGCGAACTATTTGGAGAGACAGTTGTGTAAACCACAACTAGCCTTTGGCTCCATCTGAAAGTAGCTTTTTAGTTACTGCACCAGCAAATACATGTACAAGCAATTTAGTGTTACTTTGGGCAACTTGGGACCAGAAAAATAATACACAAGTGGCAATAAGATACGTATTTAAATTTATAGAAAAAAAGTGCTGTGCCTGAACTAGATAGTTATCACAGTTTAAGGCAGGCAATATAAAGAACTGCAGGTTCAAATACCATCATTTGGCTTGACAGGTGAAGTAGAATATGCTGAGATAAATAAAAGAGTACAGTTGTAGAAAGCAAGGAGAAGAGCAATTGAATGCTTTTAGAATGTATGCATTAGAGGAGGCAAATTCTGAAAGCAATGAACTACTTTATACCATCTGCAGTGTAAATCAAGCCGTCATCCCTTAGGGCTTTCCGGGATATAAACAACAGGAATGTAGCACTTCAATTGACACAAGTTACGGAGTATATCTTAGGACTGTGATGGTGAACCTATGGCACGCGTGCTGGAAGTGGCACACAGAGCCATCTCTCTGGGCACATGGAACCGTTGCCTGTTGCTCTTCTGTGTTCCAGTGCGCTGGCCAGCTGGTTTTCATGCTCATGGGTGCACCGGAAACTAGAAGAGCAGCCGCCCTTTGCGCATACGCACTCCAGAAAGATGATCTCCCTGTTTCCTGTGTGCGTATGCACGTTGGCCACTTGGTCTTCTAATTTCAGGTGCACATGCATGTGCGAAGACCAGCAGTGGCAAGAGCAACGGGCGCGTGTGCCAAAAGATGTGGAGCGGGGAGCCCAGAGCTGTCAGCCAGGATAGGTGGGTGGGGGCTTCCCTCCCTTCCCACCTGAGTAGGCTTCTTGCATGGCCCCAGGCGGTCTGGAGCATTTGGCCGGCTTGGGCACCCCAGGATAGCTGGCCGGCCCTGCTCAGCCTCCCCCGCCACTTCTGGTGTTCCTCCTGTGCAGCCATGCCACCCCAGAAGAGCAGCAGCAGCGGCAGCTGCAGGGGGAAGGGCCTGCTTGGGTGCATGGGGCAGCAAGGCAGCATTTTCTGGATGGGCGGCCGGCTGCCCCACCCGATGCTCCTTCCGTTAGCCATGTTTGACTTCGACGAGTTCAGGCAGCAGCTTAATAAAAAGAAACAGGGTAAGCAAGTGTGGTTGGGGGCAAGCAAGTTGGCTGGGTTCAACGCCAGATGGAGAAAAAGAAGTATGCAATGGCAGCGGCTCTTTGCCTCCTCTCCCTGCATGGCAGGCCGATGCGGTTCTTGGCACGAGGCAACAGGTTGCTCAAGTGACCTGACCCACCAGGCGAGGGAAGAGAAGCGGCTTTTGAAACAATTTCAGCTTAAAAGGAAAAAACTCGCACGGCCTCCACTGTGAGCCTTGGCAGCTGTGCGACTCCCCTGCTGGTCCACCACTCACAGTCTTCCCCAGCCGCTTGCCAGCCATGTTTTCTGCAGGCCACAGTCGGGGAGGGCCCACCACTGTTTTTCCCTTGCCTGGGAGGTTGGGGCGCTTGAGAAACCCAGTTGCCTCATGCCAAGAACAGCATTGCCATGCTTTCCTGGCTGACTGTGAGTCTTTTGGCAAGCTCAGCATGCATCGCTGGGCTGGAGGACAACCGGGTACCAGCCGGTTCCCTGGCGAGACAAAGCAGTGGCTGTTCCTCAGCTGGCAGCAGCCCTCTCGGCCCTGCCACCTCAGCCTCCAAATGTGCGGCCTCCTCTGCCCTGCCTAGGCTCCTCCACGCTGGGAGCCACCGGCTGAGCAGGTGGGGTTGGTGGGACTTTGGCACAGAGCAGCCGTTGAGGGTTGGGGGGATTGGGCTGCCTGCGCAGGTGAACCCATGGCCGCCATCAAAGTGGGGCTGAGAAACCATCTTGGCTCGCTCCTCCAGCCATGCTGGTCCCCTGGGCGGTGGGCATCGCTGCCTCCCACTGCAGTGGCCAGAGAGCCCGGCTCAGCAGTGCAGTGGTGGGCGTGGTGTGGGTCAGGTGGGGGTGCTGCAACACTTGCGGTTGGGCCTGTTGCCTGACTTCCGCCAGGCCTGCTGCTGCGCCGCTGGCTGAGCCAACACCGGGGAAGGAGCAGAAGGGCGGCTGGCTCAGGCAGAGTGGGAGGGAAGTGTGCTCCCTTGCCCTGGCGATTCTCACACTGCTGCTTCCCTGGCAGTGGCAGGAGCAGTGGGCTGAGGCTTACCTCTCTCCCTGCTGGAGTCTTGGGGCCAGCAAAATTTGGTGCAGGAGGCTTTCCAGGCCCAAAATGGGGTGTGCGGGGAGGGGATGCATGCACAGGGACGCACACATGTGCAGGGGAGCATGGGGGATTGTGCATGCATGCGTAGGTGGGGCACGCATTGCATTATAGGTGCTGCCATGCCTGCACGCACACACACTTTTGGCATGGAGTGACAAAAACACTGCCTTAGGATATCACCTAGCAAGCTGCACAGAAACAATAATGGAGGAGCACTCTACCTGCAGAACAGTTAAATGGGATTGCAAGTTTGCCGGGGGAAGTTTCTCATTAGAAATGAACACTCATGGCTGGAGAGGAAGATGGTGTCCGATTGCCTGGTCATCCTGGCATCATGGTAGATAAAGGTTTCCCGTATCCAGTTGTTTCTGACTCTAGGGGGCATCTCTGTTTCTTAGCCAAGGGAACCAAGATAGTTCAAGGACACTTCTGTGGTTAGCATGACTTTATGCCAAGGTGCATGGAACGCTACTTTCCCACTGAAGTGGTACCTATTTATCTATTCACATTTGCATGCCTTCGAATTGCTAGATTGGCAGGATCTGAGACAAGTAAAAGGAGCTCACCTCGTCGTGCGGCACTTTGGTATGGAACCTGGGTTGTCCAGTGACAAGCTCAGTGTCCTTAAACGCTGAGTCATCATGTCCCTGTGGCATCATGGATAAGTAGGCAATTCCATCAGTAACCATGCACACCTTATGAACCTCACCAGGGTAGAAGGGAGGGAGATCTTCACACATTCAAGTGTGTGAATAAATGTTTCCAGGTGAGAAGAAATGGAATAAATATTTTATTCTTTTTCTTAGTAATCTGTTGTTTAAATTTTATTTTTTTCTCACCAGAACAGAAATGGCAGCATGGCAGAGAAAACCAGCTTGACATCATGGGTGTCTGCTAAGTATGGAAAGGGAAAGAAAGGTCAATTTAATATTATCCAAGAAAAATTAGCAGGCTACTCTCTGGCTTTTGCAGGTTCAGGAAAGATATAGGTATTTTGTGGGGATATATATTTCAGGCGATGTTGTTAATAAGTAACTTGGTGGAATATAGTTAGTGAACATTATCAGTGTGAAAAAGCAAAACATAATTTCACAATGGAAAGGGATGTAAGCCTGGAAGATGATGGACAAAATAAATATTTTGGGGTTTTTTTTGAAAAAAAAACAAGCTAGGTTGTGGCATTCTTTTTAAAAATATTTATATTAAATTATAATTAGCAGTATGTTTATCTGTGGGTGCCCTAATGATACACCAATGGCATTTTCACGATTCCAAAATGTTATGTTTTCACAGTATTAAAAAAACTTCACAGGATATTGACATACTTGTCAGAAATCTTGCATGTAGTTTTGGATAAAAACATAACGATCCATTACAGTTAGCATTTTTTACAGTATAATTACCATATATACTTGTGTATAAGCCCCATTCACCGATAAGCTGACCCTTGAATTTTTAACCAAAATACCATAAAAATATGCCATCCACAGATAAGATGATCTGCATTTTTCATCCTATTTTGGTTAAAAATTCAAGAGTCTAGTTATACATGCATGGGCTTATATATATAACAAACATGGGTACTTTTAAAAAGTGTTACTGTACTTGCTCATGGGTAAACCCATCCATGGACATGCCAAACTCAGATTATAAGACTTTCTTTTTTAAAATACAGGGTCCTTTTGTAAATTGGTCCTGAGCTTGAATTACAAATTTTATCCACATTTCAGAAATTATCCTCACCCAAAGTAGCTTCTTTTTCAGTAAAAAAAGAAAATAAAAGAGATAGGCCTTGATATCTAGACTACAAAAGAAGAATTGCCAAGAAAGGGAAATAAGTGACATGGGGGAAGAGGAGAAAGGAATGTACGTAGGTAAGTTCTTCAAATTCAGAAGATACTTTTGAGATGTAACTTGACATTCATCTCCAATGTTCATCTTTTCTTTCTGTTATTTTCAATTAATGGTTTTTGACTGATGAATAAGGATAAACATGTATGCCACTCACCAACAGCACTAAATAGTCTTTATTTTTTTTAAAATGCACTGATTCTGGGATCAAGTAGTGATAATTACCCTGGAAGTAGTAGCTCCCAAGTATTCAAGGATGTGATGCATTCCTCCCCTTCTTTCTCTGCCTCACCTTTGATAGCTCTAGTAGCTGAAAAAAAATAAAGGTTTGGTAAATTGCATGTTAGAAGCAATGTGCATGGAAAATCCAAAAGAAAAAAAAAAGAAAACAAAAGAACAATTGCAGTAAATTTCATAGAAAGGAATTGGATTGAGAGAATATGGTAAATAGCTGTAATGGAAGAGGTGATGGCTCAGTTGAATAAACTGAGAAAAAAAACCTGTGTTTTTCCCCTAGAATTTGTTTATTAGATATGCAAATAAACATTCATCAGGACATGTACTGCCAACTGTTGAAGCAAATTTGGGGGAAGACAGCTTTTGAAGTGTCATGGAATAAAATTTGAATCTTCTGATAGATCTCGCTTAAGAAATGGGTTGGCAAGACTTGAGGTCAGCTTCCTCAAAGGGCATCAAATATTTCTTGCAATAGTCTCTGATGTATTTGCTATTTGATGTTGAATAACATGTTTTATACTAGAAAAATGTAAATAACAAGAGCGAATTTGTTAAAGGGAGTGTTGAGAACAAAGCAAACACGCTGCAGCTGTTTTTCCAGCCACTGTAGGAGATCAAATTGATTTTCCCTTTGCTGTCATGTTTTGGTGAAGCATGGGGAGCAATATGCCTCTTACTGTAGGTCCTCTGGCAAATTAATGAAGCCAAATTTCATTTTTCACAGTTATTATTAACTTATGTAATTCTATACCGCTCTCGAAATGATTGTGTATAGCTACTGGTATTTCCCAATACAGTTCAAAGACTTAGGACATGCTTAATTATTCACGCTTTATAGCCAACAATGGAAAGCAATTCCCTTACATAGTTGGTTATGACGTCTGCAATGCCTCTCCTCCTCTTTCAATTCACTATGCCAGTTTAAAAACTGTATTTTTATAACATTTCACTGTTTTATCTCTGTACTTCCTGATCTGGCTGTAGGAAGATGGTTTCTATGTACCTTTGTTCTTCTTCTTCCTTCTCAATGGCCAACTCACTAAATTTTGGTCCAGGACAAGCATGCCTGACAATAGAATATTTCATTCCACATGGTTTTATTTTAGACCAGGGGTATCAAACTCAAGGCCTGCGGGCCAGATCTGACCCATGAGGTGCTTAGATCTGGCCCATGGGGCCGCCCTGGAAATAGCGAAGGACCAGTCTGCAGAGCCTCTGCCAGTGAAAACGGAGCTTGGGAGTAAGCTCCGTTTTTGCTGGCAGAGGGCTATAGGAGGATCACCCCAGCCCCACCCAGGCCACCATAGGTTCCCCCAACAGAACTGATGTCAAGCTGGCCATGCACCCCCAGCCAATGCCCCGCCCCGGAAATCAAACGCACCCCTTATGTGGCCCTCAATGAAATTGAGTGTGACACTCCTGATTTAGACTTTCAGTGCAGTGCTAGTTGGAACAAGTCACTAGTTGAAAATCTGGATGAGAGATTGGCTCACCCAAACTACTATTAATTGTTAACAGAATTGGATGGTACCTTGGAGGTCTTCTAGTCCAACCCCCTGCTTACGCAGGAGCTGATGCTATACAATTTCAGACAAATGGTTATTCAATCTCTTCTTTAAATTCTTCAGGATTGGAGCACCCATAACTTCTGGAGGCAAGTCTTTCCACTGATTAATTGTTCTAATTGTCAGGAAATTTCTCCTTAGTTCTAGATTGGTTCTAGGTTGTTGTATAACATTTGTATGGAAAATAACATATTAAAAATCTGGGATGAATATTTTTGAGATAAAAGGTAATGCCCGGTAAAAGACTTGACTCATTAAAGTGAAGTGTATGTTAGGCAGTCCTTCTTGTCATTTCAGCTTTGAATCCAGTGATTCACTTTTATTACACACTGTTACTTGTAGAAATCATAGTTTTTGATATTTAGATATGTGTTAATACATCCTGATTTGAATTGAATCAATTTCATGACTAAAGGCTCATGAACATGACTTGATTTGGTTGTTTTATTGTACATTAGAAAGAAGCCATAAGTAAAACCTGCATACAGAAGTTTATAACAATTTCTGTATGTCAGCGGTGTACCTCCTTCCTTCTCTACGTTCTCTAAGTCCTCCTGACTTTCTGAGGCACATAATATTAAAATTATGCTAGCAGGGGCAGCTGCAACTGAAGTTGTTGTTTTCCAAGTGGTTTTCTCAAATCTAGTAACTGTGGCTTCCTATTTCAGTGGTTATTTCCTAACAAATAGTATAGCAGAAAAAGTATTAGTCTTCCAGTTTATTGAGCTCAGACCTTTGTGGTCACATATCTTCTGTTTCCTCTGAGAGTTGGAATGGTAGCTATGAGTCTTTTGAATGGAGCTGGCCACTTCATGGCTAAATCATCATGGTCACATCAGGCCTGTTTGCTTCTTTCTTCCCCAATCTCATCTGTCTCTCAATTGATGGTTCTGTTCATACCCTGGGACATCATGCATCCTTCCAATGTGATGGCAGGTTTTAGGTAGGAATTGCGACCATTTGACTGCTGTCCCAAATTTCAGTTTGACTGCTAACTCCATTTCTGAAGCCATGCATGCAAAACCTACTCTGTAACATTGAAAAGGTTGGTGCCTTCCTGAAGTTATGGTTGGTTACCCTTGCTTCTGAACTGTTGCTTTTTTTACAGAGTATGTATTGAAATTTTGAACTAAATGACTTCTTTTTCTTTCCTTAAGAGTGAGAGTATCTGCATCTTGAGGCTTTGGGAACTATATTTCCTTCTTTTCACATAGTTTTTGAAGAGTTTAGATAATTTATTTTTCTTGATTCCATTTCCTCCATATTGGTCCTCCACATGACATATTTCTGAAAGTCATATGCACTCCTTCCATTTGCTTCCAAGCTAGATTTTCCACAAGGATAGGTTAAGCTTGGAACTACATATTTTGTAGTTCCTGAGACAGAAACTACAAATGTTGAAGTTTCACCTTTAACAGGAACTGATTTTCTATTCATTTTTCTCAGTTGTCAAGGTATGTGCTTGTTTTAACTTCTTTGGTATACCTAGATGACATTCTATGCACAGCTGTCTCCCATTTTAAAGGACCTCATCCTCATTCTTCTCCATTCACAAGAGGGAAAGAAATATTTCATCTCAATACCTTACCAAGTGGATCATGTCCACTACCCAGCTCCGTTATGGTCTAATCAAGTGATTGCATCCTGTTGGTTTTTCTGTACATCCTTGTGAGCTGTAGCTCCTTTTGTTGCATTTCTGAAAGAGTAGCCTAGTTTAGTCTCAGTACTGCACATTTGTTTGGCGCTGCAGGTTAGATCTGTGGTCCTTCAAATATGATCAATTAGGTGATGCTACCCCTAATATAGTAATTGATCCATATATATGAATTATAGAGGCCATAATGAAAAACTGATTACATATCTGTAGTATAGTTCTTCAAATGATCCTGCGAAAATATGTTAGTTACCCTCTTCCCTGCTTGAATTTTAGGATAGTGTTTTTGGTTTTGTTGTTGACCTGCTGTAATAATACTCAGACCAGAAACTTTGCAAACATTTACATACCTTATGTGTACTTTATGTTTAGGTAAAGCTTTCACCAAATATCTTTGGAACATTCAGATTAGCCATTTCACAAATAACAGAACTGCAGTTCTGCAGAAGTAAGTAGCTCCTCCTAGTTTTTAGTAGGAAAGACATAAAAATTAGTACTATTCTCCTTTGGCAAGATTTTCTTACTGAAATCAGAGTGACTTTTCCAGATTCCATTTAGCCCAATAACATGACCTTCATTCTGCATGAAGATGCAGTCTGTATAATGAACCCATTTCACTGCAACCCATGATTATGTAAGTGCTACAGTCATTTAACATTTCAGTGAAACAATCATGTGCTACAGAGTTTCATAGCTACCACTTATGACAAAGAAATCCAGTCAAAGGATGAAAGGAAAGGTGTGAAATTGTAGGTAATGATTCTACTGAAAGCCTGTAAGAATTCACTATGCTGTTTAGATTTTATTCAGAGTACATTTAAAATTACAGTATCTCAGTGCTTCCTTTTTTAAAATATTGAATTGTATGGCTATTTTCTGTATGCAGAAAAAATGCAGTATTGTAACCATGCTTTCATGATTTTCTGTTATACCAGAAAATCACTAGGCCTCACTAAGGGCTGGGGCATATGAACTAGTCCTAATATTTGGCTAATCTTATTTTCCTCAATTTCCTATAAAAGTGCTTCTCACTAAATGTGTCTAATTTATCTCTGATGACTATGGTCAGATTGTCATTTTTCTTGGAGAAATCTTTTAAATATCTACAATAGTTAATAATATGCATAATTTATAATGCATTCCTCAGTAACATTTTATATGCATCTTGCCCAGAGTAATAGCGGTTTCTCTTCTTTGCATATTTTACATTGTTTAATCCACCAATATGATAATTTAAATATTGCCAGGAATATGTAATTGTTCCAGGGTATTGTTTTAACATTACATAGTATTACCCTATTTCAGAGCTTGGAATTGGATAGCAGTGCTAAGAAAATGTAGTTTCCTTGTCCTGGATAAAATTATTTAAAGACTCTAATTTTAAGATTTGAATTAAATGCTTGTTATATCAAGATTATAGTATGAAATGGAAAAAGAAATCCCTTCATTGTAATAATTATCACAATAGCAGTCAAGGTCAATGCAGTGCCATGGGAAAAATAAAACCTACATTGCATTCATAAAACACTGTTAAAATAAAGTTTTAGTTTTCAGGCCGGTTGGGGAACATTTCTGTTGATCTCCCTTCCATTTGCAGTCTCAATATCATTTTGCCTATTCCGTTTAGGAACAGATTACAGTTAGTTATTGACTTGTAACAGGTCACTTACCAGTTGTTTGAAATTATGATGAACCTCCCAGGGGGTGCTTGAGGCCCATTTCCAAAATTCTGATGGTCAGCCCCCCCAAGTCACATGACTGCACATTAGGCTTTTAGCAACAGATCTGCATTTACAGCCATTTGCCACATCCTGCGGTCACATGACCACAGGATGTTCTTTTGCTAAAAACCAGCATTTACTTTTGGTTTTTGGTAAAACTAGCTCTTAGTGAAGTATTGGTTCATTTAAGGACCATAACATAAAGGTAAAGGTTCCCCTCGCACATATGTGCTAGTTGTTCCCGACTCTAGGGGGGATGCTCATCTCCGTTTCAAATCCGAAGAACCAGCACCGTCAGAAGACGTCTTTGTGGTCAGGTGGCCAGCATGACTAAATGCCAAAGGCGCATGGAACGCTGTTACCTTCCCACCAAAGATGGTCCCCATTTTTCTACTTGCATTTTTTACGTGCCTTCGAACTGCCAGGTTGGCAGAAGCTGGACAAGTAACAGGAGCTCACTCTGTTACGTGGCACTAAGAATTCGAACCGCTGAACTGCCAACCTTTCTATCGACAAGCTCAATGTCTTAGCCACTGAGCCACTGCATCCCTTAAAACACTAAGGACCATAGTGTTTGCTTAATGGCTACAACAGCTGGTTCACTTAAGGACCAATGTGTTTGCTTAATAACTGCTGCAAAAAAAAAAAGGTAGTAAAATCAGGTTAATCACATGAGTGATCTGTTTTATGACCATCACAACTGATGACCATAATGGACAAGCTCCATTTCAGTTGTAAGTCGAGGAGTGCCTGCATTTTTGAGGACTAAGGTGAACCGTCAATGTGGTTGATGGGTGGCTTTGATAGTCAAAGACATCTCAGAGCACCAGTTGATGGAAGGCTGATAGGAAACTATGACATTTGTTTATTACAGTATTGTTCATCTTATAAGATGCTTAACTGGGTCAGTAGGACATTGCTGAAATGTGGAAAAAGCAAAAGAGGATTAATTGGTTCATCAACTGACCCTCCAGGGAATAAATAAGTCATGCACAGGATTCAACTAATTCCACCATTCCATTCATGTCATGAAAATCCCTTAACCTAGTTGACCTGCTTTTTACAACCAAGGGGGAAAAAAATGTTAAAAGAGTAGGTGAAATAGTCAGCCTTTCTGTTGCAAAACTCAGTGTCCACTGAGTATTCTCACACAGAGGATATACCTCCCAACCACTGCTTCAGTGGCTAGGCCAAGCTGCCTGCTGCCAGCTTGCAAAGATATAATACATTCTTGCATGTGCAAGAGCTGCTGGACTGTAGAAGGCCCTTCCTTGCAAAAATGGATGAGATTCCATTATGGGTATGGCTTTTGACTCAGGTAGCATAATATGCACATTAGTCAAAATCTAGGTTAACTGCTGACTGGGATATGTAGGTTGTGGGAAATTTGCAAAGAGGAGCAGCAAAAAAACAAACAAACAAATGGTGAAATGTGTTTTCCTTGTGTGATTTCTATCCGGTCGAATTGTCTTTTCCTATTTGTGGAGGGGGCTTCAGACATCTTAGGGTCTGAGGGATAACTATATTCTTAACTTTATTGCTTACCATGATGAGATGAATATGTGACAAATTTTGAATAAGGTTTTTTTTCTTGGCCCAAATAATATTATTTACAAGGATGCTAGTGCCCTAAATAGGCTGTGCTAAGTTCAGATTTGCCTGATACGGTGGCCGTATCGTGATGTCAGATGTATTATTCCAAACTTTTCCTTTGGTAATTAAAATCAGTGAAAGTCACAGAGATAATCTTTGGGTCAGGGCACAGCATCCTTATTCGTTAAACTATAATGCCCTAAAATATATACACTCATTCTTGAATAGCTAATCATTTACATTCTCTTGATTCCTTTTTATACAGTTATTAATTATACTAAGTATTTTGAACCTAATATGCAGGTAACACTAAATTCCATAGAGAATTTGTTGGAATTGAGCAACAGTTACTGTCTGCTTATTATCAACTGTTGCTAGGGGTGGGGTGTGGGGTGGAGAGATAAAGAAAATGCGTGGATGTTCTTATTTTTGATCAAAATATTTACTGTACATCAATTTGCAGATACTGCAAAAAAGCGATAGATGTTTGCAATTAAAATCATATTATCATGGAAATTATTTTAATTTGTACCATTTACTTCTTGCTGTCCTCTCAGTCTATGGTAAAATCTCAAAGTTTACACTTTATTCTTGTCCGCCACAATACCATTAATTAAACATTTAATTGTTAGGAGTATAACGGATGTTCTCTACCAATCATGCAGTATAAGAATAATTCCGAGCCATGCTGGAAAGACTGCCTGAAGGATGCTATCAGTATGTTACATTGCCCAAAGCGGTGGCGTTTTTTCCTGTGGGAACCAAGTAGCTATAGTTAGGATGCAAATAGAAACTGCCTCTTTCCCTTTGCATGACCCAAGAATAATACAAAGTAATTAGGTTGCCTTGCAAATAAATCATTATATTTACTTGTGTTGTATACGTAGTATAAATATATATGCATGTACTGTATGTTATGTGTGTATCTTCTAGAAGAAAACATTTTTATCTTTTATACAGTAAAAAATAATAATCCATATAATCCATTTGTTCGGTGAAAAATATAATCCATAAAGAAACGACTTTATTTCATACAACGGTATGTATAAAATCTCTAAATATCAGAATGTGTATATTTTCCTACCCTTGAGTTTACATCTACACAAGTGAAAAAACAACAACATGAATTAAGCCTATTAAGACCTACATTCTTATTACTGTGGGAATGTGTCTTCCAATATGTGGCTAGAAGGATCAGAATAGAATATGTAATTATGTACTGGCACTTCTGAGTGCCTTAATTTTCACTCAGAAGTGCCAATACATATTATATTTTGATCCATCTAGCCTACGTCTTGGAAGATACATTCTCACTAATAAGAATGTAGGTCTTAATAGGCTTAATTAATTTTTTCTTCACCTATGTAGATGCAAACTCAATCCAATCTTACTTGAGGGGACTGGTATTCAGATTATAGAAATCTGTTGTCCTCCCCCTTGTATTTCCAGTGTACACAGAAAATCTGGAATGAGGTAGTTCATAGGGTATTTAAAAAGAGAGAGAGAATCCGGATTCACCATTTATTTCCTTCCTCTGGTGAAATGACTGAAAACTGGTGCTTTTCCAGATGCTGCTGAACTATCAGCATCCTTCGCTATTGGCAATTGAGAGAGTAAACAACATCTGGAGTACCAGATTTGCCTTAGTAAACAATGAATAGGATTGTGTAAAGCTTTTGGTATATAAATCTTCAGAATTCTTTGGTACAGATATAGAACATATTGAAAAATCTTCAAGCTCTTTAGATTTTCTAGACATAAGGTCTTTGAGTCACTTTGGGTTAAGCTCCATTTATTGTAACTATATATTATAACCATTGTCTTCAAAACAGAAGTACCCATTGGTGTAAGTAAAAAACAAGTACATGTTTAAGTTTCTTTCACTAAAATCAATAGATTAAAAAGAAACTTAAATATGCCCAACATAATTCTTTAAAAGAATAAACTAAATATGTCACCATTAGAGCAATTTTATCCATAGGGAAAAAGTGTGTTATTTAAAAAATAGTCAGAGGCATGTGTGTACTATTTTATCCTAAGAATTGATAATGTCTAAAAAAAAAATCAATGGCCCTAGACATTTTATTTGCAATTCTTTATATATTTGTAAGTTTCTATTGATACATTACAGCAAAATGTAGTAAGGATAAAAATTCATACAATGAATAGGTTTAAATTTTTAAATTTGTTTTTAATTATATTTTATTGTATTGTATTAGAAAATGCTATGAAATTATGTCAGGATAAATGTTCCTTTAAACCAGACATGTCCAACTGTGGTCTATGGGCCACATGTGGCCCTGGACAGCTAGTAATGTGGCCCCATAACATCATAAATTTTTAATTACGTGATTTATATGCAATAACTATATTATATATTTTATATGCAGCCCAGACAATTCCTTTTTGCTCAGTGCTACCCAGGCATGTTTTAAACAATGAGTTCAGCCACCTATTTACTATGATTTAACTGATTCCATACTTAATAAAACCATCCTCACAATCTTTAAAAAAATGAATCTTCATTGACACTTACATTTTGCAACATGTGTAATTTAAATGGATACTATAATTAACAATCATTCTGAAGTTCCATTTGGCTGGTTATTTGCTTATTGTACTGTCAGTTAAATCATGTGATGTCTTGCCTGGTACTTCAGCATCTGACATACTGTAACTTGGTTTTTAAATCTCTCTTATGCTCTTACCCTTATTCAATGTTGTTTTTCTTCCCAAGCTTCATACTCCAAAAACTTCATTTGGATTCTGACAATTCTGATCTGCAGCTTCTCTAATGCTTAGGTGTCGTCTTTATACAACATTTCTTGGGTTTACAACATTTTTTTTTACCTAAGCCTGTTTCCCATCTGCAACTTTTCCCCATTGTATCTTTACTGTCTTTGTCTTTATCAGGAACTAATTTCATATACTAATAGCACCCGATAGACTCACACAAATCTTAGTACTTTAGCATTATTTATTGTAGTGTTTAGTTGGATGAAAAATTGCTTTTGATTGGACATGTCTTAATGTCTTTTTTGTTATCCATATTAAGTGCATGTTGAAGTATAGCTATATCAGATTCAAGCTGTGTCCCCAAGAGAAATACTTTTATGTAGCTCTCTGGATTCTGATACACATTAGATTGTGAAATTGTAGTGCATTGTGTTCATTTATTGCTTATATACAAAGTGATTTGCATGAGATCACAGCAGATCATAATTCCTGGTTTCATTCTACTGAAGGGCTAATCTGGGGTTTTATTAGTGAATTAAAACCTCCAAAAATCCTGTTGACTGGCTGGAATTGCTGTTGGTTGCTTTAGTATGTTGGTGGCCAAGATTTTTAGTATACTAAATAAATTAACTTTCAAGTTGCTTAGTATTATTTTGTCTTATAAATGCAGAATAAACAAAGGATAATCATGTTATTCTGGTAGAAATAATAACAAACATTTATGCCAAATGCTTTTCATTATGCATGGTAGAGATAAGCAAACTCCAGCAAGCTTCTTAATTTTTGCAGTGGACCTGGTCTAATTAAGAAAAGCAAGAAATAGAAGTGGCGCATAACATTAATATAAGATATCCTAATTAATACAAGCCATGTATCTGAATAGTGGTATATTTAATATTGGTGTTTAATTTACTTTGGGATTCCTGCTATCATATCCATGACTTTTTTGTGTATTTTAGTATTGCATATTTTTTCAAGCTCCCGTCTCTTGATTTTATCATGTTCTAGAAGTAAATTAATGTTATTATTTTGAGTTGGATCCTCTTTCTATTATACAATGAAGGTGCATATACATTTTCTGAATTTTTAGCATTTTGTAGATCCAGGTTTTTTGTAGATTGGGTTTGTTAAGAATAACCTAATTAAACAGCTGGCATGCCATCAGAAACTAGGAGACTGTGGGTTCTAGCCTCCTTTTGGGCACCAAGTTAGCTCTATGACGTTGTATGACCTGTAAGCCAATTATTCTCTCAGACCTAGGAAGCAGGAAATGACAGACTACTTCCAAAAGTTTTTGCCAAGGAAACTGCAGGGACTAATCCAGACTCTCCAAAAATTAGACATAATTGAGTGAAAGAAAAAAAATGCTATCAAAACATTTTTTTTTCATGATCTGACATAGCAGACAATAGAATACAAATCTCCAGAAATGGTTGCAAAATGTGAGGCAAGGAATTGTGTTAACAAGCAAGTTAACTAACTTTTCAACAAATATTTTTGATGGTTTCAGTTCTCTCACTGAATATTTCAGCTTTCAGTTATTTTATTTCCTTTTCCCCTTACGTAGTAAGAAACGTAAATTGAAGTAATAACACACTGTTTTCATGCAATACACCATAAATGAATATCACAAATTGAGATAATAAGATCTGTATATTCCATAAAATCGAGGGCTGTTAACATTTTTGATAGTTAGGAATGAATCTAGACCAAAGTAAACACAAATCCTATTACATTTGCTTCTTATAATTAAATTGATTTCTATTAATTTCGATTTTAAGTTTATCCCAATCTGGATGAAATCTTTTGTGTGTGTGTGTGCGTGTGATCACTACAATTCTTAAGTGTGCTTGTTTCATCTTTCTTCAATAAATAATTTCTTATCCAGAATTCTTGAATTTTTGTGAACTTGCCTAATTGCTTCAAATCCTTGCCTGCTGGGTAAACCTTTACTTTCATAATTTCCAGTTGGAATGGCCAATGAGATGGGGAAAGGTGCGAATTACAATTACAGCACATCTGGAGATCCTCAGATTGGGTTTATCAATTTTAAAGTGTTTTCTGAGAATAATAAAGAACAGTTGCAACCTGTGTAATAGCAATTGATTTATAGAAATTTTACTCAGCTTGTTCTATAGTTTTATTTGAAAGGCCTAATAAATTTCTTCATAAAGTGTATTTATATAGATATGCAGCCTAGTGGACACCTATGTAAATTTATGTGACAGAGATGCAGCGGATTGGTAATTGCTTTCAAGATCATTTTCCAAATAACCTTAAAGTGCCTTTTGAGAAATGTTACTGCTACAATCACTTGTTAATTACCCATAGAATGTTTCCCCCTTTTAAATTAATTCATTGCTTCAAGCAAAATTATCGTATTGGCCTTCAAGTACGTTGTGAATGAATTTGTCTTTAATTGATGTCTATTGCAATTTTTTTATTCTTATGTTATAGCAATGTGAATTAGTATTATTACAGAAGGTTCTATCAAATGTTATGTACAGCTGATGAAAATGGACATCACTGATTGCTAGTTGTGAAAAAGAGGACAGAAATTAGCCAGATAACAATTTCACTGGGCCATGCTAAAGTACTGGCTTGAATATATAATAGTGAAATTATGCAAGAGATAAGGGTTGATAAGTTAGGGTCTTATGGGGATCTATTATGCAAGGACAAAATTCTTACAAAGAGCATTTCTAAGCGTGTTTCAGGTTTGCAGTGGCTCAGTGGTTAAAGATGCTGAGCTTGTCAGATGGAAACTGATAGTCTGAGTTCAAGACATGAGCACCGTGCAACAGAATGAACTCCAGTTACTTGCCCCAGCTCCTGCCCACCTAGCAGTTTGAAAGTATGCAAATGTGAGTAGATAAATAGATACCACTTTGGTGGGAAGGTTCCATGTACCTCGGCATACAGTCATGCTGGCCATATGATCACGGAAATGTCTTTGGACAATGCTGGCTCCCTTGGCTAAGAAATGGAGATGAACATCACCCTCTAGAATCGAATATGACTGAAAAGGGGAAAGCTATACCTTTTTATACCTGTGTTTGGTTGACTATGCTTAAAGGATCTACATGACATAATCACTATTTATGCCATATGTGTTATATAATATAGAGTGTTGCAACTGTACAGATATGTTACAATCCTGGATTTTGCAGTCCTTGGTTTTCATCATTACCTCTGTCTTTTGTGAGATATCACACACAGATTTTATGTGAAAAAATTACACAGTGGATCTTATCACAGTATGAACAAATACTCATGTGTATCTGGGGAGGGGGGGAGTGATGTTATGTGTCATGATCAAATTGCAGAGATGGCCCAAATTGCATACTGTACATCATTCATGACACGATTGATGCATAAATTAGTAATTTATGTTTCTATAGCTATTACATTTGTGATCAACTGGCACTGCTTAATTTTTGTACAAATGGAACAGGTTTCTTAAAAACTGTTTAAGAATTGCAACCTATTTAAAATTGCAACTGTTTAAAAAATGCACTCTATTGTATATGTTTCTCATTTTTAAAATGTTGAACTATTTTACATAACATTATTTGAGTTTTTTAAATTTAATTTACCGTTTTGTGGTATACTTAAATAAACACTGTAAATATCTTTTCCATAATTACATCCTATATGAAAGAGCCATTTGTACTATCTGCATTGTAAAAATGTTACTTGATCTAGATAATTTTAATGCTTTAGTGAGGTCTACATTTGATATTGAACAATAGGCTTTATTCATTTCATAAATATCAATGATGCATTCATTAAAAGGAGAAACAGTTTGCTGTAATGGCACCAGGCTAAAAACTAGGGGACTGTGAATTCTAGAGCTCTCTTAGGTACAAAACCAATTAGGGACCTTGGGTCAGTTACTCTCTTAGCCTTGTTTACTGGAAATGTCTTATACTTTTCCATTTAAACCTGAATGCTTTGAATGCTTATGAAGCCAAAATTCATAAGCATTCAAAAAGTATTTCATTAACAGTACTCACAAGCCTTTAGATCATATTTAAAACAGTCTTTTTGAGACTTTTCATGAAAAGAGTATTGATAGTACAATGAAGTGGGGTGGGAGATATCTATACAAGTTTATGACCCTTTAGCACTCTCATTTATACATTTATTGATAAGCACATAATTTTCAAGAATGTTACTGAAGCTACAGTTCCAGTAATGTCATTTGGAATTTTATCTTGTTCCATTCCTAAGAAAACAGGATGATTTAATTTTAATAATTTTAATTATTAAATTAATAGTTTTTACATTTTAACTGATTTTCTATTTACCTTTTTATGATTACTATGCTTTTCAGAATTGCCTTATCATGATTCCAAATGACATTTCTATAGCTGTAGCCTCAGTATATCAATTTAATACATATTACTGTATATACATACACACACACACACACACACACACACACACACACATAATTAGAGTTTTTTTCCCTAAGAACTTTGCAACTAATTTGGATAAATTAAATTATGAGTGAGAGTAATTAATTTTGAAGCAGCTGTAATGATTCAGGGCACTTCCAGTGTTAAACTGACTGGCTTTGATTGTACTGATTATAGTGACATGATTAAGGTCAGATTTTGCCTCCAGATATATGTATTGTAGTCCCATTAACCTTAGGGGCAGTCACATAAACCTTCATATTTTTCAGTTGGTAATATTCTGCGCTATATAAGACTGACAGGGAAATATAGTATAAGTAGTTTTTCAAAATGAAAAATATGATACAAAAAGTCTAGAAAACTATTTGATAATGATTTCTGTTGGCATATTTACTAAAGTTAATGGAGGAGGAAAGTGGTTAGTGGAGGAGAACAAGCATATTCCCTTTTAGGTAACAAATTTCCGTTATAAAGCAATACTATTTAATACTATTTTCAACTATAGTGCTAAACTATACACAAAAGAGATTGAAACCTATATGATACGGGTGTCAAACTCGTGGCACCACGTTGCTGTTGTGTGACGTTTCACAACGTTTCCCCCTTCGCAGAGTTGGAGTGGGTGTGGCCTGTGTGTGATGTATCTGGCCCATGGGCCGCCAGTTTGACACCCCTGCTATATGATTTCAGGAGGAGTTTCATTTTGAGAAATTCTGAGATCTCCCTTTTTTCAAGGGCAGCCTGGGGAAAACTCTTGAGGCAGCACAAGAGTTTTCTTGTGCTGAAGTCCCACATGGGAGGATAAGCTTTGCTCCATGTTTTAGGTTTTTAAACAAAACTATGTATGCTTTATTTTCACTCTGCCATCTTCAATGTTTCCTTTAAAGCCAGTCCAGTTGACTGATTTGACTTTAATTTTAATGCATAGGACTATGAAATATCTTAGCTGTATATTTATTTATTGCACTTCTATCTTATGTTTTCTCTATCCTGCACCAAAGACTGCATATATGAGGGTCTCCCTTAATTTTGTCTCAACAGCAACCACTGACGTGGGTTGAATCTAAACAGTGACTAAATACAAATCATCCAGTGAGCCTAGGAATGTTGATAGGAATTTGAAGTCATTTTTCAGGGTAAAATATAATAAGTTAATCATCATATAATATTGACTTTAATATGGGAATATTGCTTCTTCATCAGGTTACTATAAAGGCCAACAGTAGGAGAAAGTGGCAGAAAGAGTTCTTTAGCTAAAAACGTAGAATATATTGACCTAGGTGTCCCCTTTGCAGCAAAATCAATTATTTCCCATCTGAAGGAGATTGCAAATCAAATCATTGCAAATCAGGCAATGCTCCCATGATCTGTGAGAGGAAAGGTGAACATTATTAGGCCTAGAAGTGATGATGAAAGGAATATAAATTCTGACACCTCATATTTATTTTGATATAGGCAGTCCTGGCCTACTATTTTCTCAAGAATATCAAGAAGAGTGATATTGCAAGTTTATACACTACGTATCTTGCATTAGTTATAGTCTCCGGGCCAAATCAAAATCCAATACCATTATCAAACATAAAATTATGTTTTATTAATTTTTATACATTGCCCTTAGTTGCTTATCAATTGGGTGCCTAATAGATGAAAAAATAAATATTTTTTAAAAAATCAAGTAAGTATATCAGGAGTTTTGCAACAGTACTTATTTCAAATCATTGTCTAATTGTACATGTGTTATAATTAAATATGTCACCTATTTTCACAAAAGCCTATATGAGAATCAGTTTTTCTGAATGTGAAGCTTGGGATTTTTCTACTTTGCTTCTTTTTGAAAGCAGTTCCAATTATCTCCCTTTGTGTGATGAGGAGAAAATTATAATTAATATTATGGGTACTTATTTTATTTCTTAAATAGTTATGATTTGCTACTTAACTTTAAAACTTTAAAACTTAAAATATTTATGTTGTAATTAAGTAGTATTTGGGAGTAACAGTAATGTTTATAATGCTACAAACCTCTTTATGGGTTGTATGAATATTTTTTAACTTAATTGAACTAACAAGCCAGATTTTAAAAGTGCCTGATCTAATAAAAATATTCTTTGTATGAAAGAAGATGCTGTTATCTAATCAACCTTTATTATCCTGGTTAAGTTGAAAACATTGGACAAATCTTGATATATAGACAGGCTGTACAAAAGTATAGGTGCCCCATAGGCCAATCCCATTTCAAAGAAATATGTTACTGTACTTAGGAAACGTGTCAAACAAATAAGGAGTATTTAGAATTAAATTTCCAATTTCAACAGTTAATGTAGTTCATATAAGATTTTTAGTATACCTCCTTTCCTCTGTGTGTATCTTTTTATCTATATCTATAGTACATCTATAGCTAATTTTATTTATTTTACAAACCTATTCAGTGGTATGACTCTTTTATGTTTTAATTTGTACAGCCATGCCAGTAGCAAAATCAAACACATAAAATGATAGGTGATAATAACTCAATAATAGCTAAGTTTTCAGTTTCACTCACAGTTGAATAAAATACTGTTGTATCGATGTGCTATTTAGATGTGGTTCTATTATGAACCAAACTGGGTTCTGGATTAAGGGTTCCTATAGAACTATAATTCTCAACCTGCAGCCCCCCAGGAGTCAGCAGACTCCTGGGGGGGCTGCAATGTTGTCACAGGGCATCCATGAAGTCTTAAAGAAATGTTATGATTTAAATCTTGAGTTAAGTTTTAGGGGTCCATGGCCATAATCTGTGGCCACAAAAGCTATTTAAAGGGAGTCCATGGTAAAGAAAAGGTTGAGAACCACTGCTGTAGAGTATTTTCTTTCCACAGAAATACATTGGAAAGTCCCACACACTTAAGTCCAGAGAAGTAAATCTTGGAACAATATTAAATGTTCAACTGATGAAATTCTGTCTCTCTTTGTTTATGAGTGTGTATACCGACTATTCCTTTAGGGAAAATGTGGTTAAAAGGTCAGTCTGGAGCTAAGGGGGTTTTGGAAGCTATAGATAGAAATAAAAATAGATCAAAATTTTCATCTTTATCTTATGAGGAAACTCCTCTGAGACTTTATCCTGAGCTCAAGAATAAAATCTGGATATGCCTGAAGGGATGGGTATAAATCAAAATTATATTCTAACACAATATAAACAAGATTTGAGAGTGATGTGCATGAGTATGCATGCAAATATGAATGATTGGGGAGGCTCATTTGTGTGCTTGTGATTATGATTGAACAAGGACAGTAATATTGAAAATGTGTATGAAAAGTTCTTAAGCATATATTTAAAAAATCCATAAAGAATAGTTTGAATTTCAAATGTGGATAGCCTGATTTATTTTTCTAACTGCATTGTTTTTTGTATTAATTTTATCCCATTACTGCACCAAAAAATCTAGATATGCAGTACTGAATTCCTTGGACATCCAATTTTTCCTTTTTTGCACATCATGACCTTAAACCTATGACATGGCATGCTTGGCAGGAGATTTAATCTTTCCTCATATTTAGAATGAAATATTTAAACTAATACATTTTTCCACATTTGTGTTTTTTTCAAGATGAATAAAAAGTATCTGCATTAATAGGTGTAATTACCATATTTTTCGGAGTATAAGATGCACCGGAGTATAAGATGCACCTTAATTTGGAGGGAGGAAAACAAGAAAACAAGAATTCTACCTCTGCCTACCAGCATTTAAGGTGGCGCTGCTTTACCTTGCCCTCCTCCTCTTCCTGCAAACGAGGTGCCTCAGAGACTTGGCTGGGAAAGAAAACTTATCAGGGTGCTCCTACGATCCACAGGGATTACTCGCTTTTCCCCGAGGAGATCCCTCAAATGCTCTAGGGGGAGGGTTGGGGCACAGCCTGAGGAGCAAACCTCTTTGGGATGGTCTGGGGGGCGGAAACTGCCTGGCGACTTTGGTGAACAAGGCGGGCCCCATGATTCGCAGCTGGTCATCCCTCTGCCTGTCCAGCGGGCAGCTCAGGGCAGACAATGGCCGCAATGACTCCAGCAGTGTGAGGAGCTGCTACTACCGCCTAAGCCCCCTCCATGCCCAGGAACGAGCCAAACCGAATGGGAGCCCCTAAAGTGAAACGTCCCTCCTTTCCAGCCATCGTGGCCCATTGGCCAGATTCCCCAATGCAATTCTCAGAGCCGAGTTTCAGGTGGCAGCCATTTCCCCTGCAATGTGCAGCGGGGGACCGGGAACCATTTTGGATTCAGGGAGGGGATCGCAGCACTGCCGCCTGAAAGTGCTTTTCTTCCCATTGCACATTGCAGAGCCGTGTACCCTTGTCCTCCTTCTCAGCAGACTCACCTTCTCTTTCCTCCTGGCCAGATCCGTCACCTGAATACGATGTACTTTTTTTTTGCCTCTGCACACCCCATGTTTGAAATCGGGAAGGGGATCACAGGTCTGCCACCTGAAAACTCTTTCCTTTGGAATCAGGATGCCAGAGGGGTGACCAGCCTCAAACCGTGGGGCCTGCCTTCTTCCCCAAAGCTGCCAGGCAGATTCCCATCCCCAAATAGTCCCGAAGAGGTTTCTTCCTCAGGTTGTATCCCAGATCCCCGCCGCCTAGAACTGCCCCAAAATGTCTGAAGGGCTGGCGGGGGTGGGGCTACATTTGGACTATTAAGACACACCCAGATTTTCACCCTCTTTTTGGGGGTAAAATGTGCATCTTATACTCCAAAAAATATGGTATGTAATTGACATTCGTAATATACAGTATTGTTAGAACACTAAATGGTTAGTTGAACTGCATATATTTCAAAAGCTTGTTTAAAATGCCTTGCAAATTTAAAGAATGGCAATTTATTATGCATATGCCAATTCAGTAAAGAATATGAAGAAACAGATTATTGTTATGTGCTCCAGAAGTCCTTTACTTCTTTTCTAAAACAAAAATCATTATTAGTTAAAAATTAAAGTCATTATCAGACGTATCAGGATGGATTGAATAATTATCATCCATTGGACAAAAAAGTTTTGAAGTATTATTATTCTTTACAAGCTTGGCTTTGTAAAGAGAATATTTTCCTGTATAATATTGATATGATTTATTTTTTAAAAATAATGCTTTTCTGTCTAGGATGTTAACACTTAAAAAGGAAGGACAAAGGACAAAGTCAAACTGATCCATAGTAATCAAACCTATAGTTTGGAGATTAGAGACTGCTCTGATGTTGAGAAAGAAAGAATATCTTCAGTGCTGTAATGAGCAATGCGTTCATTTCCACATTACTATAGGTAGTCCTCAACTTATGACCAAAATTGAACCCAAAATTTCTGTTGCTAAGCGAGACATTTGCTTCATTTTACGACCTTTCTTGCCACAGTTATTAAATGAATCACTGCACTTGTTAAATTAGTAATACAGTTATTAAGTGAGTCTGGCTTTCCCATTGACTTCGTTTGTCAGAAGGTCGTAAAAGACTCCGAGACACTTCAATCATCATAAATATGAGTCAATTGCCAAGCATCTGAATGTTGATCACATGACATGAGGATGTGGCAATGGTTGTAAGTGTGAAAAATGGTTGTAAGTTAGTTTTTTCAGTGCAGTTGTAACTTTGAAAGGCTACTAGACAAACTGTTGTAAGTCAAACACTATCTGTACTAGTGTCTTACTTGTATTATATTGCTAGCTTTTAGCTCCCAATCTGAACTTGAGGATCTCAGGTTGTAAATTCCCTATATAATGCCACCACCACAACCCAAATCTTATCACTAGTTGGCTGCTTTTACCAATCCTGTTCATTTGTAACATGTCCCTAGGATAACCCAGGTTCAGGAAATATATGTCTTGTTGGCACAGGAGTTAGACTTTGGGTCATGACTGCTAGAGCATCTCAAGCAACCAGAACCTCAAGCCACATGTCTCCAAAAGATTTCCTTAATAATTTTAATTATTTATTAAATTTATATGCTGACCCCCTCATCAATAAAGCAACTCTGAGGGATTTACAGACAGTGAAAATATAGAAACAAATACATTTTTAATACATTTATATAAAAAGATAGAACTAAGCAGATGGATGGCATGGGAATGAAATTTTCTTCTTATTCTGTCAACCACCTTCAACCTTGACTGCCCTCCTTGTGGCCCCAAGACAACTGGGAAAACCAGGTTTTGATCCCCTTCCAGAAGGTCAAATGATTGAGAGTACTAGTTCTAATTTCCAGTGACAAAATGTTCCACGGGGGAAGGACCACAATGGAAAAGATTTTTCTCTTTAATCTCACCAGCCAGAATTCCTTAGCAGCAGACCCCTTCTGCTGGAGTGAGTGGGACAGGCTAGTCTCACTGGGATTCTCAGATAACTTGAATATATGCCACAGAAGGCTTTAAAGGTCAACACCTTGAACTGGACTCAGAAGCAGATTGCACAATACAGGTTTCACAAGAATAGTACCATAAGTACCAACCTAGAGGCCCGCAGAACTGACTGCACTGCCTAGTTCTGTACCAAATATGCCTTCCAAATTCTCTTCAAGAATAGACCCATAACCAGTGGTGGAATCCTGCCGGTTCTGTCCGGCTCGCACGAGCCTGTAGCGGCAGCAGCAGCATGTGGTTTGACGAACTGGTAGCGAGGCTCCACCCACTCACCCGTTACTTCCTGGTTTTTAACCCTCTGCACATGTGCAGAGGGTCAAAAATTGGACGTGACAATGGCATGTAGTTCCGAACTGGTAGGGAAAGTAAATAGATTTCATCCCTGCCCATAGCATCACCAAAGTACTGTAGTTGTTGAAAGCTGGAAGAGTAGGTTTGGTAAAGGTAAAATCTTAGTGACTTCATGAACATACTTACACAGTTTTCTTGGCAACTGCACTGATGAAGAAGTGCCTCTCAGATGCCCTGATAGTCTTCTGTGAGTTAATTAGCATGCCCAGTCCTATTTAGCTTCTGAGCTCAAACATATTCATCCAGGTGCTACCTAATCAAACTGAGAATTCTGCTCTGATCTTGAATAATTCAAATTCTAATCATCCAGATCTTGCACATGAAAGGAACATCATCCGTAGTGAGAGGCCATGTTGAATTGGTATTGAGGAATTACAGTTTTTTCCTTCATAAAAAGAACAGTGCAAAGGACTGTAGTGAATTACTGTTACTGGTAGTTCTCGACTTAAAACTGCAATTGCATCCAAAATTTCTGTTGCTGAGCAAGACGGTTGTTAAATGAATTTTGCCCCATTTTATGACCTCTGTTGCCACAATTATTAAGTGAATCACCACAGTTGTTAAGTTAGCCAACATAGTTGTTAAGTTAATCTGGCTTGCTCATTGACCTTTTTTGCCAGAGAGTCAGAAAAGTGTGAAAAACTGTCATAAGTCACTTTTTTCAGTGATGGTGTAACTTCAAACGAAGTGGTTGTATGGTTAAATGGTTGTATGTAGAGGATTACCTGTACTATAGTACAATTCCCCAAGCTGGCTGGGCATTCTGGGAGTTAAAATCCATACATCTTAAAGGAACCGAGTTTGAGAAACACAGCTGTAGTGAATAATATTCATAAAAAGTGGTATAGCTTGCAAGTTCATCTTTGGTTTTATAAAAAATACTTCTGAGATCTAAAGTCTTAATGTAATTGTGCACTGAATACCTATCATTGTGTGGGACTAGGGAGATTCATGTGCAAATCTACCTTTAGGTAAGTCTTTGTTTCTCTCTCTTTCTAGTAAGGAAAAAAAATAGAGTGTTTTGTATACTACCTTGAACTCCTAGAGGAAGGGCATGATAGACTTTAACAAAAAAAAAAAAAAAAAAAAAGAAAGAAAAAGAAAAAAGAAAAAAGAAAAAGAATTGTTTTTAAAAGTAATTATGAAACCCACAATTAAATACAGCTAATGTACAATAAAAATATAAACTCTAAGTCACCTGTGTGAATCTCATTCTTTCTTTGATTCATATTTAATGCTGAATTTAAACTAAGGCAATCCTTTATTCATTCTGTGCTCATAAAAATCCCATTGTTTTGTATTTTAGGTTGTTTAGAATCAGGAGAAGGGGAAATTAAAAGGTTTGCACTGTGGAAGCAAGCATCCTTAGTAACTGGAACAAAAGGTGGATACAAAACAGGAATTTTTGTTTGAAATGTTGTCCCATAGAGAGCATTGACAGTGAAAGTGAAAAATAAAACCTTTCCACCAGGGAACATTTAAATGGAAAGGAAACCAAGATGAAATTTGCCTGTCAAATAGCATTTATCATTGATGTCAGTGATCTCATGAGAATACATAATTAACCTTTTTTTGCCAGACCTGTATCAAGTCCTTTTACTGTTGTGATGTTTCTCTGTGGAAAACTAATTGTTGAAGCCTGAGGATAACTAATGTGAATATGGGATGATTAGGACATCAGAGAGCTGATTACAGTATAGGTGTTTGCCTACTGAATTTTACTGACCAGTTAAATAGAATAAAAAATTATTCAAAGACCTACTTAACTTCTTAGCACCTGATGATATCTTCATTAGAGCACCTCATGTTTTTTTCTGTTATGATATTGTTATAGCATAAAAGTTTTTTCCTCCCTTTTACACTATAGTTGCAACAACGTGTTTCTTAAATGTGATGAGAATTTATGCTTCACATAAAACATTTTTGTTCCAGTATCCTTGGTTTCTTCATATCTAGTCTAAAAGCTCTTAAAACAGTAAGGTAAAGTTAAAGGTTTCTGTTGCATATATGTGCTAGTCATTCCCGACCCTAGGGACGGTGCACATCTCCATTTCAAACCTGAAGAGCCAGCACTGTCCATGTCTGTGGTCATGTGGCCGGCATGACTAAACGCCAATGCTGTTACCTTCCCACCAAAAGTGGTCTCTATTTTTCTACTTGCATTTTGGGGGGGGGGGGCATTCTTTCGAACTGGTTTGCAGAAGCTGGGACACGTAACGGGAGCTCACCCTGTTATGTGGCACTAGGGATTCGAACCGCTGAACTGCCGACCTTTTGATCGACAAGCTCAGAATTTTAGCCACTGAGCCACCGCATCCTTTCTTAAAACAGTATCTCACATTTAATACAAATAGGGATGGAGAGGCAAGTGAGAAGGCAGGTAATAGAGTAGGCTTACCCCTAAAATATAGAAGATTAATGATAACATTGTTTGAAATAACTTTTATTGAAGACATCTTATCTCCCCTCTTTATTCCTCTGCATATTGGCTTCATACCCAGGAAAGATATGAAACACATAAACTGTTTCATGTGTTCAAGAAAGTGCTCAAAGGGTCAAGGAGGAAATGATGGTTCTCCATTATAGGTGATACTGATGTTTGGGTTAATTCCAGTCTGAGGTCAGTTTTGTGGGCAGGAGCTTCTGGATTTCTGAATGCAAGTAACTTGTTGGTGACTATGGAGATTCTCAATCATCCAGGTCTTAATTTCCCCAAAGGTGCTTTCTCAATAGGAAAGTGGACTTTCTGGTTTTTCTTTGAAGACGTTTCGCTTCTCATCCAAGAAGCTTCTTCAACTCAGAGATGAAGTAGCTTCTTGGATGAGAAGCAAAACGTTTTCAAAGAAAAACCAGAAAGTCCAGTTGCCTGTTAAAAAAGCACCTTTGGGATAACTTGTTGGTGAGTTCTGATTGAAGTATTTCTTGACATCTTTGAAACATTTAATATCATTTACTGTATTCTTCTTTATTTGTCTTTCCTTCTTATATTTATGTTCTAGATTTCTATTCCAGTCAGTTCTCAAGGCAGCAGTCATTTGATCTGAAAATAATTGAGTAATATTCAGGTGTTGAGACTCCAGTCTTTTTAGAAGGACATATCTAGAAGTCATCCTGAGAGACTTTGGTTCTGCCCCATAATAATTTGCTATTGAGGGTTTCTTGGAATTTTGTCCTTTTTTTTAACCATTATATTATCATGGGGTGGGCTACAAGGACTTCAGTATATGAACTATAAAGATTTCTTCCTATCTGGAGAAGATTGAAGATATCATGATTAAGCATTTGGAAGTAGATGAAGGAGATTATCTCTTAAAATAGGAGAATAATGGTAAAAGAAAACTCACTGATCTGAATAGAAGTATATCTAATACTGGATGATTTTGCCAACCTGAAATATTCAAGGGCTCAGTTACAGGGATAAAAACACTTAGTTGGAGAACCTCCTACATTCATATGAATCTTCCTCATTTTTGAAAAATATATTTTATTATATATTTATGAAAAATAATACAGATTTTGTTGTGTTTATTGACTCTCTTTTTTCCCAAAGCAGATATAAAGAAACTTCGTTTGAAGTATATCCTTGACTCATTATCAAACAAATTTCCATTCTTCATTTCATATTAGGCCTGTGGAATGAATCATATCAATACTTAAAAAATATTGAAACTGAAAAATAAAATGAAGTTCACCAACTGCGTTGCTTTTTAAATATTAGCTTTCATTGGCACTGAGTACATGGTTAAATATTAAAGTATGTGGGCTAAAGTAAATGAATCCAGTAGAAAAAAAATCCTATTTAAAATCAAGCAAACTAAAAAGACATGAAATGAATACATTTGAATATGTCATATAACATAACATGCCTATATGTTTAAAAGACACATAAAAAAGCAAGATCAGTGTTAGTTTGGGGTGTCATGTGTAGGACAGTTGATGTCACAGATTATCTATTTTGCAGTTGAAACAAATATTATAAACTGCTCACGTCCCTCTTTTGTAGTCCTGGTAATGTTTTCCTTCACTGGCAACATTAACATTCTTTTGGTTGGATGCAGATTATGATGATTAAAATATATATTAGGGCCCTATTCCACAAATCACACAGAACAAATTGGTTTTGATCAGATCCATGCTTGCACATTTACTTTGGTAGCACCCTTTGTGGTAAATCATACATAACAATAATGGAGCCAAGATATAAAATGGGTAGAAACATAATAAAAAATAATATGCAACTTACCTGGAATACGGTTTGTTTATGACAGTCCTGTGAAATACTGCGCTGTATGCATAATTCCTAGGATCACTCAGTATTCAGTACTCAGGAGTATGTATTGTGTTTCTGACAATTCAACTGGGAACAATCCGCATGGTACTGAACAGATGGCTGCTATGCTTTGACAGGACTGATCACTTATTTGATGCTTGGGGATTAAATTTGTTTTTCGTCCTCTCAAAGTATGACAGGAGTTGGTCTGTTTCTTATTAGTTGAATATCTCTATTCAAGTTGACAGTGTTATCCACCCATTGGGCAGCAAGATGTGCATATCAGCCTGTGGGTAGCCTGTTGTTGAGTTTGTGTATATTTTCTTCTATGGAGAACATAAGGGGGAAAAAAGGTTCAAAAGGTTCAATTCATGAAATATTTCATGTAAATTCTGGGAAGGGGGAAGAAAGGGAAGAGAAAAGGGTCACAGCAGAAATCTTTAATTTTGAAATTTTGAACTACTTATCGGATTTCCAATATTTTACACAGTACCACAAAAATGTAAATGAAGTTTGAAAGAATTTCATTTCAGATTCTCTGAAATTCACATTGCAATATAAGCTAATATGGCTGCATCATTTTCAGTATTTTGTGGGTTAAAACAGAATCTCAGTTTGTTTGTTTTTCCAATATCCACTATCATATAAATGTCTAGGTGTGGTATAAGTAGGAATTCACTTCAGTAATATATTTCTTTTAATGATATGTTTAGAGATGGGAGGTTAAGCAAAGTGGATAAGAAGATAGTCAGCAAGTGGGCACATAAGATATAGCTGCCATTTGTTGCAAATATAATTCAGTTCTGTCATCCAATTTGGGATACAATAACTTTGGCACCAAATTCCTGTATGCCTGTATATATTACTTCTGTAGTTAAATGGGATTGGTAGCTAAATGCAATAGCAATTCCATAGAAATGTGAAATTGATCTGAAAGTTCAGGGAAATATGCACTTAAGGAGGCAATCACACATAGCCACATAGATGACTTCTGTCTCTGCCTCTTTTACACCTCCTTAATTCAAAGACACATTTTCCTGGGTGTGTGTATCTACCACACAACTCAAATTTATTTGCTTGCTAAGAATCCAAATACTGCTTTTCCAATTTTTATGGATAACAGAAGCTTCTCTAAAGACATAGTACCTTCAGAAGGAAGAATAAGAACATATCTTCTACCACTCCCATTTGCTGAGTGAAGATAGCTCACCAGCCTCCATTTTCTTCAACTATGTGTTTCATAAAATGTGGACAAATTTTCTCCATAGATATTGGTTTGTAGAATAGGTTTTTTGTTTTTTAGTTTTCTAGTGAAAGTACAGTGTTCTATTCCTCCTGGATTTAGGTGTTTATGTTCTATTTATCTGGTTGCTGTTCCATCATTATATATCCAATAGCGTATTGGTTTCTAGATGATAAAGTGAACTGAATGTGTTCAACTATTCCACACATTCTTTTGCAAGTTTGTTTTGTTCTTGGTTACATTAGAGAGAAAATATTTTTTTTTAATATTGCAAGAGTATATTGCTGTTATTTTTAATCAGTTATCCACAATATATTTTTAATATGAATTTTCTAATCATAAGTATGTATTTACAAAGAATCATGAGCTAGGACACTTGGTCTTCTGTGTTTTATAATGAGTACCATCTATGAACAGATTTTAATTTCCTTTTATCCATTATGGTACAATAAACTACATGCTGTTTTTTCTGCTTGTGCTTCATTATGTATTTTGTATTATTATTTATATTACCCAGAACAGTTGCTTTGAATACAACCTTTTGAATATAAATGAAATCATGATGTTACACTACATACTACGCTGCACGAAAAGAAGGTAGTTTGTTGTAAGTATAAAACTAGGAGTTTTCTTAGACCCAAGAAACTTTTGTTTGGGAATGGAAGAAATGGATAGATTATGTGCAGAACAGATATCAAACAAAGAAATACCAGATGGTATTTAGCTGAAAAATGTTATGTTATGATGAGAGTTATAGTTATAGTATATAGGGGGTAAAGAAATTGGGGAGAATTATGATCTGGATTAAACAGAAGTTGTTATGTTGATGTAGAATGTTATCTAGAATATGTTGAGTAGAAAGTGATAGTTTATAGTTTATATAGGGGATAGAGTAATTGGGGGGAATTATGATTTGGATTTAACTTTGTAATATTGGGGATAGATATGTGTAGACATTATAAATTAAGGAAGGATTAGATAGTTATTATTTGGATGTTACTTAGAAATTTTTAGTACTGACAGGGGGTAGAGTAGATGGGAGAAATGCATGACATGATTTGATTAGGATTTCACCTCCCCCCCCCTTTTTTTAAATATTTGGGGAGTTTGTATGAATAATAACTTTTATAAGGGAAGCCAAGGGAGGGGAGGGACGGGTTAGGGGGGTGGGGGGGGAAATGGGGGGGGGAGAAAAGAAAATTTGTATTTGTAAAACTTTTTCAATAAAAAAAAAAACCTAGGAGTTTTCTTGAAAACATCTTAAGAAAGAAAAGATGCATATATAGCCCACAGTTTTCTTGACATAAAGAGGAAAAGAAGTTAGTTACTGGAAACCTGTACAAAGACCAACCTGAATTCACTCTAGGTTCAATCTTGTTGAACATATCAGTAAAGAAAGTTCAAGAAAGTGAATTAGAAATGACATACACACCATATTCTTGTATATTTGTAATGGATTCATTCATTCATTCATTCATTCATTCTTTCATTCCTTCATTTTCTGCCTTGAATACTTTTTCAAATAACTCAAGGTAGGGAACACACCCAACACACCTTCCTACTCCTATTTTCCCCCCCCCCCCCAATATCAACCCTGTGAGGTTTATTAATTAATAAATATTAATTCTCTGAATGCACTACCACTGTATCACTCTAATAATATGTACATCTGAGTGTGTTTGTGATTTCTCTCTATAGATAATAAGTATCTGATGTGTGATGGGCTGTATGCAACTCTTGTTATTTGAGTGATATCAGTTAAAAGTAGGACTGTATGAGCAGGGCTATAATTAACATTAAATTTAATAATTTATACAATACTTTGTCCATTTGTATCTACTATCGAAAACTGGAAGAAAGAAGCCTTTTGGGGAAGCTGATCCCCCCCCCCCCGAAATTTGGTTATAGCTAATGGCAAGGGTTTGAGTTATAGTTCAACAGTATTCATTTGCCTTAAGTAAGTGACTGTTAGTCTATTGCTAAATGTTTCTACAGTCACAGTATGTAAACTAATTATATTTCATTAAATAAAAGTTCTGTATTAAATTATTTGCTAGGGATGGTTTGAACATCTTCAATAGATACACATATATACAGCTCAAGAGATTATTTGGGTTCTTTCCATTTGTCAAATTCTGTAGCTTTTTAATTCATGGTATCATCCAGCAGACATGCATTAAGCCTTTTGTAAACAATAACAGACTTTTTCCCTCCACATAAAATAGCTTGCTTATTTTTTAAAAATAGTGGAGATCGATGGCAGCTTTGTTGTAGTCAATTATTTTTGGCTGCCTGTTTTCTATTAATATTTTATTTAATCATATTCTATTAATATCATAGTAGATGTCATAAATATATTATAGACCATCTTTAGATCCTATTCTTTCTCTTGAGAATCTACTTTCTGTTTGGAAATTGAAGACCTAAGTTCATGTATATTGTGCAAATCTTATGAATTATACTGATTCTCACTGCCTCTGGGATTTCAGTATTTCTAATTATTATATACTTGAGCTGTGCTCCTGCTGCCATGACCCGTTGGCTTTGCTTGCCCATTCATAGAAAATGTCAGCACGAAGTAAACAAATACAGCACAAAGTAAACAAAGTCTTGGAAAGGTTCCAGGTTGAAGATTTTTGGCTCCGTGCTACTATGTGCTGTGAGACCTACTAGTAATGAAATTTGACAAAGTTAAAGGCTGAACAGGTTAGGTATATTGGGGCAACAAGATCAGAATAGTTAGGAGTGTTTACAGCATGTGGAAATTTCATCAAAATGACAACGTATGTGGTATTGTCCCAAAGCAAGTTTGCTCCCTTACATATTTGTGTGCAGTATTAAGACAGTACAAAAAGGGCCAAATACAAAAAGGGCCACGTTTGTTCCACAATATGACAAGGCAGGTTTCATCATTTATCACCTTCCCTGCTCCCTGGATGCTCATGGGATTGGCATAGATTTTTTAGAGTTTTGTGTCCATAGTTTTTTTTTTCTTGAGGCAGAACTTTTCAAAACATGATTTGAAACTCTAATGCTCTTTGAGTGCTTCATTGGAAAAATATTTCATTCCTTTTGCAATCACAGTAAATGTTTTGAATTGTTAATTGTTTAGAAGCAAAGAAACTTGCAAATTACTGAACTCGCTGTAGAGTGGGAGAGAGGATGAGATGAGCAGTCTCTAAGTTTGATCAATAAATAAAAGTGTGTGTGTGTGTGTGTGTGTTCCTTCAGGGCAGTCTTCACTCCTTGTGACTGCCTGAACTAGTCTGTGCAGTTTCCTTGGCAATATTTTCAAAAAATGGTTTGTCATTGCCTTCTTCCTAGGGCTGAGAGAGAGTGGCTATCTCAAGATCAGCCCAGCTGGCTTAGGCCTAAGGTGGAACTAGAACTCCCAAGTTTTTAGCCTGGTGTCTGAAGTGGAGGCTCTTAGCAGATAACAACATGCTGCGGCGTGGTGGCACAGTGGTTAGAGTGCAGTACTGCAGACTTCTTTTGCTGACTGCTGGTTGCCTGCAATTTGGCAGTTCAAATCTCAGCAGGCTCAAGGTTGTCTCAGCCTTCCATCCTTCCAAGGTGGGTAAAAGGAGGATCCAAATTGTTGGGGGCAATAGGCTGACTCTGTAAACTTAGAGAGGGCTGTAAAGCACTGAAAAGCGATATATAAGTCTTAAGTGCTATTGCTATTTGTGAATGTGGAGAAACGCAGAGCTCAGCCCATCTGGTGGTATGTTGGCTGCTAATGACTAATGACAGAGCCAAGACGGTGCTTCATTCTTGCAGTTTAAAGTTTGATCTAGTTATGGAAGAAGAAGCCTGGTGCCTTAACCACTACAACAAACTGCCTCTTTACTTAGTGGAATACTCTTATAAAAATAAAATATGTGGTAATATAAAATATAATATACTGATGTTAGTACCCTGTTTCCCCCAAAATAAGACATCCCCTGATAATAAGCCCAATCGGACTTTTGAGTACATGGTAGTAAGGCCAAGTACTTATTTCAGGGTTATATATATATATATATATATATATATATATAAAACAGGGTCTTATTTTCGGGGAAACACGGTATACAGAAGAAAAGTGTTAACATTTCATATGCTGTACTGCAACATTCAGAAATTAAAATTAGCTTAAAATATAATAGAACAAATTATTATTAGTGAATTATTATTTTGTGAATTATTCACAAAATTTAGTGAGTCAGTCTATTACAGTGATGACTAACCTTTTTGCCATCACGTGCGAGGACTGGGGGGGGTCACATACGCATGTGCCCACACCCATAATTCTATGCACCCTGCCCCCACGCATGCATGCATGATCCCCCTTGCTTCCCCCGCTCATGGCACGGTAGGCCTGTTTTTTGCTCTCCCCAGCCTCCAGAGCCTTTCTAGGAGTCTGGGGAGGGCAAAAATGGCCTTCCCCACCCCCGGCGGCTCTCTGGAGGCTAAAAATGGCCCATTTGCCAGCTTCCAGTGAGACCGGAAGGCCCATTTTATGCTCTCCAAAGCCTTTCTTGGAGTGTGGGAAACGGCCTCCCTCCCCCCCCGGAGGCCAGAAACGGCCCATTTGCCAACTTCCAATGGGACTGGAAGTTGGCAAAGGGGCCATTTTTGGCCTCCAGAGGGCCTCTGGTGGGGGGTGGGGAAGGCCGCTTTTGCCCTCCCCAGACTCCTAGCTCTGGAGGCTGGGGACAGCAAAAAAACGGGCCTTCTGATCCCACTGGAAGTTGGCAAACGGACTGTTTCTGGCCTCCAGAGGGTCTCTGGGGTGGGTTGGGGGGAAGGACATTTTCTCCCTCTCCAGACTCCTAGAAAGGTTCTGGAGGCTGGGGACAGCAAAAAAATGGGCCTTCCGGTTCCACTAGAAGTTGGCAAACGGGCTGTTTCCAGCCTCCTGAGGGTCTCCGTGGAGAGTGGGGAAGGCCGTTTTCACTCATAGAAAGGCTCTGGAGGCTGGGAAGAGAGAAAAACAGGCCTTCCCCACCACCCCTGAGGTTCTCCAGAGGCAGAAAACAGCCTGTTTCCCTATTATTAGAGTCCCAGAAGGCCTGAAAATCAGCTGGCCAGTGCACACATGTGTGCCGGAGCTGAGCTCACATGCCCACCAATATGACTACGTGTGCCACCTGTGGCACACGTGCCATAGGTTCGCCATCACAGGTCTATCAAATCAAATTTACAACTAATATGTTTAGTTTCCATAATAATTTAATTTACTAATGTCTAATTAATAGGGTAGGGTGTAGTGCAGTATTTTTTTTTTTTTTACAAACTAGTACCTTCCTTAGTTCTTTCATGAATTGTAATGCAGGTTACATAGGCTGTGTTCATACAAGTTGCCTAAGATAACAAAGTAACAATATCCAAGCTTGTTATATATATGCTTGCTATTTATCAAAATATTTATTTTCCAAAGGCTTTATAGAAGGAAAAACTAACTCTACTTAGGATGCAGAAAATCTAAAACTAGCAAGATAAATTGTTCTTTATATCTGGAGTCCAAAATACTTCCCTACTCATGAGCAGAAAGGAAGTTTTATTTTGGGATATGTATTGCATATTTAATCTGCTTTTCTTTCACTGAATTCAGAGTATTGTCCATAGCATTATTACATTTTATTCTCCCAGCAGTGATTCTCTAAACTGAGGAATTTAGTCATTCTGCACAAAATTAAATAGTAATGGAGTTGAGGCTATGTCTCTGTATTCCATGTGCTATACAGAAAGAAAGGAAGAATTTATTATTTAATATATACACATCATGTCTTCTCTTAAATCCCATATCAGTCAACTCTTAGCAATAGAGCAACACTTGATCCGCATATTGTGCATTTTTCAATGATTCCTAGCCATATAGTAATTTTTTCAAGAACAATTGTTCTTACTTTGGTTTTGTTAATATTAGGCTTTATCACTTCTTTCTTAACTGGAATTATTTATTTCATAATAACACATTTACTGTTTTTGATGTTCATATAATAATGGATAAACAGATTAATCATCAAGATATATTCTGCACAGAAATCCTAACCATCCCAGGGCTGATATTTGATTTGAACTATTCTTGAAAGCCCAAAGAATTATTTCTTTTGCCCTTGTGCTGCTTGGCGCAGTCATCAAGGAGATAAAGTTGAAGCAAAGTAGCAATTTTCCTCCCTACAAATCCATGCTTTTGTTTTAATTAGAAGGACTTTGTGTTATGCTGTTTAATTAGAATATTAATTAACTACTTCCTGAGAAAATGTACGTACAAAAATATACTTTAAGATAACACTTCAAATTATTTAATAAATGAAAAATGCCATATCCATAATGATTTGTTTAATTATGTTCTTGAATAATCTACCACAATTTGGGATTCATCCAATTGTTCTTCTTTATAGTAAAAGGAAAGTCAATTTTAAGTAGGAACTGTTGCATGCCCTTTAAACAAAAAATGGACACTTACTTAAAATTATATTTAAGCCCATAAATTATTGGCAACAAGTTGCTTTTGTTTTTGGGTTGCTGCCAGTAATCCTCGAGGCTCTGAAAAGCATTTATACTTGATCCTTTGTTTTCTCATCTAATGGGTCATTGAACAGAAATTTCACAATTACTAGATTGACACTTTGGGGAACTTGGAAAGGCCTTTAGGAAGTTTCAGATGTAATTCAGACTTTCAAATTTTTTCATTCTTCATCTGACTAAAGCATAACATGTCCATATAGAGGTATCTGGTCTTCAGAACTTAATGTTTAAGATATGATGTTTCTTACATTAATCTTAATTAAGCTCTGAATGTTGTATTACTCATTCTAAAAGGACTTAAAGGAAAGAACTGTACCTTTTTGAATAGTGAATTTCTGGTTCTGTGAAGGTGTCATGAAGCTTTTATTGTAGGCGCTAAATACACCATGTAGGAAGTATAAGGAAGATTTGATCTAAAGCTTTAACATGATTAATAACCGAGTTCTGATGAACTTTTAAAAAAGAAGTTAGTTAGGCTACTTTTTCCTATTTCTGCTACTTTCCCCCCATTTCCTTTTTTTTTCCTTTTACAAATTGCATATATTCCAATCCCTAATTAAAACTATAATTATTATAATGTCAACTGAAGTCGATAAATTAATTCAGAGTTTTTAAATTAAGGATATTGATACTGGATTCGAAAGCTGTGGGTCTTTGCTCCATATGAATAGAACTCTTAATTCTGTTTTCAGATGTTTGGATGTAAGGTCACAAAATTTCTTTGCCTAGGCAAAAATAATATAGAATTTGTTGGCCGCTAGAACCCCTTCTCATTTTATTTTTCCTTCTCCTTCCCTTTAACTAGATTTAGTTCTAGTTCTGGATAGGTACATTTAGCCTAGAATTGTGACAGCTCTTTTGATATCATTCTCCCTTTCATTCTAGGTAAACCATAATTGCATGGTGTAAACTATTTGTTTCTATATTAGTTGGGTCAAATTTGTAGTCAACGCTGTCCTATTTTGGCAAGTAAGTATTTTTTTTTAAGGGAAAGGCAGTAGTATTTCTGATAGCTTAATCATCAAATTTAGTTTATTGGATGACCCATCTTACAAGTAGTCCTTGACTTAATAGCCATTGGTTTAGTGACCATTTGAAGTTTCAGCAGCACTGTAAAAACTGACATATTGCCAGTTTTCACACTTACAAGCATTGCAGCATCCCCATGTCAAGTGATCAAAATTCAGATGCTTAGCATCTGGTGCATATTTATGACAGTTCCACTGTCCTGTATCATATGATCACCATTTATAATCTTCCCAGCTGCCTTCTGACAAGCAAAGTCAACGGGCAAAGCCAGATTTGCTTAATGACTACATAATTCTCTTAACATCTGCTGTGATTTGCTTAACAACTTGAGGTGGAAAAAATGAAACTTTGATTTTGGATTGTTGATATAGAAATGGCTAGTTTATACTACTATGTAGAAGTAAACAGTAGAGGTTTGATGTTACTGTCTTATTTTACTGCACCAAAGGGAGTCGGAAAGCAACACCTTTTCTTTCTTTTTCCCTTCTTTTCTGCACTTTTCCCCTTTTCCGTTTCCCTCTCCTATTTTTCCTATTATTAGTTTTTGTATTTGCTATAAACTAATAAAAAAAGAAAAATTGTAGAACCGTGGCAAAAAAGATAATAAAATGGAACAAAAGTCACTTAACAATTGTCTTGCTTAGCTATGGAAATTTTGGGTTCAGTTGTGGTCGGAGGTCTGTATTTACAAATGTTTTTGAAAGAAGTTGGGAAGTTCAATTAGTTAGAAATACTGTAGTAATATTCATTGCATACTAGTATTCATTATGTGAATAAATACTATTTTTGGCATCTAAAATAGTATTAATTCACTGACTGGAATTAATTCACTGACTGGAACAGTCATAGCTCCAGTCATAACTCAAAACACTTTTGCTGCCTTTTAAACCCATGATTAGAAAAAGGTATATGACTTAATATTATGGGAAAGCTGTGGTGGTGCAATGGTTAGACTGCAGTATTGTAGGCTAATTCTGCCGAATGCCAGCAGTTCGGCAGTTCAGATCTCACCAGCTCAAGGTTGACTCACCCTTCCATCCTTCCGAGGTCGGTAAAATGAAGATCCAGACTGTTGAGGGCAATTTATTGATTCTGCAAACAGTTTAGAGAGGGCTGTAAAGCACTGTCAAGTAGTATAAAGTTTAAATGCTATAAGTGCTATGGGAGAGTACTAATACAGCAGAACTAAACTTCTTCATCAGTCTGCAGACCCTTCCTCAGTTAGTCTGAGAGGCTATGCAAAAAGTTAAAGGGAAATAAATTAACTCCACTTGGTGTAACACCAAGTATTTTAGGGAGCACTTTCCTATATTAATCTGCCTGCTTGCTCTGATTTTTAACAGCGCTCAACTTCTTATTTCCATTGTCCCCAAAGGATGGCTGAACACATGTGTCATTTTCAGTTTCTCTTTGAAAATTTGTCTGCTCTCCCTCTCTTATTTTGCCAGACATACAGTAGGTCTTGCTTGCTCCATGGCACATGGAGGTTGGTTCATTTTTGCTTGCATTTATTATTCTATTTGCTTTTCATAATCTGTAAACTGCTCTGAAGGTTTTCAATGTGGAAGAACAGCCTAGCAATTTTCCTAATAATTTTTAAATTAATAAATGCTCTTTCTGTGGTGTCAGAAACAAATCAAAAGTTGTGATGTACTAAATATAGCCAAAAAAACCCCTGGCATAATGATTACTAGGAATCGGAACTGGTCTTATTGCTTTAGGCAATATAACATGAGAGCTGAGGAAGTGGGTTGCAGGAAAGATAGTAATTTGCAGTTATTTTCATAAGGCTGTATAACACTAATTCTGATATTTTAATAATTTTTTCGGTAGCTTCTTCATTCCAGTTAATGGCTTTCGTTTGTTTTAGTTTAGTGAGACAGGATAATTAAGTCTGGAAGGGAGTTTGAACAAATCACTTGGAATTCTATTCTCTGTATTTTTTATTTATTTATTTATTTTGCCTGAAAATGGTTGTTGCTTAAATCAGGCAAAATGTAAATTGCAGTGATGCATGGCAGCAGGTATTTGTAATCCTTTTGCTTGTGCTTTCTCTCCATTTTCTGCTTAGTTCATTCTAGCTCTAGTTTTTTGCTTCAGTGATGATTTGTAATTCTACATTGCATGACTCTAGAGAAGATTATCCTTTACAAGTTTTACAACTGGATTTGACCACTGAATTTAATCTACCCAGTAAATCCAAAGAAAATACTGCAACTTTTTTTGTAAATAGTAAAAACACTGCCTCTTGAAAGGATTATGATAACATATGTACAATATATTGCTTTTCACGTTAGGAAGTTTGACCAGCAATTTAGCAGGATATAACTTTATCAGACTGAACCCTGAGTTGAAAAATAGTTTATTTATTTATTTATAATAAAAATAGAAATATAAAGACAATTATAAATATGATAACAATTAAAATTAACAAGGGTTACATACAAACTAAAAATTAGGATTAGGTCACCAACTACTGCTCAGGGTAAGTAGAAGACAAATGTAGTCAATTTTAGGAATCATATGTCATACTAAGTCATAGGGTTGTTTGACTTTGCTTAAGTGCCATGCATAAACCCAGTCATACTATTTTGTAAACCATAGATTAAATCTTATCTGGCACATATCAAATAAAATATAATTAAACATCCTAGCCTTTGACAAGGAAATAGCCAGACATCAAATCAAGTAGCACTAGCCGTTCTTTCTTTCTTTCTTTCTTTCTTTCTTTCTTTCTTTCTTTCTTTCTTTCTTTCTTTCTTTCTTTCTTTCTTTCTTTCTTTCTTAGTTCGATGTATATGCTGCCCTTCTCCAGAGATTCAGGGCGGCTTACAATGTGTTAAGCAATAGCCTTCATACTTTTGTATATACTTGCTTAGTAGGGCTTTTGGCCCCCCCAAATGGTGTTCCTTTTTATACAAAGTCAGCTTAATTGCCCCCACAATCCGGGTCCTCATTTTACCTACCTTGAAAGGATAGAAGGCTGAGTCAACCTTGAGCCTGGTGAGATTTGAACTTGCAGTAATTGCAGGCAGCTGGCAACTAAGTGCTACTTTAACAGCACTTAGTCCCCTGCGCCACCAGGCTCTTTAATTACTTATAATTCCAAATTACTTACATAAGCTATATAACACTGCATAATAATTATAGTATGAAAGAAATATAAAGGGAATTTAAATCCTTATATGGTTTAGAAGCTGAATATTGCATTGACAGAAGCAAAATATTCAGAGGTTTTCAGCATCAGAAATGAATAGACAATGACTTCAGTTTTTAGTGTAAAAAGAAAATCTCACTACGAATAGCAATAGCACTTACTCACTTACTTTCCTTACCGGTTCGCAAATGTGAGTACGCTTCCATGTCAGAAATAGCTATGGAAGTTGAGGGAAGGATCTAGTTGATAATTTGGTGGTAGCAGGATGAAGGTGTTAGGAATTATATATTGTTGTTTCCAAATTTAAATAACAACCTAGAAATGTGGGAAATAATTCATAAGCTTATTCACAACTGTTATCAAAGCTAAGGTTTACTCAAGCTATTATGAGATCATTTCTTAATCTAAACCTGGGAAACACGTAAGTCTTTTCCCCAGCACATGAAAACTGTGAAGCATCCTAGAGCATCTAAAACCGTGAAATATTCAATTAATTAATGTTCAATTAATCCTAAATCCCCTTCGGCGTAAACTAGTAAAGTATACTTGATAAGCTTTTAAATGAGTAAGCTTTTATCAGGGCTGACTGAAGGCAGTTTGTTCCTTGAGCATCAGAACAATTCATCCCATTCTAAGTACAAAGTTTGGCTGGATTGACAGTCCATGAACAATGACTCAGACAGTGTCTCTAACATCCAAGAATTATATCTAAACTGGGAAATAACCATACACATTATAATTGGTAATGCTAGACTGCAGTCTGAAAAGGGGTACCCCCCTATGAACAATTCTGGCTGTTTAAGAAACACAGAGTGACTTTTCTGTGTAGTAATACAACAATTAGTTCATAAGAGCTGGTTCAGAGTTAGCATCTAGTTAACATCTAGAACCTGAATGCAATACACTGACATAGAGGACAGAGGGGAGGCTGCAGTCATAACATTCTGTCTTGTTTCTATTTCTTGGAACTGGCCATCTGATTGTGCCTAATAGAGCAAAGTCCCTAATAGGAAAGGTGTCAGAGATTTTGCCACTGGCTAGAGATGGCTTTTCTGTACCAGTAGCCAACTGAGGAGAATGAGTCTTACATCAAGCCCTTTTCAGGTAATAGTGGTATCTGAGAGATCTGTTTCCTTGATTTCCAGCAAGTGACTTTGATGGAAGAACATTCAGGTCTTGGGGAACTGGTAGTTTATGGTGATGCCCAGTGGTTGACTCCTTCACTAGAAGATACGGTGGCAACTACCAGTTCTGCTAATTTCAAAAAGGAATCAACAAATTCACGGATGGACCTGATGGGGATTAGTGTCTATTAACTTTGATGTCTCTGAAGGCATCTGCTGGGAGACTAGTAGGAAGCCTACTAGTCTTCCTTGTGCAGTTGGTTGGCCATTGTGAGAACCATCACCAAGTCCCTTATTTTGACTTTCTCAAATGTTTCTTGGCTCTGGATTCACCTCCAATGTGCTTTAGAAAATTCCTTTTCTGTCCATCCTTTGTCAAAAGGATGGACCTTTGCTGTGGTCATTGTCAATACTCCAGAACAAATTATCCATCCAGGTTAGTTGAGTTAAAGGTCTTTATTTTTCATTGGCAGTGAGGATAAAAGTAGGCCAGAATAGAAGTGTGTATGAAAAACTTAGTGTTGAATAAAAAAGCACAGAGGCTCATTTTCTTTAATACACCTCAGTGAGTTCTAATGGTTTTCTTTTTCAGTGTTAACATTCAAATAGCTTATATTTATGCATTTTTTAAATATATCAGAGCATGTAGCTATTCAGACAGTATTTCATTATGGACAGAGTTTTACAAGACAATTTGAAACAGAAGAAAGTTCATTCTGCTGATAGATGTATTATACATTTTCTTCAATGTAAATTATTCTCATGAGTTGACATTTAAACTTATGCTCATGAAATGATTTCCTTACAGAAATGGCTTTACTCAATGCTGGGCTATGTTGAGGCCTATATTTAATTTTATTTACATTTTAATATGTAGTCGGTGCCGAGGTCTCAAACCTGTAGCCCATAGGCAACATGAAAGTCTTTTTAGGAACTCACAGCCCAAATTGAGAGAACATTACAATTCAGGTGGGGCCTCTCAACGCACGAATAGCACAGCTAGCAGAGACCACACCAGCAAAACAACCTTGTTTCTGTCAACTTGGACAGGGAGTGTATTCTGCTATCTTTGTATTGGGAGTTTCCTTTCCTCCTTGTCAGTTTTGCCAATTTTTTTTTTTTTTTGAAAGATGCCACATTGAGTCACATTTGCTTGTCTGAGGCTCAGTTTTTATTCACTCAGTCAGCTAATCAGACTTGTTTTTCTCATCTCTGATGTCTAGACTATTGAATAATTTTTTCGCTTTGGACTCTCTCGTCTTGTGACTCTTGGATTTGGACCTGACTTTGACTTTGACTTCGGATACTTTGAATTGATTTAGGACTAAGGGGTGGTTTGCCTCCCTTCTCCTCCTCATTGCCTCCTGAAGGGTAAGTCCTTTCTGGTCTCCCAGACTGGCTGCCCATATTTATTTCGTTTTCCTAACAGAAGCTCTGCCTTGTCCAGGGCACCTTCTTGTTGGATATTCCCCCATCCGCAGGAGTCGGGGCAGCTACTGAGTCCCTGCCCTGCTCTCAGCAGCATACTCGTGTCTTGTGGGGCCCAATTGCTGCTTATAGAGTCCCTGCCCTGCTCTCAGTGGCACACTCTTCCCGTTTTGCATGCCTCATCGTGCTAGGGCTACTTTTGAGTAGCTGCACGCCTGCTATTGACTGAGGGGTTGCCGGATTGTTGCTGCAGGCAATCTTATCGTTTTCACGCCATTTGCATAGCTGGTGAGGCCGCCATTACAGCGGGGCGCATTTTTGCTAGTACTGGCAAAAATGCCCGGCAACAGGTCTGTGCATGTGCAGTTGCCTCCCTAGCGCAAATCTGCCCTGCAACAGCACTGCGGCTGCGCAGTGAGCACTCCCCGATACCTTATTTGCCTCTTAACAGTGCTGCGGCTGCGCGCTGAGGTTTGTGACGTTGCCTGCCAACACAGGAGCTGTGGCTGAGCAGAAATGTCCCCATTATTCATTAAGGGCCAGTTTGCGGCAGCAATGACCAAATTAGCCGCTCTAGCACCCTCTGGTGTTTAGGAGGCTGTCAGCTGAGCAATTAACAGACCTTTTGTTGGGTTTTTTTGCCTCATCTTATTGCATCCCCTATTCTTAGTGCCTGCCTGGATGGTCTGTTATCATCTTTGCACATGTTCACAACAGCCTGTGCTGGAGGGGGTGAGGTTGTTGCCCCAGTGCAGCCCTCACAGTAAACAAAATTAATAAATAAATACATAATAAAAAATAGAGAAATCAAAACCATTATATATATACGGTTGTCACTTTGAAGACAGCCGTTTTGGTCGCAATCACCTCGATGCCATATTTCTGAGCTGGCTGCCCTGTCCATCTGGGAGGACCTCTGTGTTTTCTACCCCAACCGGATGGTCCTTCAGCTAGACCCGTCGTTCCTGCCTAAAGTCAATTCCCTCTATCACCGTGAGCAGGAATTGGTTCTTCTGGACTTCTGCCCAGATCCGAGACGCCTGCAAGAGGCCCAATGGCATGCCTTAGATGTCCGTAGAGCCTTACGCAGGTATATCCAGAGGACTCAGCATTTCTGTAAGTCAGAAGCATTGTTCGTTTTCTTTCTGCCCGTGACGATGGGTCGGAAGGTCTCCTTGTCCACCATTGGGAGATTGCTGAAGGCCTGCATCTCCAAGACATACATACTTCAGAATAAACTGGTTCCCAGTAGGATCTTACCTCACTCCACACAGAGTGTGTCCACCAAGGCAGCTTGGGCGACTCAGTCCACTGTCGCTGAGATCTGCAAGGCAGCCACATGGACTTCACTGAATACCTTCATCCGCCACTATAAGGTTGACTCGTTCACCTCGGCAGGTGCCTTGTTCAGATGGCGAGTTCTGCAATCGGTGTGTTCTGCTTCAGTCACGCTTGTGCAGCCTTCTACCCGCTTTGTCTAGAACTTGTTTGGGCATATCCCTTGCTTTGGATTCTCCAAGCAGCGCACTGGAAAACGGACATTGCTTACCTGAATGTCCCCTCTAGGCGTGCTGCTGGAGAATCCAACCCACCCAGTCAGGCTGCTGGCCCTTGGGACTCCTCACGTCTCCTTGAACTGATTCTGCATGAACAAAAACTGAGCCTCAGATGAGCAAAGGGAGTGTGTCTGAAGAAATTTAAAGACACGTACACTCACGGCTGACTGCTGGACTGTTGAATAACCCTCTCTTTGGATTCTCCATCAGCACACCTAGAAGGGACATTCAGGTAAGCAACATCTGTTTGCTTTCTTCCTTGTCAGTTTTGCCAATTTTTTTTTTAAAGATGCCACATTGGGCTGCTTCCTGCTTCTGATCTCTGTTTCGGCTGTCTTACTATGGTCTGACCAATGGCTGTGGAATGGAACAGTGGCTAATAACTAGTTCTGGAATTGTAAGCTGTCCAGAGTTAACCTATGATAAGATGGGCGGATAACAAATTTAATTAATACATTAATAAAGTAATAAATAAAATGAAACAAGATCCTGAGTCACGGATGTCAAACTCGATTGCATCACGTGACGTCACATGACATATTGTGACTTTTTTGCCTTTGCAGAGCCAGGGTGGGTGTGGCCTGAGTATGATGCATCCTGCCTGGAGGCCACCAGTTTGACACGCCTACCCTATGTAATACTGCATGAATACTTCCAGTCTGCTGTCCCCAAATCCAACTGGGGTTGAGTGGGGGAAGCCAATGGAGGAGGCAGAAATGAAAAGTGACGGACGTATAGGAGTATCTTCTTCTTCCATTCTGGTCCTTCTATAACTTCTAACTATCACTAATTTCCTTCTTCAGTTAGCCTACCCCAGCTAAGGAAGGAGTAGAGTTGGGAAGTGAGACAAGGCCACTTTTGCTCATGGCCTCCTTTCTTTTTGCAGCTGAAATTGCTGCACCCCTATTTATGACTGTAGACACATCTACAGGCTTTTTCATTAATGCTTAGCTCTATAATATACTGTGCTGTGCTGTATATAAGAATTGGGTGGCAGAAGGCTGTCTAATCCATCAGATATTTAAAGGAGCAGAATGAAAATGATAATGGTTACTGATGGTTAGAAAATTAAAATAAAACATACCGTATTTTCCAGCGTATAAGACAACTTTTTAACACATGAAAATCTTCTCAAAAGTCAGAGGTGTCACTCTCCTGTAACCAGGCAGACCAGCCCAAAAGACTCTGATGAGCCTTAAATGGCTCTAACGATCCCAGCTGAGTTGCTTGCTAATCAAGCAACTCAGCTTGGATCGACAGAGCCATGTAAAAGGAAAAAAGTGTTTTCCTTTTAAATGGCTCTGGCGATCCAAGCTCTGACCATCCCAGGTGAGTTGCCTGCTAAAATCCCCCCCCTCCAGCTTGCTTACCTTAGCTACTAGTCGCAACGCTTGCCTTGCTTCGCTTGCCTGCAATCCATTGCATCAGCAAGTAACTGAATCTCCCTGCCTGTAATCAATCAGGCAGGGAGTTGTGGACTTCAACTCCCAGAATTCCTCAGCCAGCAAAGCAAAGCTGGCTGAGGAATTCTGGGAGTTGAAGTCTACAAGTCTTAAGGTTGCCAAGGTTGGAGACCCCTGGCTTCAGGGGTCTCCAACCTTGATAAGTTTTTTCCCCTTTTGGAGCTTTCAAAAAATAGTTAATTGAGGTTTTTTTTAGTTGTTCTTTTTTAGACCTAGCCATTTAAAGTTTAGGAAGTTTTACATTTAGCTTTCATATAAAAATAAAAATTAAATTAAATTAAATAATATTTGTGCAGCTTTCTGAGATTTAGTGTGTTCTGTAGTGTTTCACTCTAATTACACAAATTCACAAAATCTCACAAAGCTGTATGTGGAATTTTGTGTGTGTAAAGTGTGAAAGTTGTTTTTTGGGGTTTTTTGTGGTTGTGTGAGATTCCTGCTTCTTGCAGGGGCCATTTTGGGTCTAGCACAGCTGCTTTTACATTGTGGGTGAGCCAGTTGTGTTGTGTTGTGTGTGTGTAAAGTGTGAAAGTTGTTTTTTGGGGCTTTTTGTGGCTGTGTGAGGTTCCTGCTTGTTGCAGGGGCCAGTTTGGGTCTAGCACAGCTGCTTTTACATTGTGGGTGAGCCAGTTGATGTTTTTTAATTTTTATTTGGTGTGCGTTGGAAGAGGGGTAGTCTTTTTTTTTTAATTGAAAAAGTTTTACAATACAGAAATTTTTCATTTTCACCTCCCTCTCCCCAATCCCCCCTTCCCCACCCGTCCCATCCTCTCTCAACCCCAACCCCTTCCCTCCCCAACCCCCCCGACTTCCGCTATAAAAAAAGAAAAAAAAAACAGAATTTGGAACAAGAGAAAAAGAAAGAAGTTATTAGATATTCAAATTCTAAATTAAACAAATTTTAAGAAAAAAGGAGAGAAAGAGAAAGAAGGAAAGAAAGAAAAAAATAATAAGAAAAAAAATAAAAAAGTAAAAAAAAGAACAAACAAACAAAAGAAACCCTATAACTAGAAAATAAAACAATAGACCTATGAATATTAATATATTTCTAAACAATATTATAATAAAAAATGGGAAAAAAAACCCATTAATAACCATTATAATTTTATCCCAGGTACACCCATTAACTAAAAAACAAAAAAACCCCATAAAATATAAAATATATATGCATATATATATCATAAAGAAAAAATTCTTTTGTTCCAAATTTCAATCTTCTCTTCATCTTGATTGAAGTTAAGTATCTTTCCTCTAATAAATCCAATTTCGATAAGCTTCATCTTCCCGCTGCCCTCATCAGCAAAATAAAACATTTCTCCACACAACCCCCCGAGTGACTTTATGTAGATATTATCCAACCACGAAGGTATTCACACCTCTAGGTAGAATCATTCAATCTAGCTTATACTATACCTAAAAAATAAACCTTCGCTGCTCCTCTTAACGTTAAAAAGAAAAAACAAAACAAGAACCCAACTAGGAACCGCATTCCCAGATGTTCCTTTAAAACTCTTTCAAATCCTTCCATCCTTTGCAATTCATTCCTTTGGGTTGTAGAATGTTATCCATTTTGTTGACTTCTCCTAAATGATAAGTCACAAAGATGTATGATAGGGAAACCAATGATCGCTGCTAATATTGCAGCAATCTATCAGCACTCAAGATATTAAGTCCCATCCAGGATAAACTTCATAATAAAATTTTTATAATCCATTTTGATATATAAATTTAATGTCAGTCCAACTCAGGATGAGTTTTTAACAAATTGTTGTACATTTCCAAAGTTTTAACAGCTAAATACAATAGCTAATCTTCAAGATAGACTTCTTAAAAAGTTTTTATAATCCATTTTTTCCAAATCTTTCAATACTTTCTGTTACAATATCAAACGATTCACGATACTCCTCAAATTTATCATCTGTGGATTCCAGTCAGATTTCCTCATTATCATCTGGTTTCTGCCGCTTAGCATCACCCCTAATTTCTTGATGAATACCGGACCTCTGCTGCTGTACATCTCGAGGTGTAACTTTATTCTTGAAATCTTCCTTCAGCAGTTCAAGGTCCTGCGTTACCCCTCCAGGGGCACTAGGATGCTCTATTATCTCATCAGGAAAATCCATAACAGAATCCTCTGGAAAACCACCTGATACTCCTTTTTCTTTCTGTTCACATTTTGCAAACTCTCTTTTTTGTTTTTTATTCTTGATATGTTTCTGAGCTCCCTTAAAAAAGTTTTGATAAAAATATTCTGCTTTTTCAATAGTATTCAGACAATGTCTCACACCATGATATCTAAAAATTATACCAACTGGTAAATCCCATCTAAATGGGATATTACTTCTCTTCAATTCCTTGACCAAAAAATCAAAATCTTTTCTGTCCTTTAAAACCTTCGGTGGTAGCTCTTTAAAAATACTGATTTGCGTGCCTGCTACCTGCACTCTATCAGAATAAAACTTTTGTAAAATATCATCTCTCAGTCTTTTATCAGTAAAATGAACAACGACATCTCTGGGCAGATTCCTTTGTTTAGCCAGACGTGAGTTAACTCTGTAAACTTTCTCTATAGAACCCAAAATTAGTTCATCTTGTAGCTTTAATAATTCTGCAAAGGCCTTTGCACAAGTTGTTCTTAAGTTTTCTCTGTTGTTTTCTTTTATACCTCTTAGTCTAATTGCAGATTCCATAGCCTTAATTTGAAGCATAATAACATCATTCTGAATGTTCTGGTTTTTGGCCTCTGCTTCCAGAAGTTTCCCTTGTAATTCTTGTATCTGGGATTCAAATTTACTACTAATCTCAGTCACTTTCTTCCCCATTGCAGCCACCGCAGTTGAAAGATCTGAACCTACTTGAGCAATAGTTTGACTTAGTTGGTCATATTTCCCAGAAACCAACTCCTCAAGATCCTTCTGTGATCCTTTTATCTTATCTACCACACTCTCTAAGGACCTTGTAATTAACTCTTTTAAATCCAGCTCTGTAAGTCTCTGCAGATGAGACATTTCAACTTTGTTCATCTGGCTCAAGGGGGAGCCCCCCCCTTCCTTTAAGTTTAGGCATCTTTGCTTTTCAAAAGGACCAAAAAAATTCCTTCTTACTTCAATAGAGAGAAAAAAAAAACAGGAGAAATCTATTTAAATCAGCCTTTGTTCCTTTAAATTCTTTCTCTGTGACAAAATATTTCTTTCAAAGTCTTTCAGGACTGAACTCTACGTTCCATTTCCGCTCTCACTTTTCTTTCAAGCAGAGCCAGTCGCCATCTTAAAACACTTTCACTTTTCTTCCTCTCCTTCCCCTTTCCCCTCCTTCCTCCTCCAGAAAATCAGTAGAGAAAAATCCATACTTGCTTTAACTTATCTTCTCTCTTTTCCAGCTTGCTCCAAGTGTCAATTCAATTGTGGTGTTGCTCCCAGCGTCTGGCTCCGCTAATTAAGTAATTAGCGGAGGACCCTCTCGGTGCGGAGCATACTCTGGGGGTAGGGAGGGAGCCATCCCTCTGAGCCTTCCCCAGGACAAAGGAAAAATTCCTGGGGCGACTCAGGGGGCTCAACCTCACCCCCAGAAGCTCTCCCTGCTCCTTCCATTAAGGAGCAGGTTTTTCGAGATTTTTCGCGCCGAGAAGCCGGCGGGCATGAAAAGACCGCTGCCGACGAGGAAGGCGCCACCGGAAGTCCAGGAAGAGGGGTAGTCTTATACGGCAAGTATAGCCCAAACCCTATATTTTAACAGAAAAATATAGGGGTTGTCTTATACGCCCAGTCGTCTTATATGCCGGAAAATACGGTATTTATTTTTTACTTTCTGTATCTGAATGTGTGTGTGTGTGTGTGTGTAAAAGACAAAACAATCAGATCCAGCATTAATATGTGATATTTGGGGAACCTTTATTCAGTTGGGTTACTCCAGTTGAATTTTCTCATTGTTAAGCATCTAGCCAATTTATAGGCTAAAATTATAGGCTTTTAGGGTGAAATATTGATATCTTGGGATGTGGTGGCTCAGTGGCTAAGATGCTGAGCTTGTCAATTGAAAGGTCAGCTGTTCAGCAGTTTGAATCCCTAGTGCTGTGTAATGGGGTGAGCTCCCATTACTTGTCCCAGCTTCTGCCAACTTAGCAGTTCGAAAGCACGTAAAAATGCAAGTAAAGAAATAGGAACCATCTTTGGTGGGAAGGTAACAGTGTTCCATGCGCCTTTGGCGTTTAGTTATGCCAGCCTCATGACCACGGACACGTCTTTGGACAGCACTGGCTTTTCGGCTTTGAAATGGAGATGAGCACCGCCCCCTAGAGTCAGGAATGACTAGCACATATGTGCGAAGGGAACCTTTACCTTTACCTTTTATTGATATCGCTCCTTCACTCCCACGCCTGCAGCTGTTTGAAGGTTTCCTTTCCCCAGATGCCAGAAAACAATACCTTGTTTTGTCATCAGTTATGGTGAAATGAGATTCAGGAGCCACAAGTGTTGCTGGCTGTAGGGTCTTAAAAAATTAAATGTTTTCAAACTAAAAACTCATTTCTGCAGGTTTCATCCAATAAGTATTGATTGTATACAAACACACACATGAATGAACACACACACACACATACACATTGTATTGCAGGTAAGAAAAGTAAAGTCTCCTTCTGATCAATTTTTACTTATAGGTACACCCAAAGAGCAGTATTAAGGAAAAGGTTTGACTACTACAGACATTGTATTTATTACTCCAGTGAGAGGGAGGTGCAAATCTGTCAAGCTAGTTTTCGATTCAGTTTTCTCATTTTCCTGATAGTAGTTTTTCCACCCCATTTCTGCACCAGTTTTTTATTTTTTAAACATCTCAAAATGAGTAAGGTAATTAAGAAGTGCCAATCTCTTCTTTTACATAGTTTCAACACATTTTCTCTTAATATATACCCTTGTACACATTTTTAATTCCATAAGACTTAGAAAGCACATTTAGATTTGGCTGTCCATTGTGGAGAGTGCATTGTACATAATTGCATTAATAAGTGTTTCAAATTCATTTTCTCCCATTCCTAGACAAGCATTTATGATTGCATTTGTTGTTTATTTATGCTTTTATCTGGTTGTTTACTGTTTATAGAGCAATATCTTCTATCCTCTTTTATTAAGAGGATGTGTGTTAAATTTGTTTTTCTGTGATGTTGAACTACAGATGTGGAAGTCAGTATTTATGCAGATTAAATTCTGTATAGATGATGGATTCCTTAGAAATACTGTGAGATTATTCTACTTCATTATTGTACCATGAACATAAAGTAATGACCAAGAAAATGATATTGAGTCAAATGTATATTTTTCCCTCTCGAAAATTCCCCTTTGGTCACTTGACGTATTTCAAAGTAAGTGTTCACCAACCTCACTCACCTCTTCCCTAAACTCTGTTCATCAATCTGCAGGCTGCTAATTTTATCCTTTAAAGTATATAGCAATCCAACGGCAGAAGGATTGCTGGGGCAAATTGAAATTTTAGAAATGCATCAAAATCCAAAAAGGAAGGGGAAAAAAGACAGAAGGAAAAGAGAAATAATATGCCACAGATCTTGAAATGAAGGGGTCCCCAAGGGATGAACTGAAGTATTGAGGATGTGGATAACCAGAACCATACAGATCTAAAAATTCCATTAAATAAAGTGTCTTCATTGAGAATGAAATCACCTTCAGTTTATGAAAGAAAGTTGCTGCATATGTGGAATGACATGGCTTTCTTTCTAAGAAGCAAGACAGGCATACAATAGGGCATCTGACAGCCAGGCTAATATTAGGAAAAATGTGGCATATAAGTCTAAGTGCTATTGCTGTTGCTATTTATCTTAATAGTTAGTATTCTTCCCATGTTTATTAAATATACGACTGACCTAACGCATGGAAACCTTTAAATAATGTGTGAACAGTGTCAAGTGAAATCAATTCTGCTTATGAAGTAAAGCCTATAGTACCACTTCAGATTATCTGAGATCTTGTAAGGTTGATTGGAAAAAAAAAAGGCAAGAGTTCATAATTTGAAAATTAATGCAGTGGCTATAAAGTGTTTTGTCCTACTGATGTAATAATGCAAAACACTTGTAGTGAAAAAGAAACTCATTTTCAGGTAAACATTTTTAGAGACCCCTGCTAGGTATGCGATGTTACAAAATATGGCTTTAGAAATCCTTGTTTCCCTTCAGTCACATCATAGCACCAGCTTAAGAGGATAATGTTCAAATAGTACATTATTTCAACACTTTGGAATACATTTTCAAAGGTTAGCATGGGGTTTTAGCCACGGGACTCCCATTAGGCTCGATGGGAGCTTTATAGCTAAAAACCCACACCGTATTTGGAAAATGTATTTCTGACTGTGTTGAAGATAAATGCTATGTGCAAGTGGTTGAGACATGAGTAAATAAAGGATGGTGTAGCTCCCATTCTGAGGCTATCATTAAGACCAAGCCCTCCCTCACCTTAGCTCTCCGTACAAATCATGCTCTGCTGGATTCTCTGCCCTTTGTTCTCACCCTTTCGGAAGAGTAAATGAACGGAAACTTGCTGTGAATAAATAAAATGCTTTTGTGAATAAGCAGCGACTCCTTTCTTTCATTCGATTCTGTGCCACAACCTTCTTAATAGCCTCATAAAAATATTTTTTTCCCTTCCCTTTGACTCGTTCATTGTTAATTCAGACTGTTTCCTTCATTCTACCTTTTGGAAATATTTTATGTTTCTAAGTTTTGCTTTCTTGCACTGTACACAATTTATTACCTCATTTCATAAATATTCCATTCTTCAGGAACTTTTCAGAATAGAAATGTGTTTGTTTGTTCTTATGTATGCATGCATCTGTGTGTGTGCGTGCACGTACGCGCATGTACATATGCACATATACCATACACTGAAGAATCCTTTTGCTTGATTTAAAGGACATTCCTGTTTTGGTAACATTTGTTTCTGGAGTCAGAATTTAGAGAGCTTATTTGTGTGTGTGTGTATATGTAAGTATGCATGCATCTGTGTGTGTGCACACATACATACACACGTAACACACACTGAAGAATCTTTTTGCTTGATTCAAAGGACGTTCCTGTTTTGGAAAATCCAGAGTTAATTGATAACATTTGTTTTCGGAATCAGAATTTAGAGAGCTTATTTGAGAATATGAATCTCCACTGCTGCTCTTTTTCATGCTTTTAAGATTTGGCTACTTAGAAAAGATTGGGGAAGCTATAATATAATTCCTGTATTGTCAGGGTAGCCAAGGACTAGACATTCATTGTCTAATAACTAAAGATAAATGTAAAACTAATGCTGATTACTGAAATGGTACACTGATAAGGACATTGGATTAGGGCCAGGGAAGCTAAATGCAAGTTCTTGCTAAACAAGAGAATTTTTTTGTGATCATGGATCAATAACCCCTGTTGATAAACTTTTCATAGTCAGGGCGTAGATTCACAAATTAAATGTACCGTGTACCGGTAGTTATACATATCTGAAAGTTGTAAATTTTCTAGTTTTTCTTTGAAAATTTTAGAACTATGTACTTCATTAGGTCCAATTTGATTAATGGAAATAATTGATGTTTCCATTATTACTGTGCCCAGTGTAAGCATTTAAAAAACCCATAATTCAAATATTTTTTTTAAAAAACAATTTTGTTCCATCAGATAATTTTTTGAGCAAATACCCAAACCACCTTCACAACCCTCATCACTTTCAATATCCTTTATTTTGACATCCAGGCTTTTATAATTGATATTAATTGTAGTACTGTATTTTAGAGTGAATTTAATCATTAAAACTAAATTCATTTTGGTTATGCTTTTACTACCTTAGTCTTAATTCTGAGTGTTAGAAGAGTTGTCAATGGAATCATGTCATTCATTATTGATTTTTATTATTTCCTTAATGTGACACCTTTGTCTCCTTAGAACAGTGTTTCATAAATAACCTAAGTACTTCAGCTAGTTTAATAATTAATAAGAAATAATAAATTGGTGATCTAAATAATTTAATTCATCTAAATCCCAGTTAAAGCCAGCAGCTAAAGTAATAATCAGATTACTTCAAAATGTTTGACTAATGATCTTGATTCCTCTCCAAGAGGTCTATCAAGTAGACTGAGTAAATTGTATTCTTCATTACTTCTTCAACTGTGCATTTATAATTTAAAATCTTTCGGGGCCAATGGAAAACACATGCATGTGGCACGCAGATGATCGCTGATGAACTTTTATTTTTTACTAATGTAGTAAAAATGTTTTCTTTCAGCTGATTTAATACAAGAAGGAGGAGAACTCATTAAAATTGTTTCAAGCTGATTACGTTGCATACATTTTTAATTTGACCATTATCTTAATTGCTTGATTGGAAAATTGCAATTGTTCACATGACTGCATGCTTTGAAAATATACAACTGTTTGCTAGTAATAATTGGTGCTTAATCAGTGAAAGGTTACATTGCCATACATTTTTCTGTAGTGTTCCACACTCTGTTTACCTATTATACAAAATATACTACTAAATATATTAAAATTACATTTGTTTAATCAAGGAAGAAAATAACATTTGTGATCTGTTAGCTCTTCCTTTTTAGTTGCCTTTGCTTATATCTTTATTTCACAAATGTTAGTCATTCACTACTGGCTATTTTGTGGTTTATGTGAAGTAAAGGTATTGCTGAAATATTATTCATTGGTGTAAAATAAAGATTGAGGTCAGGTGTGTTATCAGATACTTGTCCCCAACCTCTTGACTTTAGTTGTGTGAATCTGATTGCTGGAAAATCTATCTTGATTTTAAAATTCTTAGAAATCTTTCAGTTCAAAAAGCAAAAAAGTTGGCAATTTTTTTGGGGGGGGGGAGTAAGTGGTGCTAATTAGAGAAATGATTCTGTAAATTCTCAGATTTCATACATCCTAGAAATAACAATATATAACACCTTCAAGTGAGAACATCTGCCTATTCCAGGTTCTTGAGAAGAACTTGATAGGTAGATAAAAATGCCAATTCCAGTCTAAACATGACTGTAAACATGACTGCAAAATCACCTTAACCACAGCAACAATAAGAGATAATGTCTGGGAATAGCTAAGAGCAAGAAAGTTGAAGAAAGAGACAGAGGGGCTAATTCTGGCTGCACAAGACCAAGTTTTAAGAACAAATGCGTACAAAGCCAGAATTGAGAAGATAGCAACAGACAACAAGTGCTACCTCTGCAAAGAAACTGAAGAAACAGGATCACCTGGTTAGCTGCTTCAAGGAAATAGCACAGACTACAGTTCTCTGGAACTTCAAGCAGACAAGCACCTGCCACAGAACAATTGTCAGCAAGAAAAATAAAAGTCTGGACAGTGGATGTGGCAGTACCTGGAGAGAGCAGAATAGAAGATAAAGAACTGTAGAAAATCACAAAATAGAAAGGCCTGCAAGAAGGAGTAGAACAACTATAGCAACTGTAAGCAAAAATAGTACCCATAGTGATAGACACCTTATGCACAATTCCAAAGCAACTGGAACACCATTGGCATTGACAAAATCACCATGAGTCAATTGCAGAATGAAGCTTTAGTAGGAACAGTTTGCAACCTGCAATAATACCTTTAATAATATTAAACATCTGCTTATCACAGGTTCTTGGACTTGATAGATAAGAGAAAAATGCCAAATCCAGTCTCAAAGTCTGGCTGACTGTGTACAGCCAATAATAGTAACCCTCATTCTATTTTTTTATGCAGATAATACTGAGCTGGATGAACAAACCTTAAATAATGCAGCTTCCTGTGTCCCTTTCACCCAGTACAGTTCTACCACAAAACACAATTAGCATGTTAACAAAATTATGTTATTTTATGTCTGTATGCCTAGACAAGGATAGTACCTTGCAAATTTCAAACTAACAACTTAATTCACTGCAAAATCACTATTTTTGATATACACATTTTTTTCTAACAATGACAGCAATAAATGCTTGTTTAGTTTTCCACTATAACAGTTAAAACAGAGTACTGGGTTTACCACATGGTATATTTTCACATGTCTCTGAAAAATGCTGTTTCCCACATTTAACAATGAAAGTAGTAGCCTGAGGCTTCACCCAGCCTGAATATACAGTAGAAAATTGGTTTCTGGATGATTTTTTTAAAAATCTAAAGCTATCATATTTTTCCACTGACCAAAAGGCTGCCCTTGAAAATCACTTGGAAATTTCAACTGTTCCAGAATGGTGTAGGACGCACAGTAATGGGGACACTTCTGTTGTGTGAGTTGCACTGGCTTCTACCTTCTTTCCAGGTGCAATTCCAGGTGCTGGTCATCACCTTTAAAGCCCTTATATGACATAGTGCCATATAAGGTGCTGAAGGACCATCAGGACATTTCCCTGAGGGAATCTACCCATCCCACCAAGTCAGATAGGGTGGGCACACTCCTAGTTCCTTCCCCTAAATATTTCCATCTGATGGGAGCTAGGAAGGGTGCTTTTTCTGTGGCAGCCCCTGCCCTCTGGAACCCTCTGCCCCCCCCCCCTGAAGATCAGCAGGCCTCCACCCTTTTAGCTTTCTGTAAGGCTTTGAACAAGGGATGCGGTGGCTCAGTGGCTAAGATGCTGAGCTTGTCCATTGAAAGGTCAGCAGTCCAGCAGTTCGAATCCCTAGTGCCGCATAACGTGGTGAGCTCCTGTTGTTTGTCCCAGCTTCTGCCAACCTAACAGTTTGAAAGCACATAAAAAATGCAAGTAGAAGAAAAAGGACCACCTTTGGTAGAAGGTAACAATGTTCAGTGCGCCTTTGGCGTTTAGTCATGCTGGCCACATTACTACAGAGACATCTTCGGACAGTGCTGGCTCTTCAGCTTTGAAATGGAGATGAGCACTGCTCCCTAGAGTCGGAAATGACTAGTACATATGTACTTTTACGGCTTTGAACATCTGGCTCCACCCCCCACCCCCCGCCCAGTATTGGGAGAAGATTAGATAATCAAATATTAGAACAAATTTGGTGCCAGCTTTTTGTTGTTTTATTTAATATCTGTTGAGTTTTATAGCTGTAATGTGATTTCATATATTTTTTAATCTTAGATGGGGGCACTCAGAAAGATGGGTGGCTACATATATGTTTTAAATACATACATAATACATGATGCACTCTTCTGAGAGTTAAACACCTGCACTGGTGCAGATGTTTCTGTGTATGAATGTGTTTTGAGTATTTCATGTGTACCTAATAGTAATTCAGATTCAAATATTTTCTTTTAGAGAGCTAAATTTTGCTTCTTGTTTAGATTATTGGAAATAAAGGGAAAGGAAGGGTTGAATCTATTCTTCACATTTGATCTGAGTGTTGGTATATATTCATTTCAGTAATGTGTGTGACCACTTACTGTTTTTTACTTGTACAGATACACCTTTTCTGTGAAATAATTGTTCCTTAATTATTAGTATGCATGCAATTGCTGAGATTTCCACAATGTCAATACCACTTTTTTTTGTAGCTACTACCATCTCTGTGACTTACTGATTCACACACATATGGATGTATTGATTCATATAAATGTTGACTCAGCAGGCAGGCCATCTACCACTTGGCAAGATGATTATGGTGATGGCTACTGCTGTTTCCTTTTTTGAACCTTTTCAGTGTGCTGGAGATTTAACCATGAAAGTGTATTTAAGGCAAGTTTGTGTAAGGCAAGTTTCACAGGTTCAAAAGGAAAAAAAAAGAAAAAAGATTAAGATCAATGTCAAAATGAAGTTATTCTAGTCTGTTGCAGAAAAAAAATAAGACTTGCTGTTTTAGTTAAACCACCAAGTGTAACCACCATTACACTTGGTGGTTTGTTCACATTTGGTCAGAAGATGGAATGACTGTGCTAAGTATTTCTTGATAAATGGAAAGCAGGCTTATCAAATCAATAATCATACCAAAAATAACAATTGTAACTAGACATCTGAATAGAATGAATTTTTTGGAAAGCTTCCTTAGGAAACAGCATAAATGCTGACCTTACCATAAAAGACTAAATAAACTCTGCTATTATACTGAAAGAAAGAAAAAACTATAATGAATCCCAACTAGATTGGTGGACTATTTTGTGTAATTCCAAAGGAACGTAACAATGGTTTGCTTTTTTATTCTGCTTGTGAGTTCCTAGGTTCATCTTTCTTTAAATACAGTGATAGAATAAATAATTTGTAGTCAGATCAAGTAAGATTGTTTTGATGTCCTTAGCTCTTTGTCATAATGGAGAAATTTTGTAGAATATTATATTGAATTCCAAAGTACATTATTGAACAAACAACTTAATTTGTATGAATAGCCCATTAATTTTCAAAGTGTCCAGGTGGAAATTTGTATCTGAATTCCATTAAATGAGGGTTTAATAAATTAAGCTTTAACTTGTACTCAAATAGCATGTTTTTCAGATTTTCACTATCGCTAGAATCTTTTTTCCCCCTAAGTCTACAGAAGTCTTAAGTTAGAATTAGTAAGCATAGGCAATAAAGCTATATTGAATTATTTCTTGGTGATATTTATTTGGTGATATTATGTATATAAATAAACATGAAATATTCTTTTTAGCATAGTTATTAAGAAATACTTTAAATTGTGTTTGTATAATGAGATAATGTATGTTATAGCTTCTGTGCTTGCATTAATATCTCTTTTCTTCCTCTTCTCTTTTCAGAATGGAAGAAACAGTGAGGAACCTACTACAAAGTCAAGGATTATCTGAGCCCAATGGAGAAGAATCAGTGCCCATATTAAAATCATATCAGGTAATAATGATTTTCATAGCCCTATTTGCAATCTCTTGATAACTGGTAGAACAATTAGAAGATGAAAAACTGTAAACACAGGTGATTTTAAAGTTGCTAAAAATTATCTCTTCTGAATAAGAGACATGCTGTCACATATTTAACTGAAAATACTTCTCAGAAAAAGAAGAATCAGGAAATGGTCTGTGTACGAGCTATGGAACCAGAAACTCTAAGGCAGAAGTGCAGCAAAAATAATCGATGGAGAATGTGATTAAAAATGACATTTAAACTTCTGAAAAATGCTTGGAGCTATCACGGGTTCCCTATGCATTGAGTTTGCATGGCAATGAGAATTCTCTGAAACATCTGGAAAAGAGAGAAAGAGAGTTGGGAAGACAGGCAGCTAAAACATTGCAGGCAGATGGACGGATCTTAATTTAAAGCTAGGCAAGTATAGATGGTGACCGAGATGATCCTTTTGTTCCCCACTGCAGTTATTTTTTTCATGCTTTACATATGCATACTGTATATGTCAGTAAATTGTGTTATGTATAGGTTACATAAGAGATGTGCACATGTGGGTAAGATGTACAAGTGCATTCTCATTTCCTTCATGTGTGTCTATGTATGTGCATACTATGAAAATATAGTCATGTCTACATTTGCACATACAGTATTTGTGGACACTGAAGAAGATGCTTTGTGCATTTAGGCAAGCAAGCCTACTGTTTGTCTTCACATGAATATAAGGGGCATATGTCTATATAAGGACATGAAGTGCCTTCAAGCATGCACTTGTGTAGATGCATATTTTTGCAGAAGATTCTGAGAAAATGTTTCATGATGTTATCATAATGATAGTATTGATTAATGGATGAGGTCAATGTATTATTGTTGTGAGCCGCCCTGAGTCCTTCGGGAGAAAGGTGGCATATAAATCCAATGAATGAATGAATGAATGAATGAATGAATGAAGCCAGGGGTGAAATCCAATTTTTTTTACTACCAGTTCTGTGGGCGTGGCTTGGTGGGCGTGGCAGGGGAAGGATACTGCAAAATCCCCATTCCCTCCCCACTCCTGGGGAAAGGGTATTGCAAAATCTCCATTCCCACCCCACTCTACGGCCAGCCAGAGGTGGTATTTGCCAGTTCCCTGAACTACTCAAAATTTCTCCAGAACTTGTCAGAACCTGCTGCATTTCACCCCTGATTAAAGCTCTCTTTGATTAAATTAAAACTTATTAAGTGGGCAGCAGATTATAATGTGCATAGCAGTAAAGTTACATAACATGAGTAGCAATTTCACGCCTTTTTTTATTTCATAAAGACTGTTCCTTCTATGACATTCTTTTGTGACCTGTTATCATAAAAAACATGTAGGGCTGTATTTCTTATATGAACGTATAAATATATATGCACTCAATTTACTGCAAATTCATATATGTATTATTTTTTTAAAAGATATATGTGTTTATTTATCATAAAATCCATAGTCTTAATCACTTGATAAAACTTAGGCTGCAGAACTACTTTTTAAAAGTAGTAATACTTTTATTTTTCATCAGTACAAGAGAGTGTGTGAATTGTGCCATTATCTCTGAAGCAGTATTTGCCACTAGTTAAGGGTATTATATTCAAAAGAAAAAATAAAAGTTGGTAAAAAAAATAACTCAGGAAGAAATGAGAAAACAATATCGAGAATAATTATTTTGATTATGGGTTTTATGAAATATGAAACAATTTCATATTTCAAGGGACTGTGGTAAGTTGTTTTAACGGTGTGCAACGTGTTCAAGGTAATATTTCGGTAATAATAAAAGCTTCTTCTTTGCGGTAAACACTTTGATCTATTGACTACTGCCTGCATATTTGTCTTTTCTTTCTTAAACCTAATTATTGTTTAGGGATGTATAAGACAGTTCTGATTACAATATCAATATGCCTGTCTCCTGAATAAATACTGGTGCTAATGAACTTTAAATGTTGCCCAGTACACATGTCAATGGAACAATAATCAGAGGAACAGCAAAACATACATGCATTATTGTAAAATTGTCAAGATCTTTTTTCCAGACAGAGGTAATTTATCTTATTTATTTTATATAAAATATTTTAATATCATACTGACACAAAGACACCGACTGTCTTTAGTTGCGCTGATTTGGTTTAATGGCATATTCAAAAATAAAATAAACAACAATGAATTTAGACACGAGGTGTTCAGGAATGTTCCAACAACTATTTCCCTGATCAGATTTTTATTTTAAATGCTATCAACCATTGACTATATGAATTGACTCTAGAATATATTATTAAGATTGTTGCAAAATGAGTACAGTCCATAGCTCTAAATAGGAAAGTATGGTGTGAACCACATCATGATGGAAACTCTTGGTGTCATTGTATGGTACACAAAACCTTCACAACTATTGCACACCACAAGATATTAGTATCACACACTTCTCCACAATTCATCTTGTTTGCTGTCCAAAACAATAAATTAATGTACTATGGTTAAAAAACAATTGGGATATTTGTATGTATGTTTGGGGACATACAAGAAGGGTCCACAAATTACATCAAAATATTTCTAGCAGTCAGAAAAATGTAATAAAAATCTAACAGCACATGCAGAGTGACTTCCATTTTCCACTAAATAGCATATTGCTTTTCTTCATAGCTAAGGATAACATGTAATGGCATTTACTTACTTACTATAGCAACATTGAACTTTTGTCAATTTAACAATTATTTAAGTTCCTTATACTACTTTAGGATTCAACTCTCTTCCTACTTGATTTAAAACTGCTGAGTGAGGTTATTCTTCAGCATAGGATAAACTGTACATCTCTACAGGTTATACTACAGCAGTGATACTATTGAAGTTCTTTCCCAGTGCCTGGAGACTCTAGGAGTCTCTGTAAGGAGGAATTGGTTTTGGCTACATCCTGACTAGATTGTATGGTTATACTTTTAGGGCCTCCAGCATGTAGTAGTTTTTTATCATTAATTGGGCATGGGGGGGGTCACATTTCCCCAAACATGTAATCTGTGAGTGCTTCTTGATTCACACTTCCTGCTCAAGGAGTAAGTGGCAGCCATGACCAGGAGAACCTTCACATCATGTGTGCCATTGGCACTTATTTCCAGTTCAGAAGGTACAGCTCATAGTCATTCACACCTTTTGTCGTCTTCCACTTGGATTATTCAACATATCCTATATGGGACTTCTCTTGAAGAATATAGAAACTGCAGTTGGTCCAGAGTGCAGTGATACAGAGAGTAATATTACAATCATTAATAATAGCTACAATATGAGTTCTATTGGCTATCAAAAGGCTTCTAAGTATAATTCAAGCCCTTTATGGCTTTAGGCCAAGTTAACTCTGGGACCACCTGTCTCTATCGGTTTCTACTCATCTCACCAGGCCTGGCAGAATCTCCAGGCCCTCTGGGTGAAGCAGTCTCATGTGGTTCACCTTAGGAAGCATGCCTTCACTGTCGTGGCCTGCCTTATCAAACATGAGATATACAGACAGCTACTTTTCTTCTGGCCCTTCAGAAGGCTGTGAAGATAAGCCCCTTTCCCTTGGATGTTGAGACGGGGATGTCAATTAACTTGAACTCTGATTGTGTGAATGTGTCAATTTGGATTTTGTTTGGCTTTTTTTAAATGGATGTTTATATGTTGTTTGCTGCATAATATTTTGTTATAGACAGCTGGATGACCTTAGACATTTGGCAAATAAATAAGCAAGCAAACAAACAAATGTTCTGGAACAATTAAAACATACATTTTGTTGCATATATGTACAATGACAATAAAGATTATTATCTCTTTTATTCATTAAAGATGAAACTCAGTCAACTAGACATTTAAAAATGTGTCACAAATACCCTTGACTCATGCTAATGGTTGATACGGGTTGCTGCCAGCATCCTAGGTATCAACCAAATATCTTCTTAAAATATATGATGTTCCGAGTAGCACAGTTTTTTGCAGTTCCTCTGGTGTTATTGCAGGAAGCTGCAATTTCTTGACGTGTTTTGTAAAATTCTTGGATATGCTACCAAGTGCCCCGATGACATTGGGTATCACTGTTACATGTTTCATCCATAGCCGTGTAGTTTTGATGGCCAGGTCGCAATATTTCATGATTTTTTCCAGTTCTTTTTCTTTGACTCTGGCGTCTCCTGGTACAGCAATATCAATAAACTGTATGCTTTGGCTCTCGACAACCGTGATATCTGCCGTGTTATGTTCCAAATGACGATCGGTCTGTATTTGAAAGTCCCACAAGATCTTTACTGTCTTATTTTCGATAACTTATTCCACTTTGTGCTCCCATGACTTTTTGGATACAGGTATGTCATATTTTTTACATAATGACCAGTGGATTAATTTAGCAACTTGATCATGTCTAGCTTTGTAATCAGTTTTTACGATTTTGCTGCACTCACATATTAAGTTTGAAACAGTTTTAACTTTGTCGTTGCAAAGTCGGCAGTTTGGATTGTCAGTGGATTTTTGTATCTTTGCTAATGTTGTTAAGCTTAATGCTTAACAACATTAAAGGTTGTTGTTGTTGCTGTTGTTGTTGTTATACATAAAAACCCAATAAATAAAAGAATTTTGAAACAATAAAATCAGCAGCTGGAATAAAATGTTTCTAAGCAGAAACATTTTACCACAGTGCTGATATTGATTTAAATGCCTAGAAAAATAAGAAAATCTTTCCCTAGCATTGAAAACAAAATCCAATTGGTATCAGGTATATCTCATGCCCATTCCCAGAGTTACTTATTGCCCTCAGGGTGGAAAACACTAAAAATTAAAATGTCTCAGTATTTAATATACCCAGAAATGTTTCTTTTCAAAACTGAAACTATTTTTCCCTTTCCTTTTGACTTTTATATAGACCTTTCCTAGTATAAAAATTCTGTTTTCACAATCCTGCCCCCTAATTTTTTTTCTTCAGAAAAGCAAAATTAGTGTGCAGAGAAAATAGAAAATAAAGTTGACCTTTACTGGTTTTGCCAGCAAAGGCAGAAAAAAAACTATTGCTATTGGAATTTGGGAATGTAGGCCAGTTACAAAAGGATATCCAAATGGAAGGAATTGGGAGCTAAAATAGAGAAAAACAGAGAACTTGCTTTCTGTCTGTGTTATTCAACTTTTCTCTGCTGCTCTAATGTTCTCAGGTGTGGCTATGGGTCTAGTAAAAGTAGCAACTCTTGTCATAGAGAACATTTGCAACCTATGAATTCCTAGCTACAGTGTCATTTGGAAGGTCTTCCTGGCAAAAACAATTTCTTGTTGTTCTGGTCCATATTTCCCTATTAAACTGAACCCACCATACCCTTTAGCCCTCTTCATAACATCTCCACCTGAAATATAAAGACAATCATAAAAAATGAAGCTCAGTGAAAATACATTAATTAAAAAGATTTTCAAGTTCTATTATGACTGTGTAAAATGCCTTCTTTGGAAAGGTTTGATGTAATATGCACAGGTTTTTTAAATTAAAAATGAATAAATTTCAAGTTAAAATGGAAGGGATGTAAATCAGCTTGCTATTAGATTTGAATTCAATAAGTGTACACTTTCAGTTGCAAAAATACATGGAACTAAAAATAATTAATTTGCATACTTCTTCATAATTATAACTGTCAGACCCAATGACTTTGAAGGTAGATTGGAAGGTAAAATATTTATGTTTGCAAGTAAATATACAAGAAAATATAAACAAGAGTTATGGGGCACTGTAAACATTTGATTTATGTAATATTTCATTGTTGAAGAAATTTTGAGAAGCAGAAATTAGATGGAAGTGCCTAAGGGTACTTTGAAAGTTGGCATTTTACATTGGTAAATCTGGATAAATCTAAATTGAATTTGATCTTAAACATCAGATGTGGCACTAGTGTTATATTATACAATAAAAACTTTTAAAGGTAGGTTAGGCTTGCTGATCTCCAGATATGTAAAGACTTCATCTCATAAAATTCCCAGCCAGCACAATAAAAATTGACATATTTCAAAACCTAGCAGCTACATCAAAGATAATTGAGAGGCAGCTGAAGAAAATACTTATATGGATAACCTCTTTGGCCTAGAGGTTTGGCCTTTAACTTCCTAAAGGCTCCAAAGATTATATTATCAAAAGCTAATAAATTCAAATAAATAAGTTTATGACAAATGACGACATAATTGGAAGGGGCACAACATCAGTGGTAAAGTGTCGTTTAAAGTCTCCTTTCCTTTCCCTTTTGTTAATTGTGAGAGTATGAAGCCTCATAGAGACATTTTTTTCCTATTTCCACCCAGGGAAAAAACCCCTCAAATCTTATAAAAATAGACTGAGATGTTTGAGTTTTCACAGTGTGATTTCAGATGGGAGCAACTTTTTGAGGTCAGAAATTAAAGTAGCTTCTATCCTTCCAGTTTCATTTCTGCCTTTATTTTTCAGAAATATAAAAGCAACAATTGCACTAATGAAAGTTCGCTGCATTTTTTGAGAATTCTGGCAGTGTGGTATTGGGATGGTAGGTGCAGGCAGTAGTCTGTTGATTGCCAATCTCTATTCTAGAAAATATAATTTAAGCTTTCTTTGCTTGCTCTGTGGTGGCACAGTGGTTAAAATGCAGTACTGCAGGCGACTTCTGCTGACTGCCAGCTGCCAGCAGTTCAGCAGTTCGATTTTCACCAGCTCACGTTGACTCAACCTTCTACCCTTCCAAGGTTGGTAAAATGAGAACCCAGATAGTGTTTAAACCGCTTAGAAAGGGCTGTAAAGCACTATGAAGTGATATGTAAGTCTAACTGCTATTGCTATAAGACAAGTTTCTGGGAATTAAAAGGTCACTATGAACTTCTAAATTTGGGCATTCCCAAAACTTGGAAGAGCTGAAATATGAGGCCAAAAAATATAAATGTAAAATACATATAGGCAGTCTTCATCTTAATACTACGACTGAGCCCAAAATTTCTATTGCTAAGTGAGACAGTTGTTAAGTGAATTTTGCCCCATTTTACCAGTTTTCTTGTCATAGATGTTAAGTGAATCACTGTAGTTGTTAAGTTAGTATCATGGTTGTTAAATGAATCTGTCTTCCCCATTGACTTTGCTTGTCAGAAGGTTGCAAAAGGTGATCACCTGATTCTAGGACACTGCAGCTGTCATAAATATGAGTCGGTTGCTCACATGACCATGGGGGATGATTCAATGGTCATAAGTGTGAAAAACAGTCATAAGTTACTTTTTTCAGTGCTGCTGTAACTTCAATCATTAAATCAACAGTTGTAAGTCAAGGATTGTCTATACTTTGAAAAAAAAGCACTTGTTTAAAATTTCAGAAGTTCATATATAGTATAGTATCAGCTCCAAGTGATACTTGTGATTGAATTTTGTTGATTTAAGTCATAAATTTTATTCTCTCCAAAAAGATGCCGAAAGGCATAAATCTGAGGCAGCAGTAATAAAGTAGGATTCCAGTCTGAACTGCAGAAGGGCAGAGATTGCAGTTGAGAACAGTGCTTAATAATAGAATCTTATGCATCATTACTCCAAAGTAACTGCTCCTAAGTTAGTCGGGATTTTCTTCCCAGGTAGATATGACTGAATTCAGATCTAATGAATAAACAAGAAGTGCCATCAAATATATTTGGAGCCTGGAAACACATTGCTTACTCAGCTGATAATTGGGTAATGAAGAAAAAGAAAAATAATTCCTTCAGAGTTCCTACACATTATTTCAACTCAGCATTTTTCCTGGAACAATATCATATAATAATGTCTGTCGTGTGAAGTGTAATGTTTATATGCCAGTCTGAATATCACATCCTTTTTTAGTTTCAGCACTAATTTCAGACTTGAAAAAGGTTGAGGACAGAGCTGCTACTGTTCAGTAATGAACAAAAGATTTACTGCATTGGTAAAAATACCACTTTTCTTTCAATGGGTATGCTACAGCAGAGTTACAAGATTGAAGCTGGAAACTCTACCAGGCCTTTTTCCCTCACTTTCTGACTTCTCACTCTTATGCCTCGATTTTTTTGCAGCAAAATCCCCAGTGCAAACTAAGAAACTAATTCTGAATATTATAGATCCTACAGTACATGCTTTTTCCCACTGCTCTAAGTTGATAGTCCTGGCAAACATGTAAGAAAGCAAGCAGAAAAGAATGAGAGATTCAGGGGAAAGAAGGATATGGAATTGAACATTGAAGAATGACTTTGGCCAGTAAGAATTTAACACAGTTAGGATGGAAACTAGGTCCAAAATGATTTTGCAGCCTTTCTTCCTTCCCTTCCCTTTATCTGATGAAGAAATCAACAGAATAAAGTTTGCGATTTTGCCTTATTTTTCTATAAGAAAAATCAGTAGAGATTTCCAGAAAAGGAATAAAGAAGACAGATAGCTGGGTGAAGATATTTCCTCAGCATGAAACTTTATTGCAACAAATTGTGGAATGTCAATGCAGCTGGTTCTCCCATAGTATATAGGACATGCACAAAAAAGTAATGTAAGAAAAATGCTTTTAAACTCAATGTATGTTTTCATAAAACATAAAGCTGTGGTGAGTGTGTAGGGGTGGTGATTTCCAGGCCAATAAGCCAGTGGTGAAATCCAAATTTTTTTTTTACTACCGGTTCTATGGATGTGGCTTTGTAGGCATGGTGTGGCTTTGTGGACACAGCAGGGGAAGGATCCTGAAAAATCTCCATGCCCACCCCACTCCAGGGGAAGGATTCTGTAAAATCCCTATTCCCTTCCCACTCCTGGGGGAAGGATATTGCAAAATCTCCATTCTCATCCCACTCCGGAGCCAGCCAGAGATGGTATTTGCCGGTTCTCCAAACTGCTCAAAATTTCCGCTACCAGTTCTCCACAACCTGTCAGAACCTGCTGGATTTCACCCCTGCAATAAGCTCTTAAGTGGCATCTTGATTCATAAAACAGCTAACTATATTGTCTCTTTCTATTACAAAGATTGTATTACAAAAGTAGTGACATTTTCAAGCAGATTACCTCTGATAAAGAAATGAACGCTGCCAAATTTTAAAGATTTAGGAATGCTTTCTGAATTTGATTTTTTTAAAAAACAGTCACGACTCTAATATTTTAAAACTCTTAATAGAATGAAATTCCCTTATATGGTTTTGAAACCAGTTTCTCCACTCCAGTGTTGCTTCTGGCTGCCAGTGTTTATGCAGATATTGCCCAATGCAGAAGGCTGAGGGTTTGTTCCTTCTGCCCCATCAGCCAGACTGATGTTGCTTAAAAGGTGATAAAACATTAAATATCAGTTTTCTGGGAACAGGAAGTAGGAGCCACACACTGATTAGGTAGCCACGATGAAAGATGTTTCCTATTTTACATTATAATAAAATTTCAGGATGGTTATCGACCATGGAGACGCTGATCTATCCTAACGCCATGGATATGGAGAAAATGAGAACCTACAAAGAACTATTGAACAGCAGAGGAGAGCTACAATTGAGACAAGAACAGGGTATAGACATTGGTTGGTGGCCATACCTACAGATAGAATCCAGGATAAGACAGACCTGGCACAATTCGGATTTCAAGAAGAGCCACATAAATTAGACAAAATTTTACAAGGAACGGATGAGAAAATGATAACCAAAATATATAATTACTTATTAAGATATAAATTAGAAGAAGAAGTGGTCAAAGAAAATATGATAATTTGGGCAAAAAATTTTGGGTATGGCATCGAATTGGACAAATGGGAAAAATTATGGAATGTAAATTATAAATTAACAATGTCTATACCCTACAAAGAAAACCTGTATAAAATGTTCTACCAGTGGCACCTCCCACCGGCACGCCTAGCAAAAATGTATCCGAATACCTCCCCAATGTGTTGGAAGTAAATCACAAAAAGGAACATACCACCATATGTATTGGTCATGTCAAAAGGCGAAACAATATTGGCAGGAAATAAGTACACAAATAAAAGAAATTACAAATCAGAAATTGGAAATGAAACCGGAAATTTTTGAATTAGGAATAATTACAGGCCATTACGAGAAAGAAATAAAATATCTAATTATCTACATATTGACTGCAGCACGAATACTCTTCGCTCACAGCTGGAAACATGAAGGCATATCAAAGGAAAATAAAATAATCATCAAAATTACGGAATGTGCAGAAATGGATAGACTTACAAAAGAATTACAAGAAAAAGACGGTACAGGCTATTATTTAGTATGGCAAAAATGGTACAACTGGTTGGAGAAAAAGAAAGGAATATAAACATAGGGACACAAAAGAGGGGTCAAACTAGAGACAAAAATTGAGTACCAGATAAGGAACATAACAAATTAAATATGAAGTCTATCGGATTGTTTTATATGTAAATATATGTAGAAATATAGATAAGGATATAAAAACAGTCTTCCAGTGTGATAACTTTAAAAAGGAAGTCATAAGCCTTGATTTATGTTTATTTGTTTGTATGTTGTATTGTTGTATCTATGTTTGTTTGTAATTTTTAATTAATAAAAACCTTTTAAAAAAAGATGTTTCCTATTTAGCTGTTTCCAAAATTGGTACTGTAGCTTCTGGATAGACATTTGGTCCCAAATTACAGTTAAATTACATCTTTTGGGACATCTTTGATTATCTCATGCTGCATTTTTCCTCCAATAACAGTGTAGCCAATGTAAAACTTTGGTGTTTTTAGGAAAAGAGCAGTTAGCTTCTTTCAGTCTCTTTGAAAGAGTCTGCTGTGGTCAAAAGTTCAGGTATTGTTTGGAGTAGATGCATAGTAGATGCATATTAGTAACTATAGTATGTCCTAGATTAGAATGAAACTGGTACATGGATATTGTGACTTAATAGGAGGAGGGAGGAGTATATGCAGTGGTGGGATTCAGCCACTTCGCACCACTTCGGGAGAACCGGTTGTTAACTTTCTGAGCAGATTGGCAAACTGGCTGTTGGAAGAAATGATTAAGGCAGAGAACCGGTTGATAAATTACTTGATTCCCACCACTGAGTATATGGTATTATATATGAAATAACTTTTTATACCTTTTTATAAAGGCAAAATTAAATCTCTTTCAGGTCAAGATCATTAACCTTCAAATAACATTACAGGGCTACAATTTGTGGATTAAAAATTGATTCATAAATTTAATTACATAATAAATATGTAATTAGAATTAAATACAATTAAATTGACAGTAATGTAATTACTGTCAGTGTATGTAATGATTTTCAACATCTTCCATAACGTTTGAAGGGGCTCTGGGGTTGTTTTGGGGACGTATGTGGTGCTCTGATTTCAGTTTTAATTACATTTTCTTCTAGATTCATGGTTAGCTTCATTTACAAAAATAACAGATGACAGCAGGAGTTCTCTTTGTTTTCCCCAAAACCAGGGTGATTGTTGTTTTAAGTGAGGATTATTGAATTAGAGTATAGCGAACTGATATTGTAACCCTACATGATTAATATAGCAGTGGCATGAATTTAGAATTCACGATAAGATATATGACGATTGGGAAAGCAAGCAAGGCAGAAGCAACTGGGTACTTTGTCAATAAATTTATAATGCTGACTTTCATTCAGGACTCATGGCAAACTAGATGTTCCTAAAGAAGTGGGGATATTACCATTATGGCAACAGTCAGCGGCCAGACAGCAAATTCTGACAGGTGAAATCTCTCCAGATAAAGAAGATATTGTAAGATTAGCCACATGTACTCCAGTTGCTCCAATGAGTAGACAGTAGAACCTAGGTTTTTGTATTCAGCTTGTAAATTGAGTATCTGATAGTCAAAAGGAACCAACCTCACAGCTGTAAAGTAGCCTACGTGGACAAACAGTTCATTTTCTCATTTCTTAATCACTTTGAAATTACTTCTTAGTTTTCAAACTTTTAGGAATCTTTGGATCAACAAGTTTTATAGCATTCACTGGAGGAGTTTCCTTCAATCCTTAGAAAGTTTTAAATATAAGTTCAAGGAATTTTTATAATGTCTTTTTTTAATTTTTACAAAATGTGATTAGAATGTTGATTTTGGAAAGTTACAGTTAAAAATATAGATGGATTTAAAATAAGATCTTGAAATTAATTATAAAAGTCCTTCCTATGGAAAAATACTATTGTTTTGAATTCTTCTATACTTTTATCCTTTAAACTTTTGAAGTATTTTTTGAAAAGGGACAAAGAAAAAATGAAAAGAAGTTGAGCTCAAGGATGTTTTTTGAAAAACTAAAGATCAAGATTGTTAAATGTAAAAAGAAGGAATATAAGGTTTGTTTATTTGATGAAGGTTAAAATAGCTATGTTATCTCTGGTAACCTTTAATTGATTTTTGATGAACCAGGAGTGAATTAGGATGTTTTAAGGATTTGTTTATAAACAAGAGAAGGAGAGATTATTTATTGTTTTTAAAGAGAAGTTGATAATTTATTTAAATTGTGCTTATTGTGATGAAGTCATTTCTTTTTCTTTACTATATTCTTATTTTTTTTCTTAATCTATTTTCTAGTTTTTCTGCACTTTCTATTTTTTTTCTTTTTTAGTTTCTTTTTAATTGTAATATTTGGTAAAATTATTAAAGATAATTTATAATGCACAATGCTTAAATTAGGGTTTAAAAAGATGTACCTCTCTTTTAGAATATTCTCTGGCAAATAGCTTTGAACCGTATCATCATATATAAGATAAATTCTTATATATGATGCTATCATCTCAGTCCCTCTAGCAGGTTAAAATTCTTTTATTTCTGCTTTTCTTGATAATCTTGTGTGACAGTCTCTAAATATTATAATGGCATACTTGTAGATCAATCTTTTACCCCTTCTCCCTTGAAATTGGCTTTATGTCATAAATCAGTTGATGCAGATTATTGATTGTGTATCCTTCACCAACTGTGTTTGAGGAAAGGATCTGTATACAACGTTTTCCTTACTATCAGTGTTAGTAAAATATCTTTTCTTTTAATCCATTTAATTAATATTATAATTTTCTCTATATTATATCTGGAACCTTGGAAACTTTTTTAATTTTGAGGGCTAAGCATTTTGACATTGGAAATAAATGTTTCTGATAAATGGAAGAGGCAATAAAAGCCTCTTGTTCAGAAAATTTATTAGTATAGCTCAGCAGGGTTGTTCTGTAAGGATAATATCCTGCGATATTTAGAAGTGTTTTGAGTAAAGACTTATGTGTAGTAGATTTAGATTGATATGGCAGTGGTTGTAGGTTCACATCAGAGATGTAAAGAAAACACTTTGTTTTCCTATCTGGCAGAGGCATTTAATCTAAGATTTTATGGCCAAACTCTATGTTTACTTTTTAAATAAAATGCAGAGGGGAAAAAGGAAATTGATATAGGGTTTTCAGCAGAAGTAATATTGAACAACGAACAGTGTATCTATTCCTCTAAAATTTTCTGTTTTTTCGAATCCCTTTTTCTTTTGCTTCAAATTCTGATAATTTCACTTGAAGTAAATTCTTAGCAGTACAAAAAAATACGTTTATATCTTATAGGCATTAAGCTGTCTAAAGCAGAGGCATAATCTGTTCAGTGCTTTTGCAGTTTGGATGCAAAGGGAATAGTAATAATATTTTTTTTAAAAAAACTGTGAGTTTCCACATGTGCTAGATAAGTAAAATCAGTAATTCTAAACAAATAGACCTTAGTATAGAGAGCTACCAGTAGCAGTTTAAGGCATTGTGTTTTTAGAAACAAGCTATTTAGCCCTAGGTAATGGTCTTAGTATTTGAAAAGTATTTTATTGTTAAGGAACAAAATAGCTGTTATTATTTATCAAATTTCACAAATAGAAATGTTCAGGTTATGAAACTTTTGGTAAAATCGACACTGCATAAATTACCTCTAGTACAAATATTTTTTTCTACTTTCCTAATCTCAACAATCCTCCATGTGATCTCTGAACTCTTCCACAGGCAGTTACTTTCCTCTTCTCTCTCTCTCTCTCTCTCTCTCTCCTCATTCCATAAATTTCAAGCTAGAGGCCATACATGGGCAAGGGGAATAATCTCTACCCATCAGCCAACAAAAATCTTCCTTACTGATTAAAGAATGCTGTAGTAATGTATTACAATTTAGTTATTGTAATTATTGTAATTTAGTTACAATTAGTTGATTTTTATCCTGCTTTGATTTTCAGTCAATTCAAGGTGACATACATACCTAACGCTTCTGCCTCTTGTTTTCCCACAACACAGTCTGATGTGTATTGGGCTGAGAAAGAATGACTGTCTCAAAGTCACCCAGCTGGCTTTTATATCTGAGACCTCAAGACTAAAACATATGAAGAACAGTTGCAGGATTTGGGTTTGGCTAGTCTAGAGAAATGAAGGACTATGGATGATATGATAAAATTATTCCAGTATTTGAGGGTCTGCCAGAAAGAAGAGGGGGCCAACATTTTTCATATTACCAGAGGGCAGGGTAAGAAATAAGGAATGGAAACTAATCAAGGAGAGAAGCAACCTGGAATTAAGAAGAATCTTCCTAACAGTGAGAACAATTAACCAGTGGAACAGCTTGCCTTCAGAACTTGTGGGTGCTTCATCACTGGAGGTTTTTAAGAAGACACTGAACAGCCGCTTGTCTGAAATAGTACAAGATCTCTTGCTTGAGCTGAGGTTGGACTAGAAGGCCCCCAAGGTCCTTTCTATCTCTATTCTATTCTATAAGGTTTGTATCCTAGCATCAAAGCCACTACAGCAAACTAACTTTCTCATTACACAGAATGTCCATAATTGAAGAGGGACCTAATAGTCATTGAAGGTTGGCTATGACTATAGATGTGGATATGTGGAAATTCAGAAACTACAATTTAAGTATATCTGAGCTTAAAAATGATGTATTGATCTATAACAAAATAATCTAAACAATGATTAAGCCAAAGATGACCTAGAGAATGAAACTAGCGGCTGTGAAAAGAAAGAAGACCATAGCCATTCATTGAATCCAGTTTTGTAAATTTGGTCTATTTTTCTTCTTTGAATTAGCATGGAAATATTCCACAAAAAAAGAGTATGCTGACCACAGGCATGTTGATAATGCCTTTCATGTACACCTTGTTTATCTATCAACAATACAGAGCTTGTTTACTATTAGCTGCAAAGCTAAAAAGTAGAAAATTTTATGTGATGCTTTTCATTCAAGGATACGATAATTGGCAACCTGCTGGTTTGCCTTGCTTCAAATTGGTTTAATGCGCTACAGTATATTTTCAGATATTAGCTTTTCTTGTTTTTCTCCTCCAGAATACTACAGTTTTAATATCAGTGTTTCTAGTATTATGTTACTTTACTCTACTATCACTTCATATGGGACTTACCATGGAGATTTTTAATTGAAAGATTGAATTTCAAGTCAGATCATGTAACCTATATATGGAGGGTTTTCAAATATACAGTTGTGCTCATATATTTACATACCATGGCAGAATTTATGAATTCCTGGCCGTTTTTCAGAAAATATGAATGATAACACAAAAACCTTTCTTTCACTCATGGTTAGCTGAAGCCATTTATTATCAATCAACTAAGTTTACTCTTTTTTGATCATAATGACAACAGAAATTACCCAAATGACCTTGATTAAAAGTTTACATACCCTGATATTTGTGGCCTGATAACATGCACTCAGGTTGATACAAAGGGGTGTGAATGGCTATTAAAGGAAACCATCCTCACTTGTGATCTGTTTGCATGTAATTAGTGTGTGTGTATAAAAGGCCAATGAGTTTCTGGCCTCCTGACAGACCCTTGCATTCTTCATCTAGTGCTGCACTGCCGTTTCTGGATTCTGAGTCATGGGAAAAGCAAAAGAATTGTCAAAGGATCTGCGGAAAAAGGTAGTTGAACTGTATAAAACAGGAAAGGGATATAAAAAGATAAACAGGAAAGGGATATAAAATTGACAATGCCAATCAGCAGTGTTCAAACTCTAATCAAGAAGTGGAAAATGAGGGGTTCCGTTGAAACCAAACCACAGTCAGGTAGACCAATTAAACTTTCAACCACAACTGCCAGGAAAATTGTTTGGGTTGCAAAGAAAAAACCCACAAATAATTTCAGGTGAAATACAGGACTCTCTGAAAACATGTGGTGTGGCTGTTGCAAGATGCACAATAAGGAGGCACTGGAAGAAAGATGGGCTGTGTGGTCGAGTCGCCAGGAGAAAGCCATTACTACGCAAATGCCACAAAGTATCCCGCTTACAATACACCAAACAGCACAGAGACAAGCCTCAAACCTTCTGGCGCAAAGTCATTTGGAGTGGTGAGACCAAAATTGAGCTTTTAGGCCACAACTATAAACGCTGCATTTGGAGAGGAGTCAACAAGGCCTATGATGAAAAGTACATCATAGTGGATTGCTGATGTTTTGGGGATGTATGAGCTACAAAGGCACAGGAAATTTGGTCAGAATTGATGGCACGATGAATGCAGTATGTTATCAAAAGATACTGGAGGACAATTTGCATTCATCAACCCGGAAGCTGCACATGGGATGTACTTGGGCATTCCAACATGACAATCACAAGGCCAAGTCGACCTGTCATTAACTACAGCAGAATAAAGTGAAGGTTCTGGAGTGGCTATCTCAGTCTCCTGACCTCAATATCATTGAGCCACTCTGGGGAGATCTCAAATGTGCAGTTCATACAAAACAGCCCAAGAATTTACAGGACGTGGAGACTTTTTGCCAGGAAGAATGGGTGGCTTTACCATCTGAGAAAATAAAGAGGCTTATCCACACATACCACAAAAGACTTCAAGCCCTTCCCCTTTCTTCCCTCCCCTCTCCTCTCCTATTCCTTCCCCTCTCCTCTCTTCTATTATCTGCTCCTATTTATTTGTTTTTTAGTTATTTTTCTAAAGGTATAGGTTTCTTTTCTTCTTTTTCCTAACAGTTTTCCCATTGCTATCTTCTTGTACCTGGCTATAATTTTCTTTCCTCTGTTCTTCTGTTACTCAGAATGCTATATTTGTCTTCTCTTACTGTTTGTATTCATTTTTCCCTTACCCCTTTCCTTGATTTTGAAAGTTAAAAACATTTTATCATTTGTTTTGCCTGAGGCAACATTTTTCCTTGATCACTTGGTAGAGTCATAGTTCAGACCCCTCCATCTCCAATCCCTTGGGCTTTTTCTGACACCACGGTCATGTTGCTGGATTATGAAAGGAAGCTATTGGCACTCAAGGCTCCACATTAGACATTGCCACTAGCCATTTGACTGCAGAAAGACTAGAAAATTGCAGTCAAAGAGTACCTGCTTTGCATACGAAAGTCCCGGATTAAATGGTTGGCATCTTTTAAATCTTCAGTTTAAAACCTTCAACAACCACTCTCACTCATGGAAAATAGTTTTTAATCACATTCTGTTGGCAATACCTTCTATAACACTGCAAGCTAGGCTATTCTGAAGGATTTCCAGAGCTAGAACTGTGGGGTAAGAATAAATAGTGGCCTCAAGAAAAGCAGTTTTTTAAAAAGATTTTTTTTTATCCTAGCTTTATTATTTTTACAAATAACTCAAGGTGGCAACATGCCCAAAACTACTACTACTTCATATTTTCCTCAACAACAACAACCCTCTGAGATATGCTGGGCTGAGGAAGAGTCATTGGCCAAAAGTCACCCAGCTGGGTTTCATGTCTAAGGCAGGAAAAGAACTCAGAATCTCCTGGTTTGTAACTTGATACCTTAATTACCAGTACTAGACCAGTGTTTATCAACCTTGTCAAATTGAAAGTGAATCGACTTCAACTCCCAGAATTGTTAGCAATGGCTAAACTAGCTATTGAATTATGAGAGTTGAAATCATATACCCAGGGAAATTGCCAAGGTTGGACAAACACTGCATTAGACTAAACAGGCTTTTATGAGAAGCAAATTTCATTCCTGGTTGTCTATTTAGATACTTTAAAATCAAATTTCTACGTTCAGCTTCAGAAAATCTTGTCTGTTTTAGATCCCAAGCCCTTGCTTTTCCACCGTGATAGAAAAGGAAAGAGACAAATTATAGCCATCTGGTACTGAATAATGAAGTGTTATAAGTTAATAATGAGGAGCAAGTTTTTAGAAAGTGTAAATCTGTGCTGAGTAGAAAATAGACATGCAGAACATGCCTTGCAGTTGACTGTCAGGAATAGGTTGCTCCTTACAGGTGCTTAATAGTCTCTGTAATATGTTCAAAACTCCCACTTCTGATTCCGTTTCATCCTAAAGTTCTCTCTTTCTTCATTCTTGGTCATGCTAATCATGAAAGAGATGTCAAAAACTGAGAACCCCTATAATAAGGATAGAATCATCTCTTTGTTGCAGGGGATGATCATGTCACCTACCTCTTATGATTGTACCAATTTTCATGAAAATAATTCTTTTCTGAGGAAACATGGACATTTCAGAATAGGACTTACCATGTGGTGCTTCAACATGTTTCAGCAGTTTGTTACTTCCTCTCGATCGTACATTTTAGTAAATAATGTTAATGCCTTTCTATTTTTTCTCTCCACTTTTTACATTTTTGGAGTTTAATGAACAAAACTCTATATAAGAAAGGCATGAAATTGAAAAGAATGCAGATATTACGAGCAGAATATTTTGCAGAAAAAAATCGAAAGGCGATGCTTTGGTGACATTATTGAATATATTTGTTTGTCCTAGTGTGACATTGACTACTTTAGCTGCTGGTTTCCTTTTAGATTAAAAATAAACATAAACTATATTTTGGTAATAATTTATGTATTTTGTGGTGCCTTCTGAATAAGACCAGTTTCAGAATATCTATGCTTAAATCTAACATATGAAATACAATCTCAGTGCAACAATATTGTTTGTAGTCTGCTCAGTGAGATGAGTAGTTTATAGATACATTTACATATTTATTATATTTGTAGTCTAATCTTTTTCTAAATGCTCAAATTAGCCTATATATATTTATTTCCTATTTTGCATAGAACAGGATAGGATGGAAATGATCCAGTCAATCAATCAGCTTCCCTTTCTGAGGTTTCCCTGGTTCTCACTAGCCCAACCTCTCAGTCATTGCAGTTCACTGGCTGTTTTTGAAAACATTTGGAATGACATAGAGAAGACCCCCTTCCTTTAACTAGTAACGCTAAACACAAACTGAAATGTTGAAGGAGAACATAGCTTTTAGAGGCATTATTTTGTTTAAAATAAATACGGACACTCATTCCGTGTATTTCCAGGCAGTGTGCAAGAGTAATATATTTCCATAGACTTAAAAGATATCTGAACAAAAAGAGATGTTAACTTAAATAAATAAATTAGCAAGCAAGTAGTGATTCATTTATATTTTCTGAGTTACTAGAATTGCCCCCTTCGCTGATGAGGAATTCTATCAAATTTGGTTTCTCATTTTATCATCTTTCAGAATAGTGTACTTTTTAAATTTGGAATTTTTTAAAAAAAATTTTTTTAAAAATTCTCAGACAGGTCTCACTCTAATTCACCCAAAGATAAAAAGGAGGGAAGGCAGAAGCATATTCAGGCTTTTATGACAAACACTATAGCTGTTATAATAAAAATAAAAATATAAGAAAAAAAGTATTTTTCAGCGTATAAGACACACTTCCCCTCCCCCCAAAAGAGGGTGAAAATTTGGGTGCGTCTTATACACCGAATGTAGCCCCGACCACCCGCCGGCCCCCACCCTTTGGCCTCTGCCTTCCAGCAATTTACCTCCTTGCAAGCAAACAACGAATAGTCCATTTCAACTTCATTACAGCCTGATTAGCACAAGCAGCTGATTGTCGGTTGGATTGGACTCCTGACCCTCAGCTGTTTCAGGCTGCAGGGATTGCCATTGCCTATTGCCATGCGGGCCTCCGTTGTTTGCTGAAAGGCAAAGTGCTGGGAGGCAGATTTTTTTTTCTTGTGCTAATCAGGATGTGCTGAAAATGAAACTAAAGCAGGCTGTTTGCTGTTTGCTGCAAGGAGGCAAATTGCTGGGAGGCAGAGGCAGATTTTTTTTCTTGTTTTCCTCCTCAAAAAAGGTAGGTGCATTGTATAGTCCAGAGCGTCTTATACTCTTAAAAATATAGTAGTCCTGATCTACATGGCATTAATTTGTTATCTAGTATGGTGAACAGGACAAGCGATATGGTGGCTCAGTGGCTAAGACGCTGAGCTTGTCGATCGATAGGTCAGCGGTTCAGCGGTTCAAATCCTTAGTGCTACGTAATGAGGAGAGCTCCCGTTACTTGTCCAAGCTTCTGCCAACCTAGCAGTTCAGAAGCACATAAAAAATGCAAGTAGAAAAATAGGGACTACCTTTGGTAGGAAGGTAACAGCGTTCCATGCACCTTTGGCGTTTAGTTATGCCAGCCACATGACCATGGAGACGTCTTTGAACAGCTCTGGCTCTTTGGCTTTGAAACAGAAATGAGTAGCGCCTCCTAGAGTCAGGAATGACTAGCACATACGTGCAAGGGGAAACTTTACCTTTACCTTATGGAGAACAGGAGAGCACTTAACATCCAGGGCTGTTTTGGGTATCCCTTTCATGTGTTATAGCTGATTGGGTTAAAATTTCGACAAAGTCAAAGGTATCATATCAACCTAGCCACTTTTTTATTTGGTTGCCATTTTGTTTTTTTATTTTTTACAATAGAATAATATTTCAAGGATTATTGTCAGCTGCATCTGTGGAAAAGAGACAGGATATAAATGTTTTTAAAAAGTGAAGCAGTATATCTATTCTCATGCAAATGTATACTTCCTCTTTATCTCTTCTCTGTTGCTTCCTCTCTCTCTTCACCCTTTAACTTTTTTTATTTTTCCCTGTAGCTATCTCCCATGCTTTCTCTCCCCCATTTCTTTTGTACTCTCTCTGCCCATAGAAATAAACAAAGAAAAGATCAAAACTATGCACACTCTGATGTTCTATGTCCAGTTTCCCCCCAAGCAGTGTGTGAGAGTTGTTGTTAAGCTTCACTGGAGAATATCCATTTTAATCATCCATTAAAAAAAAATAGAAGAGAGCAATGTTGACTCTTCTGCTTGTAGCTTAGATCCTGTGTGTTGTCTAATTGGAGATAAGAAGAACAAGCATTTAAAAACTGCAGCCAGTATATGGTACAGTCAAGTAAATGAACAGGCAACTTATGCATGTAGTTGGAAATTAGATTTGGCCTAACTGATCTTTCAATGTATTACTGTTTTGTAAAAGTAGAGTATTTCACTTGTATTTTGATGCTTTACAAGTTTATTGCGAACATCTTTTCTCTAGTTGTTCGAGTTCACTGTTACTGTCAGCACCCACAGAGGATGCCAACAATGGACAACAGTGCTTAAGAGCAGAGAGTGTCTTCCGCATAAGCACTAGCACGCTGTTAGAATAAGCTGTATGTATGAAAAGCACTGCTTGGTCTGAGGCAATAGTCAGTGTTAAATAGTCAAGTTACCTAAGGATATGTTGAGAAATATTAGATAGGTTGGCAGTTCTTCATGTACGCCAAGCCTAAATGCCAGTTCTGGTGATAAAATTATCTGGTTTTATTGTCATAGTTTATTATTTTTATAGCCTAAGGCTGGAACTGTTCTGTGTGTGTGTGTGTGTATGTATGTATGTGTGTGTGTGTGTGTGTATATATATATATATATATATATATATATATATATATATATATATATATATATATATATATATATATATATATATATATATATATCGTCCTTGTAGTTTTTTCTCCTTTATTTCCTATACTTCTAAAGTATAGGAAATAAATATACTTCTATAAGGATTTAGAAGCCAAAATACATGATAGAAAGGCATTGCTTTGTGAGCTTCTTCATTTTGGTTCAAATTCATGTTGAATACATTGATGTGAGAAACTTATTTCTCATTTTTTAAATAGATAAGAGATAAGTGAAGAATATTTCAACTGGTGACCAAAGGATCACTGGTGCAGACAAGGTCCTTCATGTAACTGTACTTAACGACAACATGAAATGAGGATTTAAGTTCAGTGTAAGTTCTGCATCATTGTTAATTCAGGTTGTGAACAAAGCACATTCTCTCATTCCTTAAATATTAGATGTTATATACTGTATTTGGACTCCAGGCTCAGTGTTGTCCCCATGTGATCTAACATCTCTGTGAAATCATTGGGAGAAGTCATTCGTAGTTTGGAGTAAGCAACTTTCAATATGCACATAAAATACCTAGATAGATACCTCTTACTATAGGTAGGCAGGAAATACCATTAATATTCTAATCCTGTGAAGTCTGGAGACTATAAAAACCCGAATAAGATGAAATAGGCTGACTTTTAATGCCAGCAAGACAGAATGGCTTCTTGTCCACTAAATTATTATTTATTTATTTATTTATTTATTTATTTATTTATTTATTTATTTATTTATTTATTTATTTATTTATTTATTTATTTATTTATTTATTTATTTATTAATTAGATTTATATACCGCCCTTCTCCTTTTGGACTCAGGGCAGTGAACAGCCGGATAAAAAACAAGGTACACAAAAGTTAAAATTTTAAAACAACAAATATCAATTTAGCCGATAATTAAAAACAATTCAATTTAAAATTAATATCAAAACACTAAAAGTTCTAAAAATTTAACAGGAATCAGGCCAAGCCGGATCTGTTGTCTGTTGGCCACTTCTGAGTTACACTCTCCATGAATGAGCAGGTTTATGAAAGAATGGCTGTTGGAGTTTGGGGTTCAGGGGCTATCCCAGCTTCTGGTTCTGGTTCTTTATAGAGAAGGAGGCTTTTAACAAGTCACTCATGTCCTCATTTCTTTGAATTTCAATCATTATTGATCTTTGTTCTTACCTTGAGAGCAATGATGTCTTCCAACCAATGTCTTCACATCAGCATTTGGGGATTAAGAACCAAGGTATGGATTGTTTTTAACCCTTATATGTATATTTGTTGTCTCTTGGTATTTTTATTATATTTATGTTATGATTATGATTTTAGCCAGCAGAAGTTTGGGGAAGTGGCCAGAATATAAATAAGTAAGTAAGTAAAATACTAGCAAGTTCCTGTTAGGGTCCTAATGTAATAATGTACTTCCAGCACATTTTCTAACAATCATTCTTACCTTTAGTTGATGAAAAATATATTAATTGTTTTAGGAAACATTAATGCAAGAGGGAAAGCAGTGCAAAACAGGAGTGGAAGACATTTGCATGTCAGATAAACATTCAAGGAGTGAAAACAACAGCAGTGAAGAAGAAAGAGACAAAACAAAATTACTCTTGGAACGGCTGAAGGCTCTGGAGGTAAGATAAAAAGAAACATCTCTCATCCAGGGTCTTGGTTTTTATTGGCATCGAATAGTGGTGCAGTATAAATTTTATCTCTCAGTTCACCTAGGTTCTGCTAAAAATATTTTTGATCGTGATTCATTAGATCAGGATGAATGAAATGTTGCACCTTGGAATCACTGAAGCTATTTTTTTCTAATGTCAAGGATCATGTACCTTAAAGAGAAACTTCATAAATAAATGTAAGTTGTTCCAAGCTGGAGGCTAGCTCAAAGCCATAGAGACTTTAATACAGAAAACATAGTCTGTATGATTTAGTTTGAAGTGTTAATTTAGCACACAAGCCAGAAAAGAGCGCCTTCAACTTTCCATGCTGTGGCAGAGAATGAGGCCTCCCCAAATTAGAGGTAACTAGTAGAATGCCAATGTAATACACTTTTCAGTTTTCCTGTCGTTGGCTGGGTAGTAGTAATAGGCTCCAGTGGTGGGATTCAAATAATTTAACAACCAATTCTCTGCCATAATGACCGGCTGGGTAGGCGTAGCTGGGTGGTTATGTGACTGAGTGGGCGTGGGCAACTCAATGTCACGTCGAGGGGGGTTTCACTTCGCCCGCCCTCTCATGACTGTGGGGATGCTGCAATGGTCATAAGTGTGAAAAATGGTCATAAGTCACTTTTTTCAGTGCCATTGTAGCTTTGAATGGTCACTATTTAACTGTTTTAAGTCAAGGATTACCTGAACAAAAATACAAAAAGCTTCTTTGCTTGCAAAAAGCTGCCCTAAATATCAGTCATTAGATTAGAAATGGGGGAATACACACTGAAGATCAATGAGTCACAGCTGTCATGGAAAGCTAAACCATTCTGTCTGACCTAAAGAGACAAATTAACAAATTAACATCTTGAGTGAGGGCTAATCCCATTCTGCCTTTAATTTAGACCTTAGTGCAGGGAATTTTGCCTATGAATATAGCTATCTATCGCTTTATCTCTTAAGTGCTGGCATCTGCTGTGGGTTATTAAGGAAGGTAGGGGTTGCTTTCTCCCTCTAGAAAAACATGTTTCTCCATTTCTCATTCAGAGAAATATATTCTTCCTTTTTAATATTTCTCAGAATATTTCATTCTTTTAGGAGGGGGTGGGTGCTAATTTTCTACAATTGGTGCCATGTTACTATGCCATATTATCATGAGAGAAAACTAAAACAAATTGGAAGGAGGACCACTTATTATCAGAGAGCAATCATGTGCCTTGCCCACTCTGAAGCAATGCAAGAAACTCCTGTCCCAAAGGTGCTTTTTCAAGAGGCAACTGGACTTTCTGGAAACCAAGAAAGTCCAGTTGCCTCTTGAAAAATCACTTTGGGACAACCATGACCTGGATGACTGAAGAATCCCCATAGACAAGAGACTGTTGTGCTCAGTGAACTGACAAAGCACAGTTTCCCACCCAGGAGAAGCAATCATTAGATCCATTTGCACCATTTAAAGAAGCCAGCTTGTCTCACTCACCTCACAATCCTTAGGTAATCATCGCGATTTAAGAAAAGATCACATGCCCTCGGAAAGGCAGTAAAAAAAATCAAACAGAATGCCAAGCTTCCTGCCTCTCAGCCATTTCTTCTATAGTTATGCCAACCCTTCTGTAAATAGCTGTTGGAAGTATACTCCAAAAAGCTTAAAACAACCCTTTAACAACCTTTAAGGAAGTCAAGCCCCAGGAATAAAAATACCACAAAAAACCCGAGGTGGGGGAAAGTCCTGAGGTAGTCAGTCTACAGACAGAAAGTCTGGACATACTGCCAAGAACCATTAAGGCTTACAATGTAACAAGCTTAACCCAGAGGCAGTTTCTGAAAACACTTAAAGCAGCAGGGCAATTAAGATAGGCTAGAAATACAGGCATACCGGAATGTTTCATTCCTGCCTCCCTTGCAGGATTAGCCCTGTAAAGTGGGAAAAGATTTCTTCCAAAAACCGGTTCTCCAACTGCTCAGAAAATTAACATCCGGTTTGGGAGAACTGGTGTGAACCAGTAGCAGCTCACCTCTGGTAATAGCTCTCAAGAACAAGCCTTGAATACAGTTTGAAAGGCACTGCTTTGCTACATAGTCATATATAGTACCAAGGCTATCAGGAATTTCAACATACATAATGATACAGGTCTCTGAGAAGTGTCATAGCAGTTCATGACTATTATGGATCTACTTAGGAAAAAAAATAAACAATTTAAACATTTCTTCCTAATCACCTAGCCACAATATTATATTGTACAAATGTACATGTTTAGAAAATGATTGGGTGTAATGGTCATGATATCAGTAAAAATACTTAAAACTGTCTTATAATTTCATTCATTGTACACTTATACGTAGAATTGTACGCTTATACGTACAATTTTACTATGTTTTTAAAAATACAGTTTCAGGAATTTTTTAACAGTTTGAGTTGTGATTTTATCTCTCCCATAGTTATAACTTTGATTTTTTCCATAACTTTATCAAATCTTATTTCATAAATTTGGGACTTTTCAAGTATGCAACCCTTGCAGTTGAAATCACACCATATCTTTCTTTATAGCTTCAATGCCTACATTCCAAAATGTGAATACTTTTGTTTATCTTTGTGTTGCTTTATTTTTCTAATTTTTAATTAGTTGTAGAGGAGCTAATACTGCATTCTCGTCCTTCTAGTATACTTTTCAGTGCGTTCCCAATGAATTAGTGTAGTTTGCATAGTTTTTCTTTTCTTGTTTAAATGAAATCATAGTGCTGTATCAGTTATTGTCAATTGTTATAAGAGAGAGGAAGAAAACTCATTACATTTTAAAGACGCAATCTTGGCTGTGGAAGGTCACCAAATAGGATTTCTTCATTGATTTTAGTTTTGTGCGGTAGCTTGCTTTTAAAAATAAAAAAGAATGTACCAGTGCTTCCAAAATTAATCTACAGAAGCAATCCAAGAAGTAATCTATGGAGAAAAATGAACTACAGACCAACTTTTATAACTTTTTTATATCAAAGATAATTAGAATAAGGTGCTGCTAATTGTATGTTGGCTTTATGTTATACATTCTTAGCCTTGTGTATTTGTGCTTCAGAGATTAAGATTTTTTAAAAACTTGCTCTAAAACTCTGAAGTTTATTAGGAGTCATACATTTTACTACCGTATAATCAGCTGATTTAATTTTTTGTCATAAGAATAATTAATTGTTGTATTTCATTAATAGATTGGGTGGAACAAAAATGTGCTTTTTAATCTTTTTAGATAGCAAGCCTTACTATCTATAGGAAATGGTATAATATAAATAAAGGAATAAAATTGAATAAATAAGGGGACACAGATTATGCAAATTATCTAATTAGTATGGTTGAACAAAAAAGGGCTATAATATGCTAATATACATTTTAGATTGTAAAATTTCTTTGGCACTGTTCTCTCTGCCCATTTTTTTAAAAATAAACTTCACTGATTAAATAACCTTTAATTGACAAAATCCAGATATACAAATATGTGCTTATATGCCATCTATGAGTCTATGCATTATCCTTTGTACAACACATTTTTATAGCACTCTTCCTCTATCTGTTTGTAAGATACTGTAAAAGAAGGAAGGTATCTCATAAAATAAAATAAAAATAAATAGGATGTCACATAGCTATTGGCTTCAACCTTCCAAATCATCAGGAACATTTTTATACCCCCTGGATGGACGGTGCCTCTTGAATGTCCACATATCTCCTCCACTTTGGGGGGAAAAACAGTACTTCCTCTAGATCCAAGCAACCAGAGCCATAGATTAACAGTTTTTAGCAGGAGTTTTATTGTTAGTCAACTGTGTTGCAAGAATCTCACCAGATTGACTAAATTCCCTTGGGAAGGGTCAGAAAAGGCTTCAGGGATTCTTTAGAAGGTCAGGCCTGGGTTGCTTTCTGCAGTGCAAAGACTCTAAGCTCAACCCTCTCTTAACCCTCTCTCCAGTCTAGCTAGAGTTTCTACCACATGATTCATTCACACTCATTAAGGTGAAAAGCCCTCTAAAGCTATTCTGCAGTAGTGCTATAAACACATACTCTTCAAAACAGATGGAAAGCAGTTAGAGAAAAAATGGCAAAGGACAGGGATGGGTTCTAAATTTTTTTACTACCGGTTCTGTGGGCATGGCTTATTTTGTGGGCATGGCTTGATGGTCATTTGACAATTCTTTAGGGATTAGCAGAGTACTGGTCTACCAGGCTTTTAACTGCTTGCAGAGCTGTACTGATCTACCCATGTATTTTTGCAGGCACCGATCTACTCATGTATTTTTGCAGGTGCTGGTCTCCCCATTTATTTTTGCAGGCACTGATCTACTCATGTATTTTTGCAGGCACTGGTCTACCCATTTATTTTTGCAGGCATCGGTCTACTCATTTGTTTTAACACTGATCAACTGTAGGGCAGCCCTTTGAAGCCCCGTGGCAAGAGTTTAAACGGTTTTATTCCCTCTAGCCATCAGCTGGGACTCAGGAGGCAGCAATAGATTGGGGGTAGGGCCAAATAAAAGGTAAGAATAATGCAGGGGGACGGGGGAGGGCAGAACCGGTTTGATGATGTCATATCGTCACTGCTACTGGCTCAGCGGAATCGGGCGGAACTGGGAGGAACCCACCACTGGCAAAGGGCCTTAATAGGGCCTACTTAGGAAGACAGGAGAAAACGCAAGAATGGGAAAGCAAGTAAAGACGAAAGCCCCTAGTAAAGTTACAACTGGTGCAGTGACTAATCTGATTATCTTGCAGTATGTGAAAACTATCCAGCACCTATGTCTGGTCTAGAAATCTGTTCATGTTCATTTTTTTAAAAAAAACCCAGATATCATAATAATCTCAAGTCTTTTGTATTGTGAACTTCTTTTAAAAAGGAAATGGGATTCAAAGATCTTGAGAATTGCAGCTAGAGCAGGGATGTTTATTCTAATTTATGTGATGTAGTAGAGATAAGTTTATGCTAGTTTGCATCGATTGTCACTTGGATCCAAATTAAATCCCTTGTTGTTGGTGTCGCTGACTTTATATCTCTGAACGGATATAAAGTCTTTATTCCCTTGGTCAGGTAGTAGAAAGGAAAAGACAAATGCATCTGTTCCTAGTAAAAGTCAAGAATGCATTATTGTACCACTTATTTAACAGGTATCTAGAGAGGTGACTGCCTTTGTACATGGAATTAGGTGATAGGAACCCAGCATAATACATACAGCATCAAAATGACACAGAATTTTTATTCCCCTGAACAGAAGAGACAAGTTTGATTAATTTCCACATTCATCCTTATCCCTCATTGTCATCTTCCCCCACTCTAATTCTAGAGGGACTTCCAATACTGAAACAATTTTTCAGAGGACACAGAAGACTACAGGGGAACAGTAATATTGTAAGGGCTAGTAAGCCCTAGTAAGATACCATGCACACCTGCGTAAATACTTTCCAAGTAGTCTCTCTGTCTCGTTCTCTCTCTCTCTCTTTGTAATTGAAATTGGGAGAGCAGCAAAATAACCCTGAAATCTTTGCTGCGAGGGTGAAAAATGGGTACCTTTTTTTTTATGAAGAAAGAAAGCTTCTGAAAGGAATGGGTTCCAAGATGCAATCAGCACGATTGGAATTACGCAAGCAGTGACTATCCACAACATTTCTCGCCTCACATTGGGGGATGGCGGGGGGGCTGCACTTTCAAAAAAAGGTACTTTTCTTCGTAGTAGTTATTAGTTTGATTTTCAAGAAGTGAGTCCTCCATTTGTGTCTTAAACATTGACTGCACAACAAAAGAGAATGGTTCAGCTGATTGTACATAGGGCTCCAAGCAACCTGCTTGACATTACAATACTTTAGGAAAAAGAAGTATCTGTTTGTTTTCTTTAAGAATCACTCTCAGGAATAGGTTCTTTAATTAATATAGTGCCGTGATGGCGAACTTACGGCACGCATGCCGGAAGTGGCACACAGAGTCATTACCCGTTGCTCTTCTGAGTTCCAGTTCACTGGCCAGCTGGTCTTCATGTGTGTGGGAGTGCCAGAAATGAAAAGAGCACATCAGAAACATCTTCCAGTTTCCAGCACACACATGTGCGCTGGCCACCTAGTCTTCCAGTTTCTGGTGCGCTGTTGTGGCCCCGTCCTCTGAGCCTATCCCTTTGGAGGAAGGCAACTCTGAGCAGGAGGAAGAGGAGCCAGCCAGATCTCCCAGCCCTCCCCCTCTGGCACCGGCTCAGGTGCCAGCTGAAAGAGAGCCAAGTAGTGGGGAAACAGGTGTCTCAGATGAGAGTGAGGGAGAGACGTCATTCCTGGACGCACGCCAAAGAAGGCGAGAGAAAAGGGTACTGCAGCTGCGGCGTATGAGGAAATCCTGAGTCATTGGATTGGAGTCATAGGATCCATGACTCACTGGACCACACCCAGAAGCATATCTATTTAAGACAGTACAATGGGTCACGAAGTTCGTGACGAACAAAGCTAACTGCACAGCTAAACAAACGGAGCAACCTCGTAGTCTTGGAAGCTGGATGAACGGCAAAGCTACGTAGGTGATTTTCTTATTTGTGTAAACCAATAAAGTCCTTGGCAGACGGTGTGCATATCGCTGCCAAGGTTGAGATAAGAACTGCAGAGTGTGCCAAGTGAGTCTTAACCCTCGGCTGGCTGTGTTTTTGTGGGTCTCTGAAGGGGGGGGACAGATCATCTTGTTCGTCACCCAAAACTCCATCGTTAACCCACGATGGACCAACAGCTGCAGCAGCAGGTACAGCAGATGCTGGAGGCCAATCAACTTCTGCAACAGCAAGTAGCACAGCTAACTGCACAACTTGCTTTGGGAAATGCTCCTGTAGCAGCTCCACCTGCTCCCCTTCCCCGTCCAAGATGCCCAGTGAACATGCCAGATAAGTTTTCTGGACAGCAGGAAATGTTCCCGGCCTTCTTGGGACAGTGCCAGCTGTACATGGCAATGCGGCCGGAGGATTTTCCGGATGACCGGGTTCGGGTGGCTTTTATTATCAGCTCCCTCTCTGGCACTGCCGCCCGATGGGCCACGCCCCTGTTGCTGCAAGACAGCCCCTTGCTTCTGGACTATCAGGGCTTTTTGCAACACCTGCGCACCATGTTTGAGGACCCCCTCCGGGTGCAGACGGCAGCGAGGCGCATCAAAGACCTCCGCCAAGGCAAGCGCCCCCTGCAGGACTATATTGCGGAGTTCCGATTGCTAGGCCAGGATTCGGCCTGGAATGAGGCGGCGCTGATGGATGCCTTCCAGGACGGCCTCTGCGATGAGATGCAGGACGAGCTGGTTCGGGTGGAGGCGCCACAGACCCTGGACACGCTGGTGACCCAATGCCTGCGCATCGATGCCCGCCTACAACGGCGACGGCCCCGTAGGGCTCTTCCGGAACCACCGACAGTGCCGGCACCCCCGCGTTTCGTACCAACAGCGCCCCGGACCGTACCGCGTTTGGTGGCGACGGCTGAGGAGCCCATGGAGCTCGGAGCAGCCAGACCTCAACTGACGGCCCAGGAGCGGATGCGGAGACGCCAAGGGGGGTTGTGCCTCTATTGCGGCGAGGCTGGACATTTCGCCGCCTCGTGTCCCCGGAAGCGGAGTGGATCGCTCAAGCCTGTTCCGGAGCCTCGGCGTGACCAGCCGGGAAACGGGTCAGGCCTGGCCTAGGGGAAACTCTGGGTCAGGCAGGTGACCATGCCCCGCCGGAGGCGGCGGCTGTGGACTGTGAGCCCCCTCGGCACCTGATTTTGAACACCCGGGTGTTGTTGGCTAACCGGTCGGAGGGGCTCCAGGCGCACGCGCTGGTGGACTCGGGGGCCACCACGAACTTTATGGACCAGGCCTTTGTGGCCCATTACAAGGTTCCCTTGGTTCCAGTGGACCCTCCGTTGAGGGTCGAAACTATTGATGGGCGGGAACTTGTGGCGGGGCCCATCAACTTCGCTACTCAGCCCTTGCGCCTTGCCATTGGGAACCATGAGGAGGCGATCCAGTTTTATGTGACGGCGGACCTGCACTTCCCCTTGGTCCTGGGGATGGCCTGGCTTCGGGCGCACGACCCTCAGGTGGCGTGGTCGAGAAATGCCATCTCGTTCCCCAGCCTGCAGTGTGTCGACCACCTTCGCCACACCTGTGCCGGCCAGGACGTCTCTGCCCCGAACGTCTCCTTGCCTCCGGAGCTGACATCCTTCGCCGACGTGTTCAGCGAGAAGGAGGCGGATCGCTTGCCCCCGCACCGACCCTACGACTGCGCGGTGGACTTGATGCCCAACGCGCCCCTGCCCTCGGGACGCCTGTACTCCATGTCGGAGCCCGAGCTGGCCGCCTTACGGGACTTTCTGGACAAGAACCTGGCCCGTGGGTTCATCCGGCCTTCGACCTCCCCGCTCTCGGCCCCAGTCCTCTTCGTGAAAAAGAAGACGGGGGACTTGCGCCTGTGTTGCGACTACCGGCGCTTGAATGCCATCACGGTACGGAATCGCTATCCCCTGCCGCTGATCCCGGAGCTGATGGAGAGGTTGCGGGAGGCCTCGATTTTCACCAAGCTCGACCTCCGGGGAGCCTACAACCTGGTGCGGATGCGAGAGGGGGACGAGTGGAAGACGGCATTTGGCACCCGATACGGACACTTTGAATATACCGTCATGCCGTTCGGGTTGACCAACGCCCCCGCGGTCTTCCAGCACTTGATGAACGACGTGTTCCGGGACATGCTGGATCGGTTCGTGGTGATCTACCTGGATGATATTTTGATCTATTCCCGGACCCCGGAGAGTCACCTCCAGCATGTCTGCCAGGTCCTGCAGCGCCTACGGGAGCACCAGCTCTATGCGAAGTTGGAGAAATGTTACTTCTTCCAGACTTCCATAGAGTTCCTCGGGCACATCATCACCCCCGAGGGCATCGCGATGGACCCACACAAGGTGGCGGCCTTGCGCAGTTGGGAACCCCCGCGTCGGGTGAAGGACGTCCAGCGTCTGTTGGGATTCGCCAACTACTACCGGACCTTCATCCCGGGCTTTGCCACCCTGACCGTGCCGTTGACCCAGCTCCTTCGGAAGAAGGTTCCGTTCCAGTGGGGGCCCCCGCAGCAGCAGGCCTTCGAGGTTCTCAAGCAGGCCTTTGTCACGGAGCCGGTCCTGAGGCACCCCGATCCACACCGTCCGTTCGTGGTTGAGACAGACGCGTCCAACGTGGCGATTGGAGCGGTGCTGCTACAGGCTCCGGTGGATGGTGGCACTCTTTTTCCCTGCGCTTACTACTCCCGGAAACTCACTCCTTCCGAGCGCAACTACACCATCTGGGAAAAGGAGTTGCTGGCTATCAAGGCCGCGTTCGAGGCTTGGCGACATCACCTCGAGGGGGCCCGACACCAGGTGGAGGTGCGGACGGACCATCGGAACCTGGAGCACCTCACCACGGCCAGGAATTTGAACCAGCGGCAGATCCGGTGGTCGTTGTTTTTCGCCCGGTTCAACTTCCACGTCACATACATTCCGAGCCACCTCAACCAGAGGGCGGACGCGCTATCCCGTAAGCCGGAATACTTTTGCCCAAAGGACTCCCTTTCCCCCCGGACGGTGCTGCCAGCGGACTCCTTGGCCGCGGTCCAGGAACCGGTGGACCTGCGGACTCAGGTGCTGGAAGCGCAGCGACGGGACGACTGGTCGCAGCAGCGGAGAGCGGACGTCGGCCCCGCGTCCCCATGGACGGTGGAGGAGGGCTTGCTCAGGCACCGGGGTCGGCTGTACGTGCCCACAAGTCCGCTCCGAGCCCTCGTCATGAACCAGTGCCATGACAACCCCGCGGCGGGGCACTTCGGCTTCTTTAAGACCTTGAACCTAGTGACGCGGACTTTTTGGTGGCCTCGGGTACGGCACGACGTGCACGCCTACGTGACGTCCTGTGTGCCATGCCGACAGGCCAAAGCCGCGTCCGGCCCCCCTCCTGGACTCCTCCAGCCGCTGCCGACACCGGAGAGACCGTGGGGAGCCATCTCCATGGACTTCCTGACTGACCTGCCCCTGTCCGCTACGTTCACGACCGTCCTCGTGGTGGTGGATGCGCTCACGAAGATGGCACATTTCATCCCGTGCCGCGGCCTGCCCTCAGCTCGTACCACGGCTCGCCTGTTCCTGCAACACATCTTCCGCCTCCACGGCCTGCCGGACCGGGTGGTTTCGGATCGCGGGGCCCAGTTCACGGCCCGCTTCTGGAAAAGCCTGATGGCTGCGCTGGAGGTGCAGGTGTGCCTGTCGTCATCACACCACCCGGAGACTGACGGGGGCACGGAGAAGGTCATTGGCATACTGGAGCAGTACCTCCGCTGTTTTGTCAACCAGCAGCAGGACAACTGGGCCGAGTACCTTCCCCTGGCGGAGTTCGCTTTTAACAACTCCCAACATACCTCCACCCAGATGACACCGTTCCATGCCAACGTCGGGTACCATCCACGTTTTTTTCCGTTGACCATCATGGACTCCCCTGTTCCTGAGACCCGGGACTTCCTCTCGGAGCTGCAGGCGGTGCAGCAACTGGTGCGGCGGCAGCTGATCCGGGCGAAAGAGGACTATAAACGGTTCGCCGATCGCGGCCGCCGGGCGACGCCACCGCTGGAAGTTGGAGATCGGGTGTGGCTGTCCACGAAACACCTCCCCACGGACCAGCCGGTGAGGAAACTGGCCCACCGCTTTATCGGTCCCTTCCCCATCGAGGCGGTCATCAACCCGGTGGCCTATCGGTTGACTCTACCCCGCTCCATGCGGCTCCACCCCGTTTTTCATCGGTCCCTCCTGGTCCCTGAGACTCCCACTAGCCGTCTCCGCCGCCCGCCGCCGCCTGCCCCCCCAGCCGCAGCCGACGAGGACGACGCCTCGACGTATGAGGTGGACAGTATTCGGGACTCCCGTTGGCTGAAGGGGCGCTTCCAATACCTCATCGCTTGGAAAGGGTACGGGGCCGAGGATTTCACCTGGGTGGACGCATCTGCCGTTCAGGCCCCTGACCTGGTGCGGACTTTCCACGAACAGTTCCCGTCCCGACCCCATCCCGACCATCAGACCCGGGGGAAGGGCCCTGCGGTGGGGGATAGTGTTGTGGCCCCGTCCTCTGAGCCTATCCCTTTGGAGGAAGGCAACTCTGAGCAGGAGGAAGAGGAGCCAGCCAGATCTCCCAGCCCTCCCCCTCTGGCACCGGCTCAGGTGCCAGCTGAAAGAGAGCCAAGTAGTGGGGAAACAGGTGTCTCAGATGAGAGTGAGGGAGAGACGTCATTCCTGGACGCACGCCAAAGAAGGCGAGAGAAAAGGGTACTGCAGCTGCGGCGTATGAGGAAATCCTGAGTCATTGGATTGGAGTCATAGGATCCATGACTCACTGGACCACACCCAGAAGCATATCTATTTAAGACAGTACAATGGGTCACGAAGTTCGTGACGAACAAAGCTAACTGCACAGCTAAACAAACGGAGCAACCTCGTAGTCTTGGAAGCTGGATGAACGGCAAAGCTACGTAGGTGATTTTCTTATTTGTGTAAACCAATAAAGTCCTTGGCAGACGGTGTGCATATCGCTGCCAAGGTTGAGATAAGAACTGCAGAGTGTGCCAAGTGAGTCTTAACCCTCGGCTGGCTGTGTTTTTGTGGGTCTCTGAAGGGGGGGGACAGATCATGCGCATGCCCACGCGAAGACCAGTTGGCTAGTGCGCATGCGCTCGCCAGGTACCTGCAAGGAGAACAAGTCCAAGGGGAGCAGAGCTGCCAGAGCGCCTGGCCAGCTCAGGGTCAGCGGGGCAGGGTTTGCTGGCTGGTGGCTGGCTACCCTGCTTGCTGCTTCTGCCACTGAAAGGGGGGGGTGGTTCTTGCGCTGCCACTTCTGGCCGGGATCCTGGAGCAGGAAAAAGAGGAGGGGTCACCATCAGGGAGGCAAACTGCCCCAGGAGGGCCAGAGGAGAGTGCAGCATGGAGACGCCACTGAGGGGGTAAAAGGAAGCAACGACTAGGAAGCGACCGGGAAGGGGGGGCTCTGCTGGTTTGTTCTCAATGCGCGGGGCGCTTCATCCCACCCAGAGTTGGGGCAAAGGTCTTCCGCCTGCTGGTCCTCCAACCCGAGCCCAGGAACGCTGACGCACCTTACCTTTGAGGCTGGGAAGGGGCTCCGGCTTTCCAGTGGATGTAGGAAGCATTCTCTGCCCAACTTTCTCTCCCTGTCCAGGGTTGTGGAACCGGGTCATTGGTGGGGATGTCCTGCCATCCCAACAGGGGGCAGGGGGTGGGCATGGATGTGCGAGGACTCCCAAAAGGCCAGGCGGAATGGCGCATGTGCCCCGGATAACTGGTTTTGTGCGCACATGCGCACCAAAAACCAGAAGAGTAAATGGCACACTGGAAACCGGATGATCATCTGCTTTTCCAGTTTTTCACGCACAAACACTCATGTGCACGCTCCATTTTGGCATTTGGTACCAAAAAGGTTCCCGTGCGTTTGCTCCCATTTCGGCACTCGGTGCTGAAAAAATTAGCTGTCTCTTTAGTGCATTCTATCAGCTTCCAAATATCTGGGAAGGAACTTTCCACAAAGCATAATAACGCATTTGATGAAAGAAGCATCAGTTCCAGCAATACTGCAGAAATGATGTTGCTCGAAAGAGATTTGTAGAATAGCAACATGAGGTGAATTGCCTTATTGATAAAGAACAGTCAGATTGATGCATGGTCAATCTCTAGCCTTTCCTTTTGAAAGTAGGACTGCTAATTTGTGATTCAGTCAGAGAGGGTTTAGCAAATGTTAACTGAGACTGCCACTTTTTGCAAAGACCTTAGGTTAGAATTAAAAATATATTGTGCTATGTATGTTTTGGGTATGTATACAGATTTTTCTCCAAAAATAGAATTAATTGGAAAATTATCTTGGAGTGTGAATGGAAAAAAAGGCATTCTATAAAGGATGGACACTCCTGTAGCTGTCTAGCAAGGTAAAATATGTGATTTTCAATAGTGGATTTCTTAATTATCTATGATCCGATTGTTCTTCATATCTTTATTTAATAAACAAATATTTTATTACAATCCAAGACCACTTAGTGTTCTTCCATGCTCTGTATCTTGAGCACAATGATCTTGCCAAGTCTGAAATTCCAGTACTTTCATACTGCCATTATGTTGTATTATCTTCCCTTTGAATAAAGAAACAAAAACTATGGAAGATATTCATACTTTGTTTCTGATTTCTTTGTATAGCGAATGGAGGTAAAACTGAATGTAACTCATTTCAGTACTTTCTGATGTACTATTCTGAGCAATTCAGTCATGGCCTTTATCTATTTCTGGATTGATGACTTATAAATACTATATATTTGTAATCAAAAGAAGCTGATACTCTCATGTTCTCAGTAGCTAGACGTCTTGTTAAAGCGTGATTTCTTAGCTCCCTTTGTGCCATGAAAATGCATTGCTTAGGAAATCCCATTTAATTTATTTCTACACTTATGATATAAAAAGTAAGAAACTTAAATTGTGCAAAATACAAATTAATACCTCTGGGTTTCTGGCCTTTTGAAAGAGATAAAACCTTTAGAAAGTAATCCTTTAGTGAGATTTACTTGATGTTATCTTTTGACAAAAGGGATTTAGAAAGAATTAAAACTTCAGATATTATTGTTACATGCACATTGGTAGTATAATGAAGATTCCTTTCATATGCATATAATTATGAATAGATTCACACTTCTCATCATATTCCAGTAGGTATCTAAATAAATTAGTTTGAAAATTCTAATTAAACCAGGTGCTTCTATTTTTTTTTATTGTTTTTGGTTATGTTTTTAAAATAGGTATGCTATATACAGTAGGTTGCACTTTTCCATACAAAATGCTATGATTCTTGCTTGTTGGATTAGTGTCCTGATCAAAATATAGCACTTTGCCAGGTTTTGCTTTTCTCAAAATGTTTTAACACATTTTTGGCAGATTAAATAATGAATTTAAATAAGTATTTTGGGAGACATTAATCCATTTTGAGAGAATTAGTCATAAACTAATACAGAAATATAGTAGCATTATGAATAAAAATAAACAGAAACTTCCTGAATTGGAAGTACTTTCTTATATCCTTAATTTAAAGCTACTAATATATCGGCATATGACATCCATATTATATGCACATGCCCATATCTAGAAAATACCAACAATTAAAACAAATAGAATTATTAGAATATAATAGAATAACAGAATTGGAAGGGACCTTGGAGGTCTTCTAGTCCAACCCGCTGCTTAGGCAAGAAACCCTACACCACTTCAGACAAATGGTTTTCCAACATCTTCTTAAAAACTTCCAGTATTGGAGCAATCACAACTTTTGGAGGGAAGTTGTTCCACTGATTAATTGTTCTGTCAGAAAATTTCTCCTAAGTTCTAAGTTGCTTCTCTATTCATAGTTGTTGTTCTATAGTTGGAAAACTATTCTTTTCATGGAAGTTGCTCTGTTCCCATAAAGGTCCGTGTTATAGAAAATAGAATAACATATACAATAGAATAATATAAAATGAATTGCTCTCACACTATTGTAGACAATCTTCTAATTCTCTGCAGTAGATTTGGTAGACATAGCTGCTTTCAGGAGGAAAGGAGATTGAACATTTCCAACCATTTTACTTGTACCAAGATGAGCAATCCACAAGCAGAATTTGGCAATACCTAGTTCCTTCTATTAATGGCAGTTTGGCTCTAATTTGTCATATGTTAAATGGGAAATCAGAGCAAATGTCAACTATAAATGATCAAGAACTGAAGGAAGGAGGAGTCTCTCATTCAGAGGGGAAAATGGGATGTCGAAGATCATTATTTTGTCTTTTAAAGTTTTTTTTAGTGATGATGATGCACATATACCCTTTGGCCAGTTTCCAATATTAATACTGTTTATTATCAATTTATTGTAAGAATTTTTAGCCCTACATTTCCATAGGAAGAACAGAATCTCTCAGCTTTCACTCAAATCTCAGAACTTAGGGTCCACTATTGTTCCTTTACATTTAGGTTTGAATCATTCAAACCTGTGAATGTGGAAAAAAGCAATACAAATGTGCTTGTATTGACTATCTGATCTTTTTCCATCAGTGATCAGGAGGTATTAATAGATAATTAAAAACCAAATTGCTGAAAGTAATACTGTAATGGTGGAATCCAACCTTCAGAAATCCATATAAAATTACCAGTATAAGAAAAGACACTAAAAATGCTAGAACAGGATTTATATTTATCCCATTCAAGATGTTTGGGAAAGGATTTATATGTCATACTTTTAGTATCAGAAATCCAATGAAGCGCAATTCACATGAAGTTTTACTAATCATATTTAATATCAATAAATAGGGAGTTAAAAACAGAATTCTGAAAATTAAATGAGGAAAAAACCCCATCCTTATTTAAGGATGCAATCATTTAGATGGAGTTTCTGTGAGTTGCTTGAATCTTTTTTTCCCCCTGCTGCATTCAAAACTTTTCCTAGGTAAACTTGACACTGAAGTATTAATTTGCTATTTCTTAGTAATATTTTGAATGATTCCCATTGTTTCTAAGCCTTGGTGGATCCTCTTACAATATAATGTTCACATATTTTATCCTCATCACCCTAGCTCTGTGACAGATTGACAGATGATAAGTGACATATAGTTAAATTGTGAACATTCCAGCTGAATGGGAAATTGAATTTAGGTACCCTGATTTACTCTGGGTGTTCTATTGGCCTTAGGCTTCACTAATTACTATAGTCCAAATGTGGGCTAGGTTTCTTTCCCTGCAACAATATATAATATCCTTGCCATATGCCTGATGTACATTTACACCTAGTTGTATTTTTCTTTCTGGCCACTATTTCCTTTAGCATATAGTTGTTTCCTTTCAATTGTCTTTCAGATTTTACTTTTCTCTTCATTATTTACTAAAATCTACTTGTTCACAGATCTTTCCCCCATGTTTTATTTAGGCAATAACCTAGATAACCTATAGCTATGATAGGTAAAAGCTTCTAGAAATTCTTTGTTTCTTTCCACCTCACAAACCTTAGCTGATTTTGCTTTTTTGTCTTATTTCCCATTATTGTGATGTATCCTCTTTCCCTTCCTCTTCTTTTTCATTTTACATTCATTTCAACTTCAGATTATATACATACAGATATTTGTAGGCCTTCTGCTTGCAAGGATCAGTTGTCTGTCAAAATCTTCTCTCTATATATATACATTTTGAACTGAAACACAAATGAAATAGGTAGAAAGCAAAACATGTGGTATATAGTATCATGAAGTACATTTTCATGTGTCTGTTTTGCAATGGTAGCTTTCTACCTAATCATAACATGTGGTCCCCATGCCACAACCATGCAGTGAAAGCCCTGCTCCTATTTTATGTGCATGGCCACTATCTTGTCCTTTTATCTTTTAAGAACCATGGTGGCTCAGTGGTTAGAATGCAGTATTGCAGTCTAATTCTGCTGACTGCTGATTGCCAGCAGTTTGGCAGTTTGAATCTCACTAGACTCAAGGTTGACTCAGCCTTCCATCCTTCCAAGGTTGGTAAAATGAGGACCCAGATTGTTGAGGGTAATATGCTGACTCTGTAAACTGCTTAGAGAAGGCTATAAAGCACTGTGAAGTGGAATATATGTCTAAGTGCTATTGCTAAGTACTATTGCTACTCCCCTTCTGGCTCCCTCATGTCAGGGAGCTAGGGTTAGGTACAAAACGAATACAAGTTTATTACATGCTATCTCTAAACAAGAATCTAAAGTACTAATGGTCAAGGCAAGTTGGTGGTAGATAAGGAAGAATTCAAGGAGTACTGGATATAAATTTCTTGTGGGCATAAAGGGATTCTAAACTGATAACCCACTTGACCCTTCCCTCAGGCTGAGCCTGGTCATCTCCTATAACATCCATGCATTGTGCTGAAAATATAATAGTATACCTTACTCTTGATCTTGACAATAGGTATCAAGAGAAGAGACTTCTGCTTGAGTTGCTGTTGATAGGAACTTGGCATAATTTAACTGATGTAACCACTGGCTGAAACAGAGGAGGCCTCAGTAGTGGTGTGTGTGTGTGTGTTAAAAAACATTCCAGCTTAGAGTCCATTTGAGGAAGGAAATGTTTGACGTCAAACCTTTAGGTCTATATATGCTGTTTCCTAAAGAAGGCAGGCAGTCTGGCGAGATTCTTGTAAATTGGTGATCAACAATAATGAAACCTACTTGATCCATTCTCAGTGTTGCTTTGGTTGTTTGCGCCTGACAATTTATAAATTTAGAAGTGATGTTGTGGCCCGCAAGCGGCCTGTGCGGATCATGGCTGATCCCGACGATGAGGAGGCTGGTGTGGTGTCAAGCCAGCAGCCTGCGCATCCAACGCTCGCGTTGGACAGCGAGGAGGCCAAAGAGGTTGTAATGCCAGAGGCAGACACTCAGCCAGGGCCTTCAGAATCTCCAGAGGCTCCTTCCAGTGGAGTGAGCAAAGTGGAGGAGCCTCTCCTCAATGCTCGGACATGCAGGGCTGCCAAAAGGCAGGAGTGGCTACTCAGGAGGAGGAGGTCTACTCGAGAGTAGGATAATTGGCGACTCCTTTAGCTTATTTAAGTCGCATGCAGCTAATGCTTTCTTGCTAGAAATAACATCTCATTACTACAGAGCATCTTGGAGAGCGAGTGACTTCTCATATCTGATTTTCTGGGCTGATTGCCAACCTTTGTCGGACTTCGTTCTTAATAACTTTGATAAGGACCCTTTGTACCCGAAGCCTGCATTCTTGAAAGGGATTTGTTTGGAATTAAACAGTGTTTGCGAAGGTTGGTTTGTGTCACATTCTCTGGGAATCCGAAGCTGGGGCAGAACAAATGGTTTGGTTGCATACTGTTGCCATAGTTGGATTCAAGAAATTTTAACACAGGTGTTCTCACTTAATGACCACTTGTTCAGGGACTGTTCAGACTTGTGAATGAATAGTACTTAATGACCAATCCTTAGAGTTCTGTCTGTTGCAGCGTTCCATGGTCACATGGTTGCAATTTGTGACCATCTTTGCTGGCTTGACAATCAAAACCTGCAAAGCCTGGTTTAGCTCTGCAGACTAAGCACCGTAATTAACATCCAGCTATCTGCAATTACACCAATTTGAATCTCCCCAGGCTCAAGGTTGACTCAGCCTTCCATCCTTTCTAAGGTAGGTAAATTGAAGACCCAGTTTGTGTGGGCAATAAGCTGACTTTGTATAAATATACAAAAGTATGAAGGCTATTGCTTAACGCATTGTAAGCCGCCCTGAGTCTCCGGAGAAGGGCGGCATATAAATAAAAAAAAAAAAACAATTGGGAAAGTGACATGAGGTTACAAATGCAACCACGTGGCATCCTCCTTTAATGACAACAACTTAGACTACCAGATTTGCCATTGCTAAGAGGTGTTGTCATGTAGCATCATACTTTATGAACACATCACGTAGCAACAGCAATTCTGGTTCCAATTTCCATTGTAAACTGAGGACTACCTTCACTCACTTCAGAGCTGTATCTTAATTGCTCTTCTAGTTTGCTGTTGGAGGAAATTTCAAGCATTGCGTTGACACACTTGCTATCACAACATAGAATAGGAAAAAAGTACTCTTAGTCAAGCAACAGAAAATCGTACTGTGGTTTTCCTAGATGCATTATAAACATGTAGAAGATTGATGTATAACCTTAAATATTACAGATTGAAGGCCTAATTTAATGTGTGAAAATCACATTTGGCTAAATTGGAATGAAAAAAAAAACAGTTTTCTGAACTACTGCTGACCTATTTTTTTTTCCTAGAAATACCATCTGGAAACACCTTTTCTGATATAATGGCCTTTTGTCCACTTTGTAAAATATTATCATAGAATATGTTTGCTATTTGTAAAAGACTTTATGCCTTCATGATTTTTATCAAATGTCCAAATGAGGCATACTATATATAATGGGTATTACTTTCTATAAATTAACCAAAATGTTAAAGAGAATTTGCTTTCATTTTAATCTTTCCAATGGTCATTTAAAAGAAATTGATTTTTAAAGGAAACATTTTCCAGTACATTATGTAAATGGAAAATAGTAGTTTGTTGTTTTTTCCGCATTCAAAAGATAACTTCTTTTTTCTGTAATAAATTCATAAATATTATGTTCCTGCTGGCTTCAGGAAATGCTGTGCTTTTAATATGTACTACCTATTGAGCTCTAGTTAAGCCTCAAGGTATAATTATACAATGAATTTGCTTTTTCTCAAATAAACCTATAGCAATTGTCCATTTCTTCCAGTTAATCTAATTCATAGTAACTTTGTCCTACCCCCTCTGTCCACTGCTCACATGATTTAAGTTTTTAAGTGTTCAGTTGCCCTACTGTAGGTCAACCAACCAATTATTTGATCCTTGAGCTTTTAATCCTTTTTTTCATATATATATATATGAAATATATATATATATATATATGAAATATATATATATATATATATATATATGAAATATATATATATATATATATATATGATATATATATATATATATATATATATATATATATATATATATATATATATATATATATATATATTAGCAATGGGATTCTGTTTGGAGAAATATTCTTGTGGTAATGAGACCATAGTCGCTGATTCCACAGTTTCCACTATTTCCATATCCTGATAATTAGTTGATAGTTATAACAACATTCATGGTTCGTTCACTTTGCAAGAAAATAAAAATGTTCTTTTATTTTTCCTTCTGTAGCACCACTTGTCTTTCCTTGCCACATTTTAAACAGGTTGTGTAACAGATGAAAAAATTCAAATCTAAAATAAAACAAAACAAATTACACACTGAGATTATTTGTTTAATTGCATATTTGCTTATTGGATTTACATTTAATTTTTCCTCCAAAAATTCAAGGTAGCCTTGATAAGCCTCTTCTAATTTTACAATCAATAACTCTGCGAAGTTGGCTGGGCTGAAATAGAGAGGATGGAAATCCACTCGGTGAGCTTCTGTGGCTGATGGTGGTCTTGATCTTTGATATTTTCAGTCCGAATACAACTCTAAAAATATTTTTATAGAAACGGTTTTGTGTTACTGGCTGAGATGATTGCACCACATATTAGCTAGATTGTATAATGCAACAAAATGTATGGATATGAATAGAAGAGGAGGAATAGGGTAGGGGTCCCTAACCCAAAGGTAGGGGTCCCCAGGGTAGGGTAGGGTAGGGGTCCATGGTCCAGTGCTGCATCACAGCCCATTTGGAACCAGGCTGCAGAAATGGTGGGCAAGTGCATGCAAAAAGGTACATTAGTGAAAGCAGCCTGCCTGCATATAAAACTATCCCCTCTTCTGACCCCACCCACACCATCACCGTCTCCTCTGGTCCACTGAGCCGGAAAGATGGAGGACCACTGGAATAGGGAATACAAAACTGGGAAACCAAAAAATGTTTTTTCTGATAGTTTGGTCAAATAGAAAGACAGAACCAGGACTGAATCAAAAACCCACAAACGAATGATAAGTGAATTGGTCAAAAGGAAAAGAAAAACAAGAAAGTCAAGTTTGGATGGAGTCTGAGATCTTCAGAAAGACAGAGGTGGGAAATTTAGAAAACAAAAAACAATGCAGAAAGTGACATAGGGCATAATGGAAGTAAGGAAAGAAATGTTAATCCTCACATTAGTTAATAGTAAGATAAACAGTGATATCATATCTGGGCAAATAATCTGGAAGACCAGTGGTGTTAGAGATCTCTGTATCTCCTTACTACCTCAATTTATGACAGTAATAGAGTCTGGAATTCCCATCGTAAGTCATTGATGGTTTTTTCCTTCATCAGTAGACATTTTTTTTTGTAAAGTTATAGCACAAAAATAGAGTCTAATTGCAGATTTACAACAGAGGAGGGAATCAACAGAATAGGTGGATTTATTTTTTTTTATTATTATTATTATTTTTTATTTTTTGCATTTTGGGAATTGCACAGGGGTTGGAGATACCTTCCAAATTTGAAAATGATCATTTTGGCCTTGCCTCCTTGAAAAATTTTGGGGTCACATCCAGGTTCATAAAATGCCCAATTTCAAATTATTAATACAGATGGCCTTTCAGTAACCAATAACATTTTGAAGCTTTGTAAGACTAAAAACGTGATTTGTGACTCAATTGAATTGAAGAGGCAATAATGTATGCAATTAACAAGCCTACTTCAGAAATGTTAGATGTTTATATTATTGTTCAATTTGCAACTTCACACCATTCCTTAAGGAACTAACTTCAAAAGTCAGACTAAAATGCTTCTAGTTAACAAGAAGATATATAATGAACGTGCTATTAATATCCTCGTCCCTCATGCTCTTTGTACTTCTGTCATGCTGCTCTGGGATTTTTGAATCAATGGGGAGACTTTAACCCTGTGAAGACATTATCGAAGTAAGATAATTTCATGCAAAACTTTGGGGGATTAACTTTTGGTTAATTCTTCCAATAGATAGCCAAGCACACATCCTGAAGAAACCACTCCCTCCCTACCAAACAACAGTTGTGTTCTAGATTTCTGCAGACCATTTGAATTCCATCTTGTCTGTTTGTAAAGCTGTGGCAGTGGAAGGAAAGGACACTTTCTCTGCATATCAAAATTTCTACAGAGATGCCCATTTTTAGGAAAAATTGAAGCTCAGTATGACTTAAAATTAATTTTGTTATAATTAGAGACATTGTCCTACATGAAAAAAATGTTTTCATAGGACTTACAGTTTTTAAACTGATCATAGGTTTGTGTATGTGTGTACACTCATGCACGTATGAATTACGGTTACAATACAGTTTCGGAAAGTTGCAGTCTGACTGTAAGTATAGAGTCTCCTATGTAGTATACCCTAAATCGTATCTACTATTTGATTAATAATTGATTAAATAGATCAGCCATATTTTTTTCTTCTACTCTGCTCCAGTTTTAATAAGTATGTTACTAACATAATCACTGATCAATGTACATAAAAATGTATTAATTAACATACAGATTCTAATAAAGAGAGTTACTGTCTTCTTACAATTTCTTAAATGTAACAATGAAAAATGATCTAATCTTTCAAATTCAGTTCAAACTTGAGTTCTTCTACAACTATCTCAGACAAGTTTAATATATAATCCTATCTAATTGCATTCCTGGTGGGGGTGGGGAAGATTATTGGGTAACTTTATGCAGAAAGGTTTTGGATGTTTCTTAGAGAAGGAAGACTAGACATGCAACAAATAAAATTGTGGGCAGAAAGAACAATAAAGTACTACGTATTACCTGGTTACTTGGAAATGTCTCAAGGAGGACCTTAAACCCTTTGATAAATAAGTTTTTAGCTATAATCAGGCTTTTATTTCAACTCCGTGAATGATCCATTCATATAATTTATCATATCATGTTGAGTCACATACAATGCAAATCTCAATAACAGGACAATCTAGAAAAATAATACAAGATGTTCAACCCAGCCCTGAAATAAACAGTTGTATACAGATTAAGAAAATTACTGATTTTTACTGAGATGGCATTCTTAAATTTTGAATACTCACTACAGATAAAAGCAAAACAATTCTGTATACACTTATTTATATAGAACACTGATCTATATACTTATTTCTGTCCGAATGAACTGATCTTCTGATTTGCATTGAAGTGAATGTATAGCAATCTATCCCAGAGCTGATCCTTCATGTCAGTATTTAAAAAAAATAGTATCCTTAAGCCCACTAAATTTAGAATTATATAACTCTTATCATTTTAGTGCAGAGGAAATAACTATTATATAATTGACATGATCTCAAGCATAATAAAAAAAATAATTATATTTACTTCAGATTTCTGAAAGATTAAATTGATAGACTTTCAAGAGACAAGTTACCCAGTGATGACATGCCTTTGCAAGGGTTTTTTAGCAATCCTCTTGAAATGATTTGTCATTGCCTTGTTCTGGAGTTGTTTTCAAGCTCCAGTGTAGCCTATGACCCCAACATTCCCCAGTGACCTCTCATCCCAATATAAATCATACCTGACCCTGCTTAGTTTCTAAGCTTAAGATATGATTGCCACCTCTTCAAGCATAGATTGTGTCATCGTATATCTAAATACCTTATTACAGGCATTATTAAATTGCTTTTTTAAAAAGCAAAGTCACTGATATTTATATCTCTTCAGCAGATTGCAGTATTTGGAGATGGGGGATTTTGAAAGCCCTTAAGGTATGAAGAATTAGCTTTTTGTTTTAACCTACAATGATCCTAAGCAAACTCTCTTAGATACTGGAGCAGAAATTCTTGTGTTAAACACTTATCTTTAGGTAAGCAAATATCCATTGTAGCCCTAACTAACTTAATAGATCTCTGAGTAGGAGGGTTCTGCTACCAATAGCCTCCCACCGACCACAGAGAGGCTCTCCTCAGGGTACCGTCAGCAAAACAATATAGGATGGCAACCCCCAGGGGGAGGGCCTTCTCGGTGGGGGCACCCACCCTCTGGAATGAATTACCCCCTGGGATACGCATGTTTCCCGATCTCTGTAACTTTCGCCGGGCCCTTAAGACCCTGTTATTTCAGCAGGCTGACCTGGCTGAATAAAATCAAATTTGGGCAGGGCATTTTAAAGTATGGGTTTTAATGGAGAGAGCCAAATTTGTTTTAAATGTTGTATGGTGTATTGTTTTACTTTGGCTGTACACCGCCCCAAGTCCTTCGGGAGAAGGGCAGTATATAAATCTAATAAACTAACTAACTAAACTAACTAACTAACTTTGGTTCCAGGAATTAACCAAGCTCATCATAGCCAGTGTGGGATATATATTAGTGTACAGATAGCGATTATAGACCCCTGTAGCCCCCCTCCCCCAAAACAACACTTATTTCCAAAGGCTGCTGAAACAGGGTTCACAGAGATTATCAGCAACGTGGAAAAGGAAGCTGTTATAAATAAACAAGCACATTGCTTTAATAATTCCTTCTGGCCAATTTTGAAATCAGATCCCCATACCTTCCATATTTTTTAAATGCAGTTATTGTGCATTTTAATTATATAGAATCAGTACAAGCATAGTGTCCTTTTTGAAACAGACAAACAAAAAACTCGTCTGTGTTGACCACAACAGAAATGCCAGTCAGTTGAAAGAAAAGGACAAAAAAGCAGAAGAGACAGTATCTCTAATAGCTGGATGTACCTGGACTTTTGTATTTAGCAAAAGGCTGGACTCTTTTCATGCCTCAGCAGTATTTTTAGAACTTTGCCACCAAAACAATAGATGAGCTCTCAAGTCCTCCTTTACATCCCTTTTGCCGTGATGCAGCTAGCCAAGGCTTTTGAATGTCATTCAGTTGGCTCTGTATAGGATAAAGGAGATAAAACCTTCCAGCACAATAGTTGGATGTCAGGAGTTCTTAACTAATAATCTAGACAATGAACACCAGATAAGGTCAGACCACAGGGAGTGGCAGCCAATTACCTTCACCTTTCTGGATAGTTGAACTCTTTCCTAGCATAAAGGCTGGACCTATCCACAAGTGAATAGATGATAACTTTGAGAAGGAGTGATATGATTTTTTTAAATCAGTTGGTTTCATGAGGCACTACCAAGATTTGGGGGGGGGGACCCCTCGTTAGATATACTTATTGAGGCAAGTGTCTGAAAGAGAAATTGCTTTCTTTTTTATAACAAAAAGTTTTACAAAATGTTCTCAATGGCATCAGGACCTTTAACTTGGATCTGTGCTAACATTTTCCTAGTAATCCTCCCTAGCTTCTTCCTGTGTTTTTGTTCAGTCAGTGTGAGTGTATATATATATGCGTGCATGCACATGTGTGTTGTGGGGGGATCTTTTCCTGTAGACATTTCAGGTCAGCATACAAGGATAGGCAGAGAATTATAGATTCATAAAATCATAGGGCTGCACTTTGATGGAAAAAATGTTTATCAGGAAATAATCATACAATTAACGGAACTTCTACTATCTCACAACAGTTAAAAGGATACTCAAAAGCACTAATGAAAGGGGGGGGGGGGAATCTCTTTCTTAGAGAAAGAAACTGTAAGAGACAAGTTTTGGCCCAGCATTTAGTCGTGCCAATAATATGATTAGTTTTTCAGTGCCAGGGAAAAAAAAAGATCTATTCCGCCTGGCTTTTAAATTCTTTATTCTGTAACTGGGATGTTTTCTTTTGATTCTTTTATTTAACTTCCTTTGTAAAATACTTTGTCACTTTCACAGTATGCCTTTCAGGATAATAGGGTATTGCAGTTTGACAAGGTGGACAGCTTGAAACACTTCCAAAATGCTCAAAAAGGCCTGTTTTACACTCAAAGCAGCTGAGCTGGCGACAGCCCGGGGGAGGGAGTGGCATTCCAAGTTTGAAACAGGATACTTCATATTTAAAGTGATCTAGATTCAATATAAATAGCTTCAGTGTATAAGTGTTTATGGGGGAAAATGTATAATTCTCCCAGGTGTCTTTCTTTTGCAAAGTTACTGGAAATGAAGATATATAACCCCATTCTTAACTGATTCAAAAGTAGCAGATTATCAGCTGTTCATTTCAGTTGATTTTCTTTAAGGTTTTATAAAAGGTAAAATGTAAAGGCATAAAAGGCTTCCAGCCTATCTGATCAAAATATAAATATCCCTCCCATTCAAAATATTTTTTTTTCCTTTTAACAAAAGACAAATAATAGTTCCTTAATTTTTATGGCATATGATAATTGAATTTGAATGATCAGACAGTGATTGTGTTACCCACATGTGCTCTCAGGTTCAGTTTATGGTCACTCACTCACACACTCATCGCCTGGAAAACTGCCATACTCAAACCACTTTCAACTGAATACTGAGGCACAAACGGTTCTTTAGAATATATGGAGATCCAGTGAATTTAAAATAACAGCAAACATCACTGATTACAAAGTATATCTCAATTCTCTCTCTCTCTCTCTCTCTCTCTCTCTCTCTCTCTCTCTCTCTCTCTCTCTCTCACACACACACACACACACACACACACACACACACACACACACTTATCCACACTTAACTAACATCCTCAACTAGGCTGCCAGGCAGAGCCAGAGGGATAAAAGCTGCTAAGTCTGGGTCCAAAAAACAATTCAAGAGTAGGCGGTTATCAAATCCCTTTTATCCCCCAAAGTCCTTGCTTTGTTTTGCTTGATTTTTGGGGTGGGCTTTCCATATTTTCAGGCCCAGTCTGAATCATTTGGTCTGATTCAGGTGACATTTTTTCCTTTGTTTCCTTATTGACTTGGTTCCTTCTTAACTATTTCCTCGAGGGAGCTTTTCCTGACTTTTGTCCATCCTGCTTATATGTTTCCTTCACTTTTAGGTATGGTGACTTAGGCCTAGTTTTGCAATTGTCTATGAGGAGTTGTATTGCTGAGGAAAGAACAAATTCATTGCTGGATTAATCTTATTTTCCAAATTAAAAGCAGGCTTAGTTAACTAGCTGAACAAATAATATATAGTCCCAAGATTTCTAATAGACACTGTAGTTAAAATTCAAATTAAGCTTTATGTATCTGAATGTTTTATTGGTTGCCCAGGGAATTGTTTAATTTGCTTGAGTATTTGGAATTATCTAACTTGCCTCCTTCACATATGAGTGTTTGAAAATGGGGAAACATTAATGTATTTTTGATGTAAATTTTATTTCTTAATCCATTTTAAAATGTGAAGAAGAGAAGATACATTTGACAAGCATATTGCAATCTAGATTCTAATTTTGATTCAGAGTTACTTTGCAATCCCATTTATACTTTCCAGGGTATAAACTCTATGAGGTTTAATGGAACATATATCTGTGTAGATCAGTGGTGAAATATAAAATTTGTTACTACCGGTTTTGTGGGCGTGGCTTGGTGGGGCGGGTAATGTGACTGCATTGGCTTGGCCAATTATTATTATTATTTTTTACTTTTAAAACCATTTTTTCTACAACCTCTTCGGCGAAGAGGTGGTAAAAAAATGCTTTCAAAAGGCTTTGATGATCCCAGCTGAGTTGCCTGATCGGCAGACGCTTTTTTTCTTTTAAAAGCCTCTGCCGATCAGGCAACTCAGCTGGGATCATCAGAGGCTTTTAAAAGCATTTTTTTCCACCGAAGAGGTTGTAGAAAAAATGCTTTTAAAAATTAAAAAAAAAAGCCTCTGATGATTGCGTGGCTCAGCTGGTGGGGGGGGCATGGCTCTCCGAACCACCCACCTCCATCGCTACCCGATCAGGCGATCCAGTCCGAACCGGGAGCATTTCACCCCTGGTGTAGATCATTCTTACAGGGATGGCAGTCATAATTTAAGTAAATGAGTCAAAATAGAATAGAATAGAATAGAATTCTTTATTGGCCAAGTGTGATTGGACACACAAGGAATTTGTCTTGGTGCATACACTCTCAATGTACATAAAAGAAAAGATGCTTTTGTCAAGAATCATAAGGTACAACACTTAATGATAGTCATAGGGAATAAATAAGCAATCAAATCACATTAGGAAACAGTTAATATAAATCAGGATAAATGATATAATAAAGGATACCAGCAACAAGATTACAGACATACAGTCATAAGTGGATCGATGCATATTATTAGGGGGGATATTTGATTGATGATACCATTCCTGTCAGTAGGAAGCAAATGATCCCTTATCTTTAGGCCCTCAAAATTTGTTCCAGAGGCTGAGAAACCCAGTCAAGTAGATTTTAGGGATGTGTATTTCTTGATGAAACAGACAATTGCTCCTGGAAGCACGAAGCCGAGAACACCAGCCTGAAGATGGTGAATGAGACTTCGTCGAAACGTCGCCAAGACACTTCCAATTTTCACGTGGAAGAAAACCCGAATAACCAAAGACCTACATAGAAACACCCACGAAAAGCTCAGAAAACATACATACATACATACATACATACATACATACATACATACTCCCTATTATTTGTCCATGGAGATTCTCAGTCATTCAGGTCATGGTTGTGCCAAAGATGCTTTTTCAAGAGGCAACTGGATTTTTGGGTTTTCAAACATCTTCAATGAAAAACCAGAAAGTCCAGTTATCTCTTGAAAAAGAACCTTTGGGACCCTATTATTTGGCTTTTAGCCCACATGAGTATGTGATATATGCAATTAAATCCTGCCACCTAGAAGAATTTATGATGGTACAAATCTCGAATAGAGTTCATTATTGAACATGAACTATTTCCTGTATATTGACAGAGCCCTTAAGCCAGAGATATTCTTATTTCTCACTGTATAAGCACGAATTAGAGCAATGAAATTTTCCTTGGGAAGACGGACATTTTGTTTAATTATTAGCAGACATTATTCTTACCAATTAAAGTCTTTGTGTGTTTCTTTGTTATCTACAGGCAGCCATTCCATTAATCCTACATTTTTACTTCCATTTCTATCCTTTAGTCATTATTACAAAATAAGCTTTTACTTCTTCTCTGCCACTCTGTACTACTTCTTGAAAAAAAAAGTTGGATAAAAAGCTTTTTTCCTTCCAAATTACAAGATTAAAAAAATAATGATTTAAATGAAAATAATGGGTTCTCTAAAAAAATTACTGTGCATAAATTAAGGTCAAAATGGAAAGGACATTTATTCTGAATCTCCTCCATGCCTTAATTCCCATTCAAGAAAGCATAACTGTACTATATGGTTTTGATCTTCTATCAAAATTTAGATTTGTGCATAATGAAATCTTTTCAGTTTTAATTCAAACTTCCAGGGGTTTTGCTTATAAATGCTGACTATTTAATTAGCACACTTAGGACTTAAATCTTGAGAAACCAGGGCTTTTCTTTATTTTCTTCAATGTTGGATTTTCTGTATGGAATTTCACAATAATTATCATTCCTTGAAACAATTCTCCAGTAACATTATCCAGTCAGTATCCAGCATATTCCATTGTTGTATTTACAGTCATGAGCCCCTGCATTTGACTCTCTTAAGGCCTTTAGCTATAAGATATATCCTAATAAGCTGATGGGTTGTTATGAAGATAATATGATGAGAAATCTGTGGCTCTGAAATAAAGTTGAAAACAAATTAGATGCACTGTTGTTTTCTTAAACCATCTTTAGGGCTATAAAGCAATGGCTAAAAGCTGATAGTGTCCCAATTAATCTATAATTCCTTAACTAAATTTTGGTTATAGGCAACCCTCATGTCAGCAAAACTTTCACTCTAATGCAGTGGGGTCTCTGCTGAGTTTGTCAGCAAGATGCTGTTTGACCAATTGTTCCTTCCAGGAAGGAATCTTCTAACTCAGCTGGAGGGCTGCAGTACTAATGCACAAAATTTCCATCCAAATGGCAATATAGCTATTTTCTCTTGTTATTATTACCTGTTTTGAGTTTTCCAGAAAAAGTACAAACGTGACAAAACCATTTGAGATCAAAAGAGATGCAATTCAATCAATAAGGTTGGGGGGGGGAGGAGGAGAAGGACCTTTTTCATAACAGACCGAGAGCAATGTTTTTCTTACTCAGCTATTTCTTTGAAATGTACATTGCTCACCTTTATTGCCTTGTTGCAACGTGTAGGTTTAGCTTTTTATCTCTGATCAAAGTTTTTCCTCAACTATTTCAAGATTAATTAAAAAAGAAAAAGCAAGAAAAGCAAGAAGTTATGGTTGTATGCATTCAAAACTATCCTAAAAGTGGATCCCAATTTATCTGAAACATCTTAATATGTGTGTATGAGCCACATAAGAGACTTGCTTCAGTAAAAGGGAGACAAAAACCATGTTGGTTGCATCTATTTAGAAGCCTCTCTACAAGCATACTTAGAAGTCCTCCCAGATTGTTTAGCTCAACAGATTAAAGTCAGGGATTGCAGCAATGGATTTATGTACAGATATTGAAAATATGGAGTAACACATCCACACTTCCTACACGGTTTTGTCCTCCATCTGCACTTAATAGCTAGGCAGATCTCCAATCACTAGAACAGGGGTGTCAAACTCGTGGTGACACATTGTCATAAGACGTATCACAAATTTTCCCCCCTTCGCTAAACCAGGGCGTGGGCGTGGCTAGCATGTGGCATATCTGGCCTGTGGGCCATGAGTTTGACACCCCTACAATAGAATAAAGGGATATTCAGGTAGTCCTCGGCTTACAATTACAATTGAGCCCAAAATTTCTGTTCCTAAGCGAGACACTTGTTAGGTGAGTTTTGCCCCATTTTACAACCTTATTTGCTAGAGAAACATGGTTTTTAAATCAATCTGGCTTCCCCATTGACTTTGCTTGTCAGAAAGTTGCAAAAGGTGATCACATAACCCAGGGACACTGCAACTATCATAAGAACGAACCAGTTGGCAAGCATCTGAATTTTGATCAGTTGACCATGAGGTTTCTGTAATGGTCATAAGAGTGAAAAACGGTCATAAATCACAATTTTCAGTGTCATTGTAACTTCAGCTACATAGCCACTCTTCAGTTTTCAGGCTGAGGCTACTAGAATGTTCAGTTTGAAACTTTACCATGGTTCAGGTTTCAGACACAAATCTTTCCCTTTCAATCCTGGAACCTTTGAATGTATTTTTGTGCTGTGCCACTATGTTAACACAGTTCTTCTGCCTAAGGAGAAGCATATTTGTTTTAAGAAACTCCCAATTACTATTTTCTGTTCCACTCTTATTTAAAAATAACATTTTCAATTTTAATTTTAATAGATGAAAGACAAATTCCTTGCCTGCCGAATCTCATTTGGCCAATAAAGATTCTATTCTATTCTATTCTATTCTATTCTATTCTATTCTATTCTATTCTATTCTATTCCATTCCATTCCATTCCATTCCATTCCATTCCATTCCATTCCATTCCATTCCATTCTCAGTAAAGATGCTGGATTAGTTGAAATTAAGACCAGAACATGGAAAATGTATTTAGATATTGACTAAGCTTAACATTTGGAATGCAAGGATTGGGTCCGCTTACATTCAAAGATAATTTTTACTCCCCTTGGAGGAAGAAACTTGAAAGTAAAATGCACTATTATGGCGTATCCCTGACAGTTCTATTGATATTGAGGAAGATTAGACCATGTTAAAGCTTAAGGAAGATCCATGGTGTAGTAAGATAGAGAATAGCCAAATTAGCCCCAAGAACAAAATTAGTAAATCAGATTAACTTCTCTGAGCCCACAAGAGATTTAGATCTGTTAAAAACAGCCAAGCATTGAAGGGCTTTCTGATTGCTTCAACTGAATACAGGTAATCCTCTACTTACGAACGCAATTGAGCTCAAAATGTCCATTGCTACACTGTTGTTAAGTGAGTGTTGAGCCACTTTACAACAGTTCTTGCTAAGGTCGTTAAATGAATCACTGCAGTTGTTAAGTGAATTGGCTTTCCCCTTGACTTTGCTTGGGAGAAAGTTGCAAAAGGTCATCACATGATTCTGGGACAATGCAACTAGCATAAAAATACAAGTCAGTTGCCACATGTCTGGGTTTTGATCATCGGGATGCTACAACGATTATAAGTGTGAAAATCAGCCATAAGTCAGTGTCGTTGTCACTTTTAACAGTCAGTAAACAAAGTCGAGGACTATTTGTATTTTTCCTTCACAGTACTTGAAGACAGATATAAGAAGGTTCCCCACCCAGACAAATTTTGCTGATGTAGTTGAGGTCACTGAATAGCATAGCAATAGCACTTAGACTTATATATCACTTCACAGTGCTTTATAGCCCTCTTTAAGCCATTTACAGAGTCAGCATCTTACTCCCAATAATCTGGGTTCTCATTTTACCAACCTCGGAAGGATGGAAGGCTGAGTCAACCTTCAGCCTAGTGAGATTTGAACTGCCAAATTGTAGGCAGCCAGCAGTCAGCAGAAATAGCCTGCAGTACTGCATTCTAACCACTGTGCCACGGTAGTTCTTTGACCCACCCTCTTATATTGCTATTTCTATAAGATCTTTAAGAGAATTTAGGAACTCTTTATTGAAGACCCTACTAAGGCTATTCTGCAGCCACCCAGATATATTCTATGTTTAAAATCTATTAGATAAAGATCTCCCCATTTGTATTACTGGTCTTCACAACACATGCCCATTTAGTTGAGAAACAGATAAGTTAAGAAAAGATAAACAACATTGCAATACAACAATTTTTTTCTTTCATTTTTCTCTCCTCTAATATAATATCTGCTTTATTAAGGAAATTAAATCCATATATCTGTATTATTTCTTAACATCTTTTTTCTCTTTAACATGCTAGACTATGAACAAAAAAATTATCTTCCTTTAGAAGTAAGTTATTATTCTGCTATTCTGTTTATGGACCCAACATCCATATAATTTAAATAACATTGTTTTTTAACTTGGATTTCAGTATTATTATTTCTCATTACTCATTTGAAACCTTCTCAAAATGGTAAAAGATTATAATAAAGATTTGAATAGTACTGAATCTTTCCAAATCTTTGAAGTATAAATTTCATTTTCTCTTTAGTTTTTATTAAGGTGATGACATTTCATTCTGACATTAAACAATTTATATCTGCTATCCCAAATATTTATTTCCAAAGTTTGGTAAGGTGGAAATAAATCTTGACTTCTGACATTTCTTTTCACCTTTTCAGATAGGAGTATATTTCTTTTCATTGCAAGGAATAGGTAGGAAAAGGATTTTATCAAACTGCAGGCTTACCTATAGCTGGAAATTCTGGTACTAATGAATACATTTTGTAAAATAATTGGCCCAACTTGGAGTCAGATTTGATTATTCTTTAGAAATAAAGAATTCCTAAATTGCAAAATGGTATAGATGGACATTAAAATGCAAGGGAATCATATTAATATTGTATATCTTTATTAACTATGGCAAGATACTCTGGAAGTTTTTAAAATTTTCTGGGACTGTGTTTGGGGAACTGGATGATGAAATTTCATTAAAACACTTTATAGCGGGGGTGTCAAACTCGCAGCTCGTGGGCCGGATGCATGACGTGCTGGCCCCACCCCTGCCTGGTTTAACGAAGGGGGAAAAAGTCCCGATACATCACATGATGACACCGTGACAGCATGAGTTTGACACTCCTGCTTTTATAGCATAAAAAAAATCCTTTTAAAATCAAGAGGGAGTAAAAATGGCAACCATTAGCAACTGACTTCCGACTGGCTTTCTCTATCATGAAGATTATCCACAGCTATCATTACAGTCCATTAAAACCTTACGATTATGAATTGTGATTTTTTTAGATAAAAAATGACTTATAAATAGTACCGTGTTTCCCCGAAAATGAGACCCTGTCTTACATTTTTTTGAACCCTGAAATAAGCGCTTGGCCTTATTGCCGTGCGCTCAAAAGCCCGATTGGGTTTATTATCAGGGTATGTCTTATTTTGGGGAAAACAGGGTATATATACCCATCTATGCATCACACACACACACACACACACACACCCTGGAAGTGCCTGATGGTACATCCAATCTTGAACTTGCATCCATATGCAGTCTTTGTGATTATCTGGCTGAGGGGGTTCAAGTCAATGCAGAACAGTGGGGACAGTGCTTCACTTTCATATATACCACATTTGATGGCCACATATGGGAGTTATCTTCAGTCACCTTCCAGCGTTGTCTTCCAAAGTTCTATTGAGTTCTTGTAGACGCTTTAGTGCCCTGTTGACTTTGTGTAGCTTTAGGCATTCACAGATGAGTTTTGGACAATTGCTGTATCTAGAATTTGGAGAGAGAATCAGAGACAGAGAGTGAGATTTTGTATTCTGACTGACCATTTTGAGAAATAAAACAAAAGAAATCTCTCCTCATTTATAAACAAATATTTAAATCCTGGTTAAAAAAAGTTTCATTACATTTCAAAATACTCAATTTTTTAATTGACATTTTGACATTGAACACTAATTTTGGCATAAAGTTACATGATTTATCCTTGTTCAAAGGTTTTTTTTTTCTTGGACTGCTAAAAGCCCAAGCTATTTTGCAGCAGTGCTTGACAGTTTTCAAACTACTCAAATTATTTTTATATGTTATTTGATATGTATATTCAAATTTCTACAGGGCATTTGATCAGATGAGCTCTGCCACATTGTAATTAACGGCAGCAGTCTAAAGACTGTTCCTAAGCCCAAAGATATTTTAACTCCCACAATGGATGAATGGCTGCAAAAGCTGATGGAGTTAGCAGAGATGGCTAAATTGACTGCTTTAATTAAAGTAAAGAATACAAGTAACTTGGTTTTCACTTGGAAACTGCTTCTGGACTTTGTGTTTGTGGTGAAAAAAAAATGATGCTTTAGCTTTTGCTGATTAGGTAGTTTGTTGTTATAGAAATGGGTAGTAGCAAGATGGCGAACCTATGGCACGCACGCCCGAAGTGACCTGCAGAACTGGCACACAGTCGCACGCTGATCACCTGGCCTTCGTGTGTGCAGCAGTGCCAGAAACTGGAAGAGCTGGTCTTCCATTTTCCTGTGTGATCATGTGCGCCAGCCAGCATGCATGCCAGAAACCCGGAAGACAGCTGGCTGGCCTGCATGTGCGTGCCGGAAACAGGAAGTTCATTTTCGGGCGCACATCTCGGAAGCTCCTCTTCCTGATAGCAACCCAGAAGAGCTCACACACCCTTTTGGCACTCGGTGCCAAAAAGGTTTGCCATCGCTGGGCTAGTATATATTAGTATGTAAAAATAAAAAGTTGAGCCGGTATGTTACTTTTTTATTCTAAAAGAGTTCGAGGTCAAACGTTTTTTTCTTTCTTTGTCCACTTTTCTCTTACACTTCTTCCTCGTCCCCTTTTCCTCCCTTACTTTCCCATTATTTTCATTTTTCTTTATATTTTATATTTCGCTAAACTAATAAAAAATTTAAAACCAAAAGGCTGTTCCTATGGCTAGTTCAGGAATTCTGGGAGTTGAAGTCCACGGGTCATAAAGGAGCTGTAGTTGCCCACCTTTGCTCTGGACTGTCAGTGATTTAAGAGATGCTGTTGATCGATTATAACTGTGTTTTCTGTTTACTCTTGTACATATCTGGTTTGTTGTTACAAGATTGTATGAACCCACAAAATGCAGCGGTAGGTGGGGCCACCTTTCAACATCATTTTCTCCATTTTGTTATATTACTTAATTGAGAGAAATGATTTGCCTGAAGTTATAGAAGAATCCATTATCAGTACTCTGAAAGTAACACATTTCAGTTCTTTTTCTGGTGCTGCTCTGGGGCTTCAGTTCCTGAACATCTTTGTTTGCTTGCTTGCAAACTTGCTTTGTTTGTTTTTTCTGCTCTGCCATAGAAGCTATGTACTGCAGAGAAGTTTAAGTACATAACAAGAAATGCATTCACAATTGCATTCACATTGTTTTATAAAGCAACAAAACTGTGAGAAGCAGACAACTTGAGACCTCTTTTTTCTGGCAATAGATTCTGTCCTTAATATCTCCAAATTAGTAGCCCCATTCTCCTATTTGGCCTCCAGATGTTCTGAAACTTCAACATTCACAACTGGCAAGATGTTTATATATTCTGACTTGAAATTCTGATGGTTGCAGTTCAGAATGTTTGGGGTGCATTATACTGGAAAACGTTGCTTAATATCATGTCATCCTAAATTATTGTAAATTATTATAAATCTGCTGACAGAAAATATATCTGACTCAATTTTAAAATATTTCACTGAATAAGGTATAAATGGGATTTCAGAATAGAAATGCTCTGCTCGGTTTTTGAGATGGCTCTCTAAACTTTCAGGAACTAATTTAAGTTGATCTGATAGAACTGCTATATTTCACTTAACTATGTTATTTAGCAAAAGCAATTAGGTTCACTGCTGTTATACAGTGCTTTAGTTCTATTTACAGAAATTATGTGAGCTGTGGAAATTGCTATTACAGCTCTCGTCCTTCTTCTTCTGGGGTGCTGTAAAGTGGGAGAGATTATTAACTGCGTGTTTACTGTGAATATTTCTAAAAGACCAGCTGTGAAATATCGAAAACTGATCCTATCTGAATGAAGTTGGTGACAGATTAATTTCCATAAATAGATCAAAACAGCTTTGTTCTCTTGAAACCTAACAACAAATTTAAGGAGAAGATGAGCATGCTAGCAGGAGACGGATAGATAAGAAAATGGGGATTGGAAGAGAACAAAATGGTAATTATGTGAAATGTGAATGCAGAGCCCAGGTTTTTTTTTTCATTGTGTGATGCTTATATTTATAGTTCTTTGATTTCAGCAGACAATTGTTCCCAATAAAACAATTAAAATTAAGCTTTCATGTTGCATGCTGGGTTTAAAAGAAAAAAAAAACAAAAGCAGCAAATGCGGCTTTTCTTTTATAACTGCTGTTGCATCTGAAGAACCACTTCACACACACTTCACACTTTCACCGGTTGGTGAAAACCAATGTCCATTTACCAACCTAGGCCCATGCTGGGGGAGGCCTCATATACATTGTACCCTGTGCTGGTTTATGACATGGAAAGAGTGCATTTTTATTGGCGCGTAAATAATACTTGGCCAAGTATACAGGAAAAAAATGTAAGAGGTGACTTATTTTTGAAAACCCACTGGAACCATTTTATTTCTATCGCTAAAATAATATTAACATGCATAAATAAACAAAAAAGACTTACATAAGCACACTTCTTAGATTCTGTTATATGTGTGTTTAAAAAGATATAGATTTTTTGAAAATGCAATTAGATTAAAGTAGACGTCTCTCTGGACAACTAGAAATTGACTTACCTTGAGTTTATCTATTTATATATCTTGAGGGACTAAGCTGATGCATATATTTTGCATCTCTTTCCTGAAATCCAAAAGAAATTTGCAAACAGTGTTTGTCTAATGAACTGTTAATGTTTCTGATGTATTGTATCACATTTTTCCCCACATAAGTGGAAGCTGTTTGTGCACATCCAGTGTGGTGGCCCATAATTTCTACACACACTCATCTCCAGTTATTCCATCCTCAAGGGTCAGTCAGTCTTCCGAAGTTGCAGAACAGCAGAAGAAGCAAGGGGAAAAAAACACAGTTCTATTAAGAACAGCCAATATATTCAAGTCAATTTTAATGGAATCATACTGTGCAGGCTGACCTACCAATCTGAACATATTTCACAGATTTTATATACTCTGACCTGCAGAACTTTTTTATTCTCACTTTTTAAGACAACCAATTAAGGGACGATCTGAATGCATGTCTTTCATGCCTATAATAGTAACACACTCTTTTAATGTTTCAGTGGCAAATCTGGTATCCTGTCTTACAGCAATGCAGCAGTCCAGCCTCTTTCTATTATCCTGAAGTTTTCTTTATCTGCACAGCTGTAGCTTGTAAGAACAGTAGAAAGAGCAGATCTGTGTCAGAATCTTTTTCATGTGGATTTCCTAGACCTGACACTCCAACCTATGGGCCAGGGAGAACAGGGCAGGGGGGAAATGGAGAACTTGTTTACCTTTAGTAAGCTTTATGTAGGAGAATCATAATGACTTCTCAAAGGTTTCCAAAGTTGAAAGAAAGACTGCCTGACCCAACTACGTATTATTAACATACCATCCTTTTAAATCTTAATCTTACCTGTCCTTATTACATGATTAAATTATTTTTTTTAAAAAAATGCAAGAAGTTGAGAGTGACCTCAAAATTATTCTGGAATTTATCATTAACCAGACATCTAAACTGCTTCAGCAATATTGAGCAATACTTGAGCAAAATTTCCATCTTATGAATTTTTTAGGTATTTTAGTGTGCCATTTTTGTATTTCCTATTTTTTCATGCTTCTAGGTACCCTATAGAAATCATCCTAAAATTGCTATGTATCCTTTACTTTGCATATTGGTAGCATATTTTGCTTAGCTACCTTATTTGTGTACCTTGTTTATTTTATATAAATTATGTGTGAACTATTCTATTTACAAACTTGTCAGAGGACCCATGAAATTAAATGAATTCTCTTGTTTATGTATTATTTATTAGTTTTTAATTAACCTTTTAACCCAAAGAATGGTCTGGGATAATTAAATATTGAAGTGTAGTTTTCAAATGCTGTAGCATCAACACTATTAAAATGAGCAGTCTTTGTTTTGGCTAAGCAGCTTAAATAATGAAGCCAAAATCACTTATTTAGTAGCAGAAGAATTAAAGTACATTCTGTGTTGCTAGAGATCCTTCCCATCATTCTTCTAAAATGTAAATTTCAGTGATTCCAAAGAAATAAATTGCTGAAGGTTTTAAAGGTATTCTGATCTTAAATACTTCACATTCAACAAAAAGATAATGTAAAATGTTACAATTCTTCAGCTAGTTATTTAAAAAAAAAATAAGGTAGAGCCATCTTTTGAAAATTCTTAAAAACCCACAAACATTTAAAATTTGCTCTACAAATATTGAATTACAACATAACACATACACACTCATTAATTGATAGTAAAATACTTTATGAGTGGAGTTGAATAAATCCAGCTATGAGTAAGATTTGTCAAACTGTACATTTAAATTGAAAAAAAAAAGGAATTTTGCTAAATTGAAAAAAAGCAGTTTTGTTAAGAATATTTTAAGCGTCCTGATTGTAATCAGCGAGTCATTCTCATTGTGATTGTAATTTGATTGTAATTTACTTTTCCCAATTGGTGACCATTGGTTTAATTTGACTTCTCTGTTTAAGGCAAGCATAATTTACTATAGGCGTCATTCAAAACTTTTTTGCAGCAAGACCCACTCAAAAGAAAGACAAAGAAATAACTTTTAAAATTTAAAATTTTATCTAAATTATTTATTCCATTTCTTCTATTTTCTCTGATGCAATAGTATTTCCAGGTTCTGAAATGATGTTCTATAGAGGAAAATAATTTATTAAAAGGTAACTACAGTAAGAATTGTTAAAGGAATATGCAAGTTTTAAGATGATGAAACCTATGCAGATAACCCTTGCCTTGCAACTGCATCATTCAGTAACTGCTCTAAGTTACAGTGGTGCTGGGGGGAAAAAAGCTTTATCACTATTTGCTTCACAGAATCCCTGAATAACATCATCACAGGCAATATACATTATCCTGTAGCTGACCTGTTATTGTTTTTTCCTCCCTTGTACAGTGGACAGATTGGCGAGAAAGGGATTACAAGAGAATAAGCAGAGACCACAGTGGTGAATGCATCAGCTGTTTGTACAGCATACTCGCAGTGTACTTAGGAGACTTGCTGATACCACTGGATTTCTTTCTATATGTATTCCCCTTTGTGTATTAGCTTACTCTCCTGTAACCTCTTTCTCTCCAATGAAAGTAAATACAAACATTAATTCTCTTCTTGCTGATTATCTCTAAAATTGTCCCATAGGAAGTGAGACTGATCCCAACTTCAACCACTTCTAGAAACAGTTGGAGATGAAACCCTTCCAGAGGGCATTTGTGATTTGACACCATTGTTCTGAATTGATTGTTGTATATTTTTTGGTTTATACATTTTATGTTTTTGGATCTTACATTACTGTGTGTGTTTTAACATCTATGTGCTTGTGAAATGAGTCTTGTGGGATTGCAACAGGCTATAAACATAACATATGAACAAAATAATAATTAAATTCATTTCTACTGTTAATTGCGGTGAATTTTCCAAAAGACAACTATCATAGTTATAAGGAGAGCAAGAAATAAAACTTTTCTCTGACTTCTATCATGGCAATCAGTCATCAGCAGATCAGTACTTCTTCATAGTGCTGTGTCATAAGAATCATAAGTGTACAAAGCCTGATTGATGTAACATTTTATATAAACATGTCCTATTTTTGTGTCCTATTAAGATATTATGTATTTTAATATATACTAACTATATTTGAATGAGGAGGCAGCAACCAGTGATATTTGCAATCTCTCTCTCTCTCTCTCTCTCTCTCTCTCTCTCTCTCTCTCTCTCTCTCCCCCCCCTCCCTCCCTCCCTCCCTCCATTCACTTAGCAGCCATTTTGCTTAACAATCTATTCTTTGGAACAGAACTTTGTCAATAAATGGGGGAGCAGGTCAGGGATGGGTTCTACTTACCTTTGGTTCGCAATGGACCACGCATGCATGCGCTCTTTTTGCTCGCGTGTGTGCACACTCTTCTGCACAAGTGCAGAAGCATTTTGATGATGTCGGGGTCGGTGGGCAGAGCCTCCCGCCAGTTTTACTACCGGTTCTATAGAACTGGTGCGAACCGGGGGGCAACTCACAACTGGAGCATGTGCATATTACTTTTTTCATGCTATAGAAAGAAATGATGCATCAAACCTGTTCTAAATTTTAAACAAACAAACAAACAAAACACTTACCAAATTGTTTTAGCCTAACACCTAATAATTTGACTATTACTTCTTTGTTGAATTTCATTTCGGATGTTTGGAATAGAAGAATTATGTCCTAATGTGATAGCTCTATGTGATAGATTTGTTTCAGAAGACAAACATCACATTAAAAAATTGGTGCAGGAAATTCTTCTAGCAGATTTGGAAAGAACACATATTCTGAGCTTAATGAAAGGAAAGTGATAGAAATCTAATCAATTAATAAATAAAAATGAACAAAGGAATTATCTTTACACTGAACAGAGTGATTGAAATGGTCATTCTCCCAGCTCCAACGGCACATGGAAGTCCTTTTTTTTCCTATGAACAGGAACTATTGAGATCATGTAGCACATCCATGGAAACAGAAGATGGAACTACAAACACAAAATTATCTAAAAAGGAAAAGAAAATCCACACCAATTCCTATTCTATGTAGACAGAATATATTTATATTAAGAGCCACAGTTGCGCAGTGGTTAGAGTGCACTACTGCAGGCTGCTTCTACTGATTGCTGGCTGCCTATAATTTGGTAGTTCAAGGGACTTCCGGCGGTGACAGTTTGGCAGTTCAAATCTCACCAGGCTCAAGGTTGACTTCAGCCTTCCAGCCTTCCAAGGTGGTAAAATGAGGACCCAAATTGTTGTGAGCAACATGCTGACTCTGTAAACAGCTTAGAGAGGATTGTAAAGCCCTGTAAAGCGGTATATAAGTCTAAATGCTATTGCTATTATAATTCTTTACCATTGCTATAGAGGCAATATCTTCTGATTTGCTGACTAAAACTCTGGCTACTTTCTCACTGTTTAAATCCCAGCCTAAAAGCAAGTTGAGCTGAATCGTGATGTCTCAAAACAACTATCCTGTGATAAAGATGGAAAACAGCTCCAACAGAAGTGGGTGGGTGGGTGGTAGAGGTACACCCACAAAAATAAGAAATAGTATAGTAATAGGTGCTTCAGCACTTATGCATCAATCCAGTCAGTGGAAATCAAAGTTCAAGTTTTTACTGAGACTGGAAATAAGCATAAGCCTAGTGCTCTGAATCTCTATTAATGAATTACCACAATAAGGCCTGTGCAAGGCTGAAATATTTGCAAGAAAACCAACAAAACCAGGGGATTATTTCTTAAAATTTGCAATCCTCTTGCTGAAAGTTTGGTATTTAGCAAACAAACTGTATGTCTTATTAATTTTTCTCTTGCTTTCCACCGTGTTACTTTCAATCTCTGCTATACAAGCTTCTCTTTGTGATTGTGTGGGTATAGCTATGAGTTCTAATGGGTAAACAAGTTTTTTTGACAAGTAACAAGCATTTTTCATCTCCCATATGATATATAACCCAGGTCCATACAACATGACCGGCATGTTATAGTAGTACTACCTGATAAGGTTTTTGAGGGGAGGGTTGATTTGGAGGGACGGAGGGAAATTAAAGTTTCAGTTGTACAAATTGCCCATTCATAGAATCACTGCCTGCAGCTATATCTCAGAGCACAGATGTTTCAAGTGAAAAGCAATAAAATTATAGTGAGCTCATTTCATATATTTGGACACCTTTAAGGTATGGATGGGGCATGCTAAACAAGTGCTTGCCATAGCTCAGCAATACGCTAATATGAATACAGAAAAAATGTATCTGATAACTATTGTTATAGGAATTTGCCAATGCTTTTAAAGTTCACTGGCACGACTGTATTCCCTTGACCTTTATCAGAAATACCTTCAAAGATTTTTCTGTTGCTAGTTGAAGTTGAAATGACACAAGACCTTTAAACTCCCTTTTCCTTGTTCCTGGATGCTGGACTAATATTTAATATCCTGCAAACCCCCACCCCCCACCTTGTTTCTCACTCCATTTCCATTCTATTATACATATTGTTGCTCTCTGTGGCTATTGGTATGCAAAGCAGAATTGCTTTCTGCACACTTCTCTTCTCTTTGATCACAGGAGAAACTGAGAGGTTTTGCACTTTATGAAAACTTCAAGGCTGTCAACAATTATCCATGTTCCCATTACGTACTATAAGTATATTGTGAATTGTTGCAACTGGAAAGTGCAGCTCATGTTGTTAACCCATGCAGGTATTAAAATCATCTATACAAGTGTTCCCAAAATAGGCACACATCTTCAAGATGCCAACTCTGAGGAACGCTGATCTATATCAATAGCATTGAATCGTCTAGGCTAGACGATCTAGAATTGTTCAAGGCTTTCAAGTTTAAGACTCTCAATGGTCCCAATAAAGGAGAATATTTGTAGTTCAGGGTTGAAATGAGGGCTCCTTGGTACTCTGATTACAGACTCTAAATGGTCTTATCCCTTGCTGTACAAATTACAAAGAGACTTGTATAGCAAGGGCCTTCAGAGTCTGAAGGTCCTTGGTGCTCTCTGAGCTTGGTTGTTTTCTTGTAGAAGTTTCATTATCCAAACTAGGCAACATCATCAGTGCCTATCAGTAATGAAACATTTGCCAAAAAACAACCAACTCAGAGAGCACCAAGACGCTAAATGGTTTTGGCCCTTGCTATACAAACCTCTTTGTAATTTGTTCTGAACATCTGTGATTAATATCATCTGTGTGAAAGTTTCTATTGAAAATATTACCACTTTCAGAAGGACTACTTATCTTTGTAAAATAATAGAATACCTTGCTTATCTTTTCAACTGGCTTTTCAAATTACACATCTCGTTTTGTTTAGGGGTTTAAGGTTGTTTTATTGGGCTTTCATATGTTTTTGTTTTAAGGTCTGACAAATTTGGTGGCTTTTTAGCAGGAAAATAGCAGAAAGAAAAAGTAATGATACCTTACTAACTGATTACAGTGATTGCCAAATTATATTGTAATTATGTGCCAATTATATTATAATTATATTGTAATTATACATAGTATGATGAAAAGACATTAAAATATCACTTAAAGGCCCTCCTTACCTGTCCTGGACATACATTTCTTTTGTAGAATATTCCTTTCTCCCAATTGATGATTGTTCAAAATACACATTAAATCCTACCAATTATATTCATCTTAGTATATAAGAAGGAATAAAATCAAATAAAAATTAGTCAATTTAGTGAAAAGTTTCAAATAAATATCCCATTGCTCTTATTCTTTTAACTATATGAATTCTTCTTAAGTCCTTTTATTATGGCACTTATTTAGCTAGAAGAACATTGGCATCTCAGAAACCTTAATTTTCCACACTCTCTGTACTTCTATAGACTTATTTCAGTTAGACATTCATGAATAACAATATGTTACCAAATTCATAAAATTCAGTTGTCTACAGCAAATAAGCCAACATTCTGACTTTGAGTTGTTGATCATGCTTGATTGCCACATAACCCTATGTGGTTTAGACTTCTAAAGACAGGGATGCGGAATCTGGTACCCTTTGTGTGATGTTGAAGTGTTATTCCTCGATGTTGGGAATTATAGCTCCACATCAACCAGTGGGTCAAAGATTCCATATATGTATTAGTGACTGCATGTACACAAGTCAAACAGGACAGTGGTCTAGACCGAAAGGATCATAGTGTCTATCACAAATGGAATAAATGCAGGTAAAATATTAAATAACTTAGGTATTTCAACTTCCTGCCTTGGAGCCTTGGTGGCACAGCAGACTAAAGTGTTGTTAAGTAACACCAGCTGCCTGCAATTACTACAAGTTCGAATCTCACCAAGTTCAAGGTTGATTCAGCCTTCATCCTTTCAAGGTAGGTAAAATGAGGACCTGGATGGGGGGGCAATAAACTGATTTTGTATAAAAAAGAACACCACTTGGGGGGGGTGAAAGCCCTACTAAGCAGGTATATACAAAAGTATGAAGGCTATTGCTTAACGCATTGTAAGCCGCCCTGAGTCTCTGGAGAAGGGTGGCATATAAATTGAACCAATAAACAATAAAAATAATTCAGTTACTTTCCATATTATAAGCAGCTATCTCTTTTATTCCCAGTAACATGAGATTCTCTAATTGATTACATATAGAAAAATAATGAACAATAATGAAAAGTTTATTTAAAAGGTGCAATATCTAAAGGAAACTACCACTCGGTTTTAAATCTTTACTTTGAGGAGCCTTTTGTCTAAAAGAGTAATCATTTTACCTGTGTTTCAGAGATTCTCGCCACTGAAAGTACATCAGTCAAATCTTCAGCTATCTTAATTGTTGCCTGAACGACTCACTCATTTAGCGGGGAATTGTATTGAACTGACTCAGTTCCATAGCTGAAGGTAATGGCTTCAGGAGAAAATAGATCTCTATAATGGATTAATTACAATGCTACAAGCACTGTGAATTCTTCTTTCACTGAAAGCACAATGGAAGTCAAAATGAGAAGTCACTAAACCTGATCAGCGATTTTCTGTCTTTCCCTTCCTTTGATTTATGAACATGTAACCCACCATATGTTATGTCGGGGAAAGAGAAATGGTGATGAAAAGCACTGTAATTTATCAATGATCATTTCTTCTTTTCCCTTCCATGTAGAGTGTAAGAAATGTTAAATAATCTTGGTCTACATAACAAAGTGGGAACAGGCTTTAAGGAATGGATGGCAGCCATTATCAGCAATGCAAAACTGAAATAAAGAAGATGGAGAACTTCTTTATTTCAGTGATTGGGTTAACACAATGTATAACAATTTGGTACTATTACATCTAATGTTCCCTTTATTCTTTACTTTGCAATTCAATTCAATTTGGTGAAAAGCCAAATGCAAAGCCCCCCCCCCCCAAAAAAATTAATTGTTTGGAATACATGATTAGTAAGCAGTATAAACCAATCTGTTTACTCACAGATAAATTTTATTACTGTAATTGGTTCTTATTCTATAGCCAAATTTTATGATTATGATCCAGCAAATCCATAGTATTCTCTTAAAGTAATCACAAAATGCAGTTCTGTAGCATAGAAATAAAATATGTCAGTATATTTTATTCAAATGCAAATTAATAACCTAAAAACAATATAATATAGAAAAACAGTATATATTGTAAATGAAACACATGTCTAAATCTAATAAAAACATAACCATATTTAGGTTAAGTAAAAATAAATACTTCTCAGGACTAAATTATACTGTCAAACTCTTAAGCAAAACTACAGTGTCTCTACTCTTGGCTGTAATAAGATTTATAGAAAACACCCACATTTGTATACTGAAATATGAAGAATGAAGGAAAATAGGCCAAACTCACTTGTCAATACAGCACCTTATTTCTATGTTATTTTCTACAAATTGCTCACATTCACAATTCATTTATTGGACTTCCGGTTTGGCATCGCAGTGAGACAGTCGGGGAAATAGCGGGCTCTGATGAGCACCACGAAAACCCCGGCTGCCGAACCGCTGCCGATGGGTCTTCGGACCGGAACGGAACCATTCTGCAGGGACGGGAGAAAAGGAGGGGTACCTCGGATGGCCAAGAGGAACAGGCAAGTTCCTCGGAGGTCAGAGGGAACCTTCTGTGAGCTGGCGGCGGGGGGCGGCTGCCATGGCAGCTGCCACAAAGCTGGGACAACCAGGCTAAGAGATGTGCAGGAGGAGAGTAGATTGAAACGCAGCATTTTGAAGCCGGGTGAGTGACAACCAACCCAGGCTTGCAACAATGCTTAGAGCAATATTATTAACTATAAGACCTCTAGCCTTAAAAAAGCGACTGAACAACAGAGGGGCTATGGAAAGTTTAAAATGTAATTTTAAAGAGACAATGACCTGACAAACAACTAACTCTGGAACAGAACTAATGGAATTAAATATCGAGACATGGTGAAAAGACTAGATATTTTAAAACTGGAATTGGATTTTTTTTTTAAAGAAGATGATTTGATACTTTTAAAATCAATGGAAGAAAAGTAACCAAACCGGACTATTATATAATTGTAACAGAATGGATACTTGCATGACTAATGGAAAATTTGGATTGTAGAGGGATACCTTCTGGTCTAAAAAAGAACATTGTAACTTGTTTTTGTTATGGAAAATTTTGAACTTTACAAATAATAGTCGTGGGATTTTGCGTAGGAGGTTTTTTTTTTTCCTTGTCTGCAGGCAGCTCAACTTTGATGAAAAGAAAAGGAAACTACAATGGAACTCCTATAATTGGAATGATAACAATTTTAAAAATTGGTGCAGGAACAAAAGAAGGATTTAGTACAGGCTTAAGAGAAGAGAACTTGATGCATTTTATCCGGATTAAAAATAAGAAAAAGACTTAATATGACATATGGACGACAAAATTTGAAGACTTTGAAAATGGAAGGAAATATATATTAGCAGGCAAGAAAGTGAAGAAATGAGACACGGCTGGAAAAAGAAAAAAGAAGAATTAAAACAATGTGATAAAAAATGAAAAATGTATAGGTGGTGGTAATAAAAAAGGAGGTTCTTATAAGATAATTATGAATATATAAGAATATGAGAAGAATATGACACAGATATATAAAATTGAAATATTGATGAAAATTAGAATATAAGAGAAATTAAGCATGTTAAAAGAGAATTTTAAATTTAATTTTAAGCAAGAGCCATGTCTCAATGTTAAAATTGTCATAAAAAAGGATAATGATAAATATGATTAACTGAAATAAGCAATGTATAGATGGATGGAAACAACAAAGGATGTTGGGATTAATAGTAAAGCTAACTATGATTATGCGGTGATCAACAGCCAAAAAACAAAAAATGATTATGCTGTATTTAACAGCCAAAAAACAAAAATGATTATGTTGGGTAGGACAACAAAACAAAGAGAATTTTGCTGGGAGTAACAGTAAAAATGAAATGATTATGTTGGGTTTAACAACAAAGATAAAGATGTTAGGTTTAAAAGTAAAAATAAAATGACTATGCTGGGATTTACAGCCAAAAAAAAAATTATTATACTGGGTAGGACAGCAAAAATAGGGAGGAATATGTTGAGATTAACAGTAAAAATGAAATGTATAAATTGGATTTAACAACAGAAATAAAGATGATAATGATGAGTTTAACAGTAAAATAAAATGATTATGTTGAAATTAACAGCCAAAAAATAAAAATTATTATGTCGTAAAGTAATGAAGATGAATAAAATGGGAATAATAGTTAAAATATTTTTTAAATGTTTATAATAACTGTAATGATTTAGATTGTTAAAATATATCCATCTAAACAAAAAGGAAGAGAAAAATGGAATGATATTTGGTTAGGATCTAAGATTTAAGTAACGGGTTTTGGGGGTAATGGCATACTTGATAGAATTTAGAGAAATAACTGTGTAAAATATTAAGTTGTGTTAGTTGGAAGCTAAGAATTGTTAGTGATTTGTACTAATTTGTGACCGGATCAATGCTTCGTTTTGGAAAAGATGTGTTTTATGTTTGTGTTTTAAAAAATAAAAAACTTTTTTCAAAAAAAAAATCATTTATTATAAGCGCTCCTTGAATTTGAGTTGAGTTGACTTAAAATTTGAAGAGAAAATCATCCAGGTTAACATTTGGATAAATTATCCAAGAAAAGCTTGTTTTGAATATTTACTCTCTGCTGAGTAAACAGGAAAATCGAACCAATGAATAGTGTTTTTCTCGCAAAGTATTGAAAAAAAATTATGAATCCAGGAAGACCATAGTGACATTTAAAACTACAGTCAGAACCTGAGATATTACAATAGGCAATATATAAAAAATGTGTTTGACATATTTCTGTCCCTACATCAGATTATTTCTAATATTTTAATATATACTACTAGTAGACTTAATCTTGAGGTGAGATGGTCTGCAAATAAATCAAATATATGTAAAATATTACTACAGAATATAACAGACTTGCTTCTATACTTTTCTGTAACTTTGGCACAATAATTGAACTAATCACAGTGTTGGATAAATTGGGTTTTCATTTTCCATTTCTGTGTAATTATTCCTAAGATAAAAGGCCAATGCTGACCTAACAAATGAAGTCCAGCCCAATTCACTGAGAGAGGTGTTGCTACAAAGGAATTTCAAATATCTGCTTTCTTTACATAATTGTACAAACCTATGTGGTCAAATATTTCATATCATGGTACATGTCTTAAATTAATGAAAGAGGTTAGTTCTCAGGTTATGACCATTTGTTGTCAGATGTGAAAGAGCATGTTCATGTGTAAAGGTTCAGTTTAACTGATACATTGCTAAAAACCTGTCCATAGCAATTTTCTCAACTATAATAGAAGCACTGGTTATATTTAGATAAGGGTCAATGGCAACTGGGGGGGGGGGGTGGACTTTATTTGTGGCTAGATAATGATTCTAGGCTGATTGATCTTTTTAACGCCTCCCCCTGGCTATGCCAGTCCTTCTCCTACAGCAACTACAGCAAAGTTAGACAGTGCTGAATGAGTGGTCTTCAGAGTTCCAACAATGGGAAGCCGACAGGAAGTTGAAAGTTGTGATCAAGTTAGGTCTTCATTTAATGATCCAAATGGTCCTCATTTAATGGTGGCAACCGTTACGGGAAGAATTGCTGTTGCTAGGTGATGCGATCATGGGACATCATATTTTATGACTGTGTTTCTTAGTGATGGAGTTCCCAGTCCCAATTGCCGCTGTAACCTGAGGACTACCTATACTTGCATGGTAGAAGATCCTTGTAGTGTTGTCTAAGATATATATTCCTTGGCCAATTCAGTCATGTACTTTTTTACAAATAGTTTTTGTAAAACAAAATAGTTTTTTAGAATATTGGCATGGACAATCTTACTAATAAGATAACAGACATTTATCAATTTGTTTTTAACCAAAATTTTTTATAGGCTAGCTCTTAAAACAACCATCAATATTCCACATCTGATAGACTCATGATGTCATAACAGACAGCATGGTGAACATGAATATTAAGAATCACTGATTATTTAAATTAAACTGCAAATTTGAAAAAAAAAATACAATTTTACCTTTTCCGTCTTGCTTTTTCGATAGGTGAAATGCTCTGCTGGTGATTTAATATATTCTAACGGTTGCTTTATTATCCTTAGGGGATGCTTTCCCATTTCATTTCCTGTTACAAAACGTCAAATAAATGCTTATAATTTGCTCTACAATCAACAGGGAATATAGTTCTGAAACTTGCCTAGACTGCATAAAATCAGTTTGGTCGTTATTTAAAGCCCCTAGGATAAAATTGCCTGTACATTTCCTATAAGCAAATATATGCATTATTAGCTGTAAGACTCTCATTTTCTTATTTCTTAATTGTGTGTTTAAGGAATATATCAAACTGAGGGAAAGTAATATGTAAACAGCTTGCTGATCAGGAAGAATCAGCCAAAATATCAGACCTAAATTACTGCTGTGCCAGAATGCAGATGAGTCACTAGTTGAGTAATTTCAAATCAATTTTCAGTCTTAAAATTTAGATGCATCAATTTTGCTTTATAAAATTGTGCATAATATAGTAGAGATCTCAGTGTAAAAAATCCCTTCATTTGGGCTTCAAAGCATTCTATGTTATATATTCAAAATGTGTGTTCTCTCTTTCTCAAAGCTAGTTTTGAATACTAGATATAATTGGGAAAAAAGAAAGGCTAAAGGAATATCTACTGAAACAGAATAAACCAAATTGAAATTAACAGCAAAAAAGTTTAGGTCCCATGATGCAGAGATGTTCAACATATCCCATCCTTTTGGAAGTCTTAAAAATCAAGTTTATTTGAGAACTTGATTTAAATATCCGCTTTCTATAACTGCACTGTTTTCAAAGTTTGATTATTCTATGCTGCATGCCATTCTGTATAGGTAGTTTGTAAAATGCCCTCCGTGGCCCAATGCTGACCTTATGGTAGGAGTACTACGTTGATTAGAAATGAAAATAGTTTTTATTAGGGATATGTAATTTAGCATCGTTAAAAGTCCATACTTTGCAAGGTTTGAGGATGCATATCAAGCACTTCTCGTTGAAACATCTCTAGCTTCTACATTATCAAGCAGTCACAGAAACCATATGCCCCGTTTTTGGCTTTCCATTACAATTTTATAATACTAAACGTATCTATTGAAAAGGCCACCAACTCCACTGAGATTTATTGCCTTCCCTTTGAGTATAGAAATGCGAGTTTAGCTTCCTCAGAAACAAAACAAAACAAAACAAAAACCTGAATAAAAATAGGTTAGTCTCTGTTTTGTACTCTTTTTTTAATCTTTAAGCAGAAGTAATTATAGAAAATGCTATAAAATACTGGTTTATACCTTAAAATCAATCTGGGGATGTGCTCAATCGACAGTGGTCAAATTCTTTTTTGCCCTGTCTTTGATTAATTACCATTTTGTTATTACCAGCTCTGTTGGGATTTTTGTTGTTTGGGATGTATAATGAGAGTATAGTGGTACTCAGTGAAATAACGAAGGGTTGTCCAGAATATTTTTTGTTTTCAGCAAGAATTTGAATACCTTAACTTAGTATATCTTCTGACATTACATCATGTATGTCTGCGGATAAAAGCAACAATAGCAGCCCATAGTATTTCTGGTCCCTTTTTAAAACAATGTCATCTGATAGGACCCAGGCAGCATGTTTCTGTCATAGTGCCCATCTTATGAAATCATATCTCCCAAGAGGTTTGAGCCACCCCAACATCCTCTGAATGGTCCTCTTTTTTTAAAAAAAAGTACAAAATACTATATTGTTGTAAAATATTATAATATCTCTGCTTTAGCAGCACATATCGGTTCATCCTTTGATTAGAAGACAGATTACACCTTTCCAACAAATTCCTTGACATCTGGAACAGTATCACATTTTCAATTTCTCAGTATGATTCTTTTAGCTACCCCTTCCCTCAATTAGCAGCCAAATCTCAAAATTATGGTGAATAGCTTTCAGCATAGAAAATCTGATGCCCATCATTTCAGATACATTCTTTGGAAATACTATTTTCCCCTAATATAATGTTAAAAACTCTCCTCTTGCAGGAAGAAAATATTCCCTTCTTTCCTTCCTTCCTTCCTTCCACCCGCCTTTTTTTTTTTTTTTTTTTTTTTTTTTGCCTTCAAGTCACCATTGATTCCTGATCACTGCCTGGATTAAGTCTTGCAGGGTTTTTTTTTGGGGGGGGGGCATGATTTCAGAAGTAGTTTACTCATGCCTCCTTCCTAGGGCTGAGAGAGAATGACTCGCCAAAGTCATCCAGCCAGATTTCATGCCTAAAGCAGGATTAGAACTCACAGTCTTCTGGTTTCTAGTCTAATGCCTTAAGTATTAGACTGGCTCTCAAGAAGAATCTATGACTTATTCAGTGAAGAAGATGAAGTTTTAAGTTCATTATCTCTGATATATTACTGTAGAAATATTAGATTATCTTTATGTCTATTTATTATTAAATAAAAATACATTTAATAATATTTCATATCTCTTTCACATTTCAATTTAATAAACAACCCAACATGCTTGGGTTAAACAACCCAAGCATGTAAAAGGATCAAATATAATATACTTACCTATAGGCTCCATAATAAAAAAACCTCTTTCAAAAACAAGGAATATTTAAATTACAAATAAGTATATACATTATATATGAATACAGAAAATTACAATGAGATTAATACTACCAGGGACTATAAAAACTATAACTGAACTCAAGTAATATACAACTAACATACTTCCCACCAAAAAGAATTAAACCAATGACAATAAACAAGACATAAATTGACTTCCATAGAGAGCTAATTCACCATCTCAAGTCCCCCCTTCTCCTCCTTCCATCCCTCTGTTGTTGAAGAAACAGGAAACAAAATCAGTGTTAACACTGGAACATTTGTACTTAGACTCAAGAGATAGCACTACTAGGAAGACAGAAACAAAATAAAGAATTATTCCCATAACAACATAAGCCTTCCAAAATGGTGACAATCAGTCATTGCACTCATGCTTGAGCTGATCAGAGATGGACTGACAAAAAATAGCAGGAAATAAGAACAAAAACTTAGTAGATTTCTTTTTTGCCAAAACCTTAGCCAAAGAAAATTCCTTCATCAAGAAGATCCATGTCTCAGAAATATCACTGAATACTTGGAATTTATATTCCTCATATCTAAATGAAGTATCCTCACTCAAAACCATAACATGAGCAGCAGCCTTGAGGAATTTGACAATAATGTAAGGAGCACTCTTTGGGATCCTCAAATGTGATTTAACCCAATAAGCATCCTATTGTATATTTCCATTCCTGGAGTCAATGAAAGTGTCTCTCGCAAGTATTTTTCCAGCAAATCAGACAAAGTTTCTGTAGTTTGTATATTTGTAGGAAGTTGCCTTATCTTTAAGTTTCTGGGTGGGCTAGCTCTCCTTGTAGTTTAAACAAAACTTTATCATAGAGATCTATTTTCTTTTCTTGCTTTTCCATTGTAAGTTCACTTGTCTTCTGTCTAGGTTCATGAGAACAAGTTACTGTGTTCACATTTTCCATTCCTCTTTCAACTTATCAATTTATGTTTTCATAGTTTTCATTTCTTCTCATATGTTCACATTGCCATCCAGAGTAATAATATTTTTTTAATCCAGTAAGCCAATGTTTTTACAGATGTTAGTCATCTCATAAAATAATGTGCCATGATTATCCTCCATAAAAATACATATTGATTACAATTTGTCCAACACCTGAGGGTTGATTCATCCTGGAAAAGATTCTCTGTCCCAGATCAAATTAAACCTGAAAATACAGGAGACATTTCTGCTTTAGAAAACTCGGCAACCATTTAATTTCACCATCAAGACTAATTAATCTATAGGAGAGAGGCTGGGAAATCTCTCCTTTATTTGTTTTTTTTTTCACCTTTATTTTACAAGGCACAGTTAACTCTTCTTAAAAAGTACAAATGTATGCTTAGCAAAGTTAAAAATGAAAAATAGATGTGTAAAAAAGGCTAATCAAACTTTTTTCCAACTAAAGTATTCTAAAGGAACAGAATAGAACAGAACAACAGAGTTGGAAACTCTAGAGGCCTTCTACTTCAACCCCCTGCTCAGGCAGGAAACCCTACCCCATTTCAGACAAAAGGTTGTCCAGTCTCTTCTTAAAAACTTCCAGTGTTGGAACATCCACAACTTCTGGAGGCAAATCATTCCACTGTTAATTGTTCTAATTGTCAGGAAATTTATCCTTAGTTCTAGGTTGCGTCTCTCGTTGATTGATGTATGCAATTCATATATCATCATTATGAATTTCAAAGGAAATCCAAATCTACAGCAAACACGTACTGCTTATATATTTTGTCAAAAACTTTTTCAGCATCTAAGGATAAGATTACAAATTGGTCTTCACTTTTGTTCAGGACTATTAAATCTACACCTAAGCTAAGCTAAGCTAACCTAAAATTGTCCACTGCTTGTCAACTTTTTATAAACCCAGCTTGATCATTTTTAATAACAAACACTTGCTGTAATCATTTTGTTAGCACTCCTGTTAAGATTTTTATATCAATGTTAATCAGTGAGATTGAACACTGGTCATGATCTTTACCTAGTTTTGGTGTAACTATAATATAAGCTTGATTAAATACTTCTGATAATATTCCCTTATCAAGTATCTCATCATATAATTGACAAAGTTTTGGCACCAAAAATTAGGAATGCCTTTAGAAGTAGACTTTATATGGATGAATGTAATGAAATATGGGATATAGTAGGTTTAAAAAAGCAGGATAGTTAAATACAAGTAGTACTCAACCTATGACTGGTCATTTAATGACCATTGAAAGGGTCACTTTTATGGCCTATAAAGTACTTCTGGCAATCATAAAATGTCTCTTCTTCTCCTTTGCACTCACATGACCACTGTTCAGATGCTTGCCTACCAATTTACGTTTTTTTTAAAAAAATTTTATTATTTTTAAAAGTAAAACAATGGACATTGCTCAATGTTTCTGGTTTCTAACATTTGCGTCAAATTCAAGTTAATAAGTAATACATTCCTTAATCTATATACAAATTTACATATCTCCTGTTTCATTATATATTAAGTATACAGTATTTTACTTCCTAAACAGCTATACATATATTTAATAAACCTATACTACATTCACAAATTCAATATACCTTGATATATTCATATACATTGATATATACATTTCCAAACATTCATTATCCCTTGTTTTTGGCATTATTCCTCTTATCTAACCAATTATAAAATTTATTCCAGACTTCATAGTATGTTGATTCCCTTTTGTCCTTGAGTTCTAAAGTAAGTCTGCCCATCTCTGCACAGCTGTAAATTTTGTGTATTACTTCTTCTTCTGAGGATATTTCTTTACACTTCTATTTTTGAGCAAATGCTAATCTTGCCGTGGTAAATATATGCAATATTAAATAGGTTACATTTTTGTCATATTTGCCATCTGTCATGCCCAGTAAGAAAGATTCCGGCTTGACTTCTATTTTGAATATTAACATTTCTTCTAACCAGCTCCTTATTTGATGCCAAAACCTTTTTGCTTCATGAGCAAAAACAGCACCAACTCATGTTTACGACATGCCAAACATCCTGTGATCATGTGAGCCTCCTTGCAATCTTTTTTGCTGGCTTCCAGAGAAAGTTAGTGGGGAAGTGACAGGAAAGCTTGCAGGTGGATGGCATGGAGTGGAGCTGAAATCTCTTGTGGGACTGCAGGAAGGGAGCTGAAATCTGAAGATTTCAACTCAATTCCTGCAGCCTGCAGGAATTCAAAATAATTCAAGGGAGCTGAAATCCTTTCCTGGGCTGTGGGAACTTTTGAGAGTGAAAGGGCTGCCCTCCTCAGCCCTTCTAAGGCTTTAGATACAATTCCAAAAGTAATGTATATGTGAGTGAATACACTAAACTTCTTTCAAAAATACCAGTGTGCTTGTGAGTCAAGAGGCAATGCTCTTAAAAGTGGCAACACTACTTTGGGTTTCCTTAACTGGTTGCTGTTAAGTGGAATGTAGCTTATCTTTTTAACCACAGTTTTTTCCCATTTAAAAAAAAAATCACTTGGTTTTCTTAGATTTTTAATATGCTAAAAGTGAAGCATACAACGAAAACTAAAATTGTATGTGAATCCTGATTATTCATAGACATATGAAGGGCATTATGTGATGGGAAGATTATGAACAAAGGTATGATACTTGGATTCCCAAGCTAGGTTTAATTTTGACTTGAAAGATTTTTTAATTTGGTCTATGTCTCCAGGAAGAATGGATATTTTAGATTTGCCTTTACTCAGTTATCCTGAAACTTTAAATTGGTCCTTGTGTAGTCTATTTTGATACACACAGATAATGAAGCAGATATGCATCTCTATTTTGGTCATTCACACACTAGCCAAATAGGCATTTATTAATGCATTTGAAGTTTTATTTGAATTGTTCTCTAGAAAGTTTCTATTGCCATACATAATTGATGAATATTTGCTTTTTTGTGGCAGCTCAAGAATATTTCATTTGTAAGAGGGAATAAAGCTACCCTGCATTCTTTAGTCATGCAATCATTAATTTCTTCAATTGTTGTTTAATGGAAAAGAGACTATTTGTGCAATGGTTTGCGTTTAAGTTTGAATAATGATGTGATATGATACAAAGACTATTTGCATTTAAGCAATCCCCTAGAAGACATGGGGACTTCATCTCCCAGAATTCCCCACCCAGCCAGTTAGGTTTTCTTTCATCTATTTTATGACTGAATGAAAACTGCATAGTGAGTAAATTACCAGCATTTGTTCCACTCTTGGTTTTTTCCTGATTTCAGGAAAAATTATATATTATTCATCATCTGTGCTTGCATCCATGTGCATATGGATACATGAGCTTAAAAGGATTTTCACAGCCCTCTTTCTGGCTCGTGCAGTATACAGGTGAGTGGTGACATTCAAATTTTTTCCCTACCGTTTCTGTGGCCGTGACTAGGTGGGGGAAGGGGTTCCTGTGACTGAGTGGGTGTGGCCAACTTGATGTCACTCATGGCCACACCCACTCAGTCACATTAGCCCTCCCCACCAAGCTATGCCCACAAACCTGGTAGGAAAAAATGTCTGTATGAGCACAAGAAGGGCTCGTGGTGAATGCTGTGGCAGAGAGAAGCTGAACTTCTCTCCCTCCATTCACAGCAGAGCTGCTGCAACCTGTACCTTTAAGGTAGTCCTCAGGAGGGAGGGGGCTGGGGGGGACCATAAAGGGAGCAGCAGCTCCACTGTGAATGGAGGGAGAAAAGTCTCACCCTATAAGGCGGGTGCGGGTGGGTGGCTCGAGTGGCCGGAAGGGGCGAGCAGCGAGCAGGTGACCGGGCGAGCATGGGTGGGGCCAACCAGGGGTGGTTTTTATCAATATGACAAACTGATTCAAATAGTCCCTACCGGTTCACCCAAGCCGGTCCAAGCCGGTTGAATTTCATCCCTGATACAGGTCCTCAATGGAAGGCAGGCTGGTAGCAATTGTTTTTTCTGAAGTTCTAACTCTCCATTGAAGTCTGTATCTGTCTTGTTTGGTTGCAGTGCCAAACCAGACAATTATAGAGGTGCAAATGATAGATTCAATAATTACTATGTAGAACTGATCAGCAGTTCCTTGGGCAGTCTAAGCTTTCTGAGTTGGTGCAGGAAGAACATTCTCTGTTGTGTTTTTTTATGACATTTTTGAAGCTAGGTATCCATTTTAAGTCTTGAGATATTATAGAACCTAGTAACTTGAAGGTATCTTCCATTGATACTGTGTTGTCTAATATTGTAAGAGGTGGTAGAATATAAGGGCTTCTCCAAAAATCTACTATAATTTCTACAGTTTTGAGTATGTACAGTTCAAGTTTGTTCTGGCCACACCAACAATCTTTGTTTTATTTAATATCCTAGTATGATTTATGTTGATTGTTTAGTATTCTGTGACTATTGCCAAGGGTTCTATCTTATGATTTATGGTGAATGCATTATATGATTATAATCATGATTTATCACTTGTTGCTTGCATGTACACTGAGAGCTTATGCACAAATTCCTTGTGTGTCCAATTACATTTGGCCAATAAAGAAGTCTCTAAAGAAAGAATTATATTTGGCTCCTTGTGGACAAGATCTCTGAAGCTGAAGCTCAAATACTTTGGCTACCTAATGAAAAGAGGGGACTCAATGGAAAAGACCTTGATGTTGGGAAAGATGGAAGGCAAAAGGAGAAGGTGATGGCAGAGGATGAGATGGTTAGATAGCATCATTGATGCAATGAACATGAAGTTGGTAAAACTCAGGGAAAAAGTGGAGAATGGGGTGGGGGAAGCTGGCATACTATAATCCAGGGAGTAATAAAGAATCAAACACAATTTTGTGACAGAACAACAACAAAGACAGGGTCTATGGTAATGAATAAGACATCGTCCTGCTTAATGAACAGGTTATTTTGGGCCTGCAACCTCAAATGAAGTATATATTGCTGAGTCCCAATTAGTTGCAAAAAAAGTCCTTAGAAAGAAGTCCTTCAGGATAATCACCAACCTTTATCTTCTTTGACATGTTGCCAAAGGCCTTACTTGGCAAAGCCTCACGGAAACAAACAAGAGATGCTGACTGGAAACAGAATTAGCAACATTGCTTTCCTGAAAAAGGCCCAAATGCCTTTGTGTCTCTTTTAAGCCTTATGGGAGGGGCAAATCATCTCCTGGCCTTACTCCCAGTCATCCCTTTCACTTTAGCTGCTTTGCCTTCTGGCAGCTCTGTGCATGTGTGCACTAGGAACAGGCTCCTCCTGTTCCTCTGCCTTTCCGCTGCCCGACTCCAGGGGCTCTGAAGTCCGCGCATCACTCCCAGATGGCCCTGGCCCCATCTCTGCCTCTGACGCAGAGCTCTCATCCAGGCCTTTCCCAGGCTCCAGGACTAGCCCATGTTCCTCCCCAGCCTTCTCACTGTACGACTCAGCTGCCAGCTTCGCAGGCTGCTCTTGGACCACAACACCTTCCTTGGGTCCTGCATAAAGCTGGCTGTTTCCCTCCTTCCCATCTTGGTTGTTGAATGAAAATATAATCTCTCTGGGACCTTATTTTCCTTTTTCCAAAGAAGCCATTCATGGATTTTAATTTTCCCACTCTGAAGTGAGAAAAGCTGGAAGAAGCATTTTAGAGATTTATCTGACTCTGATATCTTGAAACGATAACAAAAGTCTAAAGCATGGGTGTCAAACTCGCCACATTATGTTGTCGTCACATGACGTTTTGCAATGTTTTTCCCCTTTGCAGAGCTGGGGTGGGTGTGGCCTGTGCGTGACGCATCCGGCTTAGAGGCCACCAGTTTGACACCCCTAGTCTAAAGAGTCTAAAAAAGAATTGAAAAATAGAAAGTCATAAATATATATATGGTGAGAATGTTGAAAAACAGTAATATTGCAGATAAAGATGGTCTAATTGGAAAAAATGTTAAAATATGGGTATGATTTGCTTACACAGTAGCTCCATGCGTGTTTGTAATTTGGAAGAATGCATTATTGTCTTCTATACAAAAGGAAATTTAGAAAGTGAAAGGCAAAATAATTAGTTGTAAAAAGTGAGTGTGAAGATGTCAGGTGGAATTTTGATTGAAAGAATACCAAAAGATATAGTGTTCAAGATTTAGGAAATAGATTGGGTCTTTTGCTAGGTAAACCGGATCTTTGTTCTGCAGGACTTTGAAAAATAAGTGAATGTGAAAAAGTTTATTGCATGCTTGTAGATTTAGAGGAAATATGATAAAATATATAGGCATGAGTTATGGCATATTTCTCATGAGTATGGAGTTGAAGGTCGTCAATCCAATCTGAGGGATTTATGATGGAAGCTGTGTGTTAAGGAGGGCTTTTTCCCAGCTTCAGGTTCTTTTTTTTTTTCTTTTTCTTTTTTGCGCTATTCATGATTTTTCTGGAACAGAAAGCGTTTGGGAGCTATTTTTTTTTAATGTTACCACAGTGTCCAAACTTTTTCACCTACAAAACTCACGGTTCTTATTTTGAATTTATAAATAACTTGATATTCAGAATAGCAGAGAATTGTTTAACTTTTTACCATATAGATTGTGGCAACTTTTGGTCACTTAAGGAGTCACTCTGTGTTGGAAATGCTGGCTTAATGTTTGTTGAAGGAAATAGTAGAAGACTGATGAGAAAAGGAAATGAGAAAAGGAAATAATAGAAAATTGAGGAGAAGAGGGAATGAGATGTAACACCCAGAACAGGAGGATTTGTCTGTATTTTTATGTTTCAGTATTTTATGGCATGCTTTATTTACTAGTAGCAGTCTTATTTGCTGAGTGCTAATGCTTATTTAGTCAGATGGGGACCATCCATAGATGGCAGATAGTGGTTTATATGTTGGAATAGCTATCAGGAAAATTCAGTTTCAAATTCCAGCCTCAGCCATGAAATGAACTAAGAGACTTGGCAATGACAAATGAGTGACCTGGCCTACCTCATATAATTGTAGGGTTGCCAGGTCTGCTTCCAAAAAATAGCGGACAAGTGGGGGGGGGGGATTAAGTAGTAAAAACAACAACAATTAAATTATATATTTTCTTACAAACATTTTAACACGTATTAAAATAATCACTTCAAAACTTTACTTAAAATTCAAAACATCAAATATATTATAATAATATGTAAAATATTAAATTACATTTTACTTTGCTGTTGTGTGTATTTTTTATTTGACTGCGCAGCTTTGATCAATTCTTTGTGTTTAAGGAATAATTCTTTAATTTCAGTACAACGTTGAGAAATATTAAAAAATATACAAAGTTCACTTTGAACTGATGGTACAAGCAGTTGGTTACTTTCGTCAGTCCACAAATTTCCCATGACGCTGAAAATTCATTCAATGTTTGCATTTGATACCAGAATTGATGCACAATACTGAAATAGTTTCAGTAAACTCCGGGCTGGCTCTTTCTTGAAAAAGCACGTCCACTTATCAAGGGATGAATCGCCCTGCAGATGAACATAAACTTCTTCTAAGGCAGAAATTTCATCGAAGAGAGTGTTGGGTGGAAGTTCTTCTCGCCTTGGTGATAATAACCAGATGTTCGTCATTTTTTCTAAAGTTGGAGGATTATTGCGATCAATTAGATTGAAACAATTTAGCATTCAATGGATATTCGATCTTTGTCTCATTCTAACTTATGAAAAAAAAGACAAAACGCGATTCTCCTATCCTTATTCGCTTAGACTGTACAGCTTTAGATTACGTACCATTTCATCATAAAGCTTTTGAATAAAAAAAATGTCCACTATTTTGTGAAAAAAAAATAGTGAACATAATGTGAAAAAAGTGCACTGTCCACTCAAATAGTGGACACCTGGCAACTCTATGGTGTAGAGAGATGTCCTAGTTAAAGGACAGAATCTGGTCCCACCTTTGGCTTTTAGAGGAAAGGTGGTACGTAAATGCATTGAATGAATTCTGAACAGAGGCATTATTTGGGGTGGTGGGGCGGTTTGCAACATTTTTATTAAAATATATAGGGACTAGAATGGGATTTGCACTGTATGATACTCTTGGATTTCTTTCAGACAAGCTTTTTGTGCTTCAGAAATGACAGGGTTCTCATCATGACAGAGAAGTGATTATGGTTGTTTCACCCTGCAGCCTTGACCTGGCATTTCCAATGCCAGAAGAGATTTCTGCTTTTTAGAATCAGAACCGTTGAAAAAAAGATTGCCTTGGTTTTGTGGCGTGCCCAGATGCAGTGATTTTATGGAATTAGGAATCAAATCATCTCCACTGCTCTAGTTTGTACTGATTAATTTAGTTTTATAGTTTTGAAGGTTTCTTTGTTGTTGCTTTAATGAAAAAAAGCTTATATATCTGTTCTGCTATTATTCTGAACAAAATATTGTGGATATAGGAAGAGAAATGTGTGCAGCTTTCATTGGTTTTGCAAGAACCAAAAAAATTAAAAAAAATGAAAATGAAAATATGACTGCCCTAGCCATTGGTGCTACAATGTCTGAATGATAAAAGGAGATCAGTTTTTATTATTGTAGATGTAAATCTGTTAATATTAAACTAAGCTTTCTGAGTTAGAGAGCGAAAACAATGCCCTTGACTCATGGTTTCCTATCACTAAAGTTTGGAAGCTTGAATAAAAGAAAATTGATATATGAAATATCCACTGCAGTATTTTTACTAAAGACGGTTTTCAATATCTGTCAAGAAGACATTACAGAGATTTGTCTGGCTCTCCTAAATTGCACTATATTGTGCATGTGATTTCATAAAGTTAACAGAATTTGTGTTATTTCAGAACAGCAACACATATTTGGAGGGTAAAAAATCCAAAGTTTACATTAGATCGTAAATAATTGTATTTATCCTACACAGTTATAAGATTATGAGATTACATTCACAATATAGGTAGTCCTTGATTTACGACCTCAATTGAGACCAACATTTCTGCTGGTATTGTTAAGTGAATTTTGCCCCATTTTACAACATTTTTTGCTACAATTGTTAAGTGAATTACTGCAGTTGTTAAAATAATAACGCATCTGTTAAGTAAGTCTGGCTTCCCGTTGGTTTTGCTTATTAGAAGGTCACAAAAGGGAATGCCGCAATGGTCATTAATTTGAACCAGTTGCCAAGTGTCCAAATTTTGATCACATGACCTTGGGGATGGTACAATGGTCATAAGTGTAAAAAACAGTCATAAGTCACCTTTTTCAGTGCTGTTGTAACTTTTAACAGTTACTAAATGAACTGTTGAGGATTAGCTGTATAATTAAGTTGTCATGTTCTTCATTATATCCACTAATTAATTTATATTTTTGTTTGTATGTGTGTGCTTGTGTGTCTTTCAGGAAGAAAATTCCGCACTGGCTATGGAAAATAAAAATCAGAGAGAGCAGTATGAAAGATGTCTTGATGAGGTGAGATGGATCGAATGTTGGTCTTTTTGGTTAAATATCTCCTTCTCCCTCCCATAAGAAAGCTTTCTGGCTTGCTTCTTTTGTCCTTTAATTCTCAATATCAAGTTTTTTAATTATTATTTTTATTGATTTATTTAAAATATTTATATAGCTGGCCATCTTTCAGACAACCATTCTATTATTGTAGAATGCTATATGTCTGAATCATAAACTAATTCAGATAGTTTCATTTTACTTACTAGCAAATTTCTTAGGTTAACAACAATTATTGCAAAGGAGCCATCATAGATAAATTTGATTTTCACACAGATTTTGCTGTATCCTTTTTTCAAGTAACAAAAGTTCTTCTACCTAAATCTTCAGGAATCAATTATCTTCTCTACTAATTAAAAATTGGGGGTCTTCGTCTATCCATGATCTAAAGAATATGAAGTAATGAATCTCCTGCCTTAGAATTGTAAAATCATGGGGTTGTGAGGGATTCTTGGGTCTTCTGATCCAATCTACTGCTCAGTACAGGCTTCTTTGGACTGTCCCAGACAAATGGCTCTCCCAACTTTGTTTGAAAACCTCTTTGTTTGAAAACCTCTTAATTGGAGGAATTTCATGACCATGAAAACTACAGACTGCTTCCTGGAGTCGTTGATGCTCCGTGCCTATAGGTTTTCAAACAAAGCTTGGAAAGCCATTGTCTGGGATGGTCCAAGGAAGCCTGGCAACCGAGAAGATTAAAAATCATAGGAGATTAATAGTTTTGCAGTAAATAGAGAAGATTATGGTAGCCAGATAAAATGATCAAATGTATTTTTTTCTTGTGGTGGTCTTCGGGAAAAAAAAAATTATTCAGAAATGTTACTGACAAAGAAGATTTGGATCTCCTTTGGAAGGGGTATAGTGGTAAACAAATCTCCACAGAGCTTTTTGCCTGATAATGGTTAAGGTCATTATGATGACACCATTTTAGAGGAGTATAACAAACAAGCCAAATGTTGATCTTCCCACAATAAAATTATGAAACCAAAACAAGGTTAAAAAAAGATACAGTCCAATCAATTTGCAATCGCTAAAAAAGTATTCAGCATGCAATATCACTATCAAAATTGATAATTGAATAATGAATTTAAATAGAGCCAATAAGCCATAAAATTTAAGGCTGGTTAGATTTATTTGCATGGCTAAGAATAGTATTGCCCAAGCTAACGTCTTTGACTGCACTGTAGATGGAAAGGAATATGTTTTTTTAAAATACTGTTATATATGTTAAAATTAGGCTTTGCCTAAAGAGTATAAGGCAGGGGTGTCAAACTCATGGCTTGCAGGCCGGATGTGTCACACGCTGGCCATGCCCCCCCACCCCATTTTAGCAAAGGGGGAAAAAGTCACGATACTATACATGACGACAATGTGACCATGTGAGTTTGACACCCCTGGTATAAGGGTACTAGAGTCCAAATGCTGGACAGCCCTTGACATGAAGGAAGTAAAAGGGAAGAAGACACAACCAAAGATTGTGAGACCTGAGATAAGAAATAAGAAAGGAAAGATCAGATTCATCTTTTTTCAGAATCGCTGGATAGATCCCTTTGTGGGTAAAAAAAGAGAAGGAGTATTATATTTATTCACTACCTTGAGTTTCTTATAAAGTAAGAAAGGCGGAATAAAAAGCTAATAAATAAATAAAATTATTATTTTGTTTAAAAAAGGACTAACATTCTTCTTTTTAAAAGTTATCCCTGGAAACAATTGCTTTCAAATTAGTTGTAAATCTCTATTATTTCTTCCAAGGAAAAATACATCATGTACTTGAATTCAACTATAGTGTAAACAGCACTTTATTTGTTTTACTTAATAATGAATTTTATTTATTTACTAGACAACCCTTGACCTGTTGGGTTGTTGTTTCAGAGATATTTCCTGACCTAAAAAGAAAATAGAATTATCACAGACACTGCTGAAAATCAGTTGGAGCAGCAATGACTTCTAACTTCCTGTCAGCTTTCCCATTTAATTTCTGGTGGGAAGCTGACAGTTAGCATCAGAAACTTTCCTTCTTTATTCTCTTCTTTTCTTCTTTCCTTCTTTCCATCCCTCCCTCTCTCTGTCAATAATAAAGAAATAAACAAGCAGCTCAAATTCAGGAAATTACCATGAAAGAAGAAAAAGTATTTATTTTAAGATATTACCAACCTATCTTAAGTACATACTACATAATGCTTTGTGACATTTGTAGTAATGTATTTGTTGGCATACATAATGCTCCATTGTATTGTTTCAGTGAATATGTAGGCACTTTACTGAACTCGTAAAATTTAGAGTATTAATTGTGATATTTAAAGTATTTACTTATTTTTTAGATTTTTTAGCATATCTCTTCTGTGCCACTCTTATCTAAAAAGTTATAGTTATACTCTTGTGAGTTCTGACTACAGTTTTAATCTGTGTCTTGTATTAAATCATAGAGATAGCAATTTTATGTGACCTTTGCTGTCTGTGGTGCCTTAGGTTAGAGAACAGTTTTGGAAATGATAGGAATTTTATGAGAATGTGAATCATTTCAAGCATCTGACTTCTATAAAAATATAAGTATTTAGAAAAAGGTTGAATTCCTGTCTTAAATTCTAATTCACATGAAACCAAATTTTAAAATCAAATTAGTGAAAGAAAGGAATATCTCATTTCTAAAAAAATCACTTTATTCAAAATAGTAATTTTCATAAAGCTTAAGGCTGCATAACAAAATAAAATGGTAGCATATCACTCATTATAATATTATTAATTGCATAATAAAATATGTGATAGACTTCTATATCTGATTTTGGATTTTAAATTTAATGATAAATAGGAAACTATTTTTTTATTTAAAAAAATAAGATGAAAATACAGAAAATGATCCTAGTAGATGAGTAAAGAATTAAGTAAAATTAATTCTATATGTAGTTCTATAAATCAAAGTTTTGTTATTTGTTTTAAGTCAATATAAAAAAAGTATGGTAAAATTCTACTCTGATTGAGCTGCAGGTATTTTAATTTTCTGGAGCATGCAATGCCACCTAGCTGTCATGAACAGATGGTCTATTTTTTTTTCTTTTTGGTATATTCAGGGTTGCCTTTCCATATGGTGGACAGAAATGCTTATTTCTTTCTTTAAAGCAATTGACTTATATATAGTTTGGCTCCTGGTCTGTATTGGTTCTACCCCTTTCACTTTGCAGGGTAAAAAATGTTGTGTTGAGGGATCATTTAAAAAACTACTAAATTTTTAAATAATAATAAAAAAGTAGAATCTCAGTTTCTATGGAAGTTAGGAGAGTTTAATTCCCCCTCCCCCCCCAGTTACGAAAAGTAATATGATTATTTCTTCTGTAGGTAGCCAACCAGGTTGTACAAGCGCTGCTTACTCAGAAGGTAAGTCATTTATTTTCTCTGTGGTGTCAAAAAAAATAATACTTAACCAAAAGTATCAACATTTTTTTGTCCAGTAAATTGAACATGATGACATATTGCATTGAGTCACTAGGAATCCCTTTGATTATCCTTCTTAGGCCATTGAATAAAGATTAAGAATTTATTTCAACCAACACGAAAGCAGTGTCTTCCTGCTGATAAAACCCTGTGGAGTATGCAGAATGCTCTCAGCAATTGAGCAGACTTAACTTACAAGATTACTTCAAGTTAAACTGGACCTGAAATCTCATCCATATTTGGGAGTGTTACATTAAATAAATGTATCACTGGTAATATATAGCATTAGAATATGAACCCATTTTTGTATATACAGTACTAGGTTATGCCATTCTTATAGAATTGGAACAACTGATTGCTTTGCTTAACATGTTCATTTATACTTAGGGCTACAGACAGCCAAATCCCTACACATGTAATGAGACATGCAGCTGTTTTTAGTTTTCTTGAATTGCACCTTGGAGATAGCCAATTTGGTTGCAGCTGCTGTGCAACATTGAGTTTTCTCACCTTTCTCCCAGCTTATATGTGTGTACTCTTTTTATTTATATACTGTCTTTTAGTTATTATTTATGTAGGATATTGGGGAATTCTGGGAGCTGAAGTCCGCACATCTTGAAGTTGTGAAGTTTGAGAAACACTGCTCTAGGGTTAAAAATCAAAGCAAAACAGTGGCGGCATGAGAAGTAGCATAAACCACATTTGCAGTGTGGATTTATCTCTTTTTCCCAGGAACAGGGAAAAAGGGGACTTAGCCCTTTCCTTTGCCTGCCAACACTTTGATCCACCTTTACCTGGAGTTTCTTGTTTCCCAACAAGACTCAGCTTATTCTTCTGGAAGAGGACCTTGCCACTTCTCTATGGAGATTCTTAATTATCCAGGCCATGGTTGTCCCAAAGGTACTTTTTCCAAAAGGCAACTGGACTTCCTTGTTGTTGTTTTTTCCTTGAAAATGTTTGCTTCCCTACAGTTTTGCATGCTACAGCTTCATCTTCCACCCAATTTTGTTTCACCCAATTCTGTTCCCATGTGAATCTATAAAGAACTGTGGTGGTGCAGTGTTTAGAATGCAGTATTGCAGGCTAATTCTGCCAACTGCCAGCAGTTCGAGTCTCACCTGTTCAAGGTTGACTCAGCCTTCCCAGCTTCTGGGGTGGGTAAAATGAGGACCCAGATTGTTGAGGGTAATATGCTGACTCTGTAAACTGCGTAGAGAGGTCTATAAAGCACTATGAAGTGGTATATAAGCCTAAGTGCTATTGCTATTGCTGTATGCAGCAATATGTTTTGGAGCTCCTGTTAGTGTCTTGGCATAATTGAAAGTTGCAGAGGGAATGGTGGTGGCAGTTTGTCAAGGAGATTGTCCAGTAATAGTTTCTTGGCCCACAGTTTGAAAATAGAGTGAAGTATTTTTCTTGTATATCATATTTTCAGGGAGCCTATGGCAATTTGATTGTTTCTTTATTTGGAGCATATGATGCAAACCTAGGTAAAAGTAGTTCTTAGTATATGACCATTTCTTTAGAGGCCATTCTAAGTTACGACTGCACTGAAAAAAGTTATGTCTGGTCCTTGTGTTTACAACACAGCATCCTCATGGTCACATGATTATGATATAGGTGCTTGGCAGCCATTACATATTTACAATGGTAGCTGTGTCCCAGGGTCATGTGACTGCTATTGGTGACTTTCTCAGCCAGCTTCCAACAAGCAACATCAATGGAAAAGCTGGCAGGGAAGGTAGCAAGTTGTGGTCACATGGCATTTCCACCTATTGACCGCAGAAAAATTGGATGCAGTCACATGATGCCTCACTTAATGCTTAACTCTGACTATCCTGTCTCTTTGTGGTTATGAGTTGAAACCAACCTGTGTTCCCTAAATACTCAACTAGATGGCAGAACATAGCTAATTTTAGGATGCTAAGCAAGGCTTGAGCTAATTAGTATTTAGATGGAAAATCAACCAGTTTACAAGCAAGACTGGAAGAAATATCCTGGAAGAAGGTCGAGGACAAATAATTTCTTTACACTTGCCAAGAAAATTACATGGCTTTATCTATGTAGTCACCATGAGTTCAGCTTCATTTGTACGATATTTCTTCTATACTGTCTAAATGGCTTGTCAGTAATCAGCCCAACTTCTCATGAAATGACTGTAATTGGCTGAATGATGGAGTAAATTCAACATAAATAATTAAACAAATAATATTCTAGTTATACTTTATCACATCTATTCCTTCCTCTCTTCCTCCCTCCCTTCTTTTTTAGCATTTTTGGATTTGGAAAACATTTTTGCTTTGTAATTATTTTTTTCTGAACCCCCCCTCCAAAAGCTATGTGGTTGCACCTCTTAATCAACTCTGTGGCCATGGTTATTAGGATTGTAGAAATCCATTTGGAGGGGTGCATGGCAAAGAACCTGCCCAGATCCACTTCTCAAAGCACAGAAACACCAGGCCATTTTCAAAACTCCATGTAGCAGGTGTTTCAATGGAAATGTTGTCAGATGTCTCCATGTGCTTTCAGGAAATGGGATGCACTAACACTAAGCATTCAAGAGGATGTGGAACTTTGAGTAAGGGGTTTTACCCAATTCTCACAGTGATTCATTTGTCTCCTTAATGTTTCATAGATATTAGGGAGTTAAAAGATGCTTTCATGTTTTAACTCCATAGTATCTATGAAACATTAAGGAAACAAATGAACCAGTCCCAGGAACAAATTAAAAATATATTCCATTTGTGTCTGCTGTACAAATCAGGGATGAAACCCAGTAGGTTCTGATGGGTTCTGGAGAACTGGTAGCAGAAATTTTGAGCAGTTCAGAGAACTGGCAAATACCACCTCTGGCTGGCCTCAGAGTGGGATGGGAATGGAGATTTTGGAGTATCTTTCCCCCAGGAGTGGAGAGGGAATGGGGATATTGAAGTATCCTTCCCCTGGAGTGGGGTGGGAATACAGATTTTGCAGTATCTTTCCCCTGCCACGCCCACCATGCCACGCCTACAGAACCAGTAGTAAAAAAAAATCGGATTTCACCACTGGTACAAATTCTAAATTCAAGAGCCTACAAGAATTAGATTAACATTCTACAACGTAACAATGCTTTCTATGAGGGTGTCTTTGTGATTGCATTCTTCTCAATATAGCATTATTTTACTGAAAAACATCATCCTTCCTTTTCCAAAACTACAAAGAAACCAAAACAGAAAACAGTGAAGTAAGGGGAGATAATAGTCTCATAATATAATTATAGCACCTTTAGGATTAAATTTTCCCCCCATAACTGCTCTTTTTGTCATTATCAGAAGATGCAAGAGCCACAGGTTCTAAGGACTCCCTGTGAGTGGACCAAGAAAATAGATTAAAATGCATTTAATGGAGTGATTTGCTTGATATTGACAAAATTTGACAGATACACAGCCTTGGCTGAGTAACACTAGCTAATTTAATATCTTGAAGGAGAAACACAAAGCATTCTAAATGTTAATGAATGTTAACTCTTACAGCCCTTTTAATGCTATCTGAACTGAAAGTGTTTATACAAAAGGACAAGAAGACAAAACTGTACAGTAAATAGGAAATTCTGCTTTGGGGGTCAATCACAAATGACTTCTACACTAATCCAAGTAAGATCCAGTAAACAGATAAGTCTTCTACTACATTACACTAAGACAGAACAAGTCATGTCACCAAGAGATGATACCCCAGAGGGACTTTATAAATACAGAAGGAATCTGAACAACTCTCAACAGGAATAATACCATACAGGAACATATGTGAAATTTCATACCATGAAATTTCAATGGTCCTTTAAGGGATACTTTTGGTAGTGTTTTTATTATTTAAATCAATTAAATTTAATTAAATATTGGTTTATGGAATGAAGTACAAATAGCCCAAAACAATATCAAATTATTGTTTATGGAGATTCTCAGTCATCCAGGTCATGGTTGTCCCAAAGGTGCATTTTCAAGAGGCAAGTAGACTTTCTGGTTTTTCTTAAAACCAGGAGATCTTATCAACTGAGAGAGCAAAAAGTTGAGAGATTTATCAAGGTCATTGAATGCTTGAGATTAAATAGTGTTTCTCCTCCAAAACAACTCCATGGGTCGGTTTGGCTAAATTGAGTTCACTAAAGAAATTCTGTGTCTTACAAAGAACAGTCATATCCAATGTGCTTATTTTAAACTATAAATTCTTACTGTACAAAAAAGTGTAATCCATCCATCCATCCATCCCTTCTGGTATGATTTAAGATATCTAGACTACTAATTTTACATAGTTCAGTGCTAAGTGTTGAAGTCTAAACAGATAGTCTCCACCTTACAACAGTTGGTTTAGTGTTCGTTCGAAGTTACAATGACGCTGAAAAAAATGGCAAGTTACAATGGCACTGACTTATGAAAAAGTTACAATGGCACTGACTTACGATCATTTACTTATAGCCATTGTGGCATCCCCATGATCAACATTGGTACACTTGGCAACTGGCATGTATTTATGACTAGAGTCATGTGATCATCTTCTGCGACCTTCTAACAAGCAAAATCAATGGGGGAAACCAGATTCACTTAACAATCATGTTACTAACTTAACAACAAAAGTGATTCACTTAACAACTGTAGCCTGAAAAGTCGTAAAATGGGACAAATTCACTTAACAAGTGTTTCCCTTAGCAACAGAAATTTTGGGCTCAATTGTGCTCATAAGCAGAGGACTACCTGTACATCTTGAAGTTGCCAAAGTTGAGAAACACTGATCTAGCCAGTTAAATTTTAATTTAACTTTAAATCTAGGAACAAGTGAGGTCAACACCTAGGTTTTTGAAATGGTACATGGGTGGTGTTGCTCAATCTAAGTTAGTCTGAATTCCCAGGTCTCATAAAACATTTATTCCTTTGAAGTCTGTGGTTTTTAATCTTAATTTTTGCTGCTAGCTCCTCCGTATCTTATTTGTGAGAAACTCCTTAAGAAGTGACATTAGTGCTTTTGCTTGCTTAAACAGAATACCTATAATAGTTCTCCATGTGAGGCCTGAGTTGATGCAGTTATTACCAGAGCATCTATTTGCTGAATTAAAGGATTTAGAATTGTGCTGCACTTCAAATAAAATATCATTGCCTCCTTGTCACTTTAGTAGGCAGAGAATATATAACTTGGTTAGCCTTAGGGGTATTTTAAATAAGCACTGCCCTCGTAATGTGTGCAGGCAAAATGATTTCTTAGTTCATTCAATGTTAACTTTGAATTAAAGCTAAGCTATGTTTTTTCTGGCTATCTCTTAACAGGATTGTGTTATTCCCCCTCCCCCTCCTCCCCCCCAATCATGCTGGTTTTGACACAGCACAAGAGAAGACAAACACTCAGGTTATTTCAGACTCTTCCACATTCTAATCTGTAGCTTCCGCTGGCTTATGTGCTTCTAATAACTTGTTAATATTGTTACTGAACACACACAGACGGAGCTAAACATTGTTCATGCATGCTTCCAAAAATAAACTATAGAAAGATAAGCAATGTGTCTGTTCTCAAGTTAAAGACATTTACGTGCCATATATCAGTGATGGCTAATCTTTTTGGTGACGAGTGCCCAAAGCACATATGCATGTATGTCAGGGGTGAAACCTAGCAGGTTCTGACAGGTTCTGGAGAACCGGTAGTGGAAGTTTTGAGCAGTCTGGAGAACCGGTAGCGGAAATTTTGAGTAGTTCGGAATACTGGCAAATACCACCTCTGGCTGGCCCCAGAGTGGGGTGGGAATGGAGATTTTGCAATATCTTTCCCCCAGGAGTGGAGAGGGAATGGGGATATTGAAGTATCCTTCCCCTGGAGTGGGGTGGGAATGGAGATTTTGCAGTATCCTTCCCCTTCCACGCCCACCAAGCCACGCCCACCGAACTGATAATAAAAAGATTTGGATTTCACCAAATCCAAATTACATGCAACCCCAAAATACGTGCAACCCCAAAATGCAATGCGAGCACCCCCTGTGCATGCGTCCGCCACACCGCACATGCGCCCTGCCCCCCCCCGCCCCGTTTTGGCTTTCAGGTTGATGCAGGAGGCTTTCCAGGCCGAAAATGGGGCATGTGGGGCTCGCACGGTGTTGCCATGCCCCGTTTTGGCTTCCAGTTTGGTGCAGAAGGCCTCCCAGGTCCAGTACGGGGCACAGGGGCCCTCAAGCAGTTGGACCAGGTTGGTCTTTGGTTAGGAGACCACCTGTAAATCCCATGATTGTAGAATAGAGTGGGAAGTGAAAAAATATCCAAAAAAGAAGCAATAGCAAGCCATTTCTCTACTATAGTAAAACAATTCTGTGAATATGTCCATTCAGACACAGAGTGGTAAGCTGTGTCTCCCTTTCCCTTTCTTTGTCTCTCACACACAAACACATACCATTTTACTTACAAAAATACAGGAATTTTCCCATTCACTCCTGCATTTTAGCTGAGTCTTTTTCTTGTACACCTGCAGTATTATCTACATGCTTACAGATTCTTGAAAATAGAATATAGCGATCTTATCTATGGCCAGAAAGTTAAATCATTGATTTCCAATCAGTGTGTTCTAATTGGAAAGAACCAAGCACCTATCAAAAAGCTTTAATTTCTATGACTAAATTAATTAGAATATTTATTTGATTCTAATAACTCTTAGCTTTCTTACATGTCTACCAAAGATGATAAAAAAGATCCTTCAGATTCAAAGAATTCAGAAAGAAGTAAACTGAATAGAAAGAATAACTACTGAGCTGTGTGACTCCAAATGTCCTATTTTTCCTATATGCATTTGAATCTTCATTTTTGGTGTTATTTAACCAGAACTATTTGTTGGAAAATATTATTGTAATTTCAGCAAAATCCCTCTTACTCCAGCTCACCCCACTACGGGTTTCCTAGATATATTAAAAGAACCCCACGTCCATGGGAAACATAAATTGTTCCCATAGGCTGTCCTATATTGTCCTGGCCCACATCAGAGGTGGGAGAGGGATGGAGGGGGGTGGGGAGTGGGAATAGAATGATTCATTGACTTGCTTGTATATCTTCACAATAGCTGGCTTTTGTGGACTATAATTTTTCAGATTTCATTGGAATATTAAGATAACTAATATTCCTCACTGAAGATTTAAAGTTTCACAGGGAGGCATCAATGGTGAAGGGATAGATATATGCCAGTGCTGGTTGATTTATAACGCAGAGGTTAAGAGAAACTGTATAATATTCTCATATAGCTGCCTCTGCTCAGTGTAGCTTTTATCTTCTTTTCACCTGCCGTTGGTTTGCTTTTTCCATTTTTACTGGGGATGAAATATAAACTTACTTTGCTCGTCTTTCTCCAACACTCAGCATTATATAAGAATACTTCTAGATCACTGTTCCTTATGGGGAAGTAATAATTTAGCATATAATAATTTATATTTTATTGTATTTATTCTTGTGAATATAGACATAGCAGAAATCATCAAAATAGTTTTATACACTCACCTGGCAAAAATATTCTTGAATAACTGGGATTAGTTTTAGGATAGATGTAAGCAAAGATAGAAGTAAGTAAAGTAGTGAGTAAAGAAAAACTATTAACACCTTAAATGCAAGTTTAAAACTTTTATCTCTGTTTCAGAAAGTCACATTTTAAACATCATTGAGACATACTAGTGCTGAAACTATACATACATACATACGTGTGTTTGTGTGTGTGTGTGTGTGTGTGTATAATATATAATATCTAGGAAACTTATAGTGGGGTGAGCTGGAGTAAGAGTAAGAGTAAGAGGGATTTTGCTGAAATTACAATAATATTTTCCAGCAAATAGTTCTGGTTAAATAGCACCAAAAATGAAGATTCAAATGCATATAGGAAAAATAGGACATTTGGAGTCACACAGCTCAGTAGTTATTCTTTCTATTCAGTTTACTTCTTTCTGAATTCTTTGAATCTGAAGGATCTTTTTTATCACCTTTGGTAGACATGTAAGAAAGCTAAGAGTTATTAGGATCAAATAAATATTCTAATTAATTTAGTCATAGAAATTAAAGCTTTTTGATAGGTGCTTGGTTCTTTCCAGTCAGCACACACTGATTGGAAATCAATGATTTAACTTTCTGGCCATAGATATGATTAGAATATTAGCAGCCATAGATTCTGGCCACTATATTCTATGTACATACATACACATACATACACATATATACATGTATACCAGTGGTGGGTTGCTACCAGTTCTCCCCAGTTTTTGTGAAACAGTAGTGGAAATTTTGAGTAGTTCAGAGAACCGGTAAATACCACCTCTGCCTGGCTTCACCCCCAATCTATTTGTTGCCTCCCGAGTCCCAGCTGATCGGCTAGAAGGAAAAAAATCAGGGCTCACTTGACAAAAAAGAGAGAAAAAAAGTCGCCGTTGCTTTAAATTGACAAGCCAAGAATAAGCTGCTGGAAGCAGCTGCAGAAGCAAAGTGATATTCAGCAGTTCGTTTCTGGGTCAGCTGAACAACAAACTGGATAAGACGACGGATTCTTATATGGTTCTATGTTTTTGAAGTTTTAGGGTTTGTGCAACATGGGCTTTGTGTTTCTAAAAAGGTTTGGGTGATTTCCATTGTGAAATATCCTGTCTTGAATGAGTTTTCTGCCTGCTAGTAAATGGAGACAAACTTCCACCTTCCATTTTCTATTATCTCTAAGCACCGGTAGCTGTTTTCTTCTTACAAAGTTTCCTTTATGCAGCTGGCAGGAATGTGGAATGAGTATTGGCCAGGTTCCTTGTTAGCAGCTTGATTTTTTCCTTGCTTTTCTGGGAGCCTTTTCTTATGAGTAATATTTTATTTGGGGAAATGAAGAGGGGGGAGTTTGATTCCTTCCCAGAGCAGGTTAGTGGGGTGGGGAGGGAATGGGGATTTTGAAGTAACCTTCCCCTGGAGTGGGAAGTGAATGGGGATTTTGCAGTATCCTTCTCCTGTCATGCCCGCCATGACACGCCCACCAAGCTACACCCACAGAACCAGTAGTAAAAAATGTTGAAATCCACTACTGATGTATACACACACACACACGCAAATATATATATACCGTATGTATGTATATACAGTATATAAATATCAAGTGTATTCTAGTATTTTCATAATTTTGGGGTCAGGTGTTGTTATCTTGCTATTACTTATGCCATTTTCTTTCTTGTTCTAGGATTTGAGAGAGGAATGCTTGAAGTTGAAAACAAGAGTTTTTGACCTGGAACAACAAAACCAAACACTAAATGTGCTATTCCAGCAAAGAGTGAAGCCAACATCTAACGTACTGTTTCAGGTAAACGTATTTGTAAATAAATGTTTGCATTCATACATATTATAGTTTTATCATGATTGAAATTGCTTAAGAATGGATAGTTAGTGGTAAAGCCAATAAGAAAAAAATGACATTTTATAGATACAGTAAATTACAAGAGCATGGCTTTGAAAGCTCCTATATTACATTTGAAATGGAGAGTCCAGATAGTTTTCGCCTAGGATTTCCATGTTTAATGTCCATTTGTTGTTTAATGTTATGATGGTGATGAAAAACTAATTTTACAACAATTCAAGACTGTAAAGCAAAGGAAAGCTGAAGGTAGGTCCTAAGCACAGTTTCATTTAGCAACCACTTCTTAATGATTGAGTTGCCGGTCTCTGTTATGGTTGCTAAACAAGGACTACCTGTGTACACAAAGAAAGAGAGAGATGAAAATGCATTACTGTGTGAGACGTTGCTTGCCGAAAAATTAGACACTTTGCTGTAATAAAGAAGCAAAATAACAATCTTCCAGGGGGCAAAATACTTCCATCATGTAATCTCATAATGTAATTGGATTAAAGTCTAGATTTCCAGACAAACAGATGATTTATCTGAAATCTTGTGTAGATGAGGTGTATCCTGTGGTAACCTTCCCTCATCTAACTTCTGTGCTCAGTTTTTCTTGAACTCTGATTTTCCTTTTTCATTGCAAATTTTCCAAAGGTTAGGGGATATTTCCACAGAAAAACATTTTGTAGAACAAAGGGATGTAGAAGTTGGAAGACATAAGAAAAATAAAAGATGTCATGACTTAAACAAACAGAAGTGCTTTACGGTAACACTAAACCATAAAATCCTTGGATTTAGCTCTATATTTTCCATATGAATGGGTTCATTCATATGATATAAAGTTATATGAAGAAAAGGAAGTGCATTGCCTTGTAAATATCATATCTGCAGTTTAAAATAAGCAAAAGTCATCAACATTACACAATGAAAGCCTTGCAGCTGGATCTCCCTTTGTGCATAAAATGAATGAAAGGTTAGTGTTGGGACCAGAAGAGAGGAATGTATCTCTTGTGGTCTTGTGGGCTCCCTTGTCTGCATTTAGTACCGTCAACAAGGGAATCCTTCTGAGCCAACTGAAAGGAATGAGGAGGGTGATTCTGTGATGCAGTTGTTCTACTACTGGCTGGCTTTGGTCGGTAGTTGTGGGCAGGGAGAGGATGAATCTTTGAGTGCTTTGTGGTGTGGCTTAGACCTTCCCTCCATAATCATCAGCGGAGAGTATTAATTGACAAGGGATTATCTGTATGAGCGGCCATCTCTGGCACAGCAGGACATGCAGTTGTGTCTCTTTCTCAGTATCTAAAGGCTGTTAAAGATAGGATGGGGTGGAAATGGGTTCATGCTTATTGTCCCAAACTAATGGCTGGAGGTTCAGAAACTGACTCAGAAAAGTCCTCTGCACTACTGATGTAGTGATGCTTTCAGGGAGAGCAGCAGCATGAATGTTCATTCAGAAATGACACAATGAAAATGGAACCTTTTTGCGTATCCCATATTTTAACTATTTTAACTTAACTGTCACCAAACAGAATAAGATGCACCAATTGCATGTGGACAAGTGTACTGATCTCACCATGAAAGCAGAGAGGTCTCATTCTATACCTCTCTAATTAGAGGGACTAGGTTTGGATTTATCCAAACTGTTTTTATAGTGAAAACTCATGGAAGCCATTAATTTTAGAATGAGAATGATAGATGTATATTAATAATTCAAGCACATGATAAGCATGCTTCCTTGCACAATTCTATCTAAAAAAATAGAAATAATTTTCAAGATACTTCTGTAGAAAAAAAACATACAATATCAGAAGAGAGTAAAAAAATGAAATGCATTAGGGAAGATATTGCAGAACATTGCCTCTGGAATTCTTTCTAAGTCTTGGATAATAGCAATTATTTAAAACATGTGACAAGAAAAGAAAGAAGGAAGGAAGGAAGGAAGGCAGGCAGGCAGGCAGGCAGGCAGGCAGGCAGGCAGGCAGGCAGGCATTGGCCCAGATTGCCTCTCCCATAAGGATGTGCTAAGGGTTTGTTTTGTTTTTTTTCCTCTCCTGGCTCATTTTTAGTCTGTGTTGTTGTTGCCTTCCCATCCTACCAAATTTGGAGAATTATCCTGCAGATGGACAGAGTCCCAAGATCCTTTACCTAATTGCCTTCTGCCATTCTCTTGGGCTGAATTTAAAAAAAAAACAAAATTCTCCAAAAAAAACCACTTCTTTTCTGTTTATTCTGTTGATTTGGCAACTCAGAGATGTTTTGTCATAACTGTGAGAAACTGGGTTAATTTTGTAGCTGCCCTTTCTTTCCTTGTTTTTCATCTGCCCTCATTCTTCTATTTGAGTGATGAGTGAAAAATGTGGACTGAAACATATTTGGATTAGCTACCTTAGTGATATCTGGAGGGAAGACACATAAAATTCTCTCCTCAGGGAAGCGCAACTGTTTGTAATGTTGATGGTGGAGTGTTGGTATCTGGCACAGTTTTTCTGGGAGTCTGTCTACTTAATGGTCCTTTTTAATGCTGCCTTGATTCTACTGAAATGTACAGCTGTTTTTACATCTTTTTATTGTGTTTATATTGTTTTATTATATTTGCTCATTGAGTTTATTTGTGCTCATTTTTAGAAGTGGTGTTTGTACATAGTAATTGACTCCAGATGAATAATAGCAACAGCTAATAGACACCATAATCACTCAGTATTTATAAACCACAGAAAATACAGCACATGCAGTACAAGATAATACAAATGTATTACTGTTTGGTGATTCAAAAAAAAAATGAAGGAAAAAAAGGGGAGATGTTGTCCTAAGTAGCGAATTCTAAAAAAAAATCAGAAACAAGAAGAAGGAATATAACAGTAATTTGCTAGTATAAAAAGAAACAAAGTGTAATCAAATATTGACAGGACTAGGGATGACACTATTGGAACACTATAACTAGTGTTCCAATATTTGAGGGGCTGCCACAAAGAAGAGGGGGTCAACCTATTGTACAAAGTACCTGGAGGCAGGATAAGAAGCATAGATGGAAACTAATCAAGGAAGACAACAAATCTAGAAATAAGAAGAAATTTCCTGACAATTAGAACAGTTTATCAGTGAAACAACTTGCCTTCAGAAGTTGTGAGGGCTCCATCACTGGAGGTTTTAAAGAAGAGATTGGACAACCATTTCTCTGAAATGATATATGGTTTCCTGCCTAAGCAGGGGGTTGGACTAGAAGACTTCCAAGGTCCCTTCCAATTCTGTTGTTCTGTTATTTAAACAAGAGTTTTGTATAGCTTTTTAAAGCAAGGCAGAGAGAAGGCTATAAAGAAAAGAAGTTCCCTCATATGAGGCCAGGTTTTTCATTGGTATAGTCCTGTGTTGGTTTTGATTTGCATCCAAATGCTCTAGAACAGGATTTTATCCTGATTATGTTGAGCTGCAAGGAGAGCTGAAGGCAGCTAGACCCCCTTCACATCCTAATCTAGACTTCCAGATAGTTCTCAATGTGGATAAAATAAGAAAAATACAATAAAATAACAAAACTTACAATAAAAATGGATAACACCAATACAATTAGTGTCAGTAAATGGAAATTCTGCATATGGACCAAACAGCTTTTAAGTAAGAAATTGCTTTACTAATCAATTATGACCACCTTTGGCAAAAAGAGCAAAGTCTGGCATCAAGTCAACTTGGATATGGATTATCCAGTGGGCTGACTGGACCAGCAGAAATTATCTTTAAGTGATATTAAAACTGAGGATGGGGACAAGATTCTTTCAAATAATCTTGTCTGAAAGACCAATTTATTTATTTATTTATTTATTTATTAAATTTCTATACCGCCCTTCTCCTGGCAGACCCAGGGCGGTGTACAGCCAATTAAAAACCAGTACATAAACAATTAAAAACATCCTAAAATCAATATAAGTTAAGGCCGAAGGTATAAGAACCGACTAAAAACTCTAAAAAGTTTAAAATTTAAAAATGTGTAAAAATATTTAAAAATAGAAGGGATCAGGCAAGTCCGGCGAGTTGGAAAAGGTGCGTCTTTAGAGCCCGACGAAAAGTCCGGAGGTCAGCAATAGTTCTCAGTTCTGGAGGCAGATCGTTCCAGAGGGTGGGGGCTACCACAGAGAACGCTCTCCCCCTGGGGGTCGCCAGCCGGCATTGTCTGGCTGACGGCACCCTGAGGAGGCCCTCTCTGTGGGAGCGAACCGGTCGGTGGGAGGCAATTGGTGGCAGAAGGCGGTCCCGTAAGTACCCTGGTCCTAAGCCATGGAGCGCTTTAAAGGTGATTACCAACACCTTGAAACGCACCCGGAAGTCAACCGGCAACCAATGCAGCTCACGCAGGAGAGGTGTCACGTGGGAGCGCCCTCTCGCTCCCATAATCCCCCGCGCGGCCGCATTCTGCACCAGCTGAAGCCTCCGGGTGCATCCCAAGGGGAGCCCCATGTAGAGAGCATTACAGTAGTCCAGGCGAGACGTGACGAGCGCCTGAGTGACTGTGCGTAGGGAGTCCCGATCTAGAAAGGGCCACAACTGGCGTATCAGGCGAACCTGATAGAAAGCCCCCCTGGCCACGGCTGTCGTATGATCCTCTAAAGACAGCCGTGGATCCAGGAGGACGCCCAAGTTGCGCACCCTTTCCGTGGGGGCCAATGATTCGCCCCCAATAACCAACGATGGAGTCAGTTGGCTATATCGGGACGCCGGTAGCCACAGCCACTCGGTCTTGGAGGGGTTGAGTCGAAGCCTGTTTCTCCCCATCCAGACCCGCACAGCTTCAAGGCACTGGGACATCACCTCCACGGCATCGTTGGGGTGGTCTGGGGTGGAAATGTACAGCTGAGTGTCATCAGCGTACTGATGGAATTCCACCCCCAATGTTAATGGAAATCATTAACATTATTTTGAATTGTGCCTAGGGGGAAAAACTAGAGAAAGCATGGATTTTAACTAATATCTTCTGTGAACAGTATAGTCACTATGGCCTAGGATATTTCTACATTCCTAAGAAAGTCTCTTAACTATAAAATGTTCATTATTCATTGAGACATCTTTTTTTAAATACCTGTTACAGTAGTGTAACATGGATAACACAAAATCAAGACACACAATCAAGATACACAGCACATGCTAATTAAATCAGCACAATTTTTCTTACCTTTATAGGAGAAAGACATAACAATATGAAGTTTGATTGCAAAAAAGTAGCATAAGGGAATCTAGCTGTTGGCTAAGTTATAAATGAGGCCCTATGTTTAACATATAATCAAATTATCCCTACAAAAATCATAGCCCAAACTGAACTAATGAATCACTATAAACCAGTTATTTTAATACAATTTTTTCTGTGAAGAAATCAATAGAAGTCAATTATCTTCTGCAATTTAGTTGTTAATAGCCACTCTACTCTTACTAATTCACATTTAGTATGCTATTGTTTCACACAGATTTTATACAGTTAAATAAAACCAGTGGCAAGTAAGCCTTTTTCCTCAGGAATATCCCAGATAAAGTAAGATTTTTAGAACACCATCAAATATGTATAAAAACCTGCCTCCTTCAATATAGATTTGTATGACCTGTAAACACAGGTCAGTAAATTTTCCAATTTTGAAATAAGGTGTCTGTAATAAACATTGTATAAACAATTTTCATTTCTTTACAAGTCTGATGAAACTGATGAAATGCCTACATTTATACAATGTAGTATTTATTGGTGTACACCATTTACATTTCTTCGTCATGCTTCCCAAAAGTTAAAATGACATTATTATATACTCTTAAACTTATATGAATTCAACATTTGCTCATATGTATTGGTTCTCAGCACATGGCTGTTTGAATGACATAATGCCTGTGTAGTGTAGGTTTAATATCTCCATTAAATGATTTTGAACCAAAACTCTTGTCATTCTTAACACAAAAATAAATTCGTTAATTTCAATTTGACTCTATTGTCTCATCAAGTTCTTGGAACCACAGCATGCCTAGAACATTGTAATTATACCTTGAATGTACAGGAGTTATACCAGGATTTTCTAACAATGCTCTTCAGGTTATGTTGTTGGTTCCAATGGTATTGCTTCATGATACCATCTGGAGAGAGTTTGTCCCATTGTGACTTATTTTAGTTTTTAGTTTGTTTCTCTGTCTTTCTGTTCCAGCTCTTACTATCTGTGTTTTTATTCCTTATTCTGGTTCAGATAGTCCTTGATTTACAACCACAATTGAGCCCAAAATTCCCATTGCTAAGCAAGTTGTTAGGTGAATTTTGCCCTATTTCATAACCTTTCTTGCCACAGCTGTTAAATGAATTAGAGTGCCATTGTTCAGTTAATACACATTACACAGCTGCCCTGTTGCTTTTGCATATCAGGAGGTCACAAAAGATGATTACATGACCCCGGGACACTGAAACCATCATAAATACATGCCAGTTGCCATGTTTCCAAATTTTGATCACGTGACCATGAGACTGCTGCCACAAACCATTAAATGTGCAAAACAGTCGTAAGTCCCCCTTTTTTTAGTGCCATTGTAACTTTGAACAGTCACTAAACTAATAGTTGTAAGTTGAGGATTCCCTGTACTCTAATTTAGTTTATCTCACTAGCTTCCATGAAGTTTAGTGCTGTATTTATTGCAGCCAGAGGAAAGATGTAGAAACAAATTATATCCTACAGAGCACCTTGAAAGTACATGTGTATTGTCCACATTGAACAAAAAGACTAATAACTCCCTTGCTTCAGTATACAAAAAAGAAGAGCTATGGATCATTGGTTTGAAAAAAAGACAACAGTGCTAACTCTGTGTGTGTGTGTGTGTGTGTGTGTGTGTGTGTGTGTGTGTGTGTGTCTATGTGTGTATAAATATATACAGATACACATTCAGCATAAAGCAGCAATTTCGTTTTCTTTTATCTCTTTCCTTTAAATCTCATAGCTGAGGAGAAGTAATCTTGTGAGAAATAGTTCCTTGCATTACTCATTTTTGGCACATTCAGCTTCAGAACAAAGTTCACAATAAAAAAGATGAGAACATAATTTCCATTCTTAGTTCTGAAAAGGTGTAACCCCCAGAATTTGAGTGCACAGCCTCTTCCTTTGATAGATAGATGTAGGTACATTCTCCCCCCCCCCCTCATTTGTGTTCCCTGTAATCAGCTGAAAGAAAAAAATAATATTGCTCTAGATCAATTTTATGCCAGGGATGTTTTCTACAATATGTTCAAAGGTTTTTATAATTAATATAGTTTTAAAAATGTCAGTGTCATACATTTTTCCCCATCACCCACTGATCACAAACACTCAACCACACATGCACACATAGAGGGAAGCTGGCAACATCACAGAGCTTGAAAATATTGAAAGAGAAACATTTGTATTTATCTCTGGGATTTGATTGTGTGGATTGGCACATTAATTCCTTGGTGCTAGAAATTCGGAGCATCCATTTTTGGCAGTAAATGTCACGCAAGGGAAATCTAATTCTCATCATGAGAAGATTAGATAAACCAAAATCTGATCCAAAATGCCTAGCCCTTCTCCAAACTAAGCATTCTGAACCCTGACATACTGCATGTTTCCAAAGTGAAATATTTTTATTTGGTTTTGCCTCAAGCCAGCATCTTATGGGTGAAGCAGCTCCAGTGATTACATGAGTTCCCTCTCAGATTAATCTTTCCATCTATAATACATATTATATTCTACTCATTTGATTATTTTCTAGGGTTTAAGCTTTCAACTTATTTTATAGTATTGCTTGTTGCATTGTGTGTTTTTAACATGTCATGTTTTGGCAAAGAAGACATTTTTATTTTTATTTTATGATTGCGGCTTTTCTTTCTGTACGGAGATATCATGTGTTCCATATAAATAAGCACAAACCTCTTGATTAGATTAATACACTTTCCCTGGACTTTTGAGATTCTTCAAATGTGAAGAAATATGAAATCACTTTTAGCAAGATTGGGAATATTTCAGCTTCTCGGAGAAACATCAGGAGAACAAAATTCAGAAGTTGAGCAAGAGTTGGGGGGAGGGGGGAATCTCATTTGTCTACCACCAATATCTTCAATTTTCTGTACTTGAAATACCAAACATGACTGGTGAGATTTTAAAAAGTGAATGGGAGATTTATAAGCAAAGGAATTGCCTGGAAGTTTTTTTCCAGTTTTCTCCTGGACAAAGAGAAATTTTCCAGCAATTTCTCAAGGAAAGAATGATAACACTGCAACTGAAATAAAACAGTGGAGAGATTTTCTTTTTGATGCTTTCCCAGAGGGTTTAATTAACCTTCCCTTCCTCTCCCCCCCTTCTTTATTTCTGTTTAACCAACAAACACTCTTATAGGTCACTTTACCATCTCATAACTAAATTTCACCTAAGAGAATTTCTCTAAAATGCTCTCCCTTTTTGAAAAAAGGGTCTATAGCAAATTCTTTTTCATCAAATGAAATGAGAATTGGCAGAGAAAGTACAAAAGAACGTTTTAGGTTAGCATTATTTTTTTCCCCTTTTTTATTTTCCTACCATATTGGCTAGTAATATGCTGATTTCCAAAAATCTGTGGAAGCAGTAGTTTATCCGAGGGCTCTTATGTGGGATGTCCCTGCAGTTCCTCATGGAAAAACTACACAGTAATAGTTCCTCCCTCTGAGTGCCAACTCATTGATAAAAACATCCATCTGCTCTGAAATACCTTTTTCAGAAAAGAGTTTAAAGAACTTGAGCAGCCTCTATCCTTATTGCAGCTACTTAAAAAGTTTTATCCATATTTCAGTGTGCACTTCATGTTGTTGATAGTCAACAATATATGTTTGAGACATAAAATAATAGTTAATAAACGGTACATATTATGCCAGATTTTCCCATAGAAATGGCTCTGCTGATAGGTTGCTAATCCTCTGCAGTATCTTATGAGCAGATGGGGGAGGAAGGAAGAAATTCAGGGTATCCACATCTTAGAATCTCTCCGGATATATCTATTAGGTTAGAAGGTTGTAGCTTTAATCTGGCATGATTCTGCCCATTAGTTATAGGCAAATAAAGAATTGGATTCAGTTGGATTTCACTGTGTCATCAATGGGCCTGGACCTACAGCTACCCAGCCATTCATTTTTGCAATGTTTATGCTCCTTTTAGCACCATTGCAGTTTTAGTGTATCTCAATTTCTCAAAATTGAGATCTTTGGAACAAATTGAAGAGGGGAGGAAGGGGAAGGAGAGAGGGAGACAGAGAGACAATAGTGATTGTGATTACAATTGGAGACTTAAATACTTGATTGAAATGGAATGATGCAGAGTTGTGTGTAAGATGAAACAGGCTAGTCCTTGAAAGAGATGGAAATGAGTTTCGGTCTGAAATTTATGAGAAACATTACTTAACTTAGAAGGTGAACAACTTGGATCTTACTATTCTTAATGAAGGATGAGAAGTGAAAAGTCTGGGGAATATATTTTGAGCAGAGATTAGAACCAGCATTATAGACTATGTAATAGTATCCTGTGACCTTTTAAAATTAGTAATTACTTTTGGAATAGGATGTTACCCAGATATTGATCATCTGTCCTTCACCTCAGAATTACATCTGCAAGACCAACATTTATTTGGATGATGATCACTGCAAAGGTAGTGTATTGAAGATGTGATTCCAAAGGTTATGCAACTAAGTCATAAATATCCTAAGTATGAAGATTTTCAATTCCACTCATCAATAATTATTGCAGAGTCAACTGATTTGATCCCCTGCTTCCAGTAACTCATAATTCAAATGTAGAATCTTTTATCACACACCATGCTTTAAAGGAGCAATGAGTGTTGATTACTAGTTCCAAATCTTGGTTTTTCCATTAATGTTTAATAGCAATAAAAACTATAATATGTAAACATAAAAACTATTGATAAAGAACTTATCTCTCGTCATTTGCTCTCCAGTTGCAAGAAAATAAAAAACAAAACAAAAATAATTAGTATTATAAAGCTTTACTTAGGCAAAAAAAGGAAATGTACCTCCAGAAAAGATTAGAAATCCTTGATTTCAGGGGTCAGATTGAATGCACCAGCATTTATTTATATATTTATTAGATTTAGAGACTATCCAGTTTCAAAATGGCTCCGGGCAAGCTATATTTAAATAAAAAGTAAAACTAAATAACATCAAAAAAAAAAAAAAGAAGAAGAAATTTCATCTGATCAGACAAATACACTATCTCTAATTATGGTTGGGTCACATAGTCATCCAGATGTTTGGCATTTTTTTTCTATCTATCAAGTATTTCCTAAGGATCTGAGATAATCAGATGAAGTTGAATATTAAAGGTATCATTGCAAGATATAAGCTGTTTTTATTTTTATAGATACAACAATGTGATTTTATCAATCCCAATGCTATTTAAGTGGTACACCAGGTATTTTGGGTTTGCACCCAAGGCACCTATTGGTAGTATATTTGTTTTATTTTGGCCATAGTTATTCTACATCTGTTTGCATATATTTTTATTTTGTGATTTTGTCCAATTTTTCTCCTCCGTTTCCAGGCAGTGCATTGTTCATATTCATACTTTTTTTTATCTTATCAACAGTTGTTAAGACTGGGTTGTTATTTATTTATCAAATTTAGACACAGCCCATATCATTCTCAGAATGAATCTAGGCGCTCGCAGGTGTCTGTTTGCTTGTTTGGATTCTAAAATCCCAGAGCACTTTAGCATCCAAATTTTCTATTACCGTGTTTCTCCGAAAATAAGACCCTGTCCACCAAAAAGGTCATCCACTGGCTCACCTCACTTGCGCGCGTTGCCTCCGGCCTCCTTTTCATAGTCAGAGGGTTTCAGGAACTTCTTTGGTCAGCAACGATTTCCTGAAAGCCTCTACAGCCGAAAACAGAGCACTGGATTGATCCAGAGCTCTGTTATCAGCTATAGAGGTCTTCAGAAAAGCCTTGCTAGCTGCAAGAAATAGGGCAGCAAGGCAGGTGTTAGGGTGTGTGAGCCTTGGCTGCAGCTGTCCAAAGGTAAGTAGTAGGGCAGCTCCACCTCCCATCCTCACCCTAGCTTAATTTTTACCCGTGTACCCTAGAGTGGCTGGGGTCTTAATTAGGGCTTATTTTAGGGGTAGTGCTTATATTGGTTGCACATGTAAAAATCAAGCTAGGACTTACTTTCGGAGTAGGTCGTATTTTGGGGAAACACAGAACTTTGTCTATTTTGTGGTCCCACCAATGTTTGCTTGGAGGGAAATGGTACTTTTGCAGATCTTTCAATTCACCACTGTTGCTACTTTATTATGACATTGTTTGTAGTCAGTCTGGGTGATGTTGCATCAGCTAACTAGGTGGTCCACTGTTTATTTAGCTTCTTTACAGAGTCAGTATTTGCGTCTGTTGCTTTATATATACAAAAAATGGGAACTCATAGTTGGCAGTTCTTCAGCTGGGATTGGCCTTCAGTGAGTTCTTCCCAAGAACTTAGGGATGACTTGGTTTCTGCCATTGCTTTTTTGTGTGTTCCTATTATTATTGGGACGACTAACACTAGTCGTGCTGTTGCTTGCTGCTGCTGCTATTTATGAAAATGGCTTGAGATGACACTAAACAAGATGCTTAGCCCTTGGAGAAGAGGCTGAAGACTTCTAAAGCATCAAAGGGTCAAAAGAAACTCAACAGAAAATGGTGGTGGTTGGAATATTATCATCATAACTGAGATCCTGAAGAAGAGAGCAACTATCAATCCAAAGCAGGGTGAAATCCAGCAGGTACTGAAAGGCTCTGGAGAACCGGTAGCAAAAATTTTGAGTAGTTCGGAGAACCACTCAAATACCACCTCTGGCTGATCCCAGAATGGGGTGGGAATCGAGATTTTGCAATATCCTTCCCCCAGGAGTGGGGAGGGAATGGGAATTTTGCAGTATCCTTCCCCTGCCATGTCCACCAAGCCACGCTCACAGAACAGTAGTAAAAAAAATTTGAATTTCACTACTGATCCAAAGGATGGAAGAAGTCAGACTCAAATGATGGAGGATCATCATGCAGCTAAGAGCAGAGAGGGGAAGAATGCAAGGTATTGAGATTTGGTTTGACAAAGGAGGACTAAATCAGTCAAATCAAAAATAGCAGCCAAGCTCTTAAGTCTTTGATTAGGTGCCTATTTCTTTTTTCTGGATCGCAGGATAGCTGTAACAGAGTGCTGATAAATGGAGAAGGAAGAATTAAGGGGTAGGATCAAACAGAAAAGGCTTGGGGGGAGCGGGGAGGAATCTGGCTACGGTTCCATTTTTATTTTTTTTTTGCTCATGCCAAGCAAGAGAGAGAGGAGCTGGAAAAGCAAAGAAAGCTCCTCATTATAAGAGAAGAAAGTGATGAATCAAGCTCAGCAAAGAACAATCACAGTAGGAAATGAAACAGAAAGAAACTACTTTAAGACATTTGTATATTAGTGCACTTGAGGAACACATGTAGAAAAGCACTACATCTAATAACTCTCAACCATTGCCAAGTTAAGTAAGACACTTTATTTTATAACTTCTTTTCTAATATCAGACTTTTTTTTCAGCCATAAGTTTTATATCCATTGACGGGGAATACAGTACCATCCTAAAAAATTATTTCTGCCTCCCCTCCTTCAACCTTACATTAAACATACAAAGAAAAATGTGATCACAGTTAATTTTTTTTTCATATAAATGAAAGAGGCATTAATCTTCTCTCATCTTTAAACATTCTTGTTTAAAGCAAAAGTGATGCCTTGGTTGCACAATGGGAAAAAAAGGAGCTAGCCTTATTGCCTTCTTACAGATTATTGTACAAAATTTCGGAGAGGTCTGTTTCCTGTTCCCCAATAATGGTCCCCTGAAACTCTACAGTTTTTGGGCTTAGAGACTTGTATATGCTTCTGTTTTATTGAATAGCTCTTTAAGCCCTATCTTTGCCTGAGGAGGCTTGGTGGAGACTGTTAGTCATAAAACTCTTTTCCTTCAGTTTGCTCCCAGAATTTATTTTCACACTGGTCTTTAAAAATGCTAAAAGAGCTATTTGACAACGGATTTGGGATTGGGACAGAGGCCAGACACCCAGTCATTTATATGCTGATGTGTCTGACAGCTGTACCCCTGCCTCCTCTCTCTTTCACGTTATCATCTGGAAGCACTCTGTGCCTTTATACTGGCTTGGTTCAGTGCATTGCCATCTGCATTGTTGCTGGGCAGACTCTGAAATATCCCCACTGAAACTCAGATTCACCATTGTGAGTGGAAAACATGAAAACAGGGATACTTACTCTCTTCTCCTACCCTCTTTATAGGGATTCAACACTGATTGTAACTAATTGAAGCAGTCATCCAGGAAGGAATGTTGCAAAGCTTAAAAACTGGGCATGTCCTGCAGTGCAGCTGCATTTTGTAGTGTCATGTATTTGAGGTCAAATATGCATGTAAAGTGAATGGATGCTCAACAGAAACTGATGTTTTAGATTCAGATTTTGTAGGTTGATATGTTCCAATTTACAATTGTGCAATTGCGAAATTAAACTCATGAATAGGTTGCTGCTTTTTGACCTTAATAAAATTTATTTTGGGATGGCAATACAAGCAACTTCTAAAGTTTACATTAACTTAAGCATTTGAGGACACTGTATTTAAATGGACACGGTTAACCATCTAGCAGAAGAAAGGCAACTTACTTCCATGACAATATTATACATGACAATTCTTCTGGGGCAATTAATTATTGAGTAGCTGACAAAATAAGATAGAGTGGGTTGCCTAGAGTATGACCCGAGCTTCAAATACCATTAAACATTAGTAGGTATTAGAAGATAAATAATTATGTTGGCTTCCATCAACTTTAATAGATCAAAATCCTAGGAATTTCTTTACTTTTGGACAGAAATGAACTATTCAAAAGAGGCCAAGTATACCACAGACAACAGCAAATTTGGTATATATTGGAGTTGATGCAAGCAGCCATAATTCTTACTCAAAATTGTTGTAGTATTGTCAATAGCAATACTATTTTTGTAATTGTAGATGCTTCAGAATTAATTATTATTAAGCAAATTAGGATAGTATTCGTATTGCTAACCTATAAATAATTCTCCAGAATAATCTATCTGGTTTCCATATCTCTTTAAATAGATGAGATGAAAAGGGAAAACTTTGTACTGTAGTTGACCAGCAGGCAGAAACAATATTTTGAGTAAATCCATATCACAGAAGAAGGAATATCACAAATGATCTGTAAGAAAAATTGTATGTTGAAGCTTTTCTTTTTTATTTTTTTAAATAAAAAAACACAGAAAGACACAAGTAAAAAAGCAAACAAAAACATTTTGTGGCATATAAAGTATAAAAAATGCCAGTTTTAAACACAGCTCTAAATCTTGGCTATACAAAATATTGATCAGTCTTTCTATTACAGGGATAAATCCAAGACTGTAAATCCAGGCTGGCACTGTCTTTCCAATTAAAATATTTTTCCCATGTATAGCCCAAACACAGTAGATACATAGATATTCATATAATGATAAATTCCAAAGAATTGACATATAATCACACTGATGTCTTTAAGATACGGATCAAAAAAGGGCAATACAAGCTAAGCTCATTTCATGGTTCTTCACCCTGTCAATGAAATTTTAAAGCATTTAAAAACTCATTTTAAAGCATTTTCTGAGCTGTCTAATTTTTGTTGAATTAATATTATTAATTAAAAATTACGTTATAATTAATAACATAATTTTTGTTGAATTAATATTATTTTAAGATAATAGGAATAATACTTACTTGTCATAATGAAGTTTATCACTATTTTCTTAACATGAGGTCTTCCAAAATTGTTCCAAATAATTAATATTTGCATTTAGCATTTAATAGTCTATAAAGATATACTGTAGAGTTGGAATGTTCAAAACACATTCCAATAGTAATTTTTAGATGCTCTAATATGTCGGCATGAATTTGTGAAATTAAAAAAAAATACTAATTTAATATATAGCTATTCTTCCATTTAGATCGATATGATGATCTAAATTATCTAAATTATCAATGTTCCTGCTGGCAGTGAATTTCAGGATACAGTTTTAATTACAGTTTTTAACCTACAATTATCCTATAGCGTTACAATAACCCTGTGTGAGTAAGATGTCTTAAAATATGTAAAAATATATCTGGAATTCGTTTAAAATGGAATCCATGTTTCTGCCAAAATGGATCACATAATAGTTTTCTAATTATGCTCATAGTGAGTTTTGGACTTGATTCTTTGGATTCTATTGAGAAATAAAAATCAAAATGTACATGGAGTGATAAAACTGTAAATCAAGAGAACTGAAAAGCTATAATTTGGGTAAATAAAATCTAAAGTTTGTCTTCACATAAAATCTATTAATTTAGCAATTTAATACTTTGATGTGGGAATCTTTATAAGTGCATATATCAAACTATATAAATCTAGATTAATAAATAAATTTGAATCTAAAAAACAAACTTCTCTTGGAATAATTATTCCAATTTAGCTAAAACTATTCAAACACCAAATAAAATACCAATTTTCAGAAATGTTCATATATATGTCCATAGGATGTTTGTGAATCTTCATCCAATTAATTGAGTAATCTGATAAATTATCAAACTGCAGTCCTATATCAATACATTTCCTGGTGTATAATATTCAAATCCTCAAAAAGTTGCATCATTTGCATACAATAATAACTTCTATTCAACTCCAGCTTTTTATGTTCAGAATGGTATCTGAAAACCATTGTTTTCTTTTGATGTTCATTTTTTCCTTTATTTTCTGCTTTGGTTATGCACATTTTTAAAAAAAAGCTAAAGCATAACATTAATATTTCCAAAGTAAAATGGACTTTAAAGGTTGTCGTATTCATTGTAACCTTGTTAGAAGTTATAGAAATATTCTCTTATCCAAATGTTATTACTTTTCCTTCTGAATAGCTATTATGGTATATTATACAGTAGTTTATATATTACCTTATCCACAGTAACTTTCACATCCAAATCTACCTTTGAAATTCATACAGACTTTTTTCCAGAAATCAGTGAATCCCCCCCCCCCCCCCCACACACACACACAGGGGTGCGATTCAGCAGGTTCTGACAGGCTCTGGAGAACTGGTAGCAGAAATTTTGAGTAGTTCAGAGAACTGGCAAATACCACCAGTGGGATTGGAAATTTTGTAATATCCTTTTTTTTAAAAATTGATTTATATGTCGACCTTCTCCGGAGACTCAGGGCAGCTTACAATGCGTTAAGCAATAGCCTTCATACTTTTGTATGTCTGTCTGTCTGTCTGTCTGTATGTATGTATGTGTATATATATATATATATATATATATATATATATATATATATATATATATATATATATATATACACACACACACACACACACATACATACATACATACAAAGTCACTTTTGTGTATATATGTGTGTGTATGTGTGTGTGTATACACACACACACACACACACACACACACACACTCACACACACACACAAAGTCAGCTTATTGCCCCCACAAACGGGGTCCTCAATTTATCTACCTTAGAAAGGATGGAAGGCTGAGTCAACCTTGAGCCTGGTGAGATTCAAACTTACAGTAATTACAGACAGCTGGAGTCAATCACAATGCTTTTTTAGTCTGCTGAGCTATCCAGGCTCCTTCCCCAGGAATGGGGAGGGAATGGGGATTTTTCAGTATCCTTCCCCTGGAGTGGGGTGAGAATGGAGATTTTGCAGTATCCTTCCCCTGCCACACCCACCAAGCCATGCCATACCACGCCCGCCATGCCATGCCACACCCACAGAACCGGTAGTAAAAAAAATTGAATTCCACCACTGCACACAACAGATGTATTTTACTAACAAACATAGATAGAAATAAAATTCTTCCAGTCTAACAATCAGGATGCACAAACTGTGAATATTTAAATATGGAAGAGTTAGCCATGTACAGTTACCTGAGGATGTCGGCCATGATTTTTGCTATTCGGTGTTTCCTACTCTTTCTTCAGAGTAGCTAATAGGATAATTTTCCAGTGTTCAGACAACAGAATGAGGCCCTGCTTGTTGCGTACAAAATAAAAATAAAATCCAAATATTTGGATTTCTTGTCACAACCAAAAGCCTTTCTAATATTTTAAAGGAATCACTTTTCCAAGTTCCGAGTCTTCTACTTAAAAGAACAGTACAAAGCTAGAGAAAAGACAAACTACTAATAAATCAAAGAGAGAAACTGTCTGGAGGCAAAACAGAAACAATTTTTAGTGAAATACTTATGAATAATTTTGAAGTAGGAATTGCTATTCTCAATTCTCAAAGCTGTGCAAATCTATTTTGAATCATCCAAGCCTGGGTAGTCTGTGTTTTATTACAAATCCTCTTTAATATATATATTCCTCGGGATTCTGTGATGCTCATTAATTTACCATGTTCTGCTTCACATACCATATTTTAAAGCTGTAAGTATGAATGTGTTATTTCATGGAAAAATAACCAGAATATATATCTGTGTGGCTGTACATGTGTGATTGTTTGTGCATATGTGTATTTGTTACAACTGCTAAATATGGTATTAATTAAATGAAAACATGAAATAAAACACTGCAGCAGATCAGGGAAAATGGACAGTAATTCTTTTTAGATATTGTTTGACATTGCTATTCAACAGGAAAAGGCAATGATCAAGTGCAGGGTGGATTTGATTTAAATCAAGTCAATTTAAATCAGAATTTAAATCATGATTTAAATCACTAGTAAAAAGGCTTGATTTAAATCAATTCGATTTAAATCATATTTTTTAAAGAGCAACTGTCATCTCTGTCCTGCAATAGCTCCTCTGACTCCCTCTTTACTCACCAATAGTCCCATTCACTTTAATGGGACAGCTGGTGATGCAGCAGTGACACAACAAGGTGAATGGGACTGTCGGACATGGCTGGCAGCGGGTGAGTGGATGCCGGCTAACAGGCGCTGCCATGATGGATCTGAAATGACAGGTGCTCTTTAAATGTAAGAACTCATTCTTGCTGGTAGTTAGAATCTTTAATATTATTATTTGCAAACAAAATGAAGGTTTCCTATTTAACTTGCAGAGCTTGGATTCATTGAATGAGTTTACCAAAAATGTAAATATTGCAGAATATACAGCCTCATGCTACATAACTAAATAATCGTTTTTTATCCATCCTGGTCAACTAATCCTACAATTTACCAAGTAAACCATAGATAATATAAAGTGATTAATAGTCAGCATTGGGGGGTTGCCTCCTCATATGACACTCGAGGTACTACTAAGGAATAACTGACAATCTTTCTGACTATTAATGGTGTTTATGACAGCTAAATTAAAACTGTGGAGATGTCTAGTCATTGGTGTCACCATGAGGAATAATATTCCAATATATCTCAAAAGTGAGGAGGGTCCATTCTTGAATTGGCTTGCTAAAGAACACAGTGAACAGATATCAATTTATTCAAAGAAGATCAAACACAAATGGAAGGCTATACTGAAGAGCTGCACAGCAAAGATGTCAATATCTAAGGTAGCTTAGATAGCATTCCATATTTACAGCATCTTCTAGTGCTAAAAGGTGAAGAAAGATCAGCCTTTCAGTTACTACCAAGTTGAAAGCATACAGGAATTGATGAAACATGTACAGCAATATTACAAGCAACAGCAGACGAATCAGTAAAAGCTATGATGCATCATAAACAAATAACGGCTGAAAATCTGGAGAATGACACAGTGGCCAACAGATTGGAAGAGATAAATCTCCATATCGGTACCAAAGAGAAGACATTTAGCAGACACGGCAAAATATTGTACAATATCCTTAAGTTACATACTAACAAAATAATGGTTAGGACCATCCAATACAGATTAGAGACCTATGACAGATGTTGAAGCAAGTTTTTTTTTTTAAAAAAAGAGATCAGAAAATAAGAGCCATTATTGTTGATACACACACGATAATTTAGAAAGCCAAATAAAGACTGTTACTTAGCCTATGTATATATCAAGAACCTAGGATATTCAGTTTTTATTTATATTCAATAGATTGTTCAAAAAATGGTAAAAGAATGTAAAAAGACTCCAGGTTAAGATATGAATATACTTATGATTTGTGTCTGTGTGATAATGTTCTTATTGTACTTGTCTAGTCATACTATATTTTATTTAAAAAGAATTGCTTAGTTGAAAATGAAGTTACCTGTTGAAGTTTCTGACCTAAGCTTCCTGATATAATAAAAAGCACACAATTAGTCCCCAAACCCCCCCTTTTTTATTTTAACTGCTGTGAATTCCTTTCATTCACAGCACATACTGAATCACCAAGAGGTTATAAATAGTCCAACAGAAGTCTGCCACAGTCCTTCGGATAAGGCTAGTAAACACCCACCTTTATCTTCTTTAACACACTGCCAAAGTCCTAATTGGCAATTATTGGCCACATGGAAACACAGAGTCAAAAATGGAGCTTCAAAGTACAAACCAACACCATCTACAAAGTTGCTTCCTGCAAAGGCCCATATGCTTTGCTCTTCCTTTATGTCTTATGGGAGTGGCCAATCATCTCCAAGCCTTACTCCCGAGTCACTCCTTTTGTCTTAACTGTTCTTGGCTTCTGGCAGCTCTGCACATGCACACACTAGGAACAGGCTCCCCCTGTTCCTCTGTCTTGAGGAGGCTCCAGAGTCAGCACATAGGTCCCAGATGGCCCTGGCCCCATCTCTGCCTCTGACACAGAGCCCTCGTCCGAGCCTTCCCCAGACTCCAGGACTGGCCCATGTTCCTCCCCAGTCTCCTTGCTGTCTAACTCTACTGCCAGCTCCGCAGGCTGCTGGCAGACCACAACATGGTGCCAAGAAGCCCTCATATTTTACAGAACTTAAAAATAATATATATCATATTTTCATTTAATTTTTATACAAATACAAAGAGTATTGCTGAAATCATTGAAGGAAAATTTGTATTTTAAGAATTGAATGTCAGTAAAAAATTGGGAGTGTGGTATAGATTATATCTAAGGGAAATGGTTTTAATTCCATAAAAGACAATGGACTTGACTGTATACAATGTATTTTTCTGTTTGCTTTTTTTCTGGTTCTCATCAAATCTAAAAAATATTTTATTAATATTATTTTAATGCAATATAGTACGAAATTATTGTACTTTTCACACCGAACTATAAGATGCACCTAAGTTTAGAGGAGGAAAATAAGATAAAAAAAAAATATCAGGCGGAGCCTGAGAGGACCACAGATATGTGTCCTTTCATGTGCCAGATCTGCCTATTGACTCCAGCACTGCGGAAAAGAAACAGAAGAGGCAGGCAATGACAAAGACAGAAGAGACGGTGTTCAGCACTGTAAAAGGACCCTGCCGCCACGGCCCAGCTGCTTTTCACCAAAGGACCAGCACCATTTCCCCCCCACACTTTTTTTGGGGGGGGGACTGCATTTTATGGAGTGAAAAATACGGTATTTAATATGTTTTTAATGGCAGACAAAGATCATGGATATAGTATAGCTTGTGACTTTAATTCCTTAGTTCTATGTGTATTTATTTCTTTTTTATTATAAAACAACTCTATTTTTATATTAGGTACAATTTTTTTCATAAAAATAACCAATCTTTTTGTTAGTAACAAGATTGTAAAATGAAGTTTATTTTGAATACTATAATTAATTTATCATAGTGGGCAGGCAAAATGCCTATAGTATATAAAAGTGTATTTCTATCACTTTGGGTCAGTTTTCACTTCACTGAAATTATACAATAGTAAACTAATAATCACTGCAGGACTTTTCTTAAATATAATATGCATAACCAACAGGTATCACAAGATAATTGTTTTCTCATCATGCTGCATATATTTCACACTCCATAACTTCCAAATGAAATACCAAAAAGAATTCATAAAGTTAAATGATTCTTCATGATGAAACTGAAATTTGAAACAGGCTGGAATTGCAACCAATGCTATTAATTTGGCTGATGTGTAAGCTTTGTTCTGGTTGCTTGCGTGAAGCTTCCCTCTTGAATATCAGATGATAATTTTTCTAATTATAGACAAATGTATTTGTTTAAGGCTGTGGTAGTTGCAGTTATGTTTATTCCAGAAGATGAGCAAAATACAACATGGGCCCATTATGTATTTTGTATGGCTCAACATCTGATGATTCTTTAGACATATTCCTAAACTCCACCTATATAAAAACATAATGCAGTTTCTATTAGAGAAAATATGACTGGACCTGATACAGCTTTTTCAGTAGTAACGACTTTGCTTGAAAGGTAACTCTTGAGTACAGGCACAAAAATAATATTATAATACCACGTTTTCCCCAAAATAAGACCCTGTCTTATATTTTTTTGAACCCCGAAATAAGCACTTGGCATTATTTTCGGGGGAGGTCTTATTATTTTGGGGCACGTGGAGCAAGGTGGGGCTCCTCTTGCCATCTTACCTGATTTCCACCGCTGTCTCCCTAACCCTAAACCAAGGAAATGGCGGGGACTGGTTGCACATGCACTTAAATATTTTTGGGGAAGGCTCATTTTAGTGCATTGCGCTCAAAAGTCCGATTGGGCTTATTATCTGGGGAGGTCTTATTTTCAGGGAAACAGGATACATAATTATTTATATTTCTTTTTGATAGGCTATTTTGTAGTACAGGGAAGGTAAAATTTTGAAACCTAAAGACTTTGACCTTAAAGTATATCTTCTTGAAACCAATAATGTTTGTGGTAATTTCATCTTTAAAGCATTTAATTTTATTTTTTTTTTTAGCAATTTGGCATGATTTCCTAGAGAATGCAAATTAAGCCTCTATAATTTGGCAATTTATGTACTTTTAATACCCAGGACATTTTTCTAATAATGTTGAGATTGGCATGTTGTGTTGAATTTTACAAATGGGCCTTCTTACTCCCATACAAACTTTATGATGGGGTTGTTAATGGGTAGAATTTGGATGCTCTGCCAAAAGCTCTGACAGTATTGACTGAACACTCTAATGACTTTGCTGAGGGTATGAAATACTGTACTGCAAGATAAAATCAACCAAATGCTCCATGTAACCAAAGCCGCCATAAGTGCTTTCATTCATACATTTCCATTGGGTTTTCTTTCTTGATAAGCCAAAATAGAAAAGCTGCACTGACCTTGATTGTTGAACCTTAGCAACATGATATTGATAGCCTTAACTAAGGGTATTTTTAGCAGGGCAATGTTTGGACATTCATATTCATTTCAGTTTCTGGACTTGAGCAAACTAGGTTTCATTAGTCACTCATCTGTGTCAAGATACAAGGAGAAGTAGTGATTTGTCTGCATCTTGCTTGGGAGTACAAGGACATTATGAACATTATGAATTAAACCCGTCCTCCCTAAGCTTTGAAAGATGGAATCTAGGAGGCTGGGACAATAACGTCTCACATCAATAACAACAGTAGTTAATGAATCACAGGCACATTCTCATTCAAATTGTTTTTAAGTTATTTCAGATCTGCACTTCTAATTTTATTGGAAAGAAAAATTGTACCTGGGTTCCAATTTTGACTATGCATGTTGCCTGTTCCTAGCACATTAATTTTGCCTAAACTACTCCTTATTTCAGCAGGATTTATTTTTAAATTAATATATATTTAATTGCTACAGTAGTGCCCACTGAACACAAGTCAGAACTGATTCTGAGTAAACATGCAGAAGAATAGATTGATTCTTTCATGTGACCTTCACAATGGGGGAATAACATAAGTGAAAGTTCATTGCAGTGCTGTAATTTTTTTTACTCCAGATAATCTTCCCAAGTAATTTTCTTCTTTCAGCATTTCTCATACTCCCCATCAAGGGCCCATCTGGTTTTTGTTTTTTAAAAAAATATGAAATTGAAAACAATTCTGTGTAACCAATCAGCTCCTGAAGGCTATCAAGAACTAGCTGACAGAAGAAAAATATGACATTGTATAGGTAGTGCATTTCAACTCAGTCCTGGTTTCTGGAATTCTTCACATCTTTGGGGACATATTATGCTGTGTACAACCATTTTCCATTGTATCAACCACAAGTGGAAGGCTTGCATACCATTTCACCAGCATCATTACTTCATACTTTGTCTCAAGTCCACAAAGTTTATTAATCTTAAATTAATAGAACAGTTGTGGGTTTTCTGCTAACTTTCTCCCTATGAATGGTAATTTACCTTTGTTCTTCCTTAGCAATAGCACTTAGACTTATATTCCGCTCCACACTGCTTTACAGTTCTCTCTGAGCAGTTTACAGAGTCAGCATATTGTCCCCAACAATCTGGGCCCTCATTTTATCGACCTTGGAAGGATGGAAAGATGAGTCAACCTTGAGCCAAACAGGATTGAACTCCAGGCAGTAGGCAGAGTCAGCCTGCAATGCTGTATTCTAACCACTGTGCCATCGCGGCTCTCCAAAGTTTATGTTATAAAATTAAGTATAATTCCTTCTGTAGTTGAATCAGCTGGAATGAACATCCATTCATCAAAAAGAAATACTGGCAAACAGGTTAAAATACTTTGAGGAAAAGCATACATAAAATAGACCCACTTGAGCAAAATGGCAATAAATGTCTACCAAACTCAGATTATGAGAAGGTAGTCAATTAGGATAACTCTCTTTCTATCAGTAGTAATAGACCTTATGAATAAGCTTATGAAAACAAAGAGTAGAATTAAGCATCACCTAGTATAGATCTTATTCTTGTTCAAGCAGAAAAGACATTTTAAATTACTTGTCTACCCTGCTGTCCTGCCAAAATGGCGGAAAATTTTGTAAAGAAACCAGTGATAAGAGTTATGATTTAACAAGTGGCATAGAATGCTAGTAAGAGTCTGGAACTCAGGACAAAATTGTCCTCTGCCATGCAATAATCCTAGTGTTTACTTTTCCTTTTATAATTTTTAATTGTATTAGCATAGTCTGTATTCAGTAGTGGCTATATAGTAATCTGAATGAAGTAAAAAAAATGCAACAGGCAGGAGTAACTGATTCATGTTTTCTTTCTCTCTTGGAATATACAGATTGCACTTGAAACATTCTTAAATAGCAATAGCACTTAGACTTAAATACTGCGTCACGGTGCTTTACATCACTTTCTAAGTGGTTTACAGAGTCAGTATATTGCCCCCAACTATCTGGGTCCTCATTTTACTGACCTCGGAAGGATGGAAGGCTGAGTCAACCTTGAGCTAATGAGGATTGAGCCTCTGGCAGTCAGCAGAATTATCCTGTAATACTGCATTCTACCACTGGGCCACCACAGCTCTTAAAGCTGCCACATCCAACATTTCACGTTGTTCTTCATACAATTCACATTTTGGCATAAAGAAATCCTTGTCAGCGCTCTTTCTCTTTGCCAGTTTTATGAATCTCTGATGCTCCATTTGAGGGGGTGGGGAGTCAAAGGGACATAATTTATTTGTACTCCTTAGATATATGTCCCATCTTTCCTCCAGGGGCTCAAAGTAGCATATTATTTTTCCCCACACCAACCCTATGATTAAATTGGCCTCAAAGAAAGTGATTAGCCCAAAATCATCCAGAGAAATTCCATGGGTATTAAAAGACTTGGAGCTGTACCTCTCCAATATTTTCACCACGATGGCTGTCAATAAGATTGTAAGAATATGCTGGATTGAGCCCAGGACTTCTGTTTCTCTGGGAGGTCAAGATTTAACTATTTAAGAAATGTATTAAAAAGTCAGAGTGTGCTACATTCTGGTTTAAGCATTCTATTCCACCCCTTTTTATAATATCAATCTTAATGACAGTTGGAAGTATTGCACAAATTATTTTCATTCTATCTTTCTCTCCAAAAGCTCTTAGAAATACTGTATATATTTAGACATGACATTTAGCATATGTTTCATTCATTCTGACTGTGAAAATAGTAATGTGAAAGGCTTTCTCCTCATTCTACTTAATGAACAAAACCCCATATCTCATATAATGTGTGTGTGTGTATTTATTTTGCAAGTTAGGGAAGGGAAGTTTTTATACTCTCTAAAATATGTTATTTTTTAACTCATTTTCCATAAAATACTCACTCTTTTTTTTCAGAAGTCTTTTCCAAAATTGAGCATAGCAAACCCCTCCCCCCAAAAAAACCTTACATATTTTGCGAGCTCAGAAATTATTATGTTTCTTTTAGTTTCAGAGAATGTATAGTTACGCTAGCTTTGAAACCACTAATGAGGCAATTTTTATTTATTTATTTATTTATTTTTGTAATCTTGATCTCACTGTATCTCTTTCCATGACTGATATTTCTGGATACACAGAAAGTACTTTTCAAAATACAAAAGATCAGAAGGAAAGAGGAAATGCAGCTTGTTCAACATTAACCTTCACAAATTTGTGTTCTTGTCATGTAAATGAATGAATCTTTTCACCCTTGTAGCATTTTGGACCTTGAAAAACAGCAGTAAGCACAAAAATGGTAGAAAATGGAACTTATCTCTCTCGATTTTTAATAGAAGTAAATGAATGGATTTAAGGGTTTTTTTAAAAAAAAAAGAACAAAAAAAAGGAAAAAAAGTTCTTTACAGCACAAAACAGCAAGTTCTTGGGATCCTGGTTTACTGCCACTGAACTTGCTAGAAATGCTTTGTTACTTTCTTCTATTGTAATATATTGATCCATCTTCCTCTAGCCTTGACTCTCCTACAGGCAAAAGGTTAAAGTCAGATAATAGTATTAATTTTCCAGACATCTGCACATGTTTTAATAGCCTTTAGAAGGCTTGGAATGGTTTCTGTTTGACCACCACAGGGCTAGAATGCTGTTAAGGCATGGATTGGAGCAATACATTACAATCACAGCCGCATAGTTCAACCTGGCAATAAAAATCTAATTTATTTTATTGGAGGTTTAAATTAATGTGATGAACTTCTCTCTCAACAGGAATCCGTACACCATCCTTACAAAGGTAAATCTCTTGTATGTGCGGAACAATTTCTTTATACAAGGCATAATAACTGCAGTGGGACTCGTTCAAGCCCTACTCAGGCATTGTAAAACCGTATGCACAGAGAAACGTAACAGATGCTCTAGGGGCACTAATGAGTTGCAGCAGAACATAGGGCTTTGTGTCAGTGGATGGCTCTCCCTCCCTCCCTCCCCATATCTTCAGTGTGAAGATAATGAATAATTTTGTTAGAGGTTTGACATTTTATAAACTATTCTGTCACTTGAAAAAGCCGTGTAACTCCACAGTCTCTTAATTTATGAGTCATTGCATACACAATAATTATGAATGTTGCTTGAAGACTGATTCTAGTATCTACAAGCAGCAGGGACTATAGGAATTCAGCGTCTTATTTCCAGCAAGCACTGGTACTACTGAGAGTCTTTTGTGGGTGTAGTGGTTATAGGCTCTGGACTAGAATTCAGGAGACTGTGAGTCCAGCACAAAGTCAGCTGGGTGACTTTGGGCCAGTCGCCCTCCCTCCCTCTCCCCCCCCCCCCCAGGGAAAACTACAGGTTCTTCTCCGGACAGTTTCCAGGAATGAAGACTGACTTGAAGGCAGTGTGCGCGCGCACACACACACACACACACACACACACCAGCCATTTCCATTAAAACTATCATATGAAAGTTCTGAAAAAAGTGAATTAGAAATGGTCCTTACACTATCACTAAAATGTAAAAATATAAAAACAGCACATAAGAATTTAAACTTAAAAACAGAATTTAAAGGAGGCAAGGGTGTCAGAGTGAAGTCTTCTCCCAAATTGTACAAGGGATTATGTACTTTTTTCAAATACACGGTCCCAATTTATCAAAGAGATTCAGTTTGACATACTGATTAAGGCACAAAAGTAGAAACTGGAAGTGCCATTCCAGCCTTAGACTCAAAGCCAGCTGAGTGACCTTGGATCAGTCATTCTCTCTCAAAACTAGGAAGAAGGCAATAGAAACAACCATTTCTGAAAATGTTGTCAAGAAAACTATAGGGATTTCCCCATGCAGTCACCAGGAGGCAAGACTGCCCCAAAGGCATATGTGTTTGCACACATGCACACATCCGCATGCCGACTGTCTAAAATTTACTGGATTTTCTTCATCCTGGATTGTACATAAATAGCAACCCTCTGCTTCCTCTTTTTTTTTTTTTTTTTGAATTTTGGAGTTTCTTATTATAGTATGTCAGAGTGTACACAGTGTGACTATTTTGAGACAACCCAAGAGCAAAATACAGTAAACAGATTTACCTTTCAATTAGTGGTTTATCTACAAGGAATATATACATACACATATTAGGCAAAGTCAGGCAATCAATCATCAACTATAACCCAGAAGCACATATGAAGAGAGAGACGCCCTCAAAGGGCCTCTCTCATATATACAACCTCTTAAAATCGTATCAGCCCAAAAAACTTGCTGACTCATTCCCTGCCTTATATCATTGTAGCAGCTGGTCAGTTATTAAAGTATTTCCCTGACATAGTATTTCCTAACGTTCTTAGAAGTCAATATTGGAAGAGTCATAATCTCGGGAATTATTCACAGCAATTTTACAAAACATAAATAGGTAAAAAGGGTTTGTGTTTTAGCCAGTGTTTCTGATCTTGAGTTTCCATTATAATCTTCTATCAGTTACGCTAATTCTGTAATGTTATTTTTATAACAAATTACAGATATGAGGTCCAGTTTGTATTTGAACTATGCATTCTGCAAGTGAGAGCCATTTTATCTATTGGGCTTAGTATCAGGGGATGTCTTATTTTCAGGTAAACAGGGTAGTATTCCCAGGCTTCTTTCTGGGAAATGCTTCCATTTTGGGATGGACAGATAATTTTTCACTGTGGTGAAAGTCATAATGGCACATTGGTTATAATGCAGTATTGCAGGCAAACTCTGTCCACTGCCAGAAGTTCGATCCTGACTGGCTCAGGGTTGATTCAGCTATCCATCCTTCTGTGGTCGGTAAAATGAGGACCCAGATTGTTGGGGGCTACAGGCTGACATTTTTAATGTCAGCCTGCAGCATCCAGAGAGTGCTGTAAAGCACTATGAAGTGGTATATAAGTCTAAGTGCTATTGCTGTTACTATTCACCAGGACTCTGGTGAAGGAACTCAAATATTAAAAATCTCCTCAGGGCAACATCTTGTTCTGATCCGGATTGAAACTGCAATGTTTACCTTTCATCAGTTTTTAAAAATATACACAATATTATTATCAAATGTGGTTGTCCACCTCTGCCCTTATATAATTGCTGGTTTCAGTTCCGCCGCGAATTGAAGACGTGGTTTTTTCATCAAATGGACTGACCCGTTGAAGGGGTTTTTACATTGTAATAATTTTAATTAATTTGAATTGGATTTTAATTTATACTTAATTCATATTGTTGGATTTTTATCTTGTAAGCCGCCTGAATCCTTCGGGAGAAGGGCGGCATATAAATCGCAATAAAATAAAAATAAAATAAATAAAAAATAAATTAGCATACTTCTAATAAATAATGGAGTATTTATTCATTTTTAATCTCTGAGAATTTGCCAAAACTTTCTCATAAGAGACTAAAATTTTATGTGTGCACAGTTTAAAATTCAAACACACTTATGCTTATCCATGAGTTTATGTATATGCATAAGCACATTGGTAAAACGTAACTATTAGCATATTTTGTACAAAAAACTTCTGTTTAGATCGGTGACTATTTTTATTTTTGTCTCTAAGCTGGAAGAAACCTTTCATTTCTCCTATTATAAAGTGATAAAGCAGCATTTGATAGCAACAGCTTGTGTGATAAAATGATCGTGGCAGCAGTGAGAAAGAATCTAATAAGGGAATTGATCTGCAGATTCCAATTCTGTAAGAGCCAACATCGATCAGCATAAATGTCAATAATGGAATCATATTGAAGGCTGCCTAATTTCTTTAGATGATTTTTGGTTCCAGTGACAGACTAAAGAAGTAGATGTGAAAAGTTTAGAACTGTCAAAGACATATAAGGGTAAAAATAAAAATAAAAGAATGTGTATGTGTGTGTGTGTTTCTCTTGTCCTGCTGTGGTCCGCCTGCAGAGGTGGCAGCAGAGTCGGACAGTGAGGAGTCTCGGGAGGAACATGGGCCAGTCCTGGAGTCTGGGGAAGGCTCGGATGAGGGCTCTGCGTTGGAAGCAGAGATGGGGCCAGGCAGGGCCATCTGGGACTTATGTGCAGACTCCGGAGCCTCCAGAGTCGGATCTCAGCGAGGCAGAGGAACAGGGGGAGCCTGTTCCCAGTGCGCACATACGCAGAGCTGCCAGAAGGCAAGAACAGTTAAAACAAAAGGGACGATTCGGGAGTAAAGCTTGGATATGATTGGCCTCTCCCATAAGACATAAAGGAGGAGCAAAGGCATGCAGCCTTTTGCAGGAAGCAACTGTTGTTCGTGCTGGCCGGTTTCAATACTGCAGCTCCGTTTTGCCTCTGTGTTCTGTGTGGCCTTGCAAAGTTAATTGCCAATTAGATCTTGGCAGTGTGTCAAGGGAGAGAAAGGTGGATGTTTATCAGCCTTATCCCAAAGAACTATGGCAGACTTCTGACGGACTCTTTACAACTATTTGGGCCTCATCTGTGAATGAACAGATTGAGAATGAACAGGCTCTGAATGAGCAGAATTCACAGCCATTGAAATAAAAAGAGGGTTTTTGGGACTCGTGTGCTTTTACTGTATCAGGAAGCCTAGGTCAGAAAATGTCCATATACGATTTGTTTCAGCAGTCATACATGGATCAGACAAGAAAACCTTTATAAGTGGAAAATAAAAGCCAGAGGGGTTCCAGAGTGGGGTAGGAGCACTTATGGAAGTGACTCCTAAGCTGGGAGAGTGGCTCCATCAGATCCCAGGAAGCACGTCTGAACTCTCTTTCTAGAAGAGTGCAGTGCTAGGAACAGCTAAGATCCTGCACAAAACCCACAGACTCCCAGGTCTCTGGTAGAGGGCGAGATTGAGGAAGACAAACGACCACCCATAGGTCTGAGAAGGTAATTATTTTATTTAATAAAATATGAGTAATAAAAAAATGACACAACCCAGACTTAGCAGCCGATACTTAAAATATTTTATGTGTATTCCTGAGGCTTTGTGGCTATATCTCTTGGCATACCAGAATTAGGAAAGATAGCCGTGTCTTGTGGTGTTAAAGTGCAAATATTTTGTGCGAGACAGGTCATAAAAGATTAATGATATAGTTCTTTCTTGTCACAAAAGTTTGAAAGATAAAATAGTGTTTTGAAATAACTCTGACTCCTCTCCAGGATAAAGCTGAAGGCTGGGAAGCCACATAAGTAATCTAAAAAGATGAGCCAACATAATGTGTAGGATTCTGTGTTATGCTGATCCAGTGGTTCCTTCATCTGCATTTCACTGAAGAAATTTTATTTTATCTCTGTTATTCTTGGATTAATTTCTAGAAAAATACATATGTTTCTTCATATGCAATAAATGAACATGAAAAGCCAATACTAAACAAGAGCTTCTGAATTTGACTCAAGATGCTATATTAATAGTTGTTGTTAGCTAAGAAAGGAAGCATTGTTGATTTATTCTCCTTTTAACGGATGAGTTTAACATTCTCCTTTTAACGGATGAGTTACATGGCTGCTGTGACAAAAAAACCTTCTATGTTCATCTATCTGAAGCATTTTAGTTAATGTTTGTTTGAAATCACTAGGATAAGAGTCAGTATAAAACCAAAATACAGGTAGTCCACAAGTTAAAACAGTTCGTTTAGTGACTGCTCAAAGTTACAACAGCACTGAAAAAGGTCACTTATGACCATTTTCAGAATTATGACCTTTGTAGCATCCCCATAATCATGTGATCAGATGCTTGGCAAGTGGTTCATACTTGCTGTGTCCCAAGGTCATGTGATCACTTTTTGCAAACTTTTGGCAAGCAAAATCAGTGGGGAAGCCAGATTCTCTTAACAAGCATGTTACTAGCATATCAAGTGCAGGGATTCACTCAACAACTTTGGCAAGAAAAATCATAAAATAGAGCAAAATTCACTTCATTGTCTCACTTAACAACATAAATTTTGGGCTTAATTGTGATTGAAAATTGAGGAGTACCTGTATAGTAACATCTTAAAAGCCATCTCTAGAGGTGGCTGAATACATACAGGGATTGAAAGTGTGGCCTAGAAGTGGAATAATATCAGTGTTGTCCTATATTGAATGTAATATTTGCAGTATGAAAAATGAAGCATTTTTATGCAATTAGGGCTACTAATTAGGAGGAAGCCAATGTATCTTCAGTCTTATATACATAGCTTCCCTTTTACAAGTATATATATAAAATGTACTATTAGCTAGAGCAGATATTCAACCCATGACCTGTGGGCCACATGCGGCCATGGATAGCTCGTAATGTGATCCCATAAGACTGTAAACTTTTAACTTCATTGTGAGTTATATACACTAACTGTTATATATTTTACATGTGGCCCAAGACAATTCCTCTTTACTTATTGCAGTCCAGACAAGCCAAAATGTTGGACACCCATGATCTAGAGAGTGAGGCTAACCTGTATCAGTTATAAGTGGCTGTATAATTGTACATATCTTATTTATAAATGTTATGCATAGAAAGAAGCTTGATCTCTGTACAAACCTTTACAGCATTTGCCTAATGAATTACCGTTAAAGTCAGGATTGGTTCTCTGCATTTCTTAAAAACATAAATGAAATCTAAAGATCAGAGATAATTACTTTTCCTTTGGGTGTATCTTTTATTTAAAATAGTTTATAAAGATGAACACTTTGGAGGAGAGATTGAGAAAATGAATAATCTTAATCTTAAACCATAAGCAGGGAAATATTAGAAAAAGGAAATTCTGTCATTTATGCTTCTACTCTGAATATCTACTTAAAACTGCAGCATTTATATTCCAGGACATTGATGAATTTCTGTATTGCAAATGTCTGTATTGCAAATGTTTGACTACTCGTATACTGCTTATTCATAGTGGCTTGATTATGCAAAATATAACAAGCCTGTGGAAGCTAAAATGGTTTCTCTAAGACATTGTTTAATATTTTGTGGTGGATTTGCCTTGTTAACAGGATTTTCTGATGTAGTTGTAACTCCCTAATCTTCCATACAAATGTTTGTAATATCATTTCCTTGTTCTTTGTCTTGAATATTGTCAGTTAAGTCTCAGTAAACCCGCCTAGAGGATTTGCTCACACAACTGGCAACCATCTCTCAGGCAGAAGATACATTTAAAATGCTGGAGTTTGGTTATGATGGGTTTTCCTTCTCATTTTCTTTAGCCTTGAGAATATTTGTGCTGTGGCAACAGGAAAAAAAAGGGGGGGGAGGGAACCAGATCAAAGTAAAACTTTTAAATATTTCTGCTCTACAGAAGAAAACAAAAACAACAACACAATCAAATTGATTTAAATTTTACATAAAAGCTGAAAGCAGCTTTTTCAAAATCAGGCATACTTGGACTTAATCCTTTAATATTTGTCTTATCCGTACCTCATTCCACTCCTAACATCAGGGAAAATTATATGTTTCCAGTTTTCTATCTCAAATTTTAAACAAGCATTAGAAAGATTAATAGTTTCCTACATATTTTTGGCCTTATTATGAAAAACATTGAATTTATTGCAAAATACATATTCAAAAGAGATCCAGGCTGTAAAAAAAAAATAGAACTTAAAAAATAAGAAAGAATAGTATAAGAAGCAAGTAAACTAACTATTCCTAAATTATAAGGATAATAGTCCAGATTCAGTGGGATTCAGCAGCAATAAATAGGCATTCAGATTGGCTTGTAATACGTTGCTGCTAAAAGAGCAGAGCCCTATGGTGTTATAAGTTGTCATGACCTGAACTAATTTTAGTTTCAGCTATCAACAGATTCAGCTGATGGGAATAAGAATGTCACATATCTTACCACTCGCAACACTCATTGCAAAACAACCTAGATATTAGATTATTTTTTAAATCAGATTTATACCCCATCATGATACTACTTTTTACATATGGTAGAACTTTCACTGGTCTAAACATCTTCAGAGAAGACCTATAGGAGATGGCCAGGCTGAGCCTGAGGAGCGGTCAAGTGTGTCATCAGTCAAGTCCCTTCGTGCCCACAAAAGACCCAAGTACAGCCCATTTTGAATTCTATTGACTCTTGCCTATTGACCATTTGCCTTGATCACTACTAGTACTTCAGTTTCTTTTAGAGACTGCTGTTGTTGTTATTCACGAAGTCATGTCTGACCCATCACATCCCCATGGACAACTTTCCTCTAGGCCTTCCTGTCCTCTACCATCCCCCTGAGTCCATTTAAACTCATGCCTACTGCTTTGGTGACTCCATCCAGCCACCTCATTCTCTGTCATCCCCTTCTTCTTTTGCCCTCAATCCAGGGGTGAAATCCAGCAGGTTCAGACAGGTTCTGGAGAACCGGTAGCAGAAATTTTGAGCAGTTTGGAGAACCGGTGGCGAAAATTTTGAATAGTTAGGAGAACTGGCAAATATCACCTCTGGTTGGCCACAGAGTGGGGTGGGAATGTGGATTTTGCAATATCCTTCCCCTGCCATGCCCACCAAGCCACAGCCACAGAACCGATAGTAAAAAAATTGGATTTCACCACTGCCTCAATCGTTCCCACCATTATGCTCTTCTCCAGTGACTCCATCCTTCTCATTAGGTGGCCAAAGTATTTGAGAGAGTGTTAGTATGTAATAAACCTCTATTCCAGTGGTGGGTTGCTCCCGGTTCGCACCGGTAGTAAAAAAATGTAATAGTTTGGAGAACCTGTAGTAAGATTGGCTGGCCACGCCCCCGAACCAGTTCCCAGCCGGTCGCCGTTCCCTTACCCTGCCCACTCCCAATCTATTGCTGCCTCCTGAGTCCCAGCTTATGGCTAGAGGGAAAAAAACTGTTTAAACTCTTGCCACGGGGCTTCAAAGGGCCGCCCTACAGCTGATCAGTGTTAAAAGAAAACAAATGAGTAGACGGGTGCCTGCACAAAAATAGAAAAAACAGCCCCTATCAGCTTCAGCATAGGTTAATTAGCAGAAGTTGATTAGATCGGCCTCCCACTCTCAGCTGATTTGCTCTCAGCTGTTTTGAGCAGGGATCTTTTGCTAAGTGCAAACAGTGCTGGAGCAGTTTTTTCCCCCTTAGCTATGCTGAAAAAACGAAACTGAAAATAAAGCAGGGTCTTTGCTGCAAGGTGACAAAATGAGGCAGAGAGAGATTTCTTTTTCTTTTTCCTTACCAAAAAAGATAGGTGCCAAACTGCAAACAATGGGAAATTTAGGGCAAAAGAGGAGAGTTCAAATTTTAAAACACAAAAGAAAAAAAGCTCTATTTAACTAGGGAATTGTAATAATTGAGATACTATTAATTGTATATTGTGTTGAAAGAAGAAATAGTTAAGTTGTGATTTGGAGGAATATATGGGGGAAATTATTTGGTTTGTTATTATTGGTAAATATAATTAATTGATTTGTAAGAAATTGGATTGCATGGAAATAATTGGAATATTCATGTTCATATTGATTAATATACAAAAAAGATAGTTATATAACTAATTGATTTATATTAAAATGTTGAATTTGTATTAAACAACTGTAATATTACATAATTAACCAATGTGAGGATGGATATAAAAATAGATGACAATGGGAAGGGGTATAATATAGAACAGAAGGGAAAAATTGAATTTGATTAAGATTAGAGATGAGGATGAAGAGTAATATTGTTTTTTTAAAAAAATAGATGAGGAATAAATATGGCGAAAAGGAAATATAGAAATTGTAAATTTAATTGAAATGACAAAACACTGTTTAAATTTGTGAACTGGCCAAAATTACTTTTTTCGGCCCTCTGAGTAGTCCCTATACACATAGCCATGGCCACCTGGTCACATGACCAGCTAGCCACACCCACCCAGTCACATGACCTCCAAGCCACGCCCATGAAATAAGCCGTGCCCACAGAACCGGTAGTAAAAAAATTTAGGACCCACCCCTGCTCTATTCATTTGAATTCCCTTGACTCCTGATTTCCTGCACTTGACAAAACACTTGAATGCTTTTCCATGTTTGCAAGATTCCTGCATATAGAAAATTCTCAGAGAGAAGACACCAAACTAAGCCAAATCTCTGGCACAGTCCTAACAAGTATGCCATAAAAAGGTAACCCCTCCTGCTAGGATTTTCTATACTTGTATGACTCACTTGCCTTGTTTAACATTCAGATAATAACTTACAAATTCTCAAAAGGTGGATTGATGCCCCGGGGATGGTTGCAAGCAACTTAGAGTTAATTTTAAAAAACTGAATCGGGCTTGGCAGGCAAACTGGGAGAATAGTTAAAACTTGCTTTGGATTTTGCTGCTCACCTAATTTTGTCTGTCCAATTTTCCAGCAAATAAGTTGCCGAATATAAAGTTGAGATCTTTTATGATAACATTTTTTTTACTAAAAGTGGTATATTTCTTGCTGAATCCTAGCAACAATAAAATTATTGGTTTATTCACAAAGGTGTTATACTAACTCATTTGCCATTTGAGGGAGTGAGTTCCATTGCTTTTTTCCCCATTGTTCTCTTAAGATCTTCTAGAGTGCTGGAAAAAGCTCTGCACTATGATTGAATTCAAAAGATTTGAGGCGAAAAGTACCTTTTAATGAAAGAGATGGATTTGAATAATACCAAAGAGAAGTATTGGCTACTTGCAGAAACCAAAATGACTATCATCTGCGTGATGAAAAATGAACGTCTGCTACCTTTAGTTAGAAAAATAAATAAGGAAACAGTTTGAAGTAATTATAGAATTACAAAGGGATTAAAATCAGTTAGGAACCTACTTGTTTCTTCTCAGTTATTAATATGAATGAACAATCTAGACTTCATGAGTCTGGAGAGCAACTTGGTCTAGAAACTAATTTATATTATAAGTTTCCATATGCAGCTATTCCTTGATTTACAACCACAATTGAACCCAAAATGTGAGTTGCTAATTGAGAAATTTGTTAAATGATTTTTGCTGCATTTTTTGACTTTTCTTGCCATATTTGTTAAGTGAATCAGTGCAGTTATTGATTTAGTAACACAGTTCTTAAGTGAATCTGGCTTCCCCATTGACTTTGCTTGTCAGAAAAATCGCAAAAGGTCATCACATGACTCTGGGACACTACAGCTGTCATAAATATGAGCCAGTTCTCAACATATGAATGTAAATCACATGACCATAGAGATGCTGCAATGGTCATAAGTATGAAAAATGGTCATAAGTCACTTTTTTTCAATGCCCTTGTAACTTTGAACAGTCACTATATGAACTTTTTGTAAGTTGAGGACTACCTGTTCAAAGTTACTTGAAATAGCAAAAATAATCTTTTATCCCCACAGTCTTTCTCCATAACATAGATTTATTGTTAAGTTCAGAACTTTCTTAGAGCAAGTTGCTGGATTCTACTAGTTTTCCTTTTGTTGGCCTTTCTTACGTTACTGGCATTTTTAACAAAATCTTGCAAAATCCAGTGAGATACACAATCACATTGGCCTTTTTGGGGGGAAACCAATAAAACAAGATTGTGCTATTCCCCTGGAAGCAGAGCTACTACAGCAGAAACCTTTGTATCTTTCTTTGGTTCATCTGCCAATACCAATCTAATAAGGGTGAGAGTAGGAATTTTGCATAGTGAATGTATATCCGGTTTTAAGGCGGGTGGATGAACATATGGTCAGTGTAATATCTGCAAAATAGAAGCACACGACAAGAAAAGATGAGAGCACCATGAGATCCCTTGGATTGCCTTTCTAATAATCTGCTGCGGCTACGCAAATCTGAATCAAGACTTAATGTAACAACTAGTTCTGACAGCAATTCTGATTTGTGCAGCTTGTCAGGAAGGGTCCTCTACAAAGCTATTGCATGCAATTTCAAGAAAATGTAAGAATTGTGGGATCTTTGATGCTCTCTGAACTTGATGGTTTTCTTGCGGACGTTTCATTACCCAACTAGGTGACATTATCAGTGCTATAGAATAAATGGTGCTTCTGCCTTCATTTTAAAGGTGGAAGATGCCCAAGTCCATCCCAAACTTTCCCCCATCACTTTTCTTTTCTCCGTAGTTACTGCAGGCCTCCCCACATATGCATCAATAATTCTAATTGTCTCTCTGCTGAAGTAGCTCACTAAAGGGTCAGTTCCAACATGCTTCCATTCCACAGAGTATAGCAAGTGGGCAAAGGGGGAAAAATCTACATTTATTTATGTATTTATTTATTCTGATTTTCATTAGAATATCAGTTGGAGACCCATCCCCAAACATGAAAGGAGGTCTCATTGTTTCTCCAGGATTGTGTGCTCACCAGAGTGTCATGGTCAATCAAGAATCACATTTGGTGGGATAAACTTTGGGGGAATCAGTGTGCCCTGAGGCCTGTCTATCCCGACTCAAATCTCACCTTGGACTTTAATTTTTATTAAGCTAACATTTTAACAAGGGATTCATATAAGCTAGCCTAAAACTACTTTTAAAAAAACAAAAAAACCCCTCTGGCTATAGCAACCATTTATGCAATGCAAATCAAGGCATCGTTTAAGCTGTAAGTATAGAATTTCTACTATCCTAGAAGTAATATACTAGATTGCAAAAGAACGTTGTATGGAAAGTCTTTGCATTTATGCACTTTGCTTTTCATCTTAGTAGATTGTTTTTGTTATAAGTTACAGCTTTTGAAATGGTAAAAGATCATGCCACGCTTAAAAAAAATACAAGGATACAGCGAGGACAAAACAGACATGCTTATTATTGCCAAAAGGAATAATCAGTATGCAGCTTTCATTTGTACAGATGGAAATACCGTACCTAAGATCTGATTTTGATGAACAGAATCATTTGTGAAATGGAACTTTCTCAATTATTCTTTCTTTCTCTGTTCTTTCACTTAACATATAGGATTCTCCTGAAAGTTAGAGTATGCGCTAAGAGTGTTGAGGAAAATATATTTTTAACCAAATAACCTCACTGTAATAACACTGGCAATGACATAAAAACAGGTTGGGATTGTTTAGAATTGGGAATTGAAAATTAAAAATATTATTTTTTATTTCTAACTCAAATGGTTGGAAAGCCAATAAAACATGCTAGAATGTCTTAAAAAGATTGAATAAGTAAAAAAATGGCTTATCTTTTTTTTTCTGTCTTAAAGATGAAATCTTAAAGCTTCTTATTGCTAATATAGTCTGGATTTGCAGATTCCGTTAATCCATAATAGAATTCTTTTGGTTTATGGTTTACCACAATGTTTGAACGCAGTCAGTTGTGGTTTTGTTAAGAATGTTAACAAAAACATCATTTATGCAACATATACAAGTTATCGGTAATGCAGAATTCTCAGATGGCACAGAGAAAACCACAACCCACGCAACTTTTCTTGTGAAACAATTCTGAATGTTCTTCTTTATAGTACAGCAAGATTGAAAAGTATTAGATTTTCTAAGCTTCGTCCTTATAGGTAGAAAATAAGCAGCATTCAACTAAAGCAAATAAACAGATAGATCTTCAGATCACCCTTTCTTATCTCTTGGCATAACTGCCATTAAAAAGTTGGCATGCAATAAAAGCAATAAATCACTTTATGTCTCCAGTTGCTCCACCATTCAGCAATTAATTATTGCCTGGCCTGCAAATTAATGCTTCATCTGAATTCAGTATGACTAAGATTGTTTATGTGTCCATGTACGCTAAATTCAACTTACAGTTAATCAAGAGTTTCATATAAAACTTAGCTGGGCATCTCTCGTAGCTAGCTTGTTGATCTTCAGGTTCTCGTCTCATGGAATTCTGCAGAGTGTAAATTGACTTCTTAATGCCTAGACTTTTTTTGCTGTTCTTTATTTTCCTGATATATAAGTTGAAAACCATCAACTTGTATATCATTAAGAATTAAGAATATTACATTAAGAATGTAATATTAACATTTGTTATGTATCTGATTATAGTATAATTACTTTGAAATGCTTGCTTTGGAAACTGATTAAGGTATCAAGAAATTGGTATTTCCCTATTGAATGATAAAGAATTTGTACAACAAATGTGGGTAGAGACTTCACCATATTTTAATTTAAATTAAGAAAGTGCTTGCATTTTTGAATGGAAAGCACATAAAACATGTTTAAGATAGAATGATTGCTTATGCATAATACAAAAATAATATATATGTATGTATGTATATGTATGTGTGTGTATGTATGTATATATGTATATGTATGTATATATATGTATGTATGTGTGTGTGTGTGTGTGTATATATATATATGTGTGTGTGTATATATATATATATATATATATATATATATATATATATATATATACACATACATACATACATACATACATACATACATATATATATATATATATATATTTGTGAGAACCATCTTTAGTGGTCTTCTAATCACTCTTGAACTGATGTTTCTTCAGAAACTAAAATTGCCTTAAGCCAGTTTTAGATTCCAAGTCAACTTCTCTTCAATATCTCCAACTCCATGTCCAGGCTCATCTCCTTTCTTGCCAATTCATAGACCATTTTAACTTCCTGTCCCCCATGTGAGAAATTTTGTACGAAAACATCAATAAAAACAACAACAATAATGTGATCAGTTTGACCCAGCCTTTTGTAGCCTCAGGTTACCAGCTAGAAGTAAGAGTTTGTATGTCTGGAAGATTCCCATGGCAGATGGCCTTTATCAATTCGCTTCTGTCATATAATAATTGTGCCAAAAATATGCTTTGTAGAATTCATTTCTGCTATTATTTTTGTTGTTGTTTTACCGATCGTTGTGTTGCAACATTAACTTGTTTCAGCAGTACACAACAATCAGAAAGTTCAGTATTTTCTACTGGGTTTTAAAATAAGCGATCAGAAAAAGTAAATGTTAAAGTAATGTATTATTAGTACATTTTCTGGAGTCTTCATGCTTGCAATTCAGGAAGACACACAGAAAAGGTGATACAAAAAAATTAAAAGAAAGTTTGAAAAAGAGAAAGGTATGTAGGGGAAAAATCGTCAAAGTGTAAGTTAGACTTGTTTTTCAGTAAGTTCAATACTATTTGCTAAATTTGATTGTGTTTCTCTGGGGTTTCATATGCTCTGCACAGCTCTTTATATTATTTCTAAATCCTGTGTTTATTCTGTTCAGGTCACTGTTGCTGGAATTTCAATTCATTTCAAATACTGCACACCAGTGTGCACTAAAGCCTTTCCACAGATCCAATCATCATCATATTTTAGAAGGCACATATTTGCAAAATGTAACCTTAATATGATTCTTGATAAAACAAAAATAGTTCTATTCTGGTCAGTCTTTCTCTTTACCTAGACTTTCTCTTATAGACCTTTCTCTATACTTCTAGATATACTTGGAAATTTATTGTGTATTCAACACTTGATAGTTCTGGGAAGTTTCACACAATCAAATAAGTAAGAAAAATATGTTTTGCTAAACTCTAGTTTTCCTACAGGTCGTATTTTTTCCTCCATTTCAGTTCTGTTGCTTTGGTTTGTCATATGTTTTCATATGTCATTCTGAATCCCATGCTTTACTCAACAGTGGTCTAAACTGGGGTGGATTATTTTGGTTTGGTCTTGATTCTATGTGACATATTTCACGTAGCGTTATTAGGGCTATAAAGACTAAGTCTGTCTCCCTGCTGCGCATTCCTGCCTAGAGCTGCCAGAATGTCTAGATTCTGTCATTGAGTTGGCAGTGGAGATGCTAAAGCTTACAGCTCTTGGCAACCTCAATCTGTTTCTAGGCGGAATGAAGCCTGGGATGGTTCAGTGGATCATGGTCTCCATGCACCTGAATTGAAGTATTGAGGGTTCAATGGGAATACATTTGACCTGTTTTTTGTCTTAGAGCAATTGCAATGTAGTCTGGGAGCAGAAGATCTTGCCATCAATTCTTTGTCATGGCTAGATCGCTGTTTGATTGCTCTCTAGCTCAGCGATGAGCGATGTTGATGTAACTTAATTATAGCTATATTTTCTTTCCTTTTCTCTTGAAATAAATTTCTTACTCTTTGATATTTCTTACTCCTCTTAGAGGCTTTGCATAGTATTTTTTTTCCTTTGTCCCTGCAAGGGAATAGCATAGTGGAGATGTATAAATGTATGTATTATCAACAGGAGGGATAGCAGTCAATAGGGAAGAATTTATCCGTTCATTCTGAAAGCCCTGAAGATTTAATCCTTAATAATTATAACAAAAAAACAGTACTACAGTTCTCCCATGTACGCACAAACACAGATCCGTCTGAAACAAATTCGAATGCTTACACTTGCTCCGGGAAATGAGCTTCCTTTCCTTGTGCATTATATTTCAGAGGAGCTATCCCAAGTGACACTGTATTTCTCAAAGTCCATTTCAGGACAAGTAACATTTATATACACAAGGAATGTAAACAAAGATGGAAAAAAAACTTAATTTCAGCTGAATAACTCTTATATTAAACCAGTGCATTGCTTTATTTTAAGCTCTTTAAAGGGTTTGTGTTGTAATATCATTGGCAGATTGGCCTTGGAAATGACTCCCTGAATGAAACTGTTGATCATCTCCTATGTCTGCATTGATGTTTGCAAAGGTTAACTGGATATTAATACCAATTCTGGAATTATTTTTGATATTTATGCATTCAGAAGATAAATTTATAAAATTACTCCTTAACAGAGATACCAGCTCTGAGCTGCAGATCTTTGACTATACTAACTAGTTCCACAACCTTAAGCATTTTGTATGTCTCTTCATTGCCATTTACAGGTAGTGCTTGACTTAAAACCATTCATTTAGTGACCAAAGTTACAACAGCACTAAAAAAAAAGTTGTTTATGGCCATTTTTCACATGACCGTTGCAACATCCCCATGGTCACATGATCAAAATTCAGTTTTTTGGCAACTGGCATGTGTTTATGATGGTTGCAGTGTCCCAGGGTCACATGATCACGTTTCATGACAGGCAAAATTAATGGGAAAGACAGATTGACTTAACAATCATGTTGCTAATTTAACAGCAGTGGTTCACTTAACAATGGTGGCAAGATAGGTCGTAAACTGCATCAAAACTGATTTTACAACTGTCTGGCTTAGCAACGGGAATTTGGGCTCAATTGTGGTTGTAAATCAAGGACTACCTGTAGTGGTTAGCTACAGTTTTGCAGCTCAGCTCTGATAGCCCTATTGCCAAATTCCAGAGATTTATTAATAGAAATAAATGCATCAGTTTAGCCTGCTGTTAAGTGTCTTTTTTTTCCCCTTCTGAATGGTTATCATGCTGTAATAATAGAAAACGGCATTTATTGCTTAGAAAAGAAGATATAAAAATCAAATAGCCCATACCAAATTTATATTGTACTATGAAATTATCTTGTCTCCAAACTTTATCTTCCTAATTATTTTGAAATATCGGTAAGTTTGGACTTTCTGGCAAATTGACCCTAAAGAAACCTTTCTCTTTATCTAACAAGTAAACACTGGGTTTTTTTTTTCAAAAAACCCCCAAAACAAAACAGCCTATCTTCTGATAGCTCGCTCCCCCTACCCACCTTACCTATATTGTTTCTGTGGACTTTTCCACATAGCCTAATAGTAGCAATGGAGCAGGTGTGAGATTTATAAGTAATTTATTTTCACAAAAGGAATATTTCAATAATCAAGGATAAATTAATGCCATGTGACGCAAACTCTGTAGCTAGAGGACACCTGTTCCCAATTGATTTCAAAAAATGTTTATTCGTTAATTTTAGGATAATTAATAGTGGATATAGGAAAAAAACAGTGTTTTCTCTCACTGGCCTTTTTGTTAACAGAATAGGTTATAACATTGATGATTAGGATATGGTTGTTAAATTCTGTAAAATAAAACTTTGGGAAGCAAGTCAGATTATGGAAAAGGCACTATTATTGGTGAAATTACTTAGTGATTCTTCCAAGCAGGTTTCTTTATTGTTCCATACCTGTAGATAGAATATTGCCAGACTAAGCACTCTACTCACTGCATCAACCATATATTCTAAGAATTATTAGGAAGGGGCACCCTTTGCTTCCTGGGAATCCAGCCCACGTTCCATCACAAGAATTACAGAAATGAAGGGGAATAGAGTAAGCATTGTGAAGTTCGACTGATTTTGAAAATCTTATAAACCATGATGCTGAAGTATCTTAGGTGTAATTTGTGATTTACTATGAAAGTACACCTCAGAACCCAAAGAAATCAAAAGCTCAATGATCAAATAGAAGCTGAAATTGAACACATTCATGAAGATGAAACAGTGGGAATTTCAGTGGAATATCAAATATTATTAGAACTGGTATTAGATGTTTTACCATTGGTATGTCATTACAAAGTGAAACACATCCTGAAAGTTATAATTCCATTTCATAATCTGTGTTTCACTAAATCGTATATTCCTTCAAAGTACTCTGAAATATCATTGTATGTATAAATAGCTACAAGGATTCTGTGCCTTTTATTGGAAAGGATCTTCGCTCGCCTCTTCAGAAGAATGGCTAAATAAAGTAAATTGTGGGAATATGCCTCTTTGTCTTAGTATTTTAAAAATAATTGTAATAGGAAATCATCAGATAAATTCCTTGTGTGTCCAATTACACTTGGCCACTAAAAAATTCTATTCTATTTTATTTTTAGGTGTAATTGTAATTGGAAATCATTCTTAGATGGCCATAATACGCATACTTGTGTCATAACTAAAATTTGTATTTTAATTTGATGCATAATTTAACATATTGCTTACCATCTAAAGTCTGTTCTTTATAATATGAAGTGTGTTATCCTAATTCATCTAGCTGAAAGTTTTATAGGGGCATGTTTTCATTAGAAATGATTGAGATTTCTAATAGTGTGATCGGCTTTTAATGATGTACTAGAATATATAGTTGTCTGGCATTTCATATTTGTTTTTTATCTATATTTCACTACTCGTACTTGATCTTTATTTGTATCACCTATTTTTAACATTATTTTAAAAATTTAAAATAATGTCAAAGATAGGTATTTTAACGTTTTTAAGTATAAATACTTTAAAATACTTTAAAATATTTTAAAATTTAAAATACTCCGCAGGATGAGTAAGAGGAGGATTGTATGTTTAGATATGAGCAATGGGATAGTTGGAAAACAACAACACTAATGTTCATATTATAAATTATTATGGGGATTGCTAGGGATAGGAATTACTTCACATATCAATTTGCAGCATTCTCAAATTATTACTACTGTTTGTACTTCATATCTGTCTTAAATTTGAATAGCAACATAGTTGTAGATCTTGTATTTTATTGCTAAGGTAACAATGGATGCAACTTATTACATCTTTATTTTAAGAGCCCTGTCAGCTGGGATTTGGAGTAGAGAAAATGTTTTCCCAATATGGCAACAGTTAATAGCTTACAACTTTGGAAGGAAATAGTCTTTTCTCATACATTTTGATTACTTATCATTTTAGAACCAGAGTGACCGATCAGCAGCATTAAGTTTAATAAATAAAGAAAATAAATGTATAATAGTGGTATTATATTCCTTATGTAATTCTATAGAGGTGCCAGTCAAAAATGAAATCTTAGATAGAGTGGCTATTTGAGTAACAAAAACTGAAGCTTTTTTGTTCTGTTATGATGATGGTGGTGGTGGTAGAGGAGGAGGAGGAAGAAGAAAATATTCAAATAGGCTTGTTTTGCAGTGTCGTGAAAAAATTCTCTGCTTGCTTGCTTTATGATTAAAAATCAAGCAGCTCTAATGATGTTATTGACAAGGTATTGTATATTTTTGTCAGGCTTAAAATTCTTTTAAAGTTATCCATCAAAAGATCATATTTACATAAATTGCAAAATGTATTGTATTTGCAATTAAAACAATCCAAGCTTAACATTCATGTAAAACTTTGGTAATTAGTATACAAATTAATATGGGGAAAATAGCATCAGATTAGTAATCCTTCCAAGCAAAATTGAAAGAATTGAATATGTAATCGAACTGCATATGGAATATTAATGCACAAAATCCTCTTGAGTCTCCACCTCCCTGATACAATTATTTTCTATTCAAATTAATTGCTTCTAACAGATGACATTAATGAGTTTGAGTTAAAATTTGTTCAAGGGAGTGCTTTGCAAGATCAATGCTGTTGAAGAGTAGCCTCATTTTTATAATCATGTATCATTATTTTACAATCATTTACAGAAACTGCTAAATAAAATAAAGTTCACCTGTTGATTACTCAGTAAGTGATTATATAATACTTCCTACAGCACTAAGAAGTTGCAATTATCAATCTTGAAAAATGCTTTCACAAATGATGAGGTATCATACACTAAAAAGGTGTTGTTCTTTTTTCATAAATACTTGATTCCTCTTTGTACTATATCTTGGACTCAACAAATGGAGACATTACAATAAAGCTCTTTTGCCTTAAAATCCTTTATTCTTCCCTTGAAATTTATCTTCTGCATTTGGGATTTCCACTTTTGCATATGTGGCAAATTATTCTACGGTCATTCCATTATTTCCTGACAGGAATGAATTTCATTCGTACATCTTTGGTCATCCGTCTTCATTCGTGCAATTCTTGACTTGGGGATGTTTTTTCAGAGATACTGTAGAAAAGAACTTGGGTTTGATGTAATTGCAGCTTGTTCAGTTTCCCATGAGTTTTCTTGCATTTGAGTTCTTCCTTTAGCATATTCTTATCTCTACAAGAAGTGGGTGTGGTGAGGACAATAAAACTCATCATAGAATTAGAGTGCTATAGAAGGAGAAATAACCACCTTTTCTTCTTTTTCTGAAGTCCACTATCATTTTGCTGGCTGAAGTAAAAAGTGCCATTCTTTGCAAAAAGGCGTAAATCTTGGCAATGTCCCCAAGATAACTTTTTGAGTATTGATTACATCTCAAAGTTTGTGAGAAATGGTCAAGGAGCTTTTTATTAAAGCTGGGGCACCATATTATTCATCCTGGTTTTATGATATATTATGTATGAACTTTTAAAAATTCATGGGCCTTGCTTCTCCATCCCCCCCACACACATACACTTTCTCCTTTTTGAATGTGCTTCCCTTTGTGCTTATTTGGCAAAACTTTAAGGAAAATGACTTTCATGTTTCATTGAGGAAAGCAAAACATAGCTTACATAAATAAATAAATCATAAAAAATAGAATTAAAGCACACAAGACCTGAAAATATCTTTTTCATGTGTAAGTATAAAAATTCGACAGATTCCAATTTGATATGATAAAATATTGTTTCAAAGGTTCCGAACAAGAATAATGACCACTCATACAATCTGTAATTTAGCTTTCATGATAGATTTTTCTAGTTTTAGGTTGGCAATACTGTAGCTTCATTCAAACAATTGCCATTCTTTGCTACTTAACAATTATGTATTTAAATTATAATCTTAAACAGGGTTTTGTACTCGGAATGTGCTGATGGCTTAAATCCTATGATTAAAAATGCTTGTCATGAAATGCAAATTAATAAACCAACGGACAAGTTAAATATATGTAATTAGTGCACCCCAGGAGTAATCTTTAAAGCTTTTGAGAGGATATCTAAAGAAAGGATTCAATCTCTACAGGACAAAAATTATCTTCGGTTTAAAAAGTAAGATACATTTAAAGACATCCATGGATGCCTGAATATCATTCCAGTGGTCTTTATTGTTTTGAAGTCCATCCTCAGCCACCACGTAGTATTGGATAAGCAGATTCTGGCTGGGTAATAGTAATGATGTTATCATATCAGAAATTTGTCCAGACAGTTATCTGGTCTTTCAACAGTCCTGATATCATGGCTGGAAAGGGAAAGTAGCTCTAATCATGTGATATACCTTGACCATGGCCAAAGACCCTGCTGTTGACATAAAGGATGTAAATGCCTTCCATATGTGATACATAGTCATAGAAAGAAATTTGCAGCCTTTCTTGTGTACAGACTGTCCTGCTATGAGCTGATTCCTTCCAAGAGGTGCTTCATTACATCTTGGGGTTGGCAGCAGAACACTAATACTTTTTGATCCTTTCTGATCCTAATCTGCTGGTTTTCAGGACTGAATAAAGCTTGAGAATTTATTTTCTCCACAGTGATCATGGGCTTGTTAGAAGTTATTGTGGTTCTAATTCAGGGAATGGTCTTACGTTGGATCTCAGAGCAGTTGTTGGAGCATCTGGAGATGAATAGAATTTCCACCATCCTACTGGTAGAATCAGTCCATACTCTGATTCTATTGTGCTCTTTCCCCAATTATAATTTTTCACACACGTTTGGGATATATAAATTGGCTAGGTACCTGGCAAACCCATTTTATATGTCCATATTTTTTGTCTGAATTTGAGTGAACTCAGATGCGTAGTTTAAACTCTCAGAATATTCATAAAAGAGATGTTCTGGTAAAGATTCGTGGTGAACTAAATGTCTCTGAAGGAATGGGGATGGCATTGTGGTGTATTTTGATAGCCAGGCAGTGAATTGTGGCCCATGAAGTATTGCTAGAAAAAAGAGAGATTTTGAATCCTTACTTGCACACTGGACAGCTGTTCCCTGTGAACACAAAGTTTTGTCTGAATTTGAGTGAACTCAGATGCGTAGTTTAAACTCTCAGAATATTCATAAAAGAGATGTTCTGGATTACAAAGGGAAAGGGGTTTTAAAGATTGAAAAACTTTGCAAAAATCTTAACAGGGAGTAGATAAAAGAAAGTATAAAACTAGTAAAGGGATACTTATTTTAAAAGATTAGTATTTGGTGTTTCTGAACAAATTGGAATTAAAATGGACAAATGAACCAGATTTTTGTGGAAATGTTTTGTTGTTGTTTATTATTATTAAAGAGTGTGGACAATTTTACAAAATAAAACATAAAGGCAGACTGTGATACTAACTGTAACTATAGAGATGTCAACTGTGATTGTGACTATTACGTTGGAGTGCTATTTGAGTCATGAAGGGCACAAGAAGACAAATAGAAAAAAAGGAGGGAGATTTTTTTTTCTTCCATGAGACACTTTCATTTTTGGATTACAATATCATAATGGCAACCAGTAGAAAAGCAGAAAAAAAAGAGGTGACGAGAGGATCACTAGAGCAATCCCCATGGAGAGGAATTACATCAGATTTGCTTAAGAAAATGTTTGAGTAACTGAGCAATAAGTTAGCTGAATCAGTTGATACTAAATTTACAGTTTATGAAAAAAGGATGAATGAAAGACTTGTAAGATATAAAAGGAGATGAAAGAAGTAAAGAAGATGGAAAATACTGTGAAATAAATAGCTGGAGATGTGATACAAATTAATGACAATATAGAAACGTTGGAGAATAAAACAGAAGTTAAAGACAGAAAATTGGAAACAGAACCTTCTGCCTCTATTGGAATTGAGAATGAATTTTGTTTGAGATTTAAATCAATCTCAGAAGATTTCAGTGAAAACATTAGAGAAAAGGTTATTAAAGATTTAGCAAATTTTTGGAGTAGGATTAGTAGGTTACAAAGGCAGATACTGATAAAGTATATAGGATAAATACAAAATTTGCAAAAATAGGAAATGTTTCAAGGGGTGTTTTTGCGCACTATCAGGAAGAAGGCAAGAGTTCAAGTTTTGCAGCAGAATTTTTAGACAAAACTGAAGATTGATAATATGGATGTAATTGTTTTTAAAGAAATTCCAATTAGAAATCTTCTTAAGAGAAAGGAGTACTCTTTTTTGACCTAGAGATTAAAGCACAAAAATATTCCATTTCATTTGGAAAGTGTGATTTCTTAGTATTAAATGACAGAGGTTTAGATTGCATTCTGTCCAGAAGACAAGGGAATTTCTTAAAAAAAAGAAAAGAATAGAAAATCAAGAGGAATTGAAGGAGATTCAAATGGAGATATCGGATGAAAATACAGAAAAGCTCCAACAGGTCCCATAAAAAACTGAAAGGGGATAATACTAAATGTAATGATATTGGTATCATTTTTTCTAAATTTTTAACATAGATTATGGATTACAAATGTTTAATGTGTGGAATATAACTGGAACAAATACTTTTCAAAAGAGAAAATTTGAAAATTTAAACAGGATATACTTTGCCTACAAGAGACCCATATTAGAAATGAGAATATAAAATATTTGATTTAGAAAATAATGGGTGAAGAATTTATTTTGAAGGAGGGAGGGAGGGATGAAGGCGTTTCATATAAATATTGTCAACTACAATATGAATTTGTATTGACTGATAAGCATGGTAGATTTGTTAGGATAGAAGTTAATATGCATAGAACTAACTATAGTTCTTTAAAACAATAGTACTGTTCTATAAAAACTTACAGAGTGATTAATAGGTTTTCTTTGATAAAAATTGATGTTTGTTAGGTAATTGGATTGGAATGATTTCTTGATAATTGGATAGAACATTTAGGAAAAAAATAAATACATTTACAGAAAAATACAAAAGTTTTCTTTGATGTGATGGACATTTTGGGACTAGTTAACATATGGAGACAGAAAAATGGCAATCCAAGAGAGTATACCTACTATTCTCAAAGACATAGCTCCTTTTCAAGCATAGACTTGATTTTGATTCGTAGAATTTGGCTACCAAGTCTGCTAAAGTAGAGATTTTACAAAAGGCTTTTTCAGATCATAATCCTGGGAGTTTGATTTATAAAAGAAAATCTAGTTCTTTTAGATGGAAACTAAATGAAATGTTGCTACAGAAAGAAGCAACAGAGGAGTGTAAAAAGAAATTAAAATATTTTTTTGAAAATAAGTAGAGGCATTGATTTAAAAATGGCTATGGGAAGCAACAAAAGTTTTTTATTTTATACAAGAGAATAGCAAACTCAAAAAAAGAGTCGAGAAAACACAAGCTCTTTTGACTGAGAAAAAAGAAAAGAAATTTGTAGAGAGATATTTCTCAACAAACTAAGCTTTTACAACAGTTATATATGCTAATAGTAAGGGAAATGGAAATAAAAATGAATTACGTAAAACAAAAAAAAAGAGTTTGCAAATAAACCTCAGGATTGCCTGCATATAAATTACAAAAAAGAAAGTGATATTGAAATTACAAGAGGGAGATACTGTATTAATGGGCAACTTGGCTATACCAAAAACATTTTATCAATATTACTCCAACTTATGTAAAGAAAGTGACAATTCTCTAAAGAAGATAGAATATCTAAAGAAATAAAATTTACTGACAATTACAGATGAACAGAGATAGATTATGAATGGACCTGTAACAATAAGGGAAGCTTCTGAAGCTATAAAAAAGATTAAACCAGCAGAAGTTCCAGGACTAGATGGATTATTAGGGGTTTTTTTATAAATGTTTTGTGGATGAACTTTTACAACTTTTCAAAAATACGATATAGAAGTGCTACAGCTCAGAAAGAAGTTAAATGTTTCAATGAAAATTAGGTTCACATTTCATGAGTTGACTAATATTCTGTGGCCTTCCCAAAATTTGGCCACCCAGATTATGTCAGAACGGTCCCTTTGTGACTGAGAGAGATTCACTGTGTATTTCTTTTCTTTTTTTTTCCGGCCCATTTTTTCATTTTGGAATAAATTATTTTTATCTATTCCAAGTGATATAAAGCAATGTAGGCACATATCCTTGCAATGCTCATGAATGTGAGAAAAACGTTTTTGAGATTTGTGAGACTTGGTGCAAAATGCCAAGGATATGCAAACATGTTATTCATTTTGTACTCATTATTATTTCTGTTGGCGTAGTTTACAAATATTGTAAATAAACAAGCTACACAGCTGTCTGTGATCCATTTCATAAAGAGGCCGTATAACACGTTACGCGCAAGATTTCTGAGCATGCGGGACACTCCGACCTTTGTAGGAAATAAAATGCTCATCTGGAGCAAAATTAAAACACATCTAACAACTTCTGCGCTGCTTCTTTCTTCATTATTCTGTTCCTTGAAACTGGTGTTTAGTCACAGAAGCTGAGATTGCATTTGGAAAAGGCTGATAACCACACAAGTAGTAAAGGAAGCCATAAAGTGTCAATAAATAGCATAAGCTGGAGGTTTTAGCTGTCGGACAGTGACACAAAGATGGATTGTCCTACGCTGGAGACTTTCTTAGACAAAGCTTTAAACTAGATAGGAAACCAAAATTAGACTGTAATGGAGAGATTCCATTCTCTGTGGACATTCTAGTTGGGACACTAAATTAATTTACCTTGCCCAGTTTTCTAGTGCCTCATCTGTTACATTGTGGGGCTATAATGCAGTTGTCAAGATGTTCTTGTACTGCTTTAACTTAAGCTCCAGTATCTTTCTAGAACACATTGCTAATAAACATTGCATATTTCAAGCAGACTGTCACTGAAAAACTAGCTCGGATAGGGCGTGCATAATTTAAAGAAATAAATTTTTAAAACAATCAAATATTGAGAAATGTTAATCTTGTAATAAGGATGAAATATGAGCATGGTGGTTTTAATATTCCTTCAGTAGTTAGACTGTATCTCTAGTGGTATGAATACAAATAGACTGTTGATTTGTCATCTTATTCAGAAAGATGCTGCCACTCTCTCTCTCTCTCTTTTTCAGCCCACCAAATAATGTCATCTGCTTTGTTTCTTTAGGAATGCCAGCAGAATATGAAATCTGGAATACCTACCTTGAAATGCCAGAATCAGTTAAATGGGATTGGACCTCACCAAGTTTATCCTAGAAGCAGCTGCAGCAGCAGTGAACTCTCCTTGTCTAGCGCCTGCAGTGAATATTCCAGCAGTTCCTCCTGGAATGATGGGAAAGCATGCAAGAAAAAAGTAAGCTACTGGTCACCTTTGATGCAGGAGAAAATTTAAAGTGGCTACATTTAAATATATATATATATTGGCAAGGGATGCTTCATAAACTTAGCTTAGAAGTTAAAGCAATGAGGGCATGATGGGAAGGAGAAAGAAATGGGGAGTATTGAGATTAGAGTCCTAAATATAAATCTAGAAGTATTGTGACTTCCAGCAGAAGTGGGATATCTAATCTGAAGTATCCCTTCCCCTTCCCATCCTTCTCCTCTCTTTCTCTTCCCTTCCCTTCCCTTCCCTTCCCTTCCCTTCCCTTCCCTTCCCTTCCCTTCCCTTCCCTTCCCTTCCTTTCCTTTCCTTTCCTTTCCTTTCCTTTCCTTTCCTTTCCCTTCCCTCCCCTCCCCTCCCCTCCCCTTCCCCACCCATTCCAATTCATTCGCTTTTATTCAAAGTCAGATTTGTCTCATCCCTAGCTGAGTGTAATGAACATGCATAGTTTGGTCTGAGACTTGCTTCCGTGCTTTGCTACTTTGGCAAATAATGATGATGATTACAACTTATTGGGGTCCTCGGGGGTGGAAATCCTTTGATCTAGGTGTGAAGTTCAAAACCTGCATTTTTATTCCTAATGACTGCTAATTTTGCAGTAACAACTAAACATGTATATTTTCTTTTTCCCATTTCAAATTAGTCAGTAAGCTGGGATAAAAGGATAAATATAGGCTCTTCACTCCCCAGCAACCATTCCAGTCCTGCTGATGACTTACCTCCAACTCGTATCAAGGAAAACCACATTTTGGACGGGCTGAAGAAGCTACAGAAGCAAAAAAAAATATTAGAACCTCCTTCGGTTATATCCAAATGGGGCTATAAAGATTGCATGGATTCTAACGAAGGAATCTATTCTCCCGGAATTAAGTATGGCGCGCATAAAGAACAGGCCAATGGCAGGCCTGAAATGGAAGTAGCTTGCCTAGATCACCCAAAAATCTTTGTGTATGATTCTGATTCCCACGAGGATGTGGATGATGACTCTTCGTCTTTAGTACTACTGCATGAAGTACCAAGGAAAGACTGTTGGCACTACTGTAATAAATTAACTCACAGTGTTTCTGACAGCTTATTTGGCTGGGAACCTGATAGAAAGCATTTATCAGAAATAAGGTCTTACTTTAATTCAAAGGAAAAGCCCGAAAAACTGACTAGTTTTGTCAATGGATTTCAGTTGGGTGCAAAATCGTGCAGGGATATGAAACTGCCTGTGCTGCAGATAGATAAAAGTCTTTCCAGTGTAAGCTGGAGAGACCTTAATTTACACCTTTCAGATACTGATGACAATGAAATCCTTGATGAATTACATGTAGAGAGCAGCGACGAGAAAAGCCCGTCGTATTTGTCATTAGCACCCTTTGCAGAAAAGAACACCGAGAGCTTTGGTGTGCTTGGGGAAAAAGAAAACACTCAGCTGGCATCTTCTGAAAAACAAGCCCCTCTCTCAGACATCAGGACAAAGGCATGCAATTTTATTAAGCAGCAAAAAATTATAAAGAAGACTTCTTCGGAAGAATGTATTACTGTAATATTCGATGCCGAAGATGGCAAACCTATTGAATTCAATTCACATCAGGCTGGAATTGTTACTGTAACTAGAAATGAAATTTCAATCCACCAGCCTTGTGATTCAGAAAACACTACGTGTTTATCTCAGGGAGTATCTAATTTGCAGAAAGCAATAGATGCTAAAAGCTGCCATGTTATGCAAATACCTGTTAATAAAGCAGAGAGAAAAACTGCCCCAAATGATTTCAAGGACGACTGTGCAAATGTCCCTGCTCCCCACATCAGAGATTGTCCTATACAATTTGGAAAACCACTGTGTCAAAATACCTCTCAACAAAAACTAACCAAGCCCTCATGCAGTATTTCTTCTAATTTGAGCTCCCCTTCTTGTATTCAGGGAAGTAATAATCAAAAACACAAGTTAACAAGAGTATCCAGCAGAGACAAGTTTATACCACAGACAGCAAAAGCGGCCATGGCTGAAAACTGTCCTTTAGTCTCTCCTCATTGCTTTAAGACCTTGGATAAAGGTCCAGTCTCACCTGCAAAATGGTCAAGACACAAAAAGATGCCAAATCCAAATCAGAATTCAAAAGTAGGCTTGAATAACTGCAAGATGTTAGCCCATCCAGAAACTAAAATTTTGCTCTCTGAATCAACTGTCCTGCCTCAGCATCTTCTAGAGCCTGTCCATAGTGAAGAGAAACCAACCAGAGATGTCCATTGTGAAGGTCCACCAGTGGAAGCCAGATCTCCTCCCCCTCCCCTTCCTCCTGGCAGATCAGCTTCACTCTTAATTAGATCACATTATGGACATTCACCCCCTGCTCTTGACCAACCAGGAGTGGGTTTTCTCAGTGATACGAGAAAAGACGTTCAGTTGTCACCACAGAAAGGAAATTCAGTGTCTGTTTGTCACAATGTCACTGTTTATGAAACAAAAACAGATAAACTGCTTGCCACACCTCAAGTTGAATTAAACCACTTTCAGGATAAGGGTGAAGGCAAATGTGTATCAGAAAAATCCCCTGCCACAAGCCAAGTCACTTCCAAGATTTTCACCAAGAAAATTTGTCCACCAAATTCAAACTTGCCCATGTTCTACAGCAACCAAGAACTGTATAACTCCAAAGTTGTCCCTACAGCTTTCACAACACAAGATACAAGCTCCCTGTCTCAGAAGACTGGTGTACCTCACAAACCAAAGTTTCCCGAGAGTTTCTCCACTTCACTGGAGCATCACATAAGTACAGTTGAGGAACAGAGTGTTCTGCCTCAAATTAACCCTTCTCCAGCTCCATTGTTATCTCAGGTCAGAGATGATGGAAACTTATCTGGCAAGGTCCTGAAGCCCCATCTGTCTATGGGACTGAGATTATTCATAACATCTCCCCGCTTTGTCAGAAAGAGTTCCACTGTGCCAGGAAAGCAGGAAAAAGACTGTATGAATGCAGCCTCTAAATGCAACGTGAATTCAGATAAACAGAAGCAAGGTGAATCTTCACCTCAAACCACTATAGACTTAGCGGACGCTGAAGAATGGAGTCTGGAGCCCCAAATAAAGGAAAGTTTCTCAAAGAAGCTCAAAATGGACCCAGCTTTCCCTATTTCCCCTGAAACTTGCAATTTGATAGAGCCGGACAGATTTGAAAACAAATCTGTTAAAAGATCCATTTCTTCTAGTAATAAAGCATACCCAAAGCCAGCTCTTGGTATGACTGGAGCCAAGGCCCGTAGTCAGAGTTTCAGTATTTATACTGAAGAACTCTTGCATGCACCTTCCCCAGAACGGTTGGGAAAAGTGAGAACACAGATTATAACAAATACATCAGAACGAGGGAATTCTTTAACCAGGCAAAACTCGACAGGGGACGGATTACAAATGAAGTTTGTTTCCGAATCGGCTGGGACAACAGAGGCGGTTCCTGCACTTTCTTACACTCGTCCAGGCATTTGTGCTAAAGTGAGTGGTTCCAGTAGTCAGATGAGCAACCCAAGCAAGCTGCCCTTTCGAACGTCTCCGAAAGGAGATCTGTGCACCAGTGTTTTGAAAAAGGGGATCCACAAATCAGCATCCCAGAGTGAAGTTCCAGATATACCTGGCCAAGATGAAAAAAGCAGTGATGTTTCCAAGCGTCACTCAGCAATAGAAAAAAGTGTTACCCAAACAGAAATCAGCCAAGCCAATGTTTCCCCGGGCCAAATTTTCCCATTTCAGAAAAACATGGACAGGATTGAACGTCATCATAAAACCGAAGGAAGCAAGACAGCATTGCCAGAAACTTGTCTAAATGGTCCCGAAACGTCTGGAAAGGCTTCACTTTCAACCAACTCACATCCTACAATAGAAGAAAAAGTGATGTTGTGCATCCAAGAAAACATGCAGAAAGGACAAGGGCAAAACCCATCTGGCCCTGAGATGAAACAAAAAAACGGGGGCCCTTCTCTTGCTAGCTGGTTTGGTTTCCGTAAAAGTAAACTCCCAGCCCTGAACAGCAGAAAAACAGATACCTCAAAAGTCAAAGTAGAAAAGAAAGAGGCAAAAAGTTCAGCTTTTGGAAGTAAGCAAGCAAAATCCGAAAAAAGGAAAGACAAAAAGAAAAGCGAGCAGCACTGCGAAGCAGAAAACGAGCTGAATAGGAAAACTTCTGTCCTTTTAGATGGTGCTCCCAAAGGAAAAAAACTGGCAAAAGCTGTACACAGTAACCCAAGCCAAGCAAGATTGGAACAGAAAAGCAGCCCTACTGCTACCCACTCAGGAAAAGACAACTTCATGAAAGAGCTTTTACACAGGTAAGAATTTTAGCATATGTAGATTTGGAATCTTCATATAGATTCATATAGATATAGAATAGTGTGACCGTCTTTTGATTATTTTTTAATCACTCCCCTTTCTCGGCAGCATTCTGTCTTCCCATTTTAAACGTGAAACTCTGCAAGCTTCTTTAGAAACTGCAAGATGTTCACTTAACAATGCAGAGTACTGGAGTTAAAAGTGGGGGAAAGAACTTTGCAATCATTATCTAAATAGCTTCAGAAAGAGAAAAGCCCAAAGACTGGTGGGCTGCCTGGAGTGGAGTGAGGGAAATAGGCAAAAGTAACTCCTGCCACCAGCCAACTCCAAAGATCTGTGGGCAAGGGTCTCTGTCTGGAAACCAAGAAAGAAATGCTGTCAAAACACACACACACACACACACACACACAAGGGGGCAGAGAAGAGACAGGATAAAGAGATGCAGGTTACAACAGCTTGATAAGGTAACTTTCCAGGTTCTGTTAGTAATTCTAAAACTAAAAATAATTCTAATTTTAATGCATTGGTTCTATTGGAAGTTCAAAAATAAATAAACAAACACCCCATACACAGATCTCTTGCCCTTTTTTCGTTGACTCAAAAGATTTACATTTAGGACATCATCAGCCAGCCTAATCGTTCTCAGCCATGCTTGGATGCTGAACTAGCACTTAAAGTTCTGTTCATGTGCTGTTTCTTTAGAAGTTGGTGATAGATTTCAAATCCTTTAAAGCCTTTATGATGAAGCCCAAGGCTATTTCATTCTATAGAAATCTCCCTTTATTTCCTCTTTAGTGGTAGGGTTGTTGTTGTTGTTGTTGTTGTTGTTGTTGTTGTTGTTGTTATTATTATTATTATTATTATTATTATTATTATTATTATTATTATTTACTATGGCCTGGAACTTGTTGGCATTTTTTAAAAAAAATTCAGTAGAACAATAGTTCACTGGGTTTGTCTTTCATCCTTTTTTTTTTTTTTTGGAAAGGGAGAGTTGATTTTATCTTCTGCGTTGATTGTTCTTCAACTTCTAATTGTTGCCTGACAATTGTGATTTGCTTTTTTTGTGATTGATATCGGCTAAGATTGTAGGAAATTGCATATTCTTAAATAACCGGGGGACGGGGAGAAACAGCCATGTTCTGATAATTCTGCTTGTTAGCTTTGAACATGATCAAACACTGCAATCTCAGAAAGGGCAGCCTGTGCTGAGCTGTGGTATTTCAGACGGCTGACAAGGGATCACAGTGTTATTCCATCTTTCAAATGGAAAGTAGGAATCTCCCATAAAAATGCTGCCATGTTCTGGGAGAGGATTTGTAGCCAGCTCTTGCTTCGTTTTTTGTTTTTCTTTTTTTAGGGAGACAGCTGTTTATAATGCAGATGTGCGTTCACACATGCAAAACACCACCACCACCTGCCAAATAGAGTGACATATCCCCATAAAAACAGCTCCACATGGCTGCTCTGATCATTTCTATCTGCTTTTTGTTAGCCAGGTCAGTGGTCTTTGAAATTAAAGAATAGTGAGCCTTATTAAAACTAATACAGTTTTTAAGCGTGGCATTTTTATTTAATACATCCATCACGGAGAGATTTCTTTTAAAAATGCAGCATCTGCCTTTGTGTTCTCTTTAATGCCCCCTTGTAACTGGCTGCAGATTGTTAGTATACAAAGAAGATAACCCACAAAAGTAATTACTTTCACCGCTTCCTGGATTTTAGGTCACAAAGACACCCAGAAATAATTGTACAATAATTTCCAAGTTTGGCTCACAGTCCTAGAAAATTTAAAACAAATCATTATACCTGAACGACAACTCTAATTTGGTCTGTGAAATTGCAAGTGACAGATTTGATCAAGGCTAGTTAGCAACATTTATCACTCAGAAGTCCAGAGGGGGAGAAAGATACAGGGTGATTTCACTAAACATAAAGAAGCAGAAGGGAAGGTAGAATGATTGAAGAAGGGCAACGTAATTGATCAGAGGAATCACTTTCTACCTGCAGAGTTGATAAGAAGGCAGCCCAGCAGACAGACAATGGATCAAAAAATGTTTCCTACAGGAGCGTGTCGAAGAGCATATCCCAGGGTTTTCCTCTTCCAAGCAACTCCATCAATACTCAAAGAAACCAGAAGAAAACCAGCAAAACAAAGGTTGATATAGAAATACCAAACGAGGCCTTGGTAAGCAATAAGAGGCGACTCCCTTAAGATTTTCCTTTCTTGCTGGTTGTTATTATATTACTACAAGGTACATGCCCGTGTATGGTGAAAGGACACAGTTCAGAACTGGGGAGTGATGGATTAATGTCAACATCCAATGATCTGATTAGGAAATCCGATTATGCTATTTCAGTGGCTAACAAAACAGTGCAAACTGACTCAGCCTGCTTTAAAATTTGCACAGGCCACCTGTGCTTTGAAGCAAAACCCTGAAAATTACACAGAATCCTCCTTTTTATCTCTTAGGAGTAACTGAAACAGATTGAGATAAAAATAATAACAGCAGCACCAGTTCCGTATCATTTTTTAGCTAAAATCAAAGTCCATCACAAGAAATGCATTGCAAGAAATGATGGTTAGGTATCTAGCATCTGTTGCTTCAAACATTGCAAAAAAAAAAAAAAAGCAATATTGATAGTTTTAAATATTTACCTAACCTTACCTAGGTACAATAGTTTTGCTAGTTAGAGCATTTGGAGATGACTTGGTAAATTAAAAACAGCACAAACTTGGGTTTTGTCAATTGGGAAGCTTAGGCGACGGTCATCTGAATTTCTGAAATGAGAAATGGTTCCCCAGTTATTTTGCTGTTGCAAGTTATAGCTGTTTTAGGAATGCCAGGGTTTGAACCAGGCTTCTTTAACAGCAGAACTAGATGTGTTGGGATTTGGATCAGCATGTATGTTTTTAAATGGGATAATGACAATCTCAATATGGAGCCTGGTGTATAGGAGATGATATGTGCCTTCCCCATCCCCCAAATCCCTCAGAGGCCATATTTTTATATAAAAATATAATATGAGGCCCCTTTCCAGGAAATATTTGTTTGTTTTTTATTACAGGTAGTCCTCGACTTATGAACACAACTGAGCCCAAAATTTATGTTGCTAAGCGAGACCCTTGTTAAGTGAGTTTTGCCCCAATTTACATTATTTTTTGCCACAGCTGTTACTGCAGTTTTTAAGTTAGGAACACAATTGTTAAGTGAATCTGGCTTCCCCATTGATTTTGCTTGTCAGAAGGTCACAAAAAGATGAGCACATGAGCCCAGGACACTGCAAGCGTCATAAGTATGAACCAGTTGCCAAGTGTCTGGATTTTGATCACATGACCAATAGTCGTAAGTGTGAAATAAGATCATCAGTTACGTTTTTCTGTGTTGTTGTAATTTTGAACAATCACTAAACGAATGGTTGTAAGTCGAGGATTACCTGGGTCAGATTTATACTCCACCCTTCTATTTATATAAGCACTCAAGGTGGCTGGAAAAACACTCACATTCATTTTTTAAAGTTCTGAATAATTTAGAATGGCTAGCTAAGGGACAGATTGTTTTCTAAGAACTATCTCATGAATGACATACACAAAATAGACCTTCTCGGGGATACCATCTGCTCCCAGTAGGCTGTTTCATCAAGCACAAATGAAAGATCTTTGTTCTGCATGTCAGCTTGTTTTCCCTTACTCTGTTTTACAAAGACCACTCTTCCTGTGGTCTTATATAAAACAGAACAAACAAACAATCAATCAAACAATCCTGTTCTTGATAGGATTTGAAATATGAACCAAATTTCTCAGATGATATAGTGCAGAAGTAAAACATAATGTAGAAGTCCCACCTGATGGGAATTGAAAATCAAATAGTCTTTATGATACTTAAGTACAAAACGATCAACTTCAGAATATTATATGCATATTTTATCTACTTTCATGCAAATAAAGCCTTTCCTAGAAGATGTGCAAGGTCATCCATTAAGAACATTTCCAAGATTTGTGTGTATGTGCATGTGTATGTGTTACAAAACTGGTTTTTTTCCCTCTTCACTCTGCCTGTTTTTTTATAAAAGCCGGTAGCTTCTATAGTATCTTTTCTTTGAAAATGTAGATGTTCCCTGCATTATAAAACCACAAATTATAAGCATATCTAAGTCTGCCCTTGCAATGTCACTGAAAGGAAGAGAAAGAATGGAAGTCTGGAAATGTGCCATATGCAGGAAATTCAATCCAGCTGATCTAGAACTTTGATAACAAAGCAGAGCCCCTTATCACAGCCACTCAATTTAACTATGCCCCATTTAACATGGTGCTGACAGCTTAGGGTATATCTTCACTGTACAGAAAGAAAGGGAGTGGGCGGGTATGGGAGTGGGGGAACAAGCCAATATTAATGATTCTTTTAAAACTTTCTTCTTGTTGTGTAATGGCTCAGTAATTTAAAAGCGTTTTTGTCTCCTTTAATAGGGGCTTTGCAATCGTAGCAATCCTAGCCATTTAGCTATCCTATCTATTCAGCTATATCTTTAAGAAATACACTTCATTTTATTGGACAAGAATAAAGATGGTTCTATTTGTGTATGTGTGTGTAATGTAATATAATAGTATAGCATAGCATAGCAAAGCATATAGTATAGTATAGTATAGTATAGTATAGTATAGTATAGTATAGTATAGTATAGTATAGTATAGTATAGTATAGTATAGTATAGTATAGTATAGTATAATTAATAAATAAAATATAATATATAATTTTATTCCTCATAACAACAAAATAAGTTGGAAAGGCTTTGTTCTTTCTCCAAACAGTACTCTGCTAAATTAAAAAATCAAAATGTTATTAGAACATATTGTTAAAAGACTGTATTACATATGCTACTGCTTTGTGCAATTTTAAAATCCTTTTTTTTTTAATATAAAAAATCAGTCAGTAAATTAGCATTATCTCATTAAACTATTTGGAATAAAAAAGAAAGAAAAGGATTACTTAAGTGATGTATCTAACAGAAAATTTTCAAACTTTTTATTTTTAGATATGTTGTACAATCAATTCTTTTACAGTGGGTTGATTAAAGGCTTAGGATCTCATTAAATGGATGCATATAGACTGTTCAAGACAGAACGGTGTTATTAGCAATTGTGTGCTGTAACGATGTGTGTACGTATGCAGTTACATATCTCTTTAAGAAACATGAATCCTAACTCTGCCTAGAGAATATATGTATTTACTACAGATATTCTACTACTATATTATATTATAGATGTTCTACTATTCTGTCTCACAATTGGTAGGAATGCTATGTATGTAGTATATGTGAAGGGGTCAGAAGTAATGAAATTGTTCAAGGCTAACACAGAGTTGACCCAGCCCACTGATGCTTATGAGCTGTGGGTGAATTAGACACTAGTATTCATTTGTTGGTAATATTGTTTTTCATGTACACTTCAGGCACTGTTTAACTAAGTGGCATATAAAGTGGGCGAGTAAATATTCCAATGCTATATGACTAAAGATAGTGAAATACAACTACAATATAAATTATTTATTCTGTTTCAGTATCATTCTTCTACAAATGACCTGGAATTAGAGTAGACATTATATCTCAATTGTTCTAGGATTTTCCCCCAAATTGATTAATCTAACATGGAATTTAATGTACACAAGGAAGAGTGGGATATGAGACTTCATACACCACTGCTTATATTTAGTCTCACCTCTGATAACAATAATGCATTGCATTTTGATAAAGGTTTGTCAACAGTTAATGGCATAAAGCCTAAGAAATATTAATACTGAAAGAAGGCACTTCCTCCGATATTTTTCATGGACATCTCAGGTTATTAGAATAAATGAATATCATGACACATAATATTTCCAAAGAGGATTTAACTCTATTTCTTTGCTTTTGTTAAAATGAATGATAGAAGATGTTTTTCCTTTAAGGATTATTTGTCTTCAAAATTTGTTTTTGATAGCTGTGTGATGTTGCTTTTATTCAAGCATTTAGAACCAATTTAGAAGTAATTAATCACAGGATGAAGTGACTTTAAATTCTTACTGTGTATGATTTGGAAGTTATATTAAGATACTATCACTAAGAACAAAAATAATGTGTATGTGTATTCTGAAATCATTCAGCTTTTATCTTGTGCTCTTCCAAAGAAATTTGAAAGAAATTTTTATTGTGTTTTTTTTAAATGTCATGCAGGTCAAGGTAGTAAGAGAAAACTTTCAAGAGGATGCAGAAGATAACCTCCCAGATTCAAGAAGTCAAAGTCATTTAATAGGTAAACTAATACATTGAACTGTGTATATTCTTTTTATGTAACCCACTGAATCATAATAAATTGAGAACAATTAGACAGGAATTTCTTAACATTTCTTTTCAAATAGAAACCATAGATAAAGAAACTTTAAATACAGAGTATGTTTAAATACAACTTATTATTATTACCCATGAAAAACATGGTCATCATTTCTCTACTCTTAAGTCTTCAAAGCCTAGGATTTTCCCACCAATCAGTTATCCATAAGGGGAGCAAGAGGGCAAATAATGAAATGTGTATCACAGCATAAACCATGTGACTTAATGTAGTTCCATCCGAACTCATTTTTTATCATTTTGACCTTGTGGTAGAGCCATAGCCTTGGAGGAAGGGGATGAGTCTATTTCTCCTACGCTTTTCTCCAGCTGCTAATTCTCTCCATTACAGCTCTTCTTTAATGGACAAATTATTTGGGTTTTTCATTTTACTAATTTAAACATTAGCTTTCAGGAGTTTTCTCATCACATCCTTTTTCAGCATGTTGAAAAAAATGGTATTTTTGAATGGAAAGATCTGGGTAGCATACTAAATGTGCCCCAAACATAAATATTCATTGTTCTTTTTTATGCATCAGACCTAATTTTCAGTAAAGTGGGGGGGGGGGAACCCTAGCAATAAGGAAAATAAAGGTGGAGAGGTGGATCTGAAGTATGTATGCCTGTGTCACAAATTTCCATTTATGCAACAAGCTTTCCCTTCATCTCTGTTACACTCTTCCTATATTTCACCCCCACCAATCTGTCTCCCAAGCCCAGTAAGCAAACAAAGAAACAGGGAATCAGCTATGGGGTCATTTTATCATTGGGTTCATTCTAATCTTTTTTTTTTTTTTATCATTCTAATCCATATTTTTACCAAGTAAAAACTCAGTCACTATTTCTCTAATCCGAGTCTTCAAAGTCTAATTTATGGAATAAGAACATGCTAGCTTCTCCTCCTCTTCATCTCTTATACATTGTATGTATTCCTGTATTGTTCGTGCAGTACGTGAATTAGACAAAGCTTGGCTGTTCTTTACTGTGTGGAATTACCTCTAAAGCTTTAGATTTTTTTGCTTTTTTTAAAAAAAAACATGTTTGCTATTAGTAAGAAGTTCCTTAGCTAAGGACAGATAGTTTCCTAATTTACTAAGTGTTATATTATGACCAGCGGTGCTGTTTTTGCTTCTACCTTACACTCTGCTTTTGTTTCTATGCTGTGTTACAAATGAAGCATCAAAACAAGACCTATTGAACTTATCCTGGTAGTATAGGTAGTCCTCATTTAAGTACTGCCTTGTGTAGCAACAATTTGCCTTTAGAAGAGTAATAAAAAAAGTGACTTTGTGACCCATCCTCACATTTAGGTCTGTAAAGTGAAGGAAACTGGAATAAGATTATAAACACAATCTTGTTTCCCTTGGTAAGGCTATCTATATATCTGGTCATATAAAAAGATTGCAGAGTTGAGGAAAAGTTCATAGCTTTCCACTTTGGATATTGATTTGAATTAGTTGCCAAATAAAAGAATATTATTCTTTTAATGCATTGATTGTGCTACATATCCATTTGCAGAAGCTTTACAGAACATCTTGTTTTAGTTCTGATGTCAGAGAACACAGCATGATGCCTCAAGTAGCCAAGCTTCCATAAAGCCATTAAATCTGATCCCTCTTCCGATGGGACGTTTTGGCTGTAAGAAAATTTGCTATAAAATATATAATTCTATATTATGAATAACAAATAAACTAGAGGGTCTTGAGCAGTGTCTAATGAGAAGAATGGAAGAAAGATATGTTGGAAGGTCTGGTGCCTCATATCAAAATTGGCATTTCTGATTTGAATGGATTTCTCTTTCCTAGAAATAAATCTGTCAGGGATTAAGAAGACAATTCTGCCTTGGATGAGAAAGACTTGTCCAATATTTTACAAGGCTATAATAGAGACTCAGCTGGAAACAGAATCAAAGATTTAAAAATCTATCACACATTAGTTATTCTACACACTCATACAAAATATACTTCAGTGTCATAACACAGTTTGAAAGATGATTGTCAAATTACCAGGAACTGGTAACTAAGTAATTGGAAGCTGTGCATGGCCTGCCTTCAAACTTTTCTCTGAAGAAGAAGTTACTTAGTCAAATATTTAAATTTACCAGTCTAAATTCATCACTTCCCACAATCTCTTAGGAAAACAGTCTAGGAGCCTGTGTAGCGTAGAGGGCTAATGCCTCCTACTAAAGGCAGCAATTAACACCAGCTGCCTGTAATTTCTCTGAGTTCAATCCTACCCAGCTCAAGGTCGACTCAGCCTTCCATCCTTTCTAAGGTGGGTAAATTGAGGACCCAGTTTGTGGGGGCAATAAGTTGACTTTGTATAAATATACAAAAGTATGAAAGCTATTGCTTAACGCATTGTAAGCCGCCCTAAGTCTCCGGAGAAGGGCGGCATATAAATCAAATTTAAAAAAAAAATCTACATTGTGAGACATAGAGCAATAATCTCCTTATTTTAGTTCTGAGATTCTCTGTAAGTTTAATAAACAGCTACTATACCTGTACGTGCACAATGAAGAATCTACTGTAAATTATGCTGCTTTGACTGTCAGCTAGAGCTCCAAAACCTATGTATTGTGCTCAACATAATAGATCATCTCACCATCGTGATTATAGATACACTTCTACTGATTCAACCCAGAAACTAAAAGATAGTTGAACTATTCATGTTATTTTTTAAAAATTGTCAAATGTATATATAAATGCATTTTAGTGACACACAGCACACTTCATTCACTACACTGAGATTGTTTTTTAAAAAATATTTTCTTCGGGTCATAAATATATTTAATACAAATTATATCAATAATATATACTGTTTTGTTTTCCCCTCCTGGAGATAAGTAGATTCTGTTATATAGCTAATATGTGGAGCATTTGGTCTAGTGGTTAGCACACCAGGCTAGAGACCAGGAGACCAGGAGTTCTAGTGCTGCGTTAGGTATGAAAAACCAGCTAGATCAGAGGTGTCAAACTCACGGCCCGTGGGCCGGATGCATCACATGCTGGCCATGCCCACCCCCGGTTTAGCAAAAAAAGTTGTGCTATCTCACATGATGACAATGTGACACCGCGAGTTTAACACCCCTGAGCTAGATGATTTGGGGCCAGTTACTCTCTCAGCTTAACTCATCTCACATGGTGGTTATTGTGAGGAAAATAAGAGGAGGAAGGAGCATTAGATATGTTTGCCACCTTAAGTTGTTTATAAAAATAATAAGGTTGGAGTATAAATAAATACTGTATTTTCCTGCGTATAAGACTTCTTTCTAACACACAAAAATCTTCTCAAAAGTCAGGGGTCGTCTTATACGCCGGGTCTCATTCTCCTGTAACCAGGCAGACCAGCCCATAAGGCTCTGACGAGCCTTAAATGGCTCTGAGGAGGGTCGTCTTATACGCCCAGTCGTCTTATATGCTGGAAAATATGGTAATATTTTAATAATGAAAAATTAATAATTTAATATTATTAAATAACTAACTAAATAAATGAAATAATGAAATGAAATAATATTCACACAGTAAGGGCATTTAGAAAAAAGACTAAAAGAGTCTAAGATGTGTTCTCCTTTTAAAAAAAAGACAATAAATACATTGACACAATAGTTTTCACATGTTCTGAGCACTGGCTTAAATTTAAACTCCAAAGCGTATCACACACGTTTTTGTTTGTTATTCACAATCTCTTGCATTAGTCATGTTTGCTACCTCTCTCCCAAGGGGATAGAATATCCTATCTGATATGCTTTTATGCGCTTTTGTTTCCAATTTTTTCCCAATACTAGAACTGCTTTGAAATGCTAATTTAAAGACTATTATGATATATTGTTTTATTTTCACATTTTAATGAGCCATTATTTTGCCTTCACTTTTATACTCTGGAAAAAAAATACTTTCATGAAACAAAATGGGAGTGTCTGCACAGTTTAAGAGTAAAAAAAATCTATATGACATATATTTGCCTTCATTTGTTAAGTCTCTGTGTTTCTGATTTTATTTTAAGCATAATTTGGGTATTTTGGTCCTTATTCAGCTTGATTATATAAGTCTGATGAGATCTGATTGATTGACTAATTAATTGATTGTTTTTGCTATACCAGTTGTCTTAGTATAATTGGCTTACCTTCCATAGCTCCCATCCATAGTGGAATGGTATCTATTTCCAGTAGCAAAATGAATTATCTTCACCCAGTTGAAACACAAGGATCTAAATCCACCATTTTGGTGGTGATTCTCTGGAGCAGGTTTCAGGGGAGATGATATTTTTTATGAGTAGAAAGGAGAAAAGTATTGTGAGAACATAAGTCTACTTAGAGAACATGGGATACAATCCCATTTTTGTGTTTAGTTGCAGAAGGAAGACATAAAGGAATCATAATGGTCTCTTTAAGTCCATTTGTGTTCTATACCATACGCACCCATACATAACAACAATAAAAAAGAATTTGAAGGATCATTGTATAAATGTAATCAATGGAAGAAATGAGAAGGCTGTGGATGATACAGAGGGGTTGTTTTTTTTTTTTCTGTGTAGGAAGCTCTTCTAGAATATACTACTCAGAAATACAGTGCACATTGATTTTAGAGAAATGTGTATTCCATTGAGGTTTAAAAGGGAAATAAATAGATCAAGGAGCAAGAAGAAGGTTTAAGTGAAGCCCAACTGCAATTCCCCCTGTAATCAGAAATACAAGTGTTTGCCCCAGAATTAAAAACTGAAGTGACAGCTTCTTTTGTATGCTGTACTTGAGCTCTGCAGTCCATTAAATTTATTGTTAAACATCTGCCAGGTAGATTCTGCCTTCTATAGAAGCCATTTTCTTGTAACATCGTTTTTCACTTTTTAAGAACAACACTGCAAAAGATTTAACAGTTTGATTTAAAAACAATTTCATCAGGAAAGAAAAGTCTGTTTTATATATGCCTTTGTTTTTTTAATTATTTATTTAAAACATTTATGTAGCTGCCCTTCTGATAACCAACTCAGGACAGCTCCCAAACAAAAGTTAAAAGAGCATAAAATCCATATTAACACTATAAAACTAAATAATGTTTTAATAACAGTGTTTTGGTTACATACCTCCTTCATTGAAATTGTTGAGCTGAGTTTCATTAAATGTTTTTTGAAATTGAGAGCTATTGATCTACATACTACTAATACCTTCATGTTTGTAGGTTGTAACCTACAATTGGGCATAACAGTGCATCAGAGACCAGTAATTCTTTACAATGTACCCCCTATGGGCTAACTTAAAGAATGCATCCAAAATCTGGGACCCATTACTCATAGGGTATTGAAATTTGGCAAAGTTGTAGTTGCTTCAACACTGCTGAGCCACTGTACTGCGGTCACGGTCACATAAATCATCATTTCCAATGCTCCCTGCCAGCTTCCCAGAAGGAAAGTCAGTGGGGAAACCGGCAGGAAGTTGAAAGTTGCTCCTTTTCCCACTACTTTTTTGCCCACCTGTGATTGTTCTGTTTCTCTGTTTAGGTAAGGAAATATCTCTAAAATGGGACACATATAATAATGATGGCCATTTTCAGACCACACCTCTAGTTTCCACAAAAGAAAAGAAAAGGTGATGAAAAATTCAAAAGGAAACTTTTTGATCAAAGAGTTTTGCATATAATTTGATTGGAAGTTCAGAGACAAAGTGGTGTTAAACATTCTAAAGTGAAGAATGAAGCTTTATATTAAAGAACTCTTAAGCATTATAGAAAAATCATCCGTTAATAGCTTGCATTAAAGAATTCTATTCTTGTTTAACTTGAGAGAGAAATGTTCAGCCTTCATTCTGCCTTTTTTTGTGTCAGGAATTGCATTGTATCAAAGATGGTATAGTAAATTAATATTTTTTTCCTTTCCTTTTGCCCACCGGGTCAAAAAAATAAATCCTTCCTAAATGTAAGTTTTTAATATATAACCCTGCTTTTTACAAATGCATGAATAGATAGGTACCTGTCATGGTATCAAGATGTGTGCCTATACCCTCTCCGAATATGTGTAGACTATGTGAAATGTCAATTACAGTTTATTCATCAATTTTATAAGTGAGGTTGTTTCTAGAAATATTGCTATTTGGAGCATTCCTGATCAATTTGAAAGGTAACATTGTTCTCTCCAGTTGTTTGCTGTCATTAAGTCTAATTCAAGTGTTTTGGAAAAGGGGAGCTTCCAATTTTATGATTGTATGGCCTTTTTTTTTTTTTTTTGTATTTCTACAAAGTATAGCAATTCAAGAGGCATATTTCTTGTGGATCATTTTTATTATATAGGGGCATTTTTACTGTATAAGGATTTTGACTTTATTATTTAGTTAGTTACAGGCAGGACCTGAAACAAATTCTGCATTGTGAAATACTCTGGTTCAGGTTTTAAGCCACTCTATTATCTTCACTTTCTGGTACAGATTTTTAGGCTAACATCCAATAACCTCACTTGTGTATATATGGAATAGTCTGCCATGCTTTTAGGGCTGTTTTGAGGGTGTGTGTGTGTGTTTCTATACGTGTATCTAGCTTAATTTGTTCATAATTCTGTAAATATTGGAAGCATTCTGGCATGGTTGATATGTCTTCGTTATGACTTTGGGCTAGCAAATGACTGAAAATAATAGGTTTGCTGTTAGCACATATTTATTTTGTCCTGTAAAAGACATTGGCATATATCTCTATCTACATCTCCATTTCATGTTGTGAAGGTACTTTGTATAATGGTAGCTTTCTTTAATAAGCTGATTGAATTTCTGCCTGCTTCGTGGGAAAGGAGACCATACTTTTTCAATTACTGCAACTCTTTGGACCTAAAGTAGCTTACGTCAGTTCAGCAGATGGATAGCAATGCTTGTTCAATTTCCACAATTGTTAATATTCCATTAAGGGTTTTCAGTGTTGGTAACCCCATAGCCCTCACAGGTCTCCAACGCAGTGCACTGTGAGTGCACATTCTCTGCAATTCCTACCCCCATTATACTCTTGGCAGCACTGCTACCCTTTGCACAGGTTGAGGAATTGTTTGTATGATCTCTCAAAGAAGATAAATGAATATTGTCCTCATGCAATTTCTTCCCAGGGAAAAAAAAACCCAAGCTTATAATAGTTGGCTAATCTGCTGTTGGAACAGATATCAAGAATGCAATTGCCAAGGAAAGAGGTCACCAAGAGGAAGGTGATTAAATTCTTCTTCTTGCTTAATACAACTCTAGAAATTATGGAGGAGAGGATAATAAACAATTTATGTGCAGCCTCCAATCTAGTAGTCATTCCTTATATTACCCATCTCTGCCTTATTGTAGATCAGTATTCTCTTTGTGTATTAAGAAGGCATATTAGGAAGCTTATATATTAGATAGTAACAAGGACAAGATTTTTAGAGGTTATTTTTTTCTATCTTTTGCCAGCCTTTGGTTATTTACTTTCTGCATTTATATCCCATCTTGCTACTCAAAACTTCCTGAAGGTGCCTAACCATTAGAAAGAAGGAAAGAGAAAATATAAGCAACGAAACTCTCATTTTAAGAAGTTAAGAACACAGCCAGTTCAGACCAAAAAAGCATGGTGGAAGAGGGAGATCTTTACTCCTTTCCTGAAATCAAAGTGAATGGGAGCAGCATGCCCTTAATGAAAAGAAGGATTCGGGGTGACATAATAGCTGTGTTCCAACATGTAAGGGGTTGCCACAAAGAATAGGGGGTCAACCTATTCCCCAAAGCCCTTGAAAGCAAGACAAGAAACAATGAGTGGAAAGAAGCAACCTTGAACTAAGGAGAAATTTCCTGACAGTTAGAACCATTAGCGGAATTACTTGCCTTCAGAAGTTGTGAATGCTCCAACACTGGAAATTTTTAAGAAGAGATTGGATAACCATTTATCTGAAATGGTATAGGGTTTCCTGTCAGAGCAGGGGGTTGGACTAGAAGACCTCCAAGGTCCCTTGTAACTGTGTTATTCTGTCACTCTCAAAGGATCTGCCCATGGGAAATCCTCATCTTTGTATTCAACAAATGGGCTTGGGAAAGTGAAAGTACCTTTAAGATTGTTTGTCCTGCTGATCTTAAGATCTGAATAGGTTCATATACATGTTCATATACACATGTATAATTTTAAGATCTGAATAAGTTCATATACATGTGTAATTACTAACTGCGATTGACTCTATTCTTTTGAATTCTTTCTAATCACAAGCACCAAATCATTTCCCAAGTAATATAGAAGCAGTAACTTACATCTTCTGTGTATACCCAAATATTACTTTTATTGAAATAATAAATAGGTTTATTATTTTATTGTTTAAGTTATGTGGAAGAAAAGACTAAGACTTTAGTGTCTCGCTTAAGCTCATCAGATTCGAGATAATATCCTTTGCATTAAAAATATCTGCAAAGTAACAGTCAAATTAGGTGAGAGAATCAATGAATTGTTAACATATTACAGAACGATCTATTGAAATGAGCAGATTTCGTAACAAACCACACTGAATTGGATGAGTTTTTATTCAGAAAACGGGTGTAAAATTCCAAGAAAGAAAAGAATGTGCAGTACTAAAAAAATTTCTCACCTGAAACCAAAAGCTATATTCAACAGAAGTTTGTTATGCTCTCCTGCAGCTTGAGAATGTATCTTATCAGTGTCAATCTTTATTTAATGAACCCTTTCAATAGAAATTGAGTAGAATCATGTAGCAATCATCTTTGCAAGTGTGTGAGCCATTCATTTTTCATCCCATCAGATAAAGGAATATTTGCATCATGCCCTTACTTGCTACCCAGAGAAATCTATAGAACCCCTAAATATTTTTTGCAAGCAAATTTAGTAGGATACCAGCTGCTAGACAAAACCAGTGGCATCAAATCAACTCTTACTTTTTTGAGGGAGTACCTTTTTAAAAAATCTACTCTGAGGTGTTATATTTGGTTAAAGAGGATACCAACAGATCAAGTTTTTAGCTATCTGTATCTGCACGAAGCTGCATGCCATCAAACATTTTCTAACAGTTCTAGGAGAAGGATTGCTTCCTAAAGCACCTTAGAGATAACCAAGTTTTAATTGTATGTGTAAAAGAGAGATCGAACAACTTAGTACAATCGTGCAAGTAACATTCTTATAGTTGTTGATTTGTAACTTGACGACAGGTTCAGAAAACTGAAATGTTAGCAGGGAATCGATATGGAAATATGCTGGCACACTTTTGAGAAACAGTAGTTTACTGTAGTTATATACAAGTATTATTTTTCCAACTTACTCCAACGCTTATGTTGAGAATGGGACTTCATGCTTGCCATATAGATTATCCTTTTGATATCTTTGGAACTTTGCAGATCTGTTTAGAAAACTTCCCTTTGCACACACAGTTCAATATACAAATGTTCCTGTAGAAGGAAATATCCCAATAGCACTGGACACGAGAGATATCTGGTGAGGTGAATACCAAAAAATTCTTTTCTGGAAATACTGTCATTGTGTCCTAGATTTTGTAAATTGTGAATAATTTCTTAACATGCCTTTCCCGCCAGAATTGTTGGAGCTTATGCCAACAAATAAAATTCTCAACAACCAAACTTTGAAACAAATATTAACTAGGAGAAACCAAATGCAACAACCATACATATTTAAAACATTGCTTCATGGTACGACCAAATGCACATATATCCATAAATCAAATAAAACAATATTTAAACAAGAGGAGTAAGTATAAATTGGGATAATTGGCTTTCCACTAACCCATGTCAAATAAGAGATACATAAGTGTCTTTTGAGGTCATTGTAGAGACAAAGAGCTGATTTCAGAGTTATGAGGCCAAATCCTGCAAGTTCAGAATATATGACCTAGAACAGAAAAAGGTCCTGCTGGGATTATTGTAAGAAGTAAACAAGACTAAAAGGTGAAATAAGGCCAGGCAGATATGGGAGCAGGGCCACATTTATTTATTTGATTGACTGATATTTCAACTTTCAGTTTTACATTTCTCAACAGTTACATGATTTGCAAAAAATTAAAACATCCACATTATCCAAATTCTAAAGTGTGCAGTGACATCTGCCAGAAACCATAGCCTATATATTTAAGGTTGGAATGTTAAGAAGCAAATATGATTCTCTCTAGAGTCACATTTATTTCCATCACAGTCTTCTACCCAATAAAAGACCCCTTCTAATCTGAGAATACTTCCCAGACTAGCTCACCTTTGGATAAATGGATGTTCCATAGTTGGCCATGATAGCTATTTTGTGAGATGTCCTCAATCTACTGTAAAACTTCCAAATATGCCTTCTTAAGAAAGCATATTTAAAATTAAACATGGACTAATGGAAAATTGTCAGAACTTTGATAATGATTGGGATAGGCAAAGTTAACTGGAATTTGTTGAAATGGTTTTATGTAGAGACAATTCTCTTCTGGAAACATGCACTCATTCTTTATAAAAGGAATTATTTAAAAAAAACACTTCCCTTCCTGAATAATAAGTATCTAGTATGCATTAATATCTTCTAAATAATGTCAAGTTACTCTTCGTCACAGTCTGTTGAAGACAAATAATTACTTTCTTCTTCTAAGAGATAATACACATAGCACTTGTCTAATTGCCAATTCTTCTGCAACACTACTGGGGCATTCGGTTTAGCTGTCCCTCCTGTAAACCAAATGCTTTAGTGTTCTGGATCAACTTCCTTATTAAACATAGCCTTTAAAATGCCTTTATGATTATGTACAATCAGCTACTGAATTATAATGATTACTTTTCCAGAAAATTTACCATGTACCATCTCAGTTACGTGGAGAATATAAAATGATTAGCATTCTGAAAAATACGTCTAAATTCAACAGTTGCATGCAAATGTTTAGGCACACCTGGTCAAATGGTATGTTTCAATAAACTCTAAATTTATTTAGAATTAACATTTATTTAGAATTTAATTTAGAATTAAATTTATTAAAATTAAATTTATTTATTTAGAGCTGGCACAACCTTAACGTTGTACAAAGTTAAACAAAGTTGAGGACCCAGTTTGTGGGGGCAATAAGCTGACTTTGTATAAAATGTACAAAAGTATGAAGGCTATTGCTTAACGCATTGTAAACCGTCCTGCGTCTCCTGAGAAGGGCGGCATATAAAATCAAATTTAAAAAAGAACAAAAAAACAACAACAACTAATTTTCTTGCAGATTGGAACGCATATATTCTTGCATCCTTTTATGAGCAGTTATATACAGATTCAAGATAACAAAACACTGAAGCATCTTTCTATCGTTGCATTGGGAGGTCCTTTTCCCTCCTGCTCTACTTTGCAAGTCTTCTAGTTCAGACATATTCTTAGGTCTTTTTATAAGCCCTATATGGTTGAGATCTGACCACATATTTTCAGTAATATTGCGATATGGGGACATTTAAAAACATTTATCTTTTGTAACTAAATACTTTGACTGATTTCAAGCTACATTTCAAATTACTGTTTTGCTGAAATATGCACTCTCTTTCTGCCTTTCAATTCTTCACTGACAGGAGATGTTAATATTTAGGGTATATTGATATTTAGTCAAATCCATCCTTCCATCTGTACCATATTTTTTATCAACTAGCTGCCACAAACCCCAACCCATACTAGAGGCACTATTGTAAGATGTTATTTCCTTCAAACACTTTACCGTTTTTATCCCAAATTCATCTTTTGAAGTTTTTGTTTTATCAATCTAAGGCATCTTGTTCCAAATGAATGGCTTTTTTCAGAAATACCTAAAGATGCTCTTCTGACAACTTTCCTGTGTGGATCATATAGGCAAGGTTTTATGGCAGAGGTGAAATCTACTTACCTTCCCTACTGGTTCGGAAGTGCACACGTGCATCTTGTGTGATTTTGAACCTCTGCACATGCGCAAAGCCTTCTGCGCATGCACAGAGGGTCAAAAACAGATTACTACAATGTCTGGGCAGGTGGCAGAGCCTTGCGCTGCCACTGCTACCAATCCTCCGAACCTCCCGCCACCGCTATCGGTTCCCCATTAACCAGTGTGAACCGGTAGCATTTCAGCCTGTTTTATGATGATTTGGGAATGACAACTTCCAGTATCAGTTAAATATACTACTATGACCAATAAGCCTACCCTTTTAAATATGATCAGTTCTATAGTTTTATGTGGGTTTCATCTTTATAGAATCCTTCTAAGTCAAAATGGTACTTTTTTTTTTAAGCTGAGCTGTGCTTCTTCTTTGAATGGTTTGACAGGACGCACATCTCAGAAATTAAGAGAATAAGAGAGTTGGAAGGTACCTTGGAGGTCTTTTTGTTCAACCTGTGGCTCAAGCAGTAGACCCAATACCATTTCAGACAATTGGCTGTTCAGGTTTTTTTTTAAAAGCCTGCAGTGATGAGGCATCCACAACTTTTGAAGGCAAGCCATTCCACTGGTTAATAAATTTACAGACATTTCTAAAATTCTGTTTTCACTTTGTCATTATAGGGCACTGAGTATAGATTAGTGAGAAAAAAATGAATTTCAACAAGCTATAGAATCAGGCTGTAGCATAACAAAATTGAAGTGAAGGGGATCTGAGTACTTTCTGAATGTACTGTATGTATATGCTATAATAGCTAGTTTAGGGGTAACTGCTTTCAATCCTCTGCTTCATAAATAATATATAAAAATAGGATGGCTTTACTGTGTTTTATTTTTTGTAAGAACTGTAGTTTTGATCTAGAGATAAATAACTCAGAGAACATCTAGAAATGAGTAACTAGATTTCTGTATGTGCAACATATCTTTCCCTGATTTCAAACGTTCTTTTAAAATTCTATATTTACTTGTTAGGAAGATGAAGTGGGTTCCCCCACTCAGATGTAATAAGCTGTAAATTAGGAATAGGAAGTCGTCTTACATTCTGTCACAGAGAAAGCACCACCTGCATAATGTAGCTTGTATGAGAATTAAGGGAATCAAAGTTAGAGCATCTATAAAAAAGAGAGAGAGAAATGGTCACAGAGTGATGATATGACAAAATTCTTGGAAAAAGCAGCTAAAATCTAACTTTGTAAAAAGTATCCTACATTTCTTACCGGACTCTTATTCTAGTATTCAGGGATTCCATAACAATGAAAGTGAGAACTAGAAAAGTACATGAACAGAATTGTCAGAGCCTTGTATTCCAATGAATAAAAGACTCTGACAATTCTGTTTATGCACTTTTCTGTTTTGTGTTGTGATTTCTGATTGTGTTGTGATTTCTCAGATAAGTGGTTTTATAGAAACAATGCATAGAAATTCTAGCTATTTGGAGTCTCGTTTTATCTATTTTTCCTTACATCTACCCCCCCAAAAATGATAAATATGACTAGCAAAAAAATTGCTCATTCTATCCCTAAGACCATATTCTACAGATGGGGAAAATACAATGGGAAGTTCTCCAAAGTTCCATACTGTTCAGATGGCCTAAGTGGAGGCCTTTACTGTTATCAATGAATTATTCATCAATTTCAATTCCAGCTAATATGAAGGGACAGAATTCTCTGACAGAAAACCCCCCTCCCCCAGCTTTTATTGCAGTAATTTGTTAAAAGGAAAATAGCTTCCCGAAATAAATTCATGTTAAAATGTTGGCCTTAAATCATAACCATTTGCTAACTACTGTCGCTTCCTGCTTATATTCAGTTAGCTTTGGGCACAGTGCTTAGAATATCATCTGGTCTGGAGGAGGAGAATTCATGTCCTGAAATTGGGATAATGTGGAAGAAAATCTGTGGATTCACCAAAACTTTCTACTCTTGGTTTAGAGAACATATTGGTTTAAAAAACAATTTTTAATTGGTTTCTTACTCAAAATAATAATCTGTGTTAAGAAAAAAACAAAAAACCCATCAATTCTGAACATTATTGAGTCACATTTACTATATAGACTGATTTTGAACAACCTAAGCAGAATAGGATCTGGGTGGTACTTGGAAGACATCTGAGTAAGAATTCCTGTTTAGCAGTCAGTGATAATTCAGTAGTTAGCAAATATTTGGGTCACATTTAAATAAAATGGGGGTCTGGTCAGAATCTAAGTGAGCAGAATTTGATACCTCAGATCTTATAAAAAGCTAATCGCTTGGATTTTAAGTTTAGAAGAGGGGGGGAACCAGACTTCATTTGAGAGAAAATAGGAAAGTTTTATTACTATTATGAAAGAAAGGCCTTATTTTCCACCCCTTATTTCCTTAAACAGCTTTAAAATACTATCCATAGTAAACTCAGCACGCAGAAGGTAGACCACTGAATTTAAGAAACCAAACAATAATCTACAATAAGATGACATTCACGTCACTGAAGTGTGAATGTTTAGGGTTGATAGTAAACACTGGGTCTTCAAAGAAGGAATGAACTAATTGTCATGTTGAATGACACAACTGTAAGTTGTCCTGGTTTTACAGACTTCCAAACTCCTTTATTTTCACTAGAGCCAGAGGTTTGGATTCTGATATTTTCCACTGCCTTTTCTTTGTTTGGCACTCCATATTGGTGAGGTGGACCTTTTCAGCACCTCCGTTCATTTTCACAGTTTCAGCAGATGAATAAGGATATTAATTTCCCTTTTTTTCAAATGGAGACAGATCCTGAAAAAAATGTTTTAAGACAGAAAGACATAACTACAAGAAAACGAATAAATAGCATAGATCTTTAGAAAACGATTAACTCTGAATGTATTGATGTGCTCTTCATTGGTTAATGTTCTCTAATGTAAACTTTGGCTAAAAGACTCTAGGGAGACATGGGATGAACATCTCCTCTGTAATATCATGTAAGCAATGTGAACGTTACTGAGCTTTCAGCATGAGTAAATAACAAATCACCCACAATAGAGGGAGTACTTATGAAGCTATGATCTTGGAATTATGTATGTAGTCTTCCCTTGAAAGTTAACATTCAGTAAAGTCATTTTTTGGGTAGGGAAGGCTGTTGTACAAGGTTTTCCAAATGGCTGATAAGCACAACTGTAATTTTTAAAGCTTGTCCAGTTCATAAGTAGGAACTTGGTTCTATTGCAAATGTTTTTGTTTCTGTGGTTTTTAATATATCTGGTAGTAGATTCCAAGAAGTGATTAGTTTGTTGGTATTACATTTCAGTACCTGAATAAGGAAAAGGAAATAAAGGATCATATGAAAAGGAACTTTGTTTGGACCAGTGGTGGGTTCCTCCCGGTTTGGTCTGGTTTGGCCGAACCCGTAGCGGTGACGATATGACATCACCAAACCAGTTCTGCCCCCCCCCGCCCCTCTGCATTATTCTTACCTTTTATTTAGCCCCAGCCCCAAACTATTGCTACCTCCTGAGTCCCAGCTGATCGGCTAGAAGGAAAAAAAACTCTTTAAAATCTTGCCGCGGGCTTCAAAAGGCCGCCCTACAGCTGATCAATGTTAAAAGGCAGTGTGGTGGTAGACTGATGCCTGCAAAAAGAAATGGGTAGACCAGTGCCTCCAAAAACAAATGAGTAGACTGGTGCTTACAAAAAGAAATGGGTAGATCGGTACAGCTCTGTAAGCAGTTAAAAGCCTGGTAGACCAGTACCTCTGCTAAATCCTAAAGAATTGTCACATGGCCATCAAGCCATGCCCACAAAATAAGCCACGCCCACAGAACCGGTAGTAAAAAAAATTTAGAACCCACCCCTGATTTGGACCAACAAACAAAGTTTGGATATTACCTTATATGTTTTAAATTTTAAAGAAATAGGTTTGCATCTACCTAAATTAGCAACAAAAGGGTATAATGTTTCACTTGGCTTTCAAGAAGTCTGTGGATTCATAGCTGTTACATAAAGCTAGATATGGTCTAATTGGTCCATTCAGTCACCTGATCCTATAGTCTGCTATAGTTCACACAGTCCTTCACTTAAAGCTATTGGATTAGTGACTATTAGAAGTTACAACAGCACTGGAAAAAAAATGGCTTATGTTTGTTTTTCACATGACGACCACGGCAGAATCCCCATGATCACGTGATCAGTTTGAATGCTTGACAATTGGTTCGTATTTATGACGGTTGCAATGTCCCAGGTTCATGCGATCACCTTTTGTGACCTTCTGACAAGCAAAGTCAACGGGGAAGACAGATTCCCTTAACGCCATATTACTAACTTAACGACTGTGGTGATTCACTTAACAACCATGGCAAGAAATTTCATAAAATGGGGCAAAGGTCACTTAACAAATGTCTTAAATGTTAGCCATGGAAATTTTAGGCTCAATAAGTGGAGCGCCACCTGTATTCACCCCAGCCATCTTCAGGATAATGTTGTGGTGCAGTCAAAAAGAAGGCAGCAGTTCTGTCTGCTAAAAATGTCGCAGTTGTAAATGTAGTGTGCTTCCAACTCGGCATTAGAATTTGAGGCCCCAATGCATGGCAAGGCCTTACCTGCAGGCTGCAGGTAAGAAACTAGAATAGAAATAGAAAGAATAGAAACTTCATGCATTCAAACCAGCATGCATGAAGCAAAATTGTATTGTCAACCAATAGGGCTGCAGCCCTATTGGTTGACAATACAATTTTGCTTCATGCATACTGGTTTGAATGCATGAAGTTTCTACTCTTTCTATTTCTATTCTAGTTTCTGATGTTTCTATTCTTCAGTGTATGCCATGGCTTTGAGACTAGTTTTTACAAACTAATCTCAAAAAAAAAAAAAAAAAAGCTTTTACAAACAGTTTATTTCTTTTCCGTTTCATGCACTAGTTGGCCAATGCTGAACAGAAAAATGAAAACCTGATGCATTCATCTTTAGTTAATGTAGTTAAACGCAGGCCAACATATGTAATCCACTTTAAAACGGATTTGGAAGCCAAAATCTTGATTTTGGGGGGGAGGGGGGATGTTGTTTGTTTGTTTTGGGTTTTTTACTTGTTTTAGCATTTCCAAGAATGGAAAGGACAGGCAAATAAAGAGAGTTGTTCTGCCATCTGTAGTTTGAGGTCTACTTGCCAATTGCAAATGTATTTTAAAGAAAAGAACGATTCACACTGGAGCACTTATGAAAAATCAGGCTAATATTTGGAAATAGTAATGTTTCAGAATTAATAGGCATCCGTAGATGAATCTGTTTCCTTCCAAGAAAACCAGCCATTTAATTTAGTGCAAGTTGTAGGTAGGCCCATTTCTCACATTTAATTTCTAGCAGGGGAATCCTTTGCCCCTGCTATGTTATGTTTGAACTACTTGGTTTGGTCAATATATTGGATATAAATGTAATGATTTCTCAGAATAAATGTCATTGGTGTTCAAACAGTATTTGAGCTGGGGGACATACTACCAGTCCGCTAAGATTCACAATATAGTAAAAAGGAACATGAAATTGGAAAGAGCTGGGCTAACTGTGACAAAATTAAATAACAAATTGGAAATATTATGAAAACATCAATAGGAGGAAACATAAAATTGAAAAGGAAATGATTTGTTAGATTGTATTGAGTAGCGCCGGCCAATACATGATTGCACACTACAGTCTAGGTTAAATTATTTTATTTGATCTAATTTAAGGATGTGCAAAATACTTTGTACGTGAAGTACAAAGCAGAGAGAGCACCTGTTTTCCACATACTGTATTATTCAGATGATTTGATGCATGAAACTAAACCAGACTGTTATTGTTTATGTATAGGCTGAAACAGGGCAATGGGTAGAAGTAAAGGAAGGGCTTAAAACAAAACAAGAACATCAGTGACACAACAATCCTTCCTTCCTTCCTTCCTTCCTTCCTTCCTTCCTTCCTTCCTTCCTTCCTTCCTTCCTCCCTCCCTCCCTCCCTCCCTCCCTCCCTCCCTCCACAGTTCCCAGTACTAAATACTCCACCACCCCATCCACTCCCAATCTTTTGGGTATCTTTGTTTTCCTCTTCTTCTTCTACCCTTCACTTCTACTACCAACGTGCCACAGGATTATAACCCTACAGACAACACTACCATAGACATGCACCTTGCAATCTTCTGCATTGCACAGGAGTTCCCAGTCAGACAGACTAGTAACGAAAGGTATTGCCTTAATGATCTGGCAGTCAAGAATTTTTTTTCTGTTGTCTCCAAGGAAAAACAAATAAAACAAATGGGAAAAAGAAATGTGGGCAATCCGCAGATTGTGATTCTATGCACAAAACTCACGAGGAGTTTTGCCTCTCCCATCTCAAATGTAAAAAAGCATTCCAAAATCCACTTAACAACATAATTGGAATCATTACCTGCAGTGCAGTTCAATACAGTGATGCTTGAAATTTGAATAAACTCAAAGCCCCTATCCAACACATAGTAGATTTCTAAGCATCTCCTGCTAGGTGGTTGTTCTTCTTCTTCTTCTTCTTCTTCTTCTTCTTCTTCTTCTTCTTCTTCTTCTTCTTCTTCTTCTTCTTCTTCTTCTTCTTCTTCTTCTTCTTCTTCTTCTTCCTCTTCCTCTTCCTCTTCCTCTTCCTCTTCCTCTTCCTCTTCCTCTTCTTCCCCTCCCCCTCTCTTCCTTCTCCTCCTCCCCCCTCTTCTCCTTCTACCACTTTGGATGTCTGTTCTGGTTCTCACTCTTCTGGCAGCCTCAACCATTGTTGATTGATGTTGTGGTAGTGTGTCTTTGATGTTGTCGCTCCATCTTCTTCTGGGTCTTCCTCATGGTTTTTGACTTTCTCTTCTTTTTGTATATGCATTATATGGTATGGAAGCTCAAGACATCCTCTCCAGGTGAGCAAATCACTTTATTTGCAGTTTTTGTATGTAGTTTAGGCTAGTTATTACTCCCTGCAGCAATAGGAGTATCACATGCTATTCAGTAGTTTTGCAAAGGAATCAATTCCCCCGAAAGGAAGCTATGACATGTTGGGACATTGATGATGGCAGGAGGAGAGAAGGCAAGGAAGACACTGGGATGGCTATTGGGACCTCAGATAAGCTGCTGAGGGTGGAGGGGGAACACACACCAACCATGCCCTTTTAGCTGAGTTTTGTTTTAACTAAAACCTGGAACAACCTAAATTTCTTGGTATGGCTTCTGCTGAGTTATAGCTAACCCCAAAAAGTTCAGCACAACTTCTAGAACCCTTCCAGGTTTCTTGCTGATTTGATATAAAGCCATTTCTCCACCCCTCCCCCTCAATTTCAGACACATCCTCAGTACAATTTAAACATACCCAAACTCTGGACTTTCTAAATTTCCTCTCAGGCTGACAGTAGAAGTGGGCTTCCCTTCAGCTTTATATAGCTTGTTGTGAGAAGATGTGATCAGACTTTTAGCTTATTTTTTTTCTCTCTCTCAGTTTTAAGCTAATGCTTCTGTGGTTGTCAGCAGAAAGTGTGTAGAGATACGAATGAACCCTTTTAGTGTAATCTCTTTTGTAATATTTTGCAAATTACTCTGTCTAGATGGAAGGAGGTTTGCATTGAATGTCACATGGAACACCTATAAAATAAGCACAAGATTTTTTTTTCTCTCATCTCTCCAGAAACCTGCAAATAGCAGGAAGCACAATAGCTTTCATTTTACACTTTTAAGAAGAAAATATGATTCAGGACCAGAGGATATTTTCCTCTTGTTTTGTTCGTATTTTTCAAGAAGAAAGGAAAACTTAGTGCTCATTGCTGCGAGGGTGAACTTGATACACTTGCAGGGATTTTCAACAGATACGTTTCTTTAATTTTCCAGCTTGATTAGTGACTCTAAAATTACCGGACTGAGATTGATATACCTTCTTCTGTCTCACTGACAGTTGCCTCCAAGGAACTAGAGCAGAAGGGAAGAAAAATATATATTTTGCTCCCATGTTTTATTCTGTCATAAAATATAGAGAGGAATTTGAGAGATAATAATGAATTCTGGTCACTGAAACAATGGCATAATGGGAATTTATTCAGAATAGCTTGTTGTTCTAACACTTCAGATCAGAATCAAGTAATATAAACTAAGGAATCATGTGGAAATTCAGATGATGATCTACATAATAATCCTACAGAAGCAGCATTTAAAGTGGTAGAGTTAGTTAGCCCCTCAGAAAGCAGTTTAAACGGCTGGGGAAGCTACTTTAGTCCAAATCAAGGCTAGGGCTATTTGGAATTTTTAACACCCAAGGGTCATTGGCTGAGATAATTAAGCTTATTTTCCCGTTTGCAAGCCAGAGTGAACCTCAGCCCCTTTTCCCAGTCAAGTATATCAATGAAGAAGCTCCCAGAAGGCCATGAAGCATTGTGTCTTGCCACAAACATTGAGGTAGGGTGAGACTGGTGACCAGTAGATAAATGGGGAATGTTCTTTTGGGGGTGCCATGAGATCTCGTTTCTGTTAATATTACTGTTTGCTTATATGCTTTGTTTTTTACATTTTGAACTGTCCAGGGTTACGATATATAAAAAGGGCAGCCATTTAACTCTTTTAAGTAAGTAAATAGGACTATTGTGGTTTAAGTCAAGAGATTAGTCCTAAAGTTGAAGGAAGGAAGGGAGGGAGGGAGAGAGGAAAGGAAGGAAGGGGGAGATAGGGAAGAAAAGGAAGGAAGGAAGGAAGGAAGGAAGGAAGGAAGGAAGGAAGGAAGGAAGGAAGGAAGGAAGGAAGGAAGGCTCTTTCTTGTTTTCTGAACACAAAGAGAAATTAAATGGTGATACCCAGACAAACTCTTGCAATATAGGTTGGAGGCCTCAGACATTTATTTGCAGCTGGATCCAATTCATGTTTATTTGAAAATTGGCTGTAGTAACTTCCAGATATCCAGGATTTTGAGAATAGCATTTCAGTCTTAAAGCCTCTTTGAAATGAGCCTTGCTGCCACTTTGCCAGTGCTGTGGAATTTATCATTCAAAATACTTTCCGTAATCATGGTAACTTGTTTGTAAATGATATTGGCATTAATGGGACTCATTTTCTTTTCATTTCACATAAACTGTAAAATATAATAAGAGATAACTGCCTATAGTTGTACTGAGGAGTATTGAAGAGGGGTATTTTGGAGCTAATGGAATCAGTAAAATGAAAAATGTAATATCAAAGAACTGATTAGTTATAAAAAATTGAGAGAACAAATATTAAAGAATCTTTTTTATCAAATTAGGGGATCTTTCTTGTCTAGAGAACAAATTATTAAAATGGGTCAAAATGGTTGCAGAAATATTTGTTTATCTATTTGGTGAATGTTGCTCTTTCCTCTACAGAGCAAAGTATCTTTTTGAATCATAGATCCAAAGTTCCCACCTTTCATAAATCCTGTAAAAGTGAGTAGTTGAAATGGTACAATGATGGTATATGGCTTTTGTCCATTACAAATATATGGAGAGAGGAGGGGGCAAGGAAAAGCAGTACAATTAGATTGATTCATTAAATCTGGCAGTGGTATATTTCCACAAGAAGCAAAAAAAACCCAAAAAACAACCCTTTAGCTTCTCTCTCCTAACAATAATACTAGTAGTAATATTCACTGCCTTTGGAACTAAAATTTAAATTTATTCCTGAAAAATATTCCTTATTTGTGCTTTCAAAGAGACTCTCATTTGGTGCTTGTGGTGTTGAACTTGGACATTCATTTTACACTGTTGAACCTGGCTTAAAATACTGCAAAATATTCAGGTTGCAGCAATTGTTTTACACACTTTGAACTTTAGATAGGGGCTGTCCATGGTTCTGAAATAGTGGTGGTTAATTACCATGTATGAGTTATAGGCCAGTACTTTCCTGATCTTACCATTGTTTCTTCTTACTCAAACAAATTCCATCTATTTCTACGTGCAAACAGTGTACAGAATGCATGGATACCCTTTTTATTTCTTTATATCTGTCTCTAGAATGATATGTATTAGATGGCCTGAAATAGACTAGTCATATAGGTCTACGTTTGGTTTAAGATGTACTCTGTGCAATATTTCACTTCAAATCTCCTAAACCAATTTTACAATTCTGTGAGTAACTTAGTGAGCCTAAAATAATTGGGATGCTTTGATTTTTATTTTGTAAGAAGAGTACAGTCCTTGCTCAAATCTCAAATACCCCAGATTGATGTATTTCCGGATAGCTACTGAACTGGTTAAAAATAACTTTATATGATAGCATTTTGAATTTCTTCTCTAAAAATAAGAACCTAACCATGTCTTATTTAGACTAGAGTCATTCTAGGCATATGTGAAGTTATAACTGTAATAGCAAATGCTATTATGAAAGTCCCTTAGGAAAAATAAAAAGATAATACTTCCAACAAAAGCTTCATTTTACTTGCTTTGTGATTCTTTGAGGACCATATACTATAATATTCCCCACCAACCATCTTTTAATTCATGTTGTATTTTCATTGCTTATTTTTATTGTTTCATTGCTTTACTAATGTTATGTTTATATTTCTATCATTTTTTTTCCATTTACTGTTGTAAGCCGCCCAGAATAGCCTCATGGCAAGATTGGGAAGCAAATAAATTTGATAAATAAAATAAAAAAGTAAAATAAAATTTCAGAGTATATTGAAATGTACTGGATCTGTATTACTCATATAGGCCAAAGCTGGCTATGCAACAGTTCTCACTAATTTGTACTCCATTCCTTACTTCAATTTTTAATGTAGATGGCAGTAAAGTGGAACATCTAGTTTGCGTATGCTCTGTACTTCAATTTTTTTTCAAGAATGCCTCTACTTGAACTTGGATTAGTAGTATTATTAGATAATGGACAGATCTGGTAGCTGTAGAACAGACATTTTGTTTTGCTTTGTACTTAGCTTTGTTGTACTGTCAGACTATTCGAGTAGGTTGGATTCTAAGATTATCAAAAAAAGGCTTTATAGTTCAACAGAGGCTGTGGGGTGACCCAGGGTGACTCAGAGTTTGGGCCAAGCCTTTTATTGGCCACCATGACCCTGACCCAAATCTTTAAGGGCATGATATATACCTTTAGATATAGTTTTTGTGAGCTGACCTTGTAGGACATTCCTATCAATCTTTTGTTATACGTAGATCATTTTCTGATTCCTTTTTTGCTTGGTTATCCAATTTTGGAATAAATCAGTATACTCTTTCTGAGGGGTGCTGTTAGAAGTCTTCTCCCAATGCTTGCAAGCTATGAGGGAGCTGATGACTCACACTCAACTCTGTCAAGATTGAACTGTTGTGAGTTCAGTCATTTGGCCCTGAAGAATCTTCATTTTTAGTGTTGGATGAGGTAGCAGTTCCTTATTCAGGACTGGTGCACAACCTGGGGTTTTTCCAGGATGCACAGCACCTGTTTAAAAAGCAGATGGCAGCTGTTTCTAGGAAGGCTTTCACACATATTTACCTTGTGTGTCAGTTATGTCCATTCTTGAATCGAGAGACTATCCAGACAGTCATTCATGTCTTAGACACTTCTATATGGATGATTTCAATGGGCTGTAGAGGGGCCTGCTCTTGAAAATCACTTGGAAGTTTCATTTGGTTCAGAATGCAGTGGCATGGGCAATACAAGGCTCACCTTTGCTTAACAGTATAATACTTTTGGGCTGCTATAGTTGTCAGTAACTTACAGATGCAATTAAAGGTCTGGTCCATGGACTAGTGCCTGACTATCTGAGGAACTGTCTATCTCCAGCAGTTTCTGCTGTACTATTAGATCAAACAGATTTGGATTACTACAGATCCCATTGCTCAGACAGAGTGATCTGATGGGATCCAGGAAGCATGCCTTGTCTATGCTCTGCCAGTCCTCTAGGACCGCATTTCTCCAGAGATTCCCCATGGCTTTTCCCCTGCTTTCATTTAAAAGTTTGTCAAAGATTTGGCTCGTTCCTCAGGGCTTGGGTTAAAGTGCATGATGGGTTTCTTGTAGAATATATATTTTTTAACCTGGATGGTTCTCCTTTCCGAGCCTCTTTTTTATTTTCTGCTTTATTTATTTTTATTATTTTAATTGTTTAAACCCTTCTAAGGGTCTTATGGATTCAGGCAGCTTTATAAATCTTATAAATAAAAAATAAATCAATACTGTTCACTTTGACTTGCAACAATTTTTCTCAGTTTTAAAATAAGCTTTATCTTATTTTAAAATAGTCCCAGGTAGGGATGTATGTACAAAACCTGTGAGCTGTAGCCCTTTCCTTTACCCAGAAGCCCTTTCTTCAAGGTGCTGTCTGTTATGCTTTGTCTTTTCCATTGAAAATAGCCTGTCTTCTTACCTTTTAGAATCCTGCTGCCAAATGAGGACATTGGACAGTGGAATAGGAACCTTTCCTCTTCCAGACTCAGGAAACCGTTCAACGGGCAAACATGTTTCTAAACAGGGACTGGATTTAGAAAATGAAGATTTCACATCACCTGAGCAACCTTTTCCTCAGGCTCCATCTGAGAAAGCCCATACCCTAGAACGAGAAGTGCCTTCAACAACTAATAAAAGCCCGGGATCTGTCGAGAGTGTAATTTCTCATTCAGCATCAGATCCTGCAATGGCTGATAGAGGTGTGCAGGCTTTGCAGAGTCATCTTCCGAAAGCAGCTTCTTCAGGTAAAATGACAGCTTCTGGTTTTTGCAAATGAGATGCTTTGTGTTCATCTGTCAGTTTTCATTAGCAGAGGCCTCCTAGGAGATAATGTTGTGGAAAAATGTGTGAAAAATACAGCTGAAAAGACTCCTAGCATTACTGTAGGTGTTTTACAAGCCGGGGATTCCAGTGAAATGGAGATGTTATAATGCTGAATGGTAATCTGTTGTTTTATAAAGAAGACACAGCACATGTTATGAGTTCTTTTGTACCCAGTTAGCCTGACCCAGAGAGACACAAACATACTGGGCCCTGAACAGGTGGTTTCTTTCTATCTGCCTATAAGAGTTAGGGGGATGTCCTATTTTTAAAAAACAAGCACATAATTATATGATATGTATGATAATTATATGATAATTATGTGACAATTACTATATTTGACAATGTTCATATTATAATCTATATTATTACTATTCAGTATATGATACACTGTGCCAGTGGTGAAATCCAATTTTTTTTTACTACCGGTTCTGTAGGCATGGCTTGGTGGGCATGGTGTGGCTTGGTGGGCATGGCAGGGGAAGGGTATTACAAAATCTCCATTCCTACCCCCATTTGCCAGTTCTCTGAACTACTCAGAATTTCCCGTACCGGTTCTTCAGAACCTGCTGGATTTCCCCCCTGCCCTGTGCTCCATATTATGGCTAATATGCATCAACATTTTTGTCTTAAGTCTGTTTTGTCTTAAGTGTCTCCCCCCCACCCCCCCAACTGAAATTTCTTCTTTTTCTCTTAATGGCCATCATGTAGAGTTCTTGCATCTTTTTTTTTTAATGTTGTGCTTTATCTAGTTGAGCCTTTATACTTATTTTCCTCTTTTTCGGAGCATCCACTCCTGCTGAAGGAAAACCACCTTCATTCAATTTGCTGCTGTACTCTGCTGGTGGCTGCAGAGCTCCAAAGCTCCAACATACCTCCTACCACACCTGGGTCAAGGTTGCAGCTTTAATGGCAATTCTGCTAGGCTGATGCTGGGGGAAAGGCCCAGATAGGAGAAAAAGAAGGGAGCACAGGTGCCTGCAATTTTGTTCCAGCAGTTTACTCTTCCACACTGTGTCTTTAAATACCTTGTGGCTAATGTCAAAGCTATGTCAGGGCAAGTTTAAGATGTAGCCAAAAGCAAACTGAAGATTTTCCAGAGTTGGGAGAGCTTTTACTTTTAAAATGTTAATGGGTGTATGTACATGTAATGTGTGGGTATGTCCTATGTGACCAGTCCAGGTATATTTGTTGTAAATGCCAATGCAAACTCATTGATGATTCTTGTTCTATAAAGCATACATCTACATCTAGAAATAGCTTAACCATTTATTCAGAATCCCAAAGGTGCTTTCCAATAGGCAACTGGACTTTCTTGGAGGTTTTTTCCCCCTTGAAAACATTTTGCTTCTCATCCAAGAAGCTTCTTCAATTCATGTTGAACTAAGGAAACGTTTTCAAGGGGGGGAAACCATAAGAAAGTCCAGTTGCCTTTTGAAAAGCACCTTTGGGACAACTATGACCTGGATAACTTGAGAATCTCCATAGACATTTTACTGAGAAGTTTAAAAGGCTGCCCTTTTCAAGTTCATCAGAGGTACGTGAACCTCATGTCCTAAATGTTATTTTTTTTAAAAGTATTTTAATCATGATCCCATGTACTTCATAAAAGAAAAAATGTTTAAAACAAAAGAGTACCATGTTCAGACTGCACAATTGTTTGGCAAAGCTGACCTTTTATCCACTGGCACGTTCAAATGAGAATTAGAAATCTACTGCAAACTCCCAAATAATATTGTGCTAATGTGTCAATATTTAAATTGAACAGATGAGTAAATAAGATGAGCATTAAAGATTCTTGGAAGTTTATGAGACACCTTCTAATTAAATATGCTGGAATTTAATTGATTTAGTAATATTCCTAATACCAGTTTGTATGCTTATAACAGAATGCAAATACATGCTGCATGCTACATTGGAAACTCTCCTGCTCATTTCAGATTGTAGTTAAAGAAAAGGTATTTTAAGTTAAACCATTTTTTAAAAAAAAGTGTACTATTAATTAATAGCACAACTAAAGGAGATTTAGAACAGAAATCTTAGTTATAGATTATATGCTACACGCTTGAATAGCCACATGTGTGACCTCAGTTCAGCAGTGTGCTATAGAAAAGACTCCATGATTAAACACTGTCATTATAACAAATTGAATAGAAACTGCAAGCACTGAATTGCTTCATAAGAAGTCAGTAGCAGTAAGATTGTCCTGATTTTAATGCTAATATTCACTGCACCAGCTTTCTACGGTCTGTTTCTTAATTAAATTGTCTTGAAGATGTTTTTTTTTTTAAAAAAAAAAAAGCCTGGTATGCTGCAGATTGGGAGGGCAACATTCTCACTTTCAAATGTTATCTTCTTACCAATCTCTCTTTTCCCTTCCATATGCATGCATACAGTGAATCTTACAAAGCACTGTGATTTACATGTGCTCTTGTTCTACAAGTTGTTCAATTGAAAAGGAGTAAATTATTTGGCTAAGAACACTTGTAGTAAGAGAATTTTTTTTCCCCCACTGTTTCGTTCTTTTGCTCTCAGTTGGAAAATCTATATCTGATGGTTCCCTTTCTCAGACTTTCCATTAAAAAAATGGTCAGGACCCATAGATCATTGTGATTTCAGTGTCAATTTATTTTATTTTATTTATAATTGGAGGCTGTATGTGTTCTTCTTGCACATCCCTAACAATAAGGATGGCTGAGAATTATGCCCATTTTATAATGTAGGAAATATGATCCATGATATTAAGTGATTTGGCTTGTAGAATTTATAACAGGTTAACCTTGTCTACTTCTTCTTCCTCCATTTTGTAGAAATGGAGTTATCAAGCCCTTAGCAGCAGCTTACAATAAAGAAGCGAGATTCCCACACAGTCTTCTTTACTCAAATTTATTGAAAGGGAAGAGATTTTGTTTATAAAAAATGTTGACAATTCGTTGCATTTACTTTAACATCCAGTTTATTGGTAAATGTCTTCTGGCAGAGATGACTACATGTTTTCCTGATAAAGAAGAATGTGAAGAAGTTCTGCATTTGTAGCATTCTGCAAGCCACTGTCCTCTCTTTTTCTCATGACCATAGTGTAATCAGTCAATTCATGAATGAATCTGATCCTTACATGCAAACAGAATCCAAGACGCCATGTTCCATTTCTTTTTGTTGTCTAGGAGTAACAGGTCCTGTGGAAAACAACAGTCAAGAATCGAGTTGTTTGGCTTCAGCATCATTAGATGATTCAGAGAAAGAAAAATGTAACAACGTAAAGATGTTTCCAGACTGGAGCAGCAAGAATGTTATCAAAGCCAAGGTATAAATGTAAAAGATTTTGAAAGTATTTGGTTTATTTTTCAAAGTTTATTTATTTCTCAAATTTATATTATATCCATCCCCTAAGTAATTATCTGCTATTCCACTTCATTTTCACAACCTCTGTGATGTCAGTTATATTGAGAATTTTGGTTATAACACAGTATTAGAGTTGATGGATTGTATTCCGAATATCCCAAGTTCAGCCCTGGCTTCTCCATATTATGGAGGGGAAATCTTGCTTAAAATCCCGAACAACTATTGCAATTTAGTATAGAGCAGTAGGCAAGACAGACTTAAGGTCAAACTTGGTATAAGCCAGGTTCTTATGATTCACTAATTCACTTGACAAACCCAACACCTCATAAGGGTCATGGCAAGGAAATACCTTACCTCTGTTTTTAGACCAAATCCACTAGTCTCTCATCATTTAACTTATATTAAATGAAGTTCTGTTCAGTAATATATCATGCATATTTATTAGCATTAATACGCTATATGTGCTTTCACTTTTCATTTACAATATTTACAAATAATTTTTATTATTGGTTGCACAGTTAATTTACAGAGGAGTAATTTGTGACTTGATGTCAAGTAATCTATCAACTGAAGACATCAATCCTTTGTTATCCCCAAACACTATACAGTAGAAATTCATTTTCCTTTTTTGTAGGCACTGATTACTATAGTTTCATACTATCTCTTTTTAAAAAGTGATCATATTCTGCCTCTTACTATGTTCCAGGAAACTGAGGTCAATTGCAAGAGAATTTGAAGGCCAAAGTTTAATGTGAAAAATACATAGACTATTTCGTGCTGTTGTTATTTTCTTTACTGCAAGTGTTAGCAGCCTTGAATTTGATAAAAGAGGCAGTGAAGATAGGAATGTTTAAATTTTTTGCTATAATGTTTTTTCTGAATCAAAGTTGCCTTCATCCAAAGCTGCTTTCCTTTTTTGAAGTGCAAAGGATATATGAAGCAGCTATATTTTCTTCTCCAAGAGAAAAATACCTGGGTTGATTTCTCTTAGAAACCTGGACTGTGTGAAAGAGTAAAAGAAAAGCCCATTGCGTTTTTGTGATCAAACTCAGAATTTCCTTTGGAAAAAAGAGAAGAAACTCACCAAGAAGATACTACATGTCTACCCTGCATCATTTTTTTTAAAGCTATACTGAAAAACTACAATCATACAATTATTTGCATTGTGCCAAATAAAGAATTAGAATAAATCTATAGTCCTTTAAGATAATAGTCTGAATCATTTTCTTTAGAATAGTGAGGTGAAGTCAGGGGGTAGGGTTATTAAGGTATTGGATTTGAGTGGGAAGACCTAAGTTTTATTAGATTTTTATCTTGCCTGTATTATGTTTATAAGTAACTCAAAGCGTTGAATGTATTTAATACTCCTTTCTCCTTTTATTTTCCCCATAACAACAACCCTGTGTAGTGGATGGGCTGAGAGTGATTGGCCAAAGTCATTTAGCCAGCTTTCATGCCTAAGGCAGAATTAGAATTAATCAGCTCCTGGTTTCTAAGTCAGCACCTTAACCACTATAACTTCAACCACTTTCAGCCACAGAAGTCCTCTAGATATCTCTGAGCCAATCACTGTTGTCTCAGCTCCATCAACCTCAACAGGTGATAGTTATGAGAAAAACTCAGTATAGCACTATGATTAGCACAAACCAAAGAAAAACAATAATGCTTACAGAAGATTGTACTTCTGGGGAATGGTATTGATTCAGGTTCCCTACTGCAATACAGTACATATTGTTTCATAGGAAGACACTGCAGAATTGGATTCTTGCACTGGATAGGGACTGTATTAGATCAGGGGTCCCAACCCATAGGCCATGGCCCACGTGAGCCTCAGCCTTTTCAGAACTGAGCCACACAAACAATGGGTGAGTGTGTGCGTGTGCAAATGGAGCTGTTTGTGACTTGCACGCATGCCTACCACTCATATATAACCATCCCCTCTCCCCACCCCACACCCACTGGACCACCAAGCCAAAAAGGTTGGGGACCATTGTACTAGATGATATCCAAGGTCCCTCCAAGTTTATGTTTCTTTAATAATATTTTATTTATGTATTTGTTGAATTTATTGGTCACCTATCTCATAACAAAATGTCTATGTGGCTCACAGCATTAAAAATTATAACCCTAAGAAATAAATATCTTTAAAACAATAAAAATATAAACGCCCAATAAAATTATAATATAGGAAACATCCAAATATTCTCAAAGTTATTCCTCACCCAAGAGTAATGTTTGCTTCCATTTCTGTCAGTTCAGGGATTTGATGGGATGACTATTTCATACCCCAGAGAAAAAACAGGCAAATGATCCACTCTGAATTCCTGGGTTGCCACTAACTCTTCATGGATTCTTTTTCCTCAAATGCTTTGTTATAACATGAAAGCAAGGGGGATTCTGTAGCTGGATTGTGCGCAAACTGGTTTTAATATTTAGGTTCTGCTGGGAGAAAGTTCAGGGATTGTGACATTTAATGGCATAATTGGTAGCAAATGGCAGCAGCTAAATAAATTGTTTGGGCTGAAAAAGATAGAAAATGGCTCACCTTATATGCCTTCACTCCAGACTCACTGCTTTTGGAGAAATGTTTTCTGTTTTGAGTCAAGGAATTATATGTTGTTTTGTACAGGACAGGGCACTGAGAGTGTGCACTTACTCTGCTAGCAGTAGCAGTGATACCGAAACGGAGCTAGAACATGAAACAAATGATTTTGGAACTGGAGGGGAAATGTTGGTAGATTTAATGAAGAACAACAAACAAGGTACTGTACCATTTGTGCACGAAAATGTATTAATCCCACTTCTGTTGTGACAGATGAATTTTAGCCATCACTTCTAAAATCTCATTTGCCATTACTCTTTATTGTATCATTTTTTACCTTTTGCAGCATGATTGTGACTAGATGTCAAACCCTAACATTTTTAGTTATAAATCCCCTATGGCAGAAGTAAAACAATAATCTTGGGTTATTGCTTCAATAGTGTATTATACCACACAGAGACATACACACAAGTCCCATGCTTAAACGGTTTAAAAGAAGCCAATGAGCCAGGAACTCTGTTCCTATTCTATAGTTAAAGTCATATCTATTTTTTTCTTTGGAAATAGACATACTGAACTTTCATCACGGGCATCAGTGTGGCAGGTGATATCTGCCTTAGCACCCACAAGGCTATTAATATATGTTGTGTGAATGTGTGTAAAAATGAGCAGCTACTATGTAGATACACTCTTAAGCATAATTTTTATTTCACAGAATATAATGAATCCTTTTTTAAATTCCAGAGTTATTCTGAGAATAAAATGATGGGTGCCTGGATCTTAGGGCTATGTGTTCAGGAAAAAAAATAATAAAACACAAATAGTAGAGCGCATTCTTGGTGTCTAGAAGGTTAATAAGGAGAAGCTAACAGTCACAGCAACCAAAAAGCTGGTTTGATAGTACACCATTCTGGAATTCTAAACGTGACTACCAAAAAATTGGGGAGCCTGTTAAATTTTTTCATCAGTTGCTTCTGCTGGCTTTAACTATTAGGAAATTACCAGATTGCTTAAACTCTGATCTACAAATAAAAGTAGCAACACTATTTCACTGGGGAGCTGGTATTCATATTGACTAACCAACTCTAGTTAATTAAGCACAAAATGTGCAAATAAGGGTGCAGGCAAAGTACTTTGGAACATGTCTGCTGGCAAGAAATAATATTCATATAACTGTTACAGTCACATGTGTAAGAGATAAGATTTATTTATTTATAAATGTTATCAGCACCCAAAACAACCAGCTCTAGGCAGCTGATAGAGTTTAAGTATTAAAAGCAGAATATATTTTAAAAAATAATAAACCTGAAAAATCATAACATTCTAAAAATGGCATCATGTGAAACTCTTAATCTGGAAAAGGGGGTTTCCATTAATTGCAAAATAAAGGGTAAGTTTGCATATATGCCCTAGGACAACAGAAATCATACATTTTTTGTACACACTTTTCATAACACAGCACTGTTTATTGCTTTTAGTGATTCCAAAATCAGCTCCAAATTCTTTCCCTGGACAGATGGTTGGTTCTTTTTAAATCTGTGTAATTGCTATTATGTTCAGAATCTTTTTGACCACCACAAATATGTATGTAAACCAGATTGTAGCAAATGGATCTGACCTAAAGAAAACTTCTTTAAAACAGAAGAAAATTGAGGGAATAATTATTTTATGTTACAGTTAAATAAAATGCTTTTTGCAGTAGCTTAATTAAGATTCCTTAAACGTTTCTCGAATCAATATTCTTATATAGAAGCTTTTCATTAAAGAAATAACAACATATTTGCATCAATATATAAGCAGACATCCTTATATTTAGAATGCTGCTGATTACCAGTTGTAGAGCTGAATGTGTGACTGTATTCTGTGCTTCTTAAATTGGATGGTTTACTTTTGTCCTAGTTGTGTAACTGCTCTGCACTGTATTGTCACTGTGCTGACAATATGTCAGTTGACAATACAGTGCAGTATTGCTGACAATACGTGACTTCTACAACAAATGCTATCAGTTCCTCTTTCTCCATAATATCTTGTTTGCTTCAAGATGGATGCTAACGTTATAAAATAATTGTACCTGCTGCATTTAATGCTCACTGTTTTAACCCTTATTTATAAGAATTCAAAGAGGCAATTATTGATCAACAATCCTGATTAAATGGTGTCCATTAGGACATGAAAAGTTTAAATTAATTAAATAACATCCTTTTTCTAGCTGCTTGCTCAGTACCATCGCCCCCTTTTTTAAGATATAATAGTCGAGATGGTCCCACCTCATTCTTAGTTTGAATAGTCCCTTTCAAAATTATCAGAGGGAAGACAAAGATGAGATAGACATATAACAACATTCAATTTTCATCCAGTCTGCACTCATCCCATTGTGCTGGACTTCCCAGGGTTTCCTTGCTTCCTCCTTCTGCAGGACACAGCAAAGAGTATTTCGGGCTCTTTCCTTGAGGACAGGAGTAATGAGTATTTGTTGTACTTATTGCCAAAGAAGGGGGGGGGGCTGGGAGAGAGAATAGAGATAGCCAGAAATGCTCCATGGATTTTTCAGGGCTCCAGCTGAACATTCAAAGCAGTGTCAGGGTAAAAGAAAAACAGCGCCAATGCCTAATTCAAGTGCTATCTCATGACAAATCTTCTACTCCATTCTGTGGGCTATAACTTACTGTAAAATAGATTTAGTAATCAATCATGTGGAAGGATGTACTGCCTGAAGAGATGAAAAGCCCCTCTGCTCCTTCCTTCCTCCCCCTCCCAATGTGGCCCTCCCCCATTGTCAGGACAACCCGGCTGCCAATCAAATGGGGAAGAGGCAGGAGAGAGGGGGAAGACAAGATGGCTGTCTGGGAGTTTTTCCACCAGAGGCCTCATGAAGAAGAAGCTGAATCAACAAAGCCAAAGCCAGGAATCAATTAAATACTAACTAAGATAACAGGCCTGATGAGAAAGAGGCAGCAGCTGAGGAAACTGGGGAGGGAGGGAGGGAGAGAGGGAGGGAGGGAGGGAGGGAAAGAGAGAGGGAGAGAAAGAAAGAAATAAAGAGAGAGAGAGAGAGAGGAAGGAAGGAAGAAAGGGAGAGAGAGAGAGGCATTTCTTTCCTTCTCTCAGAACTGGTGTGAAAGAAGTTACCCCTGCTGTTTTCCTCAGAAAGGGCTAAGATTTGGAAGGAGAGAAGAATCAAGAAGCCCAGCACAGGCACAGAAAAAGTAAAGACTGTGACAGCACAGAACTAGAAAGCAGCAACTACAAAAGATAAAAGGCAAATTGAACCCTTGAAGCTTTCCTTTTGTGAAATACAAGTCTTTTCCCCCACTCACTGAACGGAGATGCAAAAATCCCATCAATCGTCCAGAATTGCAGTGCTTTGTGTCTGTTTGAGTCCACGCCAATCTGGTTATTAGTGGTTCAAAAAAATGAACCTGTTTCACATAGATATGCTATTTGTCACATTTTCAGCATAACCTTTGCACAAAGACTACTAATGTGCACAAACAACCCTTGTCACAGATTTCGTGCAAGAGGCCAAAAATAATGAACAGAAACACAGAAGAATGGCAGCTGCTTGTTAGTGGAGCTTTGTAAACAATCAAGGTAATTAGGTAACAGAAAATCAGGGGATACATTTGGACAAGAATGGCATAAGCATTCCCACCCTACTAGCTAATACAAGAATCTTCCTGCGGGCTTCTGCTTTTTCAAAGTCCTTGCAAACAACAATAGTACTTGATTCTACATATTGAAAAGACACAAGCTGCACCTTCCTGGCATCCTTCTGTTTTATTTCATCAACCAGAATGGAAGGAAATAGGCTTCTGGCTTTTCTGCTCCCCCCCCCCCTTTTTTTTTCTGGCTCAGCTGTTCATTTCTACATTTAAGAGTAGGGTAAAATAAACTGGGGGGGGAGGAAACAACCCCAAAGCATTAAAAAAAACCCACCCTATCTTATTTGATGGTTAACATTAAAATGATGAGCAGCAATGGTTGTTATTGTGTGCCATCAGATAAGGAGGGTTGGCTGACAGAGCCCAGAAGGAAAGCTTTTTCTGCCATGGCACCTGCCCTTTGGAACATGATCCCCCCTGAGGTTAAATTGACCCCATTTCTGTTTTGCCATCTGTAAAGCCTTAAAAACTTGGTTTGTTCCTGAACTGACCCCCAAATATATTAATGGTAGTCTTTTTTATGATTTCCAGCTACTATATGTTTTATTTTTTGTATTATATGCATCTTTATTTAAGAGCTGCATGGCACAGTGGTTAGAATGCAGTACTACAGGCTACTTTGGTTGCCTGCCGGCTGCCTGCAATTTGGCAGTTCGAATCTCACCAGGCTCAAGGTTGACTCAGCCTTTCATTCTTCTGAGGTTAGTAAAATGAGGACCCAGATTGTTGGGGGCAATATGCTGACTCTGTAAAACCATTTGAAAGGTCTCTAAAGCACTGTGAAGCAGTATATAAATCTAAGTGCTGTTGCTATTGCTATTTATTTGCCATTGTAAGTGGCAATGGCAAATAAGTGAGATGAGTTGGCCACTTAATTCAATAAAATAAATAAGGCACCCACTTTTCTCATTACAGATAGTCTCCTACTTACAATTAGAACTAAGCCTAAAATTCCTGTTGCTAAATCAGACAGTTGTTAAGTGAGTTTCGCTCCATTTTACAACCTTTTTGCCACATTTATTAAGTGAATCGCTGCAGTTGTTAAGGTAGTAGCACAGTTGTTAAGCGAATTTGCCTTTCCCATTGACTTTGCTTGTCAGAAGATCGTAAAAGGGGATCACATGACCCTGGGACATTGCAACCATCATAAATATGAGTCAGTTGCATCTGAATTTTGAGCAGGTGACCATGCAATGCTCATAAGTGGGAAAAACGGTCGTAAGTCACTTTTTTCAGTGCCGTTGCAACTTTGAACCATCTAGTTTTCTAGCTGTGTATGGTTAAATATGACAACTGAAACCAGTAAATGGAGCTTTTAGTAACTGGTACATGTTCTAATGTTGAAGTAGATCTTTGAGATAAGTGAGGCTTTTATGACTGCATCCACCTTCCATATCATATACTTCATTAATAACCAGCATAATTCTTTTATCAGGAACAACAATTTTGAGAAGGCATAATGTATTGGCAGGCTGTACTGCAGGGAGTCCTTGATTTCTATAGAGATTCTCAGTCATGCAGGTTATGGTTTTCCCAAAGATGCTTTTTCAAGAGGCAACTGGACTTTCTGAAGATGTTTCACTTCTCATCTAAGAAGCTTCTTCAGCTGAAGAAGCTTCTTAGATGAGAAGTGGAACATCTTCAAAGAAAAACCAGAAAGTCCAGTCACCTCTTGAAAAAGCATTTTTGGGACAAGGCAATCCTTGATTTATGACCACAATTGGGACCAGAATTTCTGTTGCTAAGCAAAGCAGCAAATCATTGCAGTTTTTAAACGCATCATGTGGTTGTTAAGCAAATTTGGTTTCCCCCATTGACTTTGCTTGTTGGAAGTTGGCTGGCAAAGTCACAAAAAGGTGATCACATGATCTCTGAAGCACCTGAGGACAGGACAAGAAGCAGTGGTTGGAAACTAATCAAGGAGAAAAACAACTTATTGCTTAATGCATTGTAAGCCGCCCTGAGTCTCCGGAGAAGGATGGCATATAAATCAAATTTAAAAAAAAAAAACCTTAGAACTAAGGAGAAATTTCCAGACAGTTAGAACAATTAATCAGTAGAACAGCTTGCCTCCAGAAGTTGTGAATGCTCCAACACTGGAAGTTTTTAAGAAAAGGTTGGATAACCATTTGTCTGTAATGGTATAGGGTTTCCTGCCTAAGCAGGGGGTTGGACTAAAAGACCTCCAAGGTGACTTCCAACTCCTTTATTCTATTCTATGACCACAGGATGCTGCAACGGTCATAAATACATGCTGGGTTGGGTTCCAAGCACCCAAATTTTGATCACACAACAAAGAGGATGCTGCAGTAGTGGCTTCCTCTTACCTTCGCTACCGGTTCGGAATGTGCAGAGTGTCTGTGATGACGTCCGGGCGGGTGGGCGGAGCCTCCCATCACTGCCACTACTGGTTCACCCAAACCGGGGCGAACCAGTAGAAACCCACCACTGGGATGCTGCTACAATTGTAAGGGTAAGGACCAATCATAAGTCACTTTTTCCAGTGCCACTAAATGAATGCTTGTAAATCGACCTGTACGTTTAATGGAAAAAGTTCTGCAACCCAATGGAGATTATATTTTCAATCTGGAAAAATATACATTAGAACTAAGGCAAATCACATTTATTGTCAAACACTTGGCTTGAATAAAAAGCCTACTGACTCCTTTAAAAGTTTCACTTCCACAGTGAATATGGTTGAAGTCTAAGGAACTGAACATTCATTGGAAAAAAATGTTAAATATTGTTCAATTCCAGCTTTCATTTCTGACAGCTGAAATTGAACATTAATATTTTTCAATAATTGAGGAATTTAAAAATAATAAATGTGTAAGAATGGTACATTACTTCACAGAAGTTGTAAAATCTATTGCAGACAAAGAATGTACAATTTTATCAACTTCTCCATCCCTCACTTAAGCATATAAAATTATCATAATGCAAATTGTCAGAAACTGGAAGTTAGACATTTGCTATATATAAGACAGATAAACCACTCTGATTAAGATGCACACTTAAATTATACTGATGTTCAAAATTCAGCATTAAAGTAATATTAGGAATTTCATTTCAAGCATGAAAATTACCTACTAGTAACAGAAGCATTTATGCGTCAGCTTTTTTTTAGTTTGAAACTTTAATTACTTGATTTATGATGTTTAAATTACTTCATAACTCTTTTGGCCATGATGGTATCACGAGAGATAATACAATCGTTGCTGCTAATATTTCCAGTTTCCTAGATTTAAAAAAAATAAAAAATAAAGTCACATCATATGACAATATATACAGACAATATGTTATAGTATGTGCAGGCATATGTGTTTTAGATTTGTGCTTAGCTATGTAAGAAGAAAATAGGGTGAGCAAGTTCATTATGAGGAGACCCATACCAGTCTTGGATTTTTATCAGCACCGTATAGCCACTATCAAGGGATGTGTGAATAATTAACTTTTTAACAGTTCTAATAAGCAGTTGAATGGAATTTCCATTAAAAATGGCAGAAAGATTCCTAGTATGAATATGATATTCTCCCCCCTTCTCCCTCTCCCTCCCTCCCTCCCTCCCCTCCCCCCCGGTGTATGTATGTGTGTGTGTGTGTGTGTGTGTGTGTCTTTCTTTTTTTCCTTAAATGCTTTTATCTCTTCTTAACTTCAGGGATATGTGTAGTGTACTTTCTTTTTCTGCATGCATCATTGGTTTTTATAGATGTCCAGATTGAAAAATCTCATGCAGGCTGTAGGGAAGAATGAAATAAAGTTTTAAGCACTTTTTTTCCTCATAATAATTTATAGTGGCTAGGAAAGGCTTTGTGAATGCTGAACTGAGCTGGTATTCTAAAACTCACCCTGTATTTGTGCATGTTTGTATGTATTTTAAACAAGAGTAAATCTTGTATCTGACATACTTTGCTGTAAACTGAAGAATGATATGCTATGCCATTAAAAAGTAGAAACAGCACACATCATAATATTTGAAGCTAATATTAACATCTATAATTTCTTCCCTTATGTAAAACAGGTTTTAGGATCTATGATTCATATCACAAATAAATTCTGACCTGGGCATTCAATATAGAGGTTCCAAGCTAACTCCCAAGCTAAACTTATTCAATCCTTCAATTAATTAGACAAAATATTCACTACAGTTACTATCTGAAAAATTGACCTCCTAGAAGTAACTTGATCAAAAGGGGGGGGGGGGAGGAAGGAGGGAGAGAGGATGTTCCTCAGGTCATATTAAGGCATATGTGCACATAGTTTATTCATTTCTGTTTCACCTTTCATATGGTTCCCACCTCTCCTGTTTCATCTGTTAAGAAGGATTTCCTAGACTAAAAGATATTGCTCCAGGGAGATTTTCAGCTCAGAATATGATTTAAACTTGGACCATGTTGATCTTGTTTGGATCTTTAAAGGACATGATTCTTGTTTATAGCTGACTCAGATTTGTAGCTCTTGATTTTCCTTAATGAGCTAAATGAAGAAATGGGAGTTCAGAGTTGTAAAAGAAAAAAGAAACCAGTGTTATACAATAAGTTACAAAGGGTAAGTGGCTTGATTTAAGAGATTAGTTTCCCTTTAATATCACTATTAAATTGTTTAGAAATCACACATACAATTATATTTCCTGGTCTGGTCTAGTAGCGTACCTGACGTTATCCAAGCATGGCAAATTATATCAAATATAACATCATTTTCTTAAATTCAGGGTCTCAGGTCAAAAAAAAGAGTTGTTCCATAAGAAGAACCTATTGACAATAAAATATGTCAACCAGTGTAAGAGGTTACCACATGGAGTGGTTTCTTCACTGCCATGAACTTGAAAACCTCTTAAATTCCTTCCAACTTTCACATTTCTACAACTCTAAGATTACGGGATGGTGTATTCCTTAAATGCAGAAAATCTCTAGAATGTGAAAATCAAGTGTTGCATAAAAAGTTACTGAAATAATCCAGAATGTCCTTCCAGGGTAAGAAGGCAAGCAAATGCCTCATTAGTTTATAAGTATACTGTTTGTGTCAGCATTGTGTAAATGCATTTTAAAACTGTAGAGACTTTAAAATCTGGATAGTCAACCTGGGACTTTCCAGATGTTTTCGATACCAATGGTTTTCTACAGGCCAAACTGACTGAGATGGATGGGATTTGTAGTCCAAAATATCTAGGCTGTCCCAGGTTGTCTAACTCTATTATTTGACATTATTGGCTTTTGCTATCTAATAAAACTTCAATAAAACACATGGGATTTGCCTATTAGAATTTTCAGAATGATAGATGAGCAGCAATGTCTGTGAAAAACCAGTTGTTTCTGAATTTCTTGTTTAACCCAGCATAGTAATATGTATTCCCTGCTGCAATTGTTCACAATTTTTTAATGAAAAGCACATCTTAACCAAAATGTCATTCACACAGAGAGAAAAGGAAAAAAAAACAAGAATTTAAAAAGCCATGGTTCCATAAAGCAATTTAGATCTATAATGAGGTCTGTTTAAAACTAAAAGTGTTACGTGACCAGAATCCCACCAGTCCAAAGACTGGAGATTTAGGAAAAAAATATAGGTGTCATGATGGACAGAATGAGTTTCTCCTGCTGGTTAAAAAAAGCAGTGGTATACTTCTACATAGCTCAATTAAAATGGACAATACAGCTTCCGTATAATGGTATTGCACAGATACTAATTTATGCTTTGAGGGCACTCTCTCTGAAGCAATGCCCACTTCTCTGCTAGAGGAGGGAAGTGCCCTGGGGCCTTTAGTAACTGCATGGCAGGGAATTGCCATCAAAATTTCTAAATATCAAGGGAAGCCTTTCGCGGCTCCAGCACAGTTGGTGTTACAGCAAATTTCTACAAGTCCTGATATTTCACGTTTGTAATTGTTTTTCCTAGCGTCACTCACTGTAGCAACATCAATAAATCAGACTTTCTTCTTTTCAATTACTGTTATATTAGGCATGTTATAAACAAAATGCCTGTCTGTTTGAATCTTAAAGTCCAATAGATCTTAACCTGTTCAATTTCCAAAACCTTCTCAACTCCCAGAGGTTCTTGCTATATTCAAAACCAAACTTCCGAATAATTTTTGCAACTTGGTAATATATTTGGCAAATTTTGACATAATAGGGCAGTGATGGTTAACTTTTTTGGTACCGAATGTCCAAAGCGCATGCACGTATGCCCAACCCCCCAAAATGCGATGCGAGCGTGCACATATGCACACATCTCCACACATGAGTGCACATCCCCAAGCATGCAGGCTCTCCCCCCCACACACCCCGTTTTGGCTTCCAGGTTGGAGCAGGAGGCCTTCCAGTCCAAAAATGGGACTCCTAACCCTGCATCCCCCTTATGCGCCCCGCGCCCCCCCCCCACGCATGCACGGCAGAGACTCGAAGACTAGCTGGCCAGCGGGAGGCGTGCACGCATGTGCAGTGGACCTGGGCTGGGGCGATGGCTGGCATGCCATAGGTTCACCATCATGGTGATAGGTCGGGCTGCTGCTTGTAATCTGCAGTTTCGATTAGCCTCTGATCAGGTGGTCAATTGTTTCATCTTTTTCACTAGAAAGTTAATATTGTGTGCTGTTACATGCTGAATTTTCTCTTTCAGCAATTAGTCGGCAGACTTCTTGTTAAACTGCTAAAATAAAGCTTTCTGTTTCATCAACACTCCCAATCTTCACCAATCTTATGTTAGATTTTTAATCCACTTTTCCTTTTATATTTTTCAAATATTGACTGCATTGGCTTATTCTTCCAGTTAAAATATCAGTTTTCAATTGTTTCTTTTCTATACTCAACTTTTACCTTGTTGTTGTTGTTGTTGGTGGTGGTGGTGGTTTCAAGAGCTTTCCTTGATTGATTTCCTTCAAAAAGGGTTCTTCACATTCCTTTATGGAGTCATTCAAACCATGCTTTTCTTCCTCCATAGTTTGTTTCACCTGTAGTAATCCTCTGCCCTTCTAGCTTTTGGCAAAGACAACTGATCAATATAGCTCTTTAGGTGTAGAGCATGTCATTAATTTCTTGTTTTCTGATCCAAGTGATCAAGTTTATCAAGTTGCTGCTGTATATCAAATAAAAGGGATTGCCCATGTATAGGTTGCTTTAATGAAGTTTTCACCATTGATTTTAAAATCTTATGAACTCAATTGCTATATTTGGTAGAATTACTTCTTTTATTTGGTTCTATAATAAATCAGAAGCTTCCAAAACTCCCACATATTTATAGTCTTTTTTTTAATTGAAAAAGTTTTACAATAGTTTTTAATATCCCTTCCCCCCCCATCCTCCCACCCAAACAACCACCCCCTCCCATCCCCCCTCACCCCCCCTTCCCCCCCCCCCCGAATATTTATAGTCTTTTTCAGGTGCTACTGCCTTTATCAAATCTTTATTATCAAGTTGTATTTCATCATCTTCAACAATTTTGCCTATTTTTATGGCTACAGTTGCCCACTTGTCAGTGCCAAATTGCATTCCAATATCTTCACTGAATTCTTTTGTGCTTTGTAACCAAGAATCCAGTTCAGCCATCATTGTTCCAAATAATTTGAAATCATCCATAAAGAGTAAATGCAAAATTTTTAATCCTCTTTTTTAGCCAATTCATATCCAGGCTGTTCAAAACTGTTGTCAATGAGATCTTGGATAGTACAGTATAAAAAGTAAATTTTGAATTTTGACTTCTTCTAACTCTTCCTCATTAGCCATCAGTTTTGTTTGTCAATATTTATATCCAGCAATATCATAAATTGCTGAATATTTTTATTAAATTTATTTGCTGCTCATCTTGGGTTTGAGGTGATTCTAAATTCAATATATCCACATATGGGGTGGGGGGTAGATATTGCTCTGAGGGCTCCAATTATGATTGGTATAACAATGGATTTTTCCCCAAAAGTATTTAGCTGTGATCACAAAAATCACAGCTGCCAGTTCTTTAGCTGGTCTTTAGATGGTTTTGTCCTTCATTGGCATGGTATATGTGGAAATCCAAGCAATGTGGCCTTCTGTAATTGACAAATGGAAATTCTAAGTGCTGTCCAAGATTTTTTTGTACAATACCTAGTGTGTCAGCCAGTGGGACCACCATAGACAGTTTATGCCATAATCTGTGAACTTCAATTTTCAGGTTTTGATATTTGTGAACTTCTCCAATTCTTTGTCTTTTGTTATATTATCTCATTGTGTGACCACATTAATTAACCACACTTTCTTCTTTTCAACCACAGTTTAATCTGATGTGCTATGAACTAAGACTTTATCAGTTTGTATTCAGAAATCCTACAGTATTTTAATGTAATGTGATGATTTTCTATTAGTTTTTCATTCTGTGTTCCCCTCAGTTTTTCATTACTGACACAATCATTTTTACAGATTTTCCAATGAATAATTTTAGTGTCTGTGCTATGTCTTGATTTATAATCAATTTGTGCAATCTACTTTCATGAAGTAAGCGTCTAATCTACTCTTTCTTTTGGCTCTTGGCACAATCTGTACTTTAAATCATTTGACTATTTTTCAATTCTGGCCTTGATTGTGTTAATATGAATAGACTGATCTTGAGTAGCCAAAATCAAGCCTTCAGTTTCTTTTTTAAATGTACCAGTTGTAAACGATTGCCAGGTTTTACCTTTATCCACTTTCCCCTTGATTTTTTGTAGAAATTTATCATGTCATGTTTTTCTTTGCCAATTCTGGCAAAGAATTGGCAAAGAAAAACCCAATTCTGTTTGGGTTTTTATTACATGTTGACAGATAGTCTGTCTTTTATGTAATAGCCCAATGCATGCTTTTCTTCTTTGACAGATTGTTTCTTGAAATTAACCTCTGCCTCTAGTTCTGCAGGGCAGGTATAAATTATCAATATCACTAAAGGTTGTAATACGTAGTGAATAGTCATTAGTTTTATTGTTTTTCAGCCCAAACTGTTCAGTTCAGCTTGGACAGTTACTATTAACAGTCCGGCAATATATCATATCATAGGTATGGCCCAAGAATTGATAGCTTTGATCTGACCTCAGCATTTTACAGTGGCCAGGCCACATCTGGCCCCTTGGTTGTTCCTGTCCAGCCCATGTAAGGTCAATCAGAAATTAGAAATCAAATGTAAACAAACATGCTGCTGCAAGTGGAATGAGAAAAAGCCAAATCAGGTTCGGCTCTGCGCACTCACTATGTGTCCCTTCAGGCAGCAGGAGGATGAGGAGGGAAAGCACTTTTCTGCACCTGCACAGCGCTTGGAGTTGCCCTCCACAACAGTCCCAGTCATATGGTCCCTTAGCTTTGAAGGTGTTTCCACTGTTCCATTTTATTTTTAGCTCTTACTGACTATGAGAGTGACTTTTAGGCTATAAGGTGATTTTACTCAGAAACCAAAAAAACTCAAGACGCTTAGCTTGAAATAATGGAAGTCAAGGAGAAACTAGGCAAACCACTTGTTAAACCATGATTGAGCCAACAAATAAGACTGAACTCTGGCAGTAGAGAAAGGACTGACATTCACTACATCTTATAAAATCTGTATTTCTTCACTTCTGAGAGGATATATCTTCTTGTTGAGCTAATTTAAGACTTGGGTCAGTTCTATTATATATAAACCAAACCAAGAAATTAGCTCCATACATCTTCCCTCAGGGAGTGAGTTTGGCTCCAATTTTCCTGACCTTCCACAAGAGCTTAAAGACCTGGCTCTGCCAATTGGGGAGGGGCTCCAATTGGCGAGCGGAGGGTTTTACATTGAGGTGGTTGGTAGATTGATAACAGATTTCATCTCTCATCTTCTCATCCTAATCCCTCCTCCCCATCTTGAGTTGTATGTATTTTTATAGTATTTTATTTATATTGTGCATAGGTTTTGTATAGTTTTATCTTTTTAACATTGTAAGCTGCCCAGAAATAATACAAAAAATAAATAAAATAAAATAAAATAATAAAATAAAATAAAATAAAATAAAATAAAATAATAAAATAAAATAAAATAAAATAAAATAAAATAAAATAAAATAAAATAAAATAAAATAAAATAAAATAAAATAAAATAAAATAAAATAAAATAAATGCATACATTGAAGTACTTGCATCAACATTGACTGTAGTAACAGAATCTTGCAAGCCTCATTATACTTTAATCCCTCTCCCCCCCCCCACACACACACATTATAGTTATGTGAATTTGGGAAATATCTTTCATGCGTGCCTTCTCTTTGTTTTGGATTTAATATATGTTTTTCCCGTTGTCGCTTTGGCAATTATTCATTTATTTATTTATATCGGCCTTTATTATTTTTACAAATAACTCGGGTTTAGCAAACATATCCAATACCTCCTTCTCCTATTTTTTCCCACTGCAACAACTCTGTGAATTGAGTTGGGCTGAGAGAGTGACTGGCCCAAAGTCACCAGCTGGCTTTCATGCCTAAAGCAGGACTTAAACTCACAATCTCCCATTTTCAAGATCATCTTCCATATTTTCTACATTTGGCAGCCAGCTTTCTATCTTGCTTTCTCTAAGTGGTCCAGGAACTTTTCAGTTTACATTACAATCCTAATTCTGTTCTGGCTTTTCTTCTGATTTGTTTTTCTTTCCTTTTTACCTTTTAGTTTATCAGTAATTGGAATACAGCTCTTAGTTACCTAAAGAGATTTAAAATCATCTAAGTGTAGTTTTCAATTTGTTCCATTTTCCCTCTCTTGGGAATGGTTTTTTATATCATAGGGATAATTTAGTAAGGAGATTTGATATTCTTTATTACCATGTCTTGCTATTTAAAAAAAAATCTAGCAAGCAGAGGTGAATAGAAATATTAAAAAGAAAACAAAACAAAACATATATATGTGTGTGTGTGTGTGTGTGTGTGTGTATGTATATATGTATATGTATGTATATGCATATACATAGTAGTCATAACTGATCACTTCAAATGGCTTCATTCTAGCAAAACAGAGAGTTTTTGTTCACATGAATGACTTGATCTGGATTTAATAATATAAAAATGTCTCATTAAGGTTGAGATTTTTCAGATGTATTATATTAGCACAAAGTGATATTTAAATTACACCAATCATCAGATGATATATTTGGGACTAGTTATATTGTTACCACCTTGAAAAATTCTACATTTTACCAATGAAGACTTAAATCTAAATACGTCAATGCAGGAAGACACAGACATTTCTCTTGAGGTTCATATCTCATATTTTCACAACAGATTATGCTTAGGAAAGAACCAGCCATTCTTACGCCTTTTATGTCTTATGTCCTTTTATGTCCCTTTTATGTCCTTTTTACATTTTATATCCTTTATATCCTTATATCCTTTTATGTCTTAAAAAATCTTCAATTCCCAGAAATCTCAGCCATGGCTAAAGTGGCCACAACTTTAAGGCTTCCACATTGGGGAAAATCTGGCTTACAGAGCAAAGGCACATCCTGGAACACAAATTGTTCCCAGAGTCACTTGTTTGAAATAAATAGCCATAAAAATTGGATATATAAATAAACACATTTTTTAAAAAAATCTACAGTGTGTGAACTACTTGGGGTCAGATTCTTTGTTTCAGAAAGATTGTTTTAGAACCTACAGTGCTAAACAGCATGGATATCATGTTGCCAACCTTTAGTTTCTTAGCTATGTATTGATACTTGCAGATCGCTACTTTTCAACAGTTAAATGTCATTTACGAGCTGTAGGAGGAAGTGCTTTTCAGAGGAACTATTGACTTGGATCCGACATGCTCTGGATGCCTAAAAACCTGGTGGAGAAAAGTTCTATGCTATCCGACAATTTATCCACGACTACCTTCACCACCTCGCAAAAATCCCAACCAAAAGCTGTTCATAGTGAATATGTTGTATGCTTATATAAAAAAAGAAATTAGTTGCAGTGAAAATTTCAGGAATAGGCTGTCCTTTTAATCTTGAAATCAACTTAACTGTTGGAAGACCAGGTTAGGGACAGATCACCATCGAGAAAATCTATCTATGTGGTGCTAAGAATTGACAATGACCTGATAGCATAAAATCAGTCAATGAAAATCCACATAGTCTAGAAGAGAACCTTTAAAGTACTGGAGGATTCTCTGACACAATAACAAAAATTAAAAACATGGTTGCAGAAGATGGTTGAACAATTAAAAATTATCAATCTAAATGGGGAGCTTCAGCTGCCACCGTCAGGTCATCAGCCCTAAGGTTGGTCTATTCTGCAGCCAAATACTATGCCCCTGTATGGCTTAACAGCTGCCACACTAGTAAGATAGACACCAGACTCAACAACACCATGAGGATGATAAGTGGTTGTATTAAAACCACTACAACTTGCTGGCTTCGTGTTCTGAGTCATATAGCACTGTCAGCTTTACGAAGACAAGATGCACTAGTGAGAGAATACAGAAAAATTATGAACAACTCACTCCTACTGGTCGGCATGCCGACCTTCCTCATTTATCAGCAGGAAGACTCAAATTTAGGAAGCCCCCACTGGCACTTGCAGAACATCTGCCCAGCATCTTTAATATTGATTCCCAATGGAAAACTAAATGGATCACTGATTACCTAGATATAAGAAGACATATAATGACACCACAAAAAAGATGCGAGGCTTTGAACTATCAGATCAGCAATGGACAATCCTGAATTCACATCTTCCAGGACTGTGTGTATAAATGGGGTATAGTATCCTCCTCTCAGTGTGACTGCAGGATCCCCCACCAAACCGTAGATCACATTGTGACCAGTTGTAAGCAGAAGGCATATACCGGTTATTTTTTACTTTTTATTTTAATATAAACGATGCTGCGCGTCAATAGTTAGATGGCCTAGACATTGATATTTGAACATAGATCTTTTTAACATTTATATTTTATCAGGTTCTAGTAATCTAGTTGAAATGTTAATAAATATTGCTAGTCCATGTATGATATACCATACACTAAATAAATGAATAATAATCCCTCTATTCTTTTTCATTAGTGGGAGCATTTTGACAGATTTCTGCTTAGGCAAGGCACTCATAAATGGAAAGGCAGCTAGATACAGTTCCATAAGACTTGCTTTTTATTTACAGAGTATCTTTAATCATGTTTTCTGTTACCAACCAGATATAAAATAATTCACAAGAACTTTGGTGGCATAGTGTTTAAGTGCAGTATTTCAGGCTAACTCTGTCCATAGTCTGGGGCTCAAAGTTGGTTCAGTTTTCCATTCTTCTAAATTTGGTAAAACAAAGACCCAGATTATTGGGAGCTATAGGCAAATAATGCTGACATCATAAACTACCCAAACACTTCTGTAAGGTGCTATGGGGTATATAAGTCTAAATGCTATTGCTATAACATATTAAAGAATATAAGAAATGCTATTTTTTCCAACTATTTTCAAAACTCTTCAAAATATTCTGACTATAATTCCCATTATAGTCTTTCCCATCTTTATGGGGCCACAATCCAAGATATTTAGAGGGAACTCGGGTGACAATAGTATACAGTGACACACTGTATACTTAATTTCTAAAGAAATTAAGGCTTCTCTGATTTTTCACCATGTCTTTTTGGATTGTAATTGAAAATTTAAATACAGGTAGTCCTTTCTTAACACAATTGAGACTGGCAACACCATTGCTAAGAACTAGGGACAATAAGTGAAACTACATAGGACCGCAATGGGCTTACAACCTCACTTCCACTTCAGTCATTAAGCTAATCACTGCAGTTGTTAAATAAGATGTGAAATGACTTGCACTTTAAATTTTAGTTGTGCATTCATTAAATCTGCTTGTCGGAACACAATTGTGAAGCACACAAACGGTGATCACATGACCATGGGCAGTGGTGAAATGTAAAATTTGTTACTACTGGTTCTGTGGGCGTGGTGGTGGTGGGGAATGTGACTGAGTGGGCATGGCCAACTTTTTTTTAAATTTATTTTTAAAAGCATATTTTATACAACCTCTTCGGCTGAAGAGGTTGTAAAAAAATGCTTTTACAATCCCAGCTGAGTTGCCTGATTGTCAGAGGCTTTTGTTTTTTTTTAAAGCTTTTTTTTTTTTTGCTTTTTTAAAAAAAAGAGCCTCTGACGATCAGGCAACTCAGCTGGGATCATCAGAGCCTTTTAAAAGCATTCTTTTACAACCTCTTCAGCCGAAGAGGTTGTAGAAAAAATGCTTTTAAAAGGCTCTGACAATCCCAGCTGAGCCACATGATCATCAGAGGCTTTTTTTTTTTACTTTTAAAAGCATTTTTTGGCAGAAGAAAAAATGCTTTTAAAAGTTAAAAAAAAAACCCTCTGATGATTGCACAGCTCAGTTGGGCATGGGGGGGGGCAGGGATTTTTGCTACTGGTTCTCCGAACCACCCGTCGCCATCACTACCAGATCAGGTGATCCAATCTGAACCGGGAGCATTTCACCTCTGACCTCGGAATATTGCAATGTCATAAATGTAAGGATTGGTCATAAAGCTAGGGGTTTTTTTACAGCATTCTAACTTTCAATGATACTAAACAAAATGTTTGTACCTATAAAATCATAAAATAGTTATACCTATAAAATCATGAGGGATTTATTTTCATTTGGTTACCTGTTGTGCTATATAATAGATTATAATGATAAACAATACAACCAACATGGGGTTGAATTGAAATGCAAAGCAACAAATGACAAATGTTATGTAGAATGTTTGTAACATAGTATGTCATTACCTGAACAGATGTTATTGCTAATAAAAAAGATAAAAAATAAATTGAATACAATAAATATAGAATTAAGTCAATCAAGATAACAGAGGTAGGAAATAGCACCATTCAAAGATATATCTACCCCCTCCCCTTTAATGCAGGATTGGAAAAATATTTTGATTCAGAAAAGAGAATCTGATCAGCCAAGTCAAATTACATGAATAATGCTAAAGTATTTCAGGGAATTGAGTTCTTTTTTTTTTTTCTTTAGACCTGAAATGTACCTTCTTCATTTATAACATTGATATGCTCTGCATTAAGCAGTTAAATATTATGAAGAAAGGAATAGGAAATTACTGATCTACTAATATGAGAGTTATGTTCTCAGCATGATGAGTGGAGAATACATTTCATAGCTTGCATTAATGAGAATTGTGTATAGCATTGAAAATGAACTGCTGAGTATTTTTGTATTTTTAGTAGCACTTTGTATCAACTTTTCACTTCAGATTTGAATATTAGGTTTCTTTTACTTTTTAAAAAATCACTGCATGTTGAAACAAAAAAAAGCTTTTTCATATCTTATGTTGCAAATCTTTAAAAACCTCAGCTTTTTTTCCCTACATGGAAAATTTGCAGCTGTGCATTGCCAATACAGAACCTGAGTTCTTTTATCTGTAATGTCTTGCTTCTTGTAGGAATAACATATAATTTCCATCTTGATATTTTAAATCTGGAGAGTACCCTTCCCACATTCCCTGAGACTATGATTTCAAAAATAATGAAGCTCCTTAGTTCCTGCTTTCAGAAATAAACGTCAGGCATCATGATGATTGATTCTGAGGCTGACAAAGTTTTCCCAGGTTTGTTCAGAAATTCAGACGTCATAGAAAACCATTACTGCATCTCTCTCCATAAACACCCATTTAGGCTTAGATTAAGAAGATCTCTCACCTCCTCTCCTTCTGTTTCTTCCTACTCCCTTTTCCTCACCAAAAAAGCTCAGCAGCCTTCCAGCCACCAAAATAGCTTCTTCTCTGTTTCTGATGATCTGCAAATAGAGACTATAATAAAGAAAGGATGAAGGAAATTTATCTTTTGATTCACTTTCCCTCTGACACAATGACATTCGTTACACATGTACTATGTTTACAGGTAGTCCTCATTTACTGACTGCTTATTCAGCGATCATTTGATGTTATGACAGCACCGAACTAATGGTACTTACCACAGGTTCTCATAGTTGTGGTCATGCCAGCAGTCACATTATTGTGATCTGAGCACTTGCTAACTGAGTCACGCTTAACAATGGCTGCAGCGATTGCCATTTTCAATCTTTCCTGCTGGTTTCCCACAAGCAAAGTAAATAGGTCATTCCGGTTGGTCATACTCACTTCCCTCAGCAGCAACCCACCCCCAACCTCGTCATGTTCATGCAGTGCCTCATGGGCTGCCTGTGCACCCTCTCCTACCTGGCAGCTGCCAATTCTTGCCACACACACTGTGCTGGCCGCTCATACTCCTCATCCACTGGGCAGCAGCCTCTATCATCTGTGCTTGTGCCTTACCTGTGCAGTCTTCACCACCCAGCAGAGCCACTCACCTCCCTGACCACATGCTTGTGAGCTGCCTGGAATTTGCTTAACAAATGATCCTCACTTAACAACATCAATGGGAAATGTGGGAATTGCTGGCACTTAGTGATGTAAACATGAGGCATTATACTTTACAACCGCATCACATTTGGAAAATTCTGTTCCCAATTACCATGGTTAATCGAGAACTAGCTATAGTAGAAACAATCAAGTTAATAGGCTTTTAGAAAGATGTCAAATTTGTTGTCTGGTTCTTCCCAATCATGCTGCATTACTAAACAATACACTGGGAAATATAAGAAGGAAAACATCCTCTTTATCACTACTACTGCTGCCATTTCCCCTCACCTGCTTAGAAAAGAGAAAGGAAGTCAGAAGATTTTTGATATGGTAAGTTATTATTTAAATAAGTTTATGGTGAGGATTGGATTAAGCAAGATGGCTTGTTTCTAGAATGATCAAAAGAGAATCAGGAAAAGTGTATGAATCGCAAGTCATCATATATTCAAGGAATAGTGGTGCCGATAGAATTTACAAGTTTCAAAAAAATTGTGAATACATCTTTTATACGTTTAGTCATACTCTTTTGTTTGACTGTAAGTGTAAATCTACACTAATATAAGAGGAGGGATCCTATTTGGATAGTTTGTCCCATTCTGGGCACCAGAGGTCAGAAAGGACAATGAAAATTGGAGCAAGCTCAGAAAAGCACTTCCAGCAGGTTCCAGAAAAGTCTGGAAACCAAGTTCTGTGTTGAAGATTCTGAGTATGTTTAGCCTTCAGAAAATATGAAGGCTAATAATAGTATTTGGATGCCTGAAGGCTTGTCACTTAGGCAAGAGAATGGAGTTATTCTTTATTGCCCAAAAGAGGAGGACCAGAACCAGTGAGTTATAATTACAAAGAAACAAATTCAGACTACAGATTACTGAAAGAAGCTATAAAACGGTATGCTACAATTTTGGTAAAGGCCTTCAAACAAAGGGTGCATGCTCATCTGTCAGAGGTGTCCTACACTAAGTAGAGGTTGACTAGAAGATAGCTTTCCAACTCTATGATTCTGTATTTCGGCAGTGAGAGGAAAATGCATCAAAGTTACTCCAGCTTTCAGTCCTCCAGTTTTTGAAATTGACATGGCATGTGAAGAGGATGGAATAAAGATACCTTATTTTTAAGTATGTTCCAGACATAGAAAATTATTGTTCGATATTGGGGGCTGAAAGAAATGCCTAATTGTATAAGGCGGGTTTGTTTGCTCCAAAGGACTGCTCTGCTGGAACAGTAGTGGCTTAATGATGTGTTTCTCATTGTAAAGCCCATAAGAGAAAGTTGTAGAGGCATTATCTTATACCTCTTCTTTTAATTGTCTGAACAAGTGTGCTGGTACAGGAGGAAAAGCAGAAACAAAATAAAATTGATTAATGGTTCTCAAAACAGAAGCCTGTGTGGCCACCTTGCTGCTGCTTGTAATTTTTTTTAAGGGCTAGATACATTTGTTTAACTTTCGGAAATACAGAATGTATGAAACACAGTAGCTGCCATCATTTTTTTAAAAATTAAAAATAAACTTTTAAAAACAAATATCCATTTCTCTATCACACGTGTTTTGGATTCCAAGCAGTATGCAGTGGCTCTAGAACAACCGCATTTGACAGAAAGGTTGAAACATAGTTTTAGTGCTAGGGGAATACTATATCTCCACAACCCAACCATTCCTCTGAAAAAAACTGTATACAATGAAGGTGCCTTCACTGCAGATGTTCAGATGTTCTATTATACCAACAATAAACTATCTGAACATATAAAATGACCCAGAGATATTAATCCCTGTTGTCTTCCTCATTTTGAATTGAGTTTCTCAGTTTATCTGATTGCCAGAATCAGTAATGTGGAAATAAAAAACATGTCCAGAATACTTGTCCAAACATATTACTTTCCTGTTAACAAAATGAAGATAAACACGAGAACAAAAGCTTTCATTCAATAGTAACTTACTCAATACAAGTAAGTATGAAATGAACATATTGCACTGTTTGGAGTATGCAGATCTACTCTGATCTGCTTTGAAGTCTTGATTTGAATTGTATTGTTGATCCAGTTCAATTTGATGATTGGAAAATTAAATCACTGTTTCGGGGGAAATAGCTTTTGCGCATTCCATTCAGCTGTAAAATTAGTATAAATCAGCTTGGTAGTTTGATTCAATATTCTAATTTGATTTGTAAAACAAATTTAATTAGAGATTGAGTTGAACTGAAAAATCTGAAAATTGAAGCTTCACACAACTCTAATTTAGGACACCTTTGCTAAGTTCAGCTCTCAGAAGCAGGACCATATTTACAAGAAACAATTGCTTTGAAATAACTTGAAAGTTGATGGTTAGAACTTGCTTGGTTAGGTGTGCTTTAAAGACATCTGGCGTCACCCTTCCTTATTCCTAACAGCCAGAGCAACTACTGAAATGTAATCATGTGGATTGTTTCTGGACATCCTAAGCACATCTCAGTACACTGCCTATACTTCATAGTTGATTAATTATGAGCTATGTTGATTTGCAAAGTAGCCATTAAATTCTAAATCCTACCTTGAACAGAACAGTGTGAGAATGTTTGGGATAAAACTGTGTGGCATTGAACAAAACATGGCAAAACTGATGAATACTGCCTTTTGGTAAAAGAAAATGCTGTGTGTGATATGGTATGACTAAAGTTATCATACATACTTTATATTTTCTTTCTCCTGCTAGAAAGCATTATGTGAAAGCTTTGATGAGCCAATCATGATGGGCAACTGAAGCCAATATGTATGGGTACATCCAGTAACAACTATGGTATATATAAGAGAAACAAATGTTAAAGAACATACAGTAACTGAACAAATGAAACAGGAAACATCAGTAGTTTATTGGAATAATCAAAACCTGTATGAACATTAAAGTTTCTGTTATGTGACTCCTTTAATTCCCAGCTCTTTCATACAGCATTGCTTAAGTTCTTGAAATTTATTTTGTTCTACTTCCTTTAATTTGTTTTATACATATCCTCTCTTTATTCCCAGAATTCTATACTTTTGTATATAACATATTTTATTTTCATTACTACTTATTATAGCTACTATTTATGCATATATTCTTATTGTGCTTCTATGACTTGTTCATCTTATACCGTACCTATATAACTTTTAGCTATATAGTTTTCTGTTCTTCCCTGTATTTTGAATAGACTCCAAGAACTATTTAGAGTTCTGAAGGATCAAAGGGGTTGGGAGGGAGAAGAGACAGTGAAGCAATATCAATGCATAGGTCATTTCCTGAATGTGCTAATCCCCATTCCCTTTTGAAAAGCTAAACATGAGCCATGTTCATGCATTCTCGTGCCCTGGGGCTTCTTTCAACCCCAGCTATTTTCCACCTCCATTCTAGAGTTCAGTCTCCCACCAATGCATTCTTTCCTGGAGTCACTCACACTCCAACTGCTTTTAGCCAACATTTCAGCTCCCAGTTGTTAGCAGTCATTCCTCTTGTTCTGCTCTTCTGCTCGTCATCTCTGCTCCTCCTTCATTTCACTTCCACCTTTCTTCGACATTGTCAGTCACTGCCACAACAATAAACAGATAGCCCCTCTGATAGACCTAGAAAACGCTATCCTTGTCAGTTAAAGACTTGGGTGACAAAGCACACATGCCACATTATAGATATTCCTGGATGATCTAAGTCCTCCCAGATGCAGTCCTAAATGAGGCAGGGAGACTAAAAGAAAAACTCTTAATAAGGTGGGAGAGGCAGGATTTTACAAATCCTAATCTTATTCATGGTGACACATCCTGCCATAGACTCCTGAGTCATTTAATATACTTACGAATACATGTACAGTATAAGAAAAGTTTATGTAGATATCAGAGGTGTTTTGGTGGGAAATGTGAATAACTATACTTTTGTAAATGGATAATGCTGTCAATTCAGAACCCAAATGATTTTGAGGAATACTACATAGGTATTAATTTATTAAAGATAAAAAGTAGTGTTATCTTTATAAAGATAAGGAAACCTAAGCAGCCAGTGGTAAGGTGGCAAAATGTCAAAAACTAGAGGAAGTAGACGAATTTGTATACTATGCTAGAATATTTACCAAGGCTGGAGAAATGGATGGAGAAATTTCAACCCATGTAAATGTCATGTAAATGTCAATAGAGAACTAATGGGCTGGGGTCTGTTGTAGGGAATGAATATTGTCTTGACCCCTTCATTATAGTACATTTTCATGATAGAACACCATTTATTTTCTTAGTTTTTGATACATTGTAAGCATCCTGTATCCATGTTAGAAAGTTTGAAGATGTTGAATTGTGGGTCAAAGTCATGGCATGGAGGACCATCCTATCAAAAACTTTCTCTCAAGCACGAAAAATCATAGTTGCCTTCTTATTTTTCTAGCTAATATTGCTCAACTATATCAACATTCAACTATATCTGGTGTTATTTCTTAAACATCTCTTTGAAATACACCCTGTCTGATTATATCATATTCATTCAAAATGCCATTTACTTCTTTTGGAAATATCGCCATAAAAACTATAGTTACATTCATTAAGGCAGTACATTATGTGACTAGACTAATTGTTTCCCTCTTTGTAGATCAGAGAAATGAAAATCATAGCAACACCACTTTTTAAAATACATATATATTTCTGTTGTTGATTGCAGAATGCTTTCTTCTCTTGTACTAAATCCAGAACTGAATTATGTTTGTGTAAAGCATCATTTGGTAACTAGTAAGAACATAATTTTCATCTGCATTATACATTCTATACACCAATAATGTACAGGAAGAAGGATATCTAACATTTTCCAGAGATGCACGATGATGTTCCTATTTAATTAGTTTATTGGATTTGTTTAAGATATTTCATGAAGCATTTAACTCAAGATAAATTTCGATTACTATTATTTTTCAATTATAATATATACTAGTCTATAATATATACTAGTTCTTCTTGTATATTCCTCAGCAGTGAAAAGTAGATTTCATTTTAGAGGTTAGAACAAATAAAGCAATAATATGGTCATTTTTTTCAAATTAATTATTAAAATGACATGATAATCTTAGTATCAGACAAGCAGAGACATACTTGTGAAATAATTAGGAGTTAAACCAGCCTCAGTTCAATTAATTCTTTTAGATGTTTGGAGACCAACCATCACCGGCTGTTAAAATTGGACTAATAATTTTGGTTGCTCTGGCCAACTTTCTTCTAAAAAAATTAAAAAGTTGTTATTTTAACAAAAATCAAGTACATCCATTTTTAATTGACTGATTCACTTATAATAAGAAATTAAAATACACAATCTTAGCCAAATCAGTACCTATATATTGAATATTTTTCCCCATGTCTTTTTCTTTATTCAGAAACGGGGGAAAAACCATCTTTCCTATTTTCTTTTTTTCTTTCTTTCTTTCTTTCTTTCTTTCTTTCTTGCTTGCTTGCTTGCTTGCTTGCTTGCTTGCTTGCTTGCTTGCTTGCTTGCTTGCTTGCTTGCTTGCTTTCTTTCTTTCTTTCTTTCTCTTTCTCTTTCTTAATTTTAATCATCTGCCCCTTTTCATTATTTTTATAATGGTAAAAGAAACTTCTGTTAAGAGTTGAACTCAATTTTTTTTTTACAAATTCTAAATGTTTAAATGATTTCTACCAACTCATTAATATGACTTGTTTTGAAACATCATCAGATACTTTTCTTTAATGGAACACCATTTACCATGAAATTTATTATAACATGGAAGTATTTTGCTGGATATCCATATCATAACTAACTCCTGTTCTGTAGCAGTTAAAGATCGACTCTGATTTTGAGTACTAAGAATATCGACAAGAAAATAATTGGAGGCATTGCTATTCATGTTTAATACAATAATTTAAACTCTTATTGCCATTTTCAGTTTTCAAGATTACTGCATAAGAAACAAAAGTCACTTCTCTACACTTTATTCAAGACTACAAAAATAGACTTTAGGATAGCTAGCATACATTCAGTGATTTTTTTCTCTGTATTGAAAATTTTGGCCATGACAGTTCCAGCTATTTCTTCTTGATTTTATTCACACATTTCCATCAGAATTGGTGGATTTTTGTACAGTGTTTTGACTAATATTCTGATGTATCTTGCGGGAAAATTAATTTGATTCTTTTTCTTTTGTCCAGAGCAGCTGTTGCAAGGTGGTTATTATAGAAGTACTTTGCAATGTCTGCTGCATTATCTTTTCTAAAATTTGGGGTTAACTAAACACTGCAACTGATGCAATTACTTTTGCAGCCCCTTCACTTTCCCCTATATTTCTTCTCTGGGATATATTTGTAGCATTATCTATGACAAAGGTTACAGTAAACATTCAAAATTATGTTGATGGTGTTCTACCTTTTTCTTTTACTGCTATATCTTGTGAATATTTAGCAGCGTGTGTATTTATTTATGTATCAATTATTCCAACAAAGATTGTAATAATTTTTTGGTTGATACATAATCATATATTATACTGCAGTTTGGAGTTCATGTAATAATTTTACCCATAGATTAGAATAGAATTCTTTATTGGCCAAGTGTGATTGGACACACAAGGAATTTGTCTTTGGTGCATATGCTCTCAGTGTACATAAAAAAACAAGATACATTCATCAAGAATCATAAGGTACAACACTTAATGATAGTAATAGAGTACAAATAAGCAATCAAATCGTACTAGGAAACAATATCAGTATAAATCGTAAGGATACAAGCAACAAAGCTACAGTCATGCAGTCATAAGTGGGAGGAGATGGGTGATAGGAACGATGAGAAGACTAATAGTAATAGTAATGCAGACTTAGTGAATAGTTTGTGTTGAGGAAATTATTTGTTTAGCAGAGTGATGGTGTTAAATATACAGTTGTTATTTTCTTTCTTACAGACTTTATCCAACAATTTTCCTGTAAATAGATATTCTGTTAGAGAGACTGTATCCTGGTCAAACTGACCCACATCAGTTAAGCAATTAAGTTTTTCTCAATCTACAGGAAGGTGGAGTTTTGTTTTAAATCAGGGTGTCAAACTCGCGGCCCACAAACCAGATGCATCAGCACTGGCCACCCTCACCCCCAGTTTAGTGAAGGGGGGAAGTCACAATACGTCACACGACGACAATGTGATGCTGCGAGTTTGACACCCCGGCTTAAACAAACCAAGCAATTTTCATTAGTTGCTTCTTGCTGTAACCTGATGTCTTTAATTGCAAAATTTTCTATGGCTATTTTTTTTTCCTTTTCTTTGGTTTGATTGTTCCTTTGTTTATGCAGCTAAGAGTAATATACTAGGTCTTTCTAATGTGTGATATAGCTAATATTTTCATTTGCACATTATAAAATGGTAGAAACCATTTGTGTCCGCAAAGTATAGCTAAAAAAAAATCAAAAGGTTGGCCATGAGGACTTAATGACAGCTTTGCCTGATTTATAATTGTGTTGCACCATTTGACTTTTTCGACCATACCTTGTGGACATTCCTGGTAGCAACTGAGAGTGAACAGAATCTTGTCGTATAAGGATGGATTCATCTAACAGAATTCAGTAAAGATAGGGTTCCTACCAATATAACCAAATGCATGCACTAATAAAAGTTAAATAGAAAAAGGACTGAAGCACCTTCCTGCTTTGTTTAATTGCATTAAACTACAATGGCCTAATAATAATAACTTTGCTGAAACATGAGAATTAAAATTAACATTTAATGAATTGAAGACAATCTTCAGGTCCCAAAATTTAATCTTTAAATAGTCTGGTCGATAGGAATTCCAGTCCTCTCTCCTTCGCGTTTATATTCAGATGGCTCCCCCTTGCCAGAGCTATACCATCATCTCATACTCATTAACTTTCTTTATCATTGTACATTTAAAGAGAAGAGGGTATTTTATTTTATCTCTCATCTCCATTTTAACTAGTAGAAGAGGAGATAATCAGACGTTAAGTTCATGATTATGCTTTGGAGCCATGTTAATTTTTAATGGCACATTTTAAGAAAAAAATTAAAATTTAATTTATATTAAATATGCAATTTAAATTGTAAATTTATTTATTTATTTTAAAAAGTTTTCGTTATGTTCCATTGACATCAGCTGGAATTATTGGGGTGTTGGTTGAGATCCAGGCTGAAAATGTATACCTTCTATTCAGATGGAAACCTTATTGAGTCCATGTGAGATTACTCTCATATATGTACAGTACAACAGTATGAATATGAACAGAGTAAATCTAACTTAATGGAACAAAATCCTAACTAGAAGTTTTGGAAATGCTCAATGGGATTTTATTCTAATGTGTTTATCTTAAGTTCTTAAAAGAGGGATACTTTTAAAAGTTCTAAAATAAAACACAGATTTGTAATATGGGTTAACAAATATGCTTTAAAGGTAACAGCTTTTTTTATTTTTTTCCTCAAAACATCTGTTTTGTATTTTCTTAGAAATACAATAACACAAATTCTTTGTCAGCCAAGGTGATTTTAATAAATAACAAAGGTAATAACAAATAACCATTACTCAATCGCAACTGGGACTTTTAAATTGTCTTGAACTGTTTTACCTACATTGGGTAAAAAGGACTTTCTGATAAGCAGTTTTGGGTAATGAAGGAAGGTCAGCCACTTTGTCATTGTTTCTTCCCAATGTGTTGGACTACAGCTCTTTCCTTTGCAACTAGCAATGCTAGTTAATAGATAAGACTTGGTGGAATCACAGGTTCTTGATTTTTTTAAAAAAACAAAAAATCCAAAATTTTGTTTTAAGAAGCCTTCTTCAAATTATTTCAGTTTAAAAGCTGAAAATAACTGTTGATGGAACTCTTACCTTTAGTTATGAATTGAATTATTCATTCCCCTTTCTCTTTTATTGATATTAGATTTCTTTGTTTTTTGGGGTGCATTTGCCCCAAACTACTTTAAAAAGCAGCAGCTGTATCAGTAATGATAAACTAACAGGAAGATACAGTCTCTGTAATAGCAATGAGCAATGGATGACTATATTAGTACAGATATTTGTATGTTACAGCTACATAATATAAAGGTAAGTTTTCCTCATCCAGTTGTGTGAGATGAGGTGATGCTCATCTCCATGTCTTAGCCAAGGGAACTAGAATATGTTTTATGTGGCCATGTGGCCAGTATGACTATCCACTGACACGCACAAAATGCTGTTACCTTCCCACCAAAGTGGTACCTATTTATCAATTTGCCCTTGCATGCTTTTGAACTGCTAGATGAGCATGATCTGGGGCAAGTAACTGGTACTTGAATCTCGAACTTCCAACCTTCCAGTTGACAAGCCTAAACTGCTAGGCCAATGCATCCCTTCTTTACATAATGTAGCCATGTTTTAATAATTTTACAAAGTCTTGTAAGTCTAAGGTAACCGTTAGTGGCATATATCATGGTTTTTCCAACTTGATTTGTTCTCTGTTAAACATTTTAGATACTTAACTGCTATATTTCTAGCAACCAGCTACTTTGGATTCTTCTGCTTTTCCTTTCATCATTATCAAGCCTGCAACTTACAAATGCCTACAGACCTAAGGGTTTCTTTAACAGTTCTGGAGCTATTCTTACTACTCTGAACACTTAGGTAAAGCATTATTTGAATAAGTGCCACTAAGCATTTAGAAGTTATTCCTATGGTAGATGCAGGTAATCCTCAGGTTACGATAGCAATTGGAATTTCCGTTGCTAAATCATGCAGTTGTAAAGTGTGACATCAATCCCAGTTGCCTTTACCAATCTCAGTTACTCTCTTAATCCTAGGATCACTAGAGTTATTAAGCAGGAAGAGTTGCATGGGTGCCACAGTTGGAGAGATGCTTCAGGCAGGCACTACAGAGCTAGAGATGGTGGTGGATAGGTGTCATGAAGGGCAGGTGGGCCAATGGACGTTGTGGGCAGGGGGGGTGCATTATAGAGTACAAGAGTCTGTGGATCTCATATTCCATGGTAGGGCTCCTCAAGAGATAAAATGAAGGGAGGAACTTGCAATCTTCCATGCTAGCTTCTCTTTAGCTTTGCTTCTGGGAAGCCAGAAGGGAAGGATGCAAATCAGATGACTATGGCTCCCTGTAATGTTGTAATTGCAAACAAGTTACCCAAGTGCCTGATTGTGACCACATGAGCATAGAGACACTGCAACAGCTTCAACTTTGCAAATTGACCTTTCACAGACTGGTCCCCTCGTTCAGCATTATTGTAATTTTGAATGGTCACTGAATGAATGGTCATAATTCAAGGATTGTTTGTAATCTTTTTATAGCAAGAATGCAACAGTAATGTAGGGCTTCAGATTTCAGTAACTATCAAACAAAATGCAACAAGGTGAGAACCAGACAGAGAGGAATACAATACATCAGAAGCATTAAAATATTTAAAACAGAAAATGTTAAACTTTACTGAGGTCACACATTCATAGAACTGAAGAACAGAATGTGAAATAAATTTCTAAATTTATTAGAATTCCTTGAAAATAATAGAAATTATATGTATTGTTGAATAAATATAAATGTGGTAAATTAATAAGTAGAATAAATTAAATTTGCTAGAAAATAAGTGTTCCTGAATGTTGATCTAAAAATTTAAGTGTTTTAGCTATAATATTAAGACATTTTGAAAGTTACAGGCAAAAAAATATCAGAATCTGTAATAATGCCCTGATGACATGAAGCAGATAATAAGTCTTATCTGCATGATCCTATCCTTGTGTGCTAACAAAAAAATATTGCAAAGTCTGCTGGAAGATTTTGGGGTATAAATCCATTTCTCTGCATTTATTTTTATATTCAATCATGAAAAGGTCATGGGTGTTTTTCAAGTTGCGGCACAAATATGTGCCAAGTGTCTGTGTATTAGCTTCTGTTATAACAAGCAACATAATCTGAACTAATTAGAATTAAATAACCAACCAAATAAAATAGTACACGGCTAGGATAGCATAGGATTTCTTCTGTCTTTTATATATATTAGCTTTGGGGTACAAAGATAGATGCATTTATAAATTTTAGCACATTTAATGTGTATAAACACTATGAAACTTCATGAAGAACAATCCAAACAAATTAAGGCTTTGGCCATTATAGAATAATCTGTTTAAACTTTCTTAAGTCAATCAGTGTCAAAAGTAATTGCCATCCAGTGTTAAGGCAGTTTTGCAAGCCACTCGGGGATCTAATGAATATCCATTTCAGATTTTATTTTGGAAGTCATGGGAACTGGTTACATTCTGTTCATTGCACCAGATGGCATCCCATTTGGTATTTGCTAGCTTGTTTGTAACTTGGTATTTTGTTACAAGGGAAGAGGAGCAAATTCAATCATATGTGTGCCTGATTAAAAAAAAAAAATCACTGAAGCTACGAGAAAAAATTACTTCAACTTTGAAAACAGTAGAGTTAATATCCATGTAAACCTTCTGACACTATTGAAAGAAATAATCTTACAAAAGGCTAATCCTGAAATGATAACTGCTTCAGGAAAATTTCTTGGCTGAAAGAGAATACTATACAACTAAGGAATTTAAAACACCAATTGGAAGAAGTCAGGCAACAGTGCTTTTTAGCCGCAGTAAAATTCTGTGTGAAAATGTGTGCGGATCACAACTTTTCATATTAAAACTGAAGTCAATTGAAGATATTATTAAATTATGCTGATAGAATTTTTTCAGTGCTAAGTACAGAAGCAAACTTAATGTCATCACCTAATAAAGAATTAATTACATTAATCATATAAATTTAATTATATTTTTCTGTACCCCACATAAACTTGAACTCTAATATGATTACGTGAGCTTCACCATGTAGTTTTAACACACACACTGCCTCAGTAGTTGACTTTCAAAATGGTTGAAGTAGCACAAGGTACAGGTAGTCCAGGGGTGAAATGCTCCCGGTTCAGACTGGATCGCCCGATCCGGTAGCGATGGCAGCGGGTGGTTTGGAAAACTGGTAGCAAAAATCCCTGCGTGCCGTCCCCTCCATGCCCAGCTGAGCCGCACGATCATCAGAGGCTTTTTTTTTTACTTTTAAAAGCATTTTTTCTACAACCTCTTCCAATGAAAAAATGCTTTTAAAAGTAAAAACAAAAAGCCTCTGATGATTGTGTGGCTCAGTTGGGATCATCAGAGGCTTTTCAAAGAATTTTTTTCTGCAACCTCTTGGCCGAAGAGGTGGTAAAAAAAATGCTTTGAAAAGTCACTGACGATCCCAGCTGAGTTGCCTGATCAGCAGACGCTTTTCAAAGCATTAGAAAAAAATGCTTTGAAAGGTTAAAAAAAAAAGTTGGCCACGCCCATCCAGTATATTACACACACACACCCCACAGAACCGGTAGTAACAAATTTTACATTTCACCCCTGAGGAAGTCCTATGACCACAATTGAACCCAAATTTTCTGCTGTTGAGTGAGACATTTATTAAGTGAGTTTGCTCCATTTCATGACCTTTCTTGCCACAGTTGTTAACTGAATCACTGCAGTCGATAACTTTAGTAACCTGGTTGTTAAGTGAATCCAGCTAGCACATTGACTTTGCTTGTCAGAAGGTCACAAAGGGGATCACATGACCCTGGGATATAGCAACTGTCATAAATATGAAGTTGCCAAGCATCTGAATTTTGATCACGTGTTCATGGAGATGCTGCAAAGGTCATTTTTCAATGGCTGTTGTAGCTTTGAATAGTCACTAAACGAATTGTTGTAAGTCGAGGACTACCTGTAATAGAAAACAGAACTAGGATGCATTTTTACAGATTACCAGAAGAGAGGGGAAGTACAATATTTATCTCAAAATTTGGGGAATGGAATCCGAGATCACACCTGGGTAAAGTGACCTAAATTGGGTTAAAGGTGATTTTAATAAATAACAAAGGTAATAACAAATAACCATTACTCAATTGCAACTGGGACCTTTAAATTGTCTTGAACTGTTTTACCTACATTGGGTAAAAAGGTCTTTCTGATAAGCAGTTTTGGGTAATGAAGGAAAAGGGTTGGGGAGCCCTGATCTACATATTTACATGGACCAGTACTGATCTTTGGGCTATGGTTTTCAAAACACCGGTTTGATATTCTGCATTTAAAGGAAAAGAAGAAAAAATAGTTTAAAATATACAAGAAGTAAAATTTTGTGGAAAAGGATTGAACATAGCTTTCTATATTGATTGGAGGGGAGTGTCAATGAGGAATCTTTTCCAATAGACCATTTTTATTATTTATTTATTTATTTATTTAATTTCTATGCTGCCCTTCTCCTGAAGGACTCAGGGCGGTGCACAGCCAACGATAAAACAAACCCAGTACAAAATTTAACAGCAATTTTAAAAACATATTAAACAATTTGGCCCTAATCATTAAAAAATAAACCCCAATTTAAAATCATGTTTAGGCCAGCCCAGCTTGTTGGAACAATAGCGTCTTGAGGGCACGGTGAAAGGTGCGTAGGTCAGGGATCATCCATATCTCCGGGGGCAATTCATTCCAGAGGGCAGGTGCCCCCACAGAGAAGGCTCTCCCCCTGGGGGCCGCCAGTCAACACTGTTTCACCGACGGCACCCTGAGGAGTCCCTCTCTGTGGGAGGGTATTGGCCGGTGGGAGGCTATCAGCAGCAGAAGGCGGTCTCATAAGTACCCGGGTCCTAAGCCATGGAGCACTTTGAAGATGGTCACCACCTTGAATCACACCAGGAAGACCACCGGAAGCCAGTGCAGCTTGCTCAGGAAGGGTGTTACATGGGTGCACCGAGTTGCTCCCATAATCGCCCGCACGGCCACATTCTGGACAAGTTGGAGCCCCCGAGTGCTCTTCAAGGGGAGCCCCATGTAGAGAGCATTACAGTAGTTCAGACGGGAAGTGACAAAGGCGTGAGTGACCATGCACAAGGAGTCCTGGTCCAGAAAGGGGCGCAACTGGTAATCAGGCAAACCTGATAAAAAGCCCCCCTGGCCACAGCCATCACATGCTCTTTTAGTGACAGCCGTGTATCCAGGAGGACACCCAAGTTGCGGGCCCTCTCCGTGGGGGCCAAAGTCTCACCCCCAATAGTCAGCGTTGGAGCCAGCTGGCTATACCGGGATGCTGGGAACCACAGCCACTCAGTCTTGGAGGGGTTGAGTCTGAGCCTATTTCTCCCCATCCAGATCCGCACGGCCTCCAGACATGAGGACATCACGTCAAGTGCATCTTTGGGATGGTCCGGGGTGAAGATGTACAGCTGAGTATCATCAGCATACTGATGAAACTGCACCCCGATGCATCCCAATGCATCAAGTCACTGGATGATCTCACCCAGCGGCTTCACATAAATGTTTTACAAAAAGGGTGAGAGGACCGACCCTTGCAGCACCCCACAAACAAGGCGCCTCAAGGTTGACCTCTGACCCCCCACCAACACAGACTGCATATGGTCAGAGAGGAAGGAGGAGAACCACTGCAACATGGTGCCCCCTACACCTAACCCCTCCAACCAGTGCAGCATGATACCATGGTCAATGGTATCAAAAGCCGCTGAGAGGTCTAATAGGACCAGGACAGAGGAACAACCCCTGTCTTGGGCCCTCCAAAGATCATCCACCAATGTGACCAATGCCGTTTCTGTGCTGAACCTGGGTCTGAAGCCCGACTGGAACGGATCCAGATTTATATTTAAAGTTCAGTAACATACTTGGGGAAAAAAAACCTGATTTACCAGATCTGTTATAATCAGGAGACCAGAACAATGGTTTCTTACCAGCTGTAAGACAAAAAGAAGCTGGAAGGATATCTTCCTTCGTCAAGTCTTTTTTTTTTTCCAGGTTTTATTGAATTTGCGTATAATTGTAAGTTAAATAATTTTTCACACTTCAAAAAGAAGAATGAAACATGCAGTATTTCTTCTGACATTAAAAATTAGATTAGCTAAATGTTCAAAGCCTTGGAAGCTTTCTTGGACAGAAGTATAAAACTTTCACTGCCTTGTTTCTTCCTACCAGTTATGAGTTTATTCTTTTTGGTTTTTCCTTGTTCCTTTTTATTTCTAATGTTCCAAAAAAGGCAGGAGGCATTTTATTTCTGAAAAGAACTGTTGTTTCCCTGCATTCACTCTTTTGTGTTTCTCATTTTCTTCTAGATTAGGCCAGGCTGGTTACATCCCATGACTAATATAAACTTGACCTGATTGGCAGATATTAAGTTTACTTTGTTATACATGAGTTATTCATCCAAGGGTATTTTTAGACTACAAGATTACATTTGTTCACTAATAAGCACTCCAGCTTGTCCTTTAATCTTCCTATCATTTTGTTCAAGAGCTGATATGTAAAATTAAATTAATTGGACTAAATCCTCATTAGAAGCTGTATCTTCTGATGTAGGACCCATTTTTTAATTCTAAAAGAATGGGTCCCCATCCCCCCCCCCAGTCCAGGTAAATTTTGTTTGTTTGCACTTGGTTCTCCCACGTAGACTTGTACTTATCACAGAATCATAGGATTGGGACCAGCCCCCCTATCCGAGGCAGAAATCCTCATGCCTTTCCAAAACAAATGCCGGTCCATCCTTTGCTTTAAAAAAATCCAATATTAGAGATTGAGTGACTCAGGAAGGAGACTTTTCCATTGCTTACTATCTCTGATAAGCAAGAAGTTCCTCCATATTTCAACTTTGAATCTTCCCTCTGTAAGGCTTTCATCCATTTTTCTGTATGCCTATGTAAGTCCTAAGTTCATGCAGACAGATATTTAATTAGGGTAATTATCATAGTGGAGAATATAGTTAACTCAAGGTTGAGTTGTTGGATATTCTGAAAGATAAACATTTTCAAATAGGTATTGTCTGAAATTAAAAAATAATGTTCTAGACAAGACATCCATCTTAATCAAAGAAACTTTCCCCAACAGTGACAATTGAGTTTAACATGTGTTTTTAAATTTTCATTCCAAGTCTTAACATACAATAGTTATTTTGAAACAACATACAATTCATGTTTGTCATACTAATACCCAAGTATTTTCTCTTGTTCCCAAACTTAAGACCTGTTTTATTCATCAGGTCTGTTTGATCTTGTGTCTTCATGTTTTTGTCAACATCGTTGTCTTTTGTTTGATGATCTTAAAAATCTGCAAGTACACCAGATTCTTTTAATTTTCCATCAAAATTTCAGCTCCCTTTAAATGGTCCTTCAAGACAAGCACCAAGTCATCAAAAGCTCTTCGCTTATAAGTTTCTTTTTTTAATCTGTATGCCCTTGATCCTTTCATCTTGTCTTATGTCTCTAATTCAGTATTTCTGAAGCTGAAATAAACAAGAGGAGACAATGACAACCTTGCCTTGTTTCTTTTTGTATTTCATATGGTTTAGGTAAATCTTCATTAACTATTATTTGTTCCTTCTGTGAGGTGTAAATTGATTGTGCCAGATCAGTTCAAAATAGGACATATAGGTGATCATGACTGAGAAGCCAATATGGTTTGTGGTCTTAGTCCTGGCTTAGCCAGGTCTACTGGTGTGGACCTAGCTTCTCCCAGCTGAGTTATGAGAGCAAACCAAGCCAAGAAAAATGGTTGGGGAGGTGATGTAACTGTGATCCATAAATATCTCTCATCTCCTTTCCAAATATACCTGTCAGAGAACTGATTTATGGGGAATGTATGTATGTCAATATTAAGACCAGGCATTAGCTAAGATTCTGCTGTTATATTCACTATCTCTGGCTGAGCCAAGTATGCAGGCTTCCAATAGCATGTTGGGGACCATGAGGTTTATGGTCCTGTGTGGCTACTTTTCTGGAATAACTCAGGACAAATACCAGCCATAACAACCATCATACACTTACATACACATAGGCAATCACACAACATTTTCTGGCGACCCTTTAAAGCAGCTGCAACTTTTCCCAGGATCATGTTTTATTTGGAGTTGCTGATAATAGGAGCCCTCTTTCCCCTTTGAATCCAAACTCCTGCACAACTTTAAAGCTTTCTAATATCTCAAAGTCATTCAAATGAAGTCAACATATAAAGCAGAAAGAACTTTGTCATGTTGTGGATTAGTTCTATTTTAGGCACAAAAAAAATTGAGGTAGGAATAAATGCTCAACTGTATTCTTAGCAGGACTATGGTGCTCTCCAGATTCAAAGGGGAAAGATGTTTCAGACTATGGACTGTATCATTTCCTAGCAAAATATCTGTTTAAATTAGGGAACTGGTGATAGATGTGACATGCAAATCCACTTGAACTCTAAGAAACCTTTTCCCTTTCAAATCTAGACTGTTTTGCAATTCTTATTAGCCCTAAAATTATCAGTATTAGTAATTTTATAAAGTATTAGTAATTTTATAAAGCAAACCATACGCACTATGAGTAGAATGTTTAATGTAACACAGGTAGTCCTCAATTTATTATCATAATTGAACTTGGAATTATGGCCATAAGTCGTGGCAACCATGTGACCAGAAGTAATTTTTTCACCTTAAATGAACCCATTCATTCGAATGGGTGTTTTTTACCGGAAACTGGCAAAAATTATTGTGAATCGTGGTCTTATGAATGTGGAATGTCAAGCTGAGATGCCTAACGTGGTCATGTGACCATGGGGGTGGGTAGGAGTGGCACAATCATTTCCAATGGCCTGAAGTGCTTTATGGGCCACAAAGCACCTATTCTGTGGCTATCAAAACTTCAAACAGTTGTAAAAAGATTGGTTGTTAAGCAACAACTAGCTGTCTGATCAATTTGTTAAAATGGTTGTGATTCAAAACACCACCATTGTTGTCATTTCCAATTGATGCCAATGTTATTTCTTATTATTATTTAGCTGTATCTTCTGATTAGGGGTGGGTTCTAAACTTTTTAAAACCGGTTCTGTGGGCGTGGCGTATTTTGTGGGCGTGGCTTGGAGGTCATGTGACTGGGTGGGCGTGACTAGCTGGTCATGTGACCGGGTGGTCATGGCTATGTGTATAGGGACTACTCAGAGAGCTAAAAAAAGTCATTTCTGACAAGTCCTCGCACTTTTGATTGGTCCTCACACTTACGACCATCCTCACATTTATGCCCGTGCAGCATTCTTAACAACCATGTCACTCATTTCACAACTACTTTCTTCACCATGGTAATAAAATAGGGCAAAAAACGTAAAATGTGAGGACAGTCGTAAATTCGAGGGCTGGTCAAAAGTGCAAGGACCAGTCAAAAATAACTTTTTCAGCCCTCTGAGTAGTCCATATGGACTACCCAGAGGCCTGAAAAAAGTGATTTCTGACAGGTCCTCGCACTTTTGACTGGTCTTTGCACTTATGACTGGTCATCGTTTATGCCCATTGTAGCATTGTAGCATTCTTAACAACCGTGTCACTCATTTCCGAGTCACTCATTTCACTCATTTCTCTTCGCCATGGTGACAAGATAGGGCAAAAACGTAAAATGTGAGGACAGTTGTAAGTTTGAAGACTGGTCAAAAGTGCAAGGACCAGTCAAAAATAACTTTTTCAGCCCTCTGAGTAGTCCATATGCATAAAAGGATACAGCAATAGAGAAGGATGAAGGAAGGGAAGGGAAATTGGAGTAGGAGTGAGGATAAGAGAGGGAGGAAGAGAGGAGAAGGAGAAAGGAAGAGGAAGTAGGGAGGAGAAGAAGAGAGGGGGAAGAGAAAGTAAGAAAGAAAGAAAAGAGAGAGGTGGTAGGTTTGAGGAGAAAGATTGCTGTACAATAAAAAAGATGAAAGAGAAGAAAGGCAACCCCAAACAAATATAATATAAAGATATTAAGATAAAGAATGAATTGTTAAACTTTAAAGAATAAAAGAGAACAAATATGGATAAATAGCAGTAATTGGAAACACACATACAAACATACAATGTATTTTCTTTGAACAGAGTATTTGGCCGGTTCACAAATTTAAACAGTGTTTAGTCATTTCAATTAAATTTACAATTTCTATATTTCCTTTTTGCCATATTTATTCCTCATCTATTTTTTTAAAAAACCAATATTACCCTTCATCCTCATCTCTAATCTTAATCAAATTCAATTTTTCCCTTCTATTCTGTATTATACCTCTTCCCATTGTCATCTAGTTTTATATCCATCCTCACATTGGTTAATTATGTAATTATGTAATACAGTTGTTTAATACAAATTCAACATTTTAATATAAATCAGTTAGTTATATAACTATCTTTTTTGTATATTAATCAATATGAACATGAATATTCCAATTATTTCCATGCAATCCAATTTCTTAAAATCAATTAATTATATTTACCAATAATAATAAACCAAATAATTTCCCCCATATATTCCTCCAAACCACAACTTAACCATTTCTGTTTTCAACACAAAATACAATTAATAGTATCTCCATTATTACAGTTCCCTAGTTAAATAGAGCTTTTTTTCTTCTGAGTTTTAAAACCTTGACCTCTCCTCTTTTGCCCTAAATTTCCCATTGTTTGCAGTTTTGCACCTACCTTTTTTGGTGAGGAAAAAGAAAAAGAAATCTCTGTCTGCCTCATTTTGTCACATTGTAGCAAAGACCCTGCTTTACTTTCAGTTTCGCTTTTTCAGCATAGCTAGGGGGAAAAAAATCTGCTCCAGCACTGTTTGCAGCTAGCAACAGAACCCTGAGCAAAACAGCTTAAGAGCAAATCATCTGAGAGTCTGGAGGCTGAGCTAATCAACTTGTGCTAATTAACCTATGCTGAAGCTGAAAGGTGCTGTTTTTTCTATTTTTGCAGGCACCGGTCTACTCATTTGTTTTCTTTTAACACTGATTAGCTGTAGGGCGGCCCTTTGAAGCCCTGTGGCAAGAGTTTAAACAGTTTTTTTTTTCCCTCTAGCCATCAACTGGGACTCAGGAGGAAACAATAGATTGGGAGTGAGCGGGGTAAGCGAACGGCGACTGGGGCCGGGAACTGGTTCGGGGGGCATGGCCAGCCAATCTTATTACCAGTTCTCCAAACTATTAGGTTTTTTTACTACCGGTTCTTGGAAACCAGTGCGAACTGGGAGCAACCCACCACTGCTTCTGATAAAGGAAATTATTAAATAAGTACCTCTGATAGATTTCAAAGCATTTCTATCTATCTATCTATTTATTGGATTTATATGCCGCCCTTCTCCAGAAGGACTCAGGGCGGCTCACAAAAATAAGAAACAGAAAATACAAAAGTTAAAAGACAAATTAAAACAGAATATCCAATAAATAAAGTTAAATGTGGGAATACAAATTCAAATTTAAGATTTAAAAATATAAAAAAAACTACAAAATCAGTATAGAATCAGCCCAGGCCCATCACTCAAGGGACTTGGCAAGTGTTCTGGGTCTTTTGCTACATGATTTGCCTGTTATCTGCCTGGTTTGCAGCTGTGAATAGCATGAATAGAGATCCCCCAGGTATCTCTATCGTGATGGTTTACTTTCTTTTGCTGTGGAAGGAAACTGTGAGAAGAGTAGAGGAAGCACTTAGCGCATCCAGAGAAGCCATGTCTTGCCATCTTGCTTAGCCTTTGTGAAGCTGTATCTGGGCAATAAGTAGGTAGGTCAAATGAGCTTGCATTTGCACATACTATGCTTCTAGTGTGGGTACCTGATGGGAAAGGATTGATTCGCCCATTTCAAAGCTGAGGGGCAACAGTTACCGCTGCTGATCTGCAGCAGTTGTTTCTGCCGTTGGAGCTGCCTTTATGCCAGGTTTTATTTTGCTTTCATTATTGCAAAGCACATTATCCCTCTCCTATTGCTGTTGGCACAGCAGGGCAGAGGGAACATCATAAGAACACAGATGATAGTTACCACAGTGAATGGGTAGTTTAGTGGTGGATGAACTAGGCATCTCTTTGATTGCAATGTTTTGCAAAGTGCCAGTTGCTTCTTTTAGATCTCTAGGATTGGCTTAACAGGGAAGAGTGCAGAAGAGAGGTGTGACCTACCCAGCCTCATACCTGGCTCTCTATTCTTCTTGTATCAGGCACTATAGGGGAATTGCAACTTCCAAATCTTCCTTTTGTAGCACACTTCAGTTTTTAATGTCCAAATCTTGTTTTGTACAGAAAAGCAAACAGATGCTATTTTTCTTAGGTAAGAGATGAAATATGCATGTGTGTGAAGGTATAAGAAGCAGTATGCTTCTATTCTGAGGAAGAGAACTTACTTCTGAGTAGACACGGATTTTACAAGGAGACTTTAATATCCTTTGGAGGACAGCATGGATTTAAAAAAAAAAGAAAGAGGTGCTTATAGTCTTTTTCACAAAACAGTTTATTCATTTCTTCTTATGGAACAATATCCAATCACCAATGTTTCTCCCAAAGGCAGTAGCTGGCCTTCTGTTCGAAAGCTGAACTGAGATAGTATTTCAAATCAATGTTTCCCAAATTTACAAGAAAATTACCCCGGGATATGATCTTTTTGCTCAGAGTTGGGAGCCACCTAGGCTCTAAGATTGGTGGCTATATTAATGTTTTAAATAAATAAACAAATTTACCATAATTATTGTTACACTTTCTCTTCAGGACACATGCTAGGTAAACTCTTGAATTATTGGTGCAAATTAAATTGGCCAATACTTGAAAGAAACATAATTTTTTTATTCTTAAAATGGGCTACCAAGAATTCCTGGACATTATGTTCAATAGATTTCCCCCCTTACTTTAATTGTCTACTTCACATTTCTCTGTCTACTAATTCACTGCTTACCCATTTTGATATGCTATTGCAATGGTAATAGTTACCTCATGCTCTTTAAAATGGCCACCAATGCAATATAAGTTCCTTTAAGTAGCTGTCAGAAGAACATGAAATTTCTAGAACATACAAGAATTACTTCATCCTAAATCAGTATAATTCAGTTCCAATTCAGGCTGTTTGCCCCTAGGAAACTTTCCAAAAAAGGACATAGTGGGAAATAGGTGTTTTCCCCCTTCTCTTTTGGCACTATAAGTATTGATCAGAAGTATATTGCTTCCAAACATCTGTATGGGTTATCCATGGTCATAATGTAATAATGGTGTGTTTGATGAATTTTGGTAAATAATGTATTGTTCAGATGGCTGAATGGTGATACAGATGACTGTTTTATGGTTGCTAGTGTAAATGGATCCACAATACAAATGTTTAGTGCTGGAATTAAAAAAAAAGAGTTAAGGAAATCAAGAACTTTTTTTCATTTATAAAGGAGCAGTAGTACAATGTGGCAAGGATAGAATGCAGGTGAAGAGCGAAATATACATTTAATCTCATCCACAAATTGGGTCAGATCAGGCAATGAAATGCCATTTTGCATACATACTTTGAAAACTAATATTTAAGAGTACTTTTCTTGCTTTATCTCCTTTTGTGTTTCTGAGGATAGCAATGGCTTCTAGAGAGCTGGAAAAATTCTGGTATGCTATAAAGTTGATCCCTGGTTACAGATTGAATTGTCCTACCCTTTTTTCCCCAAAATAAGACATCCACTGATAATAAGCCCAATCAGGCTTTTGAGTGCATGGCAATAAGGCCAAGCCCTTATTTCAGGGTTCAAAAAAATATAAGACGGTCTTATTTTTGGAGAAACAGGGCATTAGAATCATAATTATTGATGTACTTTTATTGTGCATCTTAATAAATTGTTTGTTTGGTAATTCAGATAGCATTTTATATGATTATTGCCTGATTATAAGGTCTTTCTAGGAAGAGAAGGAAGTTGGGTATTTTCATTGCTGGTTTTTATATTCAATAGAATAACACATTCTTTTATTATTCAAACATAGCTCATTTCTTGCTGGTTTCAATAAGATTTTTAATAAATATGTAAATCTAAAAATTAATTTACTGCATATGCTTGGCAGCATGATGTTCGAGCTGACAAAAGTTTGATGGATTGTAAAATTATCCCCTTAAAAATCATCAGTCATATAAACAGAATGTATCAACCTCTGGTAATTTTACAGCTTTTTCTTCATCTTATCTTCTCTTAGGAACTCACTTAAAATTGATTATAACGCAATGTATTTTTGGACCCATAATTCATTCATAGATTAATTAGATTTTAGGTTAATATCCTATCATCATTTGGGACAAGAGCCAAGAAAGTTTTTTTCTAGTTGTTAGAGAGCTGCAGAGGAAAAACCTTGATTACTGTTCCCGCCTGGTTTCAACTACCAGAACTGACCGCTAATCAGATTCAAACCACATAAAATGAAATAATCTTCAGGGTATTTATTTTCTACTTTTCTGTTACAATATTAAGAGCCATTAACTGATTTACCTGGAAACAGTAGCACTAAAAAACCAATTTGTCTTATAATTATTCTGATTTTATCCTTTTGCCATTATCAAGACAGCCACAAACTCATAGGGAGTTTATTATTTTGACTATTTTTAAATACATGGAAGGGTATCGCATCTGTTTCAGTTGTGGAAACAGTCTTCATGAATGTAGGAGTGAATGCAGCTGCAAAGTCCTGATAAAATTAATTTTGGGAAGCATCACTCCATGCATATATTTTACTAACTACGTCCTGAATAGATATGCAGAAGAAATAGCAAAATAGAACATTTATCTGAAAATTGTACATTTGTATAATTGTACATTTGTCATGTTCCCAATTGTTTTGGCACTTAAATGGAAGTGTGGCTATCACAGCTTGCATATAATAGAGACTATCTACTCAAATATGTTACTGAGCAGGCAAAGAGGCCATATGAGCATTAAATTGGATAGAATGCAAGATCTTCAAATGCCCATGTCAGGGAACCTTAAATTGTGGCCTCTGTGCTGGAATAATTTTAATTTGTTATTGTTTTGGGAACCTGTTTGTACATACGATTTATAGCAGCATTGGAATATTGGACTGGATAACAAAATTATCCTCAAAGTCAAAGGAAATTATATAACAAAGCCCAATGTTTTGCTCTTTTAGGCCTTTTCTGATGGCTGAGCAAATATACTCTCCATCCTCCCTTGAGTTGGCCAGGAATTATTCTAGTATAATACTTGTTCTACTGACTGCCCATATTACCAATATTACTTCAGTTATAACAATGCTGGTGTTTATCTTGATATTGCATGTACAATGTAAGATCAACAAAGCAATTGAATAGTTCTCCAAATTTGCTGGCCTCTTTCTTTTGCACTTACTGGTTGATGGGGAAAACATCTGCCAAACACAGATGTTGAGGCTCCTTCTTTTCCAGAACAGTTGGTCATAACCCGAATCACAAGCAGTTCTTTTATATAGGACTCTCTTGCTTTTCTTTCTTTATATAGACAACAGATGCTGACTTCCAGATTCTTCTCAGCTCTGAGGCAATTGGAGTGGGGTGGGGGCTTGGTCCTATAGTTTCTGTGTTATTTCATTCTACTATACTATTTTGTTGTTACAGTATTTTACTGTTATGCTAATTGAAACCCCAGCAAGTAGTTTTCTTTATGTGTCATGCAGTGTTCTCTCCATCTCTTGAGGGAAACGACAGCAGAATGGCAACAGATAAGGTTGACTGGAGGGGAGAGGACATGCCCTCATCAGGCTGGAACGGCCAATAAGTGCCTCTCTAATCTTGCTTGCTACTGTTCACCTGACTTTCCCTCTGACATATTGAGTAGCAAAGCATAACAGATTTTGCACATTTTGAGGCAACCCTTGATGTTATTGGAATAAGGAGGAAAGTGCTGGCATAATTTAAACTTGTTTCCCTCATGGGCAAGGGCAATGTCATGAAGATACAGCATGAAGATGATTAGACATCAGTCAGAAAAGGTCTTGGTAGCATTTCCTCCATAAAAAGTAATTCCACCTCCCCCACCACCTCCGATAAAACAATCCAATACAGGATATTCCAAAGACAGAGTCATCTCTAAACATTCTCTCTTTTTGGAAAGCATTCTTCTGTCAGGCATTCTTATATGCTGTATGTACGGTAGACTAACATATAGAATATGGGGAAGGGGGAAGGAAGGAAATACTAGGTTTTATTTCTGTTCTTGATCACTTCTGAATTATTTCAGAGATCTTCCTTTGCACACCTCCAGTTGTAGATATGGGCATTTATACTTTATCAGGTACTAGAAGGAGCAACTATTGGAAAGAAGGCAGAAAACTCAGTGAATTCCTCTATTTTGGACCAATCATGACCTGTTTTGGTGGTATCCCCCCCTCTGGTCTGGAAAAAAACGGAAGCGCTCAGAATGATAATAGCATTGCTGACAGATTATCCCCACAGTGTATACTTTTAAAATTCGTTATAAAGAGTTCATATTCATGTTGGGATTACGGAAGGGTATACAATTTTATAAAAAGCAGGTTTGCATTCAAATGTTTATATTGTAGGTTGTTATTGACTAATTATAGTAGAGTTTTAAAGCTTTAAAGCCTTATAAAAAGATCCAAGTAGTATCTGCAGATAGACCCACAGTTTTAAAATTGACCAATAGGGGAACATAATACTTTCGGCAAATATATATATTTTTTAAAAAAAAAAAAGAAAAACCTTCAGAAATGTATTTCTAAGATGAAGAGAGATTTGGTTTCTCAGGGATAGAAGACCTGCAGCCAGATATAAAGAATGCTAACATTGTAATTCAGTATCTGGAGACCAGTGGTGAGTTGCTACCAGTTTGCCCCGGATTGGGCAAACCGGTGATGGCGGGTGGCTCTGCCTACCTGCCCAAATGTCTTTGCACAGCTTCTGTACATGTGCAAAAGCATCGCGCTCGCACACGCCCACAAGCAAACTGGTAGCAAACAAATTTGAAACCCACTACTGCTGGAGACCCATAGGGCACTTCCTCATAGACACTCACACATGAACATGTGCACCTATACACATATTTCCACAAGTGCCTTTAACATTGCCGCAGAGTTCTGCATCGTCAGTCTCCAGACAATAACTCTTGCAACTGATAGTGTACGCTAAAATTGGCATGCAGTAAGTCCTTCCATCCCCCACCCCAAAAGTAAATGCTCAATTTAAGCATAGTGAAATGGTAGCATAATGTAATGGAATCACAGCTTTCACTTTGGCAGTTTTTAATTTTTTTAAAAAAAAATATTAATTTATATGCTGCACACCCTGTTAGCCAAAGCAACTTGATGAAATTAGTGAAAAGGTAACAAGCTAGCATTGAGTGTTGACTTAAGCTGGGTAGACAGAACCCCAGAAGGCAGGCTGAAGCGAGACTGGTGCCGTGGGAGACACCCTTCCCACATCTCATTTTCTCTTGCACTACAACTGTATTAGAAAGCTGTGCACTGTATTACTGAATTCTTACAAATGCTGCCCATAGTAGTTGCATAATAGTTTAAAACATTATTAAAGACTCCCATGAAATTTGTACATTGATTAATTCAGATGTTTCATATAGTTGGCATGCACCAGCACATCTCAATAACATTTTTCTTTAAATTTATTGTTCCCATGCAGCATGTTTATCAAGTCTGTATATAAATCTTGTATTTACCCCTCCGATATATTTAGATGCATACTGTCTCGTGATTACAAATTGTTCTTCATGGGTGGGTCTGTGTGTTTCTCAGTCTCAGGTCCTCTACCAGAGATCAGGGTGTTTGAGGGTTCTGCTTGTTCCTAGCACTGCTGGGAACTCTTTTGGACAGAGTGTTCTGATGTCATTCTTGGGATCTGTTGGAACCACTCTCCCAACTTAGGAGTCATAGTCCAAAGTGCTCCTACCATCACTCTGGGACCACTTTGGCCTTTACAGTGCTTCCTTCAGGCCCTTCTCCAGTTTCTCACACTCCTTCTTTCTGATGTTGCTGTCACTTGGCACTGCTATATCACTACTTCCTTCCTCTGGCCCTTGTCTACTCTCACAATGCCTGATTGATTGGTCAATATCTTTCTGTTTATGTATATCTGGAAGTCGATAGGATCTTAGCTTTTTTATTCTCCATAATCTTTTGTGAGATCTTCTATCTAGACCTAGGAGAGTCTAGCTCATATTCTGTAACCAATGCCAGCTATTTGGTTGTGTTAATATAATATAATATTCATATAATATAATATATGAATATAATATTCCTGCTAACTATGTGTTGGACTGTCTCTGAGGCATCTCTGCAGAACTTGCATTTTGAGTCATGTCTAGTGTGATAGTAGTAGTAGATCCCTACTTCTATGGATCTGGGGTTTAGTACTTATTCTTATTCTGCTATGATCAGTACTTCTGTACTATCTTTTAGTCCAATCCTTTCCACCCACTGGTAGGATTACCCAGTGTCTACTATCTCAGCAATCCATTGACGGTACATCCCATGCAGGGTCTTGTCTTGCCATGGCACTTCTTCTGATTGATCTTCCTCCCACATCTACTGCTGTTTAGGCATTCTCTCAGCAGCTCATCTTTGGGTGCCATCTTGTTGTTATAGTCCTGGTATATCTTTTTCTCAGGCAATGTAAAATCAATTTAAGATAATATAGGTAACGTGGTAATAAAAACACAGAGTAAATATTTTTATTAAGTTTTGCCCAAATAGGCATTCCACTTCTGTACTATATTCAGATTTCATCCATGTCAGTGGCTTTGACATTCACCACAACCTGACTGCTCCCTTTTCCCCTAGTGTACAGTCTCTGGATATTGGACATGCGGTGGAAATCTCCATACATTGTAAGGAGCTTCCAAATCTTTGGCAGCTTCCATGATCTTTGGCCAGCTCTCTATACCAATAGGGTATCTGAGGACTGGAAGAATATACATGTTGATAGCATGGATCTTGTGCTTCCTACTGAACTGGCCCTTCAAGACCTGGCTGATTCTTTGGTGGTATTGGATGTTGCTATGTATCTCATGGTCCCATTTGACTGTGGTATCTCTCACTCGTGTGAGTTACCAAAGTATTTGTAACTGCTTGTGTGTCCATTATGTGACCCATTAGTATATATATTTTAACATAATACAAATCAACAGAAACAGTATGAAAACAAGTCAAAACATTCTAATAAAGAAAGCACAGAGCACTGCTTGGGAGGAATGCTGTTGACAGAATTCATTATCTGAATGAACTGGAGCATCCCAATAGTATTAGACTTGTAATATACTGAATGTAGTACAGAAGTGGAAAGCCCATTAGGGCAACACTTGATAAAAATATTTACTCTGTGTTTTATTACCATTTTACCTGTATTATCTTAAATTGATTTTACTTTGCCTGATAAGCAGAATGAAAGAGGATGTAAGTGTATGCTATTCCCTGAATGTTATTCCATAAAAAATGCTGATTTAGAGATGGATATTGCAGAATTCATTTGAAATCTCAGATATTATACAAAAGCAGGAACAGCAATAAAATTTCAAAGTAGCTTTTAACATTTTTGGCGGCTTATACTATTTGATATTTAAAAGCCGATACAACTTAAGTAGGTATAGATTTTAATAGAGGCTCATATTTTAAACATACTTTATTTATTTGATTTTAATGCTTAAATATCCTTTTGTTAATTATTCAGTGTGGTTTATAGAAATTAAAACACTGGGGTGAGTTCAGACTTTTACTGGATCCGTCAGGGAGAAAGGGAAAAGCTCAATCAGTTCTTGCCAATTTCTGCAAATGAGGGTACTAACTATGTTAGGCCAAAACAGAATTAGGGAAATGGCAAACTCTCATAAAAATTATAGAGCACTCTCTTGAATGGCACAAGAGACAATACAGGGGGAGAAAGGAACTGGCAAAACTCAATTCCTCTCCCTTTTCTATCAGAGAGCATCCACTGCAGTCCTGTTACTTGAGCCCTCCCACTCACCAAAAAATTACCCTGGCTCTGGTTAAACGAATAAGCGAATCTAAATGCATCAATATTCATTCATTCAAATAAAACCATTAAAAAAACCCCAAAGCTAATAAGAACAAAATGTTGTATGACTATATTGTAAACTGTCACATTATTCAGAGGTATAAACCAAAAAACACTGGAACACCTTCTCTTTCCCTGCCCCTCCTTCATATCCTTCCCCTCACTGACCCCATTTGTGCCACTCTAAACAATGGAAGCTATGTCATGCAGGGCTTCAGTGTAAACTCCAAAATATTCATTACAGACTGAGCAACAAAGCCTCCACTATTCAAAAGAAAACAGTAACTGACAAATATTTCAGAAAACCTGAGCTTCAGAAGAGGGAACAGAAAGATGGGTTGCATAAAACTGCCTTACCAAGTCATTGCACTCTGTTCAGAAACTTTAATGCATTGGTGATGTAATTCCGGGCAGGTTTACTCCGTTAAAAGCTTGGGTCTCAGATAAGAGTGTATGGGATAAATGAATAGAATGGAATATAAAACTCTGCATGTTTATTCAAAACTATCTTCTACTGTATGAAGTGGGGTAACATCTTATTCTACAGGCAAGTTCTAAATCTTATTTGGGTAAAATCAGAAGTGTTAACCACAAACTCTGCTGTTTCTAATGAATTTAGAGTCTACATTAAATTTTTATATCTGGTCAAATACAGAAGATTATATTTCCTACATAGTATTTTGCTATCTGGTATTTTGTATTTGCTACAGAGTATTTTATCATTACCTTCATCCTCATCATAATCACTAGGTCATGTTATTGTTTGCCAGTTAGAGTAACTTAGTTTCTTCCCCAAGTATAGTAATCCTCTAACCTTATTTTTACATACTTTTACTTTCATCTTCCAAAATTCTGCTCTATATCCCAAATCTATTCTGGGCAAACCTCACAAAGTCTCACAATAGATAGCAGGGTGCCCAGGGCAAAAGTCCACTTTATGAATGGATGCCAGTTCTACCAGGAGATAGAACTGGATTACAGTTCTTTGTTTTTAAACGAAAATGGTTCATTGCTTCAGCACCTTTCTTTCATGTTATTGAAACAATCAAAATTCAGGTGATTGAATTTCTCAATTTCACAGCTTCGTTCATCAGTAAGTATTTTGTTTAGGCTTAACAGATAGGATCCATTCAAAGCAGATACCAAAGAGTCATTTTCTCTCATGCAATTCATTATTCCCTACTCCACCCCAGCAAAAATTGGCCTTGAACTGTGTGTGGGAGATTGTTGTATTTTTTTCTGCAACCATAATGTCAAGTAACATAAAGAGTTTTTTTTTTCTTTGTAGAGTTTTATTAAATGATAATGCCTTAGATGAACATAATATAAGATACTTCAAAATATAAACAGTTTTCTTTTAAAAATAATGGTCAAATCAATTTCACAAACACTTCATATTTTTTCTTCAGGCAGAAAAGCCCTCTCATTATTTATCTTAAGAGTGTGATAGAGTTCTGTGGAGAAGAATACTGTCTGCTTCAGGAAAAATAATCATGGGATTTTTGCTCAAGCAGCAAAAGAAAAAAAAAGATTAATTATTTCAAAAATTATCCTATGTTCAAAAAAGAAAAAATTTCCCAGAATATATAAGGAAAATAAAGTCCTTACTTACTATTTAAGGTTACATTTTAAAGGGAGAAAAAGTTTGAACACTGTCAGCTATAATATTCAGTTTGATGTTTCCATGAGATGATTTTACAATTCCTATTGTGAAGCTTTTCTCATCCACCATGCCCTTTATTTAATTTAGCTAAATGAAATCTCAAGACTATGTCATTAAAAAAAAAAAAAGACCTAACCGAGGAGTGATGCCAAATTTTGGACAACTATGGGATTCAGGAATGATGAATGCAGAGAAGCGTGGATAGCAGGTCTAATTATACATAATTATACTTTCTCATAGTTACTAGCATGTAGTAGAGGCAACTTGGAATAGAAGTAACTGACAGGCAAAAGATAATGAAGGAGAAAATAAACTACCGGTAAGCTGCATGAAAATCAAAACATTTTCAATGGTCTCCCACCTCTGAAAAATAGATAATATTAGCCTGTTGTATGCATTATCAGGTATCTAGTTTATGGAATTGACAAGTAACCCAATTTTACTTTTTGTTCAAATAAATTATTCAGCAAAAATGAGCAGGAAAGATATCTTGATTGTGCACAGTAGCAGCATACAAAGGTATCAATAATAAAAAGGGCTCTGTAATGCTCATTATCCATAGTTTTCTTCTCTCCCTTTTAATAAGTAACCACTTTCAAATGAAAGAGAAAAAATGTAAGAGCCTGACTGGAAGGGGTAAAGAAGTTCTCTTCTGTCTTATCTGTGGATCAGGCAAATGGTCAGAAGGTTCCACCCATTCTACAGCATTTTATTCTGAGCAGATCTATGTAAGATTGTGCAACACAGCGGAATCATTAGATGTTATGAAGATATGATTTGGGGATGGGCAGGAGATTGTCCAAAGCAGCCTGATAGGCTGGATTAGTCTTAATCCCATTTTCAACATTTAGAAAACAGTGGATTCTAATTGGAAATCAAAACCACTACTTTTCCACATTCCTGATATCCAACTTTCCAAAAAGACTAAGTGCAATTTATTATCAACTACATTAGTGAAAAAAGATATCTGACTTGTAGTATTGTTTAAATTGACTTCTAATATTTAGAAATTTTTTGTTAACCACAGAATATTTTTTGGAAAATGAAAAAAAAAAAAAAAACCCTGAAAACCCTCTCAGCTGTTATGAAATGTGTTCAATATGAATTGTTTACTCCCACCAATAATTTCTGAAACATCTAACAGTGATAAATTATTAAATTACCATGATAAATAGTATGGATTATGAGTTCATATTGATTGATTAAACAAATAGAGGTATCTTGAAGATTTAACATTTGAACAGCTTGGAAATTATTCCACCATGTTTTTATTTTATCTTTTTAATTAGAAACAAGCTTTCTTCTGATCAGGGATTAGGTGTGAAATGAAAAACTAGTTTGGGTTATACAGTTATAAAATTGATCCTGTTGAACTGTATTCAATTCCCATTCCAAAGCAGCAATTTGTACTTTACATTTTTCTTTTTCTCTGTTGAATCATTTTGAAGGCTTATTTTGTGACGAAGAGAAAGCTTTTTATTTTTTTTATTTTTTTAAACTAATCTGAACCCAACTGATCTTTGCATATGACTCAAAGGAAGATGTTACTTCTTATGATTAACAGCTAATACGATTGTTTCAAATTGGTGCTTATTATAAAGTGAATAAAAATAACTTACTTCACTACATAATAAAATTGAATTCTGTTCATGCTGCACTTCTTAACATGAGGCAAAAAGTACAATCAATCATTTCAAAAATAATCCTTATATACTGTATACATTGTATACAGTGTTAACTACTCTACAGGTTGTATAATAACATAAGGATATCTTGTTAAAGTACTTTAGTGTGCACTTTCCATTGTGGTTCCATGAACGTTTTATTGGTTTCATGCAAGTGGATATTCTTCTCATGGTGCCTCATGAGAAGGTCCATACTCCAACCTATCACAATTCCCTTCCAAATCAGAGAGTAAGCAACAGCAGTTCCATAAATTTAAATTTCCATGTAGAGAACCTGATCAGAGTTAAAGAAGCATAAAAGAGTTTTACATGTACAATTTTCTCTTATGGCCAAGGGTAAATAATTTGGAGGTAAATTTTAATATCTGATGAGGGTATTCTATACGTTTTGTTTTGTTTTGTTTTGTTTTGTTGTTTTGTTTTGATGAAAGAGGCATAGCTGACTTTTCACAGTAGCAATTTTTAAGGAGCCTTAAAACGGAAAATGTTTTATGGTAAAGACGTATAATAATTTTATAAAATAACATATTTATGAATGCTTAAATGATTATGAACCTGAGCTGTACATACGTCTTGTGATATCTCTATTCTCCAAATTCCTTCCAAGATAATTTTCAAATATATATTAGATAAATGGTGCCTCATTTCCATTGGGGATGGCATATAGGGGATCATAGGTTAGAAAGAGTGTCTGGGGGTGCTTGGACCCAGTTCAGGGATGGTGATGGTGGAGTTTTAATAGCATATGGAAAATTAAGAACTCAATATTTCAAGTATTGTTTGCAGGAGAAGGCTTCTGTTCATCTATTGTGGAGAACCCATCTTTTTTTTTCTCCAAACAGCCGTTAGGAATGGAGTATGATCTTTTGTGTATTTTAATATAGTTTCACACACATCTATGCCCTAATGAAAATGGATACAAAGTAAAAACAAAAAAGCATTTACTAACATTTACTGAAACATTCATACCTCCTTTACTATTTCTTCACTTAAATATATACTGCATAGCATATTAATGCTTTTTATTCTTTTTAGCTCAAGGAAAGAAATAACATGGGTGACATGTTATTTCAATACGCAGAAGAATAGAAATCCTTAAGCATATAAATTACGAAAACAATGTCATATGAGTAGACCATACTTTGAGCATCCTATTTGTTAGCTTTATATCCAGCCTTTTTTTCAAGGAGCTTAAGATGAAGTTTACAGCGTTTTCTCTTATAAATTTTCCCTTAACAATCATATGGGAGAAGTTACTCTCATACAATCAGAAGTGAGAGTCCTTGGATAAAGGTGGACTTGAAAGTGGGCTGCCCCATCTTCAGCTTACAAACCTTAATTATTACTTTGTTCTCCCCTCTGGAGGTGAGTTCAACATATGTGCAGGAGTACAAAAGTTGAAATAAGCTCATCTACCACTGGTGTACATCACTTTCTGATGATAGTAGTCATTTCTCATTTGGAGAAATATGTGTACATATTCAGGCAATGGATGAAAAAAGCATATAAAATTACTAATATTAAAGCATAGGGGCACTGTTGCATTCTTTGTTCTTCCCTTTCTTCCACAGTGGCTGCTTGAACATTTGGGAAATAAGCTAAATAATCTGAAGTTAGTCAAAGTCCATGAGTGAAGATCCAGATAATAATGATTTTCAGTCACTTCAGTAGGCCAGATTTGATCTGAACCAATGACCTAAAGGTTAAAGGCTCCATATACTATTACCAAATGTCTGAGCAATCAATTCCCAGGATACACTATGTATCTGATATCCTGCAAGGTGGCCCTTATCAGCAAGAAGAGGCACTGATTCACACTAAAAGTGCATTAGTAAAATAATGATTTAAACATGAGAACCTCTATTGCTGGCAGCTGAGATTAGTAATAGGGTCAGATGAAGTCTCATGAAGTTGATCTGAATGTTTAATATATCAAGTTAATTAGGTTTGATATATTGGATGTTGTTTTAATCTTTTTTTTATACCATTGCAAAAGCTGTTCCAGTGTCTACAAAATCATTAGCATATTTGTAATGAAGATAATCCCAAACCTGTATCTATATTTTTTTAGGAAAATTGAAATATTTATATTAATATCAAATTTAGATCAGGTAATCAGAATGCTTCCTGAAATAGTTAACAAAATTATTTCAAATAAACATCTCATTTCTGTATCTGTCAAAAGCTTTTCAGAATTCATAATACAGAAATAAGGAACTGTACAAAGGTTGAGATGGACAAAAGACAAAAGTAGAAACTAATCAGAGATTGGAAAGAATGTGACATGATCTGTTTCGGCTCAAAGATGATGTGTTGTTTTTGGCTTTTTCATAAATAATTGAAATTGCTACTTTATTTCACTGACATGAAAAAACTATTTCTATAATTTTATTCTGAACACCATTTTTAAGGAACAAGCAGAGATATAATTGAATTTATTTTTAAACTTATAATTAATTGCACATCTTTTGTAATCATCTGTCCATACGTATATTGAAGGTTGTATTATATTACTTCTTTATTCCAATGACAGGATGCAGACATTAATCTGCTTTGCAAATGAAATAGCCTTGTATATTAAAGTAAAAGTTATTTGACAGGGTCTTCCTGTTTAACCATGGTTTCACACGCATTTTAGATACCTGCCATTTTATACATAGAGCAGAATTTTCTTCTCAAAGACTTGTTACAAAAATGAAAAATCATGGATAGCAAATAAAATGATTACTACCTGGATAATTATTTAAAAAGAAATAGCACAGTACATATAATTTCCATCCCAGCACTTATTTATTTCACTAAATATCACTTCAATTAGAATAGAATAGAATAGAATAGAATAGAATAGAATAGAATAGAATAGAATAGAATAGAATAGAATAGAATAGAATAGAATAGAATAGAATTCTATTTCAATTATATCAATTAAGCAAAAGAAAAACACATTATCTTCAGAGTCTGTAAATCTCTTGTCAAACTCAAAAAATAAAGTTGATTTTTAGTCCTAAACCCATTTTCTCTATCTCTACCTTCAGGCTTGGATAGATAAAGGCCTCCTTTTCATCCTTGAAAAGCCAGAAGACATATTACTATAGAAACTAAGAGAAATGTTGAAAAGAATATGTTACCATCCAAAACTTAGTATAGTCTGCACAAAAACTACAATGTATTAAATATTTTTTATTTCAAGTTAGATATTAAATCTTTGTCCTTTTTTCACTACTGATAATTTTAATTTTAGATAATTCAGAATAATTTGTTACTTGATTTAATACTGTGAATTTTTTTATGAAATACACTTTCTCTTATTTCAATCAGGGGTGAAATGCTACTGGTTTGCTCCGGTTCGGGAGTGCGTGCAGTACACGCCAAAAGGACGCTTGGGAAAATAAGTAGAACAACCGGGGGGGGGGATCAGCTGTGGTGCGCGGTTTAGTTTCGCTAGAAAGCAGGAAATCCAGCTTTCTAGCAAAGCTAAACCGCGCAGCACAGGTGATCATCAGATTGTAGCTTTTTTTTAAAAAAAATATTGAATACGTAAAATTATTACAATTCAACATTTTCGGTTTGGCTACATGTGATCATGCTATATACAATTATATAAGTAGTATCTAATAAAGTTATATAAATATTTTAATATTAAAAGATAAAACATTTATAGATTCTTACTGTACTAATTGTGATATATCTTATTACTTTACATATAGAGGTTACATAAATGGTTTGATACTATCCGCCTTGGTTCAAATTAATATTTACATTTATTTTCCAACCACCTATACCACATATCCCATACCATGTAGAATTCTGAATCCTTGTTCTCATTTAGTATATATGTTAGTCTACACATTTCAGCGCATTCCAATATTTTACTGATTATCTGTTCTTCTGTTGGGCCTCCTTTCTCTTTCCATTGTTTTGCATATACTAATCTAGCGGCCTTGATGATATGTATAATTAAATATTTCTTCTTCTTCCCATATGCCCTTGTCAGTACTCCCAGGAGATAAATTTCTGGTTCCAGATTGATATTCTCCTCTATTACTTCTTGGATCCATTTTTGTATTGTTTTCCAGACTTTCCTCGCTTCCGGACACGTCCACCACATATGGTAGAAGGTACCTTGACTGTGGCCACACTTCCAACACATTGGATTTGCATTCGGGTATATTTTCACTATCCTGGTTGGCACTAAGTACCACCTATACAGCATTTTGTACTGGTTGTCCTTATATGTAACCGCTCTGGTCAGTTTGTCGTTGTTATTCCACATTTCTTCCCAAACATCAAAATTTATATTGTGGCCAATATTTTCCCCCATGCAATCATCTGATCCTTAACTATTTCTCCTTCCCTATCATATTTGAGCATATACGAGTATAATTTGGCTAATAATTTATTCTCTCCTCCCATCCATATTTTATTGAATCCATTAATCCCCATTTCTATGCCACATTCCTCCTTATCCTTTCTATATCGTGATTTAATTTATAGATAAGGCCACCAGTCAATATGGATCCCTTGTTCCTCCAAGGCCTCATTTGTTTTAAGATTGCCACTATCATCTAATATATCTTGATATTTATACATTTTTTCCATACCTACCATATTCGGGTAAATCATTGCCTCCATTGTGGAGGTCCATTTTGGAATTTTTGTGTAGTGTTTATATCTAATTTCCTTCCAGGTCCGCATTAATACACTTCTAATTTTGTGTCTATGGAAGTACGTCTCTGCCCCTTTTCCTTTATCCCACAGATAGGCACGCTGTCTTTCTGCAGGTCGTATCCTTCCAATATCAGGAGTCTTTTATTTCCTAATGTAGCCCAGTCTCTTAAACCACACTAGGTTGGCGGCTGTCTGATATATCTCCCACCCTGGGAGGCCAAATCCGCCTCTATTCCTTTTTTCCTGCAATGTTCAAAGTGCAATCCTTGGCTTTTTCCCTTCCCAGATAAATTTCCTTAAGGCCCTATTTAAATCTAAAAAGAATTTCTTATCTATATTAACTGGCGTAGTTTGGAATAGATATACCAATTTAGGTAGGATGCTCATCTGTATGGTAGCTATCCTGCCTAACATTGATATTTGCAGTTTCCCCCACCGTTCCAAATCTTGTGTAATTTTACTTAATAATGGTACATAATTATTTTCCTTTAAGGTTGAGCAACTGGCCATTATCCAAATTCCTAAGTATTTTATCTTTTTAACTACCTGCCTACCTAAAGTTTCGTCTAAGATTCTCTGTTGCCCGCCTGACATATTTTTGGTTAACATTTTGGTTTTGGTTTTGTTCAATTTAAATCCAGATAGCCTCCCATATTCATCTAGTTCATTCAGTACTTTCCCCCTCCCCCCTCTCTAATGGTTCTTCCATAATTAATGCAACATCATCAGCGAATGCTTGGATTTTAAATATTTCACTTCTAATTTTCAATCCTCTTATCTCGTTGTTGTGTCTAATTCTTTTTCAGATCGTAGCTTTTTTTAACTACTGATCCGCATGAACCGGTAGCTTTTTAAACGTGCAGCGCACATTTGGTGTGCACACACATGCAGTGTGCATTTGTTGTGCACCGCACATGTGCACGTAGCATGCATTTGGTGCGCATGCGTGGCCAGTGAACTGGTATCAAACCGGTTCAGATTTCACCCATGATTTCAATATATTCTATTGGTTAAGGTCCTATTACATTGGTAAACAGAAATAATACAGAAGGAACTTAAAATCATTTTGTTTGAGACATCAATATAATTACTAACCTAGAATCACATTCAGTTCTTTTCCGAAAGTAGTCATGAACCTCTTACCTTTCTACTCTTAAACTCTTATCAACAGCAAGCACTGGTTTCACCCTACAGGTCTCATCATTTTGAAAAATCTTTCCTACATATATATTCTTAAACAAGGTCATAAGTGCTGAATCCAGTAATTTTTACACGGTTGAACATGAATCAATAACAAGACAATGCAACTTTGGAGCAAACATACTCTCTTAGCCCAAGTTACCTCAAAGTCTTTATTTTGGGGAGTGTAAAGGGGAGAATCACCATATATGCCATTTTGAACTCCTACCTAAAAGGCAACATATAAACAAAATATATATAACATATAAACTTATAAATAAATTATAACGACACACTTTTCTCGCTTGACAATAGAGAAATTACTTTTGAAGTAGGTAGTCCTGGGCACTCCTAAACATTCATATTATGAATAATTAACTATTGTAAACTATTAACATCCTTTCTAGGCTACAGCACGGTATATTTAAAACATAGCTAGGTAATTGGGAATGAGTGAAAAATTATTGTTTCCTTCAACAACTAACTATTCTGCAGAAAAGACCATAGGATAAGAATCAAGATCCAAATCATAAATTCAGCTGTACGAATGTTAGGTCTCTGGAGCAGCATCAAAACCATCCTTGGTCCTAATGCAGCAAAAGCTTTACAGTTTCAGTGCAGCACAATATGGGCTGAAGTTATGCTAAGAGGTTTGAGAGGTTTAAAGTAGTGCAAGGTAGACCCATTAGGGCTGATCATGTACATGCCATTCTGATCTATTCAATTTCAAAATGATCGATGAAATCAGTTTGCAAGATTGAACTGCCAATAGCTCAGCTAACTGTATGGTTCAGATTTATAAATTCAACTTTTAATTATTCTTTAAAAAAAAAAGATGTGAGTTCAGATGGCACCAAATTTTTATAGTTTATTTTTCCTATAGATTCTTTCACCAAGCCAATCTGTAAAAGTTTCTCCTAATATCAGAAAATCTTTAAAATAAAATGGGATATACTGTGGACTGATAATGACCTAATTGCATAGAAGCATTTTCCATTTAAAGCATCTTCTATTAAAAAGAAATGTTTCAACGTTATCAGTAAAAATCAGTAATTGCAGTTCCTAGATGAGTTAGTGCTACAGCACATTAAGACATTTTCCAAATGGAAATATATGTAGTTGTATCAATAATCTTTACTGTTTGCATATATGTGTAAAAATTTTAATTGAACTAGATCAGGGATGTGAAACTCATGGCCCGCGGGCTGGATGAATGACGCGCTAGCCATGTCCATTTTCGGTTTAGCAAGGGGGGGGAGTCCCAATATGTCATGTGACGCTGCCGTGACAACATGAGTTTGACAGCCCTTAACTAGATTGTAATATAATCAAACTAGGATACTTGAATTTAAATAGATCATACATGCTTCAGTGTGCTGTTCTTTGCATTGCTCCTTAAGAAGAAATGCTTTCCTTTGCGTGAATAGGGATGTTCCACTGCATACATCTCTATTAATAACCATAGTTTAACAAAATCCCTTGCTCTCTCATATGCTGTATGTGTACAAATCTTTAATAGAGATTGACTCTTACTTTAGTTGAGACCCACATTGAATAAACTTTTTAGTTGGGTATATTTAAGGGGACGTTTCAGTCAATAAGTGAACTTGAATTTCTGATCGCTGACCTCACTTTCACAACATAGCCTGATAGCAAGAACACAGAACTGAATAATTGTGTAATGCAAAAAAAAAACAAACACTGCTCCAATACACTAGTTCAGCTTTAAGAAAGTATAATTTGGATTTAAAGCATAATAATAATTAGTAAAAAATAGATACAGTTTTTAAAATATAAATGGTTAGTACTAGCTGGATCAAAGATTAGGGTTCAATTATGGGAACTGTATTACAGATTTTACATTGACTGTACTTTATTTAACATTATCTGAAAATGTCACCCATAATATAAGGCATAAGAAATACATTATATCTTTGTTTATAGAGTCAAGCAAAAGACCAAATCTTTTATTACTGAATACCTGGTCTTAAGTTTGCTGCTCTATTGCAATATATTTTCTTCTCTGATATACTCTGTATAATATCATCTATATTCTCAGGTGATCCTAAATCAGCCATGTCATTTGCTAACAAAACGTAAAGTAACAGTGTTCATTCTTGGACTGCAAGTAGCTTATTGATCTGTTCATTTCTTCCTGGCACTAATACTGAAAATGACAAATGAATGTAGTTGCCTTTATTATATGAATAGCACACCCCATTTAACAATGGATATAGCAAAAGTGTGTATATCTCTAAATTCCCTAATATATTAAGGTTTATCATATATGATAACGTTAGATTAAAAAGAGCAAACTATATGAGAAAATGGGAAGGGGGGGTTGCATTATTACTAAACCTTTTTCTAAAATAACTGATAAAAAGTCTTCTCCTAGCAAAGAGGTAAAATTGGCATTGTACAGTCCTGCTGTGTTTTTAATATAATGTGCAGATTCATTGCATAGTGCTTATTTTATGTACCTTTTGCAACTCTTCTCAGAGCAGATGTGGCTAATATCTGATTGATTCCGGTCTGAGGGTATTGGATCAGTTCAGTTTAATTTCCGTTCTTATTTTTATTAGAGAATAATTTTAGTTTAAAAAGATCAATTTGTTTTATATGCAAAAGGTGAAGTTTTCTACCATATTTTATTAGCCTCTGTAATGTGTATACAGTATTTGTATGTGGCGTCTGAGAAGGAGAGAAAGGGGGTAGAATTTTCTCTTTCCCACAATTTAAGGTTCAGTTAAATCCTGTGGTTAAGAATTAATTCTGTTCCTAATTCTGTCCTCAAGCTGAATTTGTATGTAAAGTAGAATTGGTTATTTTGTCAAATGTTTGTCTTGCTATGTAGCAGAGAAAAGAGGAGCTCAATGTGACTAAAAATGGAAGATACTGTTCTCATTCCGCAAACCAAGGAACCACTGAACTCGCACAGCACTTTCAGAAACCACTGAAACAGGTTGCACAATATACTAAAAATGCACGCACTATTTCATGATGCAACGTCAGTGATTCTTCGCTTCGCTGGGGGAAAGCACGGTTTGCCATTTTGGTCAGATCTCATTGCCAGTCAGCCATCTGCATGTAGCCAATTCATAATTTGGAGTTGTTTGTAAGACAGAGGTTTATAACTTGGGGACTTCCTGTATATAAACTCCCAATACAAAAGCCTATTAAAAGAGACAATACATTTCTTTATGTTAATTGGACAATAGAGGTCACTTTCATGCCACTGAAACAGCTGATACGTATTTCAATCTGTGTATAAACATTTGATAGACCAGTATTTCTGACTCAGTCCAATAGAGGAAGTGTTTAATTTATATAAAATACAGTACCTAATTCCCTTGCCATAATGTGGTATATTTGTGAATATATATGGACTGGTTTGGAATGTCAGTTTTTCAAACCAGTAATGTAAAAAAGATAATAGCAACATTTCAATATTTTGCAAGGATTTTTAATTAAAATTTGATTCTACTCAAACTGAAAGAAACTATGGTTCTTAGGTATGCCTAAGAATATTGAATTGATATTTTTGTCTTATATGCAAATGTCCCAATGATATTAGAAAGGCTTAACCTATCGGTCTTATCCTAAATTTCTATCTGTAAATTCATATGTAATGAAGTACACGAAAGATAAATATTTAGCTTTCTTGGCAAAGATGTCCTTAAAAAATAATTGCTAAAGAATGGAAATGTAAATTACTCTGAAAACTTCAAACATACTTTACACATACAGATTCCAGAATCAGCTACTTAAAATGTAAATGGTGTTTTGCAAATTGAGTCCTGGTTGTCTGAGCTGAATCATTAAAGCTATGATTTATCCCAAAATTGACTTTATTATTGCATTTAATTATAATGGAGGATTAAGCCCAAATCTATTTCTAGATTCTGACAATCTATTTCTTTTCTTACTATGAATGTTAGACAGCCAGTAATTGACCATTTATAGTATGGTTAACAATTTTATTTGTTTTTGTAAAGATTGTTTTTCTAATTCTTATTCTCCTGTTCTTAAATTGTTACAGAAATTGAAGCAACCTGAGGAAATGAAAAAAGATTCTGAAAAAAAAGGATGCCTAAAGTTTGCTTTGAACTCTCATTAAATTTAATAGCAACTGATAAATTTTGTTGGGAGGGGGAGAACAGTACAAACAAGGTTGAAGGACAAGAAGAAAACGGAAATAATGAAGAAATGTCTCTAAATAGTTCTTGAAATAGAGAACACACAGAATCCTTGAGAGTTTCTTTGTGTGATAGTTTTTCATCTAGTACACGCTCATACAACATTTAAAGATATTCTACAGCGATGAAGCACTTAACAGAAGAACTAAATAAGATCAGTAAATATATTGAGAGTTGATAAGACTCATCATAGCATCTATCCTGGTGTGATCATACAATGAAGAGAGGAGACTGCATCCTTGTGAAAAGAAAGAAAACACAATACCTATAACAGTTATAACTTTTAAAGTCTTAATTTGCACTTTCATGAATTATTGTACAGAAGTTGTAAAAATATTCTTTGACAAAGAAAAATATATTTGTAGAAAAACATGATAGCAATAAACACTAATTTGTGCCATGCTTCTGAAATGGCACATTACTAACTTTAAATACTGGTCTTAATATTAACAAAATTAGTGATCATTTTTATAAAATAAAGTTTTATAAGCATTCTAGTCTTAAAATCGTATGCAGCTGAATTGCTTTGTTTGCCAAAATTGAACTTGCCAAATTACATTAAAACCACTTGGATTACATTATACAACATAACAATGCTGTTTTAAACTAAGGTTTATTCTGAGTTCAAACATTTCCAAAAGATACTCCATCTGTAGTCTTCTGTCATTGTTATATCTTACGCTGATTTAACATGTCTTCATATTTTATCTTAATGTTATTTCAGAATCATGGAGAAAAGGCCATTTAGATTTGTAATTTACATGTTAAATTTTTGTAATAAGGAAAAAATGGTGCTAGCAAAGAAATTTGTGAAGTTTTTTTCCTACAAAGACTGTTAATATGTGAGGGAAATGTCTATTTCAAAGGTGGAGTGTTATTTTTTCTAGATGTGGAGTATTTATAACAACTTTTGTACAGCAATCTGTAATCTAGTTATGTTTGTGATACCTAGTCATTTTACTATGTTTATAGCAAATTCCTATTCATTTTTCCTCAAAGTATGATGTACTATCAGTGTTATGTTATTAATACCTTTGTGCAATGTTACATTTTATGTTGTTTTCAAATATATAGTGCTGTCAGGGTGGACTTCATTCTCTCAGACTTTTATAAAATTTATTTTGGAATTTATTTCTGAATAAAAGTCAAAGCACATCTGGATATTCTAATATATATGGCAAAATAGTCATTTCAACAAAGATTAATCCAAAGAAATGAGTTAAATTTAATTACACATTAAAAAACAACCTAGAAGTAGACTAAAAATATTTTTTATTTGCATAACATGTAAGAAAGCAACCTAGAAAAATGTAGCAATGTTTCCATAAGGGGGAAAAACAGCCAGATGAAAAGTAATGGCGATAATTCTCCAGCCATTTCTGTTCTCCAGCCACACAAATGTAAATGCTCCAGGACAAAGGAATGTGCAGATAGTTCGGTGAATTTGCTACATGGAAACATTTGATACTAAATTCAAAGCTCTTTAGCATCTGCATCCACTTGTGGGGGAAAATGGTCAGTGTTGAAAACAAAAATATTTCAAAGAGTAGAGTAAATCTCTCAAATATCTCTCAAACTAGTATTCCAAAGGTGATCTCTCAGTCATCTTTGGAATACTAGTTGTAATGCATATTTTAAAAACAGAACACTCTTGTGCAAAATGGACTGTAGGGTGCTGTCAGCCAAGTCAAGCACCTATCATCATGAGTCAAACAAAACTGCACCAATTTCATCTTTTCTTCCTTAAGGATTTTGTTATGTCAAAAAAAAAAAGTGATGACAAAGAAGCAATGAGAAAAAAACAAGGTTTTTAACAAAGTGTCTAGGTGCCCACAAAAACAAGGACGGAGACACAGTAAAAGCCTTCTCTGGAAACTCCCTACAGAAATCTGTTTTTTACCCTATTAAGCACATTTCATGGGTGCTGTTAGCGAACAACTCCCAACTCTGGTACATTTGTTCATTATCTCTCTCTCCTTCCCACTGCATACTCCCAGGAAAACACAAGGGGTTTAGAGAAAAATTATTTTGAACCATTATAAAATTTGGCTTCCATGCAGGTCCTTTATCATACGTGTTATGGGACTGTACCCTTTGTGTTAGCTTTTATAGATTTTCCAAATTATTCTACCATTTTCTTCTCTGTTTTGCCAAAACACTGACTAAGAGGAAAAGGTGGCACTCCTTAGATTGCCTTTCATACTAAATTTACTCTGAAAGCATCTATTGTGACTTCACAGTAAAACCTCACCTTGAAGCCTTCAATGCAAAAAAATGGACTCCAAATGAAAAAAAAGGCAGTTGTGTGTTAAAATTATGTGAGACTACCATCCACATAATGAAACCTTTAGCACTTTCCCCATTTCACCGTTTACATGAGCACCAAAAGTTTCCAATGATGCTAGCCCATGTTTTAAACAATCTTGCCAATCCCTTGTTTCAGAAAATAACCATTTTCTCCTAAATAACATCAAGCCACAATGTGTAAGCCTTATTACACTTCCTTTCCTGATTTATATAATCAGTTCAGCCTTGAGCAATCATTGGCATATTCCTGGTGGAAGTATAGATGTCTGTATCCTAGGAAGAACGTTGTGAAGTATACACCACTGCTTATTTGGCTGTGTGTTTCAAAATGTGCCCTTCACAGTACATTTAATTAACCAGCTCAGGGCAACATTGGCAACTATGACTGTAGCCATTGGATAGATAGATCAAGAGCTGAATTAAAGGTCTCTGATGCAGCAAGTGACCTCAGACCATGAAAACACTTTGTAATGCCACATCTTTTTGTTGATCATTGGTTTCACCTCAGATGAATGGTTCACATGTCACATAAAGGTATGAAATACATATAACAGTAACTTGGCTCATCCTGTAGGTTTTTTTTTAAAATTTGATTTATATGCCGCCCTTCTCCGGAGACTCAGGGCGGCTTACAATGCGTTAAGCAATAGCCTTCATACTTTTGTATATTTATATTTATACAAAGTCAGCTTATTGCCCCCAACAAACTGGGTCCTCAATTTACCCACTTTATAAAGGATGGAAGGCTGAGTCGACCTTGAGCCTGCCTGGGATTGAATTCGCAAGTAATTACAGCAGCTGGATCTTAAATGCTGCCTTTGTAGGAGGCATTACTCCCCTACGCTACTCAGGCTCAGGTTAACTCACTGACAAATAATGCTATATGGAAAGTATGGAACTCCAGTGATGAACATCTCTTGATAGCTTGCCATGATGACCTGACAAATACTGGGCAGATTTTTTTTTTATTGACTTCATTTAAAGACATCGGAGGGAAAATCATGGGGACTCGTTCTTTCATGCTCGCATTTTCCGCTCCAAGGCCAGACCAGAGGCCCCGATTTACGGGCACCAGGTGAAAACCGCCTCTTCTCCAAACGGGCGGCCAGTGAAATTAGTAACGGAGGCGAGAGGCGAGCCTGAATAGTCAGCCCCGCTCATCAGGAGTGCGCTAGGTTAGGGAAACCCGGGTAAAGGGCTGTTTGGCTGTTAAATCATTGCTTCGCTCGCTCATTTTCTCAGCCCGGAAGAGGCTCAGCTGGCCGCAACAACTTCCCAACTCCCAGAAAAGGCGGTTGAATGGGAAAAGCTAAGACTCCTTCAGAGACGGCGCGACCTCGTAAGGCGCGCGTATCTCTTTCATGCCTTCCCATTTATATCCTATTTTTTTTTCCGTCGAGCCAGTCCTGAAGTGTGTTTAAGTGCCCCCCACTTGTCCCGCCTAGATGTTCGCGAAACTGTCAATTTGAAGTCTACAGTTCAGAGGGTCCGAAGGCATCGGAGCCGACGTACTCCACGTGTAACCTACTCATAGCCACTGTAACGTGGATTGCTATTAAATTGAGTTTTTTAAAAAAGGACCTTGCTACACCTGACCTTCCCTATACATCAACCCCATCCCCCGATTTTCTCTCGATCTTACACACATTTTCTTGCCCAAAGAAGATTGCGCCCTGTAGTTGCGAGGCCACGGAAGCGCAACCGGGCTCCCCTTTCGCCTCTCTGTAACCCGGATCGCCTTCAACACGCGCACCCCGTCCCAGTCCCCTGCCCGCGAGGGGCGCGCATTGGCAGCTCCGTGCTCAGAAGAGCGGCTCCCTCCTTGCTGAGTGACTGAGCGCTTTTTAAAGAGGAGGGCCGCCACTGATTTCCCGGGCCTTTTCGCTCCAACATGAATTAGAAAGTAAGCGGGGGAAATGGGCGGGCTGAGATTTTTCCGGAAAGTCAGTGGAGCGATCGGCTCCTTTAACTGTACAAGAACCCAAACGAGGCGCGTTTGCATAGGTTGCGCACCCTGGGCGCTATTACTGCCGAGCTCAAGTAACTGCATTCATGCGCGAGCTCACACATGCGGTAGACATCCTCATCGCCCTTTAAGGCGGGGGAAACGGGCGAGAAAAGCTGATCGTCGCCCGTCCTAATGGCCAAAAGCACTCGGAAGCAGCCGATGGAGCGCAGTGTTAATTAATCGCCTCGGAGCGATCTCGCCTGTTGCAATTTTTCAAGCCAAAACCTTTTAGGACGCGCATGCGCACCCAGGAAGGGAAAAGGTCGGATGGGAGAAAGGGGCGAAGGAGCGTGAAGGAAAGCGAGCTAACACCAGTCTGTGAGCGTGCGGGGCTTGAGAGACGATAAAGGAGTAACCAGGCGTTTTAAAATTAGTATCACTGCCCTAAAATAATAAACCGAACAAATGTCAGCTGGGTAGTTTTGCTGTCCCTGAGAAACTGAAGAAGCGTTGGACCCATCTCGTGTTTGGATGGGAGACCTCTGAGTGATCCCAGGCAGGGTGTCTAAACTGGAAAAAAAAAGCACCACTTTCATACTGTCAATAAGGCGCATCCACGATATATCGCCAGAAGGCGAGAGAGACTTTACTGCTGCTCTTCCCGCGTGGCTGCCTATTAAATTAGCCCCTCTTTTTCTCATATGCATAACCCGAAGGGTAGCAAGGCTTCGCGGGCAAGGTGGAAATTCAGTGGCGGGAAAAATCCACGGGAAGGTCGCTCCGGTTCCTCCTCCGCGGCTCCTCCGACCAGACATCTCGAGGCGCAACGTCGTCTGTGCCGGAGCGTGACGGCTCCTACCTTTTCCCCTAAAGTTTCTTTCCTCTCCCCGCCTTAGAAAATAAGGGCTGGGAGAAGGGGGGGGGAGGGGTCACATGGCCCGACGAAAAGGGAGGGGGCTACGCGAGTGGGGGGCGCGCGCCTCTCCCTCTCGCGCTCCTTTTTCTTGGCGCGGCGTCTTTCGTGGTACTTTCAGTCTCTTAACTCCGGCGACGCTGGAGGGAGCTCAAGCGGGAAAAGGAAAGAGCCCGGCCAGGTTGGCGATGCGGGCTCGGGCGTCGCTTGCTGCCCTCGGAGCTCCTCTCCGCAGCGGCGGCTGCAGCAGCGCCACTCCGTCCGAGCCGAGGTGCGCAGCTCTCCGACCTTCGCCCGGCTCGGGCTGTTGCTGAGACCGCGCGTTTTCCTCGCCCGGAGCTCGCCCGCCGACGCCACCGCCACCTTCACCTCCGACGGCTCCAAGAGGATGTGGCTCCTCGCCGTGACAACAACTTTCTGGGGATTGTTGCTAGCGCCAGGTAAGCGCGCGAGGGGGACGCGCTGGTCCCTCTCGCCACCTTTTCCCGCCTCTGGCGCTTCGCCTTCCTCGGGGAGGGCGCCCGCCGAGGCAGGGATACCTGGCAAAGTTCGCGCGTTCCTCTCCGAGCTACCTCGAGGCGCCGACGACGACCGCGGCTCTTCCTCAACCGCTTGGCTGCAGCCTGACTCGCCTCCTGTGGTTTGAGCCATGGGCGGCAGCCGGATGGACGCGCGCGCCTCGCATCCTAACAGTTGTTGCAACAAACGCAATGGCCAAGAAGGCTTTTGGTGTTTTCTTTTCTTCCCCTCTCCAAGCGGGAAACGGTGCCTAATTACAGCCCCGGTTGAGAAGGCGTGAGGACAACGTTCGAGGTGTCCAGATGGCCGTTTGTCCCCCTTCCCTCTTTCCGGAAAACAGCCCCCCGCTTTTTGCTCGTCTCTGAACCCGCGTCGCCAGACGGACGGCTCAAGTTCGGGCAGCTTGCAAAAGCGCCGCAGCCAAGCGCCGCCACCTTCCTAGTCTCTTTCTCGGCGATTCCCACTCAGGGATGGGAAGAAGAGGCGAGCGGGCTGTTAAGCGAGTTATCTTTACCCGGCAGTGGCTGAGAGCCCGCCCGTCTGGCCACCTCTCCTCCAACGGAATGGGAGGGAGAACTCCCCAATCCCTTTCCCAAGTAGCCGAAGGGAGAGTGTGATTAGTGCTTGGAATATTTTAGCTTGATAGCTTGGGGGTGGCTTTGGCTCTCTCTTTCTCGCCTCCTCCACACACACACACACATTGAGTGGAACAAACTCATTTGGGGAATGAGGATCCGAAGCGGCTCCCCACTTTAAGTCAAGGTTGAGTGTTGATCTTCTCTTCTGTATGAACGGACCGCTATGGGTGAATCGGACAACTTGATTTATAGCTAGTCTCCCTTTTAGCCCGAGGCGATCTTTCCTTTCCTCTTCAGGAGCTACCCTAATACAGCCTGAGTGCCTCTTGAAAACAGGACTAATAGAGGGAGACCTTCTTCCGTTTGTTTCCCACCTTTTTGCTCAACAATGCCGGTGCCCCCCCCCCCCCCCCCCGTGACCCCAGGTACTTGATTCATTGCTGGGGCAGAGCTCCGAATGAATAGTAAAATACCCGAATCTGTCTCCTTGCCCTCGCCTTAACTTCCAGAAGGACCTCGTTTACATGATAAAAGAGGTGAACTGAGGATGCTTTGCAGCTGTAATTGTGCATGGCAAAATAGTAATTAAATCATTTGCAATTAATTAGTAGTTAAGTAAACCCTTTCGCTCGGAAAAGCTCTGGAGCGCACAAATTAAGAATAGTGCTCCCAAGTCCACTCTGCCCCCAGTGCCGTTCGTTCGCTTTTTAAAAGCATAGTGTTTAAAAAAAAAAAAAAAACTTAAGGAGAGGAGAGAGGAGAATTGGTGAGCAAAACAAATCAATTTTCTTACATGTCCTTATTGTTTATTCTGCCCCCTGCTGGATGCAATATAAGCTGATGCAGAGCCTGATGGTTATGAAAACTTAGAAGCCGAATAACCGGTGAAGAAATCACATTCTCTGTGTGATCAGCATTTGCAAAAGACCAAGGCTTTAGCTGAAGGGAATGGGGCCAGACCCAAATGCAAGAATCAATTAATATGTTGGAGTGGGGAGTGGGGGGCATTGTCACAGTTTTTAAAAAAGGGAGGAGGAAAACTTGGCATATCATACAATTTTTAAGCATTTACCCATAAGTCAAGTTGATTGCAATGTAGCATTAGAATTTATTAAAACTTATGCTATCTGTCTATGAAACTTTCTATTTTAGGATTTGCTTTGCAAATACAGTGTTATCAGTGTGAGGAATTTCAGCTAAATAATGACTGCTCCGCGCCAGAGTTCATTGTGAATTGTACTGTGAATGTCCAAGACATGTGTCAGAAGGAAGTGATGGAAAAAAGTTCAGGTAAGAGAAATTGTGCTAATTAATGCTTATAATGGACTCTTTGCATTTTCTTTTCCATCTTATTCATATTTAGAGAATATGAGTTATTTGGGGAATTTAAGCATATCTTCATAAATAATGTAATTTGATCTAAATATATAGATTACACCTTTCACTTCCTCTAAAGTACATAAATGGGTAATAATGCTGAAATTATTTTAGTAAAGCAATACAAATTTTAGGCCTGTTGAAAATAGTAAGAAAGGAATAACAAGTTTCTTTAATGTCATCACAGTACAAGTAATTACAAAGGCTTTGTTAGAAGAAAATGTACTGAATTAGTAGCTCTTTTTATTTACTGGAGCAATTCATGAGACTTGATGTTTGATCTAGGCAGGGAATAGCTATGGAAATTGAGGTGGTAATTAAAGTGAGACTAAGAAATGTGGTTATATTTTACAAAAAAAGAGAAATTTACTTTAGAATGTCCCCCCAAATATTTAGATATTTTTCATGTAACAAATGTAAGGCAGAGCGCAAACTACTTTACAGAAATAATGGATAAAATATTTGCATTTTATATACATCAGACAATTTTTGGATTAAAGTATACATTTGGAAGAAACAGTCTGATTTATAGTAGTTCTTCTTTCTAAAGATAGGAAATGTATATATAAAAGTCAAAATGTAACCACTTCTTCATTCATGCAGTCTCATTTGAACTTCCAAAATGAGATCAAAATTATTAAAGCAAGATAATTGCATACATGTAGAATACTCTATGTGATTGACTTTGGACAATAATATCAGAATGGCAGCCTACAATACAATTGCCTTGTAATTTATTTATGCTTATTGCTCTAGCAATGGATTCATATGCATGATAGTTTTGCAATAAATCTGATAATGATATAAATAAATACAATTGTAGTTGTTCCTGTTAAAAAAATACCACAATGATTAATCAATCATATATTGTAATTAGGGCAAAAATTTTTTGAAATATAATGCCATGATAACAATTACTAGACTTTATATTTCTTCATAATAGTTTGCTTAACTTGTAAAAATGAAAGGGAATTGAAATTCCTATAGATACATCAAAGTACAGTACAGCTCAGTAGTGTCAAAGTACTTGATTACTATATAGGCCAGACAATTGCTTATCACCAGTGTGTGCAATTGAGATTTGACTTGTTCCAAAGAATGAAGTGGAGGTCAGGCCATGTTTATAACTGTCTGAAAATGAAGGGAACAAAGTACTGAGTTCAAGCACAAAGTTTCAGAACATTTTTAATTAATCTTTTTACTGTTTTTGTATTTCCATCTGTATTGAATTTCAACCGAGCCATATCATTTTGGTGTATTTTTAGAATTTATTTCAAGTTTGGACATGTATCTAAAAATACATATTTTGTTCCTAAGCCAATTAATTAAAAAGAAAGATGAAATTTGTGATGGCCTAAAAGTATTAAAAAAGAAATCTTTGCAAACCATCTCCCCACCTCCCCACAATTGAAAGGTTGAAATGCTATTTTTTATTATATTATTTGTAATATTGTTCTTTTGGACCACAACATTTTACCACAAGTTACAATTTTAAATTCTAACAGCCTTCCAGGAATCATATTAATAGTCTTTTAAGTTCAAAGTTATCAAGGCATAAAATGTGTGTCAAAAAAAAGTCCTTTATCTTGAATTATGTTACTTTAATCTTTTTTGGAAATCTATATTCTTCTACATTTTAAAAATGAGGTTTACAAATGAGTTTTCAAACTACCTAAGTTACCATGACAATATTAATTTCAAAGTTAAAACTACTTTAACTGGCCCTTCATACTATTAAATTGAAAATAGTGTATCTTTCCAACTCTAGTTAAATTATTTGTAATATTTTCCTTAGAAAAAGAACATTGTTAATTACTTTTTTTCCTTTGGGGTTTATCAAACTAATAGTTACAGTAATGCTTAACATTAAAACTTATTTTGACAGTTATATGGCTTTTATTTCATAAAATATTATTTTAAATGAGTTATTTATTCAAATTTATCTTGTGGTTCAAGGCAATTCTGATTAATATAAATGCAAATTCCTACTTTTAACATTAGAGATTCTTTGACAAATTAAAATTTTATCTCAAATTCTCGTATTTGAACGAAAGATGAGTTTTCAGTAAATCAGCAGGAGAAACAAATCTATTTTGATTTTAAGCCATTTTAGTCCCATTAAAGTCAGGAAGAAGAAGGTTGTGATACTTAGTATATTACACAAAGAAAATCCATTTACTCAGTAAATTTAGCTTCTCTTTAATGTCCGTAAGAAAGAATTTGGACTAGCGAAACAATCAATGTTTGGCCTTTAATTTGATATGAAAGTATTCAGGATTCAGGTCACTTACAGTAAGGGTAATCATTAATATTGATTTGATTCCGTAATTTTATATTTGTAATGTTAGGGGTTAATGTTAAACATGTAAAGCATAAAATATTATAAACTAAAATCTCCAAATCTCCAAGTAATTGTATGAGTTTAAAATCTATTTATTATATATTTTGTATAATAAAATAATAATGCTAACTATATACAAATAATTGTAATATTTTATCTTTATATCTTGAGTTCTTTCAATATTTACTAAAACTTGTGTAGCTTAAATAACTTAAATAACCTGGCATTGCTCTAATCCTAACATGGGATAATATTGACACAAATTAAAACATTAGCTATCAAGTAACTTTTAAAAAGTATACAATAACCTCAGGTACTAAGATAGAAACACAAACATAGCATGTTCCTAACCCTATTAACTATTTGTCCTCCGTTCCATTGTGTCTAATTCTCAGACATTGCCTACACTAGAGAGATGGGTTTCAGTAGGTTCTGACCAGTTCTGGAGAACCGGTAGTAAAAATTCTGACTGGCCCCTCCCCAACTATTCTCTGCCTTCCTAATCCCAGCTGATCGGGAAGAAATGGGGATTTTGCAGTATCCTTCCCCTGGATTGGGGAGGGAATGGAGATTTTACAGTATCTTTCCCCTGCCATGCCAACCAAGCCACACCCACAGAACCAGTAGTAAACATTTTTGAAACCCACTACTGCTGCACTAGTCTTTGCAGCTTTCTTAGCAAGATTTTGGAAGTCATTTGCCATTGATTCCTTCCTAGGGCTGAAAAAAACTGTCCCAAGGTCACTCAGCTGGCCTTATGCCTAAGGTATACCGTGAACTTCCAGATGCCTAAACTACTTATATCAAACTGGCTCTTAATTAACACTTACTAGATATCAATCCCAGTCACATTTTACAATGCTAATGCGCAGAATTTGGCACAATTGTGAGTAATAGAAAAGTGATTTGATTTCAACAGAACTACTGTGAGGTAAAATTATGTTTGCTGGACACATTTACAAATTTAACTGGCAGTAAATACATTGAACTCGGAGGATTTATTTCAGAGTATATATATAGAGTTTATCTGTGTTTTACTTGGGATAATATTTAATTTGTTGAGACTTAAAATGTGCGCAGAATAAAATATCACATTCTCTGTACTTTAACAGCATTTGTTTAACATAACCATTTTCTAATTCAGCTTACCTTTACATTTGGTTAATACTACAGAACTCATTGCTGATTTTCATTGTATAAGGAAACTTCTGTATCTTAACTTTTACCTCAGCTTATATAGTACAAAACTTTGTAATATTGCTGTTGCATTTCCACAATTTCATTAAGTGGTTAGAGAACCAAATTCTATTTTTTATACACTAAATAAAATCTGTCAGTTTAAACATTTTGTAAAACTTAACTTAGATATGAAATGCAACATTCTAAGACTATATCTCCAAATCAGTAACAGATTACTTCATGTAGCATACACATCTCTTTTCTCCATAACAGAAAGAATAACTTCTTTGATGTTAAACTAAAGTATTTATACATTAGTAGCAATCGTGTAATTTTTAAAAGTCAAATGGCAATCGTTAAAATGAATAATGTTAGCTCTACAGATTTTTTTTAAACCAAGCCTTACATACCTTTAAGAAAAGCTAAAACAGTACAGGTAGTCCTCAACTTACAACAGTTCATTTAGTGAGTGTTTGAAGTTACAACAACACTGAAAAAAAGTGAGGTATGACCGTTTTTCACATGACCATCGCAGCACCCCCATGGTCACGTGACCAAAATTCAGATGCTTGGTAACTGACTCATATTTATGACCGTTACAGTGTCACGTGATCACCTTTTGTGACCTTCTGACAAGCAAAGTCAATGGGAAAGCCAGATTCACTTAACCACCATGTTACTAACTTGATAACTGCAGTGATTCATTTAACACCTGTGGCAAGAAAGTTTGTAAATTGGGGTAAAATCACTTAACAAATGGTAGGTAATACTTAAGGGAGAAAACTGTGGCATAAACTACTTGTTTAAAAATTAAGATTGACTTTCAACAACCAAGATTTGACCACAAGCTCAGAGGAGATACATCAGAAATTCTTGAATGATGTAGTTGGATCCAACAGCAAAGCCAATTGTGGCCAGAATACAAGTGGTGAGGAAAATAGAGAGAGTTGTTCAATCAATCAATCAGAATAGAGCTGGAAGAGACCTTGGAGTCCAAGGTCTTCTAGTCCAGCCCCCTACTCAAGCAGGAAATCCTATACCATTTCAGACAAAAACCTCCAGTGATGAAGCACCTACAACGTCTGATGGCAAGCTGTTCCACTTGTTAATTGTCCTCACTGTTAGGAAGTTTCTACTTAATTCCAGGTTGCTTTTCTCCTTGATTAGTTTCTATCCATTGTTTCTTGTCCTGCCTACAAGTACTTTGATAAATAAGTTGACTCCTTCTTTGTCTCAAATACTAGCATCTCAAATACTGGAATACTGCTATCATTGTCCCCCCTAGTCCTTCTTTTCTCTAGATTAGCCAATCCCAAATCATGCAACCATTCGTTGTATGTTTTAGTCTCTAGGCCTTTAATCTTCTTAGTTGCTCTTCTTTACACTTTTTCCAAAGTCTCAATATCTTTTTTGTAATGTGGTGACCAAAACAGGATGCAGTATTCTAGGTGTGGCCCTGCTAAGGCTTTATAAAGCAGTACTAATATTTCATGTGATTTTGATTCTATGCCTCTGTTTATACAACCAAGGATTGTGTTAGCTTTTTTGACTGTTGCCACACACTGCTGGCTTATATTTAAGTGATTGTCCACTAGGACTCAAAGGTCCCTCCCACAGTTACTGTTTTTGAGCCAGGTTTCACCTCGAGGCATATTTTGTATCTGTGAAGGAATTCTTTATAATTGACTCTTTTTCATTCTGAAATCAAAAGGAAATTCTGGTGAGCAGTATTTCACAAAAGCTTATGTTTCTTTTTTTTTTTTTTTGAAAGGATGGTGTCAGATTCAAACTCCCAATTTTAAACTACATAGCTTAGCACAGTTGCCTATATAGCATAGCTCCCATCCTACAGTTCCACTCCTGATTTATTTTATATGTTTATTCCATCTCAATTTCTCTCCCTCTCACCCCCAATTCAAGATTTCTTTTGCGAAACTTGGCATTTTAACCATTTAAGTGTTAATTTATGGACAATTAAGGCACCTTAATACAGATATAAAGCACAGGGATAGGTAATCATTTGAGGTGGACATATGCATATGCAATTGTGAGAATATGGTGAGTATGCTTGTATAGTCAATCACAAACCATCCATGTATTAAAATAAGTCTCAAACTCAAATTATCACAAGCCTCTGTTAAAGACGAGCCTGAGGGCTACAGCACTGAAATCCCTAATGTCCAACCCCAGAAACCTCCAGCATGTCAAAAATGAAGAACATCACAGCATGTCTCCAAACTGTTTGTATCAGATAGCAAAGCTGCACTGCAAAGGAGACAGTGGTCCAAGGCAGACCCTGGCTGTGACTGCCCTAAAAGAGAAACAGGAGCAGATGCCATTCTCCAGCTAATTTCTTTGCTGTGGGGTGGAGCTGTCTTGACATTCTAAAGTCACACAGCACTGCAGACAGGAGTAGTGGTAAGGAAGCAGATCCCAGCCCCACCTGTGAAATCATGCCAGTGCAGGACCAAGAATGCAGTGTGTGCCTTGCCTGGCTCTGGCACCATGACCTCTACAGCCCAAAGAAGGGCCAGGGCTGTCTGAAACTGGCAACCTACCAATCTATCTCCAGCAGCTTTTTTTCTTGCCACACGCAGAAGCAAGGTGCCTTTCACCACCATGCCATAGAAAATGACATGGAAGGACACCTGCGACACATAGGCCATGCATGTGAGACCTGCTTACTAAAGGCAAACTACTGATATTGTTTCGCATTCAGGAGGATGTCTGTAAAAGTATAGCTGAGGACATTTCAAAGCAAAGTATTATACTGTAGTCAACTTAACATTCTGTCTTCCAAAATGCCAGGTACATGGAAAACAAACTTGATGCTAAAAGCTAGTGCTTCATCATCACTCGTGCCAGTTCCTCATTTAAGTGTAACAAAATGCTCTAGCAATCTTTAGAAATCAAGTTAGAGGGACAGGAAGTGGATGACATCAAGGGAAGTGTCCTCAGGCACAGTGGACAAACATGGCATCAGGTTGCTTATTTCTAGTATAAAGATATTGTGCAGCAGACCTTAAACTGGATGACATAGTACCGCTGCCTTGTATTCTCACCCCAGTTTCATTTATAGAAGACAAACTGATTTAAATAAATAGTTTTCAGAATTAATCAAATTGAGTATCTTTATTACAGCCTTTGATAGGTCTTTACAATAAAAAGAGTGCAATAAAAAGGATAATTTAACAGGGCACTTCGTTGTCCCAAAGATGCTTTTTCAAGGGGCAACTGGACTTTCTCGTTTTTTTTTTCTTTGAAGATGTTTTCTCATCCAAGAAGCTTCAGCTTCTTCAGCAATTTTGTTATTGAGGAAGGGAAAAATAAAAAGAAAATAAAACAGCATACCTAATTAAAAGTTTTGTGCAGTCTTGTACCTTGGTGAAGGTATTTGGTCATGTGATATATGAGTGTAGCATCCGTTAAAAAAATAATTAACATTTAACTGTGTGGTCCTTGTATATGGAAATGATGGGGTGATCAGAGCATGTCTTTGGACATCATAGAAAGGAGCTTTTAGAAATATTTCCAAACATTTACAGTGGGGTTTTAAGACTGCATTCTTACGTTTTCTACTGCAATTGTTCAAGCTATTGTTTAGTACCATTTTTATAAACTTAGTTCATCTTACACCAATACGTTGATTAAATTTAAAAATCAGGAGAATTGAAAAGGCCCATTTAAAGTAAATACAAAAGTTAACATTCTAGGAACAGATTGTTCCAGGCAACCACTGTGTGCATTCAGTTTTCCTTTGAGAAGGAAAACACTGATATGGCTGTTTTCAGAAGGGTCTTATAGTTTTCCAAAAGTTCTCTAAACGAAAGAGATTCAAAGAAAGCATTGAGTTAGGGTGGCCCATTGTTTGTATGATCTTTAAAAAGCTTCTGTGACCTGAAGGCGTTCTTGAAAATAAGGACACTGATGAAGGATAGTGCATTTACTTCCTTTAAAAATAGTAATGTTTTATTTTAAGCTAAAAAGCCTGGTGAGTTAATGGCTTTGATAGGTTTTATAGGTAGATTTGGGGTTCCAGACATTATGTTGGGGCAATATGGTGGAATTCTTTTTTTCCCCCTAATAAAAATCAATTGACATTTTCTTCTTTCAATATATAAACACAATGTTCTAAATTTAATTTTAGTCACCATTTTCAATTTCCGAAAAATGCTTCAGTTCAAAGAATGTATGAGCAACTACAAATAACATGTTGGGAAACCATATTGTTTTAGGAAACATGACAAACTATAGAATAATAAATGCCATGTCTAAAAATTTCCAAATGCAATAATTATTCATAATTAAGAACAAATGAATCTTTGCAAGCCCAAATAAAGCTTGGCTGATTTGTCAGTAAAATGAATGGGGTGGAGGGAGTGAAGTTTTGGAACAGACTCTGTTCCAAGTCCAACCTCAGTCATGAAAACTGCCTGGTACAGCAACATACAGCCCAATCTATGAAGTTGCTGTTTTGATAACAGAAATGGAGATACCAAAGTAAACCATCTTCAGTAAAATGTGAGATTAGATCTACCTAATAACAATCTCTCACATCTTTTTATTTATAGTTGCTGTGTTAAATTTAACGTTATTTCTGTAGTTTCATATCTTAAACCTAACCAATGTCTTTATCAAAGATCCTGGGTCTCACCAAACTAAAAAGGAAAAAGCCCACTTTTTCTGAAAAGTTTATAGCCATTTGGCTATTAACATTTATCAAGGTACATTTGAAGGTCATCTGCAAAGCCATAGTCATACCGTTGACAATCTACCAAAATGGGTCAAACAAACTACGAGAGTTAACCGGAATTTGCTGTTGTTTCCAACAACAATAACAAAAATGAAATATATTCTAATAATGAAAGGAAGCTAACCAGGAAGCTAACCATGATTTAAATCAAGTCGATTTAAATCATGATTTAAATCACTATTGGTAGTAAAAATTTAAATTGACTTGATTTAAATCATAATTTTTAAAGAACAACTGTCATATCTGTCCCACAGTGGCTCTTCATGACCCGCTGTTGACTCACTGACAGTCCCATTCACTTTAATGGGATGGCTGCTGATGCAGCAGTGAAACAACGTGAGGGACGTGGCAAGCAGCAGGTGAGTGGATGCCTGCTAACAGGCGCTGCCATGATGGATCTGAAATGACGGGTGCTCTTGAATACTAGGTTTATAAGATGCTTAGAAGGTTTCACTTTCATTTTTACTGCTTGCCATTCTTCCTCACACTTAAAGCCTCATGATGTGTTTCTCTTCAAACAATCATACAGTTTATACAGTACATAGATTCGAAAAAGACAGGGATAAAGGAATATTCCTGAATTTTGTTTTTTTATTTATCTCATGGTTCCTGTGAAATTGTGTGAATGAATCAATGCAGTGCATATTATCTCAGCTTGCAGAGCTTGGATTCACTGAATGAATTTACCAAAAATGTAACTATTGCAGAATATACAGCCTCATAACTAAGCTCCATATCATGCAGAATAAGCTAAATTATTAATGTATCTTAAATAGAAAACTATCTTTAGATAAATTTTTACTACAAAAGCATTTTATTAAAATAAATTTGATAAAATTTGATAAAAAAATAAAAACAGATTTAAATTTTTTAAAAATCCATTTTTATATATATAAAATATTTATATTATACATATACATATACATATACATATACATATACATACACATATGCATATACATACATACATACATACATACATACATACATACATACATATATATATATATAGGTTTTTATCCACCCTAAAGCTAACTACACTAACATATTTTGTTTTCTTTTGTTCCTAACCTCCAACCAATATGCAGTTATTCCAGCCCCAGATTCTCTGGCATAACTCTGCTGAGGTCCTTTGTTTCTTTTGGTTCCTCATGCTCAGTTAAAATGAAGTATTTGAGACAGTGGTGAAATCAAATTTTTTTTACTACCGGTTCTGTGAGTGTGGCTTGGTGGGCATGGCAGAGGAAGGATACAGCAAAATCTCCATTCCCCACTCCAGGGAAGGGTACTGCAAAATCTCCATTCTCACCCCACTCTGGGGCCAGCCAGAGGTTTTATTTGCCCGGTTCTCTGAACTGCTCAAAATTTCCACTACTAATTCTCCATAAACTGCTGGATTTCACTCCTGGTTTGAGATTATTTGATTGCTCTCCTGACTGTTTTCCAGGAAGTATATGTGGCATTTCCTTTTCCAGTGTTTCCCTACAACTAAAGCCTGCATACAAGTGATCCTCATTTAACAACCATTTGTCAGCAGCCATTTGACCATACAACATTGCTGGACAACTGTTGGTTCAGCACTTGATTGTAATCTGGTGCTTGGTGCCTGGTCATGATTATGACATCATAGCATCCCATGATGTCATGATTGAAATTTTCAACCTTCCCTGCCGCCTTCTACCAAGCGAAGTTAACAGGGAAGCCAGCAGGAAATTGCATGCCAGTCATGTGAGGTCCTCATTTAACTAACCTGTAGGGTCCTCCTTAACAACAACTGGAAGTGCCATTGCTAAATGTTGTAATCCTGTGTTTTTTCAATTTATGACCACATTGCTTAATGACAGATCTCCTGGTCCCAACTAGTGTGGTTAAGCGAGGACTGTGTCTAGTAGGGTGGCCTGACAGAATGGCCCCAATTCTTTCCCTGACCTTCCGTAATGGAGGGTAGACTTGAATCACGACATCTTCAGTCCTATTGCACCACATTCTCCATGTCTCATCACCTCTGTTCTCCTCTGTTTTTTCATGGCTCTATCCTAATTTGAGGAGTGAAATTGCATGACCTCTAAACTACTCCTGAGTGCTTCCAGGGATGCATATATTACTGGTCAAGAAATATACCCTTATTTTACCCTTGAGAAGCATAAATTTCTATATATACTTTCCCACCCTTCAGATGCAGTGATACTGCTGCATCTGTTGAATATCGATGCTTCCACTGGAAAGAAAAAAACATTGGATCATAAGGAAAGCAGCATACATTTTATTCCTTGAGCGTAAAATCTATACATTCTAATTTTTATTTGTGTTCTGTTTGTTAACATTTTATTTATTTGGAGAAATTGGGTAGCCCTTTTTTATATCATGTTTAAAGTTAATTGATTACAAAAATTACAAGCAAGACGAATTATGAGTGTATAGTCATAATATTGTAAAAGTTAATTAGTGCAGGAAGAAAGCAGTATCTTTCAATGGATATTTAACAAATTCCTTCCCATCCAAAAAGTCATGGACATTTTCCGTCTCCTGTATAAAGCACTCAGCTCCTTTCAGCTGTTGAGGGACCGAATGGGAATAAAAGAACTATGGTATATATTATTAATTTTCACTATATGCTGTAATTCAGAGCCCCTGGTATCTTACCATTCTGGAAGTGTTTTCAGATGTAACTGTACAAGCTGTAGGGCATGTTCTGTTATTAATAAATTGCTTCCCATCTTATGGTTGCCTGTAACACTACAAAGGATGCAGAAGATGAGCTAAATTAAGTGCATTAGGTAAGCTGAAACCATGGAGAGTTTGTAATAAATTGCTTTTTTACTACTTTTAAAAACAGTGAAACAGTGGTTAAGCCAGAAGTTGACTCAAAGTAATTTATGATTAAACTAAAAACAAAAACAAAAATGACCTCCCATCCCCCAAAATGATGGGTTATTGTGAAGGAAGTTGCCGTTTCTGGCTGAATGACTTTAATTTCTCACCAGGTTATGGACAATAGATTTTTATGCCTTTTCCATTTCTTGGATCTGTTCTAAAGGTATATATGGTGATAGAATATGGTGCCCGAAGGCCCCTTTCTGAATAGTTCACAATGCTAAGCTTATAGGTGAATAAACTGTGGTTCAAATTTCACATATAAACGAATAAACTCCATCACAGTTTCAAATGACCTACTGAGATACATACACTACTCTCTCTTTTCCTGACCAAGCATATTATTATGAAGAAGTGGATTGAACAGTAGCAATCATTTCCACTTTACTGCTTGGATCCTTGGGCAAGGATCTGAATGCTCTCATCTACCATGAAGCCCAAAGCACCAAAAGGACAGAATTTTTATAGTTCTATTACAGCTAATGACATTGTCAAAAAGACCTGGGAGCATTAATGCCTCCTCCCCAATCCCCCAAAAATAATGTTGGAAGGTTACTATCTGCATAGGCTATAACAATATAGGAAAGATCTATCATGAATTTATGCCTGCCCTCTGCAAGTATTTTGAAGTTCTGTGATACGCTGTAGTATCTCTTGTGAATTCTATCTGAGTTGCGTGATTTATTTTATAGCGTAAAATTAGAACTGTTCTGGGGCTAAGCAGCCTCCTTTTTCATAAAAATCTGAATTACTTTCAATTAGCAATGAGCTCAATCCTGTTTAGCATTAACCATGCTGCTAATTTGGATAAAATGTCATTCCAAGGTTTTAGGCTGCTTCAACCAAGAAATGGGAGAAGATGGAAGATCAGAATCCATTTTGGCTTTATTATTATGGTTGGTCACACAGATGTTCAGACTGGATTTGGCATTTTTATCAACCTATTGAGTCTTTCTCAAGTACCTGAAGTAGACTAATGTTGTCATTTGATGGTGTTAAAGGTATAATCGAAGGATGTAAGCTGTTCCAAGTAAAGTTACTTTTTGCAATTGAATAATGGTGTTTTTGTCAATACCAATGGTATTCAAGTGGTGCTCCAGATGCTTTAGGATTGCACCCAAGGTGCCTATTACTTCTGGTACTATTTTTGCTTCCTTTTGCCACAGTCATTCTGTTTGCAAGTTTTTGTATTTTGCGATCTCTCCTATATTGTTATCTCCAGGTAATCCCAAATCCATTACCTAGAGTTGTTGTTTTTTTATCATTTTTATCTAGAACTATTAATTCTGGTTGTCATGTGGCAGGTACCTATAATTTGAATTCTTAAATCCCAGAGTACTTTAACTTTTTCATTTTCTATTACTTAATCTATTTTGTGGCCTTATCTGTTGTTGTTTACAGGAAAATGATGCTTCTTGCAGATATTATTTAAATTTATAGCCTGCTTGATGAGAGTGTTTTATGCTTATTTCTTGGAATAATATCTCCTATTAATTTTTTGGGAAAGTGCCATTACTACTGCTTTTAAGTTTTTTCTCGTTCATCATTCCCATTTTTATTCTCAGTTGCTTGTGCTTAAACCTCTTCACCTCATAAGAGGAGGTTATTCACTCCATTGATATTAGATGATGAAGCTCCTTCACCACTGTGTCCCTTCCCCCTTTCTCTCCTTGGGAATTTTTCAGCCATGTCCAGATTCCAGGCAGTGCAGGATAAGGAAAGAAATATTTTCTGGGCACGGTCATGAGGCAGGTTTTTGAGGAATTTTGATTGGTTTTGTTATTGAGGGTGTGAGAGTTTTTTGAGTCGGTTATGAAATAATTAATCCTGGGCAATGTGAATTTTTATATTAATGCAAGGAACATAATTTAGCCCTTACCTCAGGCAGTAAAATGTCTTGGCCAACCCTGAAGAGCTGACGCAAGCCATGAGGTAGGAGGTGGTTTCCCATACAACGCACTATTGAAATTAGCTTTTTGAAAGTACAAAGATTGACAGATGGAAGTAGAATATGAGAGGGAAAAGGCAGAAATGCTTTTGCTTTATCTAGAGCCGTGATGGCGAACCTATGGCACGGGTGCCACAAGTGGCATGTGGAGCCATATCTGTGGGCCCCCAAGTGTTGCCCTACTCAGCTCCGGTGCGCATACGTGCGCTGGCCAGCTAATTTTCAGGTCTTCCGGGCCCACCTGAAGTTGGGAAATGGGCTGTTTCTGGCCTCGGGAGGGCCTCCCATGGGGGAAGAGTGAAAAACAGGCCTACTGGGCCCACCGTGCCAACACGTGCCAAAAGCGGGGGTAGTGCAGAGGGGCGGGGTTTACATGCACATGAGTGGGGGGGCGCATTGAATTATGGGTATGGGCACACGTGTGTGCAATCCCCCCACGTGGTCCCCACTTTTGGCACGCGATAGCAAAAAGGTTAGCCATCACTGGTCTAGAGTATATAGTTTCTTCTAATAAAGGGCCAAAGACAGTGGAAACTCATGCCTAGATAAACTAATTTGAATTCTGTTTACTTGTTCTTAGGTTTACTCTAGAATTCGGAAAAGTGGTATCTAACCCAACTATATGGAGTTAAGTACAAGTAGTCCTAACTTAATAACTGCCCAGTTTAGTGATTTTGAAGTTACAACAGCAATGGAAAAAGCAACTTTGTAACTGGTTTACAACTAACATACCAGCCCTGTGATCATGTAATTGAGATTCTGTCACTTTGCAACCTGTGGGTGTATAACGGATAGAGCATCCCGCTGCACATTAAACAGCTTGGCTTCCTAAAAGTGGAATAAATGGAGAAGTCAGCAGTAAAATCATAACTTAAATTCATGTGATATTTCGCTTAAACACAGTGCAAGTGAAGTCATGAGTCCATCACACTCATATGATGCCTCACTTAGCGACTATGTCACTTAGCGACAGAATTGCCAGTCCCAATTGTAATTATGTTTTAAGAGAACTCTGTTAGATCAATTACAGGTAGTCCTCAACATACAACTGTAATGAAATCTCATTACAGTTGTTTGTCATAACTGTTGTATGTCAAAATGGGTCAGTCAATTTAAGATCTTTGGGGGGCCAGTGCCACGGTCGTTAATGAACCAGTGGTTTGCTATGGACACAATTTTGCAAATAACCAAAAGTAAATGCTGGTTTTTGTCAAAACCACTTGCGGGACCACCTTCTGCCGCTGATAGCCTCCCACCGGCCAGTACGCTTCCACAGAGAGGGACTCCTCAGGGTGCCATCAGCCAGGCAATGTCAGCTGGTGACCCCACAGGGGGAGGGCCTCCTCTGTGGCAGCACCTGCCCTCTGGAACAACCTCCCTCCGGAGATATGGAGAATACCAGATCTCCGGGCTTTTCACCGTGCCCTAAAAACTCTTCTGTTTCATCAAGATGGGCTGGCATAACCCCCCCCCCCCCTTAGATATTTTTAATTGTAAATGGATTGTAGTCAGGAGATTTTAAATTTTGGGCCAAAATTTGTATAATTCTTTTAATAATTTTAAATTTTGTATTGGGATGTTTTTTATTCTTGGCTGTGCATTGCCCTGAGTCCAGTAGGAGAAGGGCAGTATACAAATTTAATAAAATAAATATATAAATAAAATAAAACTCTCATAAACCTTGGTCACATGACCGTTACACACTGCATGCAGTTGTAAATGTAGCTGTGTTGCTAAATGCCTGAAGTTTGGTCATGTGACCCTGCACATGCATGAAGTTTGGTCATGTGATCATAGAGAGGACCCGACCATTGGGGGGGGGGAGTTTAAGGGTAATCTCCCCTAAAATTTCTCAGGATAGTTCTAAGTTATATAAAAGATTGAACATTGTTGGATCTCACTGTCTTTTTTGGCCTTTAGCTTAATATATATTATGGCTAATTGCTTATCTTAAGAGCATTTTAAAATAAAAGGAAATGGATTTTACAGGGTTTAATACATTCCCCTCCATAAGATAAAAAGGAATTCTATTGCATTTTGGAATCTATTCACTGTTTATACCCAATATTAACATTTGTGTGTCTCATTTATTCCATGCAACGTTTGATATTTTAATCAGCGCTTTAATGTCATAGTCACCATTGTATGAACAAGATTACTTTTAATCAGTCTTAAGAGTTGTGCCTGGAGGGAATGGGGCATTTTTATCAAGTCAAAATGTTTCCTGTGAAAACAAAATATTTGACAAGTTATTCCTTTTGTACATAGGTTAGCATAAATTATTAGAAACATTTAGCTGTTAAATCAAACTTCTTATTTATTTAGCATTAATGGTTTAAGTTAAACATTTTATATTTTGCATACCAATATTAACATGCTTTGAATTTCATTATAGAATATTACAGTATAAATTTTTTTCAAATCTCTATGATTGATACGAGTATCCTTGGCGAGGATTATTACCTCAGGTATGGAACAAATAATTGATAAAACAAAGATGCATCAAACATTAAAAAAAGAGAAAATGGATATTAGAGAATTGGTACTTGAATATACCTTGTAAAACATAAATTGTTATTACGTAAGGATTTGGTCTTTTTACTTATTTGATATACTTTTCAGGGACTATGTAATGTACAGAAAAAGAATAAGATAGTGAGCAAAATTAAGTGCAGAAACTAAGGGGAAAAGCAATAAGAAATCTAACTAAATCTAATTGTCACAAGGTGAATCTATAAATATTGACCTTTGCTTCCCACTATGGTTTAGGTCAATTAAACCTTTCACATAACACTTTTTAATAAGATATAGCAAGAATAAACAAGGTCATCAGCCACGTGCAGCATTCTTTTCTAAGAATAAGTCTACAAAAAGGGATCAGATTTTGGAATTTGTGGGACAGTTTGCCACAAGGGAACCAAAGCCTTATCGTTCCCCAAGCATGCTTATTTTCCTTTCTCTGCACCCCAACATGTAGTACACTGACCCATTCAAGGTATTCTGTGTAAACAAGTGAATCAAAATACCCAAATTGGTAAGATGATCAAAGCAGGATTCTTCATTGTGGAGACATTGAACAGTTTCTTCACAAAAAGAACTCTGTAAATCAAATGAGAGCACCATCTTAAACCCACATTAGAAGTTTAATGGAACAAAGGCACCATTTTAGGAGAACAGTTTCTTAAGATTAAAAACAATGACAGTCAAAACTCATCAACTTGCAGAAAGGTTGCTATGTAAGGACAACACTGTGGTTCTTGCATTCTTTTCATATGCCTGAACTAATCTAATCATTCTACAGATTTTGTAGTTCAGAGAACCAGGGAGATGACACACTTGAAAATAGAATTTAGATTAAAAGAAAAAGGGAAACAGTATGTGGTAGAAATAATAGGTAATATATGCATCAGATAGACACCTTTATCAAACAAAGTGCTTTAAAATAAATGGGCTTTCAGAGTTCTATGAGAACAGGAAAAGTTATGGAAGTTGGAAAAGGAAGATAAATGGGCCCGTTTATAAGGCTGTTATCAGAAATGAGCTGAGAAGCCTTTATCAGTTACACACAGGGGTATTCAATCTTGTCTTTATGAACAAACAATAACATTGAAGAAAAAAGTCATAAATCATGTGTGTTGCTATGAAAAAGAATTATTAATTAGTAATCTATCTATTGATACACATTGATGAATATAATGAATAGTTAGACTTAGCCATGACCAGACAACAAATAACCAGAGTATGAACCTGCTATATAGCAATGAGTTTTGACTTTTCTTTGTTAAGACGGTAGGAGTAGATTCATGTAGATATCAGCCCCAAAATGAAAGAGTGGTGCAGTTACATTTTCCATACATGGAAAACATATACATTTTTATTTTCTTTTTATTTGTTTTGGTGGTATTTATATTTTATTTTGGCAAAAATAATATTTGAGAATCACTGTGCCATTGGAGCTTTTAGTTGAAGCAAAGGTTGTTGAACAACATCTAAAGGAATCAGTTTTATATATTTGATGAAACATGTTCCTTCTTAGCTACCAGGCATATTGACAAATAGATATATTTGTCCAAGAGTCCTGAAATATCTACTTTGTTGTGGACTATACCAAAAGTAATAGAAAGAATTTATTACATGCCCTAAGAAATTTATTGACAACAAAGAATGGAATGTAGCAGAATGTTGTCAGCTGTACTTGCATATGGTGAAATACTGTGTGGTTTGTTGGGCTTTGTTAAAGAATAACGGAAGTTACACATTTTACAAGTGGACTAAGATTTGAGTGGTTGCTGCTTTGTGAGATTTAATTAAATCTGTATACCTGTTCACATTTTATCACCATTTTATAACAAAACCGACATCATAAGATTTTATAACAAAACTGTTCTGACCCAGCTCCCCAAACACGACAAACCCTCTGAAGTTAGCTCAAAGATTCCTTTATTAGGAGAGCCGGCAGCTCCAGTAAAAAATTTCTCTCTCACTGCAGGCTAACAAGTCTGGCTGGCCAGGAGATGAATAGTTGTTTGCAACATCTATTCATCTCCGCCCTCTTCCTTTTATCCCCAGAGCTAGGGCGGGGCTTTGCTAGCAGCGGTAGTTCTTCCTTCCCAAGGATTTCCACTACTCTGCTCTTCCCTGCCTTCTGTGCTTCAAGCACTGGATCTAGTGTTCCTCCTTTTCCTCATCAGCTCCAGACCTGGGAGCTGTTGACTCCATCTGAGGGCTGATGGATGACCCAAGCTCCACCTCTCTCTCTCTCTCTCTCTCTCTCTCTCTTTCTCTCTCTCTCTCTCTCTCTCTCTCTCTCTCTCTCTCTCTCTGCCAGCTCTATTTCCTCAGAGCTCTGAGGTTGCCTTGATGCTGACCCTGACTCCTACGCCACCGCCTCGCCTGATTTGGCTGCTGCAGGGGCCGGCAGCCAACAGGCCACAACAAAAACTGACTTTCGTCAGTGAATGTCCGTCTCTGAGAAGATTGGTGGTTCAAAAATGTGAAGTACAAATCAATAAAAAATAAATAGGTTAAAAAGGGGGGAAAATAATAAGTATTATATGTATTCAGTTTACAAAAAATAGGATATCCAAATTCCAATGGGATAATTTGCAGGTAAAAAAATTGTATTAATAAACATAAGGTTGTAATATAGGGCAAAATTCACTTAATTGTCTTGCTTAGCAATGGAAAGTTTGGGTCCAATTGTTGTCATAAGTCAAGGACTACATGCAATAGTTTTGGATACTGTTAATATTTTATGCAAGATTGTAAATTCAAAAACTCATGCTCTCGTGACTTCCCGCCTGGACTACTGCAATGCTCTCTACGTGGGGCTCCCCTTGAGGTGCACCCGGAGGCTCCAACTGGTCCAGAATGTGGCCACACGGGGAATTATGGGAGCGATGTGGCGCTCCCATGTGACCCCTCTCCTGCGTGAGCTGCACTGGGTCCCGGTGGTCTTCCGTGTGCGCTTCAAGGTGTTGGTGACCACCTTTAAAGCGCTCCATGGCTTAGGACCTGGGTACTTGCGGGACCGCCTTCTGCCGCCAATAGCCTCCCATCGGCCAGTACGCTCGCACAGAGAGGGCCTCCTCCGGGTCAGCCAGACAGCCAGACATTGCCGGCTGGTGACCCAGGGGGAGAGCCTTCTCTGTGGTGGCGCCCGCCCTCTGGAATGACCTACCCCCGGAGATACGCAGGATTCCAGATCTCCGGACCTTTCATCGGGCCCTTAAAACCCATTTATTCCATCTAGCTGGGCTAGCTTGATCCCATCCTCTGTTTTAAATTTGAAATTGATTTTAAATTGGGTTGTTTTCATTGTCAGCCGGAAATATTTAATAATTTTTAATTGTTTTTAACAATTGTACAATTGTTTTATTTTGTCTGTTCACCGCCCTGAGTCCGCAAGGAGAAGGGCGGTTTATAAATTGAAATAAATAAATAAATAAATAAATAAATAAATAAATAAATAAATAAATAAATAAATAAATAAAAAAAAATAGTTATGGATGATGCAGGTGACTGGATTGCTGGTGGCCACCCTCTCAGGTTTCTTCTGGTAAATCCTAACTCAATTCATAATAATTCTATTCATTATTTGTTCGTGGATGAATGGATGGATGGACCAAGATAATTTCAGAAATTTGGTGGGAAAAAGAAGTAATGTCATTCTCACAGAAATTTCCTCTTCTGGAATTTTGGTCCTGTATCAGCTCTGATGTCCTAAAGAAGGAAGGATTCTGCCTGTGTATTCCCATCTACTGTAGCTTTATGGAAAAATCTTCTCCTGGAGTGTATTGTCAGTCTGGTTTTCCAGTTTTCCTAGCTTTCAGTGTTGAGGGCCTGGGAGTTCATGAATTCAGTGATAACCATTCTTTTGTCTCAGATAATTTGTGGTCCCTCCCACCAAGAGATCGTACAATAGACTTGAACTTCACTTCACAGGTTAATGCTGGTTTGAAAATGTGATTTGAATATGGAAGTTATTGTGATGTGTCCTTCCTTATTTGCTTATGGTTAGTCTGGACTTGTGCAGGGTGAGTGGACTATCCCTGTGGTCTGTCTCATTGATTCTTGCAAGCACTTTATAGATACTGTTGGATTTCAAAAGCACTTGGGCATTTTTCCAGAAATGTGAGACAATTTCATCACATTTATTTATTTATTTATTTATTTATTTATTTATTTATTTATTTATTTATTTATTTATTTATTTATTATTTCAATTTATAAACCGCCCTTCTCCTTGCGGACTCAGGGCGGTGAACAGCCAGAATAAAACATGGTACACAAAAGTTAAAAACAATTAAAAATTATTAAATATTATTTGGCCAAGAATTAAAACAACCCAATTTAAAATCAAATTTAAATTTAAAATTTAAAAACGGAGGATGGGATCAGGCTAGCCCAGCTAGATGGAATAAATGGGTTTTAAGGGCCCGACGAAAGGTCCGGAGATCTGGAATCCTGCGTATCCCCGGGGGTAGGTCATTCCAGAGGGCGGGCGCCGCCACAGAGAAGGCTCTCCCTCTGGGGGTCGCCAGCCGACACTGTCTGGTTGACGGCAGATGCCCTGTGCATCTTTGGAAGAGGTAGGCTAAACATTTGGCAAGACAACTTCCAAATGATTTCAGTCTGGGAATCAAGCACTACTTCGTATGGGTTTCACTTTAGCTTGTGGTTTTTGAGAAAGTGGATGAAGTTCTAGGTAGTAAGATCATAACTATATTGAAACTTGGATAGCTGTTGCACTTGGGCCTGTGGGAAACCAGTTGGATGTGTGTGATTGGTTGGATCAGAGAAACTGGATCCAGTTTGAGGGTGGAGTAATTCCTGATGTTTGAAAAAAGATAGTGGTATGATCCTTCTTGTAAAGGCCTTCAGTAGATACAGCCTTGCTGGATAACTATTGTCCAATGCCCAGTCTTCTATCTGGTGAGATGAGATAGTGGTTAGGGTTCAAACTGTCAATAAGCTGTAGGAAATGAATTATCAGGCCTGGGACAGACTGTGTTGGTCACACTGGTGGATGGTATAGCTAGCTTTCGATTTGGTTATAATTCTAGATTCATGGCTACTGCTAGGCAGGTGGAGGCTGTGGCTAGAGAGGTCCTGTGCCCAGCCACAGCTGGTGGGCAAATTGTATCTTTTCTTGTAGAAAGAGACTCTGGCCCTAATGTCTCATATCCTTGTCCTCTTCTCTATGATTACTCCAGCAAGTTTACATGAGCTGGAAATGAGGAATACTCAGTTGTTCTGTATGATGCAATAGCCTATCTGTTGCGAAGGGAGAGCTATTATTTATTGTGCTGGAGGCTCAGCACTGGCTACTGTAGCATTTGGGGTTCAATTCATAGTAGTTTTGACCATTGAAAACTGGTTGATTTTCCACCCAGTTACTGCAGGGACATCTGCTTTAAATGAAACTTGTCTGCCTAGTTTGCACATTCCTGCATCCACAGAAACTTTCTATCAATTTAAACTTATTCCAATGAATAAAATAACCTTAAAGATGAACAAGTTGTTGACTTAAATCTGTAGATAATCACCACTGGTAATCATGAATAAAACACTAAATACGTTTAGTATATAATACTCTATTTATGTTCCAGCCCAGTCACTTTGATACCTAAAATGCTTTTAGATTACCTGATAAAACAAGGCAATGGTTTCAAAATCAAATTACATAAAAGAAATAAAGTAAATATCCTTGTTGAGTTTCATGTCACATTCTAAGAAGTAACGATATAATTCAGTTTATTATAACCCAAACTAACAGATGAGACTATCAAATCTTAATCCATAGAACACAACATAGAAAGGTAATCTGTATTAAAACAAAATGTGCTCCAAAAATATAATCTTGTATTTTCATTGGGTTTTTTCCCCAACTGCAGCAAAGCAACCACAACCAAATACATTTGGAGATATTCAGATATACTGTATGTTCAATATATCCATAGATAATATATTATCCAATGTTTGATGTTCTTTTATAAACCAGATTGCATGAGATGTACTGCCAAAGGTAATACAGTTTGAAGTCTTCCAGCAAAGTCACTGCCAATATTTTACAAAGAAATGCGGTGAAAAAAGGTATTGCAAAGAAATTAAGTGATCTTTTGCACACACTGCAGGATCTTTATCCACCTTCAAAATGACAAATATAAAACCATTGATAAGGGGAAAGAGGAAAACTTTGTAGCGAAAGGCATCTTTATTAATCTAGGAACCAATAATCTACAAGATTTTTCCCTCAGATTCTTTTCCTTCATGTTAAAGAAAAAAATCAAACTGTATATTAAAGTAGAATTCAGATTCAAAAGATGTTCAGTATTGAGTACATGAACATAGTTAATCTTCAAGTGGCAGCATCAAAATTTTATAATTCCAGTGGACGTTGCTTTACAAAATCGTTCAAAAATTCCTTTATCTTAACTTTCCAAAGTTTTATTGAAGATTGTGCAATGATATGAATCTGAAGCAAAAAAGGTAATGTTCGTACCTCATTAATGGAACTGCGATGTGGTAGTTTTGTAGCCCAGAGGGGAGGAAAAATTGGTACATTTGAATCCATCATGACTCCTGATTACTGCTTGGAGAAATCTCTGCAGTTTTCTTTGCAAGATTTTGGATGTGGTCTGTTTCCTAAGGTGCACAATAAATGACTACGCTAAGGTCACTAAGCTACTTTCGTGCCTAAGGCAGGACTTAGAATTCACAACTCCCAGTTTCTAGCCTAATGCCTTAACTATTACACTGCATCCTAGTTCATCCTAGAAAATACAAGATCAAATTGTGAAACATTAATCGGGTGTGAAAAGTTCACTATTTTCCCTGGCATGGTATGAATTCCATGAAAAATCATGAAAATGCACAGCTTTACGGACATGCTCTAAACCAAATTTTCTACTTCTGACCCAAACAGTTCCATGTCCTTACTTTTGTTTCTTTCCATATAGCACAAGCAAGAGCCATATGCGGTTCCTCAGTTTGCAGGATGTCTATTTAAACAAAACATTTCTTCAAAATCTTATTTGTCTGATCAACCACCAAACCCAAAAGAAGAGCCACAGCAAAAAAAAATAAAAAAAAAAATAACCGAGTGATCTTTAGTAGAACCAGAGGTAGGTTTCAGTAGATTCTGACCAGTTCTGGAGAACTGGTAGCGGAAATTTTGAGTAGTTCAGAAAACCAGTAGTAAAAATTCTGACTGGCCCCGCCCCCGTCTGCCTCCCAAGTCCCAGCTGATTGGGAGGAAATGGGGATTTTTCAGTAACCTTCCCCTGGATTGGGGAGGGAATTGAGATTTTACAGTATCCTTCCCCTGCTACGCCCACCAAGCCATCCTACGCCCATCAAGCCACGCCCACAGAACCATTAGTAAAAAAATTTGAAACCCACCACTAAGAACTAATTAATAAGGCTGCCCTATACATACAATAATTTATCAACATCTTTTGAATCGATTTGTGCTACAAATTTGGAAAATGTATTAACCAAAATTACTATCTGAGGTTACCACTCAGTATATTTGCTCTACCCATCTCCTAGAAAATTCTTTTCCAGTGGGAAAATGTGCCTTTTGTGTTTAAAAAAAAAAAAGGAGCTTTAGGTGTTCAAATTTATTTAAAATTCTTCTCTTGGAAGGACATCTAGGAATGTTAATAATCAGGAAATCACCGCAGATGACACAAATATAAATGTTTGTAGAAAATCCAACAGTTCAAGAGGTCAAAGATGAAGTAAAAATCTTTTTATTTGACTGTAGCGTACAAAAATATATGGAATATAAATGCATTTTTTAAATCAACAAATAGATTTTTAAAAACTACTTCAAAAACTGCATTAGACAGACAAACTCAGAAAAGGACTTTTAAAAAGTGGGGAGGGGAATAAAGGGAAAAAGTGCAAGAAGAGGGAAGAAACTGAAAGTACATGGATTCCCAGAAGGAACCTGCTTAGGCTGTAGTACAAACTTCAAATGACCCATTTCAGAAGTGGGTCGTCCTGAATTTCACTTTCTGCAAATACAGGAGTGTTTTTCCCCCTTGCACAAAAGATTCAATCCAGCCTTTGGGGTGGGGGGGCAGTGGATGGGAAGGAGAACCTTTTTAAATAATGTAAAGGGAGGGATTGGTAAAGGCACCTCTCCTAACTCAGATGATTATAGGTCTGAGCAATTATTTTATACCAGTGCAGCTGCAGCAAAGTCATGTTTATTGTCCCTCTGATCAGAGACTGTTCTTCTTTTTGAGTAGTTTTAACAAGTTCCTCGCTTGCGCAAGCTGTATCCATCCTCCAGGGAAGTATGGGCCTATATAAATTACAGCAATCCAAAAAGGTGATATTTATAGCCAGGAATTGGAAGCTTCCATCAATTTCATCCAGGAATTTGAACCAGTAGAGCAAGATGCTGCAAATACAGTCACAGGCTCCATCTCTCCCCCACAGATACAAATGTTGTTACCAATTAGTGCAGAAATTTTTTTTCTGAAAATAGTATAATTCATGTGTGCAATCTTTTATTATTATTATTATTTCTTTAAAAAAACAATTGTATTACATTTTTAAAATTACAATTTACTTTTTTAAATAATAACATATCTACACAAATGGAGTAGCAGAATATGTCAATATCGCATAAAAGATGAAATACTTTAAAATTATATTTTAGTATATTATTAAAATAAACTTATACATTTATTATATAACACAAGTTATATAAAGATTAAAAAATAAGACAAGGGGAAAAAACCTATTTTAAATAATCCTTGATTTACAATCATTCATTTAGTTACCATTCAAAGTTACAACAGCATTGTAAAAAGTGATTTACAATCAGTTTTCTCATGCCCGCTGTAGTATCACCAAGGTCATGTGATCAAAATTCAGGCCTTGGCAATTGGCATATATTTATGGCGGTAGCACTTCTCCAGAGTCATGTGATCACCCTTTGTAACCTTAGCTAGCTTTTGGGAAGCAAAATCAATGGAGGAAGCAAAGTCACTTCATGATTGCATGATTCATATAACAATTGTAGTGATTTGCTTAATAATGGTGGCAGAGAAGTTGATAAAATGGGACACAACTCATTTAACAAGTTTCTTCCTTAGCTATCAAAATGTTGGGCTCAATTGTGGTTGTAAGTCGAGGACTACCTGTACGAAGAGACTAGGAAAAAAGATCCTTCACTCAGAAAACGACTGTGTTATCACAAATTACCATGACACAGCAATGTCCCCATGTTTGCCAGTTGCTTTGGACCATAATTATTCTATCAAGATACCTATCTGAGCTATTAAAGAGGTCTTCCCTGGCTTTTTTTTTCCTTCGTGCTGTTTTATTTTGCTAAATTTTGATGCCATTTTATTACTTTTATTTGTTTTATAACTTAGGCTATTGACATTCTTCCCATTCATGTGCCTTTTGGATCAGGCATAAGGCTTCCAGGGCCGCATTTTGCAAGTTCAGCCTTGTAAAAGTTAACTTTCTTCGTTGGGTAATTGTGGACATTGTTTATTCCTTAGGAAAGATCACACAGTGGATTTTTGTAAGTCTTGCCAAGTGGTAGCAAAAACAGACTCCGTGCAACCCCCTCTCTAACCTATAACCTACTCCTGGGTGGGTGGACTCTTAGAACAGCCAATTCTGAGACTATTGTGGCCCTTTGTCTTTATCCAAAATTTGCACTGTGTCTCAAAAGTTACCAAGTACCTCAAAAATATTTTATATCTCCTCCTGCCAATAATTTTCCCTTTGCTGTCCAGAGTCATGATTGCAAGATGGGTGGCTGTATAAATTGATATAATAAATCAGTCCAAAGGTATCTGCAATTTTACCTTCAGCATCAAGAAAATAATTCAATGTATGTATAAAACCTTCTAAAGGACTCGCTCCTTCCAATCGTAGCAAAAAAGAAAGGAAGAGGAGCTAAGTATTTTCACATGGCCCGATAATTGCAGATTTTTCACCCTGCTGCTTTGATTCTACAGGTGTATCGATGCCAGATTTGCCAGTTAGAAAATCTAAACCCCTTCAGACCCAAAGTACACCTTTTAAGGGAAAAACACATGATAGATCTCAGCTGAGTTCTCATTCTGCATGGCATCTCTCTATATCACAGGAGTGTCAAACTGGTGGCCTGCGGGCCAGATGCGTCATGCACAGGCCATGCCCACTCAGGCTCCTCAAAGGCAAAAAAAATTGCAATATATCACATGACGCGATCAAGTTTGACACCTATGCAATATCAGATATAGGAGAGACCCCCCATTATCTTGAGATTTTGGAAGTCAAAGCCAATCATGTCTCCCTCTGAAAATTCCCTTTCTGCTATCTTGTGCTCTTGTATTGCTTTAGCATCATTGGTCTCTTCTAGGATGGGCATTGAATTTTGACCATTATCCTCTTGCTTTCCATATTCCTGATCAACCCTATAGATTTCCTAAAGCATTATAATGCTAACCACCACTGCTTCCTCAGGCCCTCATTCACATATTCTCCTTGCCTTTCATTCAGGCACTGTGCTTAACCACCCAATTACAGTCATTGTTCCTGACATGAGAATCCTCTCATTACTGGGAGGCTCACTTTTTTGCACTCTCCACATCTTTCACTTCCTCTTTGGAACAGCTATCGCACACCAGCTCTAATCTTCCATGGCTTGTTATCAAAAGATTGCCTTCTTCTCTTCTCAAAGTTAGAGTTTCTATTGTGGTTCTTTCTCAAACTCACACCTTTTCAATTATCCTCAGTGACAAGGTTCTGTCTGGTTTCCCTTTATGTCAAATTCAGTCAGATGTATCCAAAAGTAAAACTTTGTTGTCTCTTCCATCCATTTAGCTATTCTGTCACCTGATACTCAGATCAGAAACTAGATAACGCTTTTCTTCAGAAAGGGTTTTTATTCCACAAAAGTCTCCTTCTCAGTTAAGCAGGCTGCTTTAGCAGACTATTCAAGAAAACAGTGTTTCAGCCCTCTTCAATACCTTGAATATCCTTTTAGTCACCAGTGGATGGTATTTTCATTATTTTATGATTTTATAAAATGTTTGCTTTTTAAGGGCTACTATGTTCTCCAAAACCTTTGTCTTTCTCGTCCTATACTGGTTTGCCTGTAGGCTGCCAGGTGCAATAAATTCCTCCATAGCTTCATCTGTAGGTAGTTCTTGACTTACAAGTTTATTTAGTGACCATTCAAAGTTACAACAGCACTGATAAAAAAGTGACTTACGACTTGTTTTCACACTAACAACCATTGCAGGTTCTCCATGGTCATGTGATCAAAATTCAGGTGCTTGGCAACTCACATTTATGACGGTTGCAGTGTCTTTATGACTGAGTGTGAAACTACATCTTCCCTTCAATGTTCAAAGAGCACGCTCTTTCACTTTGCAGCAGACTACAGCCTTTCTCAGTGGACTTGGCTGAGTCATTTTTTTCCAATTAGACACCTGCAGTTGTCAGTCTTTTGTTACAAGTCACCTAAGCAAATATGCCCTCTCCAAATCTAGATACGATTTTCATTTTTTATCCAAAGTTGTTGTCTGAGTCTTTGTTCTCTGAAAAATGGAGGAAGAGCCTTTTCTTTAGTTATCTTAGAAATACAAAAATGGTTTGCTTATCTGTAACTTGAGTGAACATCTGTGAATTTACATAAACTGCCCTCCTAACTCCACAAGGAGCTGGCAGACCTCAGTATTTCTCTAGATTCGTTGTATCAGTCTTGGTAATTGAAAGGATTCAGTGGGAGCCATGTCAGTCAAATGGACCAAGTATGAGGGGTGGGATTCCCATTAAGAAATTCCTTAAGCTCTAGAATATTTTCAGTAGGACTTGAATAAGAACACACCCCATATATATGAATTCACAGATGATCATTCAAAGAACTTCAGTTAGAAGCAAAGAACCATTTTTATGTGCAAAATTTAGTGGTCTATATGTTTTCTACCAGAACAGGGTCAACTGAACCAAATTAACAATTGGACTGGCCATTCAAGGGTGCAGCTGGACAATGCAATATATTAACTGATTTAGATTGCAAATTACTAATTCCTAATATTGCAAATACTGTATTTATATATAAGTGCCTTTATTGGTATTCCTAGTACATTTTTTAAATCAAACATACTGTCGTGTAAGGTAAAACATTTTTGTTTTTCTAGCTCTAAAATGGTACTTATTTGTTGATCACCAGTGAATCATGGATTAAATAGGAGATAATGAAATTCTTACATATTACATATATCAGTGACAAATGAGTATCAAAACAAGCTAATATTTTCTACATTTTTGCTGGAACATACATTTTTGAAAATATTTAATTCCCTGAATATAACAAATGCATTTTTAAAGTTTCATCAATGTTTAATTTTCTCCCCAATAAAGACAGCAAGATCAGCACAAGTTTTACTTAAAAGGAAACAATTGTTTTAAATTAACTATGAAGGTTACTTCCAAAAATCCCCAAGGCAAATTGTCTGAAAAACTAAAGCATACAGTGTTAGTGTTTGATAGCCGTATTATTTATGTATCCAGCCCAAAGCTGAATTTCTATCAGATCATATGAAAGAAGAGATTTTGAGGTCATATGACAGCTGGGTGCATAATATAAGCCATTCACTTTGAGTATGTTTCTATAAGTGCATGTATTAAAGGAGAGTTCATTTTATAACTACCAGAACTTTTGAAGCAAACCTTTTGCATATACCTTTAATAACAGTGTACCCAGCTTCATATGGCAATAGCCTAGTTACAAGAAAGAGATATTTCTAATCTTTTCTTCCATGTAATGTAGAACATTCTGCTGAGTTCCCCTATGAGCTTTTCACAGCTTAGGGTTTTGGGTTTTTTACAGAAATACTGAAGAATTTCTAAAATGTATAACAAACCATGGATTCTCTTGAAAAATCAAACAATACTCTGACAATTTTGTCAAATTCAAATATTAAACCTTTAAAGATCTTAAATGTCTTGCGACACTTAACAATGTGTGACACAACACATTTTCCCCTCCCCATTTTCAGACCTTATAGGGATTGGAGGGGATGGCATGTTTTAAGAGTAATGCCGTTTTATTTAAGCTTTATTTTTTCCTGTTAAAACATAATAAGTACTAATGAGCTGAATGTCCTGGCATGCACTGGCTTTCATAGTCACTATGTGAATGCTTGGCAGCCCTTCAGTTATAGGAATTGCTAATTGACAGCGGAGAGCATATTTGTTCATATTAGACTAAATCAATTCTTGTTCTATGTCATAGGGATCCTGTATCGCAAGTCCTGTGCCTCCTCTGCAGCTTGTCTCATGACCTCTGCCGGATACCAGACTTTCTGTACTCCAGGGAAGATAAACTCTGTTTGTATAAGCTGTTGCAACACTCCACTTTGTAATGGGCCCAGGCCAAAGAAGCGAGGAAATGCTGGCACCGTGCCTAGGGCAGGAGTATTAACAACCATGTTGCTGTCTAGCTTGCTGTTTCTATCACCCGCACAGTGCTAAACTCTAAGGGAAGATTTCCTTTGTCACCATCATTCTTCCTGTGTCGCTTCTCTCAAAGGCACAGCTGGCTTCCATTGTGATGTTGTTGTTTGCTTTCCCAAAAGAAGAGTTTTATCTGAAAGAAGTCTCAACAACTTCATTACTTGCAGAATAGATTTAGTTGTCTGATTTTTCCAGTATGCACTTTAAAGCAAAACGAAACAAAGAAAACAATAATCAACATCATCCATACAAAAGCACTATTATTCATGTTATTGGAAAGTCGTCTATTGTACTTGAACTTGGAAGGGTACAAGTTGTTGGCTGTAAAGTCTTTTGTTTTCCTTTATTGCTTCTTTTAGTCTATTGTGTATCCTGTAATGTTTCTTTATGAGTATTTACTACTCATGTTCGCAAATGCCATTCTGATTAACAGGACTTGGATCTATGCTAGTCTCCAGAGGCATTGTTCTCACATTGAGCTCCAGTGACTCGGGACTCTGTTTTGCTAAACTGGAGTCAATTTCAGCCTCATCCTGAAGAATATTTGAGGACACCTTCTGTGCTGCTTTGGTGGACGACTTTCGCCTGGATGACATGAAGATCAATGGACGTTTGGAATGGTTGACACTGGCTACAGAGTTTAAACTAGTTGCCAAGTACTTCTGCTTGTTGGCATGTTCTATGGATAGGCGACATCGGAGGACTTGAAGAAAGACCTTCCGGAACTGTTGGGAGGAAATGTTGTACAGGAGTGGATTCACCACAGAGCTAAGGTAAAAGAAGATATCTGCTATGGGAAGGAGAATGATATATGCCCTGAAATAAGAGACTGTCCAGTCTTGCTTGGGCCTGGCAGCCATCATGATCCTTCGAACTTGATTCGGTAGCCAGCATATTGCCAGTGTTGCAACAATCAAACCTGCAAGGAAGGAGAAGAGAGAAAAAGAACTTGTGAAACCAAATCATAAAATATTTAGTATCAGTGCTTCACTTACCGGGTAGGAAATGATACCAATTTTTCAGTGTTTTGCTTGACAGCATCTTCCGCCAGTAGCAAAACATGTTCTGAGAGAGACAGGAGGGGAAAAGGCAAGCCACGGGTTTCAAGGTCATTGGAGTCTGTATTCCAATAAGTATTGTGTAACATGTAAGGTAGCATTTCTTTTGATCCTTGACATCGGTTAAGTTCAAATGCTTTATTTCATTTGTACTGCATTCTTGAAATACTTTGTTATTGATGCTCTGTTGCCCATTCCTCCTTCTCCTTTTCATGACTAAATAATACAGCCATATTAGAACAGGCAATATCCAAAAGCAAATCAAATTCCACTTATATTTTAAAAAATGTGCATACAATTTGGCATTATTTTTGGTACCTTTTCTCCTACAGAAAATATTTTTATGTACAGTGTGAGAGGCTCTTTTTATGACAGAGTATATAAGGAATTCAGGAAAGGAGCTGCAGTTCAATTAAAATAAAATGGCACAGAGAACAAGCATTAAATGTTCCTGGAAATGGAGCTTCTAGAGAATACAAAGTTTGTTCCGAGTTTTGCTGTCCAAGTATTTTGCATTCACCTATAAATGTGAGTATTTATTTCATTGAGGTTAGGTTAATTTTATTGAAGAAATATATTAAAATATTTATCATTGACTTTCTTATTGCTGGCAAGAAAATAATGCCAGGCTCCCAGGGCTGACAAAAATACTTACCAATTGCATAGTTTTAAAATATTAAACATGCTTCATACGCATTGTCTTATTTATCTGTTAAAACAAACTAATGTGATAAATCAGTATTTTTATCCATCCTGAACAATGGTTTGCTTAACTTCCATTTTCTCAATCAACTTTTTAGTTCCAGGGTTAAACCACCTTTCCAGAATGATAGTTGAGTATAGCCTGATTTCCAACCCAATTTCAATTACTGAAATATTACTAAATTTAAGAAAAATCACTATAAAATGAAGGATGCATTTGTAGACTCCCCCTTGATGCATGTTCATGGATGGATTTGAGGGAAAGAAATAACATGTTAAGCATTTTTAGCCTATTTACCCTTGCTGGGGTATTCCTTGTTTTAGCGCAAAGGTGCCTTATCTGTGAAAGAAAATAATTTATCCAAATGTTGGCTGTTCCACTGCAAGTTTTTCTTTTGATTTGTGGAGTTTTACACCATACTTGCTAAAACATTTACTTGCTTTAAAGCTAATTCTACAACTCAATTTGCTTTATTAGAAAATGTGCAGGCTTTATGTTGCTTTTGTCTAAATGAATCTGGATTCTTTATCTAGTCAGTAATAAATTGTAGAATACGTACTCAATAAAATAATTGGGAAGATGCAGAATTCAAAATCAAAGACAAATTGTTTTGAAAAATATAAGAGAACAATTATGAATGTAAGCAAAAGAAAATAGGAATCGACAGCAGTAGCCTGGAAGAGTCAGAACTGATCATAAACTCTGTGTAATAAATAGATTTGTGAATCTTTTGATTTTAATGTTTACTTTTGCTTAATAAAGAGATTAATTTTTTTGTAATTGTATGAAGTTTTCATTATGTTGAAAGCTTGGATTTCAGCATTTTATACAAAATCATATATATGCACCTGTTACCTTTATGCCTAACAGAAAGTTGCAAAAACAAAAATTTTAGTAAACACAGTAAATTGCCAATTTCCTTAGGCATTTTCTTTAAGACTCCTTGTGGGTGGTGAATCTATATTGGCAGATACACTAATTATTTCAGGCTTTTAACCCTGTTTGATACAATCTGCTTAGCAAAGTATAGAGATACTACTATTCCTCTTCAAGTTTCTTCTAAATGTGTGTGATTAAGGGTGAACAGAGATAATTTGTCAAACACAGATAAAACACTAAAGCTTTGAGATGATTTTAAACTACATTTTCAGTTTGTAATATGTCTGGCTCTATAACCACAGTTAAGGCTATTGCTCTGCCTTAAGGAACTGATTTAAGGTGCAGAGGTAAGTAAATTTACAAAACTAAATATTGAGCATCTGGGAAATAAAAACCTAGAAGTAAGTGCAATATGCTGTAATTTGTGCTGAAGGAGTAACTGATCTATCATACATGGTTAGGGTTACCATGATATTTGAAATTGGCAGGTTTATTCTAATTATCAAATTATTGGTCACCAATCTTAGCATGGGGTAACTCTTGGGCAGCCAATACATTTGATAAATAAATAAAATAGGTTAAACAATGCATGTCACAAGTTGGCAAGATGTTGAATGGTTACTAGACAAAGAAGCAAAACAAGACTAGAAAACATACACAAAGTTAGTGTTTCTGCCTGTGATGCAAAGTTGAGTGTGTGCATATATGCATACATATGCTAGAGTTCCCTATGGTGAAGTTCAAGAAAGCCCATTTGCCCCAAGACCTTAACCTAAGATTTTACAAGGCGCTGATCTGATGTTATTTTTTTAAAAAATGCTTTTAAGAAGTGAAAAGCAAAGTACCTATTATGAGCATCATCAGTTTTATTTCAAGAACATCCCTGGGCCCAAAAACTTTTCTAGAAAGTAAAAATGTAACCCACTGTTAATGTTGGAAGTATACTATACAGGCTAGTAAAAAGCATTTTGATGAAGAGACTTTTGAGAGTGGCAAGAAACATTTTTATTCATTAGAGCTTTGCGTTTTGTTATATCCCCCATGACGACAATTTTGTTAGAATACTCATGTCTAAATTCCCCAAGTATCTAACCGCTCTTAATGTCTGGAACCCCTGACAATTCATATTTCTTGAGGTTTATTATGTATTAAAATTATCAACTAGAATTAGCAAACATTAAACAAATCACTCTTCTATTCATTATGTCTTGTTCTTTTTTCATCTCGGGGACTCGCTGTCATTTTGTTTTTTTACTTTCTACTATTATAATCTTAATTTTTCAGGATCATGACCTATCTACCACTTGATGTGTCTTGTATTAAGATACAGTAAGGTCATGCCTTTGTTCCTATTTCACTCTTGCTCTCATTATCATTAAGAAGAACAAAAGATCAATGAGCCATGACACAGAAGCCACTGAAGACACATAGACTTAATATAGTTGTGTGTGTGTGTGTAAATTATGGAATAACTAAATTCCAAATTTAGTTTAGTTTAGTTGTGTGTGTGTGTGTAAATTATGGAATAACTAAAATAAAATTTTAAACAATGAACCTTAAAAGTGGTTTCCTTTCAGGCCTATTATCACAAATCTGAGAAATCCTGTCTGTCCTGATCTGAGAAATCACTCATCCATCGCTAACTTCTAAGCAGAAATACAGAAACGTTTTAAGGCTCAGTCATGTGGGCCACCTTAACTTTTGTTGTGTGTTTTATTATGTTATTTTTTCAATCTTGTTTTTCCTTAAAAAGAAGTAAAACGCTAGTATAAATTGGTTTTTAACATGTGAGATTAAATAGCAAAGTATATAACTTGATAAAAAATCTAAGAAAATGAAGTGAAGGAATAAATAGAATCAACGTATTTACTAAACAAGTTCTGGTTTTTGTAAATTGCAATCCCAGGGTTTTTTTTGAAAAACATCAGTAAGATGTTTTATTACCTTAATTAAATGGACAATTATATTTTTAAAATTACAAAAGTGGTTCAATTAATTCTTTCTTGAGTTGATTGCATTAATTTTTTAATGCCCTTATGTCCCCATTTTCTCCAGTTTAGAGCATTCCCAGTGCTTTTGCCTTACAACAATGGCTTAATCAATACCTAAATATGAAGTGCCAGCCTTTAATATATTTTCTGTAATGTACAATGGTTAAATACCAGTATTTATTATGAAATACACAGTATAACAAATGTCTGCTCTTACAATCCTCGCTGGCCTTCGGATCCTTGAAATTTTCCATTCCTCTGCTTGGTGCTCTGGAGGCCCAAGGCCTCTCCAGCTAACTATAATTAGTTCCACGCCCTAAAAAAATCAGCATTCAATATCATCTATGGAGTTTGGCAGAGCCAGCTAGCCAACTCGACACAATGTGTGACCAAATCAAAAAAATCCTTATGGTCAGAGCATGAAATATGCAATCTGCAACATACTTCTGAGTTGCTTTCCAAGGTCAGAACCTTTTTCCTGCAAGATTGGAACTCTGCCTCTAATGCTGAAGATTTAAAAAGTTAAGGAATTAACTTTTCAGGTATACTGGCTCTTCATTTAAGCTGTATTGTCTGTGGGGCTTTGTTGGTAAGGTAGTAAATTAAATAAAAATGTGGGAAGGAATTCCAGTTATTACTTCTTAAGTAAAATTTGTAATCAGCATACGTAACACTTTCTATACTAGGAGTATAATGTACAAAACGCACAATGTATAATTAATATGGGCAAAATAGTACTTCGCCTGTTTATAAAAAAAAAAAAAAACCAGCATGTTCAAATTTTGCTTTTTCCATTGATACTCTTGCTGCCGACTTTTATTTAGATTGTATGATGTTCCCTAGACACCTCACGAGGAACCAACTGCTTTATTCTATACAGAGCAAGTGAAAAATGAGTTGATGGTAACCTTGTACTGTATTGTAGAGGTTAGTGTTTCAAGGAAAAGCAGAGAACTCTTCGTGTAAACTGTCATTTTTGTGAGCACAAGTAATTGCTCATCTCTTGCTACCCCAGGAAAAAAAAAACATTTCTTTTTTGCAGAGATGTGAATAAATGTTTGGAGATTTGATCCTTTTAAGATTCATCCATAAACCTGTTATTTTCATCGAGGCTACAGTAGCATAAAATGTAACATTTATTTTACTCTTCTTAATGTGCTGGTACAATCAACACAAATGGGATGGAGAGAAGATACGAATTGGCCCTGTAGAATAACAACGGTTTTTATATTGTGGAGGAAAATAGGTTTACACAACGCTATTGCTCAATTACTTCTGTGTCACCCTTTAAACCAAATGTTCTTAGTTGGGAAACTTCTAAATTGTCTAGATCAGTGATTCTCAATCTTAGAAATGTCAAGCTGTGTGGACTTCAGCTCCCAGGATTCCAAACATGCTGGCTGTGGAATTCTGGGAGTTGAAATCCACACATCTTGACATTGCCACGGTTGAGAAACACTGGCCTAGTAAAAAGTGCACCTGCCCTATTCCTAGAACATACTGAGTTGTCAAGGACTTACTGTACTTTGTAAGGGTACAAATTTAAGCAAAACCTGATAAAGTGGTCATTTAATGGTTCCCATCCATTTTTAACTAAGTCCACTGTATCTCTGCTTAAAGTAAGAACACAGATAATGCATTATGCTAGGCAAGAGTCCTTATCGGCTGAAATTAAGGCGCAACAACAAATATTGATGCTTCACTGTGACTTCTTCAAGCATAAATATAAGAACATAAAAATCTGTGAGAAGCAGTGAATCTCATATCCTTTCCCCTACCATGAATGTAGTCTCACAAAGGAAGTGATGAGGACTTCTGAGAACGTAACTTCTCTACGGTGCCTATGGAAAGCAGTTACTGCTAATGATGTGGGCAAAGAATTGTGACTCTTCCCTGAAGTAGTAAAATGGTTTATAAATGATACCATTAGATTTACTCCTAAATATACTCCTAAATAAATTCTGGATTACAGCATTAAATGTGTATTAATTTTCCTCAATTGCATATATTACCCACTAAAGAGCATTTTTAAGGCAACTTATAGTAGGGAACTCGCTACTGGTATTGACCTGAATACATTCCAGCAATAATTGAGCACCTACAGGTTTTCTAACATGTGTACAGAATCATTAATGGCTTATCAAAATATCATCTATTTATATCCTACAATATAATTTTATCTCAATATTGCTCATGTTTCAGAAATGCAAAATAAATTGTGATATCAAATTAAGATGTTCTTATTTTATTTCACGTAAGCTACGCAGACTTTGCTCACTTTCCTGTGCTTTGATGGATGTATAAGCAACTCCAGCCACTAGTGTGAATAAAAATTGAGCTGGGGAAAAGTACAGACTGAAATAGTTCAGGAGGAAAGCTTGGTTAGTACTCTGTAAACACACATGCCAACAATGATGTTTGTCCATCATGTTCAAAGACCTTGAGCTTTAATTTGTTGTGGGCTGTCCACGGTGTGTCCGCAGGTGGCTGGTAAGGCCTATATGGGCACGGAATGTTTTGCAACATGTTAGGCAGACGTGTGGGCATCATTGTAACAGCATTTGCAGCTCTGGCTTTGCGCAGTGCTCTCTTCTCTTGTGCTATGGTTGTTCTGTCTTCAAATGTCCAGCAGCCTTGGTGGATCGATGTGCGCCATGTTGATCAATCTTGTACCAGGGTTTCCCAGAAGGTGGTGTCTATATCCAGGGACTTGAAGGAGGCTTCAACGTGTCTTTTTATCGCTTCCTTTGTCCCCCCTCCCGCATTTGATTGCTTTCCTTGAGAAAGCGCACCATGGAGGAGTTGTTTAGGAATGCAATGGTCTGGCATCCTTGCAACATGGACTGCCCAGTGTGTCTGGCCTTTCATCAGCAGGGTGTGAACTGATGGCAGGCCTGCTCTGGAGAGGACTTCTGTGTCTGGCACCTTGTCCTGCCACTGGATCCTCAGAGATCTGCAGAGGCAGGTCATGTGGAAGTGGTTCAATTGCCTAGCTTGCCTCCTGTACACAGTCTTAAGTCTAAGTGGCATACATCAGGGTGGCTAGCACTACTGCTTGGTAGACTGAACTTTGTAGCAAGGGTTATTCCATGGTGGTCTCACATGTTGGTCAGTAGTCTGCCATATGCAGAGCTTGCTTGGCAATTCTGCAGTTGACCTCAATGTCAACTGTCACTGCGCAGGAGAGGGTGCTGCCAAGGTATGTAAATTGGTCCACCGCTTGCAGCTTTTGTCCCTTCACAGTGATGGTGGGTTCTTGGTGTTAGGCTTTCGGAGCTAGCTGGTGCATCACTTCGGTCTTTGTGTTAATGAGGAGGCCGAAGTTGTCACATGCTGCTGCAAATTTGTCCACACTGGTTTGCATTTCCTGTTCTGATCCAGCATCCAGGGCACAGTCATCAGCAAAAAGGAGGTCTCTTAACACTGTCTCCTTTATCTTGGTGACAGCCTGGAATCTTCGCAGGTTGAACAGTTTCCCATCAGTCCTGTATCTCCCAAGGAACTGTTCTGGAAGGCATCTGACGGCATGGCTGAAAACACGCTAAACAGGGTCAGTGCCAATACGCCCCCTTGCTTGAGACCGTTTGTAATAGGAAAGACCTCTGAATCTTCTCCACCATCCAGAACGTGAGCCATCATTCCATCATGGAGCTGATGTACCATCAGGATGAATCTGTCAGGGCACCCAAACTTCGACATGATGCACCACAGACCTTTTGCGACTGACAATGTCAAAAGCCTTGGTGAGATCTACAAAGGTGATGTACAATTCACGATTCTGCTCTTGACACTTCTCTTGGAGCTGTCAGGCTGTGAAGATCATGTCGACAGTGCCACTCTCTTTGCGGAAACCACACTGTGTCTCTGGTAATAGACCCTGTTCCAGGTAGTCGGTCAGGCGGTTCAGCAACAGTCGTGCAAGGATCTTGTCTGCGATGAAAGCAGCGATAATCCTCTATGATTATTGCAGACTTGTTGGGACTTGTTCCCTTTCCTCTTGTAGAGGTTCCTGAGGAATGAATCTTTGATTCTAGAATGTATGTGTAAACACACACACACACACACACACACAAAGAATGTTTGGTTGTAAAGACCAAATGATTTCAGTTCCATCTCTGCTCCAAATCAATTCAATTTACACAGATATCCTTAAATGCCCATACCTTGTTTTCATCAGCAAATGTTTAAAATTCCCATTGCAGATGTCACTATTCACTGTCTTTTGAATCAGTGATCATCTGTGGCTTATATTCATTGAGGGAGGAAGAAGTAGATGCAAAACACAGCTCCGTTTTAGCAGAATGAATGGCTATTGGGGTAATGAAATCAGGAAGCACAAGGCCCTGGGAAAGGGAATCAAGTTTGAGAGCGTTGGTGGCAGCACAAAGGAGAACAGAGATGGCAAAAGGAATTCAGAGGGAAATAAGTGGGGGAGCCGGCAAAGTGATTAGGAGTTTGAAGCCACAAGGGGAAAACCAAATGTCAGCATGAGAAAATGAGAAAGAAGATTTTGCAGAAGGTAAAATAGAGCTGGCAGCAGAACAAGGACAGGGAAGACGAGAGAGAAGTGAAGACGTACAGATTTGAGCTGAAAGAAACAGCAGTGAAAGGAAGGGGTCACATCAGCCATGGGAGGAAAGAAATTTTCAAAAGGGCAGTGAGGAGAAAGAGGTGAGTGGGTATAAAGAGAGGAGCAATCGGTAATGAAAATGAAATCAAGGACATGCTAACTTATAATTTGGATTCAAAGTTTGCCAAAGGAAAGGGGAGCTAAGAAAGCAGCACCAAACTCTTTGTCTTTCCGAAAGAAGGGGGGGGGGGGTATTTTTCATCCATTTGTAAAGGAATTTTCACATATTTTTCACAATACCCCTGCTATAATTGGGTGCCGTCGGCTAAGCAATGTAGGCTGGCGACCCCCCAAGGGGAGAGCCTTCTCTGTGGAGACACCTACCCTCTGGAATGAACTGCCCCCTGGGATACGTATGATTCCCAACCTCCGTACCTTCCGCTGGGCCCTAAAGACCCTGCTATTGCAACAGGTTGGCCTGGCTGAATAAGAACTGGGATGGGATATTTATTAATTAAGGGTTTTTAAATGGATAAAGCCAAATTGTTTAATTCTTTTTAATTGGTTTTAACTTTTATATGATTCTGTGTTTTATCTTGGCTGTGCACCACCCTGAGTCCTTTGGGAGAAGGGCAGTATATAAATCTAATAAACTGAAACTGAACTGTAATTGACATACACACACGAGACAGATTTCTCTCCAGGCTACATATGTTGTGCTATGTTGTGCTGCCCATCTCACACCAATTAATCTGGAAGACTTTTGCTGTAATCATTGGTTGGGAGGCCAGATTGCATGAGCCAATCATAAGGCAAGTATTCCTGTTCTATCTTTCCTTCTCCTCCCTTCTTGGCCCTCCCCCATTGTTGAGACAACCCAGCAGCCAATCAAACAGCAGCTGCCAATCAAAATACAGTATTGACGGGGAGTGGTGGAGAGAAGACAAAACAAGATGGCTGCCTGGCAGTTCTGCATAGATTTTTGTGAGGAACAGGCTGAATCAACAGAACCAAACTGCAAGAGTAAAAGTAACACACAAAAACAAGAGATTGGCAATTTTGTTGAGAAAGAGGCCACAGAAAAGAAGCTGAGAAAACTGGGGAAAGAGGGTTTTTTTTCCTTCCCCCAGACCAGAAGTGTTCTAGATGTGAAATATTATTCTAGATGTGTCTCTCAGCTAGAGGCAAGCTTTCGAAGAGGAGAAGAGCCATGAAGCCCAGCCAGGAACACATAGCAGGAGAAGCAAAGACAAAAGTTAGGGGGGGAAAACCTGTTATTGTACTGTATCCATGCAATGCACTTCAACACATGCTAATCTAAAATGTTATTGCTATACAATTCTTGAACGACTTAAATCAATAAAACATAAATTGAGAATGCAGTACATAAGCACATGTGAGTGTATCCATGAATGCTGATGGTGAAACAAAGGCAGCTGAATTAAAAAATAATATTTTGGGGGGCACTGACATGAAAGAAAAGGAAAGAAGTGAAAGAAACAAGAGGAAAAGTAGAATGACAGCAAGAAGAGGAGGCAGGCTTGTGTTTGAAAAAAACATGAGAAGACAGATTAATTCTCTAACCGAATGAAAGAAGAGTGGACATCAGGACAAAGTTTTACAAAGTAAAAATGCTGAGAAAAAAAAAATCAGAGGTGAAAATGGGAGAATCACCATGTCTACAGAGAGAAAAAGATACAGTCCTCATTTAACGACCACAATTTAAGACCAATAACTTGGTTATTAAACAGTTGCTAAAGTATAACTGTGCTTATGATCTTATATTACTTCAGCTTTCCTTTGCTTTAGGTCATAAATGTCAGGATGGGATATAAAGTTGTTGTTTTTTTCATCACTGTTGTAACTGAATTACCACTAAACAAGCCAGTCACTAAACAAGGAATACTATAATGGCAAAGAATGCAGTCAAAGAAACTAGGAAATATTAATACTAAAAAAGGTAGGGAAAACACAGGACATTGCTTAGGGGAATTTTTAAAAAAAACATTTTGGAAGTTGGCAAAGGATAAATGAGTATGTAACAAAGTGAGACCAATTAATAAATAAAAGTAGTGAAATGATTTGAGATGTAACTGAACTGGGAAATGCTGTAAAAATATTTTAAATATTTTGTACGGAAATAATAGCAACAAGTTAAAAATGGAGTGCTAGATATGCTCTAAACCAGCCGTATCCAAACCGTGGCATATGTGCTCCTGGACAGCTAGTAATGTGGCCCCACGGAATTGTAAACCTTTAAGATTATTATGTGCACTAATATATACACTGCTCAAAAAAATAAAGGGAACACTTAAACAACATAATGTAACTCCAAGTCAATCACACTTCTGTGAAATCAAACTGTCCACTTAGGTAGCAACACTGATTGACAATCAATTTCACATGCTGTTGTGCAAATGGAATAGACAACAGGTAGAAAGCATAGGCAGTTAGCAAGACATCCCCAATAAAAGAGTGGTTCTGCCGGTAGTGACCACAGACCACTTCTCAGCTCCTATGTTTTCAAAAGTTTGGTCACATTTGAATGCTGGTGGTGCTGTCACTCTAGTGGTAGCATGAGACGGAGTCCACAATCCACACAAGTGGCTCAGGTAGTGCAGTTCATCCAGGATGGCACATCAATGCGAGCTGTGGCAAGAAGGTTTGCTGTGTCTGTCAGCATAGTGTCCAGAGCATGGAGGCGCTATCAGGAGACAGACCAGTACATCAGGAGATGTGGAGGAGGCCATAGGAGGGCAACAACCCAGCATCAGGACCGCTACCTCCGCATTTGTGCATGGAGGGACAGGAGGAGCACTGCCAGAGCCCTGCAAAATGACCTCCAGCGGGCCACAAATCTACATGTGGCTGCTCAAACAGTCAGAAACAGACTCCACGAGGACGGTATGAGGTGCGGGTTGTGCTTACAGCCCAACACCATGCAGGATGTTTGGCATTTGCCAGAGAACACCAAGATTGGCAACTTTGCCACTGGTGCCCTGTGCTCTTCACAGATGAAAGCAGGTTCATACTGAGCACATGTGACAGACGTGACAGGGTCTGGAGACGCCGTGGAGAACATTCTGCTGCCTGCAACATCCTCCAGCATGACCAGTTTGGCAGTAATGGTGTGGGGTGGCATTTCTTTGGGGGGGCCGCACAGCCCTCCATGTGCTTGCCAGAGGTAGCCTGACTGCCATTAGGTACCGAGATGAGATCCTCAGACCCCTTGTGAGACCATATGCTGGTGCAGTTGGCCCTGGGTTCCTCCTAATGCACGACAATGCTAGACCTCATGTGGCTGGAGTGTGTCAGCAGTTCCTGCAAGACGAAGGCATTGATGTTATGGACTGGCCTGCCCATTCCCCAGACCTGAATCCAATTGAGCACATCTGGGACATCATGTCTCGCTCCATCCACCAAGGCCACGTTGCACCACAAACTGTCCAGGAGTTGGGGGATGCTTTAGCCTAGGTGTGGGAGGAGATCCTTCAGGAGACCATCCGCCACCTCATCAGGAGCATGCCCAGGCATTGTAGGGAGGTCATACAGGCACGCAGAGGCCACACACACTTGTGAGCTTCATTTTGACTTGTTTTAAGGGCATTACATCAGAGTTGGATCAGCCTGTAGTGGTTTTTTTTCCACTTTAATCTTGAGTGTAATTCCAAATCTAGACCTCCATGAGTTGATAAATTTGATTTCCATTGATAATTGTGTAATTTTGTTGCCAGCACATTCAACTATGTAATGAACAAAGTATTTACTACGAATATTTCATTCATTCAGATCTAGGAAGTCTTATTTTTGTGTTCCCTTTATTTTTTTTGAGCAGTGTACATTAACTACTGTATATTATGTATTTTATATGCAATCCAAGACAATTCCTCTTCACTCAATGCGGCATAGCCAAAAGATTGGACGTACCTGCTCTAAACACTACAAATACTATGTATGTTATGGGCAAAAAAAAAAAAAAAAAAAGATGACAAGGAATAATGCTATAAAATAAGGTTACAGGTATAGATGGTGTAAGTGGAGAAATGTTAACCTTTGAGTGTGACTTGATTATGAGGTGGCTGTGCAGTTTGTTCAATGTGTACGTGAAAACTGCATCTGTGTCTCAAGCGGAAGGAAAAGTTGCCAAAGGAATGTCACATGGATTGATACATTAATTGTGCCGAAGAAGTTGTCTGGTGAAATTTGATTGAAAGCGTACAAGAAGTGACATCATGCAAAAATTGGGAAGTGAACATTGGTTGGATGCTAAGCAGTGTGTGTGTGTGTGTGTGTGTGTGTGTGTGTGTGTGAAGAGCAAGGTTTTGCTCTTTAGCAAATAATTGAGAAATGTATGAATGTCGTGAAGAAAATTAATTGTACAAATGTTGATTTAAAGGAAGTGGGAGCAGGACTGAATTGTAGGTTGTTTTGCATCAATACGGAATTGTAGGTTAGTACATGAATGCAGTAAAAGTAGTGTGTGATGGAAGTAAAGCATGTGTAAAAATAAGTGCGACACTTGGAATGGTACAATATTATTGTGCTGGGAGTAAGGCATAGATTTGTGATGTCTCTTTTGCTAGTTAATTTATTTACAAATCTAAGCGGGAGATTAGAAATATATTGGTTGGAGATGTGAAAAGGTGTGTTCTTTTGTATACAAGTGATAGGTTTTTGAGAATCTGAATTATTTTTCAGATTTTTTTCTTAAAAAATGTTCGATTCCATGATGCATGGCAGACACAAGGATCTTTGGAAAGAGACAATTTTGGAAAAGCCTGTGAATGGCGTTGGTTTAAAGTAGATTTCATTGATTTTCCTTTTCTTACTACCTGCCTTTATTGTATTTTTGTTTATTGTTTGCTACTTTTGTCAATGTTGGTTAAATGAAAAGAGCTTAATCTGATAGGTACAGTCCTGATGCTGCTTCCACATTGGTTGGAGATTATGGAAAAATAAGCTGTGTCTCCTAAATTACTAATGGTTTTTTAGAGGAAACTGATAAAATTGTTGCTATTTGTGAGACCTGTAGAATAATGAGCTTGAGCATCCTGTCCTCATAATCTTTTCCTAAGTCTTCGTGGTAAAGTAAATGTGCCAGCAACATAACTGTATCAATTGCACAGGATAGAAGAAATTTGGCAGTCACTTCTCCCTTAAAAATTCTTTTTAACTATTCTGAAATATTCCTCCAGGTAACTGAATGCCAAACTCACTTCAGTACTATCTGCAATTTTATTGAGGATTTAAAAACGCATTCTAGCAAGCCACAATCAAAGCTCAATGGAAAATTCAGAGATCTGTAGTGTTTGCTTTCTCAATATTACTACGCCTGCCTCTGATAAGGCTTTTAATTGTTACTTTTAAATCCTAAGCCACACACTTCCCCACAGCACCTTCTCTAGAGACCAATTATCCAATAGATCTGACTCATCTGATTGAATTTAGAATTACTGTCACAGGAGTACGCTAATGTATACATTTTTCATTATTCAATGCTAATCCTTATTAATTATTTCCATAATCACTCCCTTCTCCTCTGATTCACAGTGAAGAAATGACCTAAAAGTACTAAAAACAGATTCTTTATGAATATTATTGGCATGAACTATGTTAAACTTTTAAAAGAAGGATATTTTGGTCATCCAGTTCTTAACAACTGCGTCTGTGCTGACATTTCAAATAGTAATTTTCAGTGAAACATAAGCATATGGTTAGTTCAGTTCTAACTTAAGATCGAACAAAAAATGAATTAGTTCCATTTTTTAAAATAACTTTCAAATAATTAGGTCTGGAATTAGACATGCAAAGCAGTATTTATTTTCAGTTACTATAACTTATGAAACCAGCATCATTAAACCAATGAAAAACTTTTTTAAAGAAATACCACAGATACCCACACCATGTGTCCACTTTTCATTACCTATTACTAAATCTTTGTCAGAGAACTAATAGAAATGCTAGGAAAGAAACTGAAAAGAAATGGGACAACAAGAATGGAAAAGAAAAAAAGGCTTTTAAAGAATAGCGGGAAGCATAATGCCACATAACACTAATTTGACAACCAAATGAAAATTGACAATATTTTCTTGAGGGGTTTCTAAAACTTTTTCCAATTCAATGGGCAGTGAAGTGAGATAATTCCTTAGATTGAGGTTAATGTTGTTTCTACCATTGTGATATAGTATATTGAGAATACAGAGTTTCTGTAGCCCTTGTGAGTGAGAAAGAACAACAGAAAGCAAGACAGGCTAAGACAAAACAGAAGATATCAAAGTAAAATAGTTTGTAAGATTTATATCTGAGAGCTCTTCAACATAAGAACTGATCAATTGGCTACTAATATGCAATAAGATTTAGCCAGAAACCATACTTTACAATTCCTTGAGTTGGTAGTAATCATTAAGTTCTGTAATGGTGACATGGTCACATTGCCGTCATGTGACATTTCGCCATGTTTTTCCCCTTCGCGAAGCCGGGGCGGGTGTGGCCTATGCCTCAGCCACTAGTTTGACGCCCCTGTGATAGGTGGTGTTTTTCCAGCTGAGGATCACATTCAGTTGGTTAGACCAAGGAACAGCAGTGCATTTGACAGAAATTGTGCTTACAATATTTATCATCAGAAAAAGATACTTAAGAGCTTTCACAACCATCGTATGCAGCAATGGACAGTCTACCGCTGAAATCTAGTCTCAGGACCATAATGACAGAGAAGTCAAGAAAACAAATGGATCATCAAGCAAAGAGTTCTCAACTCAAGACATAAATGTCCAGGTGCAAATGATATTTTTGACGCATTATGCTAAGGTGATCTAGCCTTCTGGAGGAAATTCTAATGTTGAGAAAGATGGAAAGAAAGAGAAGATGATCTGCAGCCAGGTGGATGGATAGTAAAGTGGCATTGGGTGCACATTTGGAAGATCTGAAGGGCCAGGTTAGGGATAGATTATCATGAAGAAAATCTAAGAATTGACCCAGGTGTGATGGCACATAATCAGTCAATAATGATAAAGCAAGTTCTTTGTATATACTAGATGCAGACTGTAAATCCTGACACATTACATAAAAAAGTGTAACACACCTGGAAAATAACTCTACTATTCAAAGTCAACAGTCTAAAATCATTGTGTATTTTCCCAAATGTATGTCATATAGCTATGTAACCTTATGGTGCTATTTATAAGAATATACTGCATTCCTTTCGACCAACCACATCAGTGGTGGGTTGCCTCCGGTTCGCCCCGGTTCTATAGAACCGGTAGTAAAACCGGTGGGAGGCCCTGCCCACTGACCCTGATGTCATGAAAACGCTTCTGCGCATGCACAGAAGAGTGCACGTGCGAGCGAAGCGAATGTGTGCGGACCCGTTGCAAACTGGTAGTAAAGGTAAGTAGAACCCACTCCTGTACTACACCTAACTGAATATAGATCCCATGACTGGACATTCAGAGAAAGTAGACTTCAGTGGAAGCACTCACTGGCTATTCTTCATCAATGGTTAGGAGAATTTAGAATAGAATAACAGAGTTGGAAGGAACCTTGGAGGTTATCTAGTCCAACCCCCTGCTTAGGCAGGAAACTCTATACCATTTCAAACAAATGGTTATCCAACATCTTCTTAAAAATTTCCAGTGTTGAAGCATTCACAACTTCTGGAGGCAAGTTGTTCCACTGATTAATTGTTCTAACTATCAGGAAATTTCTCCTTAGTTCTAAGTTGCTTGCCTCCTTGATTAGTTTCCACACATTGCTTCTTGTCCTACCCTCAGGTGCTTTGGAAAATAGCTTGACTCCATCAGCTCCTGAGATATTGGAATTTACTGGAGTCCAAGCAGTTCAAGCAAGAAACTAAGCCTAAAGTAGAGTATTAGAAGCTGGAGTTTTCTCCTGTGAAGAAACCTGTTCTCCCAACTCTTAAATAGCCCACATTTCTGCAAGCCTAAGCTTGTTGCATGCCTGAGGGACAGGAGAAGGTTTTAAGAAGTTATTATCCTAAGAAACTGAAGTCGAGAAGAAGATAGTCCTCATGCTGTCAATATGGAAAGAACAGCTGAGGGCTCTCCCTAAAGTAAGACAAAGAGTTACTTCCCTGATTGTGAGCCAAGAAATATTCCATGAGCCAGCAGATTTTGTGAGCCATGACTGAAATTCTTTATTGTTATTTGCATAGGATATTCTTTGTTTGCTCAAGGACAAACATCTGTAACAGCTAATTAGAAGCAAATGATATTGATAATGGAAGAGATGAATGTCGCAATTTATTAAACAGAGATATAATCATTGACTTGGCTTTACCTTTGTCAATATTTATGAAGGAAAATAAATTAGTTCATTAAAAAAAACAAGCAATCAGTATACACATATTCAAAAATACACAGAAAAATTCTTCGCCATTTTGTATCTAGCTGTTATGTTCCCGGTAATATCAATTGTTATGATTTAATTCCTTTTATAGAGATACACTATATTACATCACCACAATTTTTTTCTTTTTCCTAAAATCTACACAATGAAATGGTTGTATTGAAACTATTTAATTCTTGACCGTATTTTTATTCTGCCTTCCTCCTGCCCTTACATAAGTAAACAAAATTATACCTATTTGGAAATATATTTGCATGTTAAAATATACAAATGCTAATATATAAGTGCTTTAACTTGTACGTTAGGTTTTTTTTTTATGGTCTATTTTAGGCTTATAGCCAAGAATCTTGTTACTTAGGGGGTACAAGGGTTTACAGAGAAAAGGAGAATAGGATGCATTTATTGCAAATCAATAATCAAAATGATAATAAAATGAAGCATGGAACTGCAAATTTACCATATTTGGTGAGCAGAAAGATGGGATAATAAGATACAAGTCCCAGCTTCTACATTAGAATATCTTAAATAAGATGATAAAAAATGAATTGTAACCTATGTATATGTATATGTATATGTTTATGTATATGTATATATGTGTATATATTTTATATTATATATATTATATATAGTGGCAACATTTACAATATAAATTGCTGTAGCCAGGAGTATCCTTTTACTGAGAGCAGGAAACGAAGCCTAACATTTAAGACCTACAAATAACCAGATTACACCTATAAAATACCCTGCGAAGTGAGAATGCTTAGCTAGATCCTCTATAATTGGTGACATTCTCATTCCAGTTTAAGAAACCATGTCTCAAACATTTCATAAGTAAGCTAGACAGAGAGAAAGAGCAGCTGGTCTAGGCTCATCTTGCACATTTTTTGAGCTTAACTGCCGATCTGAACTAAGATCATCTTAGATTTTGAGCTTGACTCCACCAGGCTCTGCATCACTCTATATTTCCAGTGGTTGCTGTTTTTGCCACCGGTCCTTCCTTTCTGCAAAATGGATACTCCTTAACATTTTTGTTCAGTTAAGAACAAAAGCCGTGGTGGCCCAGTGGTTAGAATGCAGCACTGCAGGCTACTTCTGCTGACTTCCAGCAATTCGGCAATTCAAGTCTCATTGGCTCAAGGTTGACTCAGCCTTCCATCCTTCCAAGGAGCGGTGAAATCCAGCTGGATGTATCTGGTTCACACAAACCAGTAGCGCCGACGGCAGGAGGCTCCACCTACCTGCCGGGATGTCATTACATCCCATTTTTGACCTTCTGCACATGCACAGAAGGCTCTGCCCATGCGCAGAAGAGGCGCACGCAGGCATAGTGTGTATGCGCTCCAGCGCACTCCTGTTCCCCAACCAGTAGCGAAGGTAAGTGGATTTCACCGCTGATTGATAAAATGAAGCCCCAAATTGTTGGAGGCAATACACTGACTCTGTTAAAACGTTTAGAGGGCTGTAAAGCACTGTGAAGTGGTATATAAGTCTAAGTGCTCTTGTTATTGCTATTAAATGAACCTCCCCATGAATGTAATTTTCTTCCATGCTTCCAAGCTTCTTTGGAATGAATGCAATCCTTCCTTCTCAAGAAGAATATAATAGCAAGGACATTAACATGATGCCTTGTGTTTTCCAGAAAAAGAGGAGATAAATAAAGAGCTGACTTCCTTTTCCTTACATGAAATACCATTCAAGCTCTGCTTGCAGGCTGTCCTACAGCTATTGAACTGAAGGGACAATGTACTTGAGATTACCACTTTTCAAAAACCTGGACCTGGATTCCTTATATTCCTCTTTCCTTCTCATTGCTTTTCACCTGGGTACCATCTCAATTACTCTAAGTACTCCTTATAAGTAATGAGAGACTCCATTATATATTAATCTCTACACAATATTTATAACATTTTAAGAATTTTACAAGTAATTATCAGTCCATATATGCTGGATTGCTGTGCTGTATACCTAAAATCCTCTATAGAATTCCTTACATGATGTTCTACCACAGGTTTGTGGACCAGAAGGTTGTAGAAAACATGGCTCCCATTACACAACAAGGTAAATTCAGACTTTGGAATACAGTTTTTAGGAAAACAGTTACGAGACCAATCAAACACAAAGGATGAAATTACGTGAACAGATACAAGCAAAAAATCTCCAATATTTAACATTCAAAATATTTATTTAGTGGACAGTGGTTGGGAAAATAAATGCCAGGGAAAGGGACAATGTTTTACCAATAGGTGTTTTTAAATAACACTTTACTTTTGCTTTATTAATCGTTATTTATCTTCTACTTTGCTTAGTATCTTTTGTTTGGATGCAATTTCTGCTGAAAATAATCTGTCAAAATACATGAGCACAGTTACTCAGATTGCTTCGAACACCCCAGATTTCTTATTATCAAATGTTAGTCCCTGCTAGTTCCCCCCCCAAAAGCAACGAGTTAGATAGGAATGCCATCAAGGATGTGGTCACAAGTGACTGATTATATCCTTCTTATCCCTGCAGTTTGACTGAGTTAACACTGGAGCCTCAGGGGAGAAAAAATAACTGTTGCCTGTGCTCAGGTCTGCACAGATGTATCTGAGGAACAAAGTCACTGCAGCATAGCTAACTGCTCTGCAGATAATGGAACAGAATGCAGTTCCTGCTCTCTTGGGCTAGATGTCCTTTGCACATAAAATTACAAAATCAGTAACATGATTGCGATTTGACTCAGTGCATACGGAGGGCAGATGTTTTCACTAAAAATTGCCTATTTAACAGTTTCATAACAGAGTCTTAACAACTGTCTTTGTATGCATTCAGACTGGCTTGTGGTCCCTGGTATATCTTTTACTACTTTATCAAGGTACTGATCTACGGAATTATTCTCTGTGACTTTATATAGCTGTTATAAAGGCTTCATTTTTAAAATCCATATAAAGCTTAGCAATATCTTTTGTTGTTGCAGTGGTGTTTTAAAAAAAAACACTTAGCATTGACATTGCAATATTTCAGTTTGGGCTCATTCACAAAAACACTTTTTAGTGGTCACTTTTCCTACCCTGGATCTAAGAGCAAATCACATTGGCATCAATTGCATTGTCCCTACTCATACCCTTAACTCTCAACTGAAACCAGATCTTGTTCCACATAGGTCCTCCATAGGATGCTACAAGGGCAGCAATTGGCAGCTTTTCTTGGCTGAAAATCAGATGTCACCAACAAAGGGAAAAGCTGCAACTGAACACGGTGTAGAATATATGCCAGTGTGGTGCTTGTAAGGTCTAGACACTCTGTCAAATCCTGCTTCTTTCCCTCGAAAGGACTGTTGATCTATTGATCAATCAACCATTACATGCAAGGAGTTTGTTTTCCTTACTTGTAATGATGTAGTCATCTGGATGCAGTCAGTAAATATATAGTCTTGCCAGGGGCCAATGATATATGGGAATGACCCTGAAAGACCAGGTGAAACGATGCCACATAGGGAACAGTTAGATAAGATAATGATTAGATTACATAAACCATTGCCCAAAGTGGGAGGAGAAAGAATCTCATGAGGGACCCTCCCTAGGTTTGGGGACTGTAAACTTGATGGTAGGAGAATTGTAAGTTCAGATTTGCAAGTTTCTGTTAACATAGTTTTACAATAAAATAGAATTAGTTTATCTGGTCACCTTTCCTGCCTGGTCTAACCTGGTAAAACTGACACAGAGTTTGTCCAAACATATTTAGCTGTAAGGTGTTCTCAGGTACTTTCATGTAATTTCTCCAAAATGATTATTGTGCAGTAAACCTATACACACCTAGGTGTCAGCAAAGAATTGGAAATTTGTCTTTTCTTGGCTGCCATCTAGCAGTTGTCTGGATTTGTGCAGTAGATTAGACATACAACTTTAGTTATCCTAAAAGGAACAAGGGCTGTGCTACATACTACATACTACATACTACAATGGAGTGAACTTTTAAAAGAATAGACAGTGATGAAAGAAAGAAAAGAAGGCTTTCTTTGAACATTGGCCACTGGGAAGGGAATTACTCACCAAGCAGGCTACAGAAGCTCAAGTCACACTTGCATATGTTGTTGGAGACAAACTAGTCAATTTTAAAGCTTCATATTCTCTAGGTTTATCAACACCCCAACCAGAGGTGGGCTTCACATAATATAACAACTAGTTCGCACAGAATCAAAAATGTGTGTGTGTGTGTGTGTGTGTGTGAACCTTGTGCACATGTGCGCTGCATCAAAAACACTGTGTTTGTATAGGACGGGATAGTGCCAGGATAGTGGGTGGGCCCAGCCGCTAACCATAACTACCAGTTCACCTGAACTAGTCCGAACTGGCTGAATCCCACCCCTGACTCCAACCCCACCAAAGAACCAGACTGATGGCTGCAGAGTAGACATTGACCACAGCAACCTGGTGGAAAGGAAAGTTCTACAGCAGACAACTAGATCAATTGAAGCCAAGCAGATGGCCACCTCAGGCCACATCTCTTCCGCTGCCAAAAAAGCCAACACAGTCCCAGGTTGTATTAACAGAGTGATAGAATAAAAATCACATGTTAATACCAATTTATAATGCTTTGGTAAGACCACACTTGGAATGCTGCATCCAGTTTTGGTTGCCACAATGGAAAAAAGTTGTTGAGATTCTAGAAAGAGTGCAGAAAGGAGCAACAAAGATGATTAGGGGACTGGAGGCTAAAACATATAAAGAACAGTTGCTGGAATTGGGTATGTCTAGTCTGATGAAAAGAAGGACTAGAGATGACATGATAGCAGTGTTCCAATATTTCAGGGGCTGCAACGAAGAAGAGGGAGTCAAGCTATTCTCCAAAGCACCAGAAGGCAGGACAAGAAGCTATGGATGGAAACTAGTCAAGAAGAAAACCAACCTAGAACTAAGGAGAAATTTCCTGACAGTTAGAACAATTAATCAGTGGAATAACTTGCCTCCAGAAGCGGTAAATGTTCTAACAGTGGAAGTTTATAAGAAGAGATTGGACAGCCATTTGTCTTTCAGGTTGTTTGGACCATTTCAGGATCTGAGCAGGGGGTTGGACTAGAAGGCCTCCATCGTCCCATTCAACTCTGTCATTCTGTTAAATGTCTTTTTCCATTCACCATGCACATTCCACAGGAAACATCTCCTGCCAAAACAGCAGGGAAAATGCTACTACCATGCTGGAACATCTTGGACCAGCTTCAGCGTGCCTCAGCAGTGGGCTGTCAATGAGATGGATGCTCAGTTGTGATATATATGCACTATGATAGAGAATGCCAAGCAACACATGTTTGATGTAGCACAGAGTCCATTTTTTTCCCAGCCATAAAGTGCTTCTCCTCCTTGCATAGAAAAATGCCTTCAGCCAATCCATGCAAAGGAGAACAATTGTACATAGATTTGCTGCAGTATAAATAGATTGTTAGGAGAAACAAACATTTGCTCTGTTATTTAGGATACAGCTTTGCACTGATGTTAACATCAATAGTTCAATAGGTTTTCAAGAAATGCTAATCACAGTTCAGTTTGATGTAATGCTATATATTTGTGCTTAATGAGTCGAATTTAATAACTCAATTTTTCTAAGTAGTAGTTATTGTGGTTCTATGCTGTGTGCTTACAAGTTCACATACAATTCTTCTAAAAGTAAGAAATCTAGTTAACCAAAGGTTTGGAATTTGCTAGCTGCAGCAATGGAAATCTACATATCCAGCCTGTGGGGCTCTGTGAGTGGTATTCTTTATGCTCGGTAAATTGCTTCCAGATCTGATATATGAGGCAGGTTGTTTGGACCATTTCAGGATCTTTCAGTACTAGTATGGTAACACTAAATGAAACAAATCTTCTTTTCTTTACCATTTCCAATGTCATGCCATCTCTTGACCTGTTCCAGGAATTATAACATGTATGCATAAATGAAATGTGTCTCCAGATTGAATACAGACTTCAGAAATTTCCTTTTATATCAAAATGGTGACCGTAGTTTTCAAATGTTAGAAGATAAACTGATGTTACTCAGATACACCTGGTTCTTGCTCACTACCCTGATGCTCTATATGTTTTCTGGAGACATTTCCCTGAACAGTGGGCAAAAGCTATATTACGTGGGATTTTCAGAGCAAGCCAGAATTTTGAAATGTTGCAAGTGCTCCAGAAGAAGGTATGGAACAACAGTCACTTATTCCATTGGTGAGAAGTAAGAATCTGAAGAAGGGAGAAAAAGAAAAAGACTAGTTGTGACAATAATGGTGCATTGGAATACCATTTGCCCACAAGCAAGCACTGGTGGGACCGTAAAAGAGATAAAGTAGTAGAAAATGAAGAAGCTAAAGTGATCTGGGACTTTACAATTCAAACAGACAAGCACCTGTCGTACAGCACCCCAGACTTAAGAGTTGTTGATAAGAAAGACCAAAAGTCTGTATAGAAGATGTGGCAGTAGACAGCTAAATAGAAGAGAAAGAATTGGATAGCATCACAAAGTTTAAAGACCTGCAAATAGAAGTAGAATGACCATTACAAAAGGAAGCAAATATAGTACCAATAGTCATAGGTATCTTGAGTTCAACTTCAAAACAATCTGGAGCACTCTTGAATCCCTCTGACGTTCACAAAATCACCACCAATCAATTGCAAAATCAGCTTTCCTTAGAACAGTTTACATCCTTTGACAATACCTTCAACATCATCAAATAACAACATCTGCCCATTCTAGATAGGCAGGTCCTTGAGAAGGCTTCATATATAAACAAAAATGCCATATTCAGTCCATAGATCTGGCTGACTGTGTAACCAACTATAAAGCATCATTATTTTATTTGCTATTATTAAACATATGCCCAGCTATATTAACCAATGTATTGTGACAAATGTAACCTTACTGAAATTCCAGACCATTTCTACATGTATAATTTAAAACTATATTTTAGGATGGGCAAAATTAGTGTTTCTCAAGCTTCCTGGAAAACTGTTAGCTACGTTCAACTGAATACATGGATAAATAAGTAAACGTAAACCTACTATTCCCTCACAGATTGCTATGTCTGAGCTTTAATCTGATTTCTTGTTGAGTCCTTCATAGACTTATAAGTGCCCTAAAAGTTTGAACTTCACAAATCAATGAGCTCCTACAATCTCCAGAGTATATTGTTAGAAAAAGGTTGAATGAAATATTTTTCAAAATTTGAAAAAAATCTTACCGTATTAAAATTAATCTGTGAGGAACCGATAATATTTGCCAAGACTCTATGAATGTTGGCTTCCTCAGAACTAATTATCAAACCCTGAAGGGGGAGATAAGGGATGTCTTCCATATCAATATGGACTTTAGATATGTCACCTTAGGAATTAAACTATATCTCATTCTACACAGGGAACAACTATGGGAAATGTTCGTGTTTAGCTATATCAGCATGCTAGACATGATTGTAGCATCAATTATACATACATATGCCCTGAATCAATTATTGTGTGGACTCCTGTTGGTAAGATCAAAATAGGAATGAAACAAATTTAAAATGCTACCTCATTTTTTTGGAAGACCCCTGAGTACAGAAAAATAGTTGATAGTTCCCTCACGTGCCAAAAACATGGAATACAACTTTAATAGTATACTTAACATAGGGCTTTGAGCCAGAATTCACTTGAAATATAATCACTTTGAGGTGATCTCCAGAAATAGCCAAGAAAGTCCATAACTTGTTCACAAAATAATATTAATCATAATGGACTTTTCCTGGTAGCATTGATTTTTATTACACTGAGCAAGGATGATGAGGAATTTGAGACTTAAATCCCATGATGAATAATTGAACAAGATGTAGGGATGTCTACTTGGAAGAGCTGATGAAAAAGAAAATATAGTGGTAGCCTTCAAATATCAGAAGTATTGCACAGAGAAGGTAGTAGAGGCTTGCTGTTTCTATTGCAGAGGAAGTATAAGAACCAGTTGAATTTCCAGGGCAACTAATTTTATGTCAATTTAAACAAAAAGCCCAACAACTAGTAATACTAGATTATATTAGAACTGTCTTTTTGAGAGATGATCAGATCTCATTTGCTGAAGTTACTGAAGAAAAGCCTGGACTCTATAAATTCCATTTTCCCCAAAATGGTGCCATTTTGATGTATTGGATTACAATTTCCAGATGATATAAGCTGCATATTTATATATATATATGGTACTTGGTGCAGATCTTCCGCTCAGGAGAGAAGAGTTGGCTAGAAGTACGCTAAAGTCTTTTCATTAATTATATAATTCTGTGATTAAAAAGGAGAAAAAAGTACTAGAGAAATATGAGATTGAAGGACCTCAGCTTCCAAATGAAGGTTATCTTCCAGGCAGGCTTTCATACTGACTTTTTGTAGATAAAGCAAGGGGCTTAAGAAGAAAGGATAAATGTGGACTAGAAATGGATTTGCAAACTATTTAGTTCCACCAGGATAGTGTATGTACCTGGTTCTGCATGGATTTAAAGGAAGTTCTAAGTGTGCCTTCCAGAGCTGTATCCTTAGCCCTGTACTATTCAGGTCTGTAGATGTTACCAAACTAAGAGATTAGAGGACTAAAGCACAATTCAAAACTATTTCAACAGACTTGACCATTAAGTCAAATCCAGCAAAATGATACTCAGCAACGGCAAAAGTGGGGTTTTACATCAGGTTGAGAAAAGTGAAAGCCATGATGCCTAGAACCATGAGATACTGGTAGGTCTCTGGAGCTTTGGTGGAACTCTGCACTAAGCAGGTTTTTTGATTCTATTCGAGTATTATATATTCTCTTTATCCAGTGTTTATCCTTTGAAAACATTAAGTTCCAATACAATGGTACCAGAGTGGGATTGTTTCCATAGTTAGCTCCAAAGACATAAACTCAAATACAAAAGGAAGGGAAAATAAGCAGCAGCTATTTAAAAGCTCTCACTTCTTGCTTTTTTCTTTGTCCTCCTAACTACATTAATAAAAAAATAAGGATTATTGACATTTCATGATTACTTCCTGAATAGAAGACAAGAACAGAAAACTGGTAATTACGTTTCCTGAGAAAGTCGTTGCTTTCTCATATTGGAAGAATAGGGTAAGGTATGTCTAGAGTTCCACAATAGCCATTGTAATTAGTCATACCACATTCAGATAACTTTGTTAACATTTCCTGGTACTCTTCTGCCATATGACAGTAGGGCAAGACATCTTGAGACTTTATTCTGGCTTAATTCTTTCATTTATGTTCCATTTTCTGGATGAATAGAATTTTCACAGTGTGACATTAATGAAGAACCTGTAAATGTAATTAGAACCAGACCTTTATTATTTTGAAAGCAATGTCATGAAAATCGTCATGTAGAAAACAATACAAATTATAATTCTAATAGGAAGCTTTAAGAGAAAGACTATTGTACTATTGTAAGGTACTCACACTGAAATTTTAGGATTTGAAAATAGCAAGGCTAGTTTTGATAGCCTAGTTTTTAAGTGAGAACTGACATACTTTCCATACAATCTTTTCAAAAGTTCGAAGTTAGAATGACTGATGTAAATCAACTGGTCCTAGATGATGTCACTCTAAGAGAGATTTCCAACATCTAAAATAACATCATATTGGAAATCTTCCTAAAGTAGTTACTGTTAAATTTTGGGATACTTTTGGCATTTCTTAGGAGTCAGTAGGTTGGAGAAACTGGTAGATATTTTGGTCAAGTCAATCAGAAATTAAGATGCCACATGAATTCAAAGACAACTTTTTCTCTCTTCTTTGCACATGTATGTTCACATGCGCATGTATACGTACACACACACATATGCACACCCCACAAAGTGCAGACTAAATAGACTGAGAAACTATCAAGAAAGAGGCCATTTGTCCTTTCAACATTTGGAATCTGGATTGCAGAGTAACCAAAGAAACAAGCAGAGTAATAATTGCACATTCATTTTCCTGGGCTTGAAATATGCTTAGACATATACCGAAAATTTGTTAGATACCCATGATTATTTACTTCGAATATTAAATGAAGGCATGCCTTATTTACTATAATAAAACTAACCAAGAAGCTACATCTGGACACCAAATATATACGAGGCGACAGCAAGAAAATAGCAATATAATTAACACAACTACCTGGTTGGCACATCACCTTTTTCATCCTAGATTTAGAGAAATGCTATTTGGACTCCACTTTGAAAGTGCCTGTAATAGCTGCCTAGCAGTGCTCAGCTGGCAATTCTTTGACTTCAGCCATGGCTAGCAAGAAAATCAGCAAATAAATAGCTTTTTTAGGTGTTACAAATCCACCTCTATGTTATATTAACAACCGCACAGATTCCATTTCTTCTACTGTGGTATATACCAAAAATCATCACTCGTTTCTCTACATTTCATTTTTCTGCACTAAACCTTCAATTTCATGGACAAAAACAGTGTTAAATCCCATTTATCTTGAGCCTTTAATTTGGATAATGTACTTTATATATCCCAAAATGTATAATAGAGGGTGAAGAGTAGAATGGGAAAGAATTCTCTATTGTGGTGATCAGTAAGCAGAGGCACACCGGAAACACATTACCAAAATGTGTGGTATTAAAATGGTCTTATTCTCAGTAGGTTTTCACTTCATCTATCATTTTAATAAATTAAGACCACCAAATTAATATAGATCAACTTGCTAGGGCCAGATTCCATATCCAATTAAGAAATGAACAAATTAATTATAGTGGGATAGCCAACAAGAGCACAGCAGTTTTCTTGTATATCTATATGCAAATTGCATGAAGATTTCTTTATATTGAATACTACAAGCATACTGAATCATTCTCTTGTCAGTAAATGCTGTTTTCTAAGTACCAGGGATGATTTGTTCAAAGTAAAACTGCAAGTTGGATTATATTCACAACTCGTGTTTTATGATCAGTGAAACGCCTTGCAACAGTTTACAATTAAGCCACATAACAATACAAAAGCCATCTCTTTTCTAGCTACGGGACTGAATTATGAGGCTGAATAAAATGGGATTTTAGACACAGGTCGAACCACCTCTACATGAAATGAATATCCAGGAAATTGAAACAGATATGAGCATGGAACACATTAAGGATAGGAATGCTGGATACTGGACATGAAGTGGGAAATTGTTGTATGATGCTAACTACCAAAATCTTACAGGTATAGCAGATTAAATGGCACAAGTTATTTTATTGACACACAAACACATACATATACCGTACATATAAAACCGTGGAAGTCAATGCAGCTTGATGTTCTTATCTTGGTTCTAACGAAAACAATACTGTAGCTAAAAGAGGTTTTTGTAAACAATAGCAATAGCACTTAGACTTATATACTGCTTCATAGTGCTTTTACAGCCCTCTCTAAGCGGTTTACAGAGTCAACCTATTGCCCCCAACAATCTGGGTCTTTACTTTACCCACCTCGGAAGGCTGGAAAGATGGGTCAACCTTGAGCCGGTGAGAGTCAATCTGCTGAACTCAGCTAGCAGTCAGCTGAAGTAGCCAGCAGTACTGCACTCTAACCACTGCGCCACTTCGGCTCTATCAATCATAACAATCTAACAATCATAGTTACAGGATATTAGAATGCAGAACTGGTAATATTGTAGAAAATATTTCTTACACTTGAAAAGTTGAAGTGAGCAGTTTGTTGCTAGGGTCTCAAGAAGCTATAAAAGCCTTTTATTTATTTTTTCTGAATGGCAGACTCAGCTTGGGCCTGTAATACCTTTGTACTGCCATAGAAAGTAAGATATATCCCACTGCTCATACCCCTTAATTACAGAATGTCCGTTCTTTTTACAGTTCTGGCCAGGCAACTCTAATCATATTGTATTGGTAAAAAATTGCCTCTTATATACCTGGCCCAAAAGGTTATAAAAGAAAAATGTTGCTTGGTCCCTTCTCCTTCCTAGGATATTATTGGGCAAGGGCAGCCTAGGCACGAAATGGATTGAAAATTAAGAATAGATTGGAGTGTGTGTGTGTGTGTGTGTGTATAAGAATACAGGAATCAGAATAATTTTTCCATTTACAGAGGAATTCTAAAGAAAGATTATGTAAAACGCAAAGAGCAAAATCTAAAAGACACTAATTTGAAATCCTCTTGATTTTGGCCTATCATAAAATTGCTGTAAATTCTCCCTGGAATTTTGGGAGATAGCTTTTTGAATTAGAACAGTGAGCTCACATTTCCATAGATTTTAGCCGTGTTCCTTAGATCCTCAAAAATCAAGTTTCTGATTTGGTAATGCGAAATGTGAAATAAATTACATTGTACTCTGCTCTCTAAAGCTCTACAGAGAGAAGGGCTTGAATTTGCAACAATTTAGGATGGATAGATACCAGAAATTCAAGACTATCCATGCCGAATGGGAATAAGAAAGCGTAAAATAGAACTATTAAACTAGGCAAATGTAATGAACAAGAACTGAACACAAGCTTCTGATGTCCTCTATAGAATCAATACTATTTATTATGATTAGCAAATCAGACAAAATTATATTGACTTGAATTTTCTGGCTTTGGTATCAAAAGTATCAAAAGTCTAATTTTCTAATCTTGAAAACAGTAGGGATTCAATGGCAATTTAAGAGGAAAAAACAGAGTGACATCGAACTACGTAAATGGTATCCCATGCAAAGTTGCAATTTATGACTCTAATTTACATTAAACTTTACATGGAAATCAGAGATAATTCAAGTAATGAATTGCTACCAGTGAACTTGACATGTAAAACATTTTTATTCATGACTTACTTGCTAATTTAGCATTAAATTAAAGCATATCTGGCAAGATTATGAATTAATAACCGCAGGAAAAGGCCAGACAAGACAACTTAGCAGATCTCTTTGGTGAAACGATGGAGTTACATTGTTGTGAAGAGAAAAACAAAGCTTCCTGTTACATCTAGTTTTTAGCGTATCTGTTGTCAATATAGAAATATAACTCTGGGATCCTTACTGTTCCCTGAGCTTGGTTGTTTTCTTGCAGCTGTTTCATTACTCAAGTAGGTGACATAATCAGTGCATTGATGAAGTTACCTAGTTGGGTAATAAAACATCTGCACAAAAAACAACCAAGATACAAATATTCTATAGTAATAGAAGACTTATTTATTGGTTCGATTTATATGCCGCCCTTTTCTGAAGACTCAGGGTGGCTTACAATGCGTTAAGCAATAGCCTTCATACTTTTGTATATACCTGCTTAGTAGGGCTTTCGCCCGATTATAGTTAACTGATTATAGTTGCTTTCTCTATAGGATCTGTAAGTGCTTATTGACAGGGAGAGTCATCTTTAACTTTAGCACTTTTATTTTGGAAATACACAACTCAGTCTGGGACCTTGTAACCTGGATGTTTCAATAGGCCCTTTGGAAATACAAGGTTTTCATATATGTGGGGAAGACTGATGGGCACAAGTTGCATGCATATAGGCTTTTACTCAGAGAGGACAATGGTAAAAGAAAGAGCAGATGATGATGAGGTGTGTCCTTATTACCTTCTTCATGCATGGTTTGTGTTTGGTTTTTAGATTTAAGGAGACGCTGTGTAGAGGTGAAAAGCGATGGCCTTTAAAATCCTACATACAGGGTCACATCATTAGAAGAAGGGACAGTGTGTAAATAACGGCCCCATATTTTTCAGACGCCATACATCTGTATACTCTTCATATGTGAACCATCTAACAAGAGAAATTGCCTGATGCTTATCTGAGATTCACTGCCTGCCAAAGCATATAGACAAAGACAGTGTTAGGATTGTTTCAACAAGGCCGTGGTAGAGCTGTATGTGTTTAATTTCCCTTTAAGAAAATGGTTATAGTAGTTTAGGGAAGGAGAGCAAAGCCAGAGACACAAAAGCAAAGCAAAACAGAAACAATGACAACCGTGAAAATCCAGTCTCAAAAAACGTTTGTACTGAAGAACAGCAGTCATTTTAAAGTTCAATATAATTCTTAACGCCAATTGACAAGTACTTCAAGAATATGTTTATGGCACACAGTCAATCTATGCAAGACATCTGGGCTGGAAAGCTTCAGCACAAACTGGTGCCGTTCCCATTCACACAGCTGATAACAGCTGGCATACCAGAGGGATATGCAGGCTCCCCGTGTAGCTGGCTTTTTATGGTTCTGATGATAGGAAAAACAAACAAATAAAAATCACCTTTTATTTGACAAGCGATTATCTCCCTGGCTTTTCTCTGAAAGGCACTTGATCCAGTTTGCAAAGGAAAGGCATATTGCATCAAGCAAGACTGAACCAAGAGTAAAACCTCCTTTCATTTATTTATTATTTTCTAATATATTATTGATTAATAGATTACAGATCTTGTTCCATTATCAGTTATATTTAATATTGCTACCCACTTTTCAGATAGATTTAATAATCTATTTCTAAAGAAAGATTCCACTGAGAAAGGAGTTGTGTTTTCTTCTTTCGTTCAGGTAATGGCAATTGAATGTACAATGGTTCTTAAAGGTTTTTGATTTTTTTAAAAAAACATTTCTATATAAATACAGCCTAAACCATGATCTGTTCTCCACACAAGTTGTCAAAGCATATAAAGCTAACATTAAACAAATGAGTCAAAAACATATTTGTGCCAAGAATCTGGCTCACCTAAAGCAACAAAATTACTTTGAATATGATTTAAATATACATCTGTATGAGAGGAAAGGGGAGCCACAGTGGTGTAGTGGTTACAATGCATTACTGCAGGCTACCTCTGCTGACTGCCGGCTGACTGCAATTTGGCAGTTCGAATCTCAAGGCTCCCAGGCTCAAGGTTGACTCAGCCTTCCATCTTTCAGAGGTAGGTAAAATGAGGACCCAGATTGTTGGAGACAATATGCTGACTCTGTAAACCACTTAGAAAGGGCTGTAAAGCACTGTGAAGTGGTATATAAATTTAAGTGCTATTGCTATTGCTATTTATTTTTCAGGGGAAATAATCCAAAGCTACATATTTGTGTGTGGCAAAAGTATGTGAACCTCTAGGATGATCAGTTCATTTGAAGGGGAAAATAGAGTCAGGCATTTCAGTTAATGGGATGATATTGAGATGTTAGTGTGGGAAGTTCTACTTCATTTAAACAACATAATTATTCATCACCTGAATCTGTGGAAGTATGTCCAAATTTGGACAAAGGAGATTCCAAAAAACAGTTGCTGATACTCACCAGACTGAAAAAGTTACAAAACTATTTTCAAAGAATTTGGCCTCCACCTGTCTACTGCAACTGTGGCGTTGGGGAAGACTGTGAGAGTCCCTTGGACTCAGGGGTGAAATGTAAAATTTGTTACTACCGGTTCTGTGGGCGTGGCTTAGTGGGGGGGGGTAATGTGACTGGGTGGGCGTGGCCAACTTTTAAAAAAAAATTTCAAAACATTTTTTCTAATGCTTTGAAAAGCCTCTGCCAATCAGAAAACTCAGCTGGGATCGTCAGAGAGGCTTTTTAAAAAATATCTCTCTGCAGATCAGGAAACTCAGCTGGGATCTTCGGCCAAGAGGTTGTAGAAAAAAATGCTTTGAAAAGCCTCTGACTAGCCCAGCTGAGCTGCGCCATCATCAGAGGCTTTTTTTTTTTTACTTTTAAAAGCATTTTTTCATCGGAACAGGTTGTAGAAAAAATGCTTTTAAAAGTAAAAAAAAAAGCCTCTGATGATGGCACAGCTCAGCTGGGATAGTGGGGGGGGGGGCGCACAGGGATTTTTGCTACCAGTTTTCCGAACCACCCACCGCCATCACTACTGGATCTGGTGATCCGGTCCAAACCGGGAGCATTTCACCCCCTGCTTAGACTGCAGGGAGATCAAATCAGTCAACCCTAAAGGAAATCAACCCTGGCTGTTCTTTGGAACAACAGATGCTGAATCTGAAGCTCAAATACTTTGGCCACCAAATGAGAAGAAGGGCTCCTAGGAAAAGACCCTGATGTGGAGAAACATGGAAGGCAAAAGGAGAAGGGGATGACAGTGGGTGAGATGGTTAGACAGTGTCATCAATGCAATGAACATGGATTTGGGCAAACTCCAGGAGTCAGTGGAGGACAGAGGGACCTGGCATGCTATAGTCCATGGGGTCGCAATTTACCAACTGAACAACAAGACTATCTAGGAAAGAGGGCTGTGAGCCATTTGGAACTGGGTCACAGAAGTGCCCAGTGAGCTAGCTGCATGGGTGCATGTGCTTGCATGCCATTTGTGGGAGCTGCATGGGTGCATGTGCTTGCATGCCATGCACACAAAACCATCCCCTCCACCACCCGCCAGTCAGCAAAGCCAGAAAGATTGGGAAACTCTGGTCTAGCATAGATAAATGGAGGTATTCAGCAGGATTATTAGTCCCTTCCCCCAAAGTGGTCACCCTATCAGGTCCATACACCAAGGCATATAATACAGTGGTTTCAGAGAAGCCCAGGGTATAGTTTATGGAACTAAAGGCCTCTTTTGCATTGGTGAATGTCAGTATTTATGAGACTATTATCAGGAGAACACTGAGCAACAATGGGGCCCAAAATTGCAAGAAGAAAGTCTCTTTTCTCTAAAAGGAACATTGCTGCCCATCTACAGTTTGTTAAAGACCATATGGATAAGACAGAAGGCAATCGGAAGAATGTTCTCTGGAAGACTAAGGTAGTAACAGCGAAATCCATATGAGATGAGTTTGTTAAGTACATGCAAAAGAAACAAGACAATGGTTAAAAAAAAGTAAGACAAAAAAACAATAGATTTATTCTCCTTAATAATTCAAGGAAAATGCTGTAAAATTATCGCTATCGTTAGATTTTTTTTTTTAAATCCTGCCTTTATTATTTTTAGAAATAACCCAAGGCACCAAACATATCTAGTACTCCTTCCTCCTTCTATTTTCTCCACAACAACTCTGTGACATGAATTGAGCCAAGAAAGAGTGTCTGGCCTAAAGTCACCCAGCTGGTTTTCATGTTTAGGGGAGGGGCACTAGAAATCACAGTAGCTTGATTTTCAGTCTGGTGCTTTCCCAAGTAGACCAACTTGGCATCTGTGTTGCCAAATGTTCTACCTTCATGCTATCATTTCCTTCCCTCCTTCCTGCCCTCAGTAGTGAAACTCTAGAGGAGTTATATTTTTCTATAAAGGCTGGAAGAAACATTAAAAGAAAAGAAAGGGATTCCCAGCCTGCAAATTTTTCCAAAAAACCCCCTAATTATTTTGTTATAATAGATGCACCATTAGGTCTTCCAGGTTAGGGAATGATCATCATGGAGAAAATCTATCTACGTTGTTGCTTAATGTTGACACCAACTTCACTGTACATAATGACATCCACATACATGTACACATGTATGTACTTTATGTACAATCAATTATATGCTGCTTTATTTCATGATTCTAGCAAGGGCAACATTTCGAAAATAAAAATGATCTGTTTGTGTTTTTCTTAGTCACCAGGAGTGACTGTCAAATTTATTTGTTTTGAATTTCAGTCCACATAAGATATTTATAAGATCCCTAAGTATTATAAAGGAAGATGTAAAAATAAATGAGTTTCCAGTTTTATATGCAAATTCATATTGACAGTAGGTTTCAAAAAGAAAGGAAGCATACTGACTGTGTAAAATGTATGCAATTCATATCAATGAATGCCAACAGAGGTAGTTTAAATCGTTAATAATATAAAACAGATCAACTTTCCCTCAACATGTTTTGATCTCCAAGTCCCAACAGTTTCAACTTTCAGGCCAATGAATCTGGATTAAGGAAGCTCTGTGTAGGGAAGACTAAGTAATTCAATCTGTTTGAATTCTGATGTGTATTTCAACTTTCAAAACATATAATAATGCACTGATATGATATACTTTCCTGGACACTTTCCTGAAGTGCAGCTTGCACTTTGACAAATTGAGTACATAAATAAGTCATGCTTATATAGTTAGATAAATTGTGCATAAAACCCACGTGATATCAGGAAAAGATTTCTTGAAAATATGAATAATGTTAAAAATGGGCTAAAATGTGGGAAATGGGTTAAAATATGAGAAACTAGTTAAAGATATCAGAAGCTGTATGAAACAGAAATAGACAGATTGACCCATCCTTAACTTTAGGAGGTAAAGTCCAAAAGACTGAGCAAACTGCATTATATGAATTAGAAGAGGTCAGCCCTATCAGCAAAATTTTCATGCAATGGATCAACAGAAAAATCAGGTTTTAAGTGGTGGACAGCTTATATTTATAGATAATGAATCACCCAAAGCCAGTCCATGAGATAATGAAGATTTCATCCCAAGTAGATCCAGAGTAAATAAATAGCATAGGAGCATTGTGGCAACCTCTGTAAAATGCAGGTTTTTCTCCCTCTTTAGACTATGACTATCATTAAGTGCTGTACCTTATGATTCTTGATGAATGTATCTTTTCTTTTATGTACACTGAGAGCATATGCACCAAGACAAATTCCTTGTGTGTTCAAGCACACTTGGCCAATAATGAATTCTGTTCTGTTCTGTTCTGTTCTGTTCTGTTCTGTTCTGTTCTGTTCTGTTCTACTCTATTCTATTATTCTATATAAATGTTGCTTGGAAATTTCATAGGCTGGTGGTTACACTGGTAAAAAAAAATGTCAGAATGTTGATTTCTACTAGTAGTAGTTTGGATGAATAAGATAGAAGAGATTATTATATCCATATTCGGTATGATCTATAAATGTACAAATAGATAGATGTGTAAACATATCAGGAATGCTTGTAGCTGGTAACTATTCCCTACATACTCTTGTGGTTTGAAACCCCACAGGTAGCAGTACAGTTACATGTGAATAGCTACCCTGCAGGGTTTCAAACCACATGAGTCACTTTGCTCTCCTGAAGTGACAGATATACCTCATTAAGTAAATATTTGAACACTGACATGTCCCGTAGTCTGAGATCAGATTCCGAATTCGACTCTTTCTCTCTCATTCCCCATCTTTGTTGTAAACAATGTAAATATTTGGGGGAATGCAGAATTAGAATAATCTGAAAAGCAACTGATTAATAGTCAGGCTGCATCACTGCACATAAATTGTCCCCATAGTATTCAGTCCAATGAAGAATACAAAGATATATATATATTCCCAGTCATAGATTATCTGCTGTCTCCAACTTTCAGTATAAGGAAGTAAGTTTATGGAGAACCCCATTTCTTATATTATTATCTCTAGAGAGAGGTTCATATTACTCTGCTCCAGAAAAAGAAACAGTCCTGTGACATATTAAAACTTTTTTATTTTTTTTATTTTTTTTTAAAATTTATTTGTCAAGAATGTATTAGGAAATTTATATAATTATAAGCATGAATTTAATATATAAAATAGATACAAGTAGATACGGTAGGCACGCTGGTACTCTTATGCATGCCCCTTACAGACCTCTTAGGAATGGGGTGAGAGCTTTCATGGATTGTGGTCTACTTCATTAAAAGTAGACAAGAAGGATATATATATATAAAAGTTTTACACAGAGAGCAAGGAGCTACTTTAATAAGATTATATGCTGATCAGTTTAATTTGTTACAGTTCTGAATCTGGCCAAGAGTAAATCACACAAAATGAGCTTATTTCAACTGATGATTTTCCAAGTTGGACTACCTACACAATTTTTTTTTAAAAGAAAGCTCTGCTTAATGAAGAAGTATGGCTGATTTGTCTCTTTGCTGACTAAATATATAAAATCATGAAAATTAGACTGAAATGACAGATCTATATATTATCAAACTGCTGATCTTTTCAATGCAGCTAGAGAAAAATAACAAGCCTCTTTTTCTTTCTCTTGCAGTTTCATTATAGGTTGGAAATGGGCAAATTTCATTACTAACTCCTATTTGTTTCCTCAGTTATTTCTGTTTCTTAATAGTTATTCATTAATTGCACTATGATAAGATCCTCGCCAGTTTGAAACATTTCCCCACTGGCCTCCATTCTATTAAGGACCCTGCCTGCTTGCCAAGAGCATAAAATTAAAAATCAAAGCACTACTTCAGAAAGGTTTAACACCAAAAATGTTTCTGTAGCTTACAGCCTTGTAATTGTAGCACCAGCTTAACAGCACAATCTCCCCCAGTGTTTTCAACTGTATTCCTTTGAAATCCAAGAGAGGCGGGAGCCGAGTTCCTGTTTAACACTGTGATTTACACTCCATGTGGATCAAAATCCTGTATGCCTTCATAGCCCTTTCCCATCTTAAATTTGTTTGATTCTGGTCCAACAGGTTTGCCCACATTCTGGACAATTTTGTCAGAATAACAGGTCTTGATGGTGGTATTCAGCCGGTTTGCACCGGTTTGCGCGAACCATTGGCAGAAATTTGGCCAAATTCGCCGAACCAGTAGCGATGGCCGGCTGGCCATGCCCCTGAACTGGTCCCCCGGTCACCGCTTGCTCGCCCTGCTCGCCATATTCATCACTGCCATAATCGTGCACACACATGCCATTGCCTTGCAAGTCCAACATGGCGGCAATGGCAACAGCTTTTTCTGCGACCTCCGATACTTTTCAGTGGCCTGCAGCCAGCTGCTGCCACAGCCGCAAAACAGCTCTCAAAGAGGCAGCAGCTGCCCGCAGGCCACCAAAAACTCCAGATAGCTTGCATTCTGGACCAGGGGTGGGTTCTAAAATTTCTTACTAACAGTTCTGTGGGTTTATTTTGTGGGCATGGCTTGATGGTCATGTGACAATTCTTTAGGACTTAGCAGAGATAATCGTCTACCAGGCTTTTAACAGCTTGCAGAGCTGTACTGGTCTACTCATTTGTTTTTGGAGGCCCCGGTCTACCCATTTGTTTTTGGAGGCACTGGTCTACTCATTTGTTTTTGGAGGCCCCGGTCTACTCATTTGTTTGGGAAGGCCCCGGTCTACTCATTTGTTTTTGGAGGCACCAGTCTATTCATTCATTTTTGGAGACACTGGTCTACCACCATACTGCCATTTAACACTGATCAGCTGCAGGGCGGCTCTTTGAAGCCCTGCAGCAAGAGTTTAAACATTTTTTTCCTTCTAGCCGATCAGCTGGGACTCGGGAGGCAGCAATAGATTGGGGGTGAGGCCAAATAAAAGGTAAGAATAACATGGGGGTGGGTGGGAGGGACCAGCTCCCGAACAAAGAGAACAGGTTCGGTGATGTCATATCGTCACCGCTATTGGCTCGGCCGAACCGGGAGGAACTGATCACTGTTCCGGACTCTGGACCAACTGCTAGAGAAGGTAAGCAGCCTGAACAAAGAGGCGGTGATGGGGGAGGAAGTGGGCTAGGGCCAGGGCCGCTAAATGGGGGGAAACGGGGGCAATTGGCGAAGGGAGGACGGAGCTAGATAGGTGGAAATTCCAAAAATTTTCCTACCTTTTCCTGTGGGCGTGGCTGGGTGGGGGGGTGTCACATGGCTGAGTGGGTATGGGCATGAGTGATGTCAAGTTGGCCATGGCACTGTCACATGCCCCCCAACTAGCCACATCCACCAAACCGGAAGCAAAAGTTTTTGAAACCCACCACTGCCCTATACCATTTCAGATAAATGGCTCTCTAATCTCTTCTTAAAAACCTCCAATGATGGAGCACCCACAACTTCTGGAGACAAGTTATTCCACTGATATTGTTCTCATTGTCAGGAAATCTCTCCTTAGTTCTAGATTGGTTCTCTCCTTGATTATCTTCCATCCATTGCTTCTTGTCCTGCCTTCAGATGCTTTGGAGAATTGATTGACCCCTCTTCTTTGTGCCAGCCCCCTAGACATTGGAACACTGCTATCACGTCACGCCAAGTCCTTCTTTTCATTAAATTAGATATACCCAATTCCTGCAACCGTTCCTTAAGTGTATGTAAAGCATGTGAACAGATTGTTAGAATTGAGTGGGATGATGATGTGCCTGTTTAAGAACAACACTGATATTGCTACATGTTTAATTTACTTAATATTTTTATGAAGTCATTGCACCTATTTTGTCCTTTCTAATTCTATAGGGTTTTTTAAAATTCATTGGTGATCTTGTTTTCTTCAGAAAATCAGAGCCTTCTAGCCCCCAGCTCCAGCCAGCTAATTATAAAGTGTGTGTGAGGGAAAAACAAGATACAAGCATACAGATATTCCGGCATACAGTACTGATAACTTCTACAAATCAGTCCTCCTGAGTTAAATCATATCTCTTGAGAGAGTGAATACCTGATTACCTATGGAGACTACTCTCAAAATGCTAGGAGGGGTAGAAGAAAACATACAAAATAATTGATGGAGAAAATCACGATCAGACCAAATCGTGCTTTAAATATCACACTACAGTCAAAATTGGCTTGGCACAAATAGCGTACAAATAAATGCAATTACGTCTGAGTCTATTTAAGACATTGTTTCTTTTTACATTAGCATCCAAATTTGTTTTCTCTGTGTTCCAGAAATCCCCATACCCACCTAGTGGCAACCATCACAAGGTCCATTACTTGTTAAAAATATTCTTAATCAAGAGAGCTCTTTGACCTAAAGCAAAAAAACAGCAAAGTCAAATAGCTAGATATTTGTCTATGTTTCAGCATTCCCATGGATGCAATTATCAAAGATATTATCCAAATCTACAGGTATCTTAAAAGGACAATAATGCATGATAAGAATGTGGCAAAATACCCAGATCTCTTTTCAGTGCTTTTTCTTATTGAAGCAAATACACCAAGGATAAGGAAAAGAAACAGAACAATTTTCAAGTCACCAAAATAGATTTAGTTCCACAGACAGTTCTATGTAATTCATCAAATTCAGTTCCCAAACCATTTTCAGGAGCATCTATTATATTTGATTTAGTTTAGATTAGATTATAGAATACAGATCCTTGATTTAATGATGTAGATATATATCATGATTAATGAAATCTGGTAAATTTAAAAATAAATAACAACTTGTTCCCCATGAAAGTAGGCTGGTATTTATTACCAATTCTGCAAAACATAGGCAATAGACAGCATTTTTCCCCCAGTAATCCAGTAATTATCCTATACTAATATCCATCAGTTACTGGATATTACTGATAGATCTTCATAATCCATATCTATCAGTAATCCAGTAATTATACTATTTTTAAAGAGCAGTGAAAAAACAAAACAAATGAAGACAAATGTACATGTCCTAGAATAATGTTGCAGGATCCAAACTGGATCAGTCACTGGGACCAGAGGTTTAGTCTTCCAAGCTTTTGGATTCTTACTGGAGCCCCACCTCAGGAAACCTCTCTCTCAGCAGAATCATCCATTCTGCAGAGAGAGGTCACCAACCCAGATTGGATCCTGCAAAAAAACAAATAACCTTGGATTTTGAAGCAATTTTCTAAACAACATTTGATTGTTTATTTCAACCCATTTTTATTCTCATTTGCAGTTTCTAGAAAAGCTCTCTTCTTCTTCTCGTGTTTTCTCCAGTGTTCATCCCCTTTTTTCCTCAGTTCTAGTCCTTATTATCAATTTTGATGTGCTTAAAACACTGGTTTAGGATTTCTTAAATTCATGACTCTATGTGAACTTGTCTTAGCCTTTTCTACTTATTGTCCCTGTCCCAAAAATGTCCCTCCTACTTTGAAGTACAGCAGATGAAGACATCACTACTTTATATCTATTACACATTCTTTCGTGTGTAATGGCAATGTGTATCAACTACACATTCTTTCATGTGTAATGGTGATGCAAATCTGTGCACTGATAGAAAATGTGAGTATAAATGTTATGATTTTAAATCTTCTACCAGATATTAAAAGTATCAAAAATATCTATATCTAAAAAAAACTATGCCACTATGGTTCAATGAACATTACATTTGGTATGGACCTCAAGGACACTCCTGTATAAATCATAGTCCAGAGATAGCTAGCATTGTCCTTCAGAGCCAACTGGCTATCTCTAAAACAGCAAAAATAATTACCAACTTGAAATGGTAGATCATATAATTTATATACAAGCAACCAGAGATAATTCTAGCACCAAACACAATCAGGGATACTTTTCAAAGTGGGTGCCTTTCTAATATGAAATGACGGATGAATAGAACTTTCGAAATATGTAAAGTCGCATCAACCCATGAGATGGGTGGCTTAGGACCAGGGTACTTACGGGACCGCCTTCTGCCACCAATTGCCTCCCATCGGCCGGTTCGCTCCCACAGAGAGGGCCTCCTCAGGGTGCCGTCAGCCAGACAATGCCGGCTGGCGACCCCCAGGGGGAGAGCGTTCTCTGTGGTAGCCCCCACCCTCTGGAACGATCTTCCTCCAGAACTGAGAACAATTGCTGACCTCCGGACTTTTCGTTGGGCTCTGAAGACTTATCTCTTTCAACTTGCTGGACTTGCCTGATCCCTTCTACTTTTTAAATTTTTTAGAGTTTTTTAGAGTGTTTTAGAATTCTGTTTTATATTCTCAGCCTAATTTATATTGGTTTTTAGTACATTTTTAACTTTTTTGTATTGGTTTTTTAATTGGCTGTTCACCGCCCTGAGTCCGGCAGGAGAAGTGCGGTATATAAATCTAATAAATAAATAAATAAATAAATAAATAAATAAATAAATAAATAAATAAATAAATAAATAAATAAATAAATAAAAAGAAATATAATAAAAAAAAATAAACTAGGCAACTAAAATATATGCTATTTCTATTTGTGGATTTTCCCCCCTCTATTTCCACATTTTACTAAAAATAGATACATGGAGAATTAGGGAGGTAGTATGGTTTATTGGAATATAGAATATCCTTCTAGTAGAATGATCGTATTCTCATTTTGTATGTATTGTATTTCTCAGGAAATTTAATAAGTATCAAATGCTGCAACAATATCACCAAGTGCCACAAATGCCTAATCAAATAATAATGAGATAACCATTCCCAGGATAGAATAGAATAAGCATAACACTATTACATTGTAAGAGGAAGAAACATAATACTTGAATCTAAAATATGAAGAGCTCTATTTAGTTATGGGACAAGCACCTTTTTCTTAATAGCAAAAAACCACAACGATAAGCAAGTCTTTTTCAAGAACATGGTTTTATCACATTATTTCTAAAAGAGAAGAAGAAGAAGAAGAAGAAGAAGAAGAAGAAGAAGAAGAAGAAGAAGAAGAAGAAGAAGAAGAAGAAGAAGAAGAAGAAGAAGAAGAAGAAGAAAACTGTATAATATCTGCAACTAGACAGTCCTGTTCAGATGTACCCAAAATATATGTTGTTAATATTGATATATGTCATGCTCATCATACAGCAGAAAGAGTGCATGCAGCAGGATGCTCATCTTAAAACAAAATTAATTCACAAAAGAGGAAAAAAGCGAAACGAGACAAAGCAGAAAGGAGAAGCGCATTATTTTAAATAATAAAATAAAGGGGTGTTCTTGTGATAGTGGTATTGTGAAGTTTTAGATACTTTTCCTGAATAAGAATAGATTAGGGAGCAAAGTCATTTGACTGTCCATAATACCCGTGAACAGGATTTCAGGATAAGCAATATTGAACATCCTGTTCTATGTACACCAAAGCCTCAACACTCAACCTCTTTTTATAAAGAAGTACAAATGCTTATTAAGGTGGCGAACTATCACACCTCTTCAGTTCCTTCAGGGTATGACTAAAACCTCATCTTTAACTGCTGCTTTTTGTCAATTTTATAATATGAAGGTATTGATATAGGAGAGGAGAATTTAGACGATAGTATCAAATGATGTAATAGCAGGAAAAGCAGAACATAACATAAGATTGGGATTGTGGCGGCAGTGAGTATCATCTATTGTGGAGCCTTTCTTTTATTACAGCAGGTCTTGTGTAGTTTCAGCTTTAGTGGCTGAAACTGTGGTTGGCGCAGTGGTTAGAATGCAGTACTGCAGGCGACTTCAGCTGCCTGCAGTTCAACAGTTCAATCCTGGTTCGGCTCAAGGTCGGTAAAATGGGAACCCAGATTGTTGGGGACAATATGCTGACTCTGTAAAACTGCTTAGAGAGGGCTGTAAGGCACTGTGAAGTGGTATGTAAGTCTAAGTGCTATTGCTATTGCTATTAGTCATAAACAGGGATCTCCAAACTTGGCAAGTTTAAGACTTGTGGACCTCAACTGCCAGAATGCTGGTGGAGGAATTCTGGGAGTTGAAGTCCAAAAGTCTTAAACTTGACAAGTTTGGAGTCCTCTGGGCAAAAGCATTAGTTGGCATTTTTAATACAGGTAACCCTTGACTTACAACTATTCATTTAGTGACTGTTACTACTGCACTGAAAAAAGTGACTTATGACCATTTTTCACACTCATGACCACTGCAGCATTCCCATGGTCACAAGATCAAATTTCAGGTGCTTGGTAACTGACTCATATTTACATAGTTACTTCGGACAACCAAAGTCAATGGGAAAGCCAGATTCACTTAACAACCATGTTACTCACTTAACAACTACAGTGATTCATTTAATAACTGAAAAGTTATTAAGAAGAAAGATCATAAAAGGGACAAAACTCACTTAAAAACTGTCTAGCTTAGCAATAGAAATTTTGGGCTCAATTGTGGTCATTAGTCGAGGACTGCCTATACTCAGAATGACTTGAAACCAGATAGTTTTTCTTTTTTTAGTCTATTCCAATTTAGTCTATTTAGTCTATTTTTTTCTTTTTCTTTTTAGTCCATTCCAAGCTCCATTTTTACCACAAAATCTGAAGGCAGGATGGGCTGCTGAAAAAAGACGTTTTTCTCTGGTTGTATCTTGGCTTTAGAAGAGCCTCTTTAAAAATGTTTATGTGGCTTTTGTTGCATTCGCAAGGTTTCACCCCAGTCCGCCTTGCATGCAGAAGAAGAAAACACCACAGATTGGCTGTTCCATTGACAGCCAACCGGTGGGCGAAAGATGTTGCCTGAATGGCTAATCCACCTGACAGATGAATATATAAAGAGTTATCATTCGGCAATTACACTCTCTCTGCTGAACTGGTCACTGTTAGCCATGTTTGTTAGCCAAATAAACTGTTAGCTTATTATTATCCTATCTGGCCTCAGTTCCTTGCCCGCTTCATTCTCAGAACAGAATAGCTTTCGTATGGTACCGTCTGTCTGTCTGTCTGTCTGTCTGTCTATCTATCTATCTATCTATCTATCTATCTATCTATCTATCTATCTATCTATCTATCATCTATTTATTTGAAAAAGGTGTTTCATTTCACACAGGTCCACTCAAATAATTAATGGTTCAACACTTATTGCTTGATGTTTTGTTGCAGTAGCTACATCATCGGTAGTTTTACTTTTTCTTCTACCAGAAGTAACATTTCATAGGGTTTGCTGATATTTTGACACTGTGTTTTAATACCGTATTGTAGAAGAAATATTTCAGCATTCCTTTTTACGGTTTTACTCTTGCCTGTTTTTCTTTTCAGGGAGGGGCCGGAAAATGTTGTGTAGTGCAGAACAACAACTCTTCTGGCAGCTCTCCTTTTTGATGGAACAGCTTGCAAAGGATCTCAGTGGTTTTGTAGCAGCCACAACACACTCTCCGACAGGCAAAAGGGAGGAAAAGTTGATTCTCCTGCTTTATTTCTTTGAAAGTCTGCCAAACTCCGGCTGAGGGAGCCAATGCCAATCTTTAGCTCTTACTTTTCCATTGATCTAAAATAGGTGATGGGACTAAAGAAAAAAAAATCCTCACATTTCAGATCACAAGACTAGATGGTAAGCAGTTGTTTATTATGAACCATCAGAAGAGATAAATAAGGAAAGCAGGTAACATATCGTAAAGCTGAAGTTAAAAAGCTTGTCAGTGTTGAAGTCTCGGTAAAAAGCTTTCAAAAATGTGAATAAAGTATGTTCAGGGGAGTTGCCTACAGGTCTGGTTATTTAAGGTAGTCATAACTAAGCTCAGCCAACATAGAAGTGAGAGAAAATGGGAAGCTACAAGTTTCTAGAAACCACAAATTGTGTGAAACCTCACATTTCCTTCTTAGTAATAAAAAAGAGCCTATAGCACTTCTTTATACTAGTAATACATTTTATGAAATGCTTAGTATTTTAATCCTGATTTAAATCTTACAAGATGTAAACAATCTTTCTTTGAAGGCTTAGAGCAGGAGTCTCCAACTTTGGCAACAATAAGACTTGGGGACTTCAACTCCCAGAGCTTTGCTGGCTGAGGAACTCTGGGAGTTGAAGTCTAAAAGTTGCTAAAGTTGGAGATCCCTGGCTTAGAGTAACTTCAACTCCAAAATATTCATGAAAATACATTCGACTCTCTCCTTCAGAGAATCTTCTAATATCACAATTCCCCCTCACCCCACCCCCCAAATAAGCTAAAATAAACTTACATTGCTAGTACAACACGATTGTGGTAGATTCTCAAACAGTTAAAAAAAAAAACCCATCATCTTTGTTCAGCATTACTTTCACTCCTCACAATACTGTGTAATGAGACTAAAATAAAATCAAAACAAAAACATTTCTGTATTACACAGCAGATAGTGTTGCAAGTATATTGCCAAGTGTCAGGCAATAGCCAAGTACCAGACAATTGGTTCTTTGAGAATCAGGAGACAATAAACACACAAGTAAAAAGATTTTAAGCTTTATTATTAACCAAAACACAAAAGCATAACATATCTAGCAACACAATAATAAACTTCCCTTCAGCTATCAGGAGCTCCAAAGGATCACAGAGAAACCTTAAGACAGCCACATGCACACACCACACCAGGTCTGTGTCAAAGCACAAGGGACAATATCAGGGGGTTTTTTTGTCCCTGATTTGCACCAGATCATGGGCTAAGAGGTCGATTATTCATGCTTGGTACACAAAACTCATGCTTGGCACTACTTGCCTGAACTTTGCTAGATGGTACGCTTTGTTCATCATGCAAATTGACAACACCTGGGATGTAAACAAAAAAATCTGGTAATTATAGATAAGCAGGTGCCAATTTTAGTAATCTTGGGGTCCTCTCTAATGTACTACAGCTGTGTTAAGATTTTTCTCTTAGCAGGAGTAGGAAGGAACAAGCAATTTAGAAACCATCATAACTCAGAACGAACTTCTAGAGTGTTCTTAATATGAAGGAGAGATCAAAAGATGTCACTACACTGTTCAAAATGCAATGGTCTTCCACATTGCCAGTACCTAACAAAATTTGGATTCAGATCCCATTGATCTAGGAAATTCATGTTCAGATATGTAGCTACATCTCAGTTTAGTCTACATGCAGGATTACTGGTTAGATAAAAGGGAAATCAGGATAAAAATGTGAGAGATGTGCTTTTAAAAATTGCTTATCAAATAAAAGAATATATTGAAATATAAAGAAAAAGCACAGTATATCCAACATTATTAGTTCATAATTTAAAGCTAGACTGCATTTGGCTTGAGAAATATCATTAGTTTTCGAAAAATCCTTATAATAACAAATAGGTAGATATATTGCTATAGTAATAGATATACTTCAAAATGACCAGATCAACATATTACTGATTCTCATAAATATCTTTCTTTTGACTTTGGAATGTTATCACTCCTAATTAGAGAATTAGAGTAATTAAAGACAAGTAGAAAGTATGCTTTTGGAACTGTATTAAGAATCCCTCTTTAGCGTATTTTTTTTAAACATTCAGAGGCACAAAAACGTTAACACTTTTTCTTCCTATAATTATTCTGCAGTAAGTAAATCAGTACTCAACATACCCCAAAAGTAGACTATAGTAGGACAAGAAATTTAAGTAACCTAGAATGAGAATGAAACTGACTTGAAATATACTCATGATTAGTTTCATAATAGGACGTGAAATAATTATAAATGAAGATATGGGAGCTCATAGGAGAAAACTATGTATATCATGAAATTATGATCGGTTGATCCCTCAAACAATCTAAAAAGAATCTAAAAGTTTTAGGGGGTAAATTCCTTGGTAGAGAAGATAAAGCTCTGCTTCAGAAGGAACCACTCTACTATATCTTTTATTCTCTGAACACAGGTGTAACCAAAACAGAACTTCTCTTGAGAAATATATTTCTCTCTGGAGCCTCTTTTAAAATAAGGCTGACTTTTTTATATATATACAGTCTCCAACCGGCAGAGTTATTTTTCAGTCAGCTCTGAAGAAAGCCTACCGATACTTTTGGCTGAATTATTTGAAAGGTTTTCCTACTTCACCTTTGGCTCCCTGTATCAACAAAGCTGAATGCCTAGGACGTTTACAGTTACGTACAGAAGGCATTCTGCATTAGTCGCTCAGTGTCATGGTTCTTTTATTTCTGCAGTGCCCAGAAGTACATAAAGCTTTTAATAACTATTCTTTGGTAATGAAAAGATACCTTCAAGCCGTGATGGTGTACCTGCACACCAGCAGGAGAACCTCCTGAGATAAGAAAAAGGATTTCTTAAAAGGTGCAAAAATAACGGTTCCCATCTTCCCCCCCTCAAAAAAAAAACAAACAAAAAACAGTGATACAATCACTGCCCTTTGGAGACAGAGTTGGACAGAAATTACTGTTTCTGGACTGGCGAGCCAGGCTCACAAAATATGCTATGGCACAATGTGCTTCGAATTTAGCATTTAATATGGCGTGTGGACCTAGTCAGTACAATTTATTAATCGTTTTTAGCAACATGTATAAATAAGGGCAGCATAATTTATTTAACTGGAATACACTTAAGCACGACACAGAGTTTTGAAGCGGGCATGCTAACCACTAAAAGAACATATTGAATGCTAAATTTCTTCTGAAGACTTTTCTTGTACTTAATGCATAGGTTCGATTTCAAAACCGGTGATGGGTTCCTCACATCACTGGGAATACTTGCCGAGGTAATGGGGAAGACAGATAGACTGTAGTTTTAGCATGCAGGATTCATGATTATGGAGATGGCCAGTTATACTCAACTAGCTTTTGAAATCTTGTCATGGGATCAAAGCTTGCTTATAGATAGTTCCAGGGGAATGTAAGGAAGCCTTGCCACATTGATATATTGAGTCAAATCCATTTCCAAAACATTTTTCACATTATATTCCTCTTTATCAGTGCTCTACTGATAGAAGAGAAAAAGTTTATTACAGTCAAGAAAGGTCTTCCTGTATGATTTAGAGTTCATGCACAACGTATGCATCTTCTTAATCCTCTAAATGTGTGTTTAATTATGTTTTAAAATAAATCTCTCTCTTTCTCTGTATATCTCACCACTTAGTAGAATGTGTTGGTTTTATTTTCTTCAGTCCTATAGGCAATAAAAAAAAATACTAACAGTATTTATGTGAAACACATTTGAACTATTTCAAGTATTTTGCTCAGTTCATCAGATCAAAGGCAGCCTAATTATATTTTCCTATGATCTGCTCGCATCGCCTATTAAAATTGACCTCTTCTTGGGTCAGTAGGTAAACAATACTTTCGAATGAGCAAAGAAATGGTCATTTGATTGGTTATCCATAGTCCAGTACCAGGGTTCAGCATATAAATGGGCACACAGCTGTGATCTTGAACTCTGATTAAGAGGAAGCTGTTTCATTATGCCCTCAGCAACAAACCATATCAACTTGTTCACAAAGGCAAGGGGTCATTGGTTGGCTTCTCATATATCTACCAGAAATATTATTTGCAGTCCAGTTGGCATTTTTAAAATGCTAAATATTTCTCTCACACACAAAAATGTCTAGCCCCATGTCCCACCATTTCACTAACCCGAGTAGGCTTACGTCAGGATTTTAAATATTTATAATCCTCCTTGACATGTGCCAAATAAAAAAAGGTGTGAATTCTAGTTACAGGTAAGCCGAACATTTCTTAGAAAGGATGTTAAAAGACAGCATCATTGTGGCGAAAATAGTCAAATAGGTTGTGTATATGCTAGGAGACCTGAGAGAATTGTTGCAATTATACTTTCATTATCTGTTCCATTATAGAACTGATTTCTAAGCAGGCTTAACACCATGCTAAAAAAATGGCTTTTGTGCTTATTGTTACCATTTATGCTTTGTGTAGGTGTCAAAAGTGCCTTGATTTCAATCCTGCTTTTAATACTAGGCAACAGTTCAATTTAAATACAGTATGATTGGGGGCCTGATGGCCTGAATCCCTGTTATTTTGTATGTTTAAATAAGATGGCTTGGCTGAACAGGTCTGACTGGCTTTTTGCGGGTGGGTGGAAGAACAATTTATAGTCTGAAAGCTCAGGGGCAAGAAAATACAAACTGAAATGGGAAAGTATAAGAGCAACAGAATCAGCTGTGAACAGCTGAGCTATTTTGTCCATAACCACCCAAAAGACTTCAATTAGGTACCCAATCTTTTTCCAATTGCTTTTTCTATTTAATGTAGCTGCATTCACCAATTAGAAATATTTACAACTGGCTGCCATAAATCCTTTTTGTTATTAAATATCAAGTTTTTTTTAAAAAAAAATCTTAAACAGAGCAATCCAAAAGAAATACAGTGAATGAGTTTCAACATTAATAACTAAATAACAGCGACTTAAGCCTAGGATCACAATAGGTCAAGCTTCTCCATCTGGATGTCTTCAAAGCAAGAATTTAATTGCTATTTGTGGGGAATCTACAGTTGGATTTAACATCTAAAACTGGAGGAAACTTAACAATCAATCAAGAACCTAAAAATTATTAAGATAGCATTTTCTTCTACTGTATTCTGCTGTAACAATCTGAACTTCAACTTTCAGAATTTCCATTTAGCATCACTGAGAATTCTGGGACTTTAAGGTCCCATTTCCAGAGGCTATCAAGATTGGAGAAGGTTGCAGAAGGTGGAAATATTTTTTCTTAATCCCCTAAGTATAAAAATGTTAAGGATAACAAAGCAAGATATTAAAATTAATAAGCTTATGATTAAATTGATTAAATGATGCTTTTTCCACTCTGGATATTATGTGATGTCACGCCACCTATCTAATTTTGTGGGGGGTGGCATTCATTTCTTGTTAATTTATCTTCTCAAATCTGACTCTCTCATCTCCGTATCTCCTTTCTCTTTCTCCAAAGAACTAGATGAAGGAAATGAAAAGGAGGGAAAAGAAAAATGAAAGAGCAGAAAGAATCACCACTTATTTATGTTTTCTAAAACAAGAATTGGAGACTTTTGGTTTACCCATAAGGACTGTCATTCTCTGAGCTTCAGTGGGTTATGTGCCTTAGATCTGGCTCTTAGAGCACAGATAAACAGTTTTTTCTAGCCATGGCCTGGTCTTAGCTATTGGCTCTTGTGTCAAAGGTCACACCCCAAAAGTAGAAGAGACCAGAACAAAGAAGTAGGCAGGGGCAGAGCAAAAACTAAACCCTGGTGGCACAATGATTAGAATGCAGTATTGCAAGCTGACTCTGCCCACTGCCAAGAGTTCACTCCTGGCAAGTTTAAGGTTGATTCAGCCTTCCATCCTTCTGAAATCAGTAAAATGAGGACCCAGATTAGAGCAGCGGTCACCAATCGGTGGTCCGTGGAGCACTTGTGGTCCGTGAGAAAACTTTGGTGGTTCACAGAAAAATTATTTGCATTTTTGATATTGCATTAAATCAGGGGTCTTCAAGCAGCCCCTGGGCCGGATATGCGCAATGAACGTTTGTGTTGCTGCAGAGAGTCTCCCCCTTCAGATTTTTTGTGCGGGTCAGAGGGGGCAGAAATTCTGACTTGGGGTCTGCTTCAGCCACCTGGTGAGGGGCTTTGGACGAAGGCTGGAGGGAAGCAACACTGGTGGCAAAGAGCCAGAGGGCCTTGTTCCAGTGGGACTGCATCGTGGACTGGAACTGGCTGACCATCTCAGCCCACTGAGCCTCCAGGCACCAGTACCTGGCCTTGCACTCCTGCAGGTCTTTCCTCTGCTTGGAAAGCCTATGCTCATAGTCCTCAGTGAAGTGCTTCTGCTGACCCTCCTTCTCGGTCAGATCCAATTTGAACTGAGCCAGCTGTTTTGCCAACTGTTTCTCATGGTGACTGCTTAGCTCCAACAACTGCTTCTTGTTGGGGACCTAAGGAGCCCGGGCGGGCAGGAGAGGAGGGGCGAGTAGAGACTTGTAAGGCACCCCTTGATGTGAGTGATATCGAGTTGGCCACACCCACCCAGTCACATGACCACCTAGCCACGCCCACCCAGCCGGTCATTAGGCAGATCATATTAGTGGTGCACGGGATTTAAAATTATTAATTTAATGGTCCCTGAAGTCCGAAAGGTTGGTGATCCCTGCTCTAGAGCCTTTCCCTGGGCATTATGGGACTACACATTCTTTCTCAGGATATTATAGGCATCCTTGCTTTAGACTCATAATGTAAAGAGTTTTGAAGCCCTGTTATTTTGTTCCAAGGCATTAACCCATTGCTCAGAAATGGGATGCTGAAGAAAATTCATTTCACAAACATGGGTGCAAAGGGTACAATGGGAGTGGAAAATCCACTCTGTAAAATTCAAACTGTTGCTCTGAACTTCCATTTTTATGTCACGATATCCAACTGACTGCTCATCCTGTGTGTGGTTTAGGTTCTCATACAACTCATACAAAGGATCCCTTCTTTGTGCTTGTTTGGGAACAATACACAGATACAGAGACTCCTGCTTTTCCTTCCTTCCTAGTCTGTCATTTCTGATAGACTGAAGTAACCAACTTTTAAAACTCTTCTCTCCTCTGCTCTCTCCCATTCTGTATGTCCCATACAGTAGCTGTCACTATTGTAATGTTTTATGCTGCTTTATATAGCAGTAGAAGTCAAAGTATAGCATTGTGGAATTAGGAATCAGATGCATTTCTAAAAGCGGTATGTTTACTGACTGAAACATCCAGCCGGAGCTCTCAAGTGCACTCTCTCCTTGTTTAGTGTTTGCAGTCCATTCCTTTAATCAGAAGCAAAATGGTTGCTAAGTAAAATGATTGATATATGAATCTGCGACAGATAGTGAGAAATGCAAACATCAGCGGTTGCTGTCCTCTCATTCAGATAAAATGAGCTTTACTCTCACTCTGTTGTGTGTTGTTGTCGGGCACAGAAATTTAGCTGTAGTACAACAGAAGAGCATATCTGTAACTCAGTGTTGAAATAAAGGTCCTTGGTGCTCATTGATCTTGGTTGTTTGCTTGCGGATATTTCATATCCAACTAAGTAACATCATCCGTGTTTGTCCTCTTTATCCGCTTTATCTACTTGTATATAAGGAGATCAAATCCACTCCTTTCTACCATTGATGATGTTACCTAGTTGGGTAATGAAACGTCTGCAAAAAATAATCACACCGAGGGAGTACCAAGGATCGCATTTGGACAGTGGTCAGAAATTGATTTCTTTATTAGAGACATATTTGTGACCAGTCACTAAACGAGGAATGCTTATAACTGATATTGCTTTTCCAGAGCTATACATTCCAGCATTTCACTCTTACAGATGAGCAAACTGAAGCAGCCCAGCAGCCCATTTTCCAATGTTCACTTAACAAGTTAAAAAAGTACCAATTAAATTTTCAAATTGCAACAATTTTCAAAGACTGTACAAACCTATAACACAACACACAGCAGTACAACCGTACCTTTATTATTCTAGGGGGAAAAAAAAAATCTTCATCTCTAACAATGAGTGAAATCCATATCATGCCCTCTCCTGGGAATCATTTAATTACAGCATGTTAGTTTTTTCTTGGTTATCTGGGTTCTCTATATAGTTTATTGAGCTTTAGCTCTAGCCGTCCCAATTCAGTTGCATTTAGCCTTCTGTCCAAACCTTTATTGCAGGAGGTTAGGATTTTACTACACATACCTTGCTGCGTTCCAGTCAAATTATCAGCTAAAAACAAAAAAAAAAAACAAATCTATTTTGCAAATTGGGTTAAGGATGCAATGTGAGTGTGAGGAAGAAAGCTGCTTTTTCTTTACCAAGATTTTTGGATTTTCTTTACCATGCTGTTAGAGGGGATAACAGATGCTGTTAGTTTGTATTTTTAACAGTTCTGCCTCTTTTCCTTATAGATTTCTAGTTTGCAAAGAAAATAGTTTACTGAAAAGAACAGTGAATCCTTGTTCCAACTCGCCTGCTGAGAAAGCTAAAAAGACAGCAAGTCTCTTTCGCTCTCATACTTCTTGAATTCCAATTTCCATGTAAGAAGCAATTACCGCTCTCGCCTATTTTTCTAATGTATCTTTATCAAAATTAAATCCCAACCTTAATGGAAGCCTTTCTAAAGAACGAAATAGCTGCTTATATCCAGCAGAACAATGCCAGCAGTTGTAGCTAAACAGAATGCTGTTCCATTGCAGCATTTGACCAAAGAGAAGAGCAGCTTTGGCACTTTTTTCAACAAAGGATTAGATGCGTGAAACAGCAGGACCTGGAGAAAAATTTACTCCATAATGTAGTCAGAGGACTAGGATCAAAGAGGATTTTAACAGCTGGATTTTACATTTCCAAAAATACGGAAATCTATGATCTGCAGCTTTCTTCTTCTTCCCAGAAAGCTTTGGGAGAACTTCAGATGCAACTTAACGTAACCCTTTACCCAATGAAATTCCCGCTTGCAAGCCTGGAGACTCTCATAATCAGTCACGGTTTTTCATTTCTCACCCTGATTTTTCACTCTTTTGGCCAAATAAGATCTTGGAAACTCTTCTTGGAAAAGCTCCCAGTAGTTTCGTAAATCTTCAGTTGCTCTTAATAAATACATTGCCGCAATACTAGGTACTTACTTTGAAGCAGCCCGGGTTTGAATCCCAGAAAAGGTATGGCTAACTGATGAGAGCTAAATAGCTTGAAATAGATCTATACTAGTCTCCCTTTATTTCTTTTTTGGTAAATATAAATTTAACACACACACACACAAAGTTTGTCGTGAAAAGTGACTGCCTGCGAAGGCTCCTGGATTGGGACTGAAAGCGGAAGCCATATACTCCGTCCCATATTTGGATAGACCAGGTTGCCCTGATAAAAAACACTTATTGACCTAGAAGCACTTTGATCCCAGAATGAAGTCGGAGGAGCGCTATTTATGTGCGTAAATAAATTATTTGGGACAACTGGCATTTTTGTATATTAATTCAAGTGTTATTGATAAAGGAGAATATTTGTAGTTCAGGGTTGAAATAAGGGGTCCTTGGTGCTCACTGAGCTTGTTTGTTTTCTTGCAGATGTTACATTACCCAAATTAGGTAACTTCATCAGACCCCATTCCTTACTGATGCTGATGATGTTACCTAGTTGGGTAATGAAATGTTTGCAAAACAACAACCGAGCTCTGGGAACACCAAGGATCCCTTAATTCAAGTGTGCCAATTTCTACTCTCTAGGCCTTAAGGTCCTCCATTCCAAGTTTCCCTAAGTAAATGCTTTCTGAAATGTATCACAGACTATTTAAGTCCCTTCATTCATTCATTCATTCATTCATTTGTTTATTTTATTTGACTTGTATGCCGTCCTATCTCCATAGGACTCAGGGCGGCTCACAACAATTAGAATCAAACCAGATAAAACATGTTAAAATACATATCATACTCATGTTAAACACATTAAAATAATCCAAACCCCATCAGTCCAAGCTGGGCAATTTAAACAGCCATGTTTTTAATTCGCGGCGGAAGGTCCGAAAGTCAGGGGCCAACCGGACCCTCAGGACCCTCAGGGGGAATGGATTTCAAAGGATTCCATTTAGGTCCATCAGGAATAGATTAATATATTAAAGATCAACATTTCTGCTATTATTTTCCTGTCTTGGGAAGAAAAGGAGATTATTTGGGATGTAACTGTATGGGCTGTGAGATTTGATTTGACATGGAATTTTTTAAGGAGGATATCTAATAAACAATTGTGAGATATTGTGCTGACCAAATATACTTTTTTGTGCCTGGCCCCAAAAATACAGACAGAAAACAAGGAACCATGGCAACTCTCACAGAGGAAAGGAATCTAATTCAGAAATCCATAGGAGGTTTGTATGAACTCCCAATTGGCCAGATTAGTACTTAGCAACTATTATTTATTATTTTGGTACAACATCCTAACTCCAGAATTTTTTTTTAAACCCATGTATTTAGATATCGTTGGAAATAACAAAAAGTTAATGAGAGCTACAGGGATTTTATGACATAAGAAGATACCAGGAATGATTTTTATAAGAAAAAATATATTTATTATGGGGTATGTTGTGTGTGTATATATATATAATACCATATAAAATGCCAAGGCAATTTTCAGTTTAAACAACTAAAAGCAATGAAAACATAGCATAAAATATTACTCTGGTGGCATGAGGTCTCTGGTACAGAATTTTCTTTGCTTTCGTCTCGGTGTTGTGAGACTTCAAATACTCTCAGCTGAGAAGCAAAAGGCTGAGCTGCAATACAGATAGGACTTTGCTAGTTTTCAGAAACTACAGAAAAGAAGTTTTCTACTTTTTGGCCTGGACTATTTGGTATCCAAGGGTGACAAGGACAGGTTTGGTAGAAGGGAAACATATTTCACAACTCTTGAGAAGAGAAGTTGTGGCCAAACAGAGCCTTTGATATTCTTACCACCATATTGGGGTTACTGTGCCCTAAGACCCAGCTTGAGGAATTGAGTTACAGAGAATTTTAATACCTCTTAATGCTTATTCATTTATATTATAAATCCAGAAATAAAAAGCATTAGAATACAGACAACATTTCTTGCTAGTTTAGGCTAACAGCTATTGTGTTCCTTCTTGGAAATAACTTTCAGTGAACTTAAAGGTAAAGGTAAACATTCCCCTTGCACATATGTGCTAGTCGTTCCTGACTTAGGGGGTGGTGCCCAGTGATGGGTTCCTCCCGGTTCAGTCTGGGACTCCTGAGCCGGTAGTGGTGATGATATGACGTCACCAAACCGGTTCCGCCGCCCCACCCCCCCACCATTTTTGCATCATGCAAAAATACATGAGTAGATCAGTGCCTGCAAAAATAAATGGGTAGACCAATGCCTGCAAAAAATAAAAGGTAGATCGGTACAGCTCTGCAAGCAGTTAAAAGCCTGGTAGACCAGTACCTCTGCTAAATCCTAAATAATTGTCATATGACCATCAAGCCACACCCACAAAATAAGCCACGCCCACAGAACCAGTAGTAAAAAAATTTAGAACCCACCCCTGGTGGTGCCCATTTCCATTTTTAAGCCAAAGAGCCAGCACTATCTGAAGACGTCTCTGTGGTCATGTGGCCAGCATGACTCAATGCCAAAGGCACATGGAACTCTGTTACCTTCCCATCAAAGGCAATCCCTATTTTTCTACTCGCATTTTTTACGTGCTTCCGAACGCCTAGGTTGGCAGAACTGGGACAAGTAATGGGAACTCACCCGTTACTTGACAAGTAACGGGAACTCACCTGGTACTTAGTACCACTCACGTGGTACTAAGGATTTGAATCACTGAACTGCCAACCTTTTGATCAACAAGCTCAATGTCTTAGCCAATGAGCCATGCAGACAAAAATAATGTGTCTCCTTCCCATCCACTGCCACCTCTCCCTCCCAAAAGGCTGGATTGAATCTTTTGTGCAAGGGGGGAAAACACTCCTGTATTTGCAGAAAGTGAAATTCAGGATCGGCCCACTTCTGAAATGGAAGGGGTGAAGTTTGTACTATAGTCTAAGCAGGTTCCTTCTGGGAATCCATGGACTTTCAGTTTCTTCCCTCTTCTTGCACTTTTCCCTTTATTCCTCTCCCCACTTTTTAAAAGTCGTTTTCTGAGTTTGTCTAATGCAGTTTCTGAAGTATTTTTTTTAAAAAAAATCCATTTGTTGTTTTAAAAATGCATTTATATTTAACATATTTTTGTAAGCTATAGTCAAATAAAAAGATTTTTACTTTATATTTGACCGCTAGAAATGTTGGCTTTTCTACAAACATTTATATTTGTGTCAAGCAGAGCAGAGGAACAACATGACTTTGAGGCTGCTTGCCATACCCCGGCAAGCTACAGCCACCCCACCCCATCCCAGCAGAGTCACCCTTGCCATCCTGCCCTCTGAGACACTGCCACCCCAGCTGACCTTTTTGTTCCTACTTTGAATGAGGCTTGTGCAGCCCCGGCAGCTGGGCCAGGTTGTTGCTGGCCTTTGCATTCCCCTCACCTCAAAAAAGCAACTCCAGAACTGCAGTGCCAAAAAGGCCCTTTGCAATGTGTGTGTGTGTGTGTGTGTGTGTGTGTGTGTGTGTGTGTGTGTGTGTGTGAAGGTGGGGGGGGGGGCTAATCAGAACCAGAGTTGCAGTGCGAAAAAGCCTATTTGCTTTCTGTGGTGGGGAGTGGAGAGGAGGGGTGTTGCAGCATGAAGCCTAGTCTCAGCCTGCCCACTTGCCAGGCCAGGTACACCTCTTTAGCAGTGGGAACAAGGAGATACTGAAGTTAATTGGGGCAGCATAGGGCCAAAAGGGCAAGGATTGGAGGATGTAGGCAGGTGGAGGGGGGGTTTGAAATGACTCTGCAGTCCTAAATGTGGGCTGCCAAGTGCCCAAATCTTAATCATTTAACTGTGGCTATGGCTGTGGCTGTGTCTGTAACATTGGCCCTGGGTCATCAGTCAATTAGTTCAGTGCCACTGTAACTTTGGATGCTGACTGAATGGTTGTGAGTCAAAAACTACCTGAATTCTCAAATGTAATGGCTTGTGGTTTTTAGAAACATGTATTCCCTAGATAGTTAGAGAAAGCAATATATAGATCACCAAGCTGCTTGTTATAAAAAGCAAGATCAAACTTCTTAGGTCTATTTAGGTTTATTCCATGTATTCAAAGTAAAATCCAATGTCTAACCAATTCAAAATACAAAATACTTGGACTAACTTGGGATGCAAGGGTGAAAAACTGCATGTGAGCAAATCAATGGTAATAAGAAAGCTATGCAGAAGTTCTAGGAGAGGATGATTCTCAGGCCAGGATTTGCAACATATTTTCAGGCAGGAGATATAATAGAATTTTACTCCGCAACAGTAGAGAAAAGGCTGCTTGATGTTGAGAATACAAGGGGAGAGATCAGAATTTCAGATAACACATCTGAAAATGTATAGTAGATGGAGAAATAGATTTTTAACTTATGAAAAAGATGCTTCTTTCTATCAGATACAAATTTTAATTCAAATTCTTTGGAAGCTTAGTATACTGTACGAACGGGAAAATGAAACTCAGGTTAGAAAAGAAAAATATATAATTGAGAAGTACGATCCTATGATTTCCAAATCTCTTGGTACATCCAAGTATCCAGTTTGTGATGTGAATTAATGAAACATGTGCTCCCATTTTCTTAAGGCAGGCTTAACAAAGTCAGATTTGCTTGGAGGAAGAGGGGAAAGAAAATTCAAGGGTCAAATGACATGTGCTTTGCATTTGGAAATAATACTTGTTTCATGTTTTCCCTGTTGTCCAACTACTTTTTAGGAAAGATTATGTGAACAGGAACCAAATCCTTCTATGTTTTGCTACCTCACTTCCACAAAAGGAGAAAGGATTTTTTTAAAATTTTTTAATTTTTATTAATTTAAAAAACCACAAAATACATTTATAAATACAAGTAAAACAATATACAACAGGCATCATCTAAATGACATCTACCTATAATATCTGAATTGTTACAATATCAATATCCTGTATTCTTCAGTATACATTATTTCTCTCACCTTATATAATGATATTATTTTATTGATATCTGGTGTCTCTTCCTTAAATTTCATTTGATGTAGAAATTTATTTTACTCCATTGATATCTTTTCTTTTAATTTTTCTTTCTTTCTTCTTCTCTTTTTTTTTTACTTCCCTCTAACCAGTTATACCACTTTTGCCAGACCAGATAATATTCAGATTCTTCCTTTCCTTGGATCTCCTTGGTGAATCTATCCATCTCAGTGCATTCCATAATTTTGGATATTAATTTCTCTTGAGTCGGGACCTCTTCTTGTTTCCAATTTTGTGCTTATATGATTCTTGCTGCAGTCAAAATGTGTGTTATTAAATATATTATTTCTTTTTCATATTTGCTTGTAGGTATTCCTAATAAGTAAGTTTCTGGTTTTAATGGAATCTTTTGAGTTATTATTTGTTCCAGTTGCGTTTTTATATTGTTCCAGAATTTTTTAGCTTTGGGACATGACCACCATATATGATAGTATGTCCCTTTATGCTCTTTACATTTCCAACAGAGTGGAAATATACTTGGAAACATTTTAGAAATTCGTGCCAGTGGTAGATGCCACCTATAGAACAATTTGTAAGCATTCTCTTTGTATGGTACAGATAATGTTAATTTATTGATACTTTTCCACAATTTTTCCCACTTATTTAATTCTATTGCATACACAAAATTTGTCACCCATGTGATCATATTCTCTTTAACTACTTCCTCTGCTAGTTTATATTCCAATAGAAAATTATAAATTTTGGTTATTAATTTCTCATTCTGACCTAATAAAATTTTATCCAACTGATTTGGTTCCATTTGAATTCCAGTTTTTTCCATATCAGATTTATACCTGGATTTTAGTTGCAAATATGACCACCACTCTATTTCCACATTTTGCATTATAAATAAATGGAAATTTATTTATATTTAGAGAGAGAGGGGGGGGAGGGTGAGAGAGAGAGAGAGAAAGAGAGAGAGAGAGAACAACTTTCAGAGGAAGTTAACATATCATCTTAAATAATGAAATTGCTCAGCGACAAGGTTCTTATGACAGACCTGGAATCATGGGCTGTTTCATAAGAAGAGGGGGGGGGGACTTGGTGGCATTTCAGACAGCAAATACACTATTTATTATATTGTCTGAAATAGTGGTGAAATCCAATTTTTTATACTACCGGTTCTGTGTCTTGGTGGGTGTGGTGTGGCTTGGTGGGCATGGCAGGGGAAGGATACTGCAAAATCCCCATTCCCACCCCACTCTGGGACCAGCCAGAGGTGGTATATGCCGGTTCTCTGAACTACTCAAAATTTCCGCTACCGGTTCTCCAGACCCTGTCAGTACTTGCTGGATTTCACCCCTAGTCTGAAACAAACCATCTTTTCCAGTGCAGTTGCCAGAATGGCCCATAAAGTAGGTATTCCTACAGGACTGAGATTTAGGTTACGATAGAAAGCTTAAGTGCAGGAAAAACAGTGCAGAGATACAATTAATAGCAGGTAACAACAAAACTGTCCAATGGGAGGTTGGAACAAGGCCTGAGGGAAGGTAGCCTGCTGAACAAATTCCATACCAGGAAGCTTGGCAGATGAAAACAAAGACATACATTGGGAAGAGGCACAAGGAAAGTTCTGATTTAGAAACTTATAGCCAGGGTCAGGCAGCATCAGTGAGATACCAATGGGAAGCACATAGTAGTAGAGCTAGGAAGATAACATCATCTTCTCTTGTCTGTATCCTAATGGTAGGGAGATGCTGTGCTGTGGGCTCCAGTATAGCAATCTCTTCTTACTGACCTGCTGTTCCATCTGTCTGTTCTCAGTTTTAAGTGAATATGGGTGGGTGGATTATTAGTGCTAACAGTCTGTCTTTCTAAACTAGCCAAAGTGATCTTGGGCATGTTGTTGGATTACTTCAGATTCCTTTTCTTGGGCATTTCAATGTCCACACTAAGATTGTCCAGTCATGCGTGAGTCAAAATATTGGGCCCTCCATAACCACCGTGGGCTTGCTAAAACTAACATCTGATTTCCTGCATCTAAGTATGGTAAGCATTTGGTTTGGTATTCTATCTGGGGCGAACTGGTGATCTGAAGGTGGAGGAACCATGTGTGACTACACTGTTATTGACAAGTAATTCCTTAATGTTTTAGAATTTAGGGCTGATTAAAATGGCCTTTTTTAATTGTGTATCCGATGTATCCAGATTTGTCCTGAATGCACTTGATGAATTCTTTACAACTATTAGTAGTAATGTCAATGTTCTGGATGCTCTCTGAAATATGGAGGTAGCCTGGCTAATGAATGCTACCTCTCCTAAGTTCTCCTTTCCCTATCGCAGACAAATCAACCCTCTGGGCTCTAAAAGATAAAAGGATAGGCCTTTAATTAGGGGCATAAGTGAATACATGCTTGAAAGAAGAAAAAAAAGACTGAACAAAGAATCAAAGCTTTCTAAAGACCTACAGTGTTGCAGCCAAGGCAGTAAAACAAGTTGGTTTCTTCACCTTCACTGAATCTACATAGTGCAAGAGGGCATCGTTTTTCTGCCTTGTGCAATATCTCCATCAAGATGTTGGAGGGGAAAGTCAGAACATTGTGAGCAAGTGGCATCATTCTTAGTAGACAAAAGTGCAGTCAGGTGATTGGGGTGTAACTTCAGCAACTTTCCTTCTGTTCTTTCAGATTCTTGTAGATTTGTGGAGAAAGAGTATGGAAAAATGAGGTCACTGCTCACTTGACTCTTGTCCCTCTTGGTCAATTAAAATTGTGAGACCTCCCAATTAAAAGGAGTGATGGGTACTTCTTCGTGGGAGATAAACCTTCACTTCTGCATAAAAGTGGTATGATAAAAAGGATCTTCATTGTATGTCAAGGGAGATCAGGTTAGGCAGTTTAGAAGCACTAAAGTCATTATCCTGAGACACCCAGACTGAGTGACTTTGACCATAGCTAGAAAAGAAGGCTTGTCTCCCACATTATTAAAAACTGCAGTAGCGCTGTGTTTAGAATGCAGTACTGCACGATACTTCTGCTGACTGCCGGCTGACTGCAATTTGGCAGTTTGAATCTTAGGCCCAAAGTTGACTCAGCCTTCCAAGGTAGGTGAAAAGGAGGACCCAGATTGCTGACTCTGTAAACTGCTTAGAGAAGGCTGTAAAGCATTGTGAAGCGGCATATAAATCTAAGTGCTATTGCTATTATGAATAATGCTGGAGAAGACTGAAAGAGGCTCAGGAGAAGTAGGTAGAACATCCTTCAACCCACTGTGCAGACCTACTAGTTAGCTTTGCACGATTGCCTTGCCTGTTCTCCATGGCTTCCCTCTGTCAAGCTTTAACCCAGTCTCTTGTTTTTGTAAAGCAATATGCTGGCTGACTCAGCGACAAAATAACAAGAGATGAATTCTAGGCATGAAACATCGGATCAGCAATTGGATAAAATACTAGATGGAAAAAGAGTGTCTTTAAACTGCCAGAGGCTCAGAACGCGCTGAAGAAATAATATTTTATTAGAACTTTGTGCTGATAAAACAGAGTACATTATTTGGTTTGATTTGATATCATCACAGCCAAAGTTTTGTTACTGAGCTGTGGGAAGAGATAATGACGCTGGGATGCTCTTGACAAGAACAGCAAAGGAACAATGTTTTAAATGCCAAGAATAGGAGCCAGATGCAGCTCCCCAGGGAGTATATTCCATAGCCTGGGAGAAATGCAGAAGAAGATGAAAATCCTTTCTGAGATACTGAAAAGACAGCTATTTGACAGCCGGGGCCTCTTCAAAAGTACCTCCTCTGCAAATTTGAACAGCCAAAGGTCATAGCAGATAATGTTGGCCCCGAGATATTTAGGGTCATTTAGATTTTTAAAGGTCAGTTCCAATATCTTAAATTGGGTCTGAAAAACTAACTGCAGAATCAAAGGAGGCAAAATGAACATCATCCCATACAGATAATGAAGACGGAAATGGGCAAGGAGGTTGAGGTAACAACCTGAATGTTTCCTCTTCTTATATGCAATGTTGCAACCTCCCAAGCACTGCAAAAACACACAAGTACACATCTCAAAATGTTTCAGGTTGTTCCATAGGATTATTGATGTCACACTGATTAGGATTTGAACAATAGACCCAGGAGTAGTTTGCCATGCACAGAATTAAAACCCTAAGAATCTGCAATCATTTATGCCACAAGGGGCTTGTTAGCTAACATCTACTTGATAGTATGCAGCAGTGGTGAATTCGATTTTTTTTTACTACTGGTTCTGCAGGCATGGCTTGGTGGGTGTGGCAGGAGAAGGATACTGCAAAATCCCCATTCCTTCCCCACTCCTGGGGGAAGAATATTGTAAAATCTCCATTCCCACCCCACTCTGATGCCAGCCAGAGATGGCATTTGCCAGTTCTCCAAACTACTCAAAATTTCAGCTACCAGTTCCTCAGAACCTGCTGGATTTCACTCCTGGTCTGCAGAAGTACAGCAGTTATCTGTAGGAAAGCTCATCTGTATTGGTAGACCATTGAATCATGGTGATAAAGATGGAATCATGACAGTGGTAAGCAATTTTTTTGATGGTTGAAGATTGGGGTTGGGATGTTACTGGAGAAGCAAGGACTCCAACTGAACCTTCTGCCTACTGTATAGCAATAGCGCTTAGATTTATATACTGCTTCACAGTGCTTTAAAGCCCTCTCTAAGCAGTTTACAGAGCCAGCATATTGCCCCCAACAATCTGGGACCTCATTTTATCGAACTCAGAAGGGTGGAAGGCTGAGTCAACCTTGAGCCTGGTGAGATTCCAACTACCAAATTGCAGATAGCTGGCAATTAGCAGAAGTAGCCTGCAGTACTGCATTCTAACCATTGCGCCACCGCAGGTGACAGACAGATATACTATCTGTGTGCACGTACCCTTTTTTGGTTTGTAAAATATGGATTAACCCTAGTTAAGGCTTACACTGTAGTGTACATAAAAATAAAGAACAATGACATTGCTGACATTGAACACTCACACTGCTAGATTTCAGCAACACAAACTCCACCCAAAATATGCAAAAACAGAATAGGGGAGCTACGTATGTGGAATTGTCAATGTCAAGGAAGTGCAGAGCAGCTGTCCAGATGAAATCGGAGACACTGAAACAAACTTGTAGTCTTTTATATCAATATATTTATCATTCAGAAAAGGAAGAACGTAAGATAATCAGGAACACAGGATTTTATAAGGTAAATCAGAAACAGTACACAGAACACATAGAAGAAAAAGGAGGGGGAAAAGGGAAACTCCTCCTTTATACTTATAGCAACCAATCATAGCGTAGATTGCATCATGCATGAATCAGCACTCTTTAACTCAGGGGTGTCAAACTCGATTTCATTGAGGGCCACATCAGGGTTGTGTTTGACCTCGGGGAGCTGGGGTGGCCAGGATAGGCATGACCAGCTCAACATCACTTGTGTCAGGAGTGCCTGTGGTGGCCTGAGCACTCTGCCAGTGAAAACGGGCTCCTGAGCTCCGTTTTTGGTTGTGACGGCTTCCTGCAACCTCTGTCAGTATAAACAGAGCTCAGGAGGGCCACCCGTGGCCCTCCTCAGCTCTGTTTTTGGCTGTGTCCTGCAACCCTCTGCCAGTGAAAACGGAACTCAGGAGGACTGCGCATGGTCCCCGTCAGCTCCGTTTTCACTGGAAGAGGCACCGTGGGCTGCGGGCCAGATCTAAGCACCCATGGGTCATTTGACACCCCTGCTCTAACTAATCAATTACAATTGTGTGTTCTAGACTATTGTAGACTTTACTGTTCCAGCTACTAAATTCAATATCCTAATGGTCAATCTATTTTTACCTCTGAAAATTTTTAGGAAAAGGACTTCTCTGCCCTAATAACCTCTATCCCATTAATGTGGCTATATTAATTTATTTAGTTCTAGTTAAACTTGATTCCCATTAAATATCCACAAAGGTCCCCAGAGTAGACCTGAAACTTCATAAAATAATAGACATTCCTAGTTTTTGCTCTAAGGGATTTATTGATGAAGACAAAGTAGGCAGGGTCAGAGGTTCAAGTTTGTTTCAATTTTGCAAAATATCAGCTTTATTCTGTTTAATGGTGGACAATCTGTCATGCTGAATAATTCATGATGTGCCTCTTTGTATTGTCAGAGTTTCTAACATTCTCCACTCATCTATAAATACCAACTTTCAATGTTCTGAAGCAGATAAGTTTTAAATTGTGGCAATCACTCACTCACTGCCCTCTTTCTTTGTCGGAAGGATATATATTGCAGATATTTTAGTGCCTCCCTTTTACTCAGACCCAGTGCTAGAAACATTAGTGTTATTAACACATACATTAGTTTGAGCTGATTTCCTTCTCCAGTTGCTGATCCACATTAAGATCAGAAGATTCTGCAGTGAATCAGATAACACTAATGAAGGAGTTAATGAAGTTCCTACAGTAGAATGCACAGGCTAAAAATTGAAAGCATATCCAATATGCTAGCAAAGGTTCTTCCCCCCCCACCCCCCCACATCCCTTTTAAATGGACTTCTAAATTAACTTTTTTTTCTTCCCTGCTTCTGACTTATTCCAGTTCTGGGTTGAGATTCCCTAAGGGAAAGAAACCTGAAGCGTAGGGGGAAAGTACTGTCATACTTATTTCAAAAGTGAAAAACTGAACACACAATTTAAGTTAATTAAGAAAAATTATTTCAAGTAGATGTCAATTCCAAGCTTCCCTAGACCAAGCTGCTAAACCTTCCTGCTGTTGTTTTCCTGTAATTTCTCCTTAAATTTTCATTCATTTTATTGCCTTTTCAATATAATAAGGGAAAGGTGTGAAAGTGTAAAAAAGTCAAAATAGTGAAAATAACTGACAAGATTGGTTACCAGTTTCTTACTGTGAATATTTTGAAGATCAATTATTACAACCATTGTAAAACATGATGGATTCTATTAACAGACTAGAACACAGAATCAAACTCGCAGCGTCACGTTGTTGTCATGTGACATATTGTGATGTTTTGTCCTTTGTGAAGCTGGGATGGGTGTGGCCTGCATGTGATGCATCTGGCCCACAAGCTGCCAGTTTGACACACACACCCCACCTAGAATAACCCCAGATAGTTGGTTGAAGGTTAATATTGCATTATATCTAAAGAAGTGTTGATTTCACCAAAAGTAACACCCAGTATCATTACCGAATAGTGATTATGAGTTACTCGTGATGATTTTAGCTCAGAGAAGGAAGATGTTTTATAGGATTTTAATCATGAAGAGTAAAAGACAGCTGAGGGGCAATATGGGTTACATTGATATTTTGGAATACTTAGAACAACATAATGAAAAACAACTAGCATTGATTTATGATGAAGAAAAGGCCTTTGACAATTTAAACTGGAGGGGTTTTTTGGAAAATATAGACTTTAGCAAGAATATTATCAAATGAGTAAAACCGTTTTATGTCTCACAAAATGCATGTATAATTGTGAATGCAGAATCAACAAACCCCTGTGAGATATAAGAACGAGAAAAGGATACCTATTGGTACCATTGCTATTTGTTTTAGCTTTCAAAATATTGATCAGAGATAAAAAGATATTAGAGAATGGAGTGAAGATTAAAGGAGAAACATAAATTACTAGTGTTCAATGATGTTTTAGTGATTGTTTTGTAATATTAATGGATAAAAGTGTGTTTTGGAGTGTTTGCTGTTTTAAAATTAATATGAAAATGAAAAACCAGTCAGAATTGATGGAAAAAATAATTCTAAGATAGACGAAAAAAGTGCAATATTGGGTATCACTGTGACTAATATGAATTGTATATCCCAGAATAATTATGTTAAAACCTGGAATGAAATCAAGAAGGATATATTAAAATAAGAGAAAATACAATTGCCACTGATGGGGAAAATGCCTGTAATAAAACAAATGTTTGCCAAGATGTTTTTCTTTCAAACTGACAGCTGATGTACCATTTAAACAACGGGAGAGAAAGAAACATCTTAAGCAGGGGTGGGTTCTACTTACCTTTACTACCGGTCCGCAGCGGGGCCGCATGTTCTTCTGCGCAAGCGCAGAAGCGTTTTGATGACATCAGGATTGGTGGACAGAGCTTCCCACCGGTGTTACTACCGGTTCTATAGAACTGGTGCGAACCGGGATCAACCCACCACTGATCTTAAGAATGTAGGGCAAGGGGAAAAAACAAGAATTAAATACAAAATACTTCAAGATGCAAAGGAATGAGATGGATTGGGACTGCCTGATTTGGAATTGTATTTTGTAGGCTGCTTCTTAGTTTGGATAAAAGAGTTCTTTCTGAGGAATAAGACAATTTTAAATTAGAAGAGCATGACTGAGGTTTGGATGGCATAGTTTTCTATGGTACCATAAAGTTAATGTAGAATTTAAGAACCACAGGAATCATTACAATAGAAGTGCTATATTGAAAGCAAGGAACAGATAAATCCAGACTCTGCCTGTAAATTTCTGTATATTCAAGAAGCATTTTATAGAAACACTAGGTAAGGGAAAATTATTAACTTATAGAGAGTTGTTAGAACAGGAACATGGAGAATATAAAATAAAATCAAAAGAGCAATTGGCTTCAGAGGAATTTAGTTTTCAAATGATTTTCATATGCACTGTTAAGAAAAAGATAAGGTAGCCCAGACAACCAATGACCTGTTGGGTCATTCTATTTTCTTTCTAACCTTGACCATTCTTCATCCCATTTATTTGTCCATTAACTTGTCAGTCATCTGATGAGTTAACAATTTCAAGTTCATATTACAACTACAGAATATCACCTCTACCTTTTTAGAATGCGTGCTGATTTATATTTATTTCAAAGCAAGCCTCTCTCTAAAGAATAACATTATATTATATAAATGTATTAGGGCAGGCTATACTTAAATAAAATGGCCGTTTCCATTTTAAGTAAAGCTGTGTTGAGTTGTATAGTTCAACTTCAATAAGATCAACTACTGGACCCAACTTCTATAACAATCTGGAGATCCAAGTCTGACATGGGCATAGGTAGGTTTATTTCATGAATGTACTTGTCACCCTATGCATTCTATTCTGGTCTGTCAAACAAGCATCAGGTATCTGCATCAAAACTATTTGCAAGACTATTTTCAATGATTTTATTCTCTTCTCTTTTCAACCGTCCATTCCAGTTGTATGGCAAGTCATTTTCTGGAATGGAATGATGAAGATCCTTAGGTATCCATTAAATTGGGATTCTAATTGTATCACATTCATGTCAGAAGCACCAAGGGACTTCTGGGTTGAAAGGATTAGCCAATGACATCACAGTTGCCTGGGGTGGGCATTCAGTTGGGAGCTCCTTTCATGTCCCCAGTGGGAGCTGGAGCAAGGAGCTCACCTCGTCCCACAGCAGCACTTGGGTCTCAAACACGGGCTTGCTGCTTGACAATCCAGCATTCTAACCATGTGAGCCACCATTGCTCCTTGGCATTCTAATGTTAGTTCCTCTGCTAAAAACATTTTGGTACAATTAAGGAATTAGCTCCAAGGAGAACTCTTAAAATTTGTTGTGTTAGAGATAAGCATCTCTGGTAAAATAAAGGAAAAATTATGCTTGCTGCACTGGCAAACAGCAGACTGGGAATTCTAAGTCAACATTCTGCAGTGAAATACACATGGATCTTTTGAATTCCAGGAATGCTTGTTAAAGCAACATTACCTCTGCCATCTTTTGGGGATAACTGTATTTTTGCTTCATAGTCCTTTCCCTACTTCTGAGATTTTCTATTGCCATGACTCTTACCAGTTGATTTATTCCTCCTCTTATATATTTGACTTTTACTCTTTTCTAATGTCTCCACACATTCCTTTATTTATTGTCATCCCCACTTATTCTGCTGTTGCACAAATACCTGACTTGAGTCACTTCCTTCAGGATTCTCATTCCATTATACGTTGACCTTCTATTAATGGTTCTGCTCTTCTAGACTAATTTGTTGAGTCAGATTGGCTGAATAGTTGCTGATGATGCATTTTGTTTACTTCCATAGTTATTTTTTGATTACATTTCTAGAATATTCAATGATCAGTTTCCTGCTTTAAATTAAACAAGGCATAAAAAATACAACTCTCAGGCCTACTGGCTGATTCAGAGATAGAGAGTGGAAATCTAATCTGATTACCCAGGCAACAGGAAGGTCAAGTATAAATGTATGACTAACAAATTAATGAGAACAATAGGCTGTAGGTCCTTCACTTTTCAGAACTTCAACCTAAAGTTAAATATGTAGCCCAGACTATTCTGATCAATGTTACAGTCAGCCCACATGCATAAAAACAAATATAGAAGTGAAATATCATTAGATGGAAATAGTCTCACCCACTGAATGAGCAATGTGCTTTTGAACTTCTATATAACTCCTTTGTTAGAATGGATTGTAATGACTATGGAGATTCTCAGTCATCCAGGTCATGGATGCCCCTAAGGTGCTTTTTCAAGAGGCAGCTGGACTTTCTGGTTTTTCATTGAAGACATTTTGCTTCTCATCCAAGAAGCTTCTTCAGCTCTTTGAAGATGTTTCACTTCTTGGATGAGAAGTGAAATGTCTTCAAAGAAAAACCATAAAGTCTAGTTGCCTCTTGAAAAAGCACCTTTGGAACAATAGATTGTAATGTTTACTGAAGGTAGGTGATTACCAAGGAGAAGGCTATTTTTCTGACAGTGTCATGGAGGTGTGCAACTGAATTTTTTATTTGTGGGAGAATTTGGTATATGGGGGACAAGTTAAGGTATGAAATGGACATGTTGCCCCCAAACCTGATAATCATCTCTGGTTTTAGAGGCAGCCAATACTCAGACTGGCTGAAGAACAGCTGGTCAGATCCAAGTTATTATATCCAGATTATCTCTCGTGGTGCTTAAACCAGAGGTCTCCAAACTTGGCAAGCTTGGCTAGCTGAGGAATTCTGGGAGTTGACATCCACTACTCTTAAAATTGCCAAGTTTGGTGACCTCTGGCTTAGACTATCCTGGCTACCAAGAAATTCCAATCCCAATGTCCCAATGTAGATTCCTAAAGGAACTTCCTCTTGGCCAGTTTAGCCCTCTCAGTTAATACAGAGTTTTCTGGGAGTGACAATCAGAGCCTAGAAACAGAAAAAAATATTGTTGGTGGAGCAGGAACTATACCAGGGGCATCTTCAGGGTTTCCAAAAATCAAGATTGTGGACACACCCACATAACTTTGTTTTTAATGTGCACCTCATGCATCACATATACATTGGAAGGAGCCAGTTGCAGTGGTGGGTTGCTACCGGTTCTACCCAGATTGGCGAACTGGTAGCGGCAGTAGTGGGAGGCTCCGCCCACCCACGTTAGATGCTTCTATGCATGCGCAGAAGCATTGTGCATGCGAGCAAACAAACACGTGTGAGCGCACGAGCAAACCGTAGCGATATGTTTTGCAACCCACTACTGGCCAGTTGCAACTGCCATTTTGATTGCATGAACTCCCCGCCATTTCCAGACAGTGCTCTCAGTCATGATCTACCATCTCACAAATCTAGGATTAGCTTCTTTCTATTCTCCAAGTTCCACATCTAAATCTGAAAGCAACTGCTAGTCTCAGAGTTGTACATTGCAATTGCTTGTGCTGACCCCAGCCTTTTGCAGTAATCCAGACTGGTTCTCTTCCTGGCATTAGGCCATGATGGTATGTGAGCCATGATAATTATATCTTGTGTGTCCTATTGTCCCTTGCATGGGTGTTTCTATGGTTTCTTTTCTTCACTTTTTCATATTGTGATGTTTTTCACTCTAGTTAGCTATGCAGAATTGCTTGAAGAGGGGGTGATTGTATAATTTCAATAGCAGTAGTACTTACAATCATTCATTTAGTAACCATTCAAAGTTACAAGGGCACTGAAAAAAGTGACTTGTGACCATTTTTCACACTTAGGACCATGCCAGCATCTGTGTGATCAAAATTTGGATGATTGACAACTTGCATGTCTTTATGATGGTTGCGGTGTCCCAGGTCATGTGATCACTTTTTGCAACTTTTGAGAAGCAAAGTCAATGGGGTAGCCAGGTTCACTTAACAACCATGATACTAACTTAACAACTGTGGCAAGCAAGGTTGTAAAATGGAGCAAAACGTATTTCACAACTGTCTTGCTTAGCAATGGAAAATTTTGGCTCAATTTTCATCATAAGTCGAGGACTACCTGCAAATAAATGAATTCAAATAAATTGTTTTGTATACACAGTTAAACCATATTGATGTAATAAGCTCTGATATCACAAGAAATTATACTGTATTCAATTGAAAACTGAATAATAGATGCAAAGGAACCACAAAATTTGGGTCGGAGAACCTACCAAACAAATGTTGCAAAGAATTCTGGGGTAGGATGTATAAATTAATGAAACAATTTCCTCAGACCTTAAACCATCTCTCTAACATTCTACATTTCAGATAGCAAAGTACACATGGATTATCTACCAATTTTTCATGAACAATAAAAGATGAAGAAGGAAAAGGTTGCATTTTCTTTCCATTTTTTTCTTTTAGGCCAAAAAGTACGTGTTTTCCCATATTCACCCTACCTCCTTTAGGAGATGCCAATCTTATTCAATTAGTTTCACAAGTTGCGTTTACATGCTGACATCCTCCATTATACAAAACAAAGGATTTCTATAGCAGTCAACTACTTTTTTTCATTGAAAGTATCAATCACACAACAGAAGAGGGAAATCTTATATCCAGCTACTCCAAGAAAAAAAGGAAAAACAATTTATAGGCAAAGAAATTGCTTTTTCAGTTGCTCCAAGTATCTCCACTATGGGAAATGGCAAACAGCTATTATTAACATCTTGTCACTTAGAAGTGGGCATGTCTTGGCTATCACATTCGTTCAAAGCAATTTCTTGACTCTGAACTGGTTTGTTTGAACTATGGTGGAAGGGTGATAAGACACCACTAGAAATCGCAGCTCCTTAAGCAGGAAATAAACTCTGGGAGTCTTGGAAAGACTTCACTGTGTTCAAATGAAACATTCCCATGTAGACATTTAAATGCATGTACATAGTAGCACAAGAAACCAGAACAACGTCCTGAATAGGCCAAATCAGTTTCTTTATTGTTGATTAACTACATTACAAGAAACTTGCCAGACTGGCTACATTCCTTGGAGAACTAAGTAGATAAGGCTTCATTATGACATTTCCTCCCTGGAGCAATACCCTGCTGCGAGCCTCTACTCCCCCCTCTCCTTTAGCTGGTGATTCCACCACATCCTGCCTCCCGTCGGTGAGTTGCACTGTGATGTCAGCAAGGACCACAGTGAAAGCAGAAAAAACAAGAAGTTGCCATTCTCCAGTGTTCAACTGCAAGAACAGTTAAACACATAAACATACTACCTGAATGGGATTTAGGACTCACAGATTCTTAAGCACTGTAAAGAAAGGATAATATTGTGTCTAAGCCTTTCCTTTCAGAATATGAGAAGCAGATCAAGAGAAAATGTAAAGCTTTGTACATTACAGTAAAGGTAAAGGTTCCCCTTGCACATATGTGCTAGTCATTCCTGACTCTAGGGGGCGATGCTCATCTCCGTTTCAAAGCTGAAGAGCCAGCGCTGTCCAAAGACGTCTCCATGGTCATGTGGCCCACATGACTAAACGCCGAAAGCACATGGAACGCTGTCACCTTCCCACCAAAGGTGGTCCCTATTTTTCTACTTGCATTTTTAATGTGCTTTTGAACTGCTAGGTTGGCAGAAGCTGGGACAAGTAACAGGAGCTCACCCCATTATGTGGCACTAGGAATTCGAACAGCTGAACTGTCGACCTTTTGATCGAGAAGCTCAGCGTCTTAGCTATTGAGCCACCGCTAACTAGTGTTAACTAGTTAACTAGGTGGCAACTTTGGATAACCCAGAAAATGTAAATAGAGCTGGACCTGACCAGCACTTGGATAAGAGACAAACAGGAATTCTCAGGACTGTGGAGAGTTGACAAAACACTTTGAAAAAAGGCACAGGCCAGCCGACTTCTGCATTATTGTTAAGTATATGGATCAGTCCATGAAGTAATTGGGAACTAAGTTTTACTCAAGAGAAACTGTATTTACATTAAACCAACATGCATTAATTAAATGGACTAAATGAATTGAATTGATCTAATTAATCCTTAAATGGCTGTAGTTTAAAAAAGCCAAGCATAAATGGAAAGAAGGTAATTATTTTACAGCAAATGAGTTTGAATTTGCTAAGTTAGGTTGGTCGATTAAATGTGCCATTGCTTGTTTGCTCTTAAAGAAACTGTAGAGAAATCTGTGACTCTCTTGTTCCTTAATGACATAGCAAAGCCACCAAACCCACCTTTTTAGCAAAGATTCTCAAAAGCAGAGCAAAACCAGATTTTTTTTTTTTAAAAAAAGGAATTTAGCCAAGGGACAAAATTTCTACCAGAAAAAGTTTCTTTGCACAAGATACTATTGTACTCGTACGATCCTTTATGATGAGAAGGAGAATGCAGTAACAAGGAAAGCGGTTTCTCCCTTTTTACTGCTAATTTGGTTCATTGCAGGGATAAAGCTAGAAAATGTTAGCCTTTTGCACTGCAAAGATTTTGAACAAGCCTCCAAGCACCTTGTCAGCTTGCTTTCATTCTAACCTTTTAACTTTTATATTTTTGAAGAAGACACGCAGGATCTGAGTCAGAGATACTCATGAAGAGCAATTTCATCATGGCCATCTGCTCTTTCAAATACTGCCAGCCTAAGCACAACAGAGAAACAAAGTGACTGTACACTACATGATATTATCTGAGTTAAGAGAAGACACCTTTCCATGCTAGGCTATACCCATGAAATAGCTGCCCATTGTACTAAGCCATCTGATGCCCAGCACAAAGAGATAGCTCATCATAGACATTGGACTCATCTACTTGTGTACGTGATTTCATGATTCTTCTCACTTCTGGTCTTTACTGGATTACTTTCTTGATGCGTGTATAAAGATTTTAGCAGTTCTACAAACAGTCTTAGCTTTATTGTTTTTTAGCCACTGCTGCGTAGTAATTAAAGTAGCCAAATAGGATGTGAGCGTGCAGATTTTTAAATTTCACTCTTCTATGATATTCAGTGGCAATCAGTGATATAAACTGGAGTATTCTAGTCTCTTCTTACATACAAATGATGTTATGAAATGTTGAAAGACCATCACGTTGGCCATAAATGGACAATGTAGTTTTTTTACCACACAATGATATTTGTGGAAGTGTCAAACTCAGTATGATTAAAAATCTAAATTTTAAATTAACTAAAACGACTTAAATCGGAGGAGGCTGGCAAATCTGATGATTCTGATCTAAAATTCTGGAATATTTTAAGAAAGTGCACTGAATTTTCAAGAGGTTTCAAGGAAGAATGCCAACATTCATGAATTTAGTCCATTCATTGTGCGTGTGATAGAGGGAGGGGGAGGGAAGGAAGGAAGAGAGGGAGGGAGAAAGAGAGGAAGGAAGAAATATTCTATTGAATTCGTTGAAAAAAGAGGATTATGACAGTTCTTTGACAATAGGTCTGCCTCCCCTTAGGAGTCACAAGTAATTTGGGCTGTCTGTTACATTTTATTATTTTTATAAAATCAAGTGTGTGTAGGAAAAGTTGTCTGCTATCAAAAACCACTTTTGGCTTTTCCTCATTTTTACCTGCAACGGGTAACTGCTGTCCTGCAAAGTCCAAGAGTTTCTGTTGTATTTCATGATAAAAAGTGTTATATTTATTTCTTGCCCAATTCTGGCATCAGCGAAATTGTTAATTTTATTCATGGGGAAGGGGATCACAAATTCATTAATCACAAATTCATTAGGAGGTTGGAGTATTATAATTTGAAAACCACTCCATGCTACTAATTGGGGAAAAAGGCCCCCCTTTTATGCAGCAGTTATATGAAGTGCTCTATCAATGTTTTCTCGACGTTCAGTCATATTGCGCAACAAGAGACCTCTTCTCAAGTAGAGATGAGTCATATTCATTACTTATTGATTGTGTTTTTCATGTATGTGCCTTATGAGTCAGACTATTAGAGATACCAGTGCAAATTGTTTGTTTTTATATTCTAGGCAATTAAACATAAAAAAAATTCCATTATTTTAGGCCTGAGGAAACAAAGTACAACATCAAAATGTGTAAATTTCTGAATTGGTTTTTTTACATCTAAAAAAATTCTCAGAATCTGTCTGTGTTTTTGCTCTAATCCTGCTCCTTTGAATTAAGTGAAATTGATGCCAATGACAGGAAGATTGCACCTTTTATCATCTTGCTAAGTTCATCATTGATTTATATGTTAAAAGTCTTCCTATTTACATTAGTTCACATTACTGTAAGTGAATTTAGATGCCATTTAAATAATTTTCCTTGGCAGGGGCATCCTCTGAGACTTTTGCTGCATAAATTAGAATTGCCTGCTGGGAAAGGTAGATTTACTTTCCATTTTTTTCCAGGTTTTTAATGGGGCATTTGCTTCAACTATAGTTACTAATCAGAGCAAGATATTTCAAAATTCAGCTAGTCTCTGGGCAGAACGTGAAGGTTATTATTTGATGCCACTGAAATTCCTGAGATCGTTGTTGGTTTGGAGCTGCACATATACATGCATTCTCTGTCTCTCTGTTTGTGTGTGTGTGTAAGTGTGTTTGTGTATGTGAAAAGAAAAAACCAAGTGGTCTCAGTAGTAATAGGAGCACTTAAGGCTGTGACTTCTAAGCTGGGAAAATGGCTCCAACAGAGCCCAGGAACTACACCAGAGCACTTCTGTCCAGAAGAATGCAGTGCTAGGAACAAGCTAAAATCCTGAGCAGAACCTTCAAACTCCCAAGTCTCAAGATTGAGGTAGAAACATACCACCACGGGGACGAGAAGAATACAAATCACCATGGATGTAATTTTGACTTTATTATCCATGAAAAACTTGCCTCATAGAATAAGCACAGTCTAATACAATCTTGTACTTCTTTTTTTTCCCCTTGTGTAAATGCAGCCTCTTGTAATCTTACTTCTTTGGACCTACTTTGTTTTGGTGAATGTTCAAAATTTTATGAAATGTAGAACGATGTTTGATTTCCCTTGCAGTAATGCTTTGCAGTGTATTCAAGCGATTTGGCCCAATTTGCTGTTCTGAAGCATCATGTGATGTCTCTTAATGGTTTTTGAGAATTCAACAGAGCCTCCAAAGCCAATTATTTCCTTAAGTGGGACAGGGTGGAGTTACAGGGTGTAGTGTGGTGTACTGGCACACCCCTGGACTAGATGTAGGGAAATCCAGGTTGTAGTCTACCATCAGTTCTGGAAGATCAGGAGATAGTCAGGCCAGTGAGTATGTTGCAGTGGGATATCAGTAGTAACTGAGGGGAGAAAGGGAAGACAAGATACTAGGAAAATAGGAGAACTGGAGAAAGAAAGGAGGGGAGGCAATGTTTCACCAAAAACCTGGAGTAACCAAAGTTTTCTGAATCACATGTCTGCTAAGCAGGGACTGATCTGAAAAGGTTCAGTAAAACTTACAGAATGTAGGTGTTTATATTGAATTGAAACTATCGTTTTTTCCTGACTTGGACATATGTCTAATGCAACTGTATGAATTTAACTTTTTCTCTCATCTTATTTACCATGATATAATAAAATACCTTTTTAAAAGAGCATTATTAAGATTACTTGCAAAACTGAACACTGTCAAGGATGCGCAGCAACTATGATTTCAGTAAAGGATAAAAATCAGGCTTAAATGTGAACTATTGTTCACCTATGCCATTCCGTAAGTTTTTTGCCTTACAAGTTACGAATTGTTGGTAAAGCAAAATTCTAATTTTTAGTAGCTCTGATAGCCTGTCTTTGACAACTTTAAACTTTTCATGTTTTATTTATGGATTTGCAACAACTTTTTTCATGCTAACTTAAATAAACTACATCTATGATGCAGATTTGAGTAATTTTGTCAAAGGCAGTCTTTGGCATGACAGCTTCCTCTTGATATAAGCAGCAGGGTGCATGTATAAAGTCAGTTGGAGAGAACAGAAACTTCTAAATCATGGGTATTCAACCTTTTATCTTATCTGGGCCGCACTGAGAGAAGAGGAATTGTCGTGGGCCACATATAAAATACATAATACAGTTGATGTACTGTATATAAATCATATAACGTTAAAAATTTTCTATCTTGTGAGGCCACATTACTAGCTAACCAGGGTTGCATGTAGCCTGTGGGCCGTGGGTTGGACACACTTGTTCGAGACAGCTTCATTTATCAGACAAAGACATGGTTTATTCACCCATGATTTACTGAATAAAGCACAATTAACTGGCATTGCTAAACAAGTGAAGTTAAAACCAACCAAACTCAAATGAGCGATCTGTGTAGTGTGTGAACTCAATTTGTCTTTTGTTTGATTTGATTTTCAGGGTTGATGGGCAGCTGTGAAGAACATCTCTCCATTTGGCACGATAGTAGAAACCGAGATAACCATTACTGTCAGAAGAGATGAGTAATAACTAATACCCCTGAGTTAAAACCCTAGCTGCAAAAGATATTCCCATGCATCATAAATCTCATTCAGTAAATCTTAAACCATGTGAACATCCTGAATAAGCCCCAGCTTCAAATGATACTGATTTCTTGAAGATAATTTCAAATGCAGCAGAAAACACTATACACAGCATGATAGCAATAGTACTTAGACTTATATACCACTTCACGGTACTTTACAGCCCTCTCTAAGCAGTTTACAGAGTCAGCATATTGCCCCCAACAATCTGGGTCCTTGTTTTACCAACATCAAACCCCCAAAACTTTAACTTTAACCTTAGACTGTCTACTGTTGACCTAACCCCATTCCTAAGAGGTCTGTAAGGGGTATTCATAAGCGCACCAATGTGCCTACCGTCCCTGTCCTACTGTCCCCATTTATTCGTATCCTTATCCTGTTTTCATAATCATGTTTATACTTATATCTGTTATCTTACGTGTTTGACAAATAATAATAAATAAATAAAATGGAAGGCTGAGTCAATCTTGAGCTGGTGAGTCTCAAACTGCCAAACTGCTGGCAGTCGGCAGTCAGCAGAAGTAGCCTGCAGTACTGCCTTCTAACCACTGTGCCACCACAAAATGATGTCCATGCAATTGAGGATACAAACAAAGGTTCCATTCACCTTTAAGCATTTCCACCTCATGTACAAAAGTGTTCAAGAAGCTGTCACTGAGAATGTGCACCAGGGACAACGACATTTACAAAATTCAGATTCAAAGCAGAACTTTGGAGTAGAATTTCCCACCCCCATGCTATGCAAGAGCATGAAGGCTTCTAAATGTAGCACAGCATAGGGACATTTAATCAAGCGATCAAAATAAAGCTAGATTGGACCTTAGAGGTCTTCTAGTCCAATCTCCTGCTCATTCAGGGGATCCTATACCCATGATGGCGAACCTATGGCATGCGTGCCACAGGTGGCACATGGAGCCGTATCAGTGGGCACGCGAGATCAGCTCCGGCGCACATGCATGCACCGGCCAGCTGATTTTCGGGCCTTCTGGGTGCACTGGAAGTCAACAAACAGGCCGTTTCTGGTCTCCAGAGGGCCTCCGGGGGGTGGGGAAGGCCATTTTTGCCTTCTCCAGGCTCCTAGAAAGGCTCTGGAGCCTGGGGAGGGCGAAAAACAGATCTACCGTGCTCACCATGCCATTGTGTGCCAAAAGCAGGGGAAGCGCGGCAGGGTCGTGCATAGATGCACGGGGGCAGGGCGCATAGAATTATGGGTGTGGGCACGCACGCACGTGACCCCCACGCGCTCCCAATGCTTTTGGCACGCGATGGTAAAAAGGTTAGCCACCACTGCCCTATACTTGTCAGCCTTTTCTTAAAAATCTCCAGTGATGAAACACCCACAACTTCTGAAGGCAAACTGTTAATTGTTCTCACTGTTAGGAAGATTCTGCTTAATTTTGCTTAATCTCTTTGATTAGTTTCCATCCATTGTTTCTTGTCTTGCCTTCTGATGATTTGGAAAATAAGTTGACCTTTTTTTTTTTTGTGTCAGCCCCTCAAATACTGGAATAATGGTAGACTGTCACCCGCTAGTCCTTTTTTTCTCTCTATGTTCCCTCTATTTTCTTCATATGTTTTTGTCTCCAATCCCTTAATAATCTTAGTTGCTCTTTGCACTTTTTCCAAAGTCTCAACATCTTATTTGAAATGTGATGACCAAAACTAGATGCAGTATTCCAGGTACGGTTTTACTAAGAATTTATAAAGTGATACTAATATCTCACATGATTTTGATTCTCTGCCTCTGTTTATACAACCAAATTTATACAACAAATTTATGACAATTCCTGAACACCTAAAGGGGTCACCTGTGAAATGCAATGTTTAGAATTACTTCAGTGGCCATTAACTGTTTTCTAGACCCAACTTACATATCATCATTGTTGATAGATAAATATATGACAACAAATGAAGCTGATTATGTTGAGTGCTCTATATTCAAATGAATTCATCGCACTAATACATAGTACATTGCCTTTTAATAACTCCCCCCCATCAAGCAATTAAAGCTATTTATAAGTGAGCAGAATTAATTTAGGAATTATGAAATTAAGGCTAATAGACTCAATTATCGCCAACATACAGGACACTGCCTATGGCAATCTTTGTCCCCATGCTTTAGTTGAAAGTTTAGCATAATAATGAACTCCACTGCTCATTGCTATTAGCGCTGTAAATCCTTGGATTATATTTTACTGCCCCTTTGTGAACCAGTTGAATTGTCATAGGAGAAGTCAAAGTTTTTTGTCTCATTACTCTGGCTCATGTTTATTGCAAACGAGCTGCAGACCAAAGAAAAATTGGTCTGGAAAAAGCCACTTCTATCAAGATTATTACAGTGGCAATAAAGACTGGTGGCCGCTAAGTTAGAGACTTGCAATCCCTGTCTTCTATGAATTAAGGATATTACGCCAACATAAAAATGAGACTGGGAGCTGGTACCTAGAGAGATCAGTTCTGAAGAACCAGAGGTCTTGTTTTAACATTCGGAATGGGAAGGGCAAATGGAGGCTACATAATGCACTTATGAAGCAGCCATGCTCACCCATTATTAAACAGCCTTAGCTCTACTTTAGATTATGAGAGGAAACTGCATATGCTCAAATTATGCTGAATCGGGTGCCAAATACCGAGGAATATTAAACGAACAGCTAATTAATTGTATTTTAAAAAATAAGGCATGGGCGCTATGTTTATTCCATCACTGATTTTGATGCAAGTCACACACTATGACAACATACTGGTCACCCATGTTTTGTCATCTACCTTTCCTTGCCTTATTTGTTCAGCAGTCCCTGGGAAAATAATGAGCATTATTGGAAAATTACAGGATGTAATGTGCATCCAACACACTGCCGGTCAATCTTAAATCCTGATCACAGCAAGCACACCTATCAGTCAATTCAGCTATATAGCTACATATTCATTTACTAAATATGAGAAATCATCAAAGACAGTTAACAGACAAAACAGAATACAAGTAGTCCTCGCCCTAGGACCACAACTGAACCCAAAATTTATGTTGTTAAGTGAGAAATTTGTTAAATGCGCTTTGCCCCATTTTATGGCTTTTCTTGCCACATTTGTTAAGTGAATCACTCCAGTTGTTAAGTTAGTAACACGGTTGTTAAGGGAATCTAGCTTCCCCATGGACTTTGCTTGTCAGAAGGTTGCAAAAAGGGATCACATGACCCCAGGACACTGCAAAATGTCATAAAAATGAACCAGTTGTCAAGCATATGAATGCTGCCTGGGGATGTTGCAACAGTCATAAGTGTGAAAAATGGTCATAAGTCACTTTTTTCAGTGCCATTGTAACTTTGAACGGTCACTAAATGAACTGTTGTAAGTCGAGGATTACTTGTAAAAGGCAAGTAGAAGTAATGGGGAAGAGGGAGAAACATGAAGAGGCAAAAATAATAAATATAATTTAAGATTATATTTCAAAAGACACAGGGTTTTCCAGAGCCATTGGCTCCAATACAGTGCATAATTAGCATGGACAGTTTTTATGTACATGCAGAAGATGTGTGCAAAACAGAAATGGAGAGTGGAACAGAAATGGAAAGTTGTTACCAGGTGATCAGTTCTGTATTCTGTACAGGTAGTCCAGTGGTGGGTTGTCCCTGGTTCTCAACGGTTCTATAGAACCGGTAGTAAAACCGACGGGAGGCTCCGCCCACCAACCCCAATGTCATCAAAACATTTCTGCGCATGCACAGAAGAACACACGCACGAGCAAAGCAAACACCCGCGGCCCCACTGCAAACCGGTAGTAAAGGTAAATAGAACCCACGTTACCCACCCCTGAGGTAGTCCTCAACTAATAACTGGAATTGACCCCTGAGTTATGATCGTAATTTGTTACTGTTATTAGTCTAAGCATTCATATGACTAGAAGTAATTTTTGAGCAGTCGTTAAACAAATGCCATGGTTATTAAGAAAACTCAATCATTTGAATAGGTACTTTTTGCCAGTAACTGGCAAAAAAACATTGTAAATCAGGATCACGTGACCATGAAACACTGCAGCCAGTCATAAAGCTTGATATATGGTCACATGACCACAAGAGGGGCCATTTTGCAACAGTCAGAGAGCTTTATGGGTCCTAAAGCACCCATTCCATGGCCATCATAACGGTTAAAAAATGACAAGGTGTTAAGTGAGGACCACCTGCTCCTTGAGGGAAACAATTTGGTGAATGGACATGATGTATCCAGCAAGTACAGATTGATAACATTTCAGCAAATAGCCCGGGTTTTTATTCCCATTTTCCCCACATTCCATCATGCCTATAATTAATGCTAATCAAATCACATCAAAAATTTACTATGGTCATAGGAACCACAAGGAGGGAAGGATATTGTATTAAATTATAAAAAGCTATAAGACAAAATAATGTATTAAAACTGAAAGTGTGTACAATAAAAAAAAGAAGAAATGTCTGAAAGTATATAAAAGATGGTAAGTAGGAACAGTGTATAATTCATGAATAAAGATTTTTTGGTTTGCACAATTTACCATAGTAGTCAAGGATGGGATTCCAAGATTTCAGCAATCGGTCCACTGCCTGATTCCTGGGTGGACGTGGCCATAGGGGTGTGGCCTACTCAGCCTCCTGCACCATGGCAGGGCAGCGGGCATTTTCACCCTCCCCAAGCTCCGGAGGCTTTCCTGGAGCCTCCAGGAGGGCAAAAACCCATGGGCACCAAAGGCCCTCCAAAGGCCAGAAATGGGCCCATTTCCAGACTTCCATTAGGCCCTTTTTTCACCCTTCCAGAGCTTCCGAACGCTCCCTGCACTTACCTGGCATCTAAAACAAGTTGTGTAGAGATTCCTGGGAGCAGTGGGGCGGGTTGGGTGGGGTCAGCCAGTCCTTGGACCAACTAGTTCGATGAACCAGATTAAAATTAACATCCAGTTCACCTGAACCAGTCCGAACTGGTTGAATTCCACCCCTGATAGTAGTTGATCAAAGGTTCCTAAAAACTTGAATGCTTGCTCATGTTGGGCCTTTGAACTGGCCCAGTACATTTTAGGGGCCTAACAGGGATATTAGAAACAAACCAACAAGGCTTGTTATCTAACATTGACTATTCTAGAAGCCTATCTTCCAAATGATTTGTATAAATCATAGTTAATTGTAGATTTTAAAAAGTACTCATTATGATTAGTAATGGCTCAGATCTCTTTTCATAGTGGCTCAGATCTCTTTTTCAATAAGTTTCCATGTTGATATCCCAAAGGTGCTTTTTCAGGAAGCAACTGGATTTTCTTGAGCACTACTCAGGTGACTCTGAGGACACAGTTAAACCTCAAAGTGCTTCAATGACCTTCTAAAAGGATGCAAATGACCAGCTGTCTGCAAGGAACACAAATCCTTCCATTCCCCACTATCCTGTCAGAGCTGAAGAAGCTTCTTGGATGAGAAGCGAAACGTCTTCAAAAGAAAAAACAAGGAAGTCCAGTTGCCTCCTGAAAAAGCACCTTTGGGACAACCATGATCTGGATGACTGAGAATCTCTATAGACTTTCAATTTTGATGAATCAATGAGATCTGGACATTTTTCAGTCCTGTCATTTGGTGCTTGGGCCACATAATACCAGCATCATATAGAATCAATTTAAAAGAACCAGATTCATAGATTCTTCTCCATGATGAAAATGATGGCAGATGTTGCCAAGAAAAAGCCTGGTCAGACAAAAACAAAAATATAGGAATATTTATGCCAAAGATGAACTAAAAATCACATGAATCTGGATAACGCAAGACATGCATGGTCTCTATGATTTCACTGGCTAACCTTACAAATATTATTTTATGTATTTTATTGCGCTAAAACATCTGCATGCTGCTTCCCATTAAAAAGAATTCAAAGCAGTTTGTAATAAAGTTCAAGCAATTAAAACAATAGAACAGTTAATAAATATATACGCTGCAAACATTATAGGAAAAAACAAAACAAATGATAGAAGTAGCACAGATTTAAAAAAAGCAGCGGTGAAGAAGTTAACAAACTCTCTGAAGCATTAACATTTTATTTAAAAAACCTGAAAAGTAAACATTTATTTGCTTGGCATAACAAAGGCAAGGTAGATGGCTCTGTGCATAATTCACTAGGGTGTAATTACCAAGGTTGGGAGGCCACCACTGACAAAGCCTGTTCTTGGCTGACCACCAGCCATAAGTCATCATGGGAGAGCACTGGAAACACATCTTCCTAAATATGATCTTAGAATGTGAATAGGAAATACAGGAAGAGGCATTCCTTCAGACACCATAGTTTTAGTATATGAAGGACTTTATAGCACACCTTGAATTAGAACTGGAAACAAAGGAAGAATCAAGTCATAAACAACTGACATATTTCATTTCATTCAGTTTCAGAATTCCTTTTGCTGCAATCTTTTATATTAACTGAAGCTTCCACACAACTTCCAAAAACACATATAATCTCTTGCTGGCACCTCATAATGAAGCCCCCCACCCCCACCCTACAATTCTCTACTATAACCACACACCAGCCTAAACTACTGGTAGGTGCCACACTACCATAGAGATAATTTCTCTCTCAAATGTCAAGTCACAGAAGGATCAGTGAGATTTAAAGTCTCTAGAGAAAGGGTATAATTTCATTTAAAATTAGGGTGCAGTAGCAAAAGAAAACCTCGCCTCATTCATAGCAAATTGTATTCCCTTGCCCATGAAGAAGTTTTATGGAGATTCTCAGTCATCCAGGTCATGGTTATCCCAGAGATGATTGGGTGAGTAGGGAAATGTCTTCAAGGAAAAACAAAGAAAGTCCAGAATTATCTGCCATCATGTTTCCAGAGTCTTTAAACACCATTAACTTTTAAAATTTCAATTAAATACTTCTCTAATTTAAACCTACAAAGCCTTTGAAAGGAAAAATGACAAGAGTTAGATCAAACATATAAAACAATCTCTTGATTTTATCTTGCCCCATATTAATGCAGTCAGAAACCATTATAATTCTATTACCCACTTGTGAGCAGCTGCAAATGCACTAGCCTCTACATTCAAAGAGAATTAATTGCTGTTGGTTATTGACAACTTGCAAGTCTCTGTCAATCATCCCATTTCCTTGAAGAAAAGCATCAGCTTGATCTTCATGTATTCTCTCATTCCTGCTCCTCAAAGGACAAGAAACAAGCTTATTGTGAGATATAAATGCATTATTTCCACTACCTGAAAGCAGAAAATGTGGACAGCCTGAACAAGTAAAGGTCCCTCTATTATTATTTTTTATTTGTCCACAAAAAATAAACACACAATATCCAAGAAATGGGTTTTCTTATAATCTATGAGGAATATAATTGAACACAGTGTACAAAATTACCCTACAGTAGCATGCCTTCCTCCGCATTAAAGCATACAATCTTTAAGTGAAGAAAAACGCTCATTTGCCAGTTTTACTCATCTTTCCCAAGAAAATCCTTGTTATGTTACAGATTATGATCAAAATATACCAAAGAGCACTCCCATTCAGAAATCAGACTGAATTTATAAATGCCCCAGACTGGAAAGCTGGACTCAAACAAAAATTAAAAACACGGTTATAGAAAAGGTCAAAGCAATATATCTTAGTAGCAGAAAGCCTTGGATCAGATAAACCAATAGCATAGCAGATAATTTGGAGAAATGGCTCTGCATTGATAAGAAAAGACAGGCCCATGGATTCCAAGTAGATTATTTGGGATTTGTACCTTTGAACTTCACAGTGCAAAGAGAACAAAAACACTAGCAAATGTGTTACTGCAGTCACAATTGCCTGGAGTTTCTGGGTCAGTGTAGAATCTTACAATATATGTGTAGAACAAACTTCCAATTCCTTTCTTTTAAACGGAAATATACTTTTTACAGACCGAGAAACTATTTGACCAGTCAGAATCCCATATATTTTCTTCTCCATTGTGGACTTTTAAGTCATTGTCAGGGTTATAGTATAGATATTTGGCTCCCTCGTTATAGCTTTGAAGTTCCTATAGGTTTACCTACAAGGATTTCTGACTGAACAGCTGCCTAGTACAATGAAAGAAAAGCTATGGTCACCCAACTCCTATCATTCTCAACCAGCACAGTCAAATTAAGGATCACAAAATCACAGCACATCAACATCTGAAAATCACAGGTATATCGTACACATATAAAAGCGTGTAGGTGCATACACAATCCCTTGAAAAGATCCAACAGTAAGGAACATATTTAGTCAAAATACTGAAAACCTAATTTGGATTCTTGTCTCTTTTTTTCAAAGCAGACAAAAATTAAGAGTATTTACTACATGCCCTCCTGATTTAAAGATTATACAAAGTGAAGAGAAATTCCAGTTGTGAATGACAGATTATGCTTCATCATTTAGAAAGAACATAAAATGTTTAATAGGGCTTTTAAAAATCTGAGGTGAATAGACAGCTGGTATTCTAAAAAGTCTCTTGGCACATAATTCATTTTACCCAAATTGATTATCTAATAATCACAGCTAAACACCTTCACAAGGTGAATGATATTTAGCTTGGGGAAATCTATACAAAGCACTGTGATTTTACTTTTAAATAATAAACAGGGTCAAGATAACCAAGGTGGCTATAACATCCAAATGATCTCTTAACGGTGTTATGATAATGCAGTATTAAAGGCTATTATGGTTATTACATAAACACTGGATCTCCCATATTAATAAAAGATAGCCGCTGAAAAATGTACACTTTAAAAAAGTATTCATGTCTAATAGTTAGAAAGGGAACAAAATAAGAGTTGCCTAATGAAGCAGCAGATCAGGTAATATATTTAATGTACAGTAATATGCAAAATTCAGTCAACCATGATCATATGTTATATATCAATGAATCCTTAATGGAATGGAAGTTGGTAGAGTGTTAAATGCAACATTTTTCTGCACTTGAAACCATACTTAATACTTAGGCGCAGTTGTTTAAATGTTCAAAATAAGAAAACTGCGAATATGGAAAGATTCTGACACCCTTCCAAGCACTGCTTTGTAACATTGCAGCTGGCAGAAATAACAGCATTCAAACAGTTTTTGTAACCAGCTAGGAATCTTTCTATTCGGCTTTTGGGGGGAAAATTTCCCCACTGTTCCTAGCAGACCTTTTCTAGCTCAGAAATATTTGTAGTTCTCCTTGCATGTGTGAGATCTTCCCACAGATTTTTCAACAATGTTCAAGACTGCAGGTTCTGAAAAGACTGAATATTTCAGCAAGATGAAGATATAAAACATGCCTCCAAATAAATGATTAAATAATTATAGGAAAATAAGGTGAAGGTTTCAGAATGGCCTTCACAGACCCCACCCCAGCCATATATGTTTTATTTTGAACCGCAAACCCTTACAGTAACTTGTTTCATGATAATCTCCTACCCCCAACGATCAGAACCCTTGAAATATAGCTGCTCAGAATGGCCAAGTAGAAGTTCTCCTTGAAATGGATTTTTAGGTTCAAATCGCTTTGTACATCTCTAATTTACAACAAGCAAGTGTTGTTAAGAGGTATTAGACTTCCACCCCGTTGCAGGCAAAGTTATTGCTATTACCCTCACCATACAGGACCTGCTGAGAAACTAATATACACATTCCCTGCCGGGTAGTTCAGTTATAATCCTAGCAGAGTTAAGAGAACTATGCTGAAAGCCATCGTTTGCAGCAGCCCTACAAGGCTGTCAGATGTTAATATTGCAGATCAGAGATCAAGCAATTTAAACTGCCCCTTCAAATTGTATCCCTAGTGCAATTAAGCATTTAATTAAATGGAGAACGTCGTTCTCCACTGACTTGAATGAAGGTGTAAAGCATGTTGAAACAGACCAAAATCAGAAAACAAGGTGCTTGGCGGCGGCGGCGGCGGCGGCTGCTGCTTCTTTTTTTTCCTTACACCCATTAAACCAGGGTGCCTATTTATTGGCTTAGATATAAACTGGGCAGGCAGAAAAAAGCAATTTGTAAATAACAAAGGGATTTCTAACATTTCCCCTTCCCCTTTATGTGCATGGGAAAAATAAGTAGGTGTGCTTGTGTGTGTGTGTGTATATAAATTTAAAGGAAAATAATATTCACAAACCCACAGAATTGTGTCATAAGCTTCCAGAGCCTTCTAAATGCTGAGGGCTTAGAGAATATCTTTGGTTTTTTTTTACTTTGTTTGCTTTTTTTAAAAAGCAATCTCTTCATGGAAGGATATTGAAATCTATTTCTGTTGTTATCTAGGACAGAAGTACTGTTAAGATCTGAGCAGAGAAGTAACTCTCCACTCCAAACCAAAGATAATATTATATTCTTTCTCCCAATCGTATCTTTATTGTGTATGCAGATGCTAGCTATTCTTTTGGAAAATAGTGCATCAATGACACAAGAGAACATAGCCCTACTTTAAAAGGAAGAGGGGATTGGACACACAAAATAGCTCTGCTCTATTTTTGTGGGTTAAATATGGTTATTTAAGAGACAACAGACTGTGGGCTTAAAGACTGAAATGTGAGGAAGAGAAGGAAGAAGGAGAGGGAGGGAAGTGTGAGGAGGAGGAGAATTGAGTAGACTAAGCCTATAACAATTTACAGTCTTCTGGAGTTAATCAGGAGGCTAACTTGCTTAGCTTCCAACTGGTGGCTATTCCAACTTCAAGTCTTATATCCTTACTCCATAGTAAAAGAACAGAATGCTGGCTTTCTCAGCAGAATTCCAATGTTACTAATACAAATTACTAATAAGGAGTACTTAAAATATAGCAGTAGCACTTTGTTATAGGACTAATTCTGTAGTAAAAAGTAATAACCTCTAATTTCCCATCAAACTGTTTTCAAAGTAGCATTGTTTCTTGCAGATATCTCACGAGCCCCTTGTCTAATGGTAACACCAAGGTTAAAATGATTAAATGTAACTTCTTTAGTTAAGGATGATTAATGTTCAAAGAAACTGGGGCATGGATCTATTTGCACAGATGTGGAGCAGGTTTTCTTTTTCATATATACAGTGGGTGAGAAAAAAAGGAGACTACCGTAGAGTGAAGCTTTTAAACTGAATGGGATTGGAGGGGGGGGGGGTCTGCACTGTATATTTCAATGAAAGCAACAGGAGTTTCCACCAAGAGACCAAATCATTTCTTGCATGCTGTGATGTGTTTGCCAGTCACTTTGCAGACAGAATCATTTGTATGCAGGTCAAGTTGGGGCTGCCATTTCTAAACAGAAGCAAACTTTTCAAGTTTTGCAGTGGCCAAATTTTGTCCTTTGAAGGATACAACCCTTACTACATTCAGAGGTTGCCTTTTCTGAATTGTTTTAGTCAATGAAAATCAATAGACTGGAGACTTTTAGAGGGGATGTTTTATACAGGTGGGCCAAAGGATTGGTGATTGCTTCCAATAGGTTGCCACAATCTCAGCCCCAGAACCATGGATCAGATTCTGCCAGGCTGATTCCAAATTGTTCCTCTTGGTCTTGATGTGGCAAGCATTTGAACCACCGCTCCGCTGCTGAACCCAATAATTGATCAAAGATCTAGACCAGAGGTAAGCCAGGCCAGCCAAAAGAACAAAGCTAACTTCGAAAACTAATCTGTTTATTATTGCATCAGGTTTTCCAGGTCACAGTCCACTTCATGAGATGCATGGAGATTAATCCCAAGAAGACACTATCCTGCATGCCGTAAATCTATGTGTGGTGCTGTCTCCTCTGTTCTTGGAATGGTACAGCATTTATAATGATCAACACACAGCAGTTGGCAAAGATCACAGTGGGGGTGTTCCTCTGCACAGAAAACACTGCAGAAGGTACAGCAGCTTCTTCTGCTGATTGCTTGGAAGGTGCTAAAGTATTGACTGTGTAATTGTGGCTTTCTCCATGAAGGTCAAGGGAGGTTTTTATTTTGAGTCAAGGAAGCCTTGTCAATAAGGAGGTTCATTGGTTTTGTATGTACACCCTTCCTTTCACAGCTCTGCAGATTGTGTATCTGAAGAAGTGGGCCATGATTCACAAAAGCTCATGAGATAATTTCAAGAAAATTCTAAGGACTATTGTTTCATTAGAGGTGTAGCGGCTGCAGCCTGGGAAATGATGCTAATTCCTCATTAGCTCTGATTAGGTTCTGTGCACCAAGATGAATATATTCCACAATTAGGGTGGCCAAGAACAAGTTTAGCTACCCTTGATCCAACTATGCTTTCAACTGGAATAAATAGGAGCCATTCATTTAGGGTAGAAAATGAATTTTCAAGAGCCTCGCCAAAGAGACTTTGAAGGCCCATACTGTGAAAATAGTTCACCAGTTGAACTTCAGAGCCAGCCTCACAACCCACATCCCCTCCCTGAGAGAGAGAGAGAGAGAGAGAGAGAAGTACCAATGACTAGCATTGATGATGTTACCTAGTGATGATTTGATTGCTTATTTGTTCCCTCTGACTATCATTAAGTGTTGAACCTTATGATTCTTGACAAATGTATCTTCTTTTACGTACACTGAGAGCTTATGCACCAAGACAAATTCCTTGTGTGTCCAATCACACTTGGCCAATAAATTATTCTATTCTATTCTATTCTATTCTATTCTATTCTATTCTATTCTATTCTATTCTATTCTATTCTATTCTATTCTATTCTATTCTAGATAATGAAACATCTGCGAGAAAACAAGCTGAGAGAGCACCAAAGAGCCCTCAGATAACTTGGATTACCCTCACCCTTCCCTCTGTTAGTTGAAGATAAATCCAAGATCCTTTCCTTAAGGACTAGAGAAGGAGGCCGGGAAAAGTTTTTATCATTTCCACCACTTTTGATTCCACCTTTGCTTTGGGAAGCCTTCTATTTCTGCAAAGATGGGTAAGTACATGCATCTGGATATATGTGTAGGATGTTCTTGATTTCTGCTTTCTCTATTATGCCAAGGAGCATTTCCTTCATCTCACGGTGCACTTGGATGTTTAATGTCAATTTTCATTCATATTTCAGTCTATATTCAAAACATCACGGATCACAAGAAGATTGAGGAATATACTTATTTTTCTGAGTGTCCATATGATCTGTAATGTTTTGAACTCTCTCCAGGCTCCTCAAAGATTTTCAGCTAAAGAGCTTTCATGTTTAGCATCCCACTCCCACCTTGTGATCTTTCGGATCTCTTCTGAACTAATTTGTGAACTGCATTTATCATCGCAATCAGGACAGTTCGAGGCCATCTCTTATCTCCCCATTTGACTGCGGCATTTTGAGCCAAATTGTCATCTGTATAACCTGCAAGTAAAAAGGTTGGAAAGAAGCTACAAGTTAAATGTGTAATACTTTAGATTCAATCTGAGTACAGGTAATCCTCGATTTATGACTACAATTGAAGCCAAAAGATCTGTTGCTAAGTGACATAGTTATTAAGTAAGTCTGCTCCATTTTGCGATCTTTCTTGCCACAGTTACGTGAATCATTGCAATTGTTAAGTTAGTAACAAAATTGCTAAGTGCCTCTGTCTTCCCCACTGATTTTGTTTGTCAGAAGGTTGCAAAAGATGATCACATGACCCCAGGACACAACTGCCATAAATATGAATCAGTTGCCAAGCATCTGAATTTTGATCACGTGACCATAGGGTTGCTGCAACGTTCATAAGTCTGAAAACTGGTTAGAAGTCATTTTTTTTCAATGCTGTTATAACTTCAAATGGACATTAACCAAATGGTTAATGGTTAATATATCAGGTTCTGAAAATAAATGATGGCAAAGCATTTTAGAACATCCAATATATAATTTGACCCATAGAAAAGGCATGAAATTCTCAGGTGGGCTGAGTAAAGTTGCGGACTGCCCAGAATCATTGGGACTTAGGCAGCATATACATTTAATAAATTATTATTATTGTTTATTAGAGATATTTTATCTGAGCCGGAAAGCAAAAACATTCAACTTAGTCCAACCCAGGGGTGAAATGCTCCTGGATCGGACCGGATTGCCCAATCCGGTAGTGATTTTTCCCTATGGTTTGGCGATCTGGTGGCGATCGCCACCTGGGTATCATTATTTCCTGGTTTTAACCAGGAAGTAATGTTTTTTTACCTTCTGCACATGTGGTTTTGTGAATGCGCAGAAGGTTGTGTGCATGTGCAGAAGGTGTGCATGTGATGCACGTGCACACATGAGCAAAGAGAGCGTGTGCACCAGTGGTGGGTTCCTCCCGGTTCGGCCTGGTTCAGCCGAGCCAGTAGCGGTGACAATGTGATGTCATCGAACTGGTTCTCTTTGTTCGGGAGCTGGGCCCTCCTGCCCCCCCACATTATTCTTACCTTTTATTTGGCCCACCCCCAATCTATTGTTGCCTCCCGAGTCCCAGCTGATCGGCTAGAAGGAAAAAAGCTGTTTAAACTCTTGCCGCGGGGCTTCAAAGGGCCGCCCTACAGCTGATCAGTGTTAAAAGGCAGTGTGGTGGTAGACTGGTGCCTCCAAAAACAAATGAGTAGACCAGTGCCTCCAAAAACAAATGGGTAGATCGGTGCCTTCAAAAACAAATGAGTAGACCAGTACAGCTCTGCAAGCAGTTAAAAGCCTGGTAGACCAGTACCTCTGCTAAATCCTAAAGAATTGTCACATGACCATCAAGCCACGCTCACAACATAAGCCACGCCCACAGAACTGGTAGTAAAAATTTTTAGAACCTAGCCCTGGTGTGCACACAGCACGCACTTCCGAACTGGTAAGGAAGGTAAATAGATTTCACCCCTGGTCCAACCTGCAGTACAATGCTCAATTTTCACACTGAGCAAATTGCTGTGGGTTTATACTTGGATTCATTAGTTAATCTGGAAGTTTAATTGATTAGCACCATGCTTAATAAAAGTTGCTGGTGCTGAATCTTGCCATCAGGCTTCTGGCCACATTAAAAAAAAAAAAGCTGATTCCGTTCGCTTCCTTAAAGGCTGTGATTTGAACCAGCCCTCTGCAGAAGCCTGCATATTGATATAAGAAGATTGGATGATCTTGTTGAGGAGAAGAAAGCAGGAGACAAACCTCTCCACAACTGTAGGATGATTAACCTTTCTTGCCCTATTTGCCTTTAGTAATTAACAACACACTGTGAAGGATCAGCTTAATAAGTAACTTCCCATTGGCTACTTCAAAATTTGCATGTTAGACAAATCCCTGGCTCCCAGACCTCATTAGCCAGGGGGCTCTAAGTAAAATTCTACCCCCTAAAGTGACCTTAAATGTCCCTTTGGGGAAAACAGGCCTTTACTATGAGGAATGGGACAAAGTCAGAAAAATACCCTGACTAGCAAATATGCTGTATCTGTGTTTTGTAGCAGTATGCATCCAGGGTAACTTTTGGATCAACTAACTTTAGAGGTTTGCAGAGCTAAGGGCTTTTGTCTTTCTGATATATTTATACAGTATGCTGATAGGACACATCTCCCTGTAATCAGCTAACAAGATTTGACTTTTATCTAGTTCCCATTCATTTGATTAAGGGATTACAGTAACAAAAGTAGAATGCTGTTCTATTAAGATATGGACTTATTCATGGGGAAACATTATTTGAAGGACTGAATATGTATAAACATTTCTTTTTCATTTGCCCTTTTGTTCCGTAGCCCCTCATGGGACTGAAGCATCAGATTCACTGTATGAACTTCAGGGAGGGTGAAGCAGGGGGAGAAAAGAGGAAAAAAATATGTGTAGTTCATGTAGTGAACAGAGAGTCTGGAAATCATTATAGGTAGTCCTCGAATTACAATCACAATTGAGCCCAAAATTGCTGTAGCTAAGTGAAACCTTACAAAAATTGTTAAGTCAATTTTTCCCCATTTTACAATATCTCTTGTAACAGTTGTTAAGTGAATCACTGCAGGAGTTAAGTTAGTAACACGGTTGTAAAATGAATCTGGCTTCTCCATTGACTTATCTTGTCAAAAGGTGATCACGTGACTCCAGGACACTGCAACAGTCATTCATTCATTCATTCATTCATTCATTCATTCATTCATTCATTCATTCATTCATTTTATTTTATTTGTACAAGAAAACAAGTAACAGAATAGACATAGACATGGACAAATGAAAAAAATTGGCACAAAAAAAGGATATAAATTGGCAAAACGTAGCCATAAACACATAGAATGATTACATATAAATGGGAACAGTAGGACAGGGACGGTAGGCACACTGGTGCGCTTATGCACGCCCCCTTAGGGACCCCTTAAGAAACATGAAAGGTCCACGGTAGACAGTTTACAGTGAAAGGTATAGGGATTAGAGAGACTAACAACAGGATCAGGTAGAGTGTTCCAGACATTGACTACTCTATTGGAGAAGTCATATTTTCTACAATTAAGATTAGAGTGAATTACATTGAGTTTAAATCTATTGATAGCCCTTGTGTTATTATGGTTGAAATTAAAGTACTCATTTACAGGTAGAACGTTTTGGTAAATAATCTTATGAACTAAGCATAGGTTGAAATGTAGGCGATGTAGTTCGAGGCTATCTAAATCTAAAATTTCAAGCCTAGTGGTATAGGGAATTTTATTTCGAGCAGAAGATTTGAGTACTCTTCTAGTAAAATATCTCTGGACCCTTTCTAATGTATGATGTCTGAAATACAGCAAGGGTTCCAGGCAGGTGAGCAGTAATCAAGTATATCTGGCAAAGGTTTTATAAGCCCTAGTTTGGAGTATAGGGTTACCAGAGAGAAAACTTCGTAAAATAAGTTTTACAACTCTTAATGCCTTTTTTGCAATGATGTTATAGTGAGCTCTGGGACCTAGATCTTTTGAAGTGAGTACTCCTAGGTCCTTGACAGAGTGTGGGTCAACTTTTAGATCATTACCAGCCAGCAAATATTTGAAACTCTTATTTCTATTGCCAATGTGCAGGACTGAACATTTGTTAGCAGAACTTTGGAGTTGCCAATTGTTCGATCATTCAGATACATAGTCAAGGTCATTTTGAAGAGTAGCAGAGTTGTCTGTGGTGTTGAATAGTTTAACATCATCGGCAAAGAGGACACAGCTGCTTATAATTTGATCACAAAGGTCGTTGATATAAAGCAGAAAGAGTGTTGGACCTAGAATGCTGCCTTGGGGAACACGGCTGTTAACAGGTGCAGGATTTGATAGGGCGCTGCCTATTTTGATCACTTGTTGCCTATTTGACAGGAACGCAGCTATCCAATTTTGTAGGAGGCCATAAGATTTTAATTTCAGAAGTAGTTTGTTGTGCACTACTGAATCAAAGGCTTTACAGAAGTCAATGTAAATTGCATCTATTGCTTTGCCCCGGTCGAGTTGAGAGGTCCAGATGTTTTTGCAGATGTTATTTTTGTTATAAATACATTCCAGTTGCCAAGTGTTTGAATTTTGACCATGTGACCACGAGACTGCTGTAACAGTTGTAAGTATGAAAAACACTTTTTTTCAGTGCCTTTGTAACTTTAAACAGTTACTACATATACAGTTGTAAATCAAAGACTACCTGTACTATCAACTAATTTCCTGACACCTGATGATGTTTTTCATTGGATTTCCAGCGGCCCTGAATATGTTGTCATAGTTTCAATTCTTCAGTGACAAATTTGTCTAACTGTATTAGAACTATATTTCACCTTTTCTTCAGGAACTCAAGAGGGCACACTTACTCCCTTGTCCAATTTTTTTCCCCACATCAGCAATTTCTGAGTTAGGTTGGACTAAGAGTAACTACCCCATAGTTTTGGTAACCATAATAGTAATTATCTCCACTGTAGATTCTGTGGTGCTCTCGGAGCTTAGTCATTTTCTTGGTAGCATTGATGATGTTACCTAGTTGGGTAATGAAGTGTCGGCAAGTGAACAACCAAGCTCAGAAAGCACCAAGGACCTCACAGTTCAACCTTAAGCTACAAATATTTTCCACTATCTCACTATCTCTATTCTCTGTTTTGAAGTGATACATATGATCTTAAGAATGATAGCACACAGTATATTCAGTGTAATCCTCTGACATGGTTGGACCTTCCTTAAACTAGCTGAATTTTGCAGTATCATATGCCAAGACTTTTGAAAGGCCCATGGAATGGAAGGAGCCTTACAGGTATTAAAACAATCAAGTAATAATCTCCGTTAGAATTATGTTTATGTTATTCCATGTGGCCCTGTTATGGGATTCAATTTCTGAGGTGATTTAATAAGTCATATGGTAAACAGAAGGATGAGAATGGAAGGAGTAGAAATATTAATTCAGATTTTTCTTGAGCTCTGTCGTCATAAGTCATCTTCCAGTTAAAGCTTATTGTGGGGAAAATCCCATGTACAAATGAAGATCCCCTGTATAACTTCAAACTTGCAATCCTGTACAATCCATGTTCTAAATAATTCATGGGACCCACCTACCCATAAGTGAATGAGGATTGGTTGCTGCTGCAGATATTTGCAGTGGAATCTGTGGAGGGGGCAAAGCTAATGGGTTTACCTCTGCTCTTTTCTCATGCAAAGATAATCAACTGGGGGATTTGAAAGCTCCAAGAAACATTCTGAAATGACCTAGGTAGATGTTATATTGGTAGACCGCCAAACCTAAACTGTGGTCCATCACACTGCTTTGACAGCGGCCCTGTTTCTTCCCAATCCAGTGTTAAATATTGGTACATTTTTAGACTGGATTGGAAAGACAGAGATTGTCCTGTTCAGAGCCGGTGTGACAAATTGCTTGTTCTTTATTTCATTTCTTATTTTTAGGTTTCTCTGTTATGTAATGCATAGACTGTAAAAAGCAAAGCAAACTGGTTGAGAAAAGGGGTAAAATGCTCCCGGTTCGGACCGGCTCGGGCAAGTAGGTAGCAATGGCAGCAGGCAGTTCAGAGAACCGGTAGCAAAAATCCCTGCCCCTGCCCAGCTGACCCGCGTGATCATCAGAGCCTTTTTTTCCTTTTAAATGGCTCTGACGAGCCAAGCTCTGGCGATCCCTGATTGCTAATCAGGCAACTCAGCTGGGATCGTCAGAACCTTTGAAAGCATTTTTTTTACATGGTTTTACATGTAAAAAATGGTTTTAAAAGTAAAAAAAAAAATTGGCCACGCCCACCCAGTCATATTACCCCTCACCAAGCCACACCCACAGAACTAGTAGTAACGAATTTTAGATTTCACTCCTGGTTGAGAAGCCACCTGATGAATTGCATTGTGATGTCTGTATACAATCATTGCACTAGACCAGAAAGGATCAGACTGAGTTCCTTAAGTGTTTTTTTTACCAGGAAGAAAATGAATAAGTTACTGCCTGCTATCTAAAGAGACATTTACATATGGACGATGCCTTAAAAACTATACTGCCTTCAAAAAAAAAAAACCGCCAAATACTCAACCACATTCTTAACTGGGATCTCCTTAAATTTTTAAAATTGCTTTTTGTTAAAAGCCTTAAGGGAAAAATGCAATGTACATGCCAAAAATTCTAATATTATAAACAGAACTTTTTAAAATATTGAACTGATTTTCTCCAAACTTGAAACCCCCACCAGTGGGGACTATAAATAAGCTAATTTAACATTTCTTGCTTCAGCCAGCCCTGACTTTATGAGTGTGCAAATTTTTCATGTTGAAGATTGAGGAAACGTGTATTTCCCCATGCTTGCATAAATCATAGAGAGCTGAATGAATTTGACTTAATTTTTTTCCCTATCCTTTCATACTAACCTTTTAGTTAAGGCTATGTACTATGAAAAATAAATACAACAAAGCATACAAAGAGAGCTTTACAGCTTTTCCAATGAATCGTTTTTCCTGCTAATAATACAATGGATGCACACCTTAAATACCCTGCTTTATTTTGGTCTCTCAGGTTTTTTGCAAGTCTCGGTAGGATTTCAAGGTCCTGTATTAACATTTTTCCAAACATTTTACATTTCATGGTCTGTGCCACTATCAAAACATGCCCTTCAGGTTTTGTTTCTCTTCAGTTTCATTTCAAGCTTTGTCATTTTCCAATAAGTCTTAATGAGAACAGCTAAACATTGTTACATATAACGTTTGAAAATAACACTGCATGGAAAGGTAAACTGAACCTGGAGGACATTTCTTACTTTGTTAACTAGATTTATAAGGCCACCCAACTCATTTCAGTGCTGCACAGCACGGCTGTGAGTTGCAACACTAAGTTGCCATGCTGGACTCATAGAAATGGTATCTTTTGGTGGGTGAAAATCGAATGCATAGTGTTCTAATTATTATTGCTGGCCATTTAAAGACATGCAATCATTACTTAAATATTCAGTATGCAATATTCAGTGCCTCTTCTCAATCTGAAAGCTATGTGTTGAATTATCAATGACATCACCTTCTTTTTAGCAAGAGAAACTTCACAACCGCCTTTGACGCATGGCGAATTTTCTAGAAGATCTTAGAAATCTGAAGGCTGGAACCAGCCTTCCACACTCAGAATTTTATGGGGTGACAGAACTGGAAGGAAGTGTGCAACGTTAATATAGAATAAAGATGGACTCTCATGCTTCCTTTGAACATGCTTTGTTCCTTGGTATAAGTAATTTGTGAAATGGCAGCATGTTACCCAAAGTTACTACACCAGGGTCCCCAACCCGTGGTTCATAGATGGACATCAGTTCATGGCAAGTCAGAAACAGTCCACACAAACAAGGGAAGCCCCATCTATGGGATGCAGGCAGCACATTAAACCATGCCCCCTCCGGTCTGCAGAAAAATTCTCCAAGGAACTGGTCCCTGGTGCCCAAAAGGTTGGGGACTGCTCACTCCACAATTCAGGAACTTTCTGTACTAAAATAGACAGACTGGGGAGACCCAGTTCAAATCCATTTTCATGAGTGGAAATTCTCTGAGAACATTTTGGCCAGTCATCCCAACCTATTTCAGAAATAACTTGTTTATTGATTTAAGAGATATATAGTCCAATTTAAACAAGTGCAACTCTGGTTAATATACAGTAAGCAAATGTGAAAATAAACCAACAGCAGAAACAACTACTGCATAGTTGATATCAGAGCTACAATAATTAATTCAAGAACCCCTAATAACCTGGCCACAGTGTCTAAGGATAGAGGCAAGTTTTAAATGCTTTTCTACAAACCAACTTGTGTGGCCATCTGTATATTGGGAGGGTGAGACAGAGGGAAATTCCAGAAGGCTAATGCTGCAATGAAAAAAAGTGTTGTGAGTGGCATAGGGAGGAGTGCTATATACAATGCCTTTAACTCTTGAAAGATCAAATATAAATGTAATAAACATTTAGTCTAACCAATCTAACAGTTGAAGGTGTTGGTTCTAAAAATTCAATCCAGCATTGTTTTAAATGAATGCACACTGTTTTAGCTATTTAATACATGAAGATCAGGAGTCTGCTGTGTTGGGACCATGGACATAGGGCAAGGCTGATATGCACAATCCCATCCTCGGAAACACTTATGGGATGACTAAGATATATTTATTAATCCAAGGCTTTATAGACAAAGGCAACCTTTATAGACAAAGCTAAAATTTCCATCCACTCTTAGTTGTTTTTTTATTTTTACAATGTACAGTATATCCAACCATTGCTTTCCTGAAGGCTTGGCATATAGAGTAGAAAAAGAAAATTATGGACATCAGTGGCTGTGTGCATCAGATAGGTGCTTTTGACACATTGATTACTTTGTCTACCATACTGTCTTGTCTTATAGCTTAGATGGTTGCACTCAAGTTATTTGGATGTTTCTTCTATTGCTCCTGTTTCAAAATGTCAAACTGACATGATGCTGAGGAAAGAAAGAAAAAAAGAAAAATAAAGACAAGGAGAAGAGGGAAAGGAAGGAAAAGGAGGAGGCAGGAGATGGGAGAAAGGAAGGAAGGAAGGAAGGAAGGCAGACAGGCTATTTTTTCCTTTAAAAATCCTCACAGAAGGGAATGAGCCTTTAAATTGAAAGCTCTTTTTATTTTGATCAGTTGGAGTTTCTCCCCCACCTTTTGACTGAGTTTATACAATGCAGAACAATCTGTGTACAATAATTTCACGCTCATGCCAGTAAAAAGGATTTCTCTACATCCTGCCAACATCTGAGATATTTCCGACAAGACCCTGGGGCAAGATTTTGGATTTCCTTCCAAGAGAGCTTACTTAACTTCCTCTCTATTGATTTTCCATTGGCAAGTGGTCTTCCAAGGCGAAATATTTCCCACTGTGTGGACAATTTTTAAATTTCTTCTGCTTTGGTTTTCATTGTCCTTGCATTTTTATATCTGTCTGCTTTTATATGGCGTGGGTTTCATACCACATTATGTACTATTGCTGACAGTGGGTGGGCAACTAATTTAGCTGCCTGCTAGTGCAGCTTCCTTTGAAACTCTGCTAGGTTTCATTTTTTGTTTGCCAATTCTAAATTAGCAGAGGATTCAAGGAAGAGCAATTGGGCAGAAAAGCTTTCCCATCATTTTCTGCTTTTGTTACTAGTCCAGTTAATCTTCTGTTAGTTTAATACGCTACTAAACCTCATTTCCTTTGGGGTTTACTTTTAAGGTAAAAGGAAAAATTGATCAAGTGGCTTAAAAAAATCATTTGCTGTAAAGCCTATTTTCCTAATAAAACAAAGTCTCTAATCCGGAGTTTGGATATAATTTTTATCAAGGCTGTATACTGTAAAAAGTTACACAGAGCAAACAGATGATTAAAAGGAACTCTATGTGCATTATGCAAACTCAGTTCAGACAGTTTTTGCCAACATTAACTTTCAGGATTTAAAGGTAAAGACTGTAAAACTTGCCAGTTTCCCTGAGAAATGGAATGGCATTTCGTCATTACTTTTCTTTGGCTAATTACGGTATGTGCATTGCTGCCACCTTCTGTTGAGAGAGCGAGACAGGAGGGGGAGAAAAAAAGGAAGGAAGAAAAGAAAAGATTAAAAGGAAGAGGAAGGAAGGAAGGAAGGAAGGAAGGAAGGAAGGAAGGAAGGAAGGAAGGAAGGAAGGAAGGGGAATTTTGTTATAGAAAAGAAATCTGGAAGAATATGGAAGTAAACCAGTGTTTCTCAACCTTGGCAACTTGAATTTGTGTGAACTTCATCTCCCAGAACAACCTAGCCCGCAGGGTTAGCTGGGGAGTTCTGGGAGGTGAAGTCCACATATTTTAAAGCAGCTAAATCTGAGAGATACTGGAAGCAAACCATTCTCAATATCCAGGAAGCATACCACTTTCATTCTCATGAGGATTTATATAAATAAGGGAGCCCTCATATTTATTTAATCCACAAACTAAATTTGTATGCAATAAATTAGCAGAAGTTCTTTTTCTTAAAAACAAACCATAATCATACAATTTGTATAAGTCCATTTGAACTTACGAGTCAGCAAATAATGTAAAATCACCGTTTATAATACCGTTTTATTTTAAGGAGAGGGGGAAAAATCACTATTAGCAGAAAACATTAGATATTAATTCAGTGCATCAATTTTCATCACCTTAAATTTGGAAATAAATGCAAAGAAGAGTTCAAAAGGCTTGAACTAAAATAGTAAATCCTGTTTAAATGTATCCCTTTTGTGACTGGTTTAGTATTTATACTGCTCATCTATGCAGGATGAAATCGGGAGAACTAATGCATTTTTTCCACATTCCAGCTTTGAAACAGACTTCTATGTGGGGCTTTTTTAATTTATCCATAGTTCAAATGGATAATAGACAAGCTAGGAAATTTATTTCACAACAACATTGCCTTAGATTTTGTGATTGTGGACTACATTATTGACCACTTTTTAAAATAGTAATTTCATTAAAAATTACAATTGCAATTTTAAAAATCAATATATGGGGGAGGGGAATAGAAGGTGCAGAAAAATGTAAAAAAAGAAAAATAGGAACGTAGTAAAGATAAAGAAAAGAAGTATTTAAAGAAATGTTCTTCTTCTTCATCAGAACAAGTATAAACAATTTTTCTAACTTTTAGTAAACTCTTAAAATGCAACAGACAATCTCTTCTTCCCATATCCCATCTCTTCTCTATAAATAAGTCCTAAAAGTCTTGTTATTTCAATCCTGACATCAGGAAAAGTTCATTAAGAGTTACCAGAGATGATAACACATTTATTTTAACTTTGATCAAATTAACCAACATTATATTCCTTCCTTTTACTTTAACAACCCTGATCTTTGGTCACTTCATATAATATCCTAGAATTTAATTTTTTTTCTTTTTTTTTTTGTCTCTTTTCACAAAAACTCTTCAATGCTTTAACAAGGTTCTTTTTAAAAATCAATATAGGAAAATTATCCAGGTCACTCTCTTGGTAACTCATCAGCCAATTTCTTGTGTATGTCCACTGTAGAATCTTTTTCCATATCATTTTTAAGCCACTTTTTAAAACCACTCTCAATTCTTCTCAGGTAAGATTTGTACCTCTTCCATAACATGTTTTGAACACAATCTATCTATAGAGACAGACCCTTTTAAAATTGATTTCTGACTATCTTTAACAAAGAAAGCTGAGAGCTTCGCCAGTGTTATTTTTCACTCAGAAAAAGATAGCCACTTGCGGAATTATGCCACATAGCTCAGCAACAGACCAGTTTGACTTCTTTCTCTATCCCAACTTCCAGAATTTTAAAGATCTTTGAAAGAAAAGTGAGCAATCATGGGGAGAGACCCAGTGTTGAACCCAGTGGAGTGACAAAGCAAACCCAGTGTCTGTGGGGACCACTGGGTCAGGACGAGGGGGGAAATAGGCAAGGTGAGTGCTTTAACATCTCTGTGGTTGGTGTAAGGGCAAATGACTACAGAGGTTTTTGCAGTGAATGTAACTTTTGGACTGGATTGTAATACCCAGTGGGGGTATTGGAGTGGGGGTTGTTGTAACTTTAAGGGACTAGTCTGCTAAGGGACCAGTCATAAATTGAAGATTATCTGTACAAATAAAAGTAGGTAACTTCACAGTTCATATTGAAAACAATATCTGTTGTACAGTCCTACCAAACAAAATTACTAAAGCTGGATTCTGACAGTGGATACAATTAAATCTGCATTTCTATTCAAAGGAAAGATTTTGTCAGAGAAAGGCATTAAGCAGAGGTAAAAATAACTGGGAATGAAATAAATCATCTTAAAGAAAAAAACTTTATGGGTTTTTTTTGGCCCAACATGTTTCAAAGGGAGGCAGGGGACAAGGTCCTTTTTATGCATGTCCAAAACTCTTTCACTTGTCAGAAGAAAGCTGAAAACTCATTTGAAAATATAAGTCTGAACTATGAATAAATGTGTATTATATGCATGCATGCAGTATATCTCATAGGCAGTATTGTGACCAAATAAAGTAATATACACCTTGTTGCTCAGTTACAAATTATTCATACTACAATATCTTCATTTTTATGATTACAGTGACATAAATTTGCAGCTGTAGTAGTCATCTACAGCTCAATGCTTTAATAGCACAAACATATTTAAAATGTATTTTTGGCCTTATTTTGTACAGCATCTGGAGAGAAAAGGACTTCATGTTTTGATCAATTTAATCCAAGGGTAAAAATCGAGTTTCTCTCCCACCCACCCACTCCACAAGATTAGGGATAGTAGCACCACCAATCTTCAACCATAAACAAAAGAATTGTAGGGAGTTGTAGTGCCAAACTAAGAAAGGCTATAAACTTTGCTAATTTTGATTGTATTTGAATAAGCATCTCTCTCTCTCTCTCTCTTTCTCTCTCTCCCTCTCTCCCTCCCTCTTTTTCTTGCATTTTTTGTTAGGTCTGTGGTTGGACTCCACATGAGATGAAAAATAGAAGAAATTGTTTCCCATAATCATCTAAAATTATTTCAAATTTCTTTAGCACCAAATGGCCCAGTAAATCAGAAGTAGATTTGATGTGAGCAATGTTTTTGTTTATTTTGGGGGTATGTATAATGCTCTTTCTTCCCATTTTTCCTGACAAACATCACCTTGTTGGGGCCCACATCCCAGTTCTGACATTGTCGCCTCTGTCTTTCTTCCTCCCCATGTAGGATTCAGAAAGGGAAAGAATAACTAGAAATCTGAAATTTTTGGCTTCAGTGAATCTCTGAAATGAATTCAAGAGAAACATTGAAATAGCTCCTGGTCTGCCTGTAACTCTAAGCTTCCACTTGCTCACCCATGCATAGACTTCTTAGCAAAATCGAACTATATATATATCCCAACCATTTGCATGCTAATTCTCCTTTATTTATTTATTAAAATGTTATGCCATCCCTTTCCTTTATAAGGTGACTCTTATGAGAAATTCAAACCCTCTGGCAAAAGAATTCATCAGATTGTGGATTTCTGCATTCCTTCTTCCCACCTAGCTCCAATATAGTTTTGACCAGGGGTGAAATCGAGCAGGTTCTGACAGATTCTGGAGAACCGATAGTGGAAATTTTGAGCAGTTTGGAGAACCGGCAAATACCACCTCTAGCTGGCCCCAGAGTGGGATGGGAATGGGGATTTTGCAGTATCCCTCCCCTGGAGTGGGGTGGGAATGGGGATTTTGCAATATCCTTCCCCTGCCACACCCACCAAGCCATGCCCACAGAACTGATAGTAAAAAAATTTGGATTTCACCACTGGCTTTGACAGAGGAATAAACTAGAATTTATACTAGAATCTAGAATTTATACATTATTATTATTATTATTATTATTATTATTATTATTATTATTATTATTATTTATTGGATTTATATACCGCCCTTCTCCTTGCGGACTCAGGGCGGTGAACAGCCGGATAAAAATACAATATACAAAAGTTAAAAATCTTTAAAACCATATAAACTTTGGCTTTGACATTGATGTCAACTTTTGTGGCTGACATCAATGAAGCAATGGTGGGTTTTCAGGTTGAATGGTCATGGTCTAATTTTCTTTTCTGCTGACATTTTGCCAGCAGCCAATTGGATTATCTGCAGCAGCCACGTCAGAAAGAACACCTAGCAGTATCTTGATTCAAAACAATGGATCAGGAACCAGCTGTCTTGGAATTCTCCAAAATAAACCAATTTGAACTCCATCTAGGAACAACGAACCAATCAACAGCTTGGCTCATAGACAGACCAATCAAGAACTAATACTCTTGGAATTTCTTCAAAAGGGACCAACTGGGACCAATCAGGAATTAGCTTCTTTGGATTGCCATGACATTGACTGATTGGAGATGAGCTTAGTAGGTTCAAATACAAGAACCCAGGCAGCCTGCGGGCTTCCAGGAAACACATCACAAAGCAGTTCATTTGGCCTCTGAAGATGCCAGTTGCAGCTGCTGGCAAAACATTGGAACAAAAGACGATTAAGACCATGGCCATTCAGTCCCAAAACTCATCACTGCTTCAAACTAAAATGTAATTTTACTGTATCACATTCTTGGCTATGTGAATCATTTGCTTTAGTCAACTGCTTTAAAAAGCAGCAACAAATGTTAACTTGTTTTGCTGGGCTTGTCTAACAATGTACAGTATTTATTTATTTATTTATTTATTAAGTTTATATACCGCCCTACTCCCAGATGGGACTCAGGGCGGTGAACAGCCAGAATAAGATACAATAAACACAAAAGTTAAAAATCATTTAAAAATAAATTAAATAATTTGGCTCAACAGTTTAAAAATCCAATTTTAAAAATTTAAAATCCAATATAAAAGGAGGTTAAGCCAGACCAGCTTGTTCAAATAAACATGTTTTTAAGGCGCGGTGAAAAGTACACAGGTCCTGTAACCTCCTTACAGTACAGTAAGGATACAGTAAAATACAGTATAATTTAAACCATGATATCTGGTTCTGATATGGCAATAAAACTAGAAGAGGAAAGTATTTGAATTCAGCACTCACATAAAGATTCTTCCTGTTCATAGAAGCAGCATTAAATTATTCCTTACTGAAACTGTCCCAAGTTAAAACATTTTTGGACCACCAAGACCAGAATTTTCAATGCTGACTAGAAATTCTGAGAGTTGTGCTTTCCACATGTTTAGGGGGCATCCAGATGGAGAAGTCTGATGTACAATCATCTGTAAGCACTGTATGGAATTTCAGTTAGATAAGGGAATATTTATTATATTTCTAGATGAGAAAAGCAAAATGAAGACATGACACACTGAGACACACATTAAGCCAGTATGCAATTTGTTAGTTTTGTGCGAACCCAGACTCTGAGATCTATAAACTATAATTTATGAGTTAACACAGTGCATAAACCCATTGTGGACTTCAACAAAAGTTAGTAAGCACGCCACGACTTAAAATGACAAGTTGCTATCTCAACTACAACCAGAACAAAAATAACATTGTATCAAAAGTTTTTCATTAAAAATAGTGTCAAAATAGAAAAACAATAAATTTCAGCCGTATCTGCACAACTAGTTCCAGTGAAAAAGATGACAGCTATCAACAAAATATGACAAACTGCAATTAGTATGCAGAAGACAACAATAGAAAGACATTAAAAAACCCTGTCTTCTGCTCTGTAGGCCTGCCACAGTCAAATGAAATTTAAGCAAAATATGAAAATTAATAGAAACTGATTAGTACATTCCCTGTCATTCACAGGGCAGCTAATGCTACCAACTACAGTAGGACAGACCAACATGAAGACTTGAGCAATGATCTGTGCATATCAATGAGTCCTATAATTTTCATTGAAATTGAGTGCCTTCTTTCACTCTTTATAGATTCAAATCAACAGATCAATTGCATTTGCTTGAGCTTCACCTTGATAAATGCAGCTAATTTATCTATTACTAAAATATAAATAACTCTTGGAGTTTAATTGAGTACTTTCAAGGAAATTGAACCCCAAAATGCAGCCTTTAAATTTGAAGAATCCTACTAGTAAAGCAGGATTGATTTCTCTCCTTGAAATAATTTGTTTTTGTATTGGCAAAATAATTAGAAACCAATCTCTAGATGAGAAAGGGGGAAAAAAACCTAGTTAGTTGCGTAACTAGAATCCTGCAAACGATTGGTTTTCTGGATTTATGCTATCTCTTCCATCCCATATAATGGAAAGTGCACACAATGTATTCTAGTAAAGCATTTCACACCTCATTTTCCAATTCAGTAAAATATCATACAGCCAAATCTACTTAACAAAGCTTATGATTCTTTCAGGTTTCATATTGAGGCTGCCCAATGCCATTATAAGTTATTAATGAAAACCATCATGAATATTTATAGATTCCGGCCCCAAACAATGCAAAAAGCATACAAACCAATCCCCCACAGTGTCACATCTTGACCTCTATATCTCATTTTTTTCTCTTAACATATTCTCCAACCCCAACAAGTATTTTGGAAAGTATTTCAGGGCTAGCACGAAATTAATAGTTCAGCACCTATCTTTTCCAAGCCAAACTTTTCAGAAAGGTCACAGCAAAGCTTCCCTAGAAATATTGGCAGAATAGCCTGCAAAGCAGAAATCTTAAGTGAGCCTTTTTCTCTGGGCTGCCACGGGAAGCTGTTTTCAATTATTGCCTTTGTGATGTTCCCAGAGCTTTGAAAGAAACTCTGGATCAATGGAAAGAAAAGGAGGAAGGGAAAAAATATGGTAGCTACCATATCTCTGCTTCCCATGTCCTAACAATCTCAAATTAGTAATGGTGGCAAATATCTGTAGCTCGGGGTATAGGATGAGGGTGGAGGTTCATTCTTCAAGTTTGTGGGTTGGTTGAAGCTTCTTGGATGAGAAGTGAAACATCTTCAAAGAAAAATCAGAAAGTCCAGTTGCCTCTTGAAAAAACATATTTGGGACAACCATAATCTGGATGACTGAGAATCTCCACAGACATTTGGTTTCTGAATGTTTCATTACCAGGCTAGGTAAATCTTCAGCAGAGTTTAGGGGGTGTCAGTGTTCTTCTGTTTATAAGGATGCGGTCAGTGCAGCCCTTATAAACAGTGAAGCCCTTATAAACAGAGGAACACTGACAAAGATATCCCTTAAACTCCCCTGAAGTTGGCACCTAACATGGTGTAGAAAGTTAGCACCCACCCCTCTCGTAGAAGAATACAATATTTTAGGAAAATTAAAAAGGCAGAATATTATATTTCCCTGGATGATAAAAGGAGAAACATGTTTTTAAAGACAAAGAGCAGCTCCCTGCTCCCAGTAGATATTTGGTACACATTAAGACTGGGCAGCCTATCTACCAGACAATTAGAACTTCAGGTCCAGGGTGATGGGATTAAAACATGACCCTCAGGACATAATAGGATTAGCCCTCTACCCATCTAGCAGCAGGGCTCACTGCATTGCAAAATCACCTGGGGACATTACATCAGCCAGCAAGGTTCAGCCAACCTTAATTCAGACAACCTGAGCTGTGACCCTTGCATAGCCCCCTGGGAGTCTGACAGCCAATTGCCACAGGAAATTGTCCTTGCCACAGGAACAGGAAGCTCAAGTTCAAAGCCTAAGAGAGGGTATAAATAACCTCTCACTCTCCACTCCATGTGGTCAGCTACCCAGAATCACACATGCTTGGTGGTTCTGCTTCACCATTAAACCATCCTTCCAGTCAGCCTCCATGTTTCCAGTGTCTTTCTCCCCACTTGGAACTAAACCCAGATGGACATTTCTTCCAACAAAGGTAATGAAACATTTGGAAACAAGTGTGGAGAACGAACCTCCACCCTCAATCCCAAATTACCCAATTAGTGGAATTTGCCCTATGATTTCATAGAACCAGTACAGATTCTTTTCATTCCTAACATTTTCTACTTAGTGCTTTGTCTGAGGAAAGTTTGCCTTTTGAGAGTTTATCTTTAGATTCCCCACAATCTTTATCAATCTTGCTGCAAATTACAGATGTAAGCCAGCCCAACTGTGTGGCAATGGATCACTACACCATTGCATCAGGCAGCTCCAATCACACAAGCTGTGTTATAAATTTAATTTGATATTCTAGAAATGAGGCCAACTATGTTGACCCAAGACAATTCCCAACTGACTTCTGGTGCGTAGCATCTGTAGTGTTTACTCTCGTGCTGTGCCAGAAGTGATACACTGATAATCAGGTTTTGATGTGGCTTTAATTCTGGGCAAACAGTTCTGAGCACAAACGTTTTATACCCCAATGGCACAAGCTTTATTTATTCTCATGTGAGGTTATCTGTGAAGAATATTCAGAAACTGCAGCTCAAAATAGAAGGGTTTTTTCTCCCCTATAGGATTTATATTACCTTATTTATATATGCTTTTAATTCCAATTTGAAGGGTTGGTTCCTAATAATAAAACCCTAAATGCTTTAGAGTCAAGATAGACTCTATGTATCTCATGTGAACCTACCCCAAAGTGTCTACTTATCCTCCTTGAAAATCTACTTTCTGTTGTAGATTAACCTGATAGTAATGCAAGAGAAGGCTTTTTCTGTGTCTCTATCAAGTTAATGCAATTTCTTCCCGGCAGAAGCTAAACTAGCCCTTCTCCCAATAGATAATTTCACAAGTATAGTAAAATCATGTTTTAATTAGTTGGCTCTCTAAAATGTTAATTATACTGAAGTTTTATTGTTCCCAACTTCAGTCTTTAGTTTGAGAGAATTACCAAGCCTGCAGGGAAGTGTAAAGGAGAGGAAACATTCTGCACAGCTAGAAGTCAATTTATCCCAATGTTTCTCAACCTTAGCCACTTTAAGTGGTTTGGACTTCAACTCCCAGAATTCCCCAGCCAGCATGCTTAAAGTGGTTAAGGCTGAGAAGCACTGATTTATATCATTTGTACATATTGTTGTATTGAAACTATCTTTCATCAGACTATATGCCAGCCTGGAATTCAAAAGTTAAATATTTGAGGGGAAAAAAAGTTGGATCATTCTTCAGATTCCAAAGAATTTTGTGTGATGATCTCATCTAGCCCAGTTTAGGCAAGAGGCAAATGTTTTCCCACACCTGCTGAATATCACTTAAAAAACCCGAAGGTGGAACTGCAGACTGAACAAAAATATGAAGAGAGAAATGTGGTGTATCTCTACGCTAATGTCTAAGGTCACTCCCAATTATATTGTTTTAATCTACTCCAAAGTCTAAGCACAAGGTTACAGGTAGTCCTTGACTTATAACCATTCATTTAGTAACTGTTCAAAGTTGATCACTATTTGTGACCTTCCCAGTTGGCCTCTGATAAGCAAAGTCAAAGGGATTTGCTTAATGAATATGATGACTCATTTAATGACCGGATCACTTAGAGACAGGTGTTCCAGTCTCAGTTGTGATTGCCAAGAACTACCTGTGTTCCACATATCTCAGAGATCTATTGCAGTAATAGAGCCTGGATAGCTCAGCAGACTAATGCATTGTGCATTGTGATTAACTCCAGCTGTCAGCAATTACTGTAAGTTCAAATCTCATCAGGCTCAAGGTTGACTCAGCCTTCCATCCTTTCTAAGGTAGGTAAATTGAGGACCCAGTTTGTGGGGGCAATAAGCTGACTTTGTATAAAAATATACAAAAGTATGAAGGCTATTACTTAACGCATTGTAAGCCGCCCTGAGTCTCTGGAGAAGGGCGGCATATAAATCAAATTTATATATATACAAATATATATATATATGTGTGTGTGTGTGTGTGTGTGTGTGTGTGTGTGTGTGTATCTGTGTGTGTGTGTGTGCATGCGTGTGTGTGTGTGTAGGTCTTTGGTTATTCGGGTCTTCTCCCACGTAGAATTGGAAGTATCTTGGCGACGTTTCGACGAAGTCTCATTCGTCATCTTCAGGCTGGTGGTTCTCGGCTTCGTGCTTCCAGGAGCTGAGAACACCAGCCTGAAGATGACGAATGAGACTTCGTCGAAACGTCGCCAAGATACTTCCAATTCTACGCGGGAGAAGACCCAAATAACCAAAGACCTACATACAAACACCCGCGAAAACCTCAGAAAACAAATTTTGTGTGTGTGTGTGTGTGTGTGTGTGTGTGTGTGTGTATTCACATCCCACTTCAAAAGCCTTTAGGGTATGCTTTCTATCGTAGTACATCGAGAAGTGGCTGGTTCACCTAACTACAGTTTGAATTTTGATATAATTAAAAAGTGTTTGGGAGATGAAAAGGGAGAACCTGATAGATTTAAGGTTCTTTCTTTTTGCCAACTATGTTGCCAGCGTGATGAAATATTTAGTGGCTTCATATTCCCCAGCCATATTTTTGACAATACGCTTCATGTTCTCCTTTCAAACAATAGGAGTGACACGGCAGTCGGTTTTCCGGGAATAAAAGGTACATTTTTCATGGTAAAGAAAATTTCATTTTTTTTATTACCCCACCATTGGTTAAGTCAAGCTCTGATAATTAGGATATTGGATATTTATGAGGAGCCATTCTCTCTTTATTATTGCTTTAGGTGCCTGTTGACAGATGTAGCCGCACAATTTATACTGATGCGTGAATTTGCCAGTATTTCAGTAATAATGTCCAAGTCTATTAGAAAAACAGGCCGTTTCTCACTTGGAATATATATTTCCAATTAACGCTGGTCTTGCAGCAATTCCCATTTTCATACACTTTCTAACGTGCAAACAAATACACAGACTATGAAAACTGACAAAAGTATATAATTACCTCTCATATAGATATTATAAGTAAATTTAAAAAAATATTGCCCAATAAAAAAAAACCCTCTTGGGAAGAATTTATAATAAAAGTTAAAATCACAAACTTTACAAATCAGATAAAACACACAGGATTGCATGCAATACAGATGGCAATGAAAGCTTACAGAGAAGCCCTAATTATTTGACACAGTAAAGATTTAAGTGCTGTTTGTTTTGTAATACTATTCAGAACCTGCTTTTTGGTCAAAGGCATCTGCTTGCATGCTAGTAGGTGATTAACTGCTTTATCCTTTATTGCATTTATATTGTGGGTTCTGTTTTATGCCAGTAAGCTTCTGAGCTGGCTTTTTACTTTGGTTCCTTTACTTGGTTCCCAAGTACCTGCAGAACTGTATTATCCAGGTAGAGCCATCCCATCAGGTTTGTTCCTCTTAACTAGGGATGTAATCTCTCTTTAGTGAATTGGATATTAGATTGGTCAGAATGGTGATTTTTGGTTAGGTTAGCCCACCGTCTGGAAGAGCCTTTGCCGATTTCCAAGCTAGACTGACATAGACTCTAATGTTATTCCACATTATGGTGAAAACCAAACTATTCCTTAGGATATGGGGAGTTTCAGCCACCTGTAAAGGTAAAGGTTCCCCTTGCACATATGTGTTTGCTGTTCCCGACTCTAGGGGGTGATGCTCATCTCCGTTTCAAAGTCGAAGAGCCAGCGCTGTCCGAAGACGTCTCCGTGATCATGTTGCTGGCATGACTAAATGCCAAAAGCACACGGAACGCTGTTACCTTCCCACCAAAGGTGATCCCTATTTTTCTACTTGCATTTTTAATGTGCTTTCGAACTGCTAGGTTGGCAGAAGCTGGGACAAGTAACGGGAGTTCACTGCATTACATGGCACTAGGGATTCGAACTGCTGAACTGCAAACCTTTCAATCGACAAGCTCAGCGTCTTAGCCATTGAGCCACCGCATCCCTTATTAGAAATTTAGAAACCTGATAGCAGAAAAAGACCTAGTGATCCATTGATTCTGTTCTTTGAAGGATTTTTTATTGTTCTATTTTTGTTTTGTTATTTATTAATTAATTTTAGTTTAGCTTTTTATTTTTATTGGATGATGGGCATGTGTTTATCCCAAGCATGTTTAAGCTCAGTTACAGATGACTGTCCCACTACCTTCATTTGAAGTTGGTTCCAAGCTGGGTTATTGAATAACTGAAGTAATTGCTGAATTACTTTATTTTATGGACAGTCAAATTCTTATTTATTTTGATTTTACTGCACATCAGTTTGTTCTTTTCCTCAAAACAGCTTTGAGTCACATAGTTTGATGGGATACATATTTAATTAGTTGATTACTTAAGCAGCCGTCCAAAACTTACTAGAAGGAGATATAATGTGAGCAAAGAAGAGTTTTCAGGAGATTAGCTCCACACTTAGTTAATTTAGTTTTTCAAATTATATGGAAGTAGAAGGCAACTTGGTAAGATGTCATTTATTTCTGAATGTTAGCAGGAATGCTCTATCTTTTTGAACTAGTGAGCACATGTAGAATTTTGATATCATATTATTTTTACAGCAACACCCATTTATCCTTAAAATAGGTGGGCATACTTTTAGATGTAGCATTCATCAGTGTATGTGTTGAGAAGAACCATTCTATGAGGATCTTAATATATATATTGGAATATAGGAATATTAAAACTGTCTTTGGATAAAACACACAGAATTATGGCATATAGATATGTCTGTTGCTATGCAAGGTGGTTGTTGAGTGAGTTACACCCAATTTTACAACTTTTTTTAAAAACCATGGTTTAACAGTAATGAATCACTGCATGTGGTTGGGATCCTGCCACCATCATAAATACACAATGGTTGCTAAATGAGTAAATTTTGATCCTGTGATCCAGAAGTGGGATTCAACATTTTTTACTGCCGGTTCTGTGGGCGTGGCTTGGTGGGCATGATAGGGGAAGGATACTCTAAAATCTCCATTCCCTCCCCCTCTCCCCCATTAACCTGCTTTCCAGCTCCCTCCTGTGCAGGGCAACAAAAGAAGACTGAGCCAATCAGCTGGGACTCAAGAGGCAGCAAATAGATCGGGGTGTGTGTGTGTGTGTGTGTGTGTGTGTGTGTGTGTGTGTGTGTGTGTGCAGCCAGAGGTGGTATTTGCCGGTTCTCCGAACTACTCAAAATTTCCTCTACTGGTTCTCCAGAACCGGTCAGAACCAGCTGAATACTACCTCTGCTATGATCATAGGGCTGCTACTACACTCATAAGCACAAGGACTGCTTGTAAGAGACTTTTTTCCAATGCCATTGTATGTCAGAACTAAATGAATGAATGGTTATAAATCAAGGACTATCTGTAGCTTATTCTAAGCTTAGTTATTTCCAGTCTCCTTATTCTCCATTTACAACACCAAAACATCAAAGCTATCCACATTTTCAAAGGCATTCTTGACCCTGAAGGAAATTCAGTTGAATCATGTCATCTGTGAAAGTTTTCGGATGGTCAGAAGTAAATTATCTAATATAAGAGAAATTGAATAAATAAATAAGATCATGCCTGTTAGACATCCAGAGCTATTAAGGGAGCAACCAGCACATATACAGTATATTGTATTCAAATATAACACAATTTCTTTCTATCATTCTCATTAGATGCAAAATAGTGATTCAAACATAGATACTCCTTAAACTTTATTTTATAAAAATAATGTTGCAAAAGCAGTATCTAAGATTTTCTTGTTCAGGAAAAAAAACACCCTTTCTTTTTACTTAGGATTGAATGTTTTCCTTTTAAGTTAGACTTTCTTCTTTAGTTCTGAATAGCTTTTCTGGAGGCTCTGGAGCTTCTTGGAGATTTGGAAGATGCTGGGTTGTCCTTTTCTATTTCTGCCTTTTAAAAGGTGCAAGGGAAATATTTCAAAATTTATTGCAGCGTAAGCCTTTCAACTATCTGGGTGAAACAGGATTAATGTCCCCTAAAAGGCCTACCATTCCTGTTACATTTGTTCCTTTGTAATGGGGTGGGGGGTGGGGAGGAACCAGCTGTAGGCATTTGATGCTTTTCCACGAGAGTCAGGCATTTTACTAAATCAAATGATAAATCGATTGAAATTAAATCTTGACTTTCCAATTTGATTCAAATTTTGTCACCTTTGAATCTCCATGGTATGCCCTTAATATAAATCTACTCCACCAATTTCTTGCGGGGGGTGGGGGGTGAAAACGACCAAAATAATATATCTGGAGGATGTTTAATATAAATATTAAGCATAATTAGTTGTTATGTGCAAGTTATTTTGAAAACTTGAAGGAAGTCTTTGTGATCTAAAATTAGGCATTCCCCCACCCCCACCCAAAAAGAGGCAATTAAGCATTCCAGTTGATGGTATCTTGTTTTTTTGCTTTTTTTTTTTTTAAAAAAGCATCATCCATTCCCAGTTAATCTATGCCCGTTCTACAAGTAAATGGTTCAATACTTCCTCTAATGATCTGTACATTTTAGGATTTACTCATGGCTGAATAAGCTCCAGAGTTTACGTGCGCAGAGCCATAAAACTAAGCAATATATAATTGCAGCCAAACTATCGTGCTTGGACTGCAGACTTTTTAAAACAGAGACAAATAAAAAAGCTTAATGTCTTCAAATTACAGCACGCTTGAAGCGCCCAAGCTGTCTTGAAGCTTTACAAGAGAGAAAGAAAAACTCAGCGTGCTCCGAGCTTTGGAATTCACCGCTAAAAGTGTCTGTTACTCTCATTGCCAACAGGGCCATGACTTTTCATAGGATACTTATTGGCGCCTAGAAGGGAGAAATGAGCCTTATAATCCTAATGGCGGAAAGCCCATTCCTCTGTGCAACATAATAATAAATTTGGCTAGTGTTGGTCCTCCTATGACATTAGGGGTGGGGAAGGGAATCTGTGCAGGCTATGAGAAACAGGTATGGCTTCTACTTCATCAAAATCTGTTCTGGATCAAGGCAATACTAAGCTGCCCTGGAGGTAGCTTAATGCCTTGTGTATTCAGTAATCATACAGTCAAAATATGGCAAGATGGCATAGAGGGCTGTGCATCTGTTACAAATGTTTGTAGAACGGTTGCCCAGTGTTCTGTATTACCCAGTCGCTAACTTAACATGCTTAGCAATAGTAAGTACGTTCCATTAAAATGAAACCCATCTGGCATTGTATTCAAGGTTTTATTTAGATGGAGACAATCTAAAGAGAGTACCTTTAGCAATTCACAAACAAAGTCAATCATGTTGCACAGTTGCCCTTCATAATGGATACTGAACGAGTCTTGTGATCTTCTCAGATTTATACACCCTAAGCCTTCTATAAAAATCACTCTCTACTCCTATGGTGACAAATTACAATTAATTACTACCTAAGTATTATGTTTTAATGCTCCCATCAGATAGATCACTTACGACACAGCAGAAGATTTAATGTGTACATAACTGCAGTTAATTAAAGAAGATAGCCTTAAGTTTAGAATTGCTTAAGAAGTATTATCTAGAATTAGTAGAGGAGGCAGTCTCTTTTTCCAGACTAAATAAACGTCTATCATCTTATCTTGTAGGAAATGTTACAACAGCAATAAATATTGGCATTCCAGAAAAGTTTCATAAAGTTCCTGGAAACTGATGCAAGGAAGTCAAAAACTATTCATCTTGGAAAAAATGGCTTAAAAGAGTGATTAAATAGAATTATCTCGGAACAGCATTTTATCCAGACGGTTGTTGTTTCTTCTTGTGATGGTATGGTTAACCTTACAAATTAGACCAAGTCAGGAAACTCATTTCACTGAAAGACTAGCACAGTAGTTTATTCAAATAAACTATAGCAACAGAGTCTTGAAAATCCATCTTTGTTTTTTCTTCCATCTGCATCTCTTTCTAAATCTTTCCCACTTCCCCAATCTTAATGCATGTTTAACACACCTATTATTGTTTAGTGGCTTCTGAATGGCTTCTCCAGGGTCATCTCTATGGCTCCTGACAGGTATCCAAATGTTAGAAAAGCCATATACAACCCTCACAGTGTTTGTTTACTTTAGATAACTGGACATTTTCAAAACACTAGAAATCATACCAGGACCTTAACACTCAAAATACAATTTTCAGCATGGTTGAGATTTACTCCCACATTAGTATATGAATATGCTGCACAACTCTTGGTTCAATTGTGGGAAAACAATACACCAGCTCCATTCATTCCAGAAGGATCCCTTCCAATGTTAATTACCATTTTAGGTTTACAGTTGGTCAGCGCAGCTTTGATGCTCTTAATATCCATAGGGATCTGCAGCTAGACAGAACAATGAGGACTTCATAACAAAATGATGCAAATCCTACCATAATATATGTCCTGCTCCATAATATATGTCCTGCCAATAAAGGACAATATCTGTAGCTCACGGTTGAAATGATGGGTCCTTGGTGGTCTCTGTGCTTGGTTGTCTTTTTGCAGATGTTTCATTAATCAACTTAGGTAACGCAATAGCACTGATGGCGTTACCTAGTAATGAAATGTTACAAGAAAGCAACCACACCCAGACACTACCAAGGATCCCTAATATATGTGTATCCTCATGTCTAATACTTGCATTGTGACATTGTGATGCAAGTTCATTGTATGCCCTCCCTCCACTAATGCCTATCTTAATATCACCCTAACTTCTATTTTTCTTTGAGGACCTTTTGCTTTCCGAGCTTGGTTGTTTTCTAGCAGACATTTCTTTCCTCAGCTAGATAAATGGGAACACTTCCACCAACACTGACAGGGCAAGTCACTTGTATATAAACAAAGAGCAAAGGCTGTTTCTCTCTAGCACTGATGATGTTATCTAATTGAGTAGTGAAACATCTGCAAGAAAACAGCCAAGCTCAGAGTCACCAAGGACTCCAAATTCAATCCCAGTCTACAAATATTCTATTGCTACATGTCTTGATAATCCCTTTTACTTACATTTTACATATTCATAGTGCTACTGTGTTTCCCCAAAAACAAGACCAGTCTTATATTAATTTTTACTCCAAAAAAATGCATTAGGTCTTATTTTCTGGTAATGGTCTTATTTTTGGAGAAATATGGTATTAAATGCATCAGACTGGCTGATGATCTTAAGTGGGACTTATTTTTTGGGTAGGGCTTATATTAAGAGTATCCTGAAAAATCATGCTAGGGCTTATTTTTTGGTTGGGTCATATTTTGGGGGAAACTAACCATGTCTGTGTTGGCACTTGTAATACTGCAAACCGTATCATGAACATTCAATTGAGTTAAATTCAAAAAGATTGCTTGACTTATTTTTAATTTATGTTTTCCTACCGAGTGAAATCCTTTGTTTGTTTTTGGTTTTGGTTTCCCTTCTGAACAAAAGATTGGCTTTGAAATCTTTGTACTTCACAAGTGTTCCCAGTGCTGAGAAGGAAAGGTCTAAGGAAAACTGCTAACCTGACAGCTCTTCACAGTAGATCAGGTTAAGAAACCAACACTGCAGGGATACCAAGAATGTTATTTGTCCCATGATTGACCTGCATTTTTTCAACTAACACCTGGGAGAGAAGCTGATTTGACAAGCTAGTGCTTCCTATTTATTTTTGCAAGCTGTGAGATGAAACAGACTCTCAGGTCTAACCCCAAGCAGAGAAATATTTCCCTCTTAAGTGTCTAGACACTTAATCCTTGTTAATATCTAACCTTCCTTTGCTGGTGGCTAAACTGAGCAACTCTGGGCCTGGAGAGAGAAAAAGAAGTTGCAGGGCTCTAAAACTTGCCCAATGAAAACAGTCGTTTTACAAGCAGAACTCCAAAGACTGTCCTCACCACTCAGTCTCACAGTAACAGATGGAAGAAGGATCCCTGGTGCTATAATTAATTAATGGAGACAATTTAAATAATCATTTTCTTGCTTCAGTATGAAATTCTGAAATTCTTGCTTCAGAATCAAATTCTTAATTAGCTGGCAGAACAAGAATTTCAGAAACATTTCATTGTGATAGTAGCAAATATCTGTAGCTCGGATGTAGAGGTTCGTTCTTGTAGGTTGGTTTCTGAACATTTCTTTACCAGGCTAGGTAACATCTTCAGCAGAATTTAGGGGATATGAGTGTCGGTGTTCTTCTGTTTATAAGGGCTTGGTGTAGTCAGTAGCTCTTGTGATGGGAGGGTCATGTCAGGTGAGGGTCTTGTGATGGTCAGGATGAGTCACCCACACCTGACTCATCACAAGACCCTCACCTGGTGTGTTGCTCCCATCACAAGACCTGTTGACCACATGAAGCCATTATAAGCAGATGAACATGAAGACTGACATCTCCTAAATTCCGCTAAAGATGTTCAGATGTTTCAGATGCTAAAGATGTTCAGATGTTTCCTAAAGAGGAAACATTCAGAAGGAAACATTCAGAAACCAATCCACAAGCTCAGAGAACGAACCTCCATCTATACTATTTCATTGATTTGGAAAGCCATTGAAAATCAGTCTAAAATCTTTCCTGACTTCGTTAAGAATAACAAGATCAAGATAGGGCTGTTTTCAGTCTTTTCCTCATGCTTTCTTCTTTTTCAGGACACAGCCAACCACATTCCCTGCTGAAGCAATGGTTAGAATGTAGTATTGCAGATTAACTCTGCCTGCAGTCAGATGTTCGATACTGACAGGGTTCCAAGTTGAACTCAGCTTTCTATCCTTCTGAGGTTGGTAAAATGAGAACCTAGATATGCAAATAACGTCGACACTGTAAACCAGAGAGTGCTGTAAAACACTATGGGGTGATATATAAGTTTGAATGCTATTACTATTGCTGTTTCCTGTCTCAATGAGCCACTAAAAATGAACCCAGAATTGAGCATCTCAAAGATGGCATTATAAAAGCACACACGCTATATTTCTCAATCACCTTCCCGAGGGGCCAAAATGCTATCCTATGATTAAATCTGAGGCAATCCCCCATCCAACAAATATAATATTTACCAGAAAGGAAGATATTTTTTTCCTTCCAAATAATTCCCCTGGCCTCAGGAAAGGGGCTGTTCTACAGTCTTACTGATAAGAAGAGAAAAGGCTGCTTGACAGCAAAGCAGAGAGCAAGACTGCAGAAATTCCTGCAGCTCCCATACATAGATGCCTTTGAAGATGAGGATGAAAATCAACAGGCTCTTGGAAAAAGCTCTCTTAATTTGGCTGCTTTGTGATCTCTCTCTCTCTCTCTCCCTCCCTCCCTCCATTCCCTGCCTAGCCCTTTCTTTCCTTTCTTCATATCCACCCAATTTTGCTCCTTCTTTTCTTCCTTCATCCTTCCCACTGCAGTTACCTCCGTATCATATCAATTCTGGTTTCCTCTCCCCGTCTGACACTGGTATGTTGGTATATTTCCCTTATATGTTGGTATATTCACTTCTGAAGTGAAGTGAGTCATTTCAGTTCAGAAATGCTTCAGAAGCATTGCTTCGGACCTAGCACAAGCACAGTACAGCTCCTGCCTGCTATTTTTTTTTTTTAAAAAGCAAACATATATATTTTTGTGCCCCTGTGTGAACCTGTGCTTTAGTGAATCAGATTATCAAAGTAGTGGAGTTTTTTTTCCACCCATGCAACTCTTAAAGCAGCACCAAAACCTTCAAAGAGAAGAAGGTAGCTGGATAAAAAGAGACTCAAGTGCTTTCATCAATGGCAGACTGGAACTATGCTTACCTGAAAGTCCAAATCACCTCTTCTTAGTCATCTTCAGAGCAGGCACAGATCTACAGTATATTCAGGTGTTTGTGATCTATGCATACATGGTGAGTATATGCAATAGATGGAAACATGTAATTAGACACCCATTTTATAAATAGGGTACTTTGTTTTACAGTTTGCATGTCATTAATTAAATATCCAGAAAGCATATTATACAGCTTTCTTTGTTCCATTTTTTGGCCATAACCTTCTTTATGTTGTTGTGAGTATGGCTTCGGGCTCATAGATATTGTAGTGGTTATAGGGAAAGGCCTTGAAGGATAGGAGAAAGTACCACTACCAAGACAATGGGTCAGATAAGAGGGGCCTGCGCACAGGCCACAAAACTAGGCGGAGCAAATGTTTGTTGTGGCCACTAGATTTGGACAATGAGGAGGTTGGAGAGGGACTTGGGCCGAGTTCTGGAGTCTGGGGAAGGCTCTGATGGATGCTTTGTGTCAGACGCAGAGACAGAGCTAGGGCTGTCTGACATTTCCCAGCCACTGGAGAGGCAGCTGTCTTTGGAGGCTGAGATAAGTGAGGAGGAAGAGCAGCTGGGGCTTGTTCCAGATGCACATATGCGCAGAGTTGTTAGGAGAGGTGAACAATGAAGGACAAGGAGTCGACTTGGGAAGCAAAGCACACATCGACGAAGAATGGCCCTTCCCTGGCTGGGGAATAAATAGAAGGAAAAGAAGAGTGGTTGTTGTAGGTGACAACAGTTCGTATTTCTGAAGATTTTGCTCATTGTGTTTCATGTCAGAAAAACTGCTTGCCAGAACTTAATTTGCAGCCTTTCGTCTGGGAGCTCACACCTTGCAATTATCACAAGGAACTGATAAATCTGTTGCTGCCGTTAACTCCTTGAAGGACTCTTGCCTGAACTTTTCAGTGGGTGAATGCAATTAATTCACAAGAGGAAAATAAAGAGGTTTTTTTTCGTGACAAGGAGTCTGTTTCTTCCTTCTGCTAAGGCTGGGTCAGAACAATGTCTCAGACGAACTCCTTCCTAGTTCACATGAAGATAAAAGGAGTGAAGAAGCACATTCGGACTTGCAAGATTCTGTGATTAGAGTTGCTACAATAAAAGTAGTCTTGACTTTTATGGCTTTAATTTCTCAGTCTGGTCTACCTTATTGGGATGGCATATATATACACCTACAGGCATATAGACAAGAATATCCCATGCACACATATATGGTGGGGAGGGGATTACCATAATTGGATTCAAATGGGATTGGCTGATAAGCATGCTCAGCATTGCGCAGGGGTTATTTTTTTCTGTCTTCCTTTGATGGATGAGGGATCATCTTAAATTCAGACCCCTCTTCCTTGGGGATATGGTATCACTGGAATATGAACAATAATATAATGTCTCAGAGTTTTCTAAAGCTGGAGAGGCAGCATGGATGTTGGATTCTAAACCTCATGAGCTCCATCAGTGTCTCTTTTGTTTTCTGCAATTTGCCTTTTCAAGACTTTAAGACAAATTATGCCTGCTTTCTCTGACTTGGTAGTCTCTAGTTATCTGGATTAATAATAAAAAGAGGGGTGGGGGTGGGGAATCTGGCAAGGAACATATTTATTAAAGTATCATGTAAAATTGGTGTTATGTTAGAAAGAAGGTTGGAAACTTGTGCACCTTAGTAACAGAATGTACTGAGTGTGTTCACTGGGAGAAAACAGACCCAAAATGGAAACAGATATTCAATCAACGTTTTAAAAATGCAAATGAATATGGAATGGAAGTAATTGGAAATTTAATTAAAATAGGAAAATTGGGGGGGGGGAGAAAATTAAGCTGCAGAGTTTCATCCATTCTTATTAGAAATGTTTCGTTCCTTCGTTCTTTGGGGAAACGATGAGTGGCATCATTTTCTGCTAAAGTCCCACTTTAATAAATTGTAAACCTTCCAGATTATACCAGCCAAGTTGTTGGCAAAGTGGCACATATTATCTCTGGAGGTAATGCCCATTTATTCAGAACTTTTAGGCAAATGTTTCTGAAGACATTGGGAAAAAAATTGCCCAATAATATTTCATAAGGATTCCTGCTATGGGTTTATTGTTCACATTTCCTACAGCATATAAATGGATGCAACATAGGAAATTGATTCAGTTCTTTACTGCTAGCTATCAAATTTGTTACTGCGAAACATTATAAAACTAAAATATACCTTTCACTGGATCAGTGTTATTTAAAAGTATGGAAAATTTCTCTGACTGAAAAATTAATATAACAAAAAGATTTGAAAACCGCTAGTGGAGAATAAATTTATTTAGGTCTGGTTACTTTTATTTTGCCATATTAACTAGTTTTTTCTCCTAAAAGATTACCTTTTCTTTATAAATATTTTTGTATGGAAATATTAAAATATATTTAAAAGTTTGTTTTTCCTTATAAGATCATACATGGATAAGTGCATATGTGTAGAAATACTCTGTTTCCCCTAAAATAACACATCCCCTGATAATAAGCCCAATTCAGCTTTTGAGCACATGCACTAAAATAAGCTCCCTCTGAAAATAAGCCATCCCCAAAAATATTTAAACGCATGAGCAGCTGGTCCCCATCATTTCCTCTGGTTTCCTCCATGCGCCCCAAAATAATAAGACCTCCCTGTAAATAAGGCCAAGCGCTTATTTCAGGGTTCAAAAAATATAAGACAGGGTCTTATTTTCAGGGAAACACGGTAGTCGTGTACAATTATTTTTTATTTTATTTTGTTTTTGTCTCTGACTTATTTATTTACTTTTTTGTTTTTAGTATTGATCAACAGCCAATAAATTGACAGGTAAAAAGATATGGATTTATTCCCAATAGTTCACCAGGACAAAACAAGAGCCAATGTGTAGACACTTTATATAGAGACATCCAAGCTTGAATTAAGGAGCAATTTCCTGACCATGAGAACTACAGTCTGTTTCCTGGAGTCAGCAATGCTCTGACTCCAGGATTTCAAACAAAGCTTGGATAGCCATTGGTCTGGGATGGTCCAAGGAAGCCTGTACTTGGCAGCAGATTGGACCAGAAGACCCAAAAGTCCCTCCCAACCCAATGATTTTACAATTCTAAGGCAGGAGCTTCATTACTTCATATTCTTTAGTTCATGGATAGATGAAGACCCTCAATTTTTAATTAATAGAGAAGATAAAAATCATATTAACCATTTAATAGTAAAAAAAGAAATTGTGTTTTTATGAAGCTCTTAATAAAAATGAGCAACTAGCTTTTTTTTTTTTTTTACACATAATGCAAAAGCAAGAATCATTGAGAAGATCCAGATACTTGGGAAATTCAAAGTCTGTCACGAAAATAGAACGAAGACCACGTGGCTAGAGTCTATCACAGATACATGAGCATATAAGAATTCAGACAACCTCTTATAGACAGAGGTGGTATTCAGCAGGTTCTGACCAATTCTGGAGAATCGGTAGTGGAAATTTTGAGTAGTTCAGAGAACCAGTAAATACCACCTCTGATTGGTCCCGCTCCCATCTATTTTCTGCTTCCTGAGTCCCAGCTAATCGGGAGGAAATGGGGATTTTGCAGTAACCTTCCCCTGGAATGGGGAGGGAATGGAGATTTTACCGTATCCTTCCCCTGCCACGCCCACCAAGCCACGCTCACAGAACCGGTAGTAAAAAAATTTGAAACCCACCACTGGTTACAGACAATCATGGCCAAATAAATTCATTGGGCCAGAAGTAACAGAATGACTGAACAATGAACAAAGCATGTTTATAAGCAGTGATAGTGTCATTAGTTACATCCTTAACACAGAAGAGAATTAGCGTTCTAATTCTTTATTTCCCTGTTCATAACAAATTGTTTTAAGATGTATTAGTGTTCCATTCTGCTCTGTTGCACTCTATTATGTCCAAATGAATGGACACCCAAATTATCAACAAAAAATTTTTTCTCACCACACAAATTTCTTAGTGACGGTCTTTTCGTTCTGAACAGAGTTCTTTCAAGCAACACTAACTGTGATGATGAGAAGCAACATTTCCATTTGAGTCTCACAATGCCATTTCATAATTAACTTTTATAAGCATGCATTCCCCACTGTTAATTTCTCTATTATCTTACTTTCCTAAGAACACATAAGAAAAAATGAAAACACTTCAATTGACAAATATCAAAGCAAAAATTAATCCATGTTGCTACATCTTATGACCAACCTACAGAATATAGGTACTATATCAGTTATTTATTTATTTATTTTATTTTTATTTATTTGGTTTGTCAAACAAGTATAAGTATAAACATGGACATGAGCACATAAAATGAGTGCAAATAAATGGGGACAGTAGGACAGGGACCAGTGGTTGGTTTCAAAAATTTTTACTACTGGTTCTGTGGGTATGGCTTGGTGGGCATGGCATGGCTTGGTGGACATGGCTGGGGAAGGATACTGCAAAATCCCCATTTCCTCCCGATCAGCTGGGACTTGGAAGGCAGAGAATAGATGAGGGTGGGGCAAGTCAGAATTTTTACACCAGTTCTCCAGAACTGGTTAGAACCTGCTGAAACCCATCTCTGACAGAGATATTAGGCACGCTGGTGCGCTTATGCACGCTGTCTTACAGACCTCTTAGGAATGATGTGAGGTCCATGGTAGTCAGTTTAAGGTTGAAGCTATGGGGGTTTGAGGAAGTAACAATGGAGTCAGGTAGAGCATTCCAGGCATTGACCACTCTATTGCTGAAGTCGTATTTCCTGCAATTGCGTTTCGAACGGTTTATCTTGAGTTTGTATCTATTGTTTCCCGTGTATTATTGCGGTTGAAGCTGAAGTAGTCGTTGACAGGTAAGATGTTGTAGCAGACAATATACTTAGGTCAGACTGTAGGTGGCATAGTTCAAGGTTTTTCAAGCCCAAAATTTCAAGCCTGGTGGCATAAGGTATTCTATTGTGACCAGAGGAGTGAGGTACACTTCTCGTGAAATACCTCTGGACCCGCTCAATTGTATTAATGTCCGATATGCAGTGTGGATTCCAGGCAGACGAGCTGTATTCAAGGATTGGTTTGGCAAAAGTTATGTATGCCCTAGTTAGCAATACAGTGTTATCAGAAAAGAAGCTTCGCAAAATCAGGCTAAGAACTCTTAATGCCTTTTTGGCAATGCTGTTACAGTGAGCTCTGGGGCTTAGATCATTTGAGATGAGTACTCCTAGGTCCTTGACAGAGTGAGACCACAATTGGTAGCCATGACTCCATTTTTAAGTGCTGTGGTCACTAAACATAAAATCGTGTGGTTGCAACAGGCTTATTACCTCATTTCTCTTCAGTCATTAAGCAACACACCACAGCAATTAAGCAAGACATCACATAATTGTGATTTGTCATTTTCCTACTGAATTCTTTATTAACTCTGCCTGTCAGAAGCTATGAAGCATACAAAGGACAAACCCATGACTGTGGGACACTGTGATGTTTGTAGATGTGAGAATTGGCCCCCAAACTGGTTTTTTAAATACTGTCATAACTTCAACCATCTTTAAATGAGGCAGTCGGTAAGCGAGGACTATCTGTAGATTTTTTCTTCATGCTGCAGTAAATGCTATTCTAAACATTACAAAATCATACAGACAGTAGTCTTTCATGGTTGACATTCTCTTGATTTAAATTACTTGAATATTTGCACCCCTCCTTCATAATTCTGGACAAATAATCTGTATCATCATGAGACAAATTGGTGAAACTGAATGTTGCATAGTATACAGAATTTAAGAACATGGAAGGAACACTGGGTTTAAACACTGGATCAAAGCCTTGGCACTTTGCCAAAGGCCAAATTGTAGAACAGACCCAGATGCACTTAGCATCCTGGCCACAAAATAACAGATACTTCCCTAGAATGATTTTAAAAAGCAACAAGAATATATGAACATTTAGGGATTGATAAATGCAGATAATTAGTTTTATTATTCTGATATTTAGAAAAATTTTAATGTCAAAAGGGTAGATTAGATGATAGAAGTATTTGATATGTTACCTGATGTGGATTTCATCTTTTCATTTATTTTTGTTTGATATTGGTAGACGAATAAGAATAATATTTTTTGTAAGGGAAGCCAAGGGTGGGAAGGGAGGGGAGGGGGAATAGGGGGGTGGGGGGGGGATGATAAAATTTGTATTTGTAAAACTTTTTCAATAAAAAAAAAGAATATATGAACATTTGCATTTTGAATATCGAGAGAGGTCATCAATTATTATCAATATGGCAGTCAACAATTGATTTGGGGGCATTATATAGTATATGACCTTTGTGGCCAAGTTCTGTTTCTTGGCCTCCTCTGAAGAAATGAGCAGCATAACTAGTGAAACATCAGCACATGTTCACACCACATTACCCCCATTTCAACAATTATAAAATAACCTTCATCAAAGTAACATCATGTGATATTTATTTGTCTAGTTAATTGTTTTTTTTATATTGCCAACTACTGAAATCTTGGCAGATACTTCCACTGGATATTTCTGTGAGTCTCACACATAGTATGTGCCAAACAGAGCTGTAAATTGAAGAAAAACTAAAGTTGAAATGACTAATTAAGAGATGTCTGAAGCTTAACAGGAAAACAAGAAATCTATCAAACAAAACTAAAGATGAGATATTATTAGTTATCAGTCACCTCTAAGCAAAAGTAATCAAGAGCTAAACTGCAACAAAAATTATTGAGGGGGAAAACACACCACATTTAGTGCTCTGATAAATCTACCTTCTGCTACAGAATAGTAAGTAGAAGATGTTTGTATTTCAAAAGCAATTTTTAAAAAAATAAAATTAAATGCTATTGTGAAAACTGATTAGAAAAATACTTAGAACTGCCATTATACTTCTAAAGCTCCAAATAATATTCAAATTCCTTTTGTCTCTGAATAACAAACACATGTTAAACATGCTATAGAATGTATACACCTAGCATTTCTTTAATATATAACCCTGTTGAGTAATTTTATTTCAGTTGAACTCATCTTTATTCTTACACAAATCAAGTTGTCCCCATGCCTCTCTATGATATACAAAGAAGCATAAACAAGAATTGTGCCTCTACACTCTGTATCAGTGATGGCAAACCTTTTCGGCACCAAGTGCCAAAAAGGGAGCGTACGTGTGCACATGGGGCACCAAGTGCCGAAAAGGGAGCACTTCATGCACGCTCATCAGGGCTGCAACCAGGAAGAGGAGCTTTGCAGGGGGCATGCATGCACCAGATAAGGTACTTCCAGTTTCTGGCACACACATGCACACCAGCCAGCAAGTCTTCCGGTTATTGCCGCACATGCGCAAGCACCTAACAGTTGGCCGGTGCATATGCTCATGCCAGAAAATGGAAGACCAGCTCTTCCAATTTCCGGCACTGCCACACACACAAAGGCCAGCTGATTGTCGCGTGTGCATGCATGCCAGAAACCCAGAAGAGGAATGGGCAACGCTGCATGTGCCAGGTGACATACCTCCATGTGCCACTTTGGGCACATGTGCCATATGTTTGCCATCACAGCTCTATATTCTTTTTCAGTTGCTTCTACCTTTACATTAAAGAAACAAGAATTGCATTGAGAAGAGACTGGAGGATTTCCATTGTATGTACTCCTCAAGTAGCAATCACAATCGGGATTGGTAACTCAGTCATTAAGTAAAGAGGTTGCTAAGTGAAACCATGACTGTTCTTATAGCCTAACTTCAGTTTTCCTTTGCTTGACATACTCACAAATATAGACCTGTAAATTATTTTATTTTATTTTATTTTATTTTATTTTATTTTTTGATTGATTGATTGATTGGATTTATATGCCACCCTTCTCACGAAGGACTCAGGACGGCTCACAACAATAAGAAAAAGAAAATACAAAAGTTAAAAGACAAATTAAAACAGAGTATCCAATAAAGTAAGTTAAATGTGGGAATACCAATTCAAATTTAAGAGTTAAGAATATAAAAAGCTACAAAATCAGTACAGAATCAACCCAAGCCCGCCCGTTGGAAGAGACAGCATTATGGCCAATATGCCTTGCTTAAAGGACATAATTTACTTGAAAGGACCTGGTTTTTTGGAAAAACTCACGCAGTACACCTTGTCTTTCACAGAGAGGGTTCAAATGGTTGCTTTATCGGACAAACAGAGAGGCAACAGAAAGGATTAAGGCCACACCAAAGATACTACTGGAGAATCCGGTCTAGAAGCTGCAGGCTACTCACTCCTGCTATGCTTCCTTAGATTTCATAATATCTTAAAGATTGGTTTATCTACAGGGGATCACATATCTTTCCTCTATGCATTTAACAGCTTAGCTGGGGGTCCTACTATTCTTATTGGTCAATTTTACTCTATGTTCACCAGCAAAATGAGAATAGCAGCTGAAACAGTTGGCCATCATTTAACCTCCCCCCCCCCACTGCTTATTATTGCTTATAATGCAGGTTCTCCTTGACTTACGATAAGACAGGACAGGAATCTCGGTAGCTGAGTAAATCAGTAGTTAAATGAGACATGTGATCATGTATCTTAAGGATCACAATCCCCCACTCTTGGTCGCAGTCATTAAACAAGAATCAGGGGTCGATAAGTGTGTGGAGTTCCAGGTAAAGAATGCAGGGATACCTCAACGGGAATAGGGATACCCCAATGACCATGGGGTCATTGAATAATAATAACAACAACAACAACAACAATAGCAGTAGCAATAACAATAACAATAACAATAACAATTTTATTTCTATACCGCCCTTCTCCTGAAGGACTCAGGGTGGTGTACAGCCTATTAAAAGCACAAAAACGGACATCAATTAAAAATAATTAAAATTAATAAATAATTTCGGCTCAGATTTAAAACCCATCCAATTTAAAATCATTACATTGATAGCCTGGCCTGGCGGAACAGCAGGGTCTTAAGGACACAGCGAAATACACAGAGATCGGAGATCTTACACGTTTCCAGGGGCAGTTCATTCCACAGGGCAGGGGCTCCCACAGAGAAGGCCCTCCTCCTGGGTGTCACCAGCCGACATAACTTGGCTGATGGCATCCTGAGGAGACCCTCTCTGTGGGAGCAGACTGGCCGGTGGGAGGCTACTGGTGGCAGAAGTCAGTCTTGAAGGTACCCAGGTCCTATGCCATGGAGCGCTTTGAAGGTGGTAAGGTATGAGTCACGGGTCCATTTTTCCAGCATAGTCAATTTTGAATAGTGGCTGAATGAATGGTCATAAGTGAAGGACTGCCTGAATTGTACATTGCATATAAGAACAAAAACTTGTTGCTCACTTAAACAAATCAGATTCCTAAATACAATTTGGAGTTGTTGTTTTTAACTGGCCAGAGTTTATCAAAAACCATATTCTTTTGATGAGAATACAATTAGAAGCCAAGATATGAGTTGTGGTCACAGAATTATAAGTTTTAGTCAGATTCATTTTGGCTCTTGGCTATGGTATCAAGCCATGAATTACTGTCAGATGGAAACTAGGGCTACTAACATGGGCTGCAAAAATTCAGACCTTTAAAACTCAGAATATGTCATATTCTGCATCTTCTTCTACCCTCAGTTGGACTGATGTTTGAAGGTAGAATTGTTTGCAGATCAAACCCGGTAACTTTAATATCTACTCTAATATTTTATCATATACAGTTCATTCAGATTACAGTGCTATCCAGAATTTCTTTTCCAAAATGTTACATTCCCTTCTCTCACAATTCTTCATTTTCCTAAAGAAATTCTGTATTTCCAGACTGTCCAGCATGCTCACTTCTCAGGGTGCTTGCTTGCTGAGCTGTGACTCCAGTCACTCAATCCCCAAATCTCTAGCTTTATTTCTTCTTGAAGACATTGGATATAACCATACAAAAACAATGAGAGGTTTAAGTGATTAAGCTTTTTTAAAAAATAAAATAAAATAAAAGTTTTAAAATTTCTTTGTCATGCAATGTTCTCCTCAGAACAAGCAATTTTTTAAAAAAAAAAATCCCATCTTGATGTCAAGGACCAAATATTGATTACAGTCCTATATCCCTATTATACGCATCAGCTTTGAAAAAGTCTTCCATGTTTGCTTGTCTACTCTGGTGCAGAAATCAACAGTGGCAGATGCACCACTCGGATGGGTGATTACTCTTGGAAAGTAAGCTGAGTTGGGGATCAAGCTATGTAATTACACTCCTTTATATTGGCACTTCATGTAAATCTTCTGCCTGTGAGGCCATACTTTTACAAGAAAATTAAAGCAGCACCCAGCACGTAGTTGGAATCTAGCCTTCCCAAACATTAATGCAATGAAGCACCTGACAAACCATTCCCCATGCTTCAGATGGCTCCTCGAGCTTTATCTTACACAGCACTCTCTTTCTATTTTCTTGCCACAAAGGCCTGATTGGAAATCTGTCTAAGTAGAAGGCTGCATCTCATTTTAAAACAAAAACAAAGTTGAGTTGAGAAGGGCGGGTATGCACGTCTCGTGCATCATGGTTAAATTGTAGGAGGGGAAGCTAGATCTAGCAGTCATTGGAAGGTAATGATTTTTGCTATAAATTGAGAGGATCCTATTATATGTCCCACTAATGAAACTGTCACAAAGGGGAGCCAGCTGAAAATGCATGCTACACATGGTTTGCTGTACTGTAACAGTTTGGAAGAAAGATTTCAGCTGCATAGAATTAAAGTGTTCGGAATGAGAAGTCAGCCTTGAATAGCAAATTGAAGTCCTTCCCATCAGCTTTTTTGGAACACGTATCACACCTACGGAGCAGAAACATTTAAATGCAATTTTGGGATTCGAATACTGCATTCAGGTGGCAGCTTTTTCCTTTTTCTTTTGCAGGCAGGTAGTGCTCAACTTACGACCACGTTTGAGCCAAAAAAATTTCCATTGCTAGGACAGTTGCTAAGTGAGTTTTGCTCCATTTCACGATCTTTCTTGACAGAGATATTAAGTGAATCACTGCAGTTAAGTTAGCAACATGGCTGTTAAGTGAATCTCCCTTCCCCATTGACTTTGCTTATCAGAAGTTTTCAAAAGGTGATCACCATTACCCCAGGGGACACTGCAACCGTCATAAATACATGCCACTTGTCAAGCATCCAAATTTTGATCATGTGACCATGGAGATGCTGCAATGGGCGTAACTGAAAAACAATCGTAAGTCACTTTTTTCAGTGCTGTTGTAACTTTGAAAGGTCATTAAATGAATGGTTTGTAAATTGAGGATTACCTGTATTTTTGTTCTTAATCTTTTGTAGATGGTGTGTGAAAACTGAACTCAGGCAAAAAAATATGTATTGTACCAAATTGGTCCACCTTCAAAGAATCATCTGGAACTGCAGAAACAATTCAGCAGTTATAAATTCCCCTGTATTGTATTGGCAAGCTGAAGAGTCACAATAAAAGTTATACAGATGCTTTCCAATTCTAATATAGAGGCTATTGATACCACGAGAGACATAGATTTCTAGTGTATGTCTAAAAAGATGGGTGTATTCTAAGAGGCTGATAGAGAACAAGAAATGAAAACCAAACATAATCAAGTAATGTTTTTAAGTGTAAAAACGCATTGATTTATAGCAATATAAAGTACGTGATCTCCAATATATTTTCATATACTTCATTTATTTGTGGATATAAAATATCTTTCAAACAACTAAGAAAACTCTAATCTATTCTGGAAATTTAATAAGATAACATTTCTTTTGAAATTCACATAGACCAATACTTGAAACATCAGAAAGCTTTCCTTCCTTTCATTTTACCTTATATTATTCTCATCTATCTTTTTTAAAAAAAATCTTAAATTTCTTCCCCCAACAACAAAAATATTATCATTCAAACATGTGAGTTATGCTGGTTATGATTCATGGCAGTGGTGGGTTTCAAAATTTTTTACTACCAGTTCTGTGGGTGTGGCTTGGTGGGCATGGCATGGCTTGGTGGATGAGGCTTGGTGAGTGTGGCAGAGGAAGGATACTGTAAAATCTCCCTTCCCTCTCCAATCCAGGGGAAGGTTACTGCAAAATCCCCATTTCCTCCCGATCAGCTGGGACTTGGGAGGCAGAGAATAGATGGGGGCTATGATAGTAAAATACTATCAGATTTTTTACTACCGGTTCTCTGAACAACTCAAAATTTCCACTACCAGTTCTTCAGAACTGGCCAGAACCTGCTGAAACCCACCTCTGATTCATGGGAACGTCTCTATTTCTCCTAGAAGACAAAATATTGCTTAAAACTTGATATAACACAAACACTTCTTTAATCTAGAAAGAAGAATCAATGTACATATCTCAAATAATAATAGTAATAATAATTCCAAAACTTCTGGACCACCATTTGAACACCATCACCATTGACAAAATCCCCATCAATTGCAAAAGGCAGCTTTACTTGGAACAGCTTACATCCTGAAATGATACTTTGAATATTACTAAACTACTACATCTGCCTAGCCCAGGTCCTTAGGAAGGACTCACTAGGAGGACAAAAATGCCAAATCCAGTCTAAACATCTGATGATTGTGTGAACCAATCATATGGGAAGACAAAGTATTACATTAAAAAAAGAAAAGCAAGCAAAACAGATAATAAGATCTGGCAATGGCTAAGAGCAGGAAAGTTGAAGAAGGAGACAGAAGGATTGCACAAGACCAAGCCTTAAGAATAAATGCATACGAAGCCAGAATTCAGAAGACAGGGACAGTAAGTGCTGACTTTGCAAAGAAGACTGAAGAAACAGTAAATCTGTTAGTTGCTGCAAGAACATTTCACAGACAATGGTGCATTGGAAGATCTGCAAGAAATATCATTTTCCTGCAAATAAGAACTGGTGGGACCGTAAAACAGAGAAAATAATAAAAATCGAAGAAGCTAAAGTACTCTTGGAATTTAGAATTCAAACTGACAGGCACCTGTCCCATAACACGCCAGACTTAACAATTGTTGATAAGAAAGACAAAAGTATCTAGATAGCGGATGTTGGCAATACCTGGAGACAGCAGAATGGAAGAGAAAGAACTGGAGAGCAAAATGCAAAGACCTGCAAAAAGAAATAGAATGACTGTGGCAAAGAAAAAAAGGGGGGATGGGGGGATAGTACCAATAGTTATAGGTGCCTTGGGTGCAATTCCAAAACAACTGGAATATCACTTGAATACCATCAGCATCGACAAATTCACCATCAGTCAGTTGCAAAAGGCAGCTTCATACCTCTAACACTACCAAACATCAACATCTGCCTATACCAGATCCTTGGATAGGTGGGTCAAAATGCCAGATCTAATCTGAACATCTGACTGAGTATGCATTGAATCATAATAATAATGTTTAATTTATATGTGCCCAACTTTCAGTGACTCTGGACGGTTTGAAATTTCAAATATGAATTTCAAATGCTACAAGAAGCATTAGCTATACTTTATGGCCTAGCTCTCTAAATAAAACCACAATACTTCAACAACAGCTGTTCCTGTTTATGCCAATATAAATCAGACTTGACATTTAACTAAATAGATAGCAAAACTAACTTCATGTGTTAGTGAAGACAATGCAAAATCCTCTATTGAAATTTTGTTTCCATGTTTTAACGAGAGAGGGAATATTTCTTTTTTATTAGAATCTTGTCAAATGTATAGTTCTGTATGGTTGATAAAAGGCTAAATATCTTAAACCAACAAGGCTGAATTGTCATGATAACATCATAGTCACTTAACAATCTTAGCAGGACTGAAATCCAAATTTCAGAGCAAGAAAGAGAAATGGAGATGCACTCTAAAATATAATGACAATGTTTCTAATTACATGAAAACAGATGACCCGTGGCTGCAGATGTTCTCTGTTTGTGGTATGGCATGAAAACAGTAGCAGAAGTGTAGTCAAGGGTTTTAGAGGACAAAGTTCAGAGCTATACATGAAATTAACATACTAAAAAGGCACTCTTATCCAAATCTACTATGTACCGGTAGTCTTCCACTTACAACAATTCATTTAGTGACCATTTGAAGTTATAAAGACATTGATAAAAGTGACTTATGACTGTTTTTCACACCTATGATCACTGCAGCATTCCCATGTCACGGGATCAAAATTCAGACACTTGGCAACTGACTCATATTTATGACGGTTGCAATGTCCTGGGGTCACATGATCCCCTTTTGCAACCTTCTGACATGCAAAGTCAATGGGAAAGGCAGATTCACTTAACAACCATGTTACTAATTTAACAACTGCAGTGATTCACTTAACAAATGTGGCGAGAAAGGTTGTAAAATGGGGCAAAATTCACTTAACAACTGGCTCACTCAACAGAAATTTTGGGCTCAATTGTGGTTATAAGTCAAGAACTGCCTGTACTATATGTCATCTTGTGTTTCTTGGAAGAAAGAAAACAAATTCTGTTGGGACAACACAATGGTCATTTGTCCGCCCTACAATTGTTATTCCAGACTAATAACCTTAAAACAGAGTGAAATCATTAGCCAATGCTTTATGTTGAACAATGTTCAGCTAGAAGCAGTTTAATGAGCTAAATGCTTTCTTTATAGAGAAAGGTTGTGGAGAAAAGGGTATTTGCAAAACGTAGAATAGCTGGGTTTCAGTACCAAATCTGAATGGAACTGGACTAATGAATTTCATCGAATTAGCAGCTATTTATTCACTATATTTTGATTTTCTCTCCCATCATTCTACCTAAACAAGCCCTCAAAGCAACTAATATATTTCAAATGCAGAATATAAAAAAAGGATTTTTCTTAAATATTAAAATTAACACCTAAAAACAGAACAAGGGTTGTTGAAAGAGGAAAAGGAAAATGGTTCCTCCCCAGAGATCTTTAATTTAAAGGCATGCATTTTCTCCCTTATTATCTTGACAGAAGAAAGAAAAAAATCACTCCTGGCTTCAATTCTTGGCCAAACCATACATGAGAGAAAGGCCTTTACCACAGAGCAGATGTTTCTAGTTTTCCCAGACTGGAAAGCTTGTCATCTCCCCAGCTTTTCTTCTTTTCAACCATCAGCAATAGTCTATCTCCAACTAATTAATCATTCTCCTATGGACGTCACCCAATTCTTTCATCTTGAATCTTCAATTGGAAGTTCACTTTGCAAAGGTAACTAAGATATCCATAAGGGCCTCATGAACAATAATGAAACTAAGTTTCTGCTTTATTCTGAAATGTTGTAATCCCAATCAGGTTTATTCACCAGAAATCCATGAATTACTACCTTTACAGTAGTTTAGCTTCTTATAACCCAGGTGCTTAGTCTTTATGGAATGCTTCCCCTATTTCTTCAACTCTCAGATAATGGGCAGTCAATATTATCCTTGTTCATCTTGGCACAAAAGGACAATGACTGCTTTTCATAGAAAACCGAATGTAATTTAACAAAGCAGCCCTGAAACTTTTATCTTTTCCTTAAAAAGAAAACAGATTCTAGTTCAAATAATGAGAAATGGGATGTGTCTCTTTAAAATATAGTACAGACAACTCTAGGGGCATGAAAACACATTCTACCGATGTTCTTGTTGCTGGTATATCATCTTGACAGGGAGAAGGTGCCTTGCTGTGTTTTACTGAAGATGAATCATGTTGTAGGAAAGTATCTTCCGCTTAGTCGGTGGACTTTATTGCAACCAAGCAAACTGAAATAAGATAATGGCCAAGCTCACATCTTGTGCTAAATCAAAATGTGGCTTGTTTGGTTTGCTTTAGGGTGCTATGCTCTAGCTTCTGTCACTACGGTTTAGGCAACTTTTCTTGTTTCAGGAGTTACGTTGCACTTGGGTGGCACCTCAACAGTGGGTAGGGGAGAGGCAGGACCTGTTTTCAGGAGTTTAACAGAATGCCTCAAATATCTAAAAGGCTTGAGGCAATTTTGCCCCTTAATCCCCTTCCTAATGCAGAACAAAGCTTCCCACTAGCTCTGAGACTGTATAACACATGCTCTTGTGCACATGTGGCCCTAGGCTCCACTTTTAAAACTCCTGGTTTATCATTTAACAAGTTGTTTGAACGCAGTTATTCATAATACATTAAAAAATATTGCTAAGCAAATCAAAGCTTTGCATGACTGTGAACTCAGTTAAGGTCAATTTGTTTATTTTTTGTCCTTTTTGCTGAGTTTCAATTTTAAGTATGACACTGAAGTGATGATGTAATCTGTTCGTATACATGGGGAGGTTTTATCAATAGATTGGTCAACCTATTCTCCAAATCACCTAAAGGCACAACAAGAAGCAAGGGGTGGAAACTAACCAAGGAGAGAACCAAGCTAGAACTGAAAAGAAATTTCCTGACAGAACAATTGAGTAGTGGTACAGCATGCCTTCAGAAGTTGTGGCTGCTTCAACACTGGATATTTTTAAGAAGAGATTGGAGAGCCATTTGTCTGAAATGGTATAGGGCACGGCTGTCAAACTCACGATCCGCGGGCTGGATGCATCACATGCTGGCCATGCCCATGCCCAGTTTAATGAAGGGAGGAAAAAATCCCGATATGTCACGTGACTACACCGTAACAATGCAAGTTTGACACCCCTGGTATAGGGTTTCCTGTTTGATCAGTGGGTTGCTTTAGAAGACTTCCAAGGTCCCTTCCAACTCTGTTATTCTGTTCTGTAACAGATGCAATTTAGTGTGGGGAGAAACTGTGTTGAGAGTATTGCCCCAAAATCAGTGGTGGGTTGCTCCTGGTTCGGTCCCGTTCTATAGAACCGGTAGTAAAACTGGCGGGAGGCTCCGCCCACCCACCATGACATCATCATGGGTGCAGAGGCTTCTGCACATGCACAGAAGTGCACGTGTGTGTGTTTGCTTTGCTTGTGCACAGTCCCATTGCAAACCAGTAGTAAAGGTAAGTAGAACCCACCCCTGCCCAAAATGAATGCATAGTATGAAGCAGTGGTGGGATTCAGCCAGTTCGCACCACTTCGGGAGAACCGGTTGTTAACTTTCTGAGCAGTTTGGTGAACTGGTTGCTGGAACAAATCATTAGGGCAGAGAACTGGTTGTTAAATTACTTGAATCCCACCACTGGTATGAAGGAATGTATAGGTAAGTATATTTTTGTAAATTGAGGGCAATAGAGCCTCAGTTTGGAACCATCTTTCTCTGTTTGCTGGAGAAGCCTCACTTGGTCTCTTCTAAAAAGCTAACCTATAGTTGAGACAGAAGCTTAGAAATGGCAACCATGAAACATGACTTAGAAGATCAATATGGGTCTCCTATAATCCTGATCATGATTAGAACTATAACGTAAATCAATGTAGTATAGAAATTAGAAGTACTTCATACTGCTATGTTTAAAAAAGCTTGACTGAAGTAGATGTATATATAGAGAGAGATGTATATATATAGAGAGAGATCTTTGGATTCCATTTTGAAGCTAATAAACGTACTTACTAGAATACATTTTCAAGTCATGAATTGCCTTTACATTCTGAGGAAGAAGACTTTTTTTTAACAAATGAAGAAGAAAACTCCTTCACAAAGTTTATAGGATGCAGAACTTTCCTGGACAAAGTACACTTAAGTTTAGATTAAATTTGCCTCAGCAGGAACATTTCAAAGAAATGACTTTTTTATTTTTCCCTTGCCTGAGTTTAAACAACATATGGTCTCTCAGCAAAGTATACATGAAGCGCGGAGAACTAAGATGTTTATCCACATATCCTGAATTTCCAATTTTGAACACTGGAATTTCCCAGATTACTTTAAAATTAAAATCCTATTGATGGGCTCTTTTCTGACAGCTTCTAATAACAAAGGTGATGTACATAATATTTGTTTCCATTTAATGCTTCATAATTGGCACAAGAGGAATTTAATTACTGAGAAACTGCATTTTGTGTTTGATTAAACTTGGTGTACTTTAAGTCTCTGAGAAAAGTAGAAGGCAACAAGAGAAAACAAATATGAATATACATCTTAGAGCATTAGCTTGAAAAGTTTCTTACTTTCAAAATGATATGAAAATGTTCAACAATTTAAGTTCCTTCCACTCATACACAAAGCTGATTTCTTATTTGAATAAGCATCCTCAGATTTGGAGAATAACATAACTGGAATCCAGAAAAAAGATTGTGTAAGAGCCTCAAACAGAGATTTTCTAATTTGGAAAATTTAAGAATTGAATTCCACTATTTCTCAGCCAGCACATACACATCTTAAAATTGCCACGTTTGAAAACACAAGCTTAGAATATTTGTATTTGTCCCCATTTTTTTCCCCATCTGATAATGGAGACTGATACAAATTCATTATCTCTCCTCCCTCTTTAAAGTCATGATGTGATTCTCTTCTTTCTCTATGCAATACTTTTTATCAGCAAATTCATAAATCACCAATTCATTTTTTTCCCATTTTCAGCAAAAAGTCCATAACAAGTTTCCAGTCTTTTATGAAAGTATTTGTCCTATCCCTGATCAAATAGTTTTACCATTTCTGCAACTTCCACCATCTTCACAATCTACTCCTCCGTTGTGGGTATTTTAATATTTTCCCATTTTTGTGCATATAATAGTCTCACTGCACTGCCTGTGCCTTTCTTCATAGAGGAAATAGTACTACTTCATTATTTTCAACCACCCAAAATTAACTTCACAGAAGTCACCCTCAAGAATTTTCAACTAGCCCATTTAAAACCAAAATAAAAGCTTAACCTAGAATTGCAACAATAATGTTTTCTTTTTAAGGCATTTTCTGTTTAAAAGGTATATAAAGAAAATAGAGTGATGTATTATTGAGAACATATGGGAACACCTATGTATTCCCAACTACATTTAAACAATTCTTTTCCCAGATAATCTCTTCATCTAATGGTTGCCACACGAATTAATTAATACCTATGTGACTTTGCTTTTTAGTCTCCCAGCATCTGTGCTAGACTGAAGAGAAATGTTAATTCTGCATACATCCATGTCATTATCTTAATATATACCGTCTTCATATCGTTTATCTTAATACATATAACCTGTCAGTGGCTCTTCTCTAATTCTTTCTAGGGGAGTTGGCAACTTTATTTGCCTTCAAAAGTGCCTTCCAAGAAAATCTCCCCTTTGCCAGGAGCTCAGTTATCTGCTAGCTTTCTTTTAGAAGCTATTCACTGGCTTTTAAAAAGATCCTTTGCTCTCTAGTTTTCTCTAAAATTCTTTATAGCGAGCTCAACTTTTGCTAGATGCCAGAATAGACCAATATATTCAGGGACTTTCTTGGAAGAAGCATTTGGAAGCCTGGCCACTTCAACAACCAGTCAAACATTCGAAGGCCTTTTTTTTTTAATGCATTTTAAAAGAAATAATTCCTTTAATGAGAATCCTGACATTTGCTGGGATGTATACCTGCTTGAGATTCCACAGAATGTGGTTCGTTTGTTATTCCCCTATTTTTTAGCTTTCAATACCGGTGTTTTTCTTCGTCCACACAACTTCTAAAACCGCCACAGCACAAAGGATGAGCTTTTTAGATTTGATTTGCATTAATGTAAAGAAGTTTGCATTACCTGCTTCCATGACTGGCAGATGATCTTTCATAAGATAAAATATTACTTTGGCAGTAAGGGAAATCAATTTTGGGTTCCCTTGAGGAGGGGTTTTTCTCTTTCTCTCTCTTCTGCTTGATTAAAGAAATACATTAATGGCTAAGGATACTTACACTAAGATAAAAATGCCCTCGGCAACCCACATTGGAAATGGTCATCTCGGAAGATAATGAAATGGAAACTTGTGATGTTGTTAAAGGACTTCATGGCTCTGAATTATGCAGAGACCAAATGTGCTTCTCTTCACTGCTGTTTCAGAATGCAAATCCTATGCATGGAGCCAAACTGGCTGAGGCAGCATCCCTTCTTCCAATCCATAATGCGGTGTGATTGAAGGCTAACAAGAGGTTATGATTTGCCTTTATCGTGCCTTACTCACAGTGTGACAGCCGTTTGGGAAGGTGACAGTAAACAAAGATCTGGCCCCTTTACACTTCACAGCAGCTTGAGAAGGGTAAACTAATTTTCCCAATCACAGCAAAAGGGCATTCACTCTGCAGGTTTTGACTCTGTGTGTTTAAATATTTTGGAGCTTCAGCTTTTGAACTATTAACAAAAATGGATCTCTTCAAGCCCCATTTTAGTTCACCTCCCTCAAACACAGAATTTAGTATCAACTTTCTATTCCTTTTCCCCGAGGTTATATTTTGGAACTTAAACTAGTAAAGGAGGTTGGATCTGAAAATAAATAAATGAATGGAACAGAACAGAATAACAGAGTTGGAAGGGACCTTGGAAGTCTTCTAGTCCAACCCCCTGCTTAGGCAGGAAACCCTACACCACTTCAGACAAGTGGTTATCCAATCTCTTCTTAAAAACTTCCAGTGTTGGAGCATTCACAACGTCTGGAGCAAGTTGTTCTACTGATTAATTGTTCTAACTGTCAGGAAATGTCTCCTTAGTTCTAGGTTGCTTCTCTCCTTGACTAGTTTCCACCCATTGTTTTTGTCCTGCCTTCAAGTGCTTTGGAGAATAGCTTGACTCCCTCTTCTTTGTGGCAGATCCTGAGATATTGGAAGACTGCTATCATGTCACCTCTAGTCCTTCTTTTCATCAGACAAGACATACACAGTTCCAACAACCGTTCTTTTTATGTTTTAGCCTCCAGTCCAGGAGTGGGTTCTAAATTTTTTTACTACCAGTTCTGTGAGTGTGGCTTATTTTGTGGGTGTGGCTTGATGGTCATGTGACAATTATTTAGGATTTAGCAGAGGTACTGATCTACCAGGCTTTTAACTGCTTGCAGAGCTGTACCGATCTACTCATTTATTTTTTGCAGGCACTGGTCTACCCATTTATTTTTGCACGCACTGATCTATTCATGTAGTTTTCCAGGTACTGATCTACTCATGTATTTTTTCAGGCACTGGTCTACTCATTTGTTTTCTTTTAACACTGATCAGCTGTAGGGTGGCCTTTTGAAGCCCCTGGGCAAGAGTTTAAACAGTTTTTTTCCCTCTAGCCATCAGCTGGGATTCAGGAGGCAGCAATAGGTTGGGGGTTGGGCCAAATAAAAGGTAAGAATAATAGGGGGTGGGGGCGCATGGGGGGTGGGGGGTGGGGGGCAGAACTGGTTCAGTGATGTCATATCGTCACCACTACCAGCTCGGGAGAACCGGGCCGAACCGGGCGGAATCCACCACTGGTTGATTTAATATCAAAATACTCAGTTGTCAAGTAATTAATACTTAATTGTTATATTTTTGCTGTACCCGATGTTGATATCATACTCTGAATGTAAGAATCTTAGGATAGACCCCATCGGTATAAACTGGGATAGCTGAGGCCAGAGGGTTCCCATTCCTTTGATGATAACTACATAGGACTCCAAGATAGACCAAATGTCAGCGTTCCAAAGAACACCCCCAACAAAAAAGAAAACTGTCTTCCAAAACTACACCAAGATTTTACCATTCTGGAAAACAAAGACTTCCTTTAGCTGCCATTTTCACACAAAACTCGGGGATGGTGTTTTTTTGTGTTTTTTTTGCTGATGCATCAAGATGACTCTTCATCAACCAATTAGCTTCTCTCTCTTATAGCACTAGCAATATCACTTAGAGTTAAACTTACATACCACTTCACAGTGCTTTACAGCTCTCTCCAAGCAGTTTACAGAGTTGGCACATTGCCTCCAACAATCTGGGGCCTCATTTTTACCACCTCAGACTAATGGAAGGCTGAGTCAACCTTGAACAAGTCAGGATCAAACTCCTGGCTACGGGCAGAGTTAGCCTGCAATATACTGCATCTAACCACTGCGTCACCACAACTTTTATACCAATTTCTATCTTCCAAAATTCATTCTGGCCTTCAAAGCTCATCTTTGCTTATTGAGGAATGCTTTTTTAAAACACAGCTTGCTCACTTGATTGGTTTGGTTTGGTTTTAGTTTATTACCTTATGAGAACCCATACACTAATTTAGTAAATCACTATTTCTATGGCTTAATTTTGTGGGAGTCCAAGCAGGGTTATCTTAGTAAGCCATAGCACAGCACAATGTGAGAAACAGCTGAATATTACACTACTACAAATGTGCAGAAAATATAACTCATGCATTTAGCATTCTTGTGACTATATTGGTCTGGGTGTCCATGCACATTCCAACACAAAGAAAGAAACCAGCAGAAATTCAAGTGTGAAAACCAGTAGTAATACTTGATTGTATTGGATTGTACTGAACAAGAAAACTAAAGAGTCTGGAAATAGAGTGGAACCAACCTGCTTTATTACCGTGCATAGACATATGAGGTTTACTGGGCTCCCAGCCAATACAAGGGCCAAGGATCTCCAAAGTGTCCAAGATAAAGATTATATACTCCACATGGAGAATGCAAAAAGAAAGAAAACCCACTATAAAAGTAATGCAAATTATTATATGATCCTTCAATCACAATGACTACATTAAATAATTTGAGGGATAACCCACTACAGGTAGTCATCATCTTATGACCTGATCCCTGCTGAATTTTTAGATTTTTAAAATTTTTAATGTTTGTAGAGTTGCTGCATTTTAATATTTATTTTGTTTTAATTCTCAGCCAAATGTATATGTGTTTTAAAATTTTTAACTTTTATGTATTGAATTTTTTACTCGGCTGTTCACCGCCCTGAGTCCGTAAGGAGAAGGGCGGTATATAAATCTAATAAATAAATAAATAAATAAAATAAATGACCGATTATGACTTACCTGAAAAAAGGGGACTTACAACTGAGATCTGAAGTTCTAATGGTGTTTCCCCTGCATCGTGTGACTACACTTTGGGCACTCAGCAACATGGATGACTGCATGGGCATTTGTAGCATCCCGCGGTCATGTGACTGCATTTTATGATGGTCTTACTAAAAATCAGCACTTTGGCAAAACTATGCCCATAACGAACAATGGGTTCACACTTACTACTGCCACAGTCACTTAATGATTACTCTGTTTGCTGAATGACCATTGTAAAAATCCAACACTTCTGTTTTACAACCATTAGAACTTGCAGCTGTAATGTTCAAGCTCCATTATGATTGTAACTTAAGAACTGTCTGTATTACTCTCACCTCTAGAGTCTTGCATTTCTACAGATGGATCTTCATCCACCCTCCCTTCCTGGAATCAAACATGTGTTGTTGTTGTTTTGTTATGTGTATATGTTGTCTTTCTTCACATTTATCAAAAGTCAATAGTCCTCTTTATATTATCAATCTCCTCTATTCTCAAGGACCTTCCCTCATATAGTTTTAGTTTTGCCTATAGCTGTGATGGCAAACCTATGCCACAGGTGGCACGCGGAGCCATATCTCTGGGCATATGAGCGTTGCCCTAGCTCAGCTCCAGAGCGCATGTGCGCACCGGTCAGCTGATTTTTGGGCCTTACAGGCCCACTGGAAGTCAGGAAATGGGCCATTTCTGGTTTCTGGAGGGCCTCTTGGGGTGGGTGGGGAAGATTGTTTTCACCCTCCCCAGGCTCCAAGAAAGCCTCTGGAGTCTGGGGAGGGCAAATAATGGGCCTATTGGGCCGACCGTTAACCTTTTTGCCATCATGTGCCAAAAGCAGGGGTAGCGCAGGGGGGTCACGTGTGCATGTGCGGGGGTGCAGGGTGTCATTGAATTATGGGTATGGGCATGTACGCATGCAACCCCCCCCTACTCCCCACACTTTTGGCACACGATGGCAAAAAGGTTAGCCATTACTGGCCTATAGTATAGAAATATTTTTTACTACAGCCCCTTGAGGGGCAATAAGACATGCTTAAGATTTACTTCTGCCTTCCATACAATAAAGAGATCTAACAGGGAGCCTGGATAGCTCTGCAGACTAAGCACCCTAATTAACATCCAGCTGTCTGCAATTACTCCATGTTCGAATCTCCCCAGGTTCAAGGTTGACTCAGCCTTCCATCCTTCTAAGGTAGGTAAATTGAGGACCCAGTTTGTGGGGGCAATAAGCTGACTTTGTATAAATATACAAAAGTATGAAGGCTATTGCTTAACACATTGTAAGCCTCCCTGAATCTCTGGAGAAGGGCGGCATATAAATCAATTTTTTTAAAAAAAACACAAAAACACGAATATTCAGAATTAGTAACCTCAGGATTTTTAGGAACCTTTCAGCAAAAACCTTTCAGCAAAAATCCAAAAATCAGCCAAATATCACCTGGACCGAAAATGAACCAAACTTAACTATTTCCCGGTTCAAATATAACATATTAACCCTCAGGGACTGCAGTACATTGGGTAGATACCATTTATAGAAAACTGTTCTGTAGACTCTTTAGGATACTTGAAATCTGAGAGCGGAAAGAGAGCAAAATGCATTGTGATTTTCTGCCTACCACATAACTAGTTGTTTACAAACTGTTGCAGATACTGTCACTTTTAATTGGCTTCTCAGAGCATCGAAGAGAGTTTTTCTTCACAGTATAATTAGACTCTTTTGCCTCAACTGGGGATAGCAAAGTAATACCCAAAGCAGCCAAATACCAAGCTAAACTTTTGGAGGTCAAAGGCTACTTAAACATTTAAAGGGTTATTACTTCTTCATTAAAGCATGCAGAAAATAATTACAAATCACAGAGAGACTATCGAAGAGTTCCAGGCAAAGCCTGATCATTAAAGGGGAGTGCAGCTAGGGAGTCCAACTTTTCATTTGCTTACACCATTCAATTTGAGTGTTCCAAGTCATAGATAAAGCCAAAGATATTACTTCATTGTTTACTGTAACAATACATTGTACAACTGCATTTATCATTGTTTTCCTTCTCTCTCTTTCTTTTCTCCACCCATCCAGTCACAGCAATTAAAACACCCAAACAGCTACTTCTGCTTATCTTTTGCTTTTCTATCTGGGCAAATGGGCAAAGTGCAAACCAAGTCCTAGGTTGTATTTCTTCCAATAGTAAGACTTATTTGGCTATCTATCAGGCATTCATGGAAATGAAGACGGGGGGGGGGGGGTGTTTCTGGATCTGTGTCTTATAGCAGGCTCAGTTTGTATAGTTTGGAAAAATATGCATAAATGTGGGTGGGACAAGGAAATTAGTGTAATGTTGGGATATCCTGCAATATCCTGAAAAGGATCTGAGGATCTTCAGTCAAAAGAACATAAGTGCACACTTCAAACCCAAGAATACACTAAGGCAGAAGCTTGTCCACCCCAAGGATAAAACATCAGACATAAAGTGAGCAACATGGTATATGCAGTACAATGCAGTGAGTCATGTGCAGATCTGTACACTGGGAAAACAAAACAACCACTTCATAAACGCATGGCACAGCATAAGAGAGCAAACCCATCAGGACTAGATTCAGCAGCCCATTTAACCATATAGATCAGTGGTTCCCAACCTTTTTTTGGCCATGTCCCACATAAGCATCTCTAAATGCCGCTCCCCGCCCCCGTATAATTCTTACTATTCAAAAAGTGAACTCCAAGTTAAGGCCATTAACTTGGTTTAAACAAGGTTCCAAACTGCCCCCATTAAAAATCAAATTGCCCCCCTGTGGGGCGTGGGCCCCACATTGGAAACCACTGATATAGATAGACCTTTTCAATTTGATGTGTTCCCAGACTGGCCCTTTAAGCCTTGTACTCCTACATCCATTAGCACTATAATGAAGTCCATTCAACTTTCTGCTGGTCATACAAGTCTTTTCTTTCCTTCATACATACTCCCAATTTAGGATCTTCCAAAAGTTCAGATAAGTGCTGAACCACATAGGGTAAAGGGCAGGTGTGAGCTTCAGAGTTGCTCCATCTATCCCATCTTTTTCACATACCATTCTATGAAATATGGAATGAACATCTCTGCTGAAGACAGGGACTAGAGGCAGAAGAAGAAAAAAGTGTCTTTAATATGTTGATCAGCCCTGTACGTATCTCAGAGCTCCAATGCCGCCTCTTATTTTATGCCTCTTATCTTATCCTAAGAATCCCATTTATCTATTATGCATCCCCAGCTGGGATATAGGCAAAACTGTCCTTATCCCCATCTCTCTTAAAGAAATAATAAAATGCTTTATGTGTTTCTCCCTTGTGCGTGTTAGACAATTATTGCTTGTACGTTTTTATAAAGTATTTTAGGATGTAAACCAACAAGTGTCCAGGATTCCTCAAAAGAAAGGTTCTCTCAAACATTTCTGTTAGGACATAAGGAAATTGTTTATTTTTTTTAGATAGAGAAATAATTTCAGGTGGTGAACATACCTAACTCTCCTTCCTCCTCTTATTTTCTTCACAAACAACAATCCTGTGGGGTGAGTTGGGCTGAAGAATGGCAGGTCCAAACTCACCCAGCTGGCTAAGGTGGGACTAGAACTCACAGTCTCTATTCTGGTTTTTATTCTGGTGCCTTCACCACTGGGCAAAATTGGCTCTTCTCTAGGGCTCCATTTGCTTCCACATTACAATCTCACTTGTCTGAAATGGTATATGGTCTCCTGTTTGAATAGGGTGTTGGACTAGAAGACTTCCAAGGTCCCTTCCAACTCTCTTAACCTAAAAGTGGCTTAAATACCTCTTCACTTATCAGTCTGTTGTTTTGAGAATGAATCGGAAATGAATTATTGGGGCACTCTTTGAATTTAGGGGTGAGATCTGAATGCTTAGTGAAGGTAGCTTTACTGAAATCTAGTCTGTGTCTGGATTGGAGACTTAAGTAAAAATCTAATATATATAGCCATGTATTCTAGAATAATGAAAGAAAGACAGGATGCCGTATGAGCAAAAGAGCTACTAAATTAGAAGAACAGGGTTGTAGCTGAGAAGTAAAGAGCATGCTTTGAATACAAAAACTCTCACAGCCATTAGTATCTGCAGTTTTTTTTTAAAAAAAAGAGATTGAGAAATAATATTAAAAAAGAATACTTGCTGTGACCCTACAAACTTTAGGCCAGAAAGAAAGCAGGACAACCTAGGATATCTTAGCTTTGACTGGTTTTAGATATTAAAAAAGTATTCTTTAAAAAAATCCTGGCATCAGATACTGTATTAGATGTTAAACAGTTTTCCAGCTCTACTGAGGGTTAAGCAAACCATTTGAAAAGAGAATAAAATTGGCTGAAATGCTAACTCCCTCATCAGAGAGCCAAGGCTGCCCTAGAGAAAATGGCTGATTTAAAATTAAAAATCAGATCTAATTACAATTTCTGAGTAATACATAAGTATGTATGATCAAGCTCTGTGTTTCATTATCATCTGTACAAACCAACAATGGTACTGGTTGCCTGAATTATATCATGATGTACTGCTTGTTTACTGAGGTTACTGATAAAAGTGAATTAACCAAAGCACCTGATTGTCCTAAGCAATTAACATTTTGTAGGTTATCACTGCATTGTTAAGCCCAAACCCAAAGAGCTTTTACTAGTAAGTAGACTGCAACGTTGCTCCATAAACCAATTTGCACCCCAGGGTTTAGAACATACCCTAAAATCCTTTGATTCTCTTTCAAAAACAGAGGCTAGTCTAAAAGGAATACAACTGAAATCTTTCGTTATTATTGTTCTCAGAGTTAGTGATTTGCTTATCTCACCCTAAATAGATAAGACCCATTTTTATGGAAACTTCGCAGTTGCTTTATTAAAGCTTTCACCTTTGAATATTAAAGCTATTATCTGTTCTCCCATTGTTTCCCATTCCAATTAACCACGTCTCACAAAATTAAACCTTTTGTATTAAGAAAATGGTTTTGATGTCATCTAGAAAAATAATAATTGCTGCTTTCCACTTCTAACAGAAAGAAGACAGGACAACTGGGAAATGCAACTTAGCTTTGCACTTGGGCGAAGAATTCCTACAGGGAAAAGTTCAGGAGAGAAAACCAGAGCAAAATAGTCTACCACTATCTCCCTCACTTTCATTCAAATGAAGCTTAATCAGTAATTTCAACAATCTCAGCTCCTGGGCTTAAAAAAAGTTTATGAACTTCATATTGTGCCCCACTGAAAGACTATTGAAAGGCATTTCACTAAAACTACAAGTTCCAATCACAATTGGGACTAAGATTTCTGTTGCTAAGCAAGGCAGTTGTTAAGTGAGTCACACCCAATTGTGCAACCTTCCCTCCCCTCCCCCATGGTGATTAAGCAAATCACTGCAGTTATTCAATGAATAATTCAGTCCTTAAGCAAATCTGGCTTCTCCCATGGTCTCTGCTTGTGGGAAACTGGCAGGGAAAATCGCTAATGGTGATCATATAACTGGAGGTTGCTGCATCCGTCATAAATGCTTGCAATTGTCAAGTGCCTAAATTTGGATCAAGTGATTGTGAGAATGCTGCACAGGTTATAAGTGCAAGGACCGACCTGAGTCCACTAGGAGAAGGGCGGTATATAAATTTAATAAATAAATAAATAAAATAAATAAATCCCTTTTTTCAGCACTGATGGAATCTTTAATAGTCACTAAATGAATGGTTGTACATTGTGGGTTACTTGTATACTAAAGCCAGCCTGCTTAGGACAATTCACAGCAGCAGCCACAGTAATGTGTCATTCTGGATTTTTCCAGGATAATCTAATCAAAATTCAGAAGATCAAGATGTGGTTTGTGTTATTTAATACTACAATAATGTATTCTTTTTATCAGCAATCTGCTTTATATTTAACATTATATTAATATATCTCCAAGGTCAGACTACCTGAAATACCCTTCCAGTTAGTAATGTTGATTGTATCATCATGGGTAATCAGATTCGATTAGTTTATGAGTAGTCTCCCTCAAGGCCTCAACGGAAATCTTGTTTGCTAAGTCTTCTGAAAATTTAGAATCTTCCACCTTGCAAACTGGATTGTCAGAAATAATGCAAATTATTTTGCAATTAAACCTCCTGTTACAAGCAAAGTACTGTACAAAATATAGATATTTCACATATTAAATTCAGATTCTAATAAATTATCTTTCCTACAACAGCTTCCGGAATTTGATTATTTACTTCCTACAAACATCATTGTATCTTTCCCATTAAAATGCCATTTTAAAAGAGAACACTCTTCACGTTTAAAAAAAGAAAAAAGAAAATAAAATCCCCATCCTACAATCATGATTCATAAAAAATGACTATAAAATTTAAGTATAAATTGAAAGAAAATAAATAACAAAAAAAGAGAAAATAAAATTAAAAAAACAAAAACTCTTTCTGTAAGGAATCCAGGTGGAAACATAATTAGACAGACTTAGCATTCTTCCTCCCTACCAAGCTCTGAAAATCGTTCCTAATTACAGTAGAAAAATGGAAAAAAAGAGACCTATAGACACTTCTATTTGATGTTTGAGGTAATTACATTATTATTTAATAGATTGCTGTAGTTTCCCAACCACAATCCATTAGCCATTCAGATCTCTGGAAGAAAAAAAAAACCCCTCTACATGATTATTACAGGATTTGGCTTATAAAAAGAGCTAAGTCAGAAAAAAGTCATGTGATGTATCATGACTTTTTCCCCTTCGCAACTGTGGGTGGACATGGCTAGATACATCCAACCCACGGGCCGCGAATTTGACACCCCTGATCTAAGTCTTGTTTCTACTCAGTAAGGACCATCCAACACATTTTTATAGCCCTGTTGAAACAACTTTTGTAAACATATCTCTATGGCAACTACAAGAGATCACTTGTCTTTTTCATAGGGAAAGTTCAGAATTAATCGTATTTTACAACATGCTTGTCTCTGAATTTGAATCAATTTGCTCTTGGCAGATTTCAGCTCTTTTTTTCCAAGAAATAGGTCCTTCAACTTGTTAAATTTCTTAAATCTCTACTGCTATTTTCAAAGCATTTTCATCTCTATTTGAAAAGCTTCATATATTATTTCTAAAACTTACTGTTTTGAAGCATATTATGAGAGCCATTTGCTAATAAATTGCATCATGACTAAAAGCTCAACACCAGAATTTTCATAAAGTGTTTCTGGAATCAGAATCGCTCTTTGTATTGCTCTGAATTCATATTTCATGTTTCAGTTTCCAAAACATCCTAAACTTTAAGGAGAACTACTTATTTTCTCAATTAAAGTCACATTCTAGGATTTATAAGTTTCTTTAGAAACTGGAAGTACTGCATAGCAGTCTATTTAACAAGAGAAGGGTGTGGACTTTATAAAATCAGATTAGTTGGCTGTTGAATTATAACTACAGAAGTTATTTATCAAGAAATAGTCTCCAGTATTTCCCTCAAAACTAAAGATGTTTCTTAAATGGAAACATGACATTTTGAGAGCAAACAGAGTGATTAGCTGAATTTTATTTTTATGAGCAATGAACAGAAGTATTAATTGAAAGAAGGAAGGAAAGTCTTTTTCACTGATTTTGCCCCCTTCTGTAGTTTCTCCCTCTCTGCGTCAACTCTTTCATGGAGATTTGCAGAGGTGTGAGTCAGTGCAGTGGGCAGGGGATATTGTCAAAAATGGCCTTCCTCTTCTGTCCAACCAGAAAGCTAGTTAGTCTTATCTCTTTTACATAAGAAGGCTTAGTTTACCTCTAAAGCCATCCAATCTGGGACTTAAATTGATACTTCTTTGCTAAAAGTCATCCATTTTAGGTTAGCTTAAAATATGCCATTTTTCACTCCAAAAATAAACTGTGAGACATGTTTTCAAAGACAAACAGATCACACTTAAAGGGCGGTGGAACCTAACATTCAATGCCAAAAATTCACCACAATGCCATGATTTTGATAGGCACAATGAGATATTATTGACTACTGAATATCGTTGGATACTTTGTCTATTAATCTTTTATATGGTAAAATTCACAGGGTACCCAAATGAAAGCAATTCAAACTACTAATCTCTACATCTGTGGTATTATCATTGAAACCTAAGAAAAAATGCATTTGAAGTTCAGGGAATTTAAATAAAGAACTTGAACTGTAGCTATTTTTCCACCCTTTAAATTCAATCAATCAAGTTGTTCTTTCAATTTCATCATATCCCCAAGCTGTATCTTTTTCAGCAAGAGAAGAAAAACTCATCTAACAACAGTCCAAACGCAGACCATTTCCTGCCTATGAAGAAACATCTAATTTTCCTGTAGCAGAAGTCACACTATTGTCAAATTTTACTGCACCGGAATCATCCGTAGATGTCAAGCACATATTTTTAGCAGAGTACTTGAAGTAATCTGTCCTACTGCAAATCCATTTGCCAGGTGCCTCAGAAAATATATTTCCTCTGTGATCTTTTGAAAGGCTATTTCTTTCTGAGCACGGCACCCTTATTTTGAGCTACACATTAATCTGCCAACACTAAATTGATTGTGAAAAAATTAGGTGCTCAGCTTCAGACGCTAGGCTTTCCTTCTTTTTATCTAAGATGTAGGAAGTAAAAAAGAGCCAACATAAGCTGCTAATTCATATTTTACAACAATGGACTCTATAGGTCAGCCATGCAAAATGTCTTCAAAGCAGCTCACTGCAAAGATTAATATATACTTCAGAACTGCAAAGCTTTATTTAGCAACAAATGAGGGTTTCCCTTTTCCTTCACTCTCTTGCTCACTGTGACTGCAAATACCAGGCTATTTATCACATACATCTGTTTCAGCTAATGTTTTCATTAACCTATAAAGCAGATTATTAAGAAGTATTTAAAGCCTGCCAAAAATAATGATTTACTTTTTTGTGAACATGGCCTAGTCCACTGACAAAGTCCATGTCTTCAACATTTCTCCATGTTTAATCCTGTCCTTTACTTATGTTCAATAAACAGGACAAGTACTAATATTTCCTGAAAAAAAGTGCAAAAATAACATATGACCTTCTGATCTCGGAGCTTTTCCAATGAATATTAGATAGATAGATAGATAGATAGATAGATAGATAGATAGATAGATAGATAGATAGATAGATAGATGTAGATGTAGATGTAGATGTAGATGATACCTTTAAAAGTTTTTGTCTTCTGCCTCCAAAAACTAGCCTTTTCCATCTAGAACTTGGCTGGGGGAAAAAGCAATTTTTTAAATTGGCCAGGAGAGCATCAGTGTGTAGGAAAGGTTAAATACCCCTGGTTTCATTTGAACTGATTTCCCCCTGCAAATATAGCCTTGGACCTCTCCTATGTTCCTCGTAAAATGAAGTTTCACCCAAAGTGAAAGTTGTCAGATATGAACTATCGCAATGCCTGCCAGTTTCAGCATTCATTACTTTTTTCTTTTGAAGCCTACGTCCTTTGCTAAGCATGTCAGATTAGTGTGAAGATCTCAGACAGGGGTTTTATGCTAATTCTAAATAAAGCTTCTGGAGAGGCGTTGGAGAATTATGTTTCCCTTATACCTTTGTACTTTAATGACGGAGCAAGATTTGAGAACACTATTGATACACATGAGGAACTGACCTAAAAAATTGAAATGAAAGCATTTGTTGATCATAACAGGACTCCCTGGATCTTTAACACAATAAATCCATACAGATATTGAACTACATGAAGGTCTGACCTTTATCAATAGCGAGGTCAGTAAGTTCTAGACTGTAACATACAGACTTAACTGTAACATTAATTAGCTTAAGAGGAAACTGCTTAGTCACATAGGGCTGACTTTCTCTGTTTCTCCATATCTTGTCTGTCCGGTTAGAGCAGACTAAGATTATTGTGAAAACACAGAAGTCACTTGGACAGTATGGTATATATTTTCTATGCACAGCTTTTGAAACATTCACATATAATCATTTTCAACAGCTCAAAGACCGTGTCAGACACAAGGAACCAGAATGACATCATAAGCTAATCAAAGTTGCTTCTTTATTGCTGCATGCCCATTAACAAGAATTTTGCATGCATTCTCTTGGGAAGAGCCAGATTAGGGTTTCAGGGATTCTGTGGGAGATAACATCTGTTCATTTTCCACCTGTGAAAGGGCTCAAACCCCTCTTCATGCCTCCCCCCACTCTGGTTGGAGATTCCACTACAGACCATAAGAAAGTGGTGTGTGTGTGATTGTGTGTGTGTGTGTGTGTTAAAGAAAGAAGCAGACATCCTGTGAGCTCCGAAAGTTAAAAGTTTAAAATTTTAAAATAATTAAAATTTTATTTTACTAAACTTTCGTCAGCCATCTGCTGACATTGTCAGAGTATTAAACTACCATTACAGAGATCTCTGCCTTTACATGCCATTCATCAATTTGGCCCTTGTGCGTGTAATAGGCCCTTCCAGCCGTCTCCCATTTGTAATCAGTTGTGTTGTTTTTGCTGTCGTCATGCTGGATGATGGAGGCTTAATTCCTACTGTTTCCTCCCTCCTAGCTTGCTTATCAGTGGGGGATGATGTTAGCCAGTCAACCTGGAACTTGTATTTTTAGAATAGTTTGTAATATCTTAAAAGCAAACATAGTTTTCAAACTCAAACACAACTGGGAAAGTTTTTCATTTTCCTTAAAGAAAAAACACCTTTTAAAAATTATCTGAATGCAGGAAATGCTTTCTGATTTGTGCACTATTTAACTATCAAAACTGTTTTATTTAAATGCTGGTGTTGAATACCTGTCTTTTAATTCTGCACCGACCTATAAATGCAAATGTAATGTAAAATTCACATGGTAAAAATATTTTACACCCTACAAAATAAGCAATCTCATTTTTTAAAAAACATAAATTTGCTGATCAGAAACAGCCAACCATTTTTTAAAAAGAAGAAATAGGTAGGGGGTTTTTTGCTTCTCCCTTATAGAAGGAAGGAGTTTTAGAAGCAAAGGTCATCTTCGTGTTCCTACCTATTTTACTTTGGAAAGCAGTAAGTCTTGGTTCTTTAATCTTATGGATTAAATTAAATTCAGCACCAAATGCCAAAATTTAGGCACTACCATCTCACTATCTTGTGCTCCCAAGCCAAATCCATTTTTCAACCCATCAACGGTTCCATAATAATATTCTAGTCCATGAAATAAAAAGCTGCACTTTTTAATTAAAAGTCAATTATAATCATAATCAATAGGAATAAAATTCCTATGGAGGGAGGGAGATGATGGTGGAGATGAAGATCAGTGGAGTGAACAGTGAGCTAGGTTGTAACTTGTGACCCTAGAAATTGATCACTGTCTTCTGTGGTGCTGTTCTATTATTTAATGTTTTCACTTTCAGAGCCTGAATTTCTAAAAAGGATATCTAAGTCCCTTGTTACCCTGTTTCCCCAAAAATAAACCCAAATAAGTCCTAGCATGATTTTTCAGGATGCTTGTATTATAAGACCTACCCCCAAAATTAAGTCTCAGTTAAGTTTGTCGGCCAGATGGATGTATTTAGTACTGTATTTCCCCCCAAATAAAACTTAACCAGAAAATAAGCCCTAATGCATCTTTTGGAGCAAAAATTAATAGAAGACCCAGTCTTATTTTTGGGGAAACATGGTATATATTTATTGCTTTCATAGCCCTTACTTTAGCATCTGTTGGCTTGTCTCTCCTTTCCACAACAACCTATAAAGTAAGCCTGTCGGAGAAAAATAAAAGCCATGAAGGGAGCTCAGGTTGTTGGATGAGACTTGAATTTGGGTCTTCTAGTCTAAGCCCAACACTTTCACTAACACCCTTGTGTCTTCCTAATTGCTGCTCATGTTGTGTATGGCCTTTTGATTTCTGATTTTCAGCAATCCAGAATATTCAGTCAAATATACATTTTCTTTCTGTTTTAAAAGCTAAAAGGAAACATATGTATGTATGTATGTATGTATGTATGTATGTATGTATTAAAAAACAGCAATTGTCAGGGCTGCACATCTATTTCCTACAAGCAATTTCTCCCTTATAACACCTTTTCCAGAAGCATAGAGTTGAACAAAGGCAGGGGGGAAAATAAACATGCCTCTATCGACCATTTTGAACTAGTTCACTACTGAAGTCCTGGGGGATTTAGCCCTCGCTCATTCTCTATAAGGAACGAGGCCTTTTGGTTTTCAATGCTCTTCAGCTCAGAGCTACTAGAGAAACAGAAGAGAGAATTCACTGGGGGAAAAATAGTAATGAAAGCTTAAAAATCAAATCATTTTTCAGTATAACAAAGAATAAAGCTGTCAGTTGTTGGAGGCCGGTGAGGTCAAAAATGTTCCTTATTGTACCAAGATAGAATCGCAGAACTTTGAAAAATTGTCTACCTTTCTTTCTGTTTCCTCTAGTACTGAATCAAATCCAGGCAGGGTTGTCTTGAGTTTCCTTCTCAAGCTTTCCTCTTTCTCCAGGACTGAGTAATATTTCCTGAAAGCCCCCCCACTTAATTGCTTGTTCGTTTCTTCCCTATTCCAAAGGTCAGCTTCATATCCCTTTTTGAAGCTTACTTTGGATGACAGTGCCTTAGCTGATCTCATAGAACTAAACAAGGTTGGAAAAAATTACTAGTTGTATGAGACACTAATAGAAATCCTAACACTGTCGACTAAGTTTGGGAGATTGAAAACATCTTGGAAAAAAGCCATGGCAAACCATGCCGATTTTCTTGCCAAGAAAACAGAACGGATAACAGTGCATCATCATCCAAATTACTAGCTAGATTTCAATGAGTTTCTACTTTTTTTCCTTTGTAGGTAAAGACTAATTGTTATAGGTGAATGGTTTGTATCACACCAAATATACTGATGCATGTTTCAAAAGGCTGTCAATATTTTTTAAGAAGGGGGGTTATTTTACATTATTTTGTGTATAAATGTAAATAAATTGGTCCATGCAATGTTGGATGGCATATTAATCTTAATAACCATAAGATTTCTTAATAACCAGGTCAATGTACACTAAAACGGAGAGGGGGAAATCTTGGTGGATAGAGAAATTGAAGAAAAGGAAAAAAAGAGAGCCGAGCAAAGAATTGCCCATAAAACAATGGCTTGTATCACTTGGTCATCCTATTTAATACTTATACTGACTTTATAAAATTGCTTTTGGAAAATCCAGAGTAGAGGTTGTATCACCCTTAGTGCAATAACCACCACTGGAAAAAAAATTTCCGAGTGACTCTCTGCAAAATATTAACCTTGCATCTATGTTACAGCTCGTATTTAGAAACAAATATTACATTCTTCGCTACTGGGTTATTTTTTTGAACTATTATTTCATAGGCTTATTATTTTATCTTACTTTTCTGTTTTCATTCTGAAATTCAATACCAGGGTCTAAATAGCACACAGAAAACATTTCACTGCCATTCCCTCGCTAACATGTTTTCAGTGGGTTCCATTATTTTTCAAGAACCAAAATGTAGCACTAAAACCTCATACACTTTCACTTAAGTAGTAGATTTATGAATTTAATTTCTGCTTTATAGAAGTTATTACTTTTAACAACTTGGGAGGAAGACTCCATAAATTGTTTTTATTACTGTTAGACTTCTCAAGACATCTTGCTCTGTGTTTGTCATTTACATTTCATGTTAAATGTGAGGTACATTTGGAACAAGAAAATATTTGTTTTAATTTGACCCATCTGTTAAATGAAATTCAGACGGAGACATTGTTATCATAATATTTAAATTCAACAATTCGTAAACAATATATCTGTTTATTTAGTCTGGGTTAAAAGCACCCCAAAGCATAATTCTTACGAAAGCCACAACTTCAGATGTGCTGTTCTCATGGATGCAGGCCATGATTTCTATCTCCTGTTCGTTAATCTATTTTCTAAGCAAAGTTAATTAGTGAGACATATTAAAGAATCATCTGAAATGCATCTCAGAAGCCACCAAGGAAAAGTATTCTAAACGCTTTACCACTTCATTCCATCATGTATATACACATACGCACAAACACATATTTTTAGGTAGCAATGCAAAACTACCTGCAGATAAGAAAGAACTCATTAAAGCAATATCTATAATGATTTCCTTTTTAAAAATGTTCTATTGCTGATCATCAACTAGAGAAAGGTGATGCAACATAGGGGATATGGCGTATTTGTAGGTCTGAGGAAGCATTATTCATGCTAAATGTATTGTACAACATGTGAACCACTGCAGGCAACAGGGCAGCTTTTTACAAAAAAATAATATATTTTCCTAACGATGAATACTTAATGTTCTCTTTGATTATAGTCCCAAAGGTGCTTTTTCAAGAAGCAACTGGACTTTCTGGTTTTTCTTTGAAGACGTTTCAGTTCTCATCTGAGAAGTTTCTTCAGCTTTGGAAGAAGCTTCTGGAAGAGAGCTGAAGAAGCTTCTTGGATGAGAAGTGAAACATCTTCAAAGAAAAATCAGAAAGTCCAGTTGCCTCTTGTAAAGGCACCTTTGGGACAACCATGACCTGGATGACTGAGAATCTCCAGAGGCACGCTGTGATCATCATTACTCAATACTAAAAATATTATAAGTTGAAATGCTAATAGTATTTTGGTGATAAAAGATATCATGGATAGCCAAGTAAACAAATAGGAACTCAGTCTAGAGTCCTCACTTGAGGCACAAATGACCTGACACAGTTATCATATTTTGGAAACATTCTGTGAAGACTCAACTCTCTTGAGAAACCTGACTTTGTTGGGAAAGACTGAAGGATAAAGAAGATAAGAACCAGCATCAAGGTGGATGGACTCAAATATGGTGAGTTAAAAGATCTGAGGGGCCAGGTGGAAGACAAAGCTTTCTGGAGATTGTGGTCCATTGTGGTTGTTAAGAGTGGCCATCAACTTGATGGCACAAATGTATTCCCCCCTCCTCCCCCCCAAGAATATAGCATACTATTTGTTTGCAATAGTGGCAACTATCTATTTATTTTTAGGAACAAAAGCAAAACTATCTGTGCCATGTACTGTTATACAAGATAGATGTCTTAGGCTACAGGTAGGTGAAGTCAGATAGGAAAAATCCTGTCCAAATAGAAAAATAGCTAATGCCCACTTCACCCCACAAACAGCTGATCATCGGATTCACATATTACTTAAATCCTAGGAAAATACATTCATGAACTTCAGAAGCACAGGTTATGAAATCACTAGTCACATTGACTTCAACAGAAGAGAAAAACCCAACTCACAAAATGATGAAACAAAACATGTTACTTAATATACAGCAGTGTAGAGTGCTATGAAATGACATCAGCTTATGGAGCTATATACTGAAAGCACATTAAGTATGCCACATATGGAATGAAAAACGTAATGAAAATATGCTAACATATTTTTTATTCGTTAAAGTAGCAAAAACAATGTTATACCATTGATTCTACAAACTAATCTCCTAAAATACTGAAATGGATGTAGGTGAAAGATGCGGTAACTATGAATTCTGTAGCTACCTGTGAGTCAACATTGCCCCACCATGAAGTACAAATATGTAAGTTAGTTCAGCATTCTTCAGTGTTCATTTGGTCTCCTAACTGTACATTCTGAGAACTATAATCCACACATTATAGGGATTACAAAACAATACAGGAAAAATACTCTCCATAGCTGAACATGGGATATTAATTTTCACAGTTAGATTTATGAATAATTTTTTTAGTACAACAATAAACCAGCAATAAACAATATGCCATCTTATTTGCTTTATTTATTTTTAGTGTCTGGTCAGAATTGTAACAGCATGTCCACATTTTCTTGCTTCTTTTTCCCCAAAATAAAGGGAAGGGAAGGGAAGGGAAGGGAATTTGCAATATTCACTGAATTCATTTTGTAGTCACTTAAATAGTTGAGGTTTCATTGGCTACAGATCATAGTAACAGCATGAGTGTCAGGGTTGACAATAAGTATAATTGCTAATCTACTTATATATTCAATAGTTGTTAATGTATTTAAATTTGTTTATCCTACTCTTCACCTCCCCTCCCCAAAATCCGGTGGACTCTCAAAGGCATTCAAATAATAACTGGCTTGGTGATCTGCACACTCATATGATAGTTTAATAGAAGACGATAATTGTAGGAGGCAAGCCAGCATAAACAAGAAATGGCAGTCATTCAGACAGAACATAATGAAAAGTCAAGAAACCAAAATAAAGTGCTGATGCCCAATGAATGACAGCCTGGCATGTTTCTCAGAATGGAAAGATGACAACTTAATAAGGTTAAGAGTAAGAAAATGTGGCAAGGAAAAAGCAGAATCTAATGTAATTGCCAGTCATTTAATAAATACAAGACAGAACAAATTCCAGAAAAGAACAACACATGAAAGCAATTAAGAATTATCAAGGCTTTAGTGAAACCAGTGTAAATTTGAAAGAAAGGGAAGAAAGAATGGTTATCTTTTTAACTACCTCTAATCCAATACCTTCAATTGCATGCTATATTTATAATCTCTACCTAAGAGTTTTGGGCAAATGCATGGCTTCTACCAAGCACATAACTATATATCCTGATATACTCACAGAGAGGTCTGAACAAGTGTAGTAGTTCAAAAGTAACACAACTATTCGTATATAAATCCTGTAAAGATGAATAATCCCAAGGAGGTTTCAGAGCCTGAAAAATTGACATCTTCATGTGAACCCCTGGCTATGATTATCATAACTGGAAATATGTGGATGAACACCAGATAATCACAAAGTTGTTATCCAATGATTATCTAGATCATCGGTGTCAAACTCGCCAGTTCATGTTGCCGTCATGTGATGTTTTGTGATGTTTTCCCCCTTTGCGGCGCTGGGGTGGGCGGGGCCAGTGTGTGATGCATCTGGCCCATGGGCCGCTATTTTGACATCCCTGATCTAGATCTTTACAGCCTATGTATTGTAGCCCTGGTGTTAGACCCCCAATGCATATTCAGGTGAGAGAAATTCAGCATGCACCAGGAAAGATTTAAATAGTAAGGTTATGTTAAAGACGAAGTAGCATGGCCAGTGAAATAAAGTGGCAAGATTAAATATACAATTTGGGGCCAGTTTTCTGAAAGTCTGGATCAATTAATTAATCACATTCATATAGCCACCAATATATGGTAGAAATCAATTATGGTAGAAATGGATGGGATACAAATTGCTTTTGCAAAACCTAAGATTATACAAATCAATATATTGTTAGCATTATTATTAACTGTCTTTTTCCAAGTTTGATGCTCAAGATTGTAGCCCGTGTCAGTAAGCCTTAACCTTCTTAACCAAATTCAGATATATTTTATTTCTGACAAGGTCTGTATTGCAAAGGTAAGAATTTCAGATAATTGAAATTTCAAATAATTGAAATTTCAGAGAATTTCAAATGTACATGGATCAATATATTTATCATACTTCCTATTTTATACCCCCATTCCATCCTTCCCTTCTTGTTGCTTATAAAATGCTGTGAGGTCACCAAACTTTGTTTTAATTGTCTAAGGGGAACAAATTCAGTATTATCAAGCAACATGACTGAAAGCAAATTGAATTTTAGAAACTCCACCCAAAGACACACTTAACTGAAGAGATGCAAATTTCCAACCCATACCCAATGAGACCATCTGGAGGTTGCATGATTGTACAACTCTTTAAAAATAAGAGAGCTTTCTTTAAATAATGATGAAACAATGTCCTAGGATACATGTAGGAGATGCTATGAAAAACTTTGGCATTGGATTCTGCACATAAAGAAAAAGGAAATTCAACTTGAAATAAATCCATTCTTCTTAAATACACATTCATAATGCTTGCACCACAGAGGCTCCATATAATTTTTGTGTCACTTGCTTTCTACTGAGCAGGAATATTTCCATAATGAATAAGAAATAGTAAATATGAAAAGAGATAGAACCTACTTCAATTCTGCCATTCATTTTCCATTTCAGGTTATCCTTTCGCTTCCATTTCCTTCTTGTTCTGTAACTGTATGGTCCCATTTCTTACTGCTCACTATCCCTCACCCATCAATGCATGGTAATTCCATTATGAACTTACCTAGGAAGATAAGAGTCTGTTTCTTGGATCCTCGGCTCTCTGGACTTTCGTTTTTCCTTAGAAATTGGGATTGCTTTTTTCTTCCTTTTACTTCCACCGTTCCTTGCTTGTAGACCATCAAGACTTTAATCATATTCCGGCACATAAATGTTACAGATACCAATACTATGATGTACACAATAAAGGCAGTGAAAATACTAAACTGGAAGACTTTCCATTTGGATGATAAATTGGTACATATTGTCACATTTAAACTGAATTCAGGCAGACGTTGAGACCTGGATTTTTCACAGAGGGGCAACCCCCGATGGCCTGGGATGTCTACCAATGGATGCTCTGCCCCCATTGCAAAGAGAAGGGGTAAGGCCACCAGCACCGATGTAATCCAAACAAAGGCAATTAGGATCTTCACTTTGTAGGTTCCAGAAGTAGCTTTGAACTTAAACGGGTGGCAGATGGCAATGTACCTCTCAAAGCTTAGGGTGGCCACATGTAACACAGTGGCATAGCTGCAAGCCTCGAAGAGGAAGCTGTACAACTTGCAGGTTAGATCTCCTTTTGTGTTCGAGAAAGGATTCCATATGATGCTGTAGAATTCCACAGGCATCCCCAGTAAGATCACCAAGAGATCCGAACATGCTAGGCTTATCATGTGGTCGGTCACTGCTTTTTGCATGTAGCCTTTCTTTTGCAGGATTTTGGAAGTCTGGATGGTGACACTGTTGCCCAAGATCCCTGCCACAAAGATAATGCTATAGATGAGAGCAATGGTGATCTTCACCCATTTGTCTACTTCAAAGTCTTTCACGTGGCTGTGATCAATGAGGTGCCAACAATCGTCATCACTTGGTGCCCCCATGAGCAAAAGCTAAGTACAGAAACAGGAAGAAGGAAGAGAAAAGCAGGTCACCAAAGATCACTCTCTCTACAGTCTTACAGTTAACATCCCACCACACTTACTCTGAAATACAGCTAGACCAGTTTGAAGAACCTTTTGTTCTACCGTAAGGACAAACAGAAGTGAAATTTTAATAACACTTTCCTCTCTCGCATTCACCCCACCCCATCCCACCCCAGGCCTTATTGAATTAGTCCTCTGCCTCAATCACATCAGCAACAATGAACAGAAAAAACAAACTGAGGAAAGCTTTTTGTTCACCTGTTCTGGGTGAGACAGAAGACAGGAAATGCTCAATGCTGGAGACAGCTCCCAGTTTTCCCTAAAGGACAACTAACCCGACCAGCAATACTGTTGTAGTCTCTACCCTTTTCCACAGGATCTGTTCTCTGTGGCTGAAAGGCAGCAGTTTCTGTCAAACATTAACTTGGAGCCGAACAGTGAAAGGGATGTGGTCACTGATGAAGCAGATAAGGCGGGCTAAAAAGTAATGAGGCAACCTGACTAAGTGATAAATACTCTGGCACGGTTCCCCTTCCTGAAATCCCTCCCTGCTTGTTTTAAGAACAGCAAAGCTGGGCTGCTGTTGCCGGCAGTGTATGGTAGTTTACAATCCCACCATCCTCATAGTTTTCTTTAATGTCTTCTTCTTTAATTTAATCTCTTTTCTGCTTTAGAGGCAGACTAGGAGCAGACCTCTGCAATGACTTGCCAGTTCAGAAAAGGAAATTGCTTTCCTCATCTTCTCGCAGAGTTTTTGATTTTTGATTTTTTTTTTTTAGAGAACTTGACTACATGGAAAGTTTTGGGACTGGGTGGTTATGGACAGAGTTGTACATACAAGTAGTCCTCAACTTATGACTACAATTGACCCCAGAATGTATGTTGTTAAGTGAGAAATTTTTAAGTGAGTTTGCAGCACCATTTTATGACTTATTTGTTAAGTGAATCCCTGCAGCTCTTAAATTAGTAACATAGCTGTTAAGTGAATCTGGCTTGCCCATTGACTTTGCTGGTCAGAAGGTTACAAAAGGGGATCACATGACTTTGGGACACAGCAACGGTCATAAATGTGAGTCAGTTGTCAAGCATCTGAATGTAAATCATGTGACCATGGGGATGCTGTGACGGTCATAAGTGTGAAAAATGGTCCTAAGTCACTTTTTTTCAGTGCCGTTTTAAATTTGAATGGTCACTAAATGAACTGTTGTAAGTCGAGGACTACCTGTACTTTATTGAGCTTCTGAAAATCCAAATCCTCAAAAGAAAATTTCCTTAGTGGGCCAGTGTTGGCACAAAAGATTCTGATGCCAGTGAAATTCTGTGCACCATTATAGTGTCTGGGGGGGAAGAAACATAATTAGGGTAAAGCTGTTAGCTGCTCCTTTTTGCCCAATGGCAAAATGTCCTGGCAATGAAATTATTCATCCCTGGCCTGCAAATAACACAGGTTTAAGTCCTCCTTAGCTGTGTCAGTTCTTTATCATTGATTTCCTGGAGTTAATATTGAAGGTGCAATCTAACAGGACTCTGTTAATGTTGTCTTTTTGCCCTTTTTCCCACCCTGTCCAAGGGCAGCCTCAGGATGTAGAAAATCATCTAGGCATTGTCACCACATTAGCTTGCAAGGAATTCAAATGCTTGCAGGAACTTGAAACAGAGCCAAGAGAGGCAGGAGAGATTTCATGCCTGCCTAATTTTCATGCTGATTCCAGGATGGCTGGAGAGAATTGAGAAAGGCCCAATGGTGATGTCAAAACTATTCAATTCCTATAAAATCATATGATTTAAGGCCACTGAGTTCAACCTCCTGCTCAGGGTAGGTATCTAAAATAAAGCTTCCCTTTCAGATGCTTCTGTAGCCTCCTGTTAAAATAATAAGGATCACTACAAAAATGGTCACTCTAAACAGCAAACAATTGTATCCTTAACTCCCGTTTTCAATCTCAACTTTTGTCTGTGGTCTTCCCTCTTTGCCTTGATAGATATACCATTTTGTGACTAAACCCTTAAAAGCTACTGGGGACCAGCTGAAGAAGGAGAGATGTTCCTTGGTAGGAAGAAGAAGAAGAAGAAGAAGAAGAAGAAGAAGAAGAAGAAGAAGAAGAAGAAGAAGAAGAAGAAGAAGAAGAAGAGGAGGAGGAGGAGGAGGAGGAGGAGGAGGAGGAGGAGGAGGAGGAGGAGGAGGAGGAGGAGGAGGAGGAGGAGGAGGAGGAGGAGGAGGAAGAGGAAGAAGAAGTAGTAGTAGTTTCCCCAACTAGCTTGGTCATCTGTGGCTGAGCAGAGAGAAAAAATGTATAATATAAAATTAGATCAATGAACCAATGGCCCAACCAGAATGTAGTTAACTGCCAATATTTGCACTCCTCAGGATTTTGTAATATAGTTTTACCAACAAAACTGGGGTGGGGGGATAATATAAAAGGTATGTTTTAAGAAGGAATAAGTAGGGGGGAAATAGTTGTTTTCTGGTGGACAAGATGGGATAGAAAATACATGTAAATAAGAATACAGAATCATGTGACTTAGAAGAATGTACATATAAAATATTTATGCACACTGATGCAAATACGGGAGAGAATGAATTGATGAGAAATAATAAGATCAGATTTAGCTAGCTGTATCTATGAAATTTGTGCTTAAATACAGGAATTACTGACTGGGGGAACAATTGTTAGAAAATGAACATATTCTATACACCACAATCATAATCATATTCCACAGAATATAATCATATTAGTGCCAATCACTATCTAATCCTATGGTATGGTAATAATCTTCAGCTTTATACCATATATTTGTGTGGCTGGACATGAATAAAAGATGATGGAATGCATTTAACCCACTCAAAAAGGCCACAAAGGCAGAGAGGTTTATTCTGGGAGGTTTCAACCTACTCAACCATGTGGAGAATGACAATTTGGGAATAAGACACTACTGTATATGGTCCTTACAGAAAAGTCAATTCCCATGTAGACTGGGGAAAACAAATGGCACTCAGATGGAGAAATACCAAGTGTGAGAAATGTGCCAAAGTGAGACTGGTCCAGCTTTTTGGAAAAGCATTTTTTGGGGGAAGGAACTGTTTTTGTTAACAGTGTATCATAGTTTGTTGTGAATGGCTTTAATTAAGTTGATAGATTTTTAAAAATTTTATGCATTCTAAACTGATTAGAGAAAGCCAGTTTGGTGCAGTGATTAAAGCATCAAGCTAGAAAGCTAGCTGGGTGCTCGTGAGCAGGGGTGAAATCTACTAACCTTTCTTACTGGTTCGGAAGTGCATGCGCCACACATGCGTGCTTGCTTTGCTCACATGCGTGCGCACATCACATGCACATGCAGGCCCTCTGCGCATGTGCAAAACTTGCCAATGCACAGAGCGTAAAAAACACATTACTTTCTGGTTAAAACCAGGAAGTAATGACACCCGGGCGGGTGGGCGGAGCTTCATGCTGCCATTGCTACTGGTTCTCCAAACCACCTGCCACAATTGCTACCGGATTGCTACTGGCAGCATTTCACCCCTGTTCTTGAGCCTATTACTTTCTCTGAGCCCTAGGAAGGAGGCAATGGCAAACCACTTCCAAATAACCGTGCTTAGAAAACTGTAGTGTCTGAGAATTGGACACAAATGAGCAGAAAGGGAGAAAAATGATTAGAATGCTATGGACACTCTATCTAGACAACAAACTCTAACTAGACAACAGACTCTATCTAGACAACAAACAATCAACAATTTCCCTTCTAGCAGGGGTGAAATGCTCCCGGTTCGGACCGGCTCGAGTGAGTAGATAGCGATGGCGGCAGGCAGTTCGGAGAACCGGTAGCAAAAATCCCTCCCCCCCACTCTTTGGACCGAATCCTGAGCTGCTGGTTGCAACGCCTGCCTTGCTATAAACCCTGCAATCCATTGCATCAGCAAGCAACTGAATCTCCTTGCCTGCAATCAAGCTCATCGATGAGCAGCTCTATCTGCCTGCCTGCCTTTCCCCCCCCCCCCTTCCTCTCTTTGGGAGCTTTAAAAAAATAGTTAATTGGGGGGTTTTTTAGTTGTTCTTTTTTTAGACCTAGTCATTTAAAGTTTAGGAAGTTTTAAATTTAGCTACTTTTATATAAAAATAAAAATAAAATAAAATAAAGTAATATTTGTGCAGCTTTCTGAGTTTTTGTGTGTTTCTGTAGTGTTTCAGTCTAACTACACAAACACACAAAATCTCACAAAGCTGTATGTGGAATTTTGTGTGTGTAAAGTGTGAAAGTTGGTTTTTTGGACTTTTTGTGCCTGTGTGAGGTTCCTGCTTGTTGCAGGGGCCATTTTTGGTCTAGCACAGCTGCTTTTACATTGTGGGTGAGCCACTTGTGTTGTGTTGTGTTGTGTTGTGTTGTGTTGTGTGTGTGTATGTAAAGTGTGAAAGCTGGGTTTTTGGGCTTTTTGTGGCTGTGTGAGGTTCCTGCTTGTTGCAGTGGCCGTTTTGGGTCTAGCACAGCTGCTTTTACATTGTGGGTGAGCCAGTTGTGTTGTGTTGTGTTTTGTAGGTTAAAAAAGGGCAAAGAAGTGACGTCGACTTGGCCACACCCACCTGACCAACAAGCCATGCCCACACAGTCACCTGGCTACCAAGCCATACCCACTAATTAAGACATGCCCACAGAACTGGTAGTGAACATTTTTAGATTTCACCCCTGCCTTCTAGCCCAGCAAGGTAGACTTTGAATTGGAACATGTGCATAGGTTCCTTTGAATGGAACTACACAAAATAATTTACAGCAAAATTGCATTCATTTTTACATAAAATGTAAAAAAAAAAAAATGACTCAGTCCATAATGTGAAACCTTCTAATAAGAGAATTTAAAATAAAACAGAGTAAAAACTTCAGTGTTGTATGTCTTCCTAAATTCTCACACATGGCACCTTGCTACCATTCTCCTTTCCCCTCCAATGGATCTAGCTGACTTAATTAAGACTTAGTGTGTTGTGCAAATACAGTGCTGTAATGATGTATCACTATGTTTCTTGGTATTGATTGGGTGGTAAGTGCTAAGAGACACACGAGTCTTGTACTTTTAATAGCTGGATAAAATAAGGAGTTCCCCTTGACACAGCTTGTACTCAACTATTAAAGGTGTAGAAAGGTACTCTTTTAATATTTAGGGCACTAAAGTTCATATATATAACAACCATTCTTGTAACTCAGGAATTGTGTTGTTTTTAAAATTCTTTGTTATATCTTTATCTTGCTCCCCAAATCACTTGGAATGAGATTAAGGGAGAACTAATGAAATTTCCTAGGTTGTTCAGTAAGAAAATCTATAAGAAAAACTATTTTGAGTTTGCTATGCTGTTTGTTTTGTTTTCTTTTTCTTTTCTTTTTCTTTTTTCTTTTTTGCAACTGGGATTAAGTTCCTGGGAAAGAAAGCTGCCCCTCATAATAATAGTAACTTTAGATCAGAGGTAGGGAATGGCTCAGGAATTCTCAGAGTTGAAGTCCACAAGTCATAAAAGAACCATCATTTCCCGCTTTAGATAGACAATTTCTGTCTGAATTAAGCAGTCACCTTTTTTAATTATATTGCCTAATTTACTTCTGAGTCCAGAGCCCTCTTTACGCTTTCACGAATGTAACTTGCAGGAGGTAAGCTGCACTATTGCCCCCTCTGGCTTCTTCCAGCCTCCAAGTCAATCTTTAGCTTAGTTAGCACCGCACATTAAGCTCAATTTAAAATGTCTTGATTTAAAATGTCAAGGTACTATGGTGGCCTTCTTTGAAAAAGAGAAAGGGAGGAAAGTAAGGTGGGGAGCAGGAGGATTTCCTACCAAATGGGAAACTGCCCCATCCCCCAAATCTGCAGCCCTTCCTCATTGCAATCTGTAAACCTGAATGTCTGTGATTTCCAATACACTGCAGCTAAGCTAGAAGTGAAAATAAGAGTTAAAAAGAAATTTGAATGCTTACCTCTACTTGTTTCTTGGGTTTGAAGGCCACACTGAACCATAACCATAAAATGTTAGACCAGAATGCATTTGCCCAGGTGGAGGCTACATAAATATGGAAATTGAACTAGGGGTGAAATCCAATTTTTTCCCCTACTGGTTCTGTGGGCCTGGCTTGGTGGGGGTGGAAGGGGAATGATACTACAAAATCCCCATTCCCTTCCCACTCCTGGGGGAAAGATATTGCAAAATCTCCATCCCCACTCTGGGGCCAGCTAGAGGTGGTATTCTCTGAACTACTCAAAATTTCCGCTACCAGTTCTCCAGAACCTGTCAGAACCTGCTGGATTTCACCCCTGAAATGAACTCAGCCATAAGGTGAAGCAGTGGAATTTATCTATAGTAAAGTATGCATGTTTTATAAAACTCCTATCTAACATTGAAATGATTGTATCTCTTGAAACACAAACACTTTTCCTTTTGATAGGCTAACATGTCTCTTTTATATATTGGAGCCTTGGAGGTTGTGGAAAATTTATGCTAAAGTTCCCATTCTCAGAGCCAGAGACATGGGTTAATATTAAAACTGGATTTATTATAATATTAGTATTATAGAATGCAACCGTAGAACTTTTTAATCATTCGGGGGCAAAGGATGGGGATAGACCCATCGTCTCAGGCCTTTTTCTTTCCTCCCCTTTCTCTTTACTCAGCCTCTAGTAACTCACAAATTTTAATTTCCACAACCCAGCCATGCATATATAATCTTTGTTCACACTTTTATAAAGTAAAATTAAGTGAAAGAAATTGGGCACTAATATAAAGCTTGTCTGAGCAGAACAAATTTGAATTTTCAAACACCACGGAGAAGACTGGGGCATCAGGCCTTGAAGCGGTATAAAGATTGGAAGGAAGATAATTTTTCTTCTGAAATAGAATTGCATAAATAATCAGGGACCTGCTTCAGGTGATTATTTGCCATCTTTTGCTCATTATACTTTTTGTGGGGGAAGATGGTATCAGTGGAGATGATGGCTGATAATATTTTCTTGTTTTCCTGTTTTGAACAGATAAAAAAACAAGTTCATGTTATCAAATTAAAACTTTAAAAAAATTTTTTTACCTTTTCTGAAATATTATATTAGATAAATAATACAACATGCCATCTTTTATAAGCCATCTCAGAAGTTAATCACAGTAATAAATGGATTTAAAAGTTCAGGTCAGCCACAACTTAAGTCAAGGTGACTTGTATTTTAAGGTGGCCTATTCATACAATCTACTTATGCATGCATAGTAATTTTTAAAACATGTTTTTGAATGGATACATTATGTAAAACCAGCAAGTTGTGCTTTGTTTTGTAAATTAAGACTCAATAATCCGTGACCTAGGGTGTGATGTAGAACATTGTTTCTAGATATCGCTATGGAAATTGCTGGGTACCATATATAGAAATAGAAACTGTTTGGACATAAAAAGATATACCTAGTATCTATCATCAAGGAAAGATAAAGCAATTTTTTTAAAAAAATGTTAACCTCTTGCTAAATGGAATCTTTTGTATTTAACTTGGTTAAATACCACTGTATTTAACAGTGGTTAGAGTGCTGTACTGCAGCTACTTCAGCTACTTCAGCAGATCAGCAGATCAAATCTCACCAGGCTCAAGGTTGACTCAGCCTTCCATTCTTCCGAGGTGGGTAAAATGAGGACCCAGATTGTGGGGGCAATATGCTATTTAGTATACTGTCGATTGTTGTAAGCCGCCCAGAGTCCTCGGAGAGTGGGCAGCATAAAAATATGAATAATAAATAAAAGATATGAATAATAAACATGTTTTTTATTTTCAGACTATAAAATAGCAGATTTAATTCACTTTACACATGTCATACTATAGTATTAAATATGGTCAGGTATGGTAAACACTGAAAAAAATAGTGCTTTTCAAGTATTTAGGGCACAAAGCTTAGTTTCTCATGAGGCTTTCAGCATAATATCATTTTGGGCTACAAGTTCTTAGAAGTCACTCTGTACTTTTTAAATTTTTACAATTTAGATCCTACACTATGGTTCATAAAGAGGATGATTATGACACCTATCATGTAATATACACATTTAATCTTACATAAGATTCTGGACATTCTCTTACCCATTGTATTCTAGCTACTCTACAGATTTAACCGGAATATAATAAGATTATTTGAAGAACAGAGCTTTTCAATGTATTGTTATGTGCATTTGTAATTTTATTGTTCCTGTTGCTAGCATTTTTATCTGTTTTGAACCTTATCCTAAAGTAAAATCTCACAGTGGGGGAACTATATTTTAATGCTTGATAAAGATAGTAGCGGATCTCATTCTAATGCTTTTAAACAAGGCTCATTCTTGAGATGAGCTTGTAGGCTGAGTGGTGAGGTATATACACCTATGTGATTTTGATGTTTGGTTTCCTAGGCTATTAATCTCTAAATTGTCATTCCTCCTTATTTTGGGAAAGCTTTGACTAGAAAATTAAAAGAAGACGATGAAGCTAGCTGACAAGTACTGTAATCAGAGTCTTCCTACAGTTATTCTCTGAAACTGGGAGATTTGGATGTAAAATAGGTTATACTCTAAGCAAACAACAAGAATCTGAAAACTGTAGAAAAGTGCTTTGCAATCCTTAATGTAAAAATATGACTAGGTTGATTGTCTTAGATGGGATTAAAGATAAAGCACTGATTTTGTTTCATTAGCATTCAGCTATCCTGGCAGGCTGCCATTAATCAGAAAGAAAAGTGATACATAAACCAGGGAATTAGGATAATGCAAAAAGCTCATAAAAATGGAGATTATTTGCACACAATGAAGCTTTAACTTTGTCATCTTATTGTACCTGCTGCCTAGAGCCAAGTCATTGTTAACTTCTATAATGATACATTTACCTTGTAAAGTTAATCTAAAAAGAATGTATTTAGTGCGTCTATGGTGATGTATAGTATATGACAACTCTCTTTACATTATGGTTTGTTTATTCTTGTTGTTTTTAATCTTTTAATTGTTAGTTATTATTTGTTTAAATGAAACACCTCTGAATTGAGGTGAGGATTAACTGCACAAAGTAATAAGTAGTCAACTTGATTGGGGTTTTTTAACTTTCAGGTCATTGTAGGCTTATTTCAATGCAATAGCCAATGTGAAATTGGAACATTTATTCTCTTCCTTATGTGATGGAATAAAAAAAGATTGTTCTGGCTTAACTTTTACCATACATATTGCTTTAGAAATAGCTGTTACCATAACAGCTAGCCATCTGGGATTTGATAAAAGAATTATACTAAATTACGATGTTGATAAATAGAATATTCTTATCATGCCTGGTGCAAAAAAAAAAAAATGGGAAAAGAAGATGGGCAAACTCCATTACCTCTATCTCTGTTCCTCTCCTCCATGTGTCCCATACTCTTGGATTCTTACCTGTACTTTTGGATTGGCTCTCAACCAAATAGAAGTTCGATTGCTCGGATGCGATTGGACATTTTCAGCTGGAGAAGTGCGGAAGATAGCAGTGCTTAATGTCTTGCACCACAGGCCACGTCCATTGCCCTGACTGCATCTGCCATGCTTACAAAACTTGGCTGTGGTGGCATTTCTGATCTAGCTTGGCTTCTGCTGCTGCCGGGAACTGCCATGTTTGTGAACTTGGCAGCTTTTTTTGAATCTGGGAGCTGTATTTTCTGACCGGCTTAGCTGCTGTTGAAGAATCTGATGCCAGGGAGATTTGTTCTTAAGGATTGCTCAGGCTGTCTCTTTGAGGAGAAGGCTGAGAAGCAGTTGTTGCCAATCTAACTACATTCTGTGGTGGTGTTGCAGCCTTTTTATTATCTTTCTAATCTGGGGGTCATCCTTGACCCATGACTCCAGTTCAAAGAGCATGTGGCAGTCATGGCTAGGAGGCCTTTGCACAGCTTCCTGTTGTGTGTCAGTTCCCATTCCTACAGCAGTGGGATCGGTTCATTGTCACTCATATCCTAATCTCCTGTTATGTGCTTTGCTACCGGCAAAGCAGGCCCTCTCCTGTGGTGTGGGAGAGGGGAGCCTGGAGAGCCCGGGGAGCCTTAGGCTGGTTGGCATGGTGGTCGGTGGGGGAGCCGTGGAACCGTGGAGTGGGGGGGCAGAGCGGTGAAGCTGGGAGGAAGGCTGTGGCGGCTATGCCATTGTCGTTGCTGTTATGGCCAGCTTGGGCATCGACCGGCTTGCTCCTACCCCCTGCTAGTGGCTGTTGGCTCCCCCACACCGGCTTTTTTAGACTGGTTGTTCTGCGCCCAACTCCACCGGAGGGCACTCAGACATCTACCAGGCATGGGTTCTGACCCCAGGTTGAACATCTGGGGACTTTTCGCTGGAAGACCGGCATGTTTGGACTCAAGAAGACTTAGGACGATCAAGAGATCATGGTTTTTTCCCCTTCCAATGTGGTTTGGCCTACCCTCTGGGGCGAGGACTCCCACCGCTGTGAGAGGGTGGTGAAGGTGGCCATGCTGTGGTGAGAGAACAGCAATTGACCGAGAATCCCTCCCAGTGGTCCACCCAACAAACTATGGGACTTCTCTGCGGTGAGAGAGCGGCAATTTTTGTCCATCTATGCCCCCCTGGGTGCCATGAGGGGGCACCTGGGAGTGGGGCTCCTGCTGGTTGGGTGGTTTTGGCCTTGTTCCATCTGTTTCCCGCTTCACCATTGCCAAGCTCGGACCCATGGCAGATAATGGCAATTCAGACTTACATGAAAGCAGACTTATGCGCTTTGAGAAATGCCCCCCATTCCTGGAAGTGGCCTATCAGCCTGGCTAAAAAGTACCTTAATGATGGATCTTGGGATCGCGAGAGGTGGCATGCGGGTATTAATGTTTTTAAAAGTTCTTTGTATGCTTTTTTAATTAGGCTTTTAGGGGGGGTTGGGGTGGGGTTATGATACCCGGTGGGTGGCAAGGGGGCTTCCCCGGGTTGCAGGCAGTCCAGAGCAGGGGAGGGTCATGGAATGGTTGGGGTGGGGGTGGGGCCCCCTGGGGCTCCGGGGGGGGAAGTGCTCTGATTCCTGTTGTGATGGGGAATAGTTGCGGGGGGGGGGGCAAACGGGAGGCAGTGTCAGTGATTGGGAGTGGACCCCAGCTTTTTGTATACAGTGGCCCGCTCCGGCCCCCTGGATTCCGCCTGTTTCCCTGAGGAGCAGAGAGAAAGGTCCCCTGGGCTTAGGCTACTCTATTTTAATGCCAGGTCTGTGGTTAACTAAGCTCCCCTCATCAGTGAACTGATTGAGGAGGAAGACGCGGACCTGGCTTGCATCACGGAAACCTGGCTGGGCTCGGAGGGAGGGGTCCCTCTGAATGAACTTTGCCTGCCAGGTTTGCCTGCCGGGTGCCTGCCGAGGACCCAGGGGAGGGGTGGGGAGTGGCAGTTGTTATTAGGGAGACCCATGGTCCACGGGAGGTCACTGCTCCTCAGATAGATGAATGTGAGTCCCTCTTCATGAGATGGGGACCACAAGATCAGATGGCCCAGTTGATTACATACCTATCTCCTAGCTGCATATCAACAGCCCTGCCCGGGGTGCTGGATGCCATATCAGGGCTGGTGGTTGAGTTTCCCAGGCTTATTGTGCTGGGGGACTTCAACCTACCTTCCCTTGGTGGGGTGTCAGGAGAGGCCCGGGAGTTCATGGCTTCCATGGCAGCCATGGACCTGACCCAGATAATACAGGGCCCTACTTATCTGGGGAGACATGCCGATCTGGTTTTTATCTTGGAGCAGTGGCGTAGTGAGTTCGGTGGGGGCATGCTAGTTACCCAACACCTGTCATGGACCGATCACTATCTCCTTAGGCTGGGCTTCCATTATGCTGTCCCCCGCCACTGGGAGGTGGAACCGACTATATGTTTCCACCCCAGGTGTCAAATGGACCCTGAGCGGTTCCAGATGGAGCTTGGGACTATACCGTTCTCTCTTTCCCACGCCCCGATCAAGACTCTGGTGGGTGCCTGGGAGGAGGCAGCTGCCAGGGCTCTTGACCTGGTCATGCCTTTGTGACCTTTGACCTGACGCAGATGCCGGTTGGCCCCTTGATTTACTGAGGAACTCCAGGAGATGAAGCTTCAGAGGAGAGGTCTGGAAAGCTGTTGGAGGTCCAGTCGTTCCAAATTGGATCGATCACAATTGAGATCTTTTACCCGGTCTTATCGGGGGCGATGGGAGTGGCGAAGCGTGCTTACTTCTCCGCCCTCATCACGTCCACAGATAATTGCTTGGTCGCCCTGTTCAGGCTATCCCATTCCCTTTTGAACCAGGGGGCGGGGGATGACCTATGCAGGAACGGGTCGAGGAATTTAGTGAACATCTACGGGATAAGATCACTCAAATTCAGGATGGACTGGACTCTGACTGGGCAGGGTCAGTGGGGGAGGTGGCAACGGGTCTGGTGATTTGGGATGAGTTTGAGCCTGTTACTCCTGAGGAAGTGGACAGGATCATGGCGAAGCTGAGTACTACCATGTGTGTGTTGGACCTATGTCCCTCCTTGCTCATTTATTTGGCCTGGGAGATTACACATGGCTGGATCCAGGCAGTGATAACTGCTTCTTTGAGTGAGGGGAGTTTCCCGGCCGTCTTGAAGGAGGCAGTGGTGAGATCCCTCCTCAAGAAGCTGAACCTGGATCAAGCTATTTTGAATAACTTTCATCCTGTCTCCAACCTTCGCTTCATTGCAAAGGTTGTTGAGAGTGTGGTGGCACATCAGCTCCCATTGGCCCTGAATGAAACATTATATCTGGACCCGTACCAGTTGGGTACAGCACAGAGACAGCATTGGTCACGCTGGTGGATGATCTCTGATGATACCCAACTTTTTATATCCATCCCGAATCAACCCAGTGATGCCCTTGATGTGATGTCCCAGTGTCTGGAAGCGGTGCGGCTCTGGATGGAGAGGAACAGGCTTCAGCTCAACCCTGCCAAGATGGAGTGGCTGTGGGTACCGGCATCTCAGTTCCGGGAGAATATTCCATCATTGACTATAGAGGGTGAGGTGTTGTTCCCTGTAGAAAGGGCACGCAATTTAGGCATCCTCCTGGATTCATAGTTGACTCTGGATGATCATGTAACAACCGTGACCGGGGGGGGGGGGGTATTTGCGCAGATTCGTCTGGTGCGCCAGTTGCACCCCTACCTGGACCACAATGACTTACGCACAGTCACTCATGCGCTTGTCACCTCCCGGATTGACTACTGCAATGCTCTCTACATGGGGCTGCCCTTGAAGACCATTCGGAGGGTTCAGCTGGTGCAGAATGTGGCCGTGCGGTTTTAGATTATGTAACATGAAAGTCCCGACACTCTCATGTTACATTCCTCCTGTGGGACCTGCATTGGCTATCGGTTGCCCTCCGGGTGAGATTCAAGATGCTAGTAATTACCTATAAAGCCCTACATGGCTTAGGTCCAGGATACCTGATGGACCATCTGCGTCCAGCGAAAGGTCCCCATCGCCAGTGCATTCTCACAGGGAGGGCCTCCTTGGGGTCCCGTCAGCCAGAGAGTATCGACTGGTGACTCCCAGGGAGTGGGCCTTCTCTTTGGGTGTGCCCACTCTGTGGAATCAGCTCCCCCTGGAGCTCCGGGTGGCTCCTGTCCTTTGCTCCTTCCACCGGGATCTTAAAACATGGCTATTTGGCCTGGCCAGTTTGGACTGAAGGGGTTTTAAATGTGATTTTAATGGGTTCTTATATTTGTTATATTTTATAATTGAGTTTGTGTATTTATTGTTGTGAGCCCTGAGTCCTCTGGAGAGAGGGCGGCATACAAGCCCAAATAATAAATAAATAAATGAATAAATAAATAAATTCTCAACAATCTTCCATTCCAATGTTCAACCCTATGACTCCTAAAAGGCCTCTCCAGGGTTTTTTTTTTTACATTTAATTGTCTGTCCTGGTAATTTGCCCATAGTTCCTTAAACTCTCAGAGGACTCATTGTTCTCAGTCTGATCCAATTTTGAAAGTATATATTTGTACATCTAAAAATTTTCCTTAGGAAATGGATTGAGAATATCAGTATATATCTATCTGATGGCATTTTATTTTAAATATATTGATATAGATTTAGTTCTATTACCTAAGTAGAATCAAATGACATCATTGACTCCCATAATTTGTTTCTTTTTTCTTTGTGTTATTAAATCTTAGTTTATTACTTGTTGATATCCTGAACTGCATACATGCTATAGGTTTATTTTGCAATTATTGTTCAGCTTGGGAATCCATGGGCTAACTCTGATTCACAGGGATGATTAATTTTCCATTGTCTTCATATTTGTTTCTCAATAAATCTTCTATGCCCGTGCAAATGATGCCTAACTGCCGGCATGACTGTCCCTGCTCTGATTGGTTGCTTTGCCTATCTTCTCTAGTAAATTGACATTGATGGTAATTCCACCTTGATTTTTTTCTGTTTTTGCGGTAGAGATCATAACACACCTATGACAAATATCCAAAGCCCAAGAGAGGAAAAAATAGCTTTAAGCTACTGGAAAATTATTTCTTAAAAGAATTATTTTATAGAAAATAAAAATTGCTTTGCTAAATCTGGGCAAAGTCCTATCCATTTAACACTCAAAGATAATCTACAAAAAGGGGACAGATAGGTGATGATAAATGATAGATAGTTGATAGATAGATAGATAGATAGATAGATAGATAGATAGATAGATAGATAGATAGATAGATAGATAACTACATTACTGTAAAAAAGACAAATTATTATAGACACTTTAAGATTATAACAATCTGTCTGGATTTAAATGTAACATTAACTGGCAAGTTCCTCAAAATGGAAGCAAAAAAATTCACTCTCCTTATTACTTATGTTAATGTACAAACATCCTTACAGTCCTTCACAAACAGTGAAACCTAATTCATTATTATATTATATTTCTACCACTTTGTAAACATTCTTCAAGTCATGTACTCCTTCACCTACATTTAATCTCTCTCTCTCTCTCAAGAAAAAAGCCTTGCTTGACAATTTGGCTTTTAGCTTCCCGAATTCCTTTGTGAACTGTGTGAAGGGCAAATGCAATAACACCTCTTTCTGTCAACACAGTGCCAACATATATAAAAGTATATCACTACTTTTTTAAAAAAGCCACAAAAGAGAAAAATTCACAGGCTGCTCTGTCATAATGTAAACGCAGTAGTAACTGATACTGAGAAAAACCTAAAATACAATCTGAAATAATCACTATAAAGTCATAGGGTCTTCTCTACTAAATAGGGATGTAAGTATAGCTATGGATAGAATATTTAATATTCAATTAAACAGTGACAACAATGACAAAAAATTTCTGATTCAGATAAGCATTTGGAAGAACACATCAGAAGCATGGTAGAATTCAGGGTTGCTCGAATTTTGGTAAAAGATTTTAGATTCTCTAGAACAAACAATAATGCTAATTTAGGTTTTTCCCCCCACTCTTTCATTTTTTCCTCAGCACAGAAAATCAGGGTTAAAGCTGTGGTGGCATTCTCAATTAAGATTTTAGCAGACTTTCACTGATTTCATAAATGGGGATAGAGATGAAATTTGCATGTTACTTCATCAAATGTAAATTCAACAGCTTTAGCTTATCACCTCCACAAGACATAATAGAATCTCACTAAAAAAAAAAAAATCCATCATTCTGGGTTCTTTGATCTTGGCAGACTCTGATTATGACCCTATCGGATTAGACTGTTCAATTCCATAGAAGATGAATATGCAGAGGGTTCTTAAAGCATTGCTGTTTCATTCTCGTTAGACAGTGGTCGGTTTGCCGGTTATTATTATTTTACTAAATTAACTCTTTGGAACTTCAAGTAAGATCTGTGCTTCTGACGTTTTTTCCTCTGAGTGATCATTGCTAGCTTCGTGATATACTACGCATCTGACCCAGGAAGGGAATAAATTATTACCAATCAGCACCTTGCTCTCCTTCTGTGCTTGAACTTGCATGTCCCACAACAATTAGAGCACCGGTTGAACTAATAATATACACTTTGGAAAAAGAGAGATAAGAAAAAGGAACTGGTGCACATTGACCTTGTTTTAAAGCAAAAGGTATTTTTCACGTATAGGATGAGTAGGATTCAAGAAACAAAATAATATATTTCTCCATTCAGTAGGCATGTACTTTATAGTTTTCTAACCTATAAACTGCAGCATACTGTGGTTTTGGTTGATTAAATCCTAGGGCTGCTTCTGTATGACATATGGCCCTTTTTGGCTCATTTGGTTTTTAATGAAACTGCACTGAGTTAGCCAGATATTTCCCAATATTAACCTCATGATAAGCAATGAGTAAAAATGATAGTGTCTTCCCAATGAGTCATTGATCCTGAACAGAGTAGAATGACCTCTATGTTATAAGAGTGCTAGAAAAATAGTGTTGGTAAAAATTCATGAAGGTGCCCAGATTCAAACTATCTTTGAACTATCAATAAAAAAATAAGTTAGGAAGATCTACGTAGAGCCAATTAAAACACAGCAAAACCATTCCCCATCTTTTTATTTAAAAGTCTGTCTAGTTCCAGTTCTTTCTTCATTATTCTACACTAGGAAAACAATTGTAATCTACTGCCAGGAAAAATAAAGTGAGTGATGGTTAGTTTTCATGTTTGCTTGCTGTTATACTGTCAGTGCTATACATATTTGTTTAAGTACCACTTATAAAAGTATTACCAAAAATGAATGGCTGTCTTTCCATTAGCTTGGATGGTCTTGATTTTTTAAATACTGAGCTATGAGCAAACTGGATTTCATTCATAACACATCGTTCCAATAGAAGTGAATATTTGTAGCTCAGGGTTGAATTGTGGGATCCTTGGTGCTCTCTGAGCTTGGTTATTTTCTTGCACATGTTACAATACCCAATTAGGTATCATCATTAGTACTAGAAGAGTTTGTTCTCTATCCAGTGGTGGGGTTCAAATAATTTAACAACCGGTTCTCTGACCTAATGACCAGATGGGTAGGTATGGCTCAGTGGTCAAGTGACTGTGTGGGTGTGGCCATCTCAACATCATTCACGTCGATGGGCGCTTCGCCTTAGCTGTTACAATGTAATAAGGGTTAACCAGAGAGGCAGTTTCTGTAAGCAGGGCAATAAAGATTAGGCTAGAAACAACACCAGAATGTTTCCTTCCTGCCTTCCTTACAGGATTAGCCGTGTAAAGTGGAAAAAAAGGAAAATAAGATTTCTTCCAACAACCAGTTCTCTAAACTGCTTAGAAAGTTAACTGGTTCTCCCGAATAGGTGTGAATTGGCTGAATCCCACCACTGTCTGTAGCACTGATGATGTTGCCTAGTTTAATAATAATACATCTGCAAGAAAACAACCAAGCTAAGAGAGAACCAAGGACCTCACATAACACCTGGTTGATAGGCTACATTCACAGATTATGTTGCTTGATATAGGACTATAGATATATCCTGTTCTGGCTGTGTTATATTCAGACAGTGCTGCCAATAACAACACAATTTGCTGAGAATGAACTCAGTGTTTCTGACAACAACAGAATGGAGCATTACCCATCAGCATACTTTCTGAAGTACACACCAATCTTATCAACCTCATTACAGAGCCAACCAACAAGATACTAGAAAAAGTGCCTCTGTGAATCCATTAAAACAAGTTGCCAAGTGATAATTACCATAACATTAATATTCATCTGTGAATTTAGAGATACAAAAAACTTAAAAAGTGAGAGCTCACCGTACTCTAAATTTGACATTTGTGTCATTGTCATTACAATGATTATTCTTTTAATTGCACTGGCTTCAGTTATAAAAATATTTTCCATAAAATGCTCTCACGCAGCATTAGATATAGCCACTAGTAACAAACTACCTTTAGCAGAGGTCACTGAACATAAGCCTATAAAACAAAATTAAAGGCTTTACGATTTAGAATTTAATGTTTCAGTTTTAAAATACTAAACATAACCACAGTTCCTCAGACGATCAGCTCTAGCTGAGTAATACTTTGATATTTATTGGCGAACGTGGCTTATTGTTAAATTTAAAAAGAAAGGCACAGATACATTGAATTTTGATCATGTTGAATATTTGGTGCTGTGTCAATGAACACAGCTTTGCTGGCTGGGTGAAGAAAGACCAAGATGTATGGTGCTTAAGAAAAATGAAGAACTTTACCTTCCTATAAAATGGTTCTTGTATAAACTGCTGCCAGCTGTCTCTGGATTTTCAGGTGTTTTATGGGAAGCAGTAGAAACAGAAAACCAAATGGCAAGAAGAGAACTTTATTTGAACTTCTCTGGATTCAAGTCAAGAATTTTTGAAGGTGGCTTTCAAGTTATTATGAACCTGTAGAAGAAAGCATTCTGTGAGTCATAAACGTGGTCACATTATAAGATGGCTAACCTTTGCAGTTATCTGAGGAAAAAGCTGCTGGAGTTGCTCATTGATGTCAGCAATTTCCATCTGTTTTTTCGTCTCTTATATACCCAATTAGAAAGCATGGTTTCAATTGGAAGCCTATGAGGAAAGATTCCACTGAAATATGCCAGATACCCCAGCCTTATCTTCCTGATCATACTTTATGTTTTCTTCTTTTAACACTTAATTAAGCAATCTATTTTGCAGGCCAATTTTCAAACTAAAAAAAAAAAAAAAGACAAACTACGTGCTCAAAAATGTTGCACACAGTTCATCCTCACCTCAGGAGGGCCATGGGTAGACAAACCAGCCAGGATTAGGACAATACAGGATACATTAAAAATCATTACTAATAGTCCTCGCTTAACATTGGCACTGAGAGTGAAGTAGAAGCCTGAAGTTGGCAGCAGTTGATTAAGACTACTGAAGGGCTGGGCCTGCTCTTCAGCTCATAGCTGTCAGTGCTGCCATTACTGCCAAAGCATGCAGTGGTGGGTTTCAAAATTTTTACTACTGGTTCTGTGAGTGTGGCTTGGTGGGCGTGGCAGGGGATGGATACTGTAAAATCTCCATTCTTTCCCCAGTCCAGGAGAAGGTTACTACAAAATGCCCATTTCATCCCGATCAGATGGGTCTTGGGAGGCAGAGAATAGATGGGGGTGGGGCCAGTCAGAATTTTTACTACCGGTTCTCCAAACTACTCAAAATTTCCACTACCGGTTTTCCAGAACTGGTCAGAACCTGCTGAAACCCACCTCTGAAGGCGTGCCACTGTGCATAAGGCCAGGGAGGCAGGGGAGTTGAAGCACTCTTGAAATCATAAATTGCCAAATTTTGAACATGTGATTGCAGGGCTGCTGCCACAGCCATAATTTCAGACATAAGTACCATCTATTCAGTGCTGCCACAACTTTGAATGGTTGCTAAATGAATGGTTGAAATAAAGAGAGGATTATACATGCTTGCATTTAGCAAAAATACAATATACAGATGTTCAGAGCAAGCTGCTCAGCAGGCTCAGCAATGCATGTGTAGGGAGAAAGAGTGAAAATAGGAACATATAACATTTATAAGGAAGCTTTCTTGAAGTTGGTAAAAAAATAAACTTTATTTAGGAAATAAGCTACTGATGGGAAATCTTGAGTTGCTTCAGCCTCACTACAGCTGAGCACCTGCAGTGTTCTCTCCTCCATTAGAGAGAGTGAGATGAAAAAGAAACTGTCCAAATCAGAAGGTAGATCAATATTTTTTTTTTTATTGAAGAAGTTTTACAATAAAAAAATTTTTCCCCCTTTTTTCACCCCTGCCCCCACCCCCCCTCCCATCCCCTCCAACCTCCCCCCAACCCCAGCCCCTCCCTCCCCATCCCACCCCTGACTTCCGCTGCATATTTCTTAAAAAGAAAAACAACAACGAAAATTTTTAACAGCCAGAAAAACAAATACTATTATATACTCAATTCTATTCTGATCTAAGTTGAGAGGAAGAGAAAAGAGAGAAAGAAAAGAATTAAAAAAAAAAAAAAAAAAAAAGATGAAAGAAAAAAAATAAAATAAAATGAAATAATACAAAGAGAAACCTATAAACATGAATATCTGTCTAAAATTAACAATATTATAATAAAAGAAGGCACCAAAAAAGAATAACCATTATAATATTTAAGCCAATTTAGAAACAAAAAGAAGAAAAAAATAAAATAAAATAAGAAAAACATTACTAACATTACTAATCCTATACCATACTCGATCACTCCAAAATTCTATACCTTACTTATTCATATTAGATAATGCCAGCTAGTTTAATCCGAACTACTCCCCCTAATTCAAAAACACTAAAATCCCCCCTTCAGGGAAAAAACATGCAATATAATATAATCATACATATATTATTATAATTTTCCATAACTCGAATTACAGTCTTCTCTTCTTCCTGATTGAAGTTAATTCTTCTTTCTTCACCTATATCCAATTGCGATACTCTTCATCTTCTGTCTGCCCCCATCAGTAAAACAAAACATTCCATATAAACCCCCCGTGTGACTTTATATGAATAACATCCAACCAAGAAGATGTTCACTCCTGTAGGTAGAATCATTCAGGCTAACGTATTCTATTTCAGCAAAAAAGAAAAACCCCAATGCAGCTCCACCAAGCCTTAACAAAAGAATAAGAAAAAAAGGGAAATAGAAATCCTTGAGACTGCATCCAAATGTTCTTGTAAAAACTGTTTCAAATCCTGCCACCCTTTGTTATCCACTCTTGGTTGTAAGACGTTTTCATTTCCATTCTTTCCTCTTAGATAATAATTTCCAAAAAAAACCATGATAGGGTAATCACAAAACACTGCTACTATATAGATAACATCCAACCACGAAGATATTCACTCCTCCAGGTAGAAACATTCAAACTAACGTATTCTATTACGACATAAAAAAAAAAAAACCCCAATGCAGCTCCACCAAACCTTAATGACAAAAAAATCAAAAAGAAAAAAAAGTTCTAGCAGCTGCATTCCCAGATGTTCTTATAACAACTATTTCAAATCCTGCCACCCGTTATTATTCACTCCTTCTGGTTGTAAGATATTTTCATTTCCATTCCTTCCTCTTAGATTGTAAGTTCCAAAAAAAACTATAATAGGATAATCACAGAACGCTGCTAGTTCCAAAAGAAAAACTATAATCGGATAATCACAGAATGCTGCTACCATTGCAGCCCTCTGTTAAACTTGCTCAAGATGTTAAATCCAATTCAGAATAAAAAAAAGAAACTCCAAGTCAGGATGAAGACTTTATAATCCATAAATCCAAATCCATATAAACTTTAGGAATTTTATAACCGGTATCCAAGATTGTCCAAGCTTTCTGATAACAACTGCATCTGATGAAGGACTTTAAGACACTCATTAGTTAACTCTCGAATTTCCTCATTAGAATCTGGTTCCTGCTGTTCGATATCACCATCCTTTTCTTGCGGAGCATTGGACCTCTGCTGCTGATCATCTTGAATAATAGTATTTCTTGAATCTTGCTCCAGCAGTTCAAGGTCCAGTGCTCCTAGATTAGGTTCACTGATGTAGTTTATTTTCCCATCTGAGAAGTCCATGGTAAGATCCTCCAAGAAACCAGATTGCGCTCCTTGTTCTTTTAACATTCTTTGATTCATTCTTTGAGTCTCATCCTTCTGTTTACCTTTTACAAGCTCTCTTTCTTGTTTCTTATTCTTAAGGTCTTTCGAAGCTCCCTTAAAAATATTTTTATAAAAATGTTCCGCTTTTTCAATAGTATTCAAGCAATATCTCACTCCGTGATATCTAAAAATTATACCGGCTGGTAAGTCCCATCTAAATGGGATATTACTTTTCTTCAATTCTTTAGTTAAGAAAGCAAATTCTTTCCTTTTCTTTAAAACCTTCGATGGTAATTCTTTAAAAATATTAATTTGTTCACCTTCTACTTGCACTCTGGCAGAGTAGGACCTTTGTAAGATGTCATCTCTCAACCTTTTATCAGTAAAGTAGACAACAACATCTCTGGATAAGTTCCTTTGTTTGGCTACTCGTGAGTTGACTCTGTAAGCTTTCTCTATACAACCAAGAATTATCTCATCCTCAAGCTCTAGTAGTTCAGCAAGAACCTTTGCAATAGTTGCTTTTAAATCTCTCTGGTTTTCTTTAATACCTCTTACTCTAATAGCAGAGGCCATAGTTTTAATTTGAAGCATGATAATATCATTCTGTGTAGTCTGATTACTAATCTCAGCTTTCACAAACCTTTCTTGTATTTCTTGAATCTGGGAGCCAATTTCACTGCTAATTTCAGTTACTTTCTCCTCCATTTCAATCACCACATTTGAAAGGTCTGAAATTACTTTAACAATAGTTTGACTTAATTGGTCATGCTTTCCAGCAATCAAATCCACAAGATTCTTCTGTGAGTTTTTAATTTTGTCAACTACACTCAATAAAGGAGTTGTTATAAGTTCTTTTAAGTCCCCTTCTGCCAATCCAGACAATTGCATCATCTCAGCTTTATTCTTTAACTGGCTCAAGGGGGAGCCCCCCCTTCCTTTAGTCATCTTTATTTTACTTTAAATGGCTTTAGTATACTACTTCACTTTGCCATACTTTACTTTAAAAAAGATATCCAAGAAAAAAGGGAAGAGAGAAAAAAAAAAATTCTGTTTACTTTAAGTGACTCTCCCATAGGAAGGCATTCATTTCAAAGCTTCCGTTTTCAATCACTCTGGCATTCTTTCAATTAAGACCAGTCGCCATTTTTAAAAAAAAAACTTTCTTAGGAACTTTCACTTCTCTTCCTCTCCTTCCCCCCTCCTCTCGTTACTCTTCCAAAAAATCAGTAGAAAAATCAGTTTTAAAAATCCATACTTGCTTCATCTTTGCTTCTTTCTTTTCTTTTCTTTTGCTTCTTTCTTATTCAGCTTACTCCATAGACGCTGTGGTGTTGCTTCCAGCGTCTGGCTCCGCTAATTGCTTAGCGGAGGACAGTCCCGTCGCGGAGCTTCTCTGGAGGTATGGAGGGGGCCATCCTTCTGAGCCCTCCCCAGGACAAACGAAACGATCCTGGGGCGACTCAGGGGGCCCTGCCTCACCCCCAGGAGCTCTGCCTGCTCCTCCCGCTGAGGAGCAGGTTGTTCGAGCCGCCTGCCAGCTGTGAGGCGGCTCTAACGCGGCGGGATGCCGGCGGGCATGGAGGAGCCCGCCGCCGACGAGGAAGGCGCCACCGTAAGGTAAAGGCTCTTAGATATAGAAGGTCAAAAAGAAACTGCTGCTTTCTCTCATAATATAATTGCAAATAACCAAATGTCAGTATTTAACCCAGCCTTATATTAACATCATATCACAGATTGCTTTAATTTTCTCCCCACAGCTGTCCCAGAAGGAAACATGGACAAACCCCATATAAAACCTGATACTGTCCCTATGAAATGGGTGCCATAGAAACCCATAGAACTTGTCCTTCTTTATGGCCAGTTCTACAGGGACATTCACCACCAACTGATTACCCCTCTTTAATCTACATTTCTGGGTTACTTTGAGAGTTTTTGTCTGCACTGACTCTTAAAACATCAGGTGAAATGCATTTCTCTAAAAGTGGCAAAATTTTGCTGCATTGTGTGTGCAAGCTTCACCCACAATGGTTGCTGTTAGTTCCTGTTGTTAAGAAATAGTTTTGTCTTGTCCATTTTAATGACTGTATTTCTCTTGGTCAATGACCAAAAAAAAAAGTCTGTCTGTCTGTCTAACTCAGAATAATTGCTGAAGGAAGTGATGAACTCCTGAGAGCATCAGTCTAACCCAGTCTTTCATAACTGGGAATATGTAAGAGCTTGCTTAGGAGTTCTGTGGGAAATTGTGACTGATTTTTTTAAAGCTTTGTGCACTGCACAATGCTAGCACTCGCTAAGGTTGCTGTGGAAAGTTTTATGCACCCTGACTCAGCTGCTAGCCTGCAGCTTTGCTGTTTTGAAAACATTGTGGATGCTAAATATTTTATTCATATTGCTTAGGCTTATGATTTTTAATAACTTTATTATTCAATATTGTCAATATATTTTCATGGTGTAAATGGAATTAATTAAATCAATTTACAGCCTTCTTTTTTTAAAAAAATCTACCAGTCGTATTTTTAGAAAAATTAAATCCCATTTTGGCTTAAGCCAATTATTTAATAGAAATGTTTGCCTTATGAGTTTCTAAAATTTGTAAAAGGAAAACAGATTAATTTCAAGAAAGCTAAATTAAGCATAACTACTTGTTTGGTTTTTTTCCAAGAAGCTTAAAAGTCATTTTTGCTTTTAAATAGGAAAAAAAACCCCCACTATTTGTGCATACATCGTTCCTCATTAGCATCTTGTAAAGTAGAAAATTGTGATTATGTATTTAGGCCTATTTGGATAAGGTTAAGGATAAGGAAAAATATGTTTAAAGAAGGAAAAACTAATGTTTTTCTTAGGTAGTAGGAACAAATCAGTAAGCTAATAACTTGAATAAATAAATAAATACACAGAAAATATCATTGTCTATTCAAAAGAGCACTGGCAATCATTCCTGGATTATATATTTACTGATCATAATGTATTATGAGCTGCAGATATAATAATTTTTATGCAAGGGCTCATCGAGACCTGAAAATTATTTCAAGATTTTTTTTTAGAGTAAAAAAAATTGAGGAAAGCTTGCCTAACCAGAAAGAAGTATTGAGACACATGAATTAAATCCTTTAGACAAGAAGATCTCTCTACTGTCTCTACAGTTATAACCCCAGAGATCCAATGGTGGGATTCAAATATTTTTATTACTGTTTCTGTAGCTTGGTAGGCATGGCTTAGACATGGCAGGGTAAGGATATTGTAAAAAACTCCATTCCCTCCCCACTCCAGGGGAAGATTACTGCAAAATTCCCATTTCCTCCCAATCAACTGGGACTTAGGAGGCAGAGAATAGATGGGGGCAAGGCCAGCCAGAGGTGGTATTTACTGGTTCTCCAAATAACTCAAAATTTCCGCTACTGGTTCTTCAGAACTTGCTGAATACCACCTCTGCAGAGATCAATGTTTTTTAGATACAGATTACAGTTTAGCAATAACAACAAAGCTTTTTGAGCCAAGAAAAGGAGGGAGGGAGGGAGGGAAGGAAGGAAGGAAGGAAGGAAGGAAGGGAGGGAGGGAGGGAGGGAGGGAGGGAGGGGAAGGGGAAGGGGAAGGAAGGAGGGGAAGAAAGGAAGAGGAGAAAGAAAGAAAAAAAGACTAAACTGGTAGACTCTAGTGCACGGGTGTCAAACTTGCCCTATCATGTTGCCATCATGTGACGTATCACTACGTTTTTCCCCCTTCACAGAGCTGGGGTAGGGATGGCCTACGTATGACATATCCATGGGCCACCAGTTTGACATCTCTGCAAGTCTAATGCCTTTTTGTACCTCCCCACCTCCCCCGAACTGGTAGAGGATGCAGCTCTTTATTGAGCTGTCTATGACCTTGAATATGCAGATTAAAGTGAGAGGAAAATAACTGCTATATGAATGTGTAAATTGGATTCATAGAGCCACTAAAGGATTTGTCATATTTCTCTTTTGGATTTGGAAGTATACTATATTGATGCTGCATTCCTTCAGCGTTTGGCAAACAGTTCATTTTCTCAGATAGTTCTTTCTATCCCCAGGGAGATTAAAAAAAGGATCCTTGCTTTTTGTGTGTGTGTTCATATCAAGTAATTATTTATACTCTTCTTGGTTACCTGGCAACCTCTGAATGAACTCTTTGGGAAAAGGGTTTCTGAAGGATGGGGCCAGCAGAACAGCTCCCCATTTAAAATGAGGCAACATCTTGAATAATGTGTGGCATATACAATGGATCCCTGCTCCACCTCGCCCTCTGAGACTATTTCAATGGATTTCTCTTTAAAAAAAAAAAGTAATATGTCTCTCTCTTTCTTTCTTTGAATTATCCCAGCCCTGGACAAATCTTTCAGCGTTTATTAACTGCTGAGGAGATTAATTGCTTTCTTTTTATAAATATGTGTTTGCGTTCATATCTTGGAAGGGTGTGTTATTACTTATTAAAAGAAGCCGTAACACACAGCCTAAAAGCTCTGAAGAAAAGTGGATTAACTGGATAGTTGGCATAAATGCTGTCTCATGTTTTATTATGAGAAGAGGGGAAACATTGGTGATTAAATTTGCTCCTTCCCTTCTGAAATACTGCGTTCTGGACATTTTTTCAAAGCATTGGCAAGTCACTCCAGAGCAGGAGTGGGTAACTATGGGCCCTCTATAACCTAGTGGACTTCATCTCCCAGAATTCCTGAGTCAGCTACACTGGCTCAGGAATTCTGGGAGTTGACATCCACTGGTCATAAATGGTCCATAGTTGCCCACCCCTGCTCCAGAGGGAATGGCCCTTCAAAGTACTTCCCATTCCCCAATTAGACTTCATCCCATAATTCTGCTGCATTTATTACTCATAGGATGCATTGTGTACAAACTTGGAAATGCCCACATTTCTGAAATAAATAAACAGAATCCTAGAATCACAAGCAGGTCCATAGAAAGATTGGCCTCAGGTTTCAGTGGCAGAAACATCCATGTTGAGTCTGGAGGGGAGCAACAATGTCAAAAGAGCAAGTGTGGCCAGGCAATCAAAATCCCTCTTTTTTAACATGTGGCATATTGCAATATATAAAGAAGTGGGATTTTGATTATCTAGTTGTACCCACCATGGTGATATTATTGATCTCCCCATAGATATGCCTGTGAGAGATGTCTGGTCAAGTCAGGTAAGGACTTGGATGGGAGACTACCAGGAAAATTCAACCAAATTGTGAAGACAGCTGTGATGACTCCTCCAGACGCTTCTCCAGATGTTAGTTCAGAGGAGGATGAACCAGTCCTGGTCATTTCAGGAGGGGAGTTGGTCAATGGCTCTGAGCAGCCAGATGAGTGGGATTTGGCTGAAGTACAGCTGCATTAGGACAGCCCTGAGGCTTCAGGTGGGGAAAGCATGCAGATGCAGCCAGTCAGTGATGAGGAGGAGGTACTGCCTTCTGCACCTGATCCGAGAACAAGTAGGGCAGAGAAAAGGCAAGAGCAGAGACGGTCAGCCCAATTACTTGTGAGGAGGCAGTCTCATCCATTTAGCACAGCAGACAGATGGAGGTGATGCTGGGAACAACGTGTTCATTTCCTAGCTGTGTTTCCTGGTTGCTGTGATTCTAGCCTTGCCTTGGATTGACCCTGTGCCTTGACTTTGCATCGTGCTTTGTGAACTCTGGACTTTTCTGTCCTCATGCACTCTCTTGTATTGTGGATTTAATTTTGCTTGGTGGATTTATCTGCTTAACTTTCAGGTGCCTTGTGGACTCACTGGCTATTGCTTTGTGGACTAGCATTGGTCTGCTTTTGGCTGGACTTATTTGGGATGGTTCTGGGTTATTAGTGAATGGAATTGCTGGGGAATATTAATAAACCCACTAACCCACCATTACGTGTGTGTGAGAGTGAGTGAGAAAGCATAGCAGCAATGGCAAAGCCCTTCTGAAATGTTTTCAAGAATCTGCATGGACATGTCCTTAAAATGCCCAGGAATCAGACTTAATTCAAGGGACTCTTTAACTAGGAACTGTTTATTCTAGGAACTGTTGACAATATCATCTTCTAACAACTACAGCTTCCACCTAATTTTTATTGAAAACTTAGGTATTCTATCTGTATGCCCACAGATAGAAAATAGATGTATAGAAGTACAGGTAGTCCTTGAATTACAACCATTCATTTAGTGACCATTCAAACTTAGTCACTGAAAAAAGTGTCTTATGACTATTTTTTACACTTAACAACCGTTGCACCATCCCTATAAATTACATGATCAAAATTTGGACATTTGGCAACTGGCTTGTATTTATGATGGCTGCAGTGTCATGTGATCACCTTTTGTGACCTTCTGACAAGCAAACTCCATGAAAAGTTTAGAGTTTAAAAATGGATGTTAAAAAAAGTCCCGTCCCCCCCACCCCGGTTAAAGTTAAAGAATATGAAAGTGTATAGTGAATTTTACTAATATAAACGATGGCAGACTGTAAAGATTAATAAGTGCAAATATAAATATATATTATTTTCCACAGAAAGAATAAAAAAATAGAGATGGTTAAATTGATTGATTTATTCAAAGAAAAGAATATATCTAATTTTGTTTTTATTTGGAAACTGCTTCTGGATTTTGTGCTTGTGATGGGAAAATGAAAGTTTGTTTTTGGTTCTGCTGATTAGATAGGTTTGCTGTTATAGAAATAGCTAGTATATATTATTGTAGAAAAGTAAAAAAGTTGAGCTTGTAATGTTATTATCTTCTACTGTGCTAAAGAAAGTTGGAAATCAACACTTCTGCTTTTTCTCTTTCTATCCCACACTTTCTCTTTTTCCCTTTCCTCCTCCCCAGTTCCATTTTTTAAAATTTTGCTTTGTATTTTATATTATGATAAATAATAAAATTTTTGATACAAAAAAAAAGAAGCAAAGTCAAAGAGAGCCTCTATACAACCATGTTACTAAGTGATTCACTTAACAATGAAGGCAAGAAAGGCCAAATGGGGCAAGATTCACTTAACAGCTGTCTTGCTTAGTAACAGAAATTTTGGGCTCAATTGTGGTCGTAAGTTGAGGACAACCTGTATCACAAATAAACAATAACTACAATGTTTTGTTCAGTACCTTGGATTCCTTTATGATAATAAATACAAAGTTTTCTAAGTGATGACTGTAACTAATATTATTTTGTCATAAAATAAATGCTAAGAGAATGTTTTAATCCTTAAAGCTTTTCTTTTCCTTTGTTAACTGATGATTTTTGGTATCCAACTTCACAGCATAATAATATATAATCACACGGATGCACAATGCCAACAAACACTTTCTAAAAATGCCAGCGTTTACTATCTGGGGCTGAGCTGCTTTGTCTTACATCGATTTCTCATATAAACCCAAAAGAAGTTGCTTCACAGAAAAGTAGCCCATTCTTAAATAAGGTATTAATTTCACTTGTTTAATTTTCCCTTCTGGTTTAATGTTTTTATTCTTCTGTGTATTTGATAAAGAGTTGCACTTAAGTTCATTTACCCCACAGAACATTGCAGAAATGGAAAGTTAATGGCTGTGATCCAAAGAACTGATGGGAGAAAACTGCTAAACTCAAAAGAAAAAAATTACATTCTTGTTGATACCAAAGAGACAAAGGTTTTATTTGCTTGGATTACTGCTGGTCATTTTGCATGGGAAGCTTCTACTGTATGGCAGCAATAAAAAATAATTGAACTGGATTGTTGCTATTCTAGCTAGTTCTCCACTTACAACCATTCATTTAATGACCATTCAAAGTTACGACATCATAAAAGTGACTTATGAATGTTTTTCACACTTATGACCGGGGGTGAAATGCTCCTGGTTCAGACCGGATTGCCCGATTAGATAGCGATGGCGGCAGGTGGTTCGGAGAACCGGTAGCAAAAATCCCTGCCCCCCCTCCAAATGCCCAGCTGAGCCGCGCGATCATCAGAGGCTCTTTTTTTTTTACTTTTAAAAGCATTTTTTCTACAAACTCTTTGGCTGAAAAAAATGCGTTTAAAAATTAAAAAAAAAAAGCCTCTGATGATCACATAGCTCAGCTGGGATCATCAGAGGTTTCTAAAAGCATTTTTTTCTGCAACATCTTAAGGTTATAGAAAAAATGCTTTTAAAAGTAAAAAAAAACAAGTTGGCCACGCCCACCCAGTCACATTAGTCACCACCACCACCAAGCCACGCCCACAGAACCAGTAGTAACAAATTTTACATTTCACCACTGCTTATCACCATTGCAGTATCCCCATGCTCACATGATCAAAATTCGGATGCTTGGCAACTGGCTCATATTTATGACTGTTGCAGTGTTTCGGGGGTCACGTGATCACTGTTTGTGACCTGCTGACAAGCAACGTGAATGGGGATGCCAAATTCACTTAACAATTGTATTACTAATTTAACAACTGCAGTGGTTCGTTTAACAACTGTGGCAAGGAAGGTTGTAAAATGGGCAAAACTTGCATAACAACTGTCTTGCTTAGCCACGGAAACTTTGGGCTTAATTGTGGTCATAAACTGAGATTCCTGTATTAGATAGCTGTAGAGTAAAACGGATTGTTGTACTCAATGAGTGCTTGTTAATGGCTCTATGTTGAGCTGGAACGGAGTATAGGATAATATCTTGTAGTCTTCAACATACAGGTAGTCCTTGACTTACAACAGTTCATTTAGTGACTGTTCAAAGTTACAACAGCACTGAAAAAAGTGACTTATGACTATTTTCACAGTAATAACCTTTGTAGCATCCCCATGATCATGTGACCAAAATTCAGATGCTTGGTAACTGGTTCATACTTATGATCATTGCTGTGTCCCAAGCAGGGGTGAAATGTAAAATGTGTTACTACCGGTTCTGTGGGTGTGGCTTGGTGGTGGTGGTGGGGTAATATGACTGGGTGGGCGTGGCCAACTCTTTTTTTTTTAACGTTTCAAAGTATTTTTTCTAATGCTTTGAAAAGCCTCTGGCAATCAGGCAACTCAGCTGGGATCGTCAGAGAGGCTTTTTTAAAAATGCTTTGAAAAGCCTCTCTGCCGATTAGGCAACTCAGCTGGGATCGTCAGAGAGGTTTTTTAAAAAATGTCTCTCTGCCGATCAAGCAATTCAGCTGGGATCATCAGAAGCTTTGAAAAGCTTCTCTGACAATCAGGCAACTCAGCTGGGATTGTCAGAGACTTTTCAGAACATTTTTTTACCACCTCTTCAGCCAAGAGGTTGCAGAAAAAAATGCTTTGAAAAGCCTCTGAGGATCCCAGCTGAGCGCACGATCATCAGAGGCTTTTTTTTTTACTTTTAAAAGCATTTTTTTCGTTGGAAGAGGTTGTATAAAAAACGCTTTTAAAAGTTTTTTAAAAAGCCTCTGATGATCGTGCAACTCAGCTGAGCATGGTGGAGGGGTGCAGGGATTTTTGCTACCGGTTCTCCGAACCACCCGCCACCATCTCTACTAGATTGGGTGATCCAGTCTGAACTGGGAGCATTTCACCCCTGGCCCCAAGGTCATGTGATCATCTTTTGCATGCTTCTGACAAGCAAAATCAATGGGAAGCCAGATTCACTTAACAACAGGGTTACTAAATTATCAACTGCAGGGATTCACTTAACAACTAAGGCAAGAAAGTTCATAAAATGGGATAAAACTCACTCAATAACAGAAATGTTGGGATTAATTGTGATTATAAATCAAGGACTACCTGTATTTATAGATGACTTGAATGAGCTGATGTTAGAAAATATAATTATCAAATTCACAAGATACCCAAAGACACGGGTGGGGAGATAGCAAACACTAAGGAGATAATATTAAGAGTTAGAAACTTGAACAATGAGAAAAAAATTGAAAGATGAATTTCAACAGGGACCAATTATATCGATCAGGTTATTAAAAAATTAGAAGTTATTAATAACACTGACAGCAATACAGTGGGGAAAAAATCAAATGCATCAGTATAAAATGGGGAGAACTATATTTGGCAGAAAAGGGGATGTGGGTATCTTAGTGGATCATAAGCAGAACATGAAACAAAAGTGTGATTAACTGGAAAAAAAAGCAAATGCAGGCCTAGGCTGTACTGGTAAACATTAAAAAAAAAAATTTCCCTCTACTCTGCATTGGCCAGCTATACTAACTTATTCTGGATACTCCATTTAAGTAAGAATATTGACAAACTGGAGCATGCCCAGAGGTAAAATGACCAACGTGGGAAAAATTGAGGAATTAGTTGGAGGCATTGGGCAGGAATTTTTAGTCTAGAGAGCAGTTGATCAGGAAGAATTATGATAGCTGTCTTTAAGTATCTGAAGGGTTGTGGTTAGATAATAGAACAGAGTTGTTCTAGGACAGGAACAATGGATTTAAAGCACAGAAGAGTAGATTTCCATTAGACACAAGAGAAAAATTCTTAACAGCAATAGCTGTTCAACTGTTCAGTGGCCTGCCTCAGGAAGTGTCAATCTCTCCTTTGCTGACAGTGTGCAAGGATGGATGGACATTGCTTGACGATAATGTAATGCAGAAATGTCAAACTGGCATCATGTGCAGGTGGGCGTCCACCCCAGCTGCGCAAAGAGTAAAAAAAATCACAATATGTCATGTGACAGCAATGTGATGCCGCAACTTTGACACCTGTGATGTAATGGATTCCTGCCCCGTGGGAGCAGATAATTTTGAATGTCTTTTCCAGCTCTTATATGCTATGATGCCATGCTGGCCAAGGGCATAGAAGACCTGTCTAAGCCCTGCCCATAAGCTTCATCTCAGTTTTGATTGGTTACAGGTAGCCACAAAGTGTGTAGGTTTAACTCCACTATTTTCCCCCTCATCCTCCTCTATTGAGCCCCTCTCTTTTGTTTGGAAATCTGTTTTGAAGATGTATTCAGCCCTTTCAGAAATTACTCTGCCTGTCTCATTTGTTTTCCCTCTGAAGATTTTGTTCCTAGATCTTAAATGTCTGGGGTGAAATAAAACCAGACCATGGACTTTTCACTTATTTTAAGGGTATAAATTGTGTTTATTAACCGTGTGTAAATTCTATTTACACTGTGCCTCTTGGCCAGTAGTAGAAGGCAAGACAAGTTCTCAATGATACATAAAAATGCTTTGGATTGTCCAGTCATAGTACAGGAGACTGATGGAAACAAAATACCTGAAATACCTGAAAATGATGTCATGCTTGCCTGAGATGCTCTTTCAAAGCTATGATTTATTTTGTCTTCAGTTTTAAATGAATTAAATCAGATAAGTTGTCTCAATTAATCATCAAACTGTCAGGAATAACCTTCTTACGATGCAAAGCTTTTGTCTATTGAATTGAAAACTACCAGTAAAGATCTAATGCTCGAAATCTGGGTTCCTCTATGGTTGCTTGAATAATTTACTAGGATTAGAGAACAAGATCACTCTTAACAGCAATAGAAAGTCATATGACTTAGTGGAAAGTGTGAATTTGAAAAGAAAAAGATGCAAAAAGAATGAACATGTTAGCTTTTATTTATTCTGTGCCCTTACTAAAGAATGTACAAATCAGCAAGACAAAGCAATTACAGAATCTCATCCAACAAAATGAATTTCTGATTTAACAGCCAAACCAGTAAAAAAAAAAAAAGGTATGAATAACTAAGAGAAAACCAATGCAAGAATGCCTTGCAATACAAACAATTGCATATATATCCATAATTAAAATAAAATAGGCATTAACTCAGAAACGTCCAGGATTCATGAGATCAGGATAGGATAATCAGAGATATGAAAATGTATGGAAATCTACAACAGGTAGAAAGAAAGTGAAGGGTGATGAACAGCAAGATAGGTGGACTCAGTTACAGATCTGATGGATGCACGATTGAAAGACTGAAAGACCATATTAGGGACAGATCATCATGAAGAAAATCTGAGGGGTTGCTAAGTTTGAAACCTATTGGTCCCTTGAAATGGAAGCCTCACTTCACTTATGGAAATGTTGAGGGAACCCAAATGGCCTTCTATCATCATGGAAGTTCTATTCCATATCAGTCTGAATAAATAGTCTAAAACAACCTTAAATTTCAGTAATGATTGCTATGTGATATGGGAAATATTGATTGAGAAACCAGAACCAAATGCTTACAGATGGTACCAACAGAAGAGAATATTTGTAGCTCAGGGTTGAACTGTAGGATTCTTGCTGCTCTCTAACCTTGCTGCTTTTCTTGAAGATGTTTCATTCTAGGCAACATCATCAGTGCTACAGATGGAACCACATCTTCTCACAGTTATTTAAATCCATTGCAGTCTATGGGCAATATATGGTCCTAGAAGTGACTTTGTAAAAATAATTGAGCAAAGGAGTGGCAAGAGATGGTTAACTAGAAACACTCTGAATAGAGTTTTGGAGAGGGCAGATATTTGTTATCCTTTTCTTAGTCTTTGGAATTATATATTTTACTTTTTAATTTATTTTATTAGATTTTTATCCTGCCTTCATTATTTTAACTCAATGTGGCAAATATTCCTTCCTCCATTTTTTCTCTACAACAGCTCTATGAGGTGAAATGGGCTGAGAGACAAAATAACTGGCCCAAAGACTCCCAGCCAGCTTTCAGACCTAAAGCAGGACTCACACTCACAGTTTCCTAGTTTCTAGACCAATACTTTAACCACTACGCCAAATTAGCTCCAGTTCTATAACTCTACTAAAGATCAATAGCTATACTGCATGCCATATTAGGTGACAAAACTGAACTCAGCATTCAAAAACAATGCAGAAAGCAGATGAACTTCCTGTATTTTTACACCATGGTGATCCTGTCACCTTAGCTATGTTATCCTGCTAAGAAGTAGTTTTTGCATATTGTTCTGATTTGTGTGGGAAGCATCCTGAAAAGATATTTAACAAACCAAACAAAAGAAATACTTTCCCCCACCTCTCTTTTTTGGCAAGAGGAAGCAAATATTTATTTCAGTGTATTGCCACCTCTGATGCATCCAGTATTCAATTAAAACCACAAACTGTTGAAAATACAATTTATTACTGTGCAGTGAATAACTATACAGAATTATAGCAAGAATGCAATTTCCTACAAAATATTTTTATGTGAGTTATCTAGGTCCAATACAAAGTCATTTTCCCGTTGCCAATACACAATTTGATCTGCAGAGATCTCCTGTACATTTTCTAAATAAGTACATCCTTCATTTTATAGTTGTAGTCCTTAAGAAGGCTAAAAATGAGCATAAAAAACCTAGGTCAGAGAATATATCCAATCTTCGATGGAAATCCATAAAGCTCTTAAATTATAGCAATCTCAACAGTTCACAATATCTCTAGACTATGAATATTGTAATTTCAGTGAGGTTCATTTTAAGTATATTTAGAAGCCCTTTATTTGAAGTTCCTTTTTTTCTGGATAGGCAACTCTTAATATGGGACTCAATAATCAAGATTATAATTGCTGTTACCAGCAAATGAGCAGTAGGGTCATCGAGATCATTTCATTTGAAACTTGTATGAAGAATTAGAACTATTAAATCCATCATTTTATGCCTTAACTAACCTGTGTAACTTTTTAAATCCAAACTACACCCAATAATAGATTATTTTGAAGTCCAATTAAATTGGGGTCATTGAAACATGCTCACTGTTTGCTGAGTGTATGATTCACATAACCTAATAAAATTCAAGGGAGATTTAGATGGGAAAGTTTATAGTTTAATAGTAAAGCCCATGGTTATGTGCATACTAGGTAAAGAGATAAGGCAGAATTACTAGAAACAATTATAGGTAGTCCTTGACTCACAACTACAAATGAGCTGAACATTTCTGTTGATAAGTGAGACAGTTGTTAAGTGAGTTTTGCCCCATTTTACAACCTTTCTTGCTGTTGTTGTTAGGTGAATTATTGCAGTTGTAAAGCTCAGTTGCTAAGCAAATCTGACTTCCCCATTGACTTTGCTTGTCAGAAGGTTGCCAAAAGTGATCACATGACCCCGGACACTGCAACCATAAAAAATAGGAACTAGTTGCCAAGCATACAACTTGTGATCATGTGACCATGGGGATGTTGCAATGGTCATAAGTGTGAAACACGATCATAGGTCACTTTTTTCAGTGCTGTTATAACTTCATATGACCACTAATGAATCATTGCAAGTCAAGATCTCACTGTTAAAGGAAGGGAACTAAAAGAAAGACCCTGCCTGTTCTGCCCCAGCTACCCAAGAAATGTAGCACACACAAAACTCCGAATAAGTCCGCTTACTACAGAGAATCTTTTTTCAAATGCAGGCTATTACTAAAAATGTCCTTAACAGCCTGCCAGGAATTCCAAAGATTAGATAAAGGCTTACAAGAGTTGGCAATTAGCCCAAAAACCAGGTTTGTAAGGAAACTTCACTCACAAATGCTCAGCAAGCGACCGGACGAACATGTGTTGTTTCCTGCAATGTTTACAAGCTGTGTGCAAACTTAAATAGGCTAAGAGAGTGGCCAATTAGCCCCAAGCCTTACACTCGAGGAGACCCCCTCCTGAGTAACTACTCCTGCCTTTTGGCAGCCCTGCATGCTCATGCATTGCAAAGAGGCTCCTCTACTTCACTTTCTTCACTTGAAGGAGCCTCTGGAGGTTCTGAAGGCCCTGGCTGAATCTCTGCCTCTGGCACCACATCTTCTTCAGCCTCTTCACTGTCCGACTCGAGTGCCAGCTGCACAGGCTGCTGGTGCAACACACCAGCCTCCTCTTCATTGGGATCAGCCACAATCCACGCAGGCCACTGGTGGGCTACAACACTGCCTTAGAATAAGAGTCTGACTATCAAAGAGGATTTATTTCGATCATCAGTTGATTGTTGGTTTCAGCTGTAAAACTTGGTTTCAGAGCTAGAGCACGAGAAGCACAAGAAAAAAAAATGTAGAGATGTTATTCACATTACCCTGTTTCCTGCCAAAGTGTATGAAACTGCAGCATGCAATATGAAATTACTGATTTGATTTTGGGACCTCACTGGTTCTCATGGTTATGATACACAGCATGCTTCAAGATCAGTTTGGAATGAAAGGTAATGGTAAAGGTTCCCCTCACACATATGTGCTAGCTGTTCCCGACTCTAGGGGGCGATGCTCATCTCCGTTTCAAAGCCGAAGGGCCAGCGCTGTCTGAAGATGTCTCCGTGGTCATGTAGCTGGCATGATTAAATGCCAAAGGCACAGGGAACGCTGTTACCTTCCCACCAAAGGTGGTCCCTATTTTTCTACTTGCATTTTTTACATGCCTTCGAACTGCTGGGTTGGCAGAAGCTGGGACAAGTAATGAGAGCTCATCCCATTATGCAGCATTAGGAATTCAACCCGCTGAACTGCCGACCTTTCAATCGACAAGCTCAGCATCTTAGCCACTGAGCCATCGCGTCCCCAATTACCTAACTGTAATTGAAGAACAGCTCACTCAGGAAGATTGTTTTAAAGATTACCCAGGAGAAAGACACTCTGGAATAGCAGCATTCTGGTTGTTCAGAGATTCTTGAGTTCTGATGGTATGTGGTTTGTTCAAAACCACTGACAATAAGAGTGTGCAAAAGAGATAAAAGAGTCTGTCAACCTCTACAGATTGTTGGTTAGCTGGATTAGATGCAGATTTTTTTTTCACATAGTCAGTTTGGTATAGCGGTTAAGGTGCCAAGCTAAAAACCAGGAGAGTGTGAGTTCTAGTCCCACTGTAGGCATGAAAGCTGGCTGGGTGACTTTGGGCCAGTCACTGGGTGACTTTGGGCCATTCACAACTGATGATGTCAAGCTTGGGCAACATTCCGGTTGTTGCAACCAATAAATCAACACTTAGTTGATCTGGGAACAAAAAAGATGAACCCTACATTTGCATGTGGTTTTAAATAATTCATAGAAATGGAAGGTTATGCTTTAATCAAAATGAAGTTCAAACTTGGAATGGGGGCCAAAAAGAAGAGAGATTTGAGGGGCTATATGCATAGGCACCCATATAGATACACAGCTCGGTTCAATTAAACACTGGCTACTAAGTACGTCTTCAGTTGCAGTTGCCCAAAGACTCTTCTGGAAGTTTCTCCACAACTCTTACAGCCACCACAAACTGCTGCTGCCCTGATTCAACACCAAAAGGAGTCTGGAGACCTTTTTCTTCATTCTCAGGACCTTGCCATCCCTGAAAACCAACTCCACATGTCTTTTCACCACTCAACCTTACACATCTATTTGGCCTCGGTATTCATTATACAAGCACACGCTTGTTGCTATCAATTGATTTCTCAATTGATTTCTCAATATCTGTCATTTTGTTTTCAGAGTGCCTGATATAATTGCTTGATCTTTCCGTTCTGGGCAGATAAATGAATTGTTGGCTTCCCTTCCATAATATTTGTGTGTGTGCATGTGTGTGCGTGTTTGCATGTGTGTGGTATGTGTGTGAGAGAGAGGGGGACAGAGAGACAGAGAGACAAACAGAGAATAAAATACATCTTATGGAATTACAAATTATATAAGAAAATTCTTTAATTTGAGATAGTTGATAGATTGGATTTTTCCATATTAATATACTAAAGAGTAAATTGTTTAAGTTTATAGGCATTAATTCTGGGTTATCTGATTGAAGGATATGACACTGTCAATGAATATATTTTATCCTTTTCTTCCCAGTTAAACATATCAATGAGCATTACTATTAATATATTCAATAAAGAATAAGAAAAGGGAAAATGTTTCATAAAAATGTTTTCAAGATGCATTATTTATGAGCTTTTCCATGTCCTTTAAAAACACTGCATTTATTAGAGGTGACCAACTTTAATATTTCTGTTTTCAAACATACAGTTCCATTACCATTAAATAAGTCTCCAATATTAAGTAATCAAAGATTTCCACACTATCACATCAACCAAAAAAGAGAAAAGATTATTTCTATAAAAGACTGTGTATAGTGTAAAAATCTATTTATTTTTACTTTCACAGTAAGCCAATGTTTGCAATATGAAAGTACATGTCACTACCACATCAAGCAGTGCCCTTCCTTCCTTCCTTCCTTCCTTCCTTCCTTCCTTCCTTCCTTCCTTCCTTCCTTCCTCCCTCCCTCCCTCCCTCCCTCCCTCCCTCCCTCCCATCTCAAATCTTCTAGTGCCTTACAATCAGAAGCGCCAGGACAGTATTTATATTCTTGCTGGCCACACCCTTTTCCCTCCATGCACCAATCCGGAGGCAGGAGAGGCAAATACCGTTTCCTAGAACTACCCCCTTCCTCCCAAATTCTGCCATCTAGTTCTATACATCCTTCCTGTCTACTAAAGTGTCCAAATGGGAAGCTCTGGTTCTAGACATTTCAGGATAACTTGGCGCAGAGCTAGGGCAAAAAGAGGATGAACCTGAGGAGATCTAGAAGTATAGTAATGCTAAATGAAGCTCTAATCCTTTTATGAAATCAGTGAATAATTTCCCTCACTTTTCTTCCCTGGACATTATATAATAAAACGTTAGAGTGCTTTCCCCCTTTATACCATTTCCCTCTATAAACAAGATAATTATTCATGGATAGAAACAGAATCCTTAGGAGTATTCATTTAACCATAGACATTTTCTCTACTAGATTGCTCAGAAAATCTTCAATTTAAATGTAGCCTATAGGAAGGAAATAGCGTTTGATGATTTAGTTCCAATTGTTGCTTTCAGGTTTCATATCTAAGATATTTAATTTCCGAAGACTCCATGAAATGACATGTATTTGCCCTTTGTTTGCCTTCCCATATTTAATCTCATTAATACACCAATTGTATTAAACACTGCTTATAAATATGCATCTAAGCATGCTTTAAGTAAACAAATTTCTCTGGGTCCATAAAGGTTATTAGCATATAATCTGCATTCCTAATTACTGTGGAGGATTTCTGATTAATCGGCTCATCTGTAATTGATGTTAATTCTTTGCAAACTAACACCAATAGTATTATATGACAGTCCTGAAACTTGACCTCAGAATATTTGGGATTGTTTAATATTTCTACCCCAAACAATGTTGTTTTTCTACCCAATTAGCATGCTAAAATCTCCACATAACAGCCGTTCCTCTTCAAATATATTCATACTGAAAAAGAACTGTGCTTGTTAGAATTACACCAGAATGAAACTAGCATCAAAGATGCAACTCTGAATCTTCAAAGAATTGGGCTGAATTGTAATTCCATTCTGAGTTCCTGAATGCTTTTGTTCTTGCATCAAATGTTACTTTACAAGGCTATTACTTCATTTTTTTATGAATTGAAGAAAAATTGTACATGAATTGTTGACAGGAGGTATAATTTAAATATCTGATTAAATTCTTGCCAGTGGAAAATGCGTGGCAAGAAACCCCAAAAACCTCAGATTCTCTATTGAAGTTCTTAGTTAATACTATTACAAGCAAAAAACATCCCTTAAAAATATGCATTTTAAAAATAGTTCTGGTACTAGGGTGAATACATGGACAGTACCTGTTTCCCTATTTTTGATCTACTGCTTGAGACAATGAACATCCTTTTCCATATGTAAATTCTTCTGGATTAATACAAAAGGCTCTTAAATGCTACCGGTAAAACAGATACTGTTCTCAGACAGCAAGTTTTCTATCAACTTAATCAGATGTCACAGAAGCCATATTCCAGATGTGCCTGCTAATTTATTAAATACCGATCTTAATTTCCATTTTTTCAAATGAAAATGAACTCCTATAATGACCCACTCAACATATGTAAAACTCATTTGAAAATCATCTAAATTCTAAAGTGTTAAGCTGAAAGGCTTGCTTATAGTACAAGTTATTCAATGCAAATTTCATCCACAGCAGCTATGGGAAGATATGTCTTAAAGGATAGAAATTTCCAACAGAAAATCCTGTATTGGATTACCAAAAGTGGTCCCATTTTATTGCATACAAAACATCAGGCCTGTTTGCCTAAGAGATATTTGAATTGTCCTACAGCGGTACAATATATTCCATGCAAACTCAAAATCTTTTGGCCGTGAAACAAGCTAATTCCTCTCCTTTTCACTACTCTTTGGAACGTTATGCTAAGAGATCACAGAACTGACTGAACAAAAAACCACAATGTATGTATTCCATTTTGCAACTTGCTTTCCATACAATCAGTAGTGCCCCTGTGTATTTACTGAGAACTGTTATAGCCTTTGTGAAAGTCAGAGCAAGTCCAATGCTGTTAATATATTGGAGAGTAAGTGAAGCTGCCATCTCTTCCAAATGTTTCCCACAGGTAATAAATTATCTTAAGAGTAGTGTATCACCGTTAACAGTTTTGCGATCTGGGATGGCAACTGGAGGGAAGGGAAAAAGAAGGCTCTGCTCTTACGCTTGGGGGAATCTCCAGCTGTTGCAGCTAACTTCAGAACCCACCAGCAGCTGGCAAGGAAACAGTTGGGAAACTAAACCTACGGCCAGAATAGCACAAATTCTGATCAAAGCCAGCTTTTCTCATAACCTGCAACTAATTATTTAGTCTTTTTTCATAATTGAGGATCTTTTTAAAGAGAAAGGAAAATCCACTGCAGATATCCAATTTTCATTTGCCTAAGTTTGGAAAATATGGCTTCTATCCTTCCACTTTTGCCTTAATTATTGGTTTGCCCACATACCAGTGTTGTCATCTTCTCACTCGGGCACTGCTGAGGAACGGCAAGCCCATGTTTTGATTGTCTCCACCTGCAGCTTATAGGCAAGCAGCCAATGCTTCCATGTGTTTTGAGACCAAGCCAGAGGCTTCTATGCATATGTGTGTGTGTGTGTGTTTCTGCCTCAGCTAAGCCATATCCTTTGATGCTAACACACTTCTAGATTGACAGCAATGAAGATAAACCACTCTTCTCTGTATTGGGGATGGTGGAGAGAATACTCTTGCTTTCTCCTGCTTCTGGGAAAGTTCCCGAGTCCAAAAAGCTGGAAAATGTACCTGTTTTGAGACTGCAAATTGTTGCTTATCTCCATCGTTGCCACCAGAGGCACATCTATAATGAAGTCTGTGGTCCACCTGGAGCAGCAGTGATACATTACTTTTGGCAACACCAACGGGAACTTGTTAAAAATTGAGGGAAGCAGAAGGCAACGTGCCTGAGAAGTGAGGGTGAAGTGAGTAGAGCAGAGCCACAGAATACAAATAAGGGAGGGTGAGAGTGAATGCTTAGTAGCAGAAGGCCTTGTGGAACCCATTTTGGCCAGAAGGCCACCAGGAGGGACCTACAAATACATAATAATTGTCAATTTTCCTTTTTTCTGTTGTGCTCCTCCTACAGAGCTCTCCAAGAAAACTGCTGTCCCTTTGTCCAAAGTTGTCTCCCTGTTGAGTTGGACAATGCTATGTTTAGGTGCATCAACTAATCAAAAGTCCATCTGGTATACAGATAGTCTTTGACTTACAATCACAATTGAGCCCAAACTTTCTGTTGTCAAGTCAGACATTTGTGAAATCAATTTTGCCCTATTTTACAACTGTTCTTGCCACATTCGTTAAGTGGAATTGGTTTGCTTGTTAATTTAGTAACTTGCTTGTTAATTTAATTTGACTTTGCTAGTAAGAATGTCACTGTCAACTCTTGAAGTGACTCTAGCTGAAGCCATATTTTTCTTGCTTCATTTCTTAGTTGCCATATTTATGGGGTGGGAGGGGAATTTATGAAACGTAGAATGTTTTCCTCCAATGTACCAGACATAACAACGATAATGACCCTGAGAATCAAGGTCAATATGCCCTAGCAATGGCAGGAGGGAGTGCTGAGAAGTTCATCACCTGCTTGGTTGGCTAACATGACCTGTGACACAAGGGGGGTGGCCAGTATCCATTCTTTAATTATTCAGTGTTGGTTTCACATTTGACTGTGCTGATATGATGTATCCAATAAAGAGCATTTTTGAGGAAGCTAAGGCCTCAAAGTCTTGAATTACTTGGGAGTATTACTCGGAACCATGATAGTCACAGAAGATGATCACGTGACCCCGGGATATTGCAACCGTCATAAGTATGAGTCAGTTGCCAAGCCTCTGAATTTTGACGACATGACCATGGGCATGCTGCAAAGGACATAAGGGTGAACAATGGTCATAAGTCACTTGTTTTAGTGCTGTTGTAACTTTGAATGGTCACTAAATGAACTGTGATAAGTTGAGGTCTACCTGTACTTAGAATTCAGAAGAAGCTTATGTCCAGAATGCTAGATTTCTATACTAATGAGGAAAATTTGCTTCTGACTATTTTTTTTAAAATTTGATTTATATGCCGCCCTTCTCCGGAGACTCAGGGCGGCTGACAGTGCGTTAAGCAATAGCCTTCATACTTTTGTATATTTATACAAAGTAAGCTTATTGCCCCCACAAACTGGGTCCTCAATTTACCTACCTTAGAAAGGATGGAAGGCTGAGTCAACCTTCAGCCTGGCTAGGATTGAACTCTCAGAAATTGTGGGCAGCTGGATGTTAATTGCTGCCTTTAGTAGGAGGCATTAGCCCCCTACGCTACTCAGGCTCATTAACTTGGAGAGGCTTCTTCACTAAAGAGTCAGTGTGATGGTTCAATTCTAGAACTGTCATCCCATTCCCTGGCATTTTTAAGCTTCGGGATCTGCATTGCATTGGGGCAGTGGCTTGCATATGTATTATTCTGTATTATCCCTATATTCTAATTCTATTGGATTGGACAGATTAAAATATCATAAATGAATCTGTGAATGACTACAGAGACCACCACCTTCTAGTCAGTGTAATCTAATCCAGGCTAGTCTAAGGGTTATAGTATTTTATTTCTAGTGTGTATATGTTTTGTATAACTTTATCCTTTTAATATTGTAAACTATGCAGAGTTCCCTGGGGTAAGATGGATGGCCATTAAATTTAATGAAATAAATTCCGTATTTGAGAACCAGCTAAACTGACTGACATTTTCATTTGAGCTGAGGATGACATACTGTATATGATGAAACAAACTATCAGAAGTACTGATTTTTGTTTGCTTTGCTATGCCAAAAATATAGGATACCTGGATCATCTCCTTCCCCCTACTTTCTTCTATAGATTTTACAGATACATAAGTGTGCCTGTGTGTGTGTGTGTGTGTGTGCGCGCGCGTGTGTGTGGCCACAAATTAGACTAAACTGAAGCAGGAAGCAAGTAATTGGCCACAAACTTTTACAAAGAAACATGATTCTAAAGATAGAAAAAATAATTACTTGAGCAGGAAAAGGATAGAATTTTCAAATAAGAAGTCAAAAAGTAGCTCCATGTGTGAAACACTAAAATACCAGGTTTGAAATGAGATCTTAGCTACCTGAATTAAAAAGGGTTAAACACCTGGAAAGAAAGAGAAAACAGTCATGTGGCCATTTGCATGCTTCTAGCATGGCCACACTTGGAAGAAATAGATGGATGATTGAAATGAAGACTAAATTGATGCAGGTTATCTGGAAGGAGATAGTCCTGGAGACTGACAAGTGTAGCTGTTAAAATTGAGTTGCTCCAAGGGGCAGTTTCATAGTGTGGTTTACTGGCAGACATCAATGATAAATATTTGTATCTTGTAGAAGTGATCCCCAGAGTGCAACCTACTGTTAAAGTACTTAATTGTGAGAAGATGTTCCCAGAATTTAGGATTGATTGATAAACCCACATGAATATGTAGGATGCTTAGAAAAGGGACGTCTAGAGGGTTGGAAGACTGACAATCCCATAAGTGTGGTATGAATGAAAAGCAATTGAATTAAAGCACACTCAGGTCCGAATTCAGCAGGATAATCTTCACTATTGATATGCATACTCCTGGAATCTGTCATATAATATCTGCACAAGATGAAAACAGTTATTGACATTATGGCTCATCGCCATATTTGTTGATACTGCAGAGCCAAAACGGTCATTAGTTTTTGGAGCCTCTTCAGATGATAGCCACACTACAAGTCAAGCAAGGCTCAAAGCAAATGTGAACACAAGCATTATGCTGTCCCTCCTGTATCAGATTCATACTGCTTTCCCATTGCATTTTTAGAGTGGTGGTGATGAAAGTGAAAGATCAGGAGGCATTTTATTGTGGGCATTTAAAAAAAAAAGACATTGTTTTTAATTTCATTTTATTATCCACATTTAAATTGTTAACTTAGGAAGCTTATGGATAACTGGCCTGTGAACTTTAGGATAGAGGGCAGACTGAATATTTTAATAATAACTAGACAAATAAAACATGGTAGAACCTCTGACCTTTATAGGAATATTCCAAACCACGCATAGAGAAAGACAAGAGAGATGGTTTGCAAATGTGTTTGGCCTTTACCACATTTTCTTGTTTTGGAAAAATAATGCCCTTTTTTTGTTAAAAGCCATTTTTTAATGAGTCCCCAATACTATTAGGTACATTGTACCACATGCACATTATTCATTCGTTCATTAGATCTATATGACCACCCATCTTATGAAACACAACTCTGGGTGGCTCGCAGCAATAATAAAAACCAAATTGTTTAATAATCAATGGCTGTGAATCAGCTGTTAGCAATCTCCAATACGTCTTGATTAAGAGCTAGATTATAGAATCACTTGTGTGCTATGGATCTCCTTGACTGAGGGCTCAATTCAATTTTTCAACTTGCTCCTGGGCGTTACAGGAATGGCTTCCTGTAACGCATCACTGACAGGATTCAAAAAATGTCAGTCTGTTGTTTTTTTTTTAATTTTACTAGATTTTGAGGATTTGAGATGGGAGTTTATAGGTGGGAATGGAGAATTTTCTTTCCCTAAACCTATCTACCACTAAACAATTACCACTGCCTAAACAATTAGAACATTATTTTTATTGAACATTAGCCATTTTGATGCTGGGGTGCTTTGGAGGCTGCAAATCAGGTATGGGAGATCATATCCAACCACAAGTAGTCCTCGATTTATGATCACAACTGAGCCCAACATTTCTGTTGCTAAGTGAGGCAGTTGTTAAGTGAGTTTTGCCTCATTTTACTACTTTCGTTGCCACAGTTGTTAAGTGAATCTCTACAGTTGTTGAGTTAATTACATGGCTGTTAAGTGAATCAGGCTTTCCCATTAATGTTGCTTGTCAGAAGGTTGCAAGTGGTGATCACATGACCATGGGACACTGCAACCGTCATAAATATGAGTCAAAATACATGCCAGTTGCCAAGTGTCTGAATTTTGATCACATGACCATGGGGATGCTGCAATGATTGTGTCATGCCCCCATCGGAGCCTGAATCTGTGGAGGAAGATGAGACAGAATTGGAGTCGACGGAGATCAAAGGGGCAGCTTTCTTGGCTGGGGAAGAAAATGGGGAGGAGCAGACCAGTCAGACCAGGGCCTTTCAGGATTAGGACAGCATGTAGGCAGGGAGGAAAGGGGGCAGGATGACGGAGGGAGGCTAAGCAGTAAACATGAGAGACAGAGCTCAGGTGATGAGTAAGGACCACCCCCTCCTGTTCCTCAAGCACAGAGAGTGGAGAGAAGGCAAGAACAACACAGTTTGACATGACTACTCGGGAGTAGAGCACCCTGCCCCTCCTCACAAGGCACACCTAGGGACTGACACTTAAGGAGACGCTGTGAGGAGGAGCATTTGTCAGGAACAAACACTGAATTCGTGGAGTGTTGAGTGCTGATGTTTGAACTTTCCTGAATTCCTTGCATTCTTTCTGGATTACTTGCCTTGCTCCTTTGCTTCCTGGACTCCTCGACTTGCCCTGCTAGATTTCTTGCTTTGCAGCCGTGGTGCTCACAGCGTTGGGCTGGACTATTTGCAGCCAGAGGCTGCTTGAGGGGTGTGTGTATGTGTGTCTGTGATCACTTTGCTCTGGGACTTGCCAGAAATGTGGGAGTATTTGGGGAAATTTGGAGCAATAAAGGGGTAGTTTGAACTGCCAGCTGCCTGTGTTACCTCTGTGGCATGCCCCAGGTCATTACAGATTGTAAGTGTGAAAAACAGTCAAAAGTCACTTTTTTCAGTGCTGTTGTTATGTCAAATGGTCACTAAATGAATGGTTGCAAGTCAAGAACTACCTGTACAAGCCATGAATGGGCTACTCATGTATTACAGCTACGTTCAGCTACGTACAATGCAGCAGTGCTAAATTATGGCTGAAAAGAACCACCTGTCAAGTCATCTGGCACCTGCTTCTGAGCATTTCATCAAGTGAAGAACTCCTTGGTAGTCATGGGGAAAAAAATTAAACTAATTCCTTGGCTCTGTAATGAATAGAGTCTTGCAAATAAACTCTGGGGACGAGAGGGAGATATAAAAATAGTGTTTCTTTTGAGACCTAGAGGTGAGCTTTCTTTGAGCAGTGACTTCCTGATCCGGCAGAACTTCCACTAGTTTTTCAATAACGTTTCCCTTATCATGCGTAAAACAATTTTCATACATTCCTTTCTTCATTGTTTACCCTTTGTTTGTGACAATTAAGTTAAATATTCACAAACAGTGTGGCATCCATGGGAATGTGAAAAACACAGCTCTTCTTCATCAATTGAAGTAATTAGTTAGCTTTTATGGAAGGGTCATCTTCATGGCCTAGGAAAATAATTACCCACCAACATTATTGTGAGAATAAAGGAAATGCCACCTACTTTCTTGTAGTTATTTTCTCTTAAAGCTATTTACAACTGTTTTTACAAGACAAATCCCATCTCGTTGTCTCTCATTTGTAGCAGTTCAACAATTCTATGTCACCATGGTGGTTTAAATTAATACCAACAATGCATCCTTTTATACTTTAGGCAGTCTAATACTTGAAATGATGTATCAATTTTCCCTTCCTTTATGATGAGCTGAACATGGTCCAAAAATAAACCCCCTGTTGTGCAGTGGATCAAGGGGTGATAGGAATGAAGTGTTTGGATTTTAAAATTATTACTATTGCAAGAACAATTATAGCATCTGTCTTCTACATCGCTTGTAATATTTCCTTGTTCTTTCTGAGTTTAACAGCAATCCTCCCAATAGTAGGTTTTTTTGGGGGGGAGAGGGGGTGTCGATCTTCCTACAAATATCTTTGCCTCATCTATTCCTATTGTAATGCCATTTTGTTTTAATTGTGAAGATCTTAATTGAGAATTATTAGTACTTCAAGATTGTTAGTGAAGTTTAAAAGTGCTAGAACTCCTTGAGACCATGTATGGGTGGGTGAGTGGTACTTTCAAGTCAGACTTGAGTCCTGGCATTTGCAGTTTTGTTAGCAAGATTTTTGGAAATAGTTTTCCACTGCCTGCTTCCTAGGGCTGAGGGTGACTGGGCCAAGCTCATCCAACTAGCTTTGTACCCAAGCCAGTGGTGGGTTCCTCCCGGTTCCGTCTGGTTCTGCCGAGCTGGTAGCAGTGACATTATGATGTCACCGAACCAGTTCTGCCCCGCCACCCCCACCCCGCATTATTCTTACTTTTTATTTGGCCCCACCCCCAATCTATTGCTGCCTCCTGAGTCCCAGCTGATGGGCTATAAGGAAAAACTGTTTAAATTCTTGCCGCGGGGCTTCAAAGGGCCGCCCTACAGCTGATCAGTAGTAAAAGGCAGTTTGGTGGTAGACCAGTGCCTGCAAAAATAAATGGGTAGACCGGTGCCTGCAAAAATAAATGGATAGACCAGTGCCTGCAAAAATATATGAGTAGACCAGTGCCTGCAAAAATACATGAGTATTTTTGTACTCATGTAAAAATACAGCTACTAAAACAGGCAGTCCATGTCTTTTTTGTGGACTGCCTCACAGAGAGTGACCACTACCTGCTGGTTACAATCATTGGGCTCTTTTCAAACATACTTCTGCCTAGGGGCCCCCAAATATTGGATCCCTATGTGTCCTCGTATGCAAGGAGGATCAAATGGTCTTCCAAGACTGAAAGAAAGTTCCACTCTCTTTTATCATCTCCGAAGTGTCTTAGCCTATACAATCAGGCCCTAAAATGCAGTAACTCAGAGGCAATCTCGTCTTTCGAATCACTAATTGTGTTCAAAGGGAGCTAGGAGCTGACCATAGACCAAGTCGCCCATATCATCCAAGAAGCATCCCTGGTTTGATGAAGAATGTCTGCTGCTTAGAAACAAGATTAGTCAGGTTTACCTGCTTTATCATAATCGAGGGACAAATGCCCACCTGAGGACTATTATCACCTGGAGCGGAAGTATAAAGGATTAATTGTTAAGAAAAAGAGGGCTAAAGAAAAAGAGAAGTGGGATCTACTTCTCCTCTCCATCCTGCAGAAGAACACTCGACTATTTTGGCAAATTGTTGCCAGTTCGTTGCCTGGTCATCAAGAATTCCCTCTCTGTTGTATTTCCAACAGAGATTGGGAAAACCATTTTGGGTCAACCTTCCAGGCTTCAATAGTCACAACCGGACTTGGACCACAACTGCCCCCTGCAATTCCAGACTGGCATCCATGATTGAGATTAATGAGTTTATCTCTGAACTCAAGTCAGGCAAAGCCCCTGGCCCTGATGCTATACCCCCTGATTTGCTAAAATCTAATCCCGAGTGGTGGATTCCTTTTTTAGCAACACTCTTCACCCGTATTAATATCTCTGGCAGGATCCCTTCCTCCTGGAGTCTAGCAATCATTGTTCCTCTTTTTAAATGAGGAAATAGGAACAACCCAGCCGATTATTGTCCTATAAATCTGCTCTCCACCATTGGAAAATTGTATGCTAAATATCTCCAATGCAGATTCCTCACCTGGGTCGAGGAATCCAACATCATTGGTGTTGAACAGATTGGGTTTAAAGCAGGCTGTGCCACATTGGACCACTGCTTTGTCCTAGTGCACCTGGTTGATAAATACGCTACCATACCAGGTGGTAAACTTTTTACTGCTTTTATTGATCTAAAGGCAGCATTTGATTCAATCCCATGGGAATTGTTTTGGTCAAAATTGCTCAAAAGTTCCATTGATAGACGTCTTCTGTTCTTAATTAGATCCCTACATAATCAGACTTTTAGTCAGGTCAGGTGCGGTTTGCAGGGAGAACTCTCTAATCTTATCCTGATAAAGAGCAGAGTTAAGCAGGGCTGTGTCCTGGCTCCTCTTCTGTTTAACTTATTCTTATCTGACTTGGCCTTTTACATTGGACGTACTGAGTCCCACACCCCAAAGTTGTCAACTATGAAGATCCCGCTTCTCCTTTATGCTGACGATGCGGTCCTCCTATCACTGTCAAGGCTCGATCTGTAGAGGCTACTTTCTGCATTTGGGTCCTACTGTGCTGAGAACCACTTGTCCATTAATTATGATAAATCAAAAATATTGGTGTTCTCTAGAGCCCGGAAGCTATACAGCTGGGCTATTAAAGGTAATGCTGTTAAGCAGATTCTCCATTTTAAGTATTTAGGTATCCATTTTCAGAACACCGGTGCTTGGACTAGACATTGAACTCAGGTGCTGAATTCGGCCTCCTGTAGCCATCAGCAGATTCTAAGATTTTTCTATACCCAAGGAGGCCAGTTTATTCCTTCTGCTCTGTGTATTTAGAAAGCCAAAACCCTGGCCCAAACCCCTTACGGAATTCCTATATGGATACGGGGCTTCAAGGAGTGTATTGAAAGAACTCAGGCTGTTTTTTTTTAGGAAACTTTTGGGTCTCCCTCCCTGTGTTGGCTTTGCTTCGATGTACCTGGAATTGGGCATTCGATCAGTCGAATGCATGGCATTGGATTAACACCTTTAAATGGTGGTTTCGGGCGCTCTTTTTGGCAGCCTCTTCCTGGTGTTAGCTGACTCCTATACGTCTCGATGGGAGAGGGAGCTGACGAAGAAACTCTACCTGCTAGGTTTTTCGGGGGATGCATTGGGAGACTATGGCCTTAAGAACGCTCAGTCTAGGGTAGTCCAATGGCTTGTGGACATAGACTTGCAATATCTAAGAGCTAGAGCTAATAAAACCTTCTCCCCTCTGATCTTCAATTTAACAATTACGGACTGAAGATGGTCTCATATTTTTACACATTAACCAACCCTAAGTATAGAAGAGTCTTCTCCCTTGCTCGTTTCAACGTCTTGCCCTCAGCATTGCTGGACGGACGATTCAAGAGGCTTCCGATAAGTGAGCGGTTATGCCCCTGTGATAGAGCTGAGGTTGAAACTGTGGAGCATGTTCTTTTATACTGCCCTATGTATAACGCAGGCAGGACTAAATTACTGTCTCTCTTAGAAACAGATCTCTCTGGATCCAATGCTAGTAATTTGACCTTATATTGTTTAGGGGATGGCTCCTCACACATTACTTTTCAGGTTTCTAAATTTTTTTAAGAGCTGTAACTATTAGAGGAGAACAATGTAATTCCTCTCAGCCAAGGCTTCTGGTAACCAACTGTTTATGATGTTACATTCCCCACATTCATTTGCAATTATATTTGTATTTTGGTCTGTGACTGCAAATAAAAGTTATTATTATTATATACATGAGTAGACCAATACAGCTCTGCAAACAGTTAAAAGCCTGGTAGACCAGTACCTCCGCTAAATCCTAAAGAATTGTCACATGACCATCAAGCCACACCCACAAAATAAGCCACGCCCACAGAACCGGTAGTAAAAAAATTTAGAACCCATCCCTGACCCAAGCCAGGACTAGAACTCACAGTCTCCTAGTTTTTAACCTGATGCCTTAACTTCTACATCAAGCTAGTTGAAGCTGAAGATAATTTATGCTCAAAAGTTTCAGAAACACTCTTTAAAGCACATGGAAGTATAATAGTGAGAAGATGAATTTTGTAAGAAGATGGCAATAGCTGGCTATCGGATGCTCCAATGTTCACAGAAATCAGAAAGTCCCCACTATGGTCCTAAAAAGAAAGAAACCTAAAACATACAAGACTTTTTGGACGGGGTGGGTGGGTGGGTATTATATATAAATCCACTAATAATGTGCTAATTTCACACCTCTAGCCCATTAATTTCACTGTTATGACCATTTAGGGACGTATAAGACATAGCCAGCTTCTATTATTTCCATTTTTTATACTATCAGTACATTAGATGTTAATTTAACAGTGACCTAACTTATACCATCACTCAAATATTAGATCCTGTGGAGAGAAAGAGCTTTTCTCTGCAGCTTTGTACTCATGGCCTTTGGTCATTGGATGCCCATCCCAACACAGAGACATGGACACATATAACCAGAAATGAACTTAATGTGGAAGAATGGACAAAATGACAGAGCGTGGGAAGAACATTCTAATACAGAATGTTCTAACACATTCGACTTATGACCACAATTGAATAGCAATAGCATTTAGACTTATATACCGCTTCACAGTGCTTTACAGCCCTCTCTAAGCAGTTTATAGAGTCAGCATATTGCCCCCAACAGCCTGGGTCCTCATTTTACCCACCTTGGAAGGATGGAAGGCTGAGTCAACCTTGAGCCTGGTGATATTCGAATGCCAAATTGCAGGCAGCCGGCAGTCAGCAGAAGTAGCCTGCAGTGCTGCACTCTAACTACTGTGCCACCTTGGCTGAACCCAACATTTCCATTGCAAAATGAGATAGTTATGTGAGTTTTGCCCCATTTTATGACCTGCCACAGTTGTTAAATGAATTACTGCAAGTGTTAAGTTAGTAGTACAGCTGTTAGGTGAATCTGACTTATTCACTGACTTTGCTTGTCAAAGGGTTGCAAAAAGGCGATCACATGACCATGGCAACTGTCATAAATATGATCCAGTTGGCAAGCATCTGATTTTTTTTATCATGTGACCATGGGCATGCTGCAACAGTTGTAAGCATGAAAAATAGTCATAAGTCACTTTTTTCGGTGCTGTCATAACTTTAAACAGTCACTAAATGAAAGGTTGTAAGTAGAGGACTATCTGTATGCCACTTTTAAAAAGTCATGGGTTTCCTAATGGCAGAGCAAATGATGTTCAAGAGTGTGTTGTGGTATTCAAGGCTCTAAAAAGACTATCCTATAGTTTGTTTCTGGTCTTTGGAAAAACATGTGGTGGTGGTGGGAAGACTTCTCCAATTTCAGTCTGAGATGTAAATTAGCACAACTACTTTTTGTTTCCTATCCTTTTTGACAATCCTCCCCGATGCTGCTATTCAATTAACTGAAAATGAATGGCCACAGCAATCTTCCACCACCCTCTTCAACATAAATTTTGTTTTCCGCTATGCTTGGTTGTATGGACATCTTGTTCTGACAACTGCTTCTCTTCACCAAATCCTTCGAATGGTCCTGCAATCTACAAAACAATTGAACAAATCCTTTCAGTCATAGTGAACATGGAGGTGCAATCCAAAGGTTAGGCCACAGTGCTGATTAACTCTAAAACCACCGTCAAAGACTGAGGAAGCACAGTTTTTGCTAAGACTGGTACTATTTAAGAAAGGCTGAACAGCAGTAACAGAGACAACTCCCTAGCGCACTGCAGTAGCTCCCTCTGCTGGCCAGAACAAGGGAAATGAAACAAGGGAAAATGAACAATCCTGTCTAGATTTAAAATGAGGTCCTATCTCATTTCATGGAGTTGATTTGCCTATTTTTAAGATCTCTCTGGTTTTTATGTTCCGTGAAAATTTAATCTGTCGTGTGTGTCCAATCAGCCTGGGGGGAAAAAGAAATCTCTTACCTCAAACAAAACAGTATTATTTGCTGGTATACCTTTGCATGAAGGGACTGTATGCCGTATGGGGGTTTCTTTAAATTGAACAGAAGTGCCTTTTAAATGGCTTCAGATTTACTTCTCCTATTCTTAAATTTTGAGAGGCTGTTTGGTAGTAAACTGTTTCTATTTAATGATGGCAAAAATATTTATATTTCAACAAGGAAGAATACAATAAGCATAGCGAAGAGCTGGAAGGTGTTGTGGCTCCGTTGCCTGAGCCTGTGTCATCGTCAGGAGAGGACTCCAAGAGTGAAAGGGAGGAATTGGCAAGACCTCCCTCTCCAGGACCCTCCTCTCTGGCAATGCCCCTGGAGGACACCGAAGGGCAAGAGATAGGCCCAGAGCCAAGCACGTCCCCGCAGCCATAGGTGGACAGCGATGGGGGAGATAAGTGCTAGCTGGATCCTCGACAGTGACGCAGGGAGAAATGTGCCCAACAGAAGGCAAGGCGTGCCAGGGTTTAGCTGAGTCACTGGACCACACCCCACAGGATATATAAGGGAGCGTGGTGGCCAGTCAAAGCCTTGTGACGAACAAAACTGAAGGCTTCCATGCCATTCTGTATCACTGGACTATTGTTTCAAGGACTGAACTGTAAATATTGAGTGTTTACCTTTGATGTGCCAGAAGTGGAGAGTCGTTATCTCCCTTCCCTGTACTTAATAAACTCTTGGCAGGCAGCCACTGGGTTTTTGCCGGCTGGTTTGCTCATTAACTCCAGAACGCCTGTTTGTGTGTGTGTGCGTGGGGTCGGGGACACAACAGAAGGGATCGTTTATTTTGGTCTTGGCTGGAGCTGAAATCCATACATTTTAAAGTTTCTGAGGTTAAGAAGCACTGAATTTTAGGTTTTTGAGTCCAACTCCCTGCTCAGTGTAGAAATCTAGGTTAAAATGGGCCAGGCACACAATTGTTCAGTTTTGGCTTAAATAGAAGCAGAATCAGTGCGTCTATTGCTGACTTGCTGATTCCTGAACTAGAAACAACTTTTTACAATTTACGGTAGTGGTGGAATTTAGCCAGTTTGTACTAGTTTAGGCTAACCAGTTGTTAAATTACCACTATCCCCACCCCCACCCTGCTATCAAAGTGGATCCTGGGTGCTGCACTGCAGTAGAGAAATGGGCAATGGAGTGGCCAGTGTGAGGGAAGGCCACTTTTCCTCTTTCTTCTCCCTGCTACTCCTCCTTCCCTTGTGCTGGCCACTCCATTTCCTGTTTCTCCCTTGTAGTGTAGTGCCCAGGATCAATTGATAGCGGAGGGGTGCTAATTTAAGAACTGGTTTGCCCAGGGTCAGGTTGGCCATTGCGGGAGGCTCATCCCACAAGTGCTGCAGAGCTGGAGGATGGGCCATGCCTCCCATAACAACCAACCTGACCATGAGCAACCAGTTGTTAAATTATTTGAATCCCACCGCTTAAGGTCACCCTGAAACAACACAAAACAGGTTCTGTTTTTCCTGTATGTGACACTTGCTCAGGTATTTATTTGATCGGTCTTTTTTTAAAGGAGTTTCAAATCCAGTTCTTTTTAGTCTTAGCTTACCTTTCAGCTTCCAGCCCTGTGAACTGATCATCTTCTCTACATCACTTCCAATTTCTCCAAATGTTCCTTAAAACATGTATTTGCCATTTTTTAAACCAGCTGAGTGTGCAGCAGCATAGAGAACTAATGCAAGTGCCAGAGCCTATGATTGACTTGTAAACAATCCAAAACCAGGAACATAAAGCAAGAAGCAAAATGTTCTTTGAGATATGTATATATATCTTTGTCTGCCTCAGAGAGAAGAAGAGAGCGAGATAGCCAGAGAGAGTATAAATCTGATCGTGTAGTAAAAAACTAAAACAATTAACATGTCCTTGTCACTGTGAACCAAATTATTCTTAGGTTCTTCTCTGAACCTTCCATCAGTTAAAGAAAGGTGGTATGCAACAATCTTCTCGTGTTAAAAGCCAGAGCTATTTTATGATCCAGCCCTTTATTTCAAAGAACCTATATCAAAAAGAATGAAATGAATAAAATAGGTTGGGGGTGTGGACGGGGGAGTGGGAGGATGTAGAAAAAAAAGTCCAGTGTGGTTCCCAAGGAGACAAGTGCATTTAGTACCAGATTACAAAATACATCCTGCTGTTTCCTTGTTTCCAAATATTGTTTCATTCTCAGAGTACTATGATTAGCATGTTACTCTCTGTATGCATGTCTTCATTAAACTACGGAAATTAGAAAATGACATGACATTTTTTCTGTGGGAATAGTTCACCAAGCCTTTGCTCACAAGGCTCATATGAACTAGGTTGCATCCTGCATTTGGAGTACAATAATTTAGATTAGTTTTTTCCAAAGTCCAAACAGCAAAAAAGCTACAGATGTTATACCTGGCAGGTTCATGCACTTTTGAACCCCGAATCTAGAAATGAGCCCAATCATTCATAGATTAAATATATCAATTGTCTTGATTCTGTATGTGGTTTGGTTACATTCAGTCAAAATCAAAATGCTAATATTCAGTCAAAACTGGACCAAGTGTAAAGAAGGACAATAAACTGATAAAGACTAAAAACTCATACGAGAGATTAAAGGAACTGAATATGTTTGGCCTTGATAAAAGATGGAATAAGGATGGGGGGGGGGGGGAACTCAAGTAGCTGAAGATTTTACTGAATCCTGAAAGGTTTTGAGGCTAAGGTGATATCTCAGATTCCTTAAAGATATCCTGTCTTTTCTGATAAAGGTGGTTTGGTAATAATCCAATTGAAATTTCTTTGAACTGTTTTCATTATACAGCTGTATATCCAGTGGTGGGATTCAGCCAGTTTGCACCACTTCAGGAGAACCGGTTGTTAAATTTCTGAACAGTTTGGTAAATTGATTGTTGGAAGAAATCATTAGGGCAGAGAACCGGTTGTTAAATTACTTGAATCCCACCATTGGGGGGGGGGGGGGGTTGATAGGCCTAAATCCTGTTTGTGCAATGATTTAGACTTTTAAAGCTATAAAAAGATTGCTGTCTGGCTCTTGTTCTCCCCATCTGTCCTCAACTTTATTCAAATTAACTACAGCAGAATATTTATCTTTAGCCACCTTGTTTCTGAAATGTATTTGGGATGTTGCTGCTTAAGGTTTTAAATTTTTCTTCTCTAGGATAACCTTAATCAAATGTTATTTTATCAATGAATCTTTGACAATCCTACGTGGGATAGGAAGTCTTATTGGGAAGCAGATTTTGACTCAATGTTAAGAAAACTTCCTAATGACATGGGCAGTTCAACAGTGGAACCAATTATTAAGAAAGTGATCAGTTCCCCTTTGATGTAGCTGTCCAGATAAAAGCTAAACAGTCTTTGAACCCATCAGAAATGCTTTAATCTGGATTCCTGAACTGAGAAAAGGATAGCATAATTAGTATCTTCTTATCAGGTTTATAATAAATATACTCAAGGGTGGGCTTCAAAAATTTTAGCAAAGGGTTCTCTGCCCAGTTGCTGGGTGGGCATAGCCATGGCAGGCATGGCCTAGTCAGTCTCCTGCACCACGGTGGCGGGGGGTGCATTTTTGCTCTCCCTGGGCTCTGGAGGTTTTTGTTGAGCCTCCGGGAGGGCGAAAATGGCCTCCCCAGGCTCCGGGGGTTCTCTGGAGGCCAGAAATGAGCCCGTTTCTAGCCTTCCTGAACTTCCGGTAGGCCCATTTTTTGCCCTCCCTGAGCCTCCGTGTGCACCCTGCACTTACCTGCATCTAATATGGGGTGCATGGAGACTCCTGGGAGGGGAGGGATGGGGTGGATGGGGCCAGCCAGGAGTGGGATTTGGGGTTCTCCGAACTGCACAGAATCTTAGCTAGAGGTTCTCCCAAACCCCTGCAAACCCCAGCAGCCCACCACTGAATATTACCGCCCAATACATTAAACATAAAACTTTGACTTCATTTCATTTCTCTGTGACATGGTATTGGGCTAGCTGAAACTTTGCAAAATGGATTATACCAGAGATTGTAATACTAATAAGGGTTCTGTTATTTTCTTAATGACTATCTGCCTAATGTGATCATCCCTATACTTTATTTTGAAGTTTAGTCTTACAATTATTACGGCTGTTTGTTTATCACCTTGAAGGGTGGGGATTTATATGAATGCAAATCTTTCCATCTGACCTTGAGTGCAAAATTATCTTTTTTCCAGATCAGCAGTGCAGGAGCGCTGCTCATTTAGTGCAATTAAAATCTATAGTAAAATTGTGAGAGATTAGAATTAATAGTGTATATCGGTACCAAGCTGAGAGTTGGATTATGTTTTCAGATTTTCAAAAACATAAAGGATTGGGGAAAATGTCCATTAATATAATGAAATAGACTATAAAACCCCCGTATTGAGTTGAATGTTTAAGCGCAATGGCAGGTGGCTGGCAATTAATCTTGAGATCATATTCCTGAACCTAATTGATAAACTCATCATATTATATGAGTCCATCCAACCTAACAAATTAAATCTCAAAGTCAGCATTAATGAAACATCAGTAGGAAGAAACATTCCATGGATAGAAGCTTTTAACATAGATTTCAATAAGATCTGAATAAGACAATTATCTATAAAAAAGTCATAACACAATCCTGTTGTGTTAGAAGAAAATTTAAGGTCTATGGTGTTCACACCCATAAAAATAATGGAACAAAATCTAACATTTAATAAAACAAAACCAAATGTTACAAAAGTCTATCAAAAGCTCTCAACTAGAATGTTTTCACATAAAAGAGCAAAAAAAAAATATATTTGTGGTAAAGCAATAAATATTAATAATTTTCATTCTGTTAATTGTGCTGACAGGATAATGGGGAACCTGAAGAAGCTTCTTGGATGAGAAGTGAAACTTTTCTGGAGGGTTAACTCAAACAATATTGTATGGGGCTCAGGACATGAAGTCTTTACACACTTCCATTTCCTTCTAATGTCAGAAGAATCCTTAATGGAAAGCTGTAATTGGCAGATAAAATATCTGATGAAATGGAGTTTAGTCAATTAACATTTACGACTATACAAATTTTCCTTGGGATGTTGCAGTATCTCTTACCCTGTTGCAATTTTATGGGATATGAAAACATTGGGTAATTTCCTTCTATTTATTGCTACTCCATACTTCTTCTCTTCTTGTTCCATGTGTTGACTTCTGCTTGAGGGTTCCTCAGGCCATCTGCCAGTCCTTTTGTACTCTGTAAAATTCTGCATGCATGGAGGGTGCCATTAAGAACAGAACAACATTTGGCCTATGGTTTACCTGCAGCAAACTATATTTCATGTGGAGTGGCATAAAATGGTAAATACAGAGTTTTTGTTCTTTAACCTATTTTTCAAACTTCGTTTTTCACGTCCATTATCAATTTCATCATCACACATTAACCCATTACAAGTTATGGATCACAGTCTACTAATCCAGCGCAGACTGGTAGATTGAAATGTTTCACCTTGTGAGCCAATGACTAAGACTGAGTGAATGGCCCAAAATTACCCTGTAAACTTCAGTGCCTAAGGGAGGAAAAGAGCCTGGACCTCCCCACCCCCAACTATACCATACTGCGTCTCATATATATGCATGTTGCGTAAGTATGTGAACACATCCACATAAGCACTTCCCCACAAAGTGTACATGTTAAATGTATGTGTGTCTGTCTGTCTGTCTCCCTCTCCCTTTCTTGTATATCTAAGCATCCTTTAGTAATTATAGTCAATCTTTAATAGTTTTGGATAGATATCATTGGTTTAGGGCAGGGGTCTGCATCCTTAAACACTCAAAAGAGCCATTTGGACCTGTTTCCCACAGAAAACAAAACACTGGAAGCCACAAAACCCTTCCCGTACCTGACTATTTCTTGAGCGGCCATAAAACTACCATACAGTATGTAATTTAATTAAATGTTCTGTTTTCTTCTGAAACTTTTCTTTTCTAGGATTTATCCATGGTTGGTCTACTGAAGGTTGAAAAGCTCAATAAATTGTGTGCCAGCAGGTGTCTCACATTGGCAGTTGTGATGCATATTTTGAGTGACAGGGAGCTGCAGCAGATGGGTGAAAGAGCCACATATGGCCCCAGAGCCGCAGGTTGCTGACCCCTGCTTTAGGGAAGAGAGTGAGAAACTAACCCAAAATCACTTAGCTGGCTTCTGTGTCTAAGGGAGGATTAGAACTTGGATCTCTCACTCCTAGTCTAGGACTTTTAACCACCATATATTAATGGTTCACATGATATAATTAGGCATATCAATCCCATTTCCAAATGGTTCCAAGTTGTAAAAGACAAGGGAACTTATCTCTTTAGGCTAACAGTCAAAAGTTGGTATTTGCCCCTCTTTATAAATACGTATCTAAATTTTAGTACTTTGTTTTTGTTCATTATCTTAAAGGGATATTTGCCAATTGTTGTTCAGAACAGAACAGAACAGAACTTCCTATTTTGCTCTCTTTATAATTTAAAGAATTACTGGCAGCAGGAGGCCATGGAGGGAGGTCAAAATTGGCAAAGTGATGGATGGAGTGTCACAATGCAAGTCCTGATTTTTGTATATGTGAGTTAATATCATATGAATATTCAGATGGGCAAGCATGCATCGCAGAGTTCTGTCTGGTCTTTTGCAGATTTTGATCCTCTCCCCAAGGACACTACTGATTATAGATTGTATATAAATACAATTATATAATTGTATTTCCTATATAAAGAAGAATCCTGTAACAACTATTTGCTAAAAAGATTCGGCCAAATTTTTTCCTTCAAAAAAAACCTGGGAAAAGCAACACTACTATTCTGCACACTCAAAGATAACATAGGATTAAAATACCTAAAATATCACTTTCAGTGGTGAGTTGCCCCCGGTTCTGACTGGTTCGCAAGAACCGGTAGTAAAACTGGTGGGCGGCTCCGCCCCCACCCCAGATGTCATCATCGTCAATCTGTGCATGTGCAGAAGCTTCTGCGCATGTGCAGAAGCAAGGCGCACATGATCCCATTGTGAACTGGTAGTAAAGGTAAGTAGAACCCACCCCTGATCACTTTGCTTTGTATTTCTAATCCTGCCATTCCTGGATAAATATGGTATTTTTGAGGGAACTATTACCGTGTTCACTGCAATATTGCTGTTATCCTGATGCTTATTGTATCGTTCTGGAAAAATAATCATCTTTGTTGGGATACCTTTGAATTTTTTTCTATTGGAGGGGAGGCAATTCATTTCCTTTGTTTTGTACTGATCTGTCAATTTCTTTATTTATTAAATATTGCTTCCTTGAAATGATAAAAAAAGCCATTTAGGATTTCTTTTTTCTTTTATAAATACAAAAACTGCACAATGTGAGCACCAGTTTTTGCTAGTTACAGTCCCTAAAAATGCCACAAGTTGTTTTTTCCCCCAAACTGTGCTAATTTCCAAACCTTTCATCAATTAGATACCTAGACTTAAAAGTTGGGTTTTTTCTTTTGATTCCTGTATTGTTGTTAATGCAAATCATAAGAGTTTTCCAATCTCTGGTCTGGGAAAAACCTAGCGTCTTAATCAAAAATGCAAACCCAGAGATAGCAGTGTGTATTGTAACCAAGTTTATAGTCTAAGGACATAGTTATAGTAAGAATGCATGAATAAAACAAGACAAAATACAGAAGTAGCAATGCACATGAAATAACCTAGCTAGGAATATTTTTTTAAAAAAACACTGCAATAATGGGAAATGAATAAACAATTAGAGGAGCGAGCTCATTTATTACCCAGTCAGAGAAAAGAAAATTTAAATTATCTTCAACCAAAGTACTTCTGTTAAACTAATTTTTCATACTTCTCAACTCTCATAGTCTTTTTTTAAAAAAGCACAATCTATCCTAAATTTACCTTGTGAATGTTTTGCTAAATTACCATACTTGCATTTGTGATTCATTCAAAATAATGAAAAAACCTCCTTCCCCATTTTCACCTAGAGAAGTGTTTCTCAACCCTGGCCATTTTAAGATGTGTGGACTTTATTTCCCAGCATTCCTCAACCAGCAAGACCAGCTAGGGAATTTTTTGAGTTGAAATCCACACATCTTAAAGTGGCCAAGGTTGAGAAACACTGATTTAGTGGTATCGAATATTAAATTCACAATGTACATGGATTTCAATGCAAATTGAACTCCTCTTTTACAGGTGGAAAGAGTTTTTTTCAGTTGGGCATGGGGTTCTTGGATAAGAGAAAATTGAGTGAAGTTCAAGAATTTGCCAGAAATGTTGGCTTTAGTTGACACAAACAGTATAGAAACTGAGGCTAAATATGCTTCAAGACCTTCCATTGTAGATGCTTCAGATGTGGTGTTCCACAAAGCACTATGAATTATTTGAGGAAGTATATGAACAATGTCTGTTGAAAGAAAACGTTGTGCAATCTTTTCCAAGTTTCAAAATATTTGCTTGTAGTAATTGGAGAAATAAGAGCTTGAAATGAGATAAGGTTAAGAATTCAAGATATTTTTGTATGAAAAGACAAATGGATCAGTTTGCTGATTTAGTTTTATATAGTTTCTCCCCATTATGAAATTGTGGGCCTAATTTGATCTTTAACAAAATATGAACCAATAGCTCCCAATATTATGAAGCTAAATGTTGAGGTTAATATTTGATCTAGAAGGCTAAGATATAAACATTCCTTTTGTTCTAAAAAGTTTAGAACAGATACACCAGGTGCAGATCCATATTATTTAACATTATGTTCAGTTATAAATATACTAACACATGCTTAAAAATCTTTCGGGGAGATTTTTTTTCCTTGCAATGTACTGCTAAAGCATGGTAAAAATAATACTCTGAAAACACATTTTATTGAGCAGATATAAAAGAAATCAGAACAGAACAAGTGAAAACCAGACCTGTCAATGCTTAGTCTAACATGTATTGTTTTAGTATCATTGATCAAATAAACCAAGCATATGTTCGAAACTTTCCCTACCCCCAGTTCTGCTATGGAAAAGGCATAGAATCATAGAGTTGGAAAGGACCACCAATATGTTTTAATAAAAATAAATAGAATGAGAAAAATACAACAAGGGTTTACAACATGTAAAAATTGCCTTGAAATGACTAAAATATTAAATGAAACCATTTATTCCACATTTTGCCCTCTGGAAAAAGAAGTGTGATCCTGTGGTCCGTCAATTGTGGAATATATATATTCAGAAGCCAAAAATCAAATTTGCCTTCTTTGCAACCATATTGTGCTGCAATCAATTTGCAATCAACAACTGTTCCAAAATTATAATTGTAAGTAATGTTACTTAAACCAGGTACTTAGCATCTGTAGCTGTGTATTTAATTTCTGTTCTCTAATTGAATAATTTTGCACTCCTCTATGTTAAACTTCATTTGTTTACTTTCAGTCCTTTCATCCAGATTGTCATGATTTTTATTTCTGTTTTATGTAGTAGTATTATTGTCCTATCTCATCCACTTGTGTCTACACATTTACAAAATATTCCCTCCACTTATTAATCCAAAAAGTAATCAAAATATTGTAGAGATCCCCAGAGAAACCCTTGTGTGATACCCACTCAAACATCACCAACTTGATGAGGAACCATTGACACTCTTTAAGAAAGATTTTTCAGCCACCATAATTGGTGTACTACTGATTCTATCTTAACTAACTTCTTAAACAGCATTTATGGGATACTGTGTTGCTGAATTCAAGTTATATGCTCATAGTATTCCCACTATCTATTAGATGCTTAAAGATTATCTATTTATACTCTGTTCTAGGATCTTCCAGTATTGATGTCAAGTCAAGTCTTTGGTTTGCTGAAACTTTCTTTTTCTCATTTTTGAAGTCAGCAACATTTACTATGAAGACATAATTTTGTCAGGAGCTGTCATTTAACCATGTTTGTCTACCATTCTCAATCAAACAGTAACATATTAATCATTACTGTGTGCTTGTTTTTACTGGGGAAAACATTTGTACATTTGTAATATGGTTGTTTCAACTATAAGGGCAAGTCCATAGTTGTACCTGGAACAGATCTGCATTGTGCTGCTCTTTATAGCTTTAGTTCCAAATTTGCAGATGATACTAAACCGGAAGGAATAGCTAACACACTAGAAGATAGGCTCAAGATCCAGATAGATCTTGACAGACTTGAACATGGGGCCCTAAGAAAATGAAATTCAATTACACTTAGGCAAGAAAAACCAAAAGTACACATATAGACTTGGTGAAACCAGGCTTAATAGCAGTAACTGTGAGAGGGATCTTGGAGTCTTAGTGGACAACCAGTTAAAAATGAGCCAGCAGTGTGCAGCGGCAGCCAAAAAAGCCAATGCAATCTTAAACTACATTAACAGAGGGATACAATCAAGATCAAGTGAGGTACTAATACCACTCTATAAAGCCTTAGTAAGACTGCACCTAGAGTACTGCATCCAATTTTAGTGACCACACTATAAAAAAGATGTTGAGTCTCTAGAAAAAGCAAGAGAAGAGCAACCAGAATGATTAGGGGACTGGAGGCTAAAACATATGCTCAATGGTTGTACTTGGCATGGCTGAAGTGAAGGACCAGGGGAGACATGATAGCAGTGTTCCAATTTTTGAGGGGCTGGCACAGAAAGGAAGGGGTCAAGCTATTTTCCAAGGCACATGAAGGCCAGACAAGGAATAATGGATGGAAACTGATCAAGAAGAGATTCAATCTAGAAATGAGGAGAAATTTTCTGACAGTGAGAACAATCAACCAATGGAATAGCTTGCCTTCAGAAGTTGTGGGAGCTTCATCACTGGAGGCTTTCAAGAAGAGATTGGACTGCCATTTGTCAGAAATGGTGTAGAATCTCCTGCTTGGGCAGAGGGTTGGACTAGATGACCTACAAGGTCCCTTTCAACTGTTAATCTAATCAAAACATGCTATTCCCAGGACTCAGAAAGGCTACATAACCCAATTAGCAGAGCAAACCAGCTGATTATAAATTATCAAAAATCTAAAGTGCTGGTATTTTCAAGGAAAGCAAAGCAATTAAGTTGAATAATAAATGGAAATAAAATTGAGGTGCTCGTTTTATTTTCCATTCACAGGGGACTTTGAAAGCCCATGAGGAATATGTAGCTTCAAAGTCCTCCATAGCTATTAAAAGTTGTCTTACTCCGAAGAAAAATTAATGGAATGGAATTAATACCAGCAGCCTTAAAACTGACCAAGACCAAAACTCTTCTCCAAATTTGATTTGGAGCCCAAATAATAGTTTATATTTTATAAAAAGTGAACTTATGCAAGCAAAATTTTAGGGTCCCGTCATGCAATGTAGGGAATGACCTTGGAGGCACGAGGAAGGGCTGCAGCTGAGGTAATGATCAGAAAAGAGAAAGCTAAGTCCACAGAAGGAATGGGAGGGTGACAAATGTCCTAGAATGGACCCTCCGTCATTTCTTGGACTGTAAAAGTGATGGGAAAACAGATGTACTTTTAGACTTGCAAAATTCTGTTGATGTAACTTCACAGTAAAGATAGAACTAATTCTCCTGGGTGTGCTTCTTGTCTAAGCTGACAGGTCTTAACATGTAGCCCCAAGGAGCGCAGCCCTCAGGCTTGAGATGGGAATGCCCAAATTAGAAGCAAAGGCACGGAATTTAGTCTTGATAGACTGGAAGCTGATTACACTCTTGCTTATTAGTTGGTTATGCAAATATTTTTTGATGACTACCCATCAACATGGTTATCAGCAGTGAACCAGAAAGAGAGGCTTGTCATGGATTTGTTCTTAGCTTCTATTTTTGATCAGGTAAGAAAGACAATTCTCCAAAGACTGAATGGTATCAGGTGTCAAAGTGAAGTTAGATAAGGTGGCAAGCACCTTCTCCTAGGATATAAGAATTCATATACATACATACGTACGTACATATGTACGTACATATATGTATATGTATATGTATATGCATATGTATGTATTGCAAGTTTGTATTGTCATTCCTCAGACTGGGAATGGTTTTTTTCAGAACCAGACATAGTATCTATTACTACAGGATGATTCCAAGGTGGCAAGGTTTAGGGCTCTCTCCCTATGCCTGCCTATATTGGCCTACCCTGAAGAGGCCAGTTCCCTGGTCCAGCTTCTGCATTGCCAGAGTGGGATGGAAAATGAAATGCCAAGTTTCCTTCAGTTGCCCCAGGTTTCTTTTCAAATTAACTAATCTACTAATTCCCAAATCAAAGTACAAGCATAAATACTGGCTCTTCCTACTGAATGATATAGATAGATGGATGGATGGATGGATGGATGGAGACAGACAAAACTAGATAGATATATTGCCCATAATGGACATAGTATTTGGATAGGATCTATAGTAATTAAAACAGAATAGTTGAATGATCCTGTGATCAGTGAATTTGTGGACAAAGAGAGTGGAACCTCCAATAGCAGTGGCATTGTGTCCTGACTGCACAATGAACAAAGAAAAGAAACTGCAGAGGAAGCACAATACCTTACACTTTTTATTGTGTGGAGAAATGGGGCAAGATGGTTAGTTTTAGCACTGTGTGGTGTTTGCATAAAGAAGCTGTCTGCTTTAGTCTACATGCAACTGCTGTTAATGCTATTAACCTGTTTAAAATTGAAAGTGAAAGTAGATGTAGTCCAGAGTTGCAGGAGGGAGGGGCTCTTTCTCAGGGAGGAAAGTGACAAAGCAGCTTGGAATTTTTGGTCTGCAGGAAGAGCAAAGATGGTAGTTCACAGAGTATATCTAACAGTTATGTAGATAAGTGCTTTAGTCTGGCGAGATTTCTGTCTGTAAGCAAGCAGCAGTAAAGAAATTACTCTTAAGTAACTCATGTCATTCTTGGTTGTTTGGGCCTGACATCAAAAGAGCTTGGGATCTGGTCTCCACAGCCAAAAGAGGATGAAGGGACAGGGGAAAAATGTCCAGGATCAGAGAGAAAGGGACAATTCACAGAACCAACTGTAGCCACAACATTATTGACACGGAACACTTCCTTTCAAGTCATTTTTTTTCAATTATTGTACCTGCAGGGAGAATTTTAAGGCATGACAATAGGGAAAATTCCTGTCAGGTGCACAAGAAACTGTCTTTGAACTGCTCAATATGGATTGCCTTTGAAACCCAGGTGGGGGCCTGGAATCAGTGGGTGGGTCATGCGTGCAGTGGCTAAGTGGAGTTTGTCTGAGTGCAGGTTGAGCAAATTCATCTTTCTCAGGCAATTTAATCATTTTATTGGAGAAAAATCTGTGCCTGTGAATGGTTGCAGTGTTATCAAGAGCCAATTATAATCAGTTTGAAAGGAATCGAAGGCACAGAAGCACTCGCCATGAACCTTCTGTCAGTTTTTTTACACAAAGTAACACCTGTTGATTTCTTTTTAAAGCTTGTGTTTGAAATCTGGAAAAAAATATTGTACGTATAACACACACACACACACAGAGAGAGAGAGAGAGATTTTGAAAAATAATTGAAATAGACAAAACAAAATACAATCAAAAGGCTTCTTGAATTAACCTTTGTTTTTGGTTTATGCCCAAATGTTCCACTGTATAGGCATTATCAGTCTCCTCAGATATTTTTCAAATAAAACCATTGGCTTTGATCTTAAAATATCTAGAAGAATTATTCCATCCATAGGATTCCACTGGCAAAAGAATGGGATAATTTTAGATTTCTCCCTTTACCCTAAAATATGTCTAGTGCAATTGCAGAAAGTTTTGGACAGTGGAAACAGTACAACCTTGGCAGAAGTAGTATTTCTGTTAGTAAGTTTATCCAACAGAGAGGATTCCTTTGCACTTGAAGCTAATGAATTTTAAGAGTTAGAGATAGCCATTTCCTGTTTCTAAAATAGGAAGACTGTGAGACTGTCTTTGTGTCTCCAATATTAACTCAGTGTAAATAAATTAAGAATTTCCATCACTAAGAAATGCGGCCATAAAGCATGATATCATGTGACCCATTACTTGGCAATGGCAATCTTGGCACTATTTACTGTCATTGTTAACCAAAACCCACTGGTTTGGTTAAGAGAGGATCCACCCTGATTCAAGCCATTCTCAGCTTGGTCCCTGCCAGCCTTGAACTTCCATAAGGAAAGTCACTGGCTTCTCTTCAACTCTTCACCTCTCTGCCCTTTTGGCCACTTTGCTTCTGCCAGCCTTGCTGCCCTGCACAGTGGTCCCCGAGTGAATGTTCATAACTTGAGGACTACCTATAAACATTTCCTCAGAATATAGTGAAAGTACTTCCTGAAAAGATCAACCTTGTTTTAGCACCATCATCTTACATATGTAGAACATCTTGCACAGGTAAGTCCTTGATATCACAATTGGGACCAGAATTTCTGTTGTAAATTGTGGTTGAAAGTCAAGTTGGACCTGTTTTTACAACAGTATTTACAATGGTAATTAACGGCAATTAAGCAAACCCACCCTTTCCAATGGGTGATTTTTGAAAAGGTCGCAAATTGTAATCACATGCCCACAAGAAACTGCAACCAGTCACAAATGCAAGCTGGTTGCCAAGTATCCAAATTGCAATCATGTGACCACAGAGGTGGTGTGATGGTCACAGTGCGAGTACAGATCATAAGTCACTTTTTTCCTCCCGAGGTTGGCATAATTTTGAACCATTGTTAAAAGTGGTAAATTGAGGATTACCTGTATTCAGAAGTTGAACTACAGTAGTAAAAGTCATATAAATGCTGGGTGTGACCTTTTTGCAAGTTGGAGGGCTCTTTGGTATCCATAAAGCCTTTGGAATCACAGGAAATCCATATTTCTGGTTTACTGGTGATAACCATGTTGATGGGTAGTCATCCAAAAATATCTGATAAATATCCAACTCTGTTATTTCCAACATTCATTTCCCTAATGATATGCAGAATGCTGTGTATCATTGTGTAATGTAAAAGTTATGGTTGATTAAACCAAAGACTCTCCTAACCCAATGTATTATCTTTTCCAGTTCCTTCTGTATCCAGAATATAAAGAAAATAGCTCCAATAGGCTTTGTGAACCCCCTTGGGCAGATTCAATGCAAATATCTGTAATACAGGTAATCCTCATTTAACTGCTTCTTTAAGCAACTGTTCAGTTATGACAGCGATAAAAAAATCGTTTTATGAGCAATCCTCATATTCACAAATCTGTAAAATAAAGCAGTTTCACTTAGTAACCACTTCACTTAATGACCACGTTGTCAGTCCCAGTTGTGGCTGCTAAACAAGAACTAGTTTTATGCAAATAAAACTCCATTGACTTTTGCAACTTGTTCCAAGTGAATGGACTATACATATTTTCCATTTTAAAACCATTACATTTATTGAAAAAAAAGTTTCTATAGTTAAGGAATACAGGTAGTCCTCGACATACAACAGTCCTCAACATACAACATAACAATCATTTAGTGATTGTTCAAAGTTACAACAGCACTGAAAAAAGTGGTTTATGATCATTTTTCACACTTACAACCTTTGTAACATCCCTATGATCATGTGATCAAAATTCAGATGCTGGGCCATTGGTTCATACTTATGATCGTTGCTGTGTCCCGAGTTCATGTGATTACTTTTTGCAACTTATGGACAAGCAAAACCAATGGGGAAACCAGATTCACTTAACAACTGTATTACTAGCTTTTCAACTGCAGTGATTCACTTAACAACAAAATGTTGTAAAATGGGACAAAACTCACTTTTTTTTAAAAAAAAAATTGATTTATATCGCCCTTCTCTGGAGACTCAGGGCGGCTTACAATGCGTTAAGCAATAGCCTTCATACTTTTGTATATATTTATACAAAGTCAGCTTATTGCCCCCACAAACTGGGTCCTCAATTTACCCACCTTAGAAAGGATGGAAGGCTGAGTCAACCTTGGGCCTGGTGAGAATTGAACTCACAGTAATTGCAGGCAGCTGGATGTTAAATGCTGCCTTAGTAGGAGGCATTAGCCTCCTACGCCACTCAGGAGACATTCATTAAGACACTTAATGAATGTCTCATTTAACAACAGAAAAGTTGGGCTCAATTGTGGTCATAAGTTGAGCACTACCTGTAGTTTTGTTCTTTCCCCATTTCAGTCAGCATGCTATAGATAGTCCTCGAGATATATCTACCGTGTTTCCCTGAAAATAAGACATATCCCAAAAATAAGCCCTAGCTTGATTTTTACATGTGCGCCCAATATAAACCACACCCCAAAATAAGCCCTAGTTAAGAGCAACACCTGGTTGCATGGGGTGGGGTGAGGCGCACAGGTAAAAAGAAAGGGGGGGTGGGGGAGGGTTAAGCTGCTTACCTTTAGACAGTTACAGTCAGGCCTCACACACTTGGACACCTGCCTCGCCAGCCCACTTCTTTTGCAGCTGCTCGCCGCCACTTGTGTGAGTCACCCCTGGCCTCCATTTTGCCATCAGAGGTCTTTCCGGAAGCAGCCGCAGAAGCAGCGGGCTCCTGCTGGGTGAGGCTGTGCCACCGCTGCGAGGTGAGTCAGTGGAAGATATCCCTCCCAAAATAAGACCTGGTGCCTTTTTTGGTGGCAAAAAATATATGAGAACAGATCTTATTTTTGGGGAAACACGGTATTTCCAAAAAATGGAATTATAACCAGTCTTCAAAGTTCAAGCCATCACAGCGCACCTGAAGTTATGTGAATAAAATTTGGGCTGTTTCACCTCTGCTGACTTCCCATATTCCTTCACCTGCCTTGACATGCAAATAAGCCCTTAGCCAAGGAGCTTTTAAGAATCACCACCAGGAATCCCGGCCATGCCTGAAGAAATATCCCCAAAGAAATATCTCCACCTTGCTGCCCAATGGAAGGATAGCCTTCACCGGTAGTGATGCTTGTCACAGAAGACTTCCAGCCTTGGCTACCACCCTTCCCAGAAGGGCACTAGTATCCAGCTGCCTGACTGGCCATACTCTTTTGCACCTCCCCATTGCCTCTGCCTGCCTGCACTCCCTGGCGCTCTCCCTTCAGTCCACTTCATTGGAACTCCCACCTTTTTCCACACTGTAGTTACGTGAAGCCCTCACTTAATGATTTGAACAGTCCTAAGGTTACAATGGCATCCTGGACAGCCAGGATTGCTGTCATTAAGCAATGCAGTTTTGTGACATCACAACTGATGACTTCAGCATTAGCAATGGAAATTCTGGTTCCAACTGCCATCATAACTTGAAGTCACTACCTTTATTTCCTAAAAGCAATGAAGTAGATTTACAAACTAGCTGGTAAATTCAAAATGTTTCTATCATTAAATCATGACATCTTGAAATATCCAATGGGCAAGAATTATTAATATGCAAGAACCTGATTCTAGATTTGACCATATTCCCCAGATGTAAACTGATATATTTTATGAACCGTGGTGGTGCAGTGATTAGAATGCAGTCTGCAGGCTACTTCTGCTAACTGCCGGCTGACTGCAATTTGGCAGTTTGAATCTCACCAGGCTCAAGGTTGACTCAACCTTCCATCCTTCCGAGGTCGATAAAATGAGGACCCAGATTGTTGGGGGCAATATGCTGACACTGTAAACTGCTTAGAGTGCGCTATGAAGCCGTGTGAAACAGTATATAAGTCTAAGTGCTATTGCTATTTTGCATTCTACCCAAAAATCTGTTGTTTTCAATGGAATACGGAATGATTTAATTTGAAAATGTGTAAAACGTCTATGAAGTGAATAGTAACATATTATGAAGAAATTTATCTACAAAAGTGAGACAGTACTTGTAACTATCTTTGTACATTATTTTTTAAATCTTGAATTTATTATGACATAATAGATATCACAAGGCACCCAAATGATTACCAACTCTTTCATATATATGAAGATATGTATAGTATTTGAAAGCCACAATAACTTTTGCAATAATAAAGTTATTCAATAAATTGTTTTTTTCATTATTCAAGTAGAGTTTATACATCACAAAGTGATAATTCGTACCTATTACAGGTAAACTGGTGTTTTATCTTTCCATTTGAAAATTTTTACAAAATTATGACTTTTTACAGAAGAGAAAAAGTATTTGTAAAAATATCCAGCACTCAGCAAAAATATGAATGTTTTCTTTTTTTAAAAGAAAATCATTAGAACAGCATTCTCTTTGATTTGTCAAGTAATTTCACCAGCTGAGTTCTATAAGGCAAGCTGGTTTCGTAAAAGATTGGCATTTCATCTAACTGGTTAAATACTGGAAACTGAAAAAGAATCTGTATATTTTTAAGTTTCAAAAGAACTGAAACATTTAAAGATTCAGAAGAGGTACTGAAACATGATTCCATAAGGACTTTCCAAGTGATTGTCTCTTCGCTGAGTTTTCATGACATCTTACGCTATTAAAAAAGTGGGGAAAATATAGCATTAGTGTTCTTATATCACAGCATACATTTCTTTGATAGGATAAATTAATCTATATTAATTAAACTTGTTAGTGATGATTAACTGATTCCAAGCATGCAATCATGTACCATCCTACTGAATATTTTAGTCCATTTTAGTTTTTTAGAACTAAAATGGGTGAAAATGGAAGACACTTTTTGCTCATATGATTTGACCTGCACCACGGGGATTAACATATTTGGCATGGTTATTTAGCACTGTAATGAGCAATTATTTCTATTTATTTTTATTTAATTATAAAATTATTTTGTAATAAGATTCTCATCAAGTTAAAGATATTGTTTACAAGTTTTCTAAAATGGAGCTGGGGAGGAGTGGCCTTCAGCTAGGCTTGAATTTAGGGGAGAGCCTCATTCTGGTTCAATATATTAACATGTTTCTCTGTTAACACAGGATGAAGTTAATTTACAATTACATACCAGTTGTCTAAGAACAACCACATTCTCCATCTTCTTGGGAAACATTATGAACTGCAATGAGACTTTCACATTGTTCGTTTTCTTCAGATGTTCTATAAAATGTTACAGACTTGTGAGGCTTTTAAAATTTATCCATATTATTATGTTATAAAGAACATAACTTTAGCAATGGGATAAATATTACTTTATATCGCCTGTAAGAAATTGTTAAGGACAAACAATATTGAACTTAAAGTTCCATAACAACTGGAGTAATGTTGAGTTTTAGTTATTCAAGCAGGTTCTTTTGGACAACTAAAATCAGAACTCTCCAGAATGATGTCAAGAAAAGAATGTTTCTTATAATAACACATAAAAATACTACTGAAAATAAATTATAATAATAGGAGATTCAATGTTAAAATATTTAGGTCAAAATAGAAGGAAAGCATATCATTCAGACAATTAAAACCAGATCCTGCAAAGATCTCTACAGATTTCATTTTGAAATTATTTGTGGTAAAAATTAAGATATAGTAAAGACATAGTTGAAAAATTAAGAGAAGAAAGATGAAGTGGATAGGAAAGAAGCAAGTAAATCATCCTACCTCTGAATACGATGTTTTCGGCAGATAAATACAAAAACTCTTCTAATTCCCACCATTACTGGATCCCAGTTGTTGTAGTGACATAAAAGTGTTGCAATGAAAAAGGAAAAAAATACAGGGACTGCCCCAGCAAAAAATAACCAAGAAAACTGGACCTGAAATTAAAAGATCAATTTGATATTTTATCAAGAGTAAAAGTAGGTTAATGGAAAGACAAATAAGTTTGGATCCCATAAGTTTGGATCAGGAAAGAGGCATTTGGAGGGCAGTAAGGAGCTGTAGAAAAGGAAAAGGGAACATGAGAGGAACAGTTAGCCAGAATCTTAAGTAAATCTTGGTTACAGTAATGTCTATCCAATCTGGACTTTTAAACTCCATGACATAAACCTTGGCTATGATTGATGCTCGTTAGTCACATGCTTCCCACTCCTCATGCCCCATTGTGTGTTCATGTTGAATTCACCAAATAATGTTTTTTCTCTGCTTTTTGCTGTTGTATCAGAAGAGGTAAAAGAAAGCATAGAATCATAGGTAGAAGCATATGGTTTTCTGGGATGTTTCTCTAAACATGATGAAATACGGTGTTCATTCAAATGAAATCAAATGCAGAAAAGGATGAGGCTGCTTTCCACAAAGGGGGTCACTCTTCTTTGATGGTTCTTCTAAATTAGTTACAAATTTCAAGTTCCTGAAGGAGCTACACAGATCTTTACAGCTAGAAATGTTTGATCTGTTTTGGCAACGGATGAACTTTACAGCTTGGATGAGGAAAGGAAAGTGGTAGAAGAGAATAAAGCTCACAAAATAAAATAACCTCATATTTGGGATGAAAAACATTTCAGGAATGGACACCAGATAAAGTGTGAATCCTTTAATTTAAGAGGCAGAACTGTGTGAGTAACATAGACATCAACCAAGGCTACAGCTGACAGTTAAAACTGACAGTTGCATTAAATGCTAATTTCACACTATCTATGAAATATCTCACTTTAGAGTGAAAGTGTCACAGTGAGGACAAATTTTACCAACGTTAGAAATAAATATGGAGAGCAGATGATATTTCTACTGTTGCTAATAAGATATTTCAGTGATCCAGTTACTGAGGCTTTGCTTTTTTTCCCTAGAACAATGGTGCAGAAATTTTCTTTTTAAAAACACATTCCTATCTAATCATAACTTTTATATGAAAAGAACAATCTAAATTCAGTAAAATCCCCCCCTACTCTATAAGTATATTTTAAATTTATGTTCATGATGTAACAATTACTGGGTTAAATGAAACCTAACTGGGTGACTTTGGACCAGTCACTCACTCTCAGCCCAAACCACCTCATAGGGTTGTTATGGGGAAAATAGGAGGAGAAAGGTGTGCTCACTCCCTTGAGTTATTTATATAAATAATAGGCAGGATAAAAATAAAATAAATAGTTAATGAATGAATGAATGGCAGGTTCATATTAGCACACAATTGACTGCAGCTGCCATCACATCCTGCCTTATTCTGATTCCTGAATCAAAACACCACAAGGGGGAGATAACACTCTATTTAGAAAAGTATTTCACTTGGGGAACTTACAGTGAACACCATAGACATCTTCTTGACGTTTTCTGAAAACAGTGGGTTTGTGTTGCAGTGCTTTTGTTGCTTGCAAACAAACACCTGTGGCTTTATGAACAGAGCACCAGTTTGGTGTAGTGGTTAATATGCCAGCCTGGAAAACGGGAGATTGTGAGTTCTAGGCCTCTTTTAAGTATGAAAACTGACTGGGTCACTTTGGGCCAGTCACTCATTCATAACCCAAATCACTTTACAGGGCTGTTGTGGTGGGAAAATAGGAGGCAGGAGTATTAAATATATTCACTGCCTCAAATTATATATGAAAAGGTGGGATAAAATAATAACAAGAACAACAGCAGCAGCATTAAAAGCTATTGATGGGCAAGCAAATTCTATTATCTACAATTAAATACATTTATTTTTGCAACAGCATTAGAACTCCTTATTTGTTCATGAAGATTCCACTAGGAATTTTTAGGATTTTCTTAAATTTAAAAATGAGAAGATGAACTTGGTTTAAAGTTTTAAAAATTTGAATTTTAAAAGTTTCTGTTGGAATTTTCTGTAAGATTTATCACTGCCTTCAATTTACATTACCTTTTTCATGCATATGTCAGCAATTATGGACAGAGGTATTGTAAGGCTCAGGGCAAGTGTTCCTATCAGCGATGAGGTAAGAAAGCAGCCCCTGGAAAAATGTTAAAATACAAAGATTTGAGTTTTTAAAAAAATTAGAGGCACAGAAACAAATTTCACAAGTATATACCATAGTTTTGCAGAATTTTAGGTACCAGTACTTTGGCCTAATTATATTGATTAAACCAAGTTATTTGGGAAACTCATAATTTTCCTCTTAATTTATTGATCAGATCTTTCTAGTCCTAGCATGTATTTCTTTTATACATCTTTATTTGTGTATCATGTAATTTGCATATATATATATATGTATGTATGTATGTATGTATGTAGGTAGGTAGGTAGGTAGGTAGGTAGGTAGGTAGGTCTTTGGTTATTCGGGTCTTCTCCCGCGTAAAATTGGAAGTGTCTTGGCGACGTTTCGACAAAGTCTCATTCGTCATCTTCAGGCTGGTGTTCTCAGCTTTGTGCTTCCAGGAGCAATGTGAGATTGCAGCTGACCCTTCCTTTTAACTACTAGTGGGGGTGTGAGCTGATTGGGTGGGAGCTTGTCTGTGTTCTGATTGGGTGGAGGTGTGTTCTGATTGGTTAGGGGCTTGGCTGTGCTCTGATTGGATGGGGGCTGGGTTGTGCTCTGATTGGCTGGGGGTGTGTTCTGTTTGGGTGGGGGCTTGGTTGTGCTCGGTTTAGTCTGAGTTGCAGGGGGATTTGAGCTGGTGAGCTGCGTTGTTGTTTGGCTTCGTGTTTGTGGTCTTGAGGGCTTTTCATGGAGGGTGTTGGTCTGATTCCTGTATGGATTGGAGGGGTTAAAAGTGGCTAATGATGCAGCTGCGGTCTGGCTTCTGGTCCTTGGTCGTGCCTCATTATCAGTGTGGGTTTGAGTCTGCTTTCTGCGTGGATGTGTGGTGGTGACATCCTGTGTGGCTCTTGTGAGTGTGGGTCTGGTGTCATTCATCATGTTAGGGACTCGTTTGTCAATAAGGGCAGGTTTCCAAATGGCTGGCAGGTGGGAGGTATCATCTCATTTGTTCATGCTGTGTGGGCGTTTTTCTATCTCGATGGCTTCTCTGATTATTCTGTCATTAAAGTGTTCAGTTTTGGCGATAGTTCTGGTCTTTTTAAAGTCAATTTCATGTCCTGTGGCTTTGAAGTGTTGGACCAGGGAAGAAGTTGGTTCCTCTTTTTTGACTGAGTTTTTGTGTTCTTCAATGCGTGCACTTATTCTTCTGTTGGTTTGTCCGATGTATGTGGTGGGGCAGGCGTTCAAAACTACATATTTGCTCCTGGAAGAACGAAGCCGAGAACACCAGCCTGAAGATGACGAATGAGACTTCGTCGAAACGTCGCCAAGATACTTCCAATTCTACGCGGGAGAAGACCCGAATAACCAAAGACCTACATACAAACACACGCGAAAACCTCAGAAAACATATATATATATATATATATATATATATCATAGCTTAATGTAACCTGTCAAAGAAGTCAAAGAATAACTACCTCCTCCACTAAGCCGCAAGATTTTCAGATACAGTTAATGAAGTCTAATGTTATCTAGAATAACTAATTCCAAAAAGTGTACTTGCTATCTGTAACTGCTGCTAACATACACTGCCATGTTTCAATAGAGGATCTCCTCATTTAGGAACCACAATTGAGATCAGCAACTTAGTTGTTAAGTAAAGTGATTGCTAAGTGAAACTGCAACTGTGCTTATGACCTTATTTCAGCCTTCCTTTGATTTACAGATCTGCAAGGGTCAGAAATGAGAGGACTGGCCGCAAAATTATTTTTTTCAAAACCGTGAGTGGTTGCTAAATGAGGCAGTTGTTAAACAAGAACTCTGTCTGTCTGTCTGTCTGTCCGTCTCTCTCTCTCTCTCTCTCATTTGGCTCTGAAAAATGTCTTTAGACTCAGTCTAAAGTATTATGCCCAAGATATATTGCTCTTGTCTTTCTAGCAATTCATATATGAAGATTTTCACCATTTACTGATTAAAGGAAAGACTAAGTAATCTACATGCACAGATAGCAACACTTACACAGCCTTATCCTTCAAATGTGAAAATCCATAATTTGATTTTAAGGAATCAGTTCAAACTAATTAGAAAATGTTTGTAAGATATGTCTAGACATAATGGTTCTGATTAAAAACCATGCACATGCAGATAGAACTTTGCTCTTTCAATTATAGATAAAGTTCTCCTCTTCTATTGCCATTCATCTATAGCCAGTTATTTTCTCCAAGCAAAGAATTGGTAAGAAAGTTGCATCTGCTATTAAGCTGATGTAATTTGGCTTCATTTGTGATATCCCTATAGCCTTAGATTTGTTGGGAAATGCACAAATTTCATAATCGTACACTAGCGTTCTAGGGTCAATCTCAAACAATCACCTGAAATTAATATCCACTATGTCTAGACAAGCAGCATATGTCATATCATGTCACATTTTGTGATGGCTACTAAAACCATTACAATACACACTGTGTTAAGCAGTACATTAATATAATTTGATGTTTGAACTCAGCCTTAATGGCTTGTTAACCAAATTATGGCCATAATTTGTGGTTCCAACTCTAAAGGCTTTTTAAAATATGTACGTACCATGGTATGTAAAACCACATTCTAGCTTTTAATATTTAATAAGCAACGTTGGTCTGGGAGGATGACAACAGAGGACGAAGGGAATGATGCTTTTCAATGCATGGTATTGTGTCATAATCAATACTTGGTAAAGGTAGCAATTTCCAAAACATACATTATGGAAAAGCAATTTCATTTGGTCCTAAAGTATATAGACTGTTGTTAAGAAACCTAATAATCAAAGCAACAAACATACCACAACCAGAGGAATTCAGACAGAACAGTTCCAACAAGGCCATTAATGACTATGCACATTAGGGTTAATTTATTGGGAAATTCAAAGACCTCAAATCCAGTATAATGAAGTAGGAAGAAGCCTGGCCAAAGCAACAGCAAGTTAAACAAGCCAACAAAACCTGCAGGAACAGAATAAACAAACAGATCACATAACAAAGAGTTAGTCTTACATCGCAAAGTGTACTTTGCAAAACTTAAATGATCAAGTTCAAGATTCAGTCCTAAATTGAAAAAACAGTGTTTTAAAATTTGTTCTTACCAAAAAACATTGGAATATCGAGCTTATCTTCTCTGTCAACTTTTCGTTTTATCATAACTATATAGATTGCATACAGCATAGCTCCCATCACAGACCACAGAGACCCTGTAAATAAGAAAGCAAGTATTGCCACTGGATTAATTAAATGCAATCTTTTTGTTTAACAGACTATTAAAGGTGTTCTATTTTTATTCAAATAAATGATTTACACAAAATTAGAAAATCGGTAGGCTCCTGCAAATTATTTCACTTTAAAAAAACAACAACTGATTCCTTCAAAACGAATACTTTTCTATAATACATTTATTTATTCAGAGGCATTTTTGTTTCTTACTCCTCATAATGGCATAAAAATATTACTACAGATTCAGCTATTAAAATGGACTTAATACCCTTTATGTATTTTTGTCACATTTTGAATAAAAAATATAAAGCAATATTCATCAATCACTTCAATTTATTGTGAAGAATTAAAAAAAAATACCTATTGTATCTCTTCCTGCAGATTTCTCAGATCCAGACAAATTCACCATAACACCACCTCCAATGCTATTTTAAAAATAAAGCATTATATTCCAGTTAATTTAATCAAACAGTTTGTATGGAAAGTTAACAATAAAGAGTGTTTAAAAATGTAAAAGTAAAGGTTCCCCTCACACATATGTGCTAGCCGTTCCCAACTCTAGGGGGCGGTGCTCATCTCCGTTTCAAAGCTGAAGAGCCAGTGCTGTCCGAAGATGTCTCCATGGTCATGTGGCCGGCATGACTAAATGCCAAAGGCGCACGGAACACTGTTACTTTCCCACCAAAGGTGCTCCGTATTTTTCTACTTGCATTTTTACGTGCTTTTGAACTGCTAGGTTGGCAGAAGCTGGGACAAGTAACAGGAGCTCACTCCATTATGTGGCACTAGGGATTCGAACCGCTGAACTGCCGACCTTTTGATCGACAAACTCAGCGACTTAGCCACTGAGTCACCGTGTCCCTAAAAATTGTAACATTTTAAAAAATTGTAAAATTGTAAAGAGTGTTTACAATTGCCTTAATACCACATTTTGTTGTATTTCAATTTTAAAGGAAAAAGAATATTTCTTTGCAAGTATAATGACCTGGAGAATTAGAAAGAATTAGAAAAAAAGATCAGCGGATCCAATCCCAAGCGCATCATGTCAAAACAAGAAAAAGAAAAATGGGTGTGTGTGTGTGTGTGTGTATGTGTGTTGAGATCAATATTTCCCTATAAATAATTAACTAGGCTTGGGAATAGTCACTTCTCGGGGTGAATTCATACACCATATGAAACTAATTATGGCTTATTTGAATAGACCATTAATCCATATACCATAAGTGATAAGCCATGGTTTACAAACCAAAACGACTATAAATTTAAGAGTTGAAGCTTGAGCTTGGTTGCTTTGGTTCTGCTTCCATGTGCCACAGAGGACATGGCACTAGTATTTATATTGGGACAGGTTTCTTTACCTGCTTTTGGGAGGAAATAAAGTAGAAAATAGAAACCTTACAGAAGCACAATGGGTGCACCTTATTAGTAAGGCTATCGCTTTTTTCCATAGCTGATCTATAGGAGAGGTCAAGCACACACAAAGCAAGCTGTGCAAACTTGAAGGAGTATCTCCCTTCCATGAAGGTCCAAAGACCACAATCCCAACTGGGACCTGCTTTGCAAATGAACATGGCCCTCCCACTTCTAAAAGCCAAGTTAAAAAAAAAAACCCTACCATATTGCTTCCCTCTGCTCTGCTTTATGAATTTGCCTCACTGCAAATCCATATTTGCAGAGGTGACTCCTCCAGCTTTGAGCAGCCTTTGCAAAGCTGAAAGAGTCATACTGCAAAGAGGAACACACCTGGGTCACACAAAGAGCCTCACTGAAGCAAATTGCAGAGTCATTTTGCTTCCATGAAGAGAATCACATCATCTGCATGGCAGGAAGCTCTTCACGGAACTTTGCCAGCCTAATATAGAATAAAATATAACAAACATATCTTTTCTCTCACCACTTCTGATAGGTACCCATCAGGAGGTTTAGTGCAAATATGGGTGAAGTAGAGGAAGGTGGAACATTCACAGTTGTGAAGTTTCAAATTCCTGTGTGATTTCAACTCCTTTGATTTGCTAGAGATTACTGTCCGCAATAAATGAATGCCTGGGATGATTTGTGGGAGGGGATAACATTGAACTATGTGAAATTATGAATGTATATGCTGCACAAACAAGCTAGGATTATGCACTCTGCTCTTCTACATTCCTGTTCTGGTAAATTCACATCACTTTTGCTCCCTGGTTCTGGATTCACACCTCATTTTAAATCAATCCAATGATTTAACAGAGCTGAATTGTGGAAAATAGATCGATGTCTTACAGGTAGCACAAGACTTATGGCCACAACTGAGCCCAAAATTTCCACTGCTAAGCAAGACAGTTGTTAAGTGAGCTTTGCCCCATTTTATGACCTTCTTTACCACAGTTGTTAAGCGAATCGCTGCAGTTGGTAATTGAATCATGCAGTTATTAAGCAAACCTGGCTTCTCCCATTGACTTTGCTTGTCAGAAGCCAGTTGGGAAGGTTACAAAGGGTGATCACATGACCCTGGGATGCTGAAACCATCGTAAATGCATGCTGGATGCCAAGTGCCCAAATTTTGTTCACGTGAGCATTGAGGATGCTGCAACAATTGTATGTGTGAAAATCAGTCATAAGTCACTATTTCAGTGCCACGGTAACTTCAAACAATCACTAAATGAATGGTTGTGAGTCAAGGACTAGCTGTATAGTTTAGCATTGTTGAAATTAAGTCACTGTTGCTTGTCCAACAAGACACAGTTTTTCACATTAAACCAAAATTGAAAAGCAAGATGTGAGATCCTAGCCATTATAGCTTGCTTAAAATAAACCATGATAAGAGTGATATGGATGAATATGATACTGAACACTTGGGGCTAACAAAAATTCACATAGGTATCCAAATCATGGCCTTGTTTGCACATAATACCAAGCCATATTGTGATTTACTATTGTGATAGTCCTTGCTTATTGTCTGCTCATTCAACAACTGTTCAAATTTATGACGGCACTGAATAAGTTTTACAACAAAACCTTGAAATTGTGGCCATAACAGTGTCCCCATAATTACACAATTGAAATTCAGGCACTTACTATAAAATTTGGCATAGATGGTATGAGTGGTTGGAGGATAGGAAAAATGAAAAAGAGGAATAAAGGAGAGAGAAAGAAATGTTAAAATCAAGGGGGGAAATTGGTAAATTACAACATAAATGACTGAAATGTAAACATCAAGTAAAATGTAGATGAAATAAAGTAGATAGATAGCAATATGGAACAAGATAAAGCTAAAATCTGTATAAATAATAAATATTAAGAAAGGATCACTACGAAAGAGCTGTAAAGGAGCCTGAGTGGCGTAGGAGGCTAATGCCTCCTACTAAGGCAGTAGTCAACATCCAGCTGCCTGCAATTACTGCAAGTTCAATCCTAGCCAGGCTCAAGATCGACACAGCCTTCCATCCTTTCTAAGGTGGGTAAATTGAGGACCCAGTTTGTGGGGGCAATAAGCTGACTTTGTATAAATATACAAAAGTGTGAAGGCTATTGCTTAATGCATTGTAAGCCGCCCTGAGTCTCCGGAAAAGGGCGGCATATAAATCAATTTTTTTTTTTTAAAAAAAAGGACTTTATGTATATAAATGTTGTGTGTTTGTGTGTTTGTTTTAATGTGTTTACTAATTTAAATTTAAATTTACTAATTAAAATTAAAATTTTTAAAAAAAGAAATGTAGGCACTTGGCAATTGGTGTGCATTTAAACTATCAGTCTCCCATGGTCATGTGATTGCCATTTGTAACCTTCAAAGCCAGTATCTGACAAGCAAAATCAATGGGGAAGCTGGCGGGAAGACACGGTCATGTGACATCGCTCTTAACAACGGTGGGTGACTTGCTTAACAGCCACAATTGGAACTGACATAAATTGGCATTGTTATGTGATCTTTCACTTTACATCCCCATCACTTAGCAATGGAGTTGCCAGTCCCAATTGCGGTCAGTAAGTGAAGATTACTTGTATTTGGTTTTAATTTATGTATTGTATGAATCCAGCCACCATAGTTTATTCCATAAAACATGGTTAGTAAATGTTAAACCAAAGTTTAATATCACATGTGAATTTAATCTTCAGTAATGCCACCGAGTTAGCTGATTTAAGAAGGTTCACTTGGTAATATTAATCTAACAAAACTCAGATGGCTCATAATGCAGCTGAGAAATGGCCCCTTTAGTAGGCAGTGGCAATAGAGAAGCAGTACTTCTAGCACACATTCTGTAAATTACTTTGAATGATTTTTTCATGTAGCTGTATACAACTAGCTACATCTAAAAATAGTAACAAAATCTCCACTACTAAATCCAACTATCTAGAAGAACATAAGAAAACTCAAGCCTGTTGGGGAGAAGAAAATAGAAGATTAAGGATTCTATATTCCTACCTTAAAATGACAGCTAACAATTTTGAGACAGTAAATCTATCTCCACTATTACTTGGAAACACTGCAGCAAGGATTAAGGTAAATAATCCTGTGAAAAGAACAAAAGAATATGCTATTTATGATCAAATAAAAAATGTAAAACTGAAAACATAATAATCAAAAGATAATGATTTTAATTAATCTTGGGCCTAAATGAAATTAAAAAGTCAAACGAACATATTTTATTGGATTGCTTAGACTTTAAAAACTTCGTATTATATATAACTTTATTGATTAAAAAAAATACTAGCAGCATTTCTTTAAACAAAGATAAATATTATCAGAATCTTTTTTAAAAAATGGAATGTCTCAGATTCATATATATTTGTTGCAAAAAGAAATGAAATGAGGTTAATTTTTATTTAACAAAGCTTTTATTATTTTTATTTATTTATTCATCACATTTACAAATGAATGATGCTGGCTTTTGGAAAAGTATGAAGACTCCTTTAGAATACTTTTTGGAGACTGAGTGACTCCTGGAACTGGATTTGATTTGTTAATCAAATAAATGATTTGATTTGTTAATTTGACCTTATTTTGATCTGCTGTTATTGTACTGCTTTGAATTTATTTTGTTATATAGCACCAGGAGGTGATTACAGTTTAGTAGCATATAAATCTTACACTTTGGCAAGATGGGTGACCAATAATACTGCAGAAATTGTAACTATCACACACACGCTAGTTTACTATTACTGCTATCACGATATGAGAATCAAATGCTTAGTAATAATCAGAGTAGCTTTTAAACAATCTCACTGAACAACCCTCTGCTTATTGAACCGGAACTCTGAATAATGATATGTGATACCTCACTCCATAGCTGCCTTTTTTTTTCAAAAGAAAAAGAAACCCTTTAACATCATTTTCTCCCTCATTAGAAGTGGTACAAAACAGATAACTGTATTTTTCTTAAATATGCAAAGAGGCCATTTGAATGAAGTAGGACAACAGTTTTAGAATATATCTTCGTTTCTTACCAGAGGTTGATGACAGAATGTTAACTATTGCCACTTGAGTGTCTGAAAGTGCCTCTTGATAAGAGAAATTTGCCAAGAACCACTAGAACATGAAACGGTAGATATTAGCATAACATTCGAATTCTTGTTTGAGTAACAACTGCTTTGAAAGTCAGAAAAAAATCTTGTAAAACATTAAAAATACTGTTTAAACAATCTATATTTAGAGCATAGCAAGAGCATACACACAATAAAATTGACCTGTATTAAGAAAAAGGAGAAGTTGAATTTACTGTAAACTACAGTTCTGATCCCAGAAAGGAACCCTACAAGAAAGGTTAACTCTACCTAGTCTGATAGGACTTCTTCCTGTTCCAAGAAGAAAACACTCCTTCAGTCACTTTAGAGCAGTCGTGGGGTCACGGCATCGTCATGGGATGTATCGTGATTTTTTTTCTCTTTGCTATACCAGGCATGGGCATGGTCAGCATGTGACGCATCCTGCCCATGGGCCATGAGTTTGACAGCCCTGTTTTAGAGCATCGTCTTCAACTGTTTATAATAAACCTTTTTAAAAACTACATAATTCCTGCATTGGCACAAGTGTTTGCAACTGACAAGAGGAATGAAGAAATGTAGGAAAGGACAATATCCATCAGTTATCACATTCTGATAATAAAGAGTACACTGACGAATCTGACTTCTGGTTGATTCTACTGATTCCTGTCCCTGATTGCAAAGTGGGAAGGCTGAATCCATCTTTTAGAGTTCCAAAGAATAATTTGTGATTAAGCTCCACACACTTTCAGTCACCAAAAGCAGAGTGGAGAGCAAAAGGATATACTGCAGCAGTATTCTTAGGGAGGGACAATAAAAATTAAAGCACTTTCTGTAGAATCATGTGACCAAAAGTAGCATCTGCTGAGGCAAACTTGTCTATCTGGTAATTTCTAATGAATGTAGACAATTTCATACATGTAGTTTGCTTACAGGTGTCTATTAGCAGGAGTACTTTGATGGTATTGCTGCAATGCTAGAAGGAAGCTGTTTCTTGCTGGCAGAATATTTCAACATAATGCATTCAACTAACCCTTTCAGTCGACAGTGAATTGTGTAATTCTTACATTAACTGTTTTGTGAGAAAGGAAAAGTTTACTGACCTCCTGAACCCCAAGGGAGCATTTGAAATATATTATTAGCATTTTTGACTGATACAGTGCCATCAAATTGGTGCCAATTCATAGTGATTATGTCACTTTTCTCCAAGAAAAACTGTTCCCAGCTTTTGGGACTCACAATGGTGTATTCAATGCTATCATAATCAACTCCATCCACTTTGCTACTCTCTTCTCTTTTGTTTCGATTTTCCCAGCATTATAGACTTATCAAAGAAAACATTGACATCAATATCCCAATAGAGGATAAACACAGGGTAGGCTTGCATCTCTGAAGAAGTGAGCTATTTGAATGTGGCAAGATAGAGATGCATTTGCTGATCAGAACATGAGGCAAATGCTTGTCTACACAATACATTTGTACCCTTCTGCTATAAACTCCAGAATCTCATCATTCAAAAGTGCACCAAATCACTTGGTAGATGTAGATTCTGGGTATCTTGATTATTAAGATGGATTCTTCCACTGCCAAACCTGAAAAGCTGGAGCTCAGATCTTCCCACTCAATTTCTAGGTATAAATCCAGATAATGAATTGGGACTTGACACATTTGGTGTCCTTTGTATTTCTAGGAAAAGATCTGGCATCCATATACAGCATCCTTTACTGTGTTTTAATGTTTTGTACTTTCTGTGTTCTGTAGGATCCATGAGTGCTTCATTTTCCTCTTCTTGGGAAAAGAATAATAGAAAACATTTGACAACCTTGTGGAATTCGGGTTGCTAGGCCTCTCTTTCTTCCAGCTTCTTTGAAGAGATGTCATGAGCATATTTAATGCTGTGTAAAATTCAACCAGAAAATCACCCACAGGGATGTTGATATTGGTCCACCTGCATGGATATATTGGACCCAACAGAAATCTGTCTTCAGGATCCTAAGCATTACTGACCCTAAAAACTGTTTGTTTCTCCTTTGATCTATCAGGGTTCACTTCTTATTCCTCTGACATACTGTCTAAAGATTCTCAATTCTTCTGTCACTATCCTAACAATGTTACAACACGTGTGTTTCTACTGCTGTGGCCAGCTTTTTTGGCGTTTTGAGGCTTCTAGCTGCCATGGAGGTCACTGCTGCTGGCACTTAGTCCAGGTCCAGCTACCAAAAGATCGCCTCTGTAAGCATCTCCTGGTGACATCCAAATCCTTGTTTGATGGGAGGATGGAAGACAGTCACTACAATTGGGGTTATCTGGTTCTTCAGGCTCTGTTCCTTACTTCTGTTATCCGTTCACTATGCTGCAGGAGTTGGAGGGGGGCTGTCTGTTCCTTGGAGAACTCTTTGCTTGCTTTATTTTCCTAAGTATTCAATGCCTTACTGTTGTTTGCTTTAAGGAACATGGAGAGATTTTTCACATCACCCCAGAGCTCTGTATTTTCCTAGATGCCATCACTACTGGTATGCTTCCTGAATCTAGCTGGCAGGCCAGTTAGGTACCTGCATGATTATACTGCCATGTAGTCAGTCACAGTGGTCCTCACTACTTCTTATAGCAGCTTCAAAGAATTTTTTCCTTCCTTCTTCCTTTCTCCATCTGCCATAGATTAAAACTGAGAAGAAAAGCCATTTGCTTCTCCTAGGCATGTGCTAGAAAAATGGATGAGGAATAATGGAATAATGGAAAAATGAAAGAGGGCTCTTTTTTTAAAAAAACTAGAAGAGGTAGAACAAAGCCTTTTTGATCAACTTCCCCTTTAATAATTTAGAAGGAAAGGATTAGGCAATTATAACACAAACAGAAATATCTGGCTGAGCTCCCCTGCCATGAGTATATCTATTGACACCAGTCTTGGAAACTCTAGTCTCTGTTCCCTTTTGTAACTTTCTTTCAAAAACATTTAAATAATAATAATAATAATAGGAAACTAGTACATGATGAATAAAACACCAGCCTCTATCATCATATCCATTTGCATGAATGCTTATTAGCCCTAAAAGGTCTAAAAGAAAATAGTCATCCTTTGAAAATAATAATGAGGAGCTTCAGCCCATTGTTTTATTTGTTATTATGCTGACCTGCTTAGAAAAAAATGTCAAAGGGAAGGAGAAGTAGCAATAAAAGAGAATATATGTAGCTCAGGAAGTAATCCTGAGCTGAAGATTCCTTGTTGCTCAGTTTGGTTGTTTGCTTGCAGATGTTTCATTATCCAACTAGGTAACATCATCAATGCTAGTAAGTGTGGGTTTGCTCCCTCCATATGTCTGTCTGTCTGTCCGTCTATCCATCCATCCATCTATCATAGCTTATATAGTATATATTAAGTATTGTTTATATATTAGTACATGCTGTTTATATACAATAAAAGCCCCCCAAAACATCTTATATAAACCAAAAGACACAGTGGTTCAAGAAGTTAAAACCAGGATTCATCTACAACATACAGTAATAGCCACTATGTAGGATAGTCAGGCAAAAAACTATCAGAACACATTAATGAACACCAACTAGTAGCCATAAAATAAGATGAAAACTTCTTAATCTCACAACCCATGGACAGACCCAACTATAGTTTCAACTTGGAAACTGTGAGCATCCTAGACCAACATAAATCCAAAAATATTATAGAATTCCTGGAAACTTGGCATCAAACAAATCAACCCACAATAGACACATAGAGATAAACTGTGTTTACACATCATTCAAGGGGAGAATAAAAATGATAAAAAAGAACCTCTCCAGCAACTAAGGAGAGATTAAATTAGACAAACAATCATGTAGGAAACAATACCCTAGTCAAGGAAATACCAAGAAGAAAACAACACCCCAACCAACATTGACAGGGCAAGCTACTGTATATGAATAGGGAACAAACCCCATATTCATTAGCACCGCTAAAACCCCATACTCACTAGTCTGCAAGCAAAAAACCAAACTCAGAGAACATTAAGGAGAGATAATAACTAGGGGGCACAATGGCTAGAAGCGGGTGGCAGGTAGCTTTATGCTACATCGCTATGTTCTTTTTCTTCCTATTTGTGAATGGGGAAAAATTCCTCCTGCTTCCAGATAGTTTATGAAAATGCTAATAGTATGTATATATAGGGAGGTGAATGCCTGTTGCAAAATAATAGTCATTATAAATATACATTAGACAGCTATTTTTCTATTTTTCTGGGAAATGGCCTGATTGTGAAATGCAATCAAAAACTGACGAACATAAAAATGCCAACTTTCAAATCAGAGAAAATTAATTATATATTCATGCAACTATTCAGTTAAAGTCCAATTAATGGAGTTCAAACCTTTATAACCAATAGGACAAGTTAATCATGGCTAATTTAACAGAAATTAACTTTTTCCTTGGATTAAAGGCACTAAAAGAAGAAATGTAACTGTTGGAAAGCTTAATTTTTCAGGAACTGGAAAAAACCCCACATGTTCCTTTTTCTAAACTGCTAAACAGATTTTCTGACATCAGAGTGAATTTACAGGCAACTTAAATTTGCAAATATATATCTCAATGCTAGAATATAATTGCATTATAAATGCATTTTGTGATGACTGAAATTAATGGAATGTACGTATATATCAATACCAAATATATTCTAAGATCTAGAAATGCACTACTACCTGACTCAAAATGCCATGTGAGTATTAATGAATCTAGATCAGTTTTGGAAAATTAATCATGGAATTTTGTCACTTTCATACTAGTGGAGGCAAGGAAAATATAACTCCAAGTTTTGATGTCTGATGGATAGGAAATTTCAAGCAACAGAATTACAAGTGAATAATAAACAACAAATTAGTTAAAAATGTTTTTTTGTTTGGGGGAATTACTGCAAGAGGCGGGAAACCATAAAATACAGATATCTTTTTTAATAATGAATAGAAGCTTTTGCTCATTAAAATTGTCAGTTCCAATAAATTGGAACTTTAAACCAATTAGGGAATAAGCCAAAATTATGCAGTTACCTAAATGATATGAACAAGGTTAAACAGTTGATACCCCAAATAATTTGTCTTCTATTAAGCAAATATATCAGAGTTAAAAGACTCAATTTATGCAACTATTAAAACAGATGACGTACCACAAAGCAAAAGAAAAAGCTGATTTTGGCTACTTGAGGTGCAGTTAGCTTCCCTACAGCTTTTAATATTGAATCCTGCTCTTTAACTGTTGGGTAAGACATACGAGACAGCTTTGCTTCCAGTGCATGACTTGCTGGGAGTTGTCGAATCTCCATAATGTTACTGAATCTTACACGAGGTTTTTTGGGAGCTTTAGATGGGGAAAAAAATGGTGCAGGTCATTTTGTGTATTAGACTGGAACAGAAAAACAATTAGTAAGATAAGGTTCCTCCCCATGTTTGAACAGTTTATATCAGTAGCATGAATTAGCTAATATACAGAAAAGATAAACTGGGACTGCAGATTTTACTCTAAGAGGTTTTGATTTGTACTGATTGCATTTATTTAAAGAACAAGCCAGAATTCCTTAATTTTTAGAGTAACTGATTTGCTTTCCAACAAGAATGTATTTTTCATGAATTTGGTCTTTAAAACATGATTCATGTATTTAACATTATACCTTTGATTTTAAGTATGGCATGACTTTTACACCATCTTGTGGTTAATTCAACTAAAGGCCTACATAACTAAGTATACCAAACTGAAAAATGCTGTTTCTAGTTCTAGATTCTTATTTTCTAAAGGAATAGGAGTAGGACAACAAAGTATCTTTTAGCTTCATGTACATATTCAAATTTAATTCCTCTAAGACAGATAAATAAAAATAAACACCAAAGGTGTCTAATCCATATTGCAAATGTGCTGTTATTTAATGGCGCTAATGTGTTATGAATGTTTAAATAAACAAAATATTATTTTGTCAAGCACTTAGAAATTGAATTGTAGTACATAAATATGTATTTTGAATGGCTAGCTTTGTAAGATGCATTAACCTATGGCATTCTCAGTACAAAGTAATTTTATGCAACATATCCTGAATTCAAATCATTTCAAATTAGAAATGTTTCATTTGAAATCAAGTTATCCTGCATTTGAAAGTATCATTTGCAAGATGCACTACAGATTGTTCTAGAAATGTTTCAACCTCAGACAGTTTTGTATCCAAAATAGTCTGTCAATGCAAACATTTAAAAAATGGTGAAAATAGCTCATTTGAACTTTAACCTTTATTTCAATTCAACGTGGCTTGATTTTAAATCTTTTACATACTCTAGTCCTAAACAACTCCTGAATTACCGTTTCTTCTTACGATTTAACTAACATTTCATTGAAACTTGAGAAGTTCAATTTAGGAACTATTTTGAATATTTCCTATTTCATGAATGGGACTATCAACCACAATTTCATCATCTGCCTTGTGCAAAAACTAATGTGATTTGATTATTTGATTAACAATAATCTATTTTTTTATTAAAGCCATCAATTTATTTTTGAATTTATAAAAAAAAAATTCAATTTCAATTTACAATATATATATATAGGGACACATAATATTTAACTAAAAGATAAAACCAATTAACTATGGATTTTCATGCTGTACTTCTAGTATTACATGGGGACACAATGGGTGATATAAAAATATGTTTTTAAATTTCTGAAATATGTACTTACTTTTTTCAGCATCACTGTTAATGCTGCTACTTTTTTCACTTGGCAAATCATGAAACTTTACAGGAACATACAAAGGTTCACTCTGAAATGCAATGCAACCAATTCCTAGTCATGTAACAGAGTTATCAAAACAAAATCAAGAGCTTTGGATGATGTGATGAACAAAAAGGTACTCTATAGAACTAAATAGAATTAAAATCCCACTGCTTAGATCAGCTGTTTATTTGGCATACCCAGGATTTCAAGCACAACCTTCTCATTTCTATAGGAGGCCCTTAGGTGATCCGCCATCAAATAGAAAATATAACCTCATGTTCTTCATGTAAATTGATTAACTTCTCTGTATGCACAGATCCATTTTATGACCGAGCAAACTGACTACCCAATTCTGATACGAATTTATCTTTTTAGAAATAAAAGAAATTTATTTTGTTACAATAACATCAAATTGGTCCTTAATTATAAAGACACTTGTATTCACATGTGCATAGGCCTCTTAACATACAAAGTGACCCTCAAATGTCAATTGGTTTTCCATCCCTGCAAACATAATCCCTTTCTGGATTTTCAGGTGTAGTTCAACAAGAATGTGATCATTAGCATGAATTTCAGTACAAGACAATCCTAAAACAAACTATCAAAAAAGAAAACAAAACCCTCCCTATTAAATTAATTTTCACTGGTTTGATGGTGTTGGTTGAGAGAGGTACAGCTAACTATATAAAAATTTCTATTTTGCATTATAAGATGGTATTTTGGCCCATCATATTTTTTCTGCCATTCAATGAAGGCCCTGTAGTCTTCCCACAAGGTTTTTCAGAAGTGATTTGCCATTGATTCCTTTCTAGAGCTGTGATGAAGTGACTGGCCCAAGGTCACCCTGCTGCCTTTGTGCCCCGGGTGGAACTAGAACTCAGAAAGTCCCGGTTTCTAGCCTGATGTCTTAACCACTACACACTAACCAAAATAGCTTTATGCAAACAAATGACTGAAGTAATCTTGAACTGTAAGACTTATTTCCCAAAGCCAAATATAAAATGTGCTTGCAATTTTTGTTACTAAGAAATATTTGTTACTATGGTTCTCTTTATGATGTTTAATCATCTTTTGTTTAAAACTACAAGATACCTTTTTCGGATCTATTTTTATTTTAGTATTAATATGAAAAAGAAAAAAGACATGAATAAATATTGCCATATGGCAATACAATGCTTAAATGAGAAAACTTACCAAAGAACTATTCACAGTATTGTCAGTTGTACAAGTGGCAAAATAATTTTCAGCATCTGCAAACTAAGCAGAAATTTGACACCTCAGATTCTATTAATATATACTAGTGCTTTGATTTTAAAAAGTATGTTTAAGTCAGAGAATATTATCATCATCAATATCTTTGACTGATATACAGATTGAGGAAAAATGGCCCACTGACAGCCACATTCCAATTTTTCTTCCTTCTTGCTCCTGAATTGCTATCAGTTTCAAAGCCAAAACTTGCCACTGCTTAAAAACTATTCCCAGAGAAGAATCAGAGATGATAAAGGGCGTCACTGCAATAAAACCAAATGTGATCAGGGGCATATGGCAAGTTGACTATAAAATAAATCAGTATTTTTATGTTTTTCCCAATTATCCAGCTGTTGGCAGGAAGCTGAATACTAGTCTAGAAGTCAGCCAAAAATAAACAAACAAAAAGCAGACTATGATGTATTCCTTTTAACACATTTTATTAAATAGTTTAATATTTTTTCCCCAAAATAAATTATTTAAATGGTTTTCAAGCATCAGCATTTACAAGCATCTGAATTTCCCAGATCTGGTTTGCAATTTCCATTAGCAATAATCACTGTCTATGCCATTTGGCAATTATGATCATGGTTGTCCATTCTCCAGCTAGAAACTTAAGTTAAAAATGCTAATCTAAGCACTCAACTTTCCGTAATATCATTTGCATGTAATCACAGATCTCAAAAGGAGTATTTGGAACTATAAACAACAGCCGAGGAGTCATTCTTAAATCACTGTTAAACTATAAACTACTCTATTATTTAGGTTGTGTGATGCTTGGATTCCAATCTTAAAACAATAACAACAAAGCATCTCTTTAGGGCATCTACACTTTTTCCTCAGGTTCCTGCAGTCTCTGCAAAGGATACTTTTGTGATCCCAGCAAAAGCCACAGCTGCTATATAGAGCTAGAGGCAGAGGCCCATGCATGGTCCAAAGTACCACTAAGAACCAATTTTGTATAGCCTTCCTGCTTATCTCCAGCTATTTGGCTGCCAGGACACTTCATGGCAAATGATATTCTGAACAAAATACTCATTTATTTAAAATAGAGAAACTGAAGAGAAAGTGAAATTTTGCATAAAATTCTATGTAATATATGGAAATCTACGTAGTCTTTTATGAGCTAAGAGTTAATCCACCACCCTAGAAGCCCGGAGATTCTGAGTTCTAGTCCTGTTTTAGGCATGAAAACCAACTGGGTGACTGTGGGCCAGTCACTCTCTCTCAACCCACTTGTTACCATTGTTATTGTGGGAAAAATAGGAGGAGGAATGAGCATTGTGTGTGTTCACCACCTTAAGATATTTATAAAAATAATAAAGGTGGAATATAAATAAACAGATGAATAGAGTTATAGAGCGCTTCATTTTCATATATAAACAAGTTTTGTCAAGAATCTAATGTATTTTCTAGCCGTGAGAGTTCAGAGAGAGGAAAACAATGAATGAATTAGTCAGCTCTTATTTTCTCATGGGATATTGTGAGTAGCACAATGACTGGGTTTACTGCATTTTATCAATAGGAAAACTACAGACATCTTAATAAAGAAATCAACTTTGATAAAATAGTTTTTCTTAAAACAACATTTAATGTGGTATCAATGAACTAATGACACTTCAGCTAGAGGCAGAATATCACAAATAATATAAACCACAGGGTAACTACTGATTTCAAGGACAGAGAACTTGATGTTCATATCAGTTCCCCTAAGAAACATTACTGCTATTTTTGGTTTATGTAAAAATTCACTTTGAAATGCTAGACTTATGGAAGCATTGCTGTACGCTCTGAACATTTGGAAGTGACCTTATATTAGTTTATGTAGACTTTTGTCTCTATTTTACACTTTGATCTTATGTATAAAAAATCCACAATACTGATAAAAGTCAGTAACAGAACAATACTTACAAAGGTTGCATGCCTTCCACGAAACCCACGCGTACACTGTTGCCTCCATGGTTTCCAGATGATGAATCCCAAGAGGTAAAGAACAAACATGGATGTTTTCGCAAACGTACTGAAGAATGGTTTTTTATACATAGTAAAAACATACTGCAGAGAAAAAGGGGAAAAAAGCCATCACTCATAAACTCATTAAGCTACATGGACCTTCAAACATGGAAAAGTTATTTAAGAAATACAGCATTCCTGGATTCGTACTCAATCTCAGTCAAGACCAGGATTTGTATTAGTTACTGCTCTCCATACCATAAACTATTAGCATATTTCTGGATGAGCAAAAATGAACATACTGATTTATTAAAGATTTTAACATATGATGGTATGCATTTTTGCTACTTGCAAATCCTTTGCAAGGTTAGCTAAAATTCCAAAAGGGTGGACAAGCCTGATGGATCACATTTTAGGACAGTCTCTTGAAGTAATGAAACATACTGCAGAACAACTGATGGGACATCAAATTCCTAGTAGATGGATTTGAGAAGAAATGATTGTGGATAACTTGTTTGAATCTGACTTTTCCATTGATTCGCTTGGCAGAAAGTCACAAAAGGTGATCAGCTGACCCTAGGAAACTGCAGCTGTCAAGCCAACTGCCACACATCTGAATTTTGACCACGTGACATGGGGTCAATGGTCATGTCACTTTTATCAGTGTGGTTGTAATTTCAAGTGGTCACTACATGAATGGTTGTAAGTCGAGGACTTCCTATATTCACTTGGAATATTTTCCCCATCTTGGAAGGGGTTAAGCATAGCTTTTTTTGGACAGGAGGAACTTACAAAACTTACCATCTATCTAATGGTGGGATGCACTAGCATCAAAATTACAAAATTATTCTACAAAATGTAACTGGTGCATGATATTTGTTGTATATGTGCATGCTTCAATAAGTTGAAATATTTCAGTGGCGTGTATTTGCTTTTTCACATGACTGTATAATCTAAGGCTAGTTCTAAAACCTTACAAATCCTTTTTTGAGTAATTAGTTTAGCAAACAGTGGCTAACAATGAGATGGGCGGTATTCCATGTAGTCATAAACACTACTAGTTTCACTTAGGTTAAAAAAGAAAAATAAGATCACAATATTGTTGCATTATAGCATGATACTTACCGATGTGAGTTCGGAAGAAGCAACCCATATGACATCAACCAGAAGAAGAATGACAATGCCAAGAGCCATTCGCCTACGCTGAGTCAGAGAACTGCTTTGTGGGTTCATCCGATTCATGATAAAAATCCAAACCATTTGTAATTTGTCAAACAACAGCAATGACAATGAGTTTTTTAAATGAATTGAAACAGGCTTTATCCTCCAGGAACTGGGTGGGACTGGCATTCAAATATTAAAGTACAGCAAAAATGTAAACCAATGATCAATCTGTATGGTATGAAACAAAATTGGACACAATTTATCTTATTCCATAAGCAGAATATTAAAATTCCTTTTTCTCTCCAACTACTATCTATACTGGCAGAGAAATCCCCAAAATATTGTTTTGTACTAATATTGCTACCATTAGCATCCACTGTTGTTTTCCTGCCTGCTCTGTTTCAGGCAATCCATTTTGGTGGCCCTAATCTCTCTGAACACTCATAATACTATATAAAGATAATGTTTGGTCTCCTACTATGACCTAGGAAAATATGGCTGCCCAAGGGAGGAGAGGAGGAGGGAAAGGAGTTGGGTGAGAAGAGACTACATCTGGATGTTTAGTTGTCAGAATTTCTGCCATGCAAGGTATGTGGAAAACAATAAATAAGTAACATATTTCTACCAAGCAAAGGAAGTAGTGAGAAAGAAAAGCAATGAGAAAAAGATAAAAGGAAAGAAAAATCTCTTTGCTCGGTAAGAAGAGAAAAATATAAATAAATGGGCAGCTCCTATTGTTAAGGGTTTCTTAGATTAGTGTAGATATGATCATGAAAACATATTAGATTTCAATCCAGTAATAAAGCCAATTATTGCATTTTGATTAATGAAAAAACCTATCCAGCTATGTAGCCTGAGTGAAATGGTTGTTTTGCAGATGTTTCACAGGTTTCTCTGTTTTGTAATAAAAAACAATTAGCTAATAAATTTAAGGGTGCATTGTGATATTTTTCACTTCCCACTTAGTAAAAATCTCTGTGCCACTACATATTTCAATGCTTCAGACCTTAGGTTAATAAATAGTCTTCGTGGGGTTATTATGGAATAGACTTTGCGATAGTCTGAATTTCAGATCTTTGGATTAAAGCATGAATAACTGAGGTAAAATCTGATTTCTCTATAAACTCCCGCCCACACTTGACGAAAGATGAAACCGATAGAAAGCACTCCTAAAATGCAAATTGCTGCTTTAAAGACAGTATAAACCTATTCCTTTTATGTCTAGCAAGTGTCTTGTCATTATAAGATTTAATTTGTTTTTCTTCATTCACATAAAGCTAGAGCTGAGACCAGTAGTGGTTTGATGATTCAAATATGAAAGAAAAAGAGAAATCAGAGTGCCATCTGCATGTTGATGGCACCAATATCTCTGGATATAACAAACATTATTTGATGCCTCGTCAGAACAGAATACAAATACAAGCCATTTGTGAGTCTCTGTGCTAGACAATTGCTAGTACATTTAAGCCTGTGAGACTGAAACACCCTTACAATGTTCAGGCTTGCAGCCCAAATACATTTGTCTTTTTAAGTAGCTGACATACAAGTTAAATATGAATAGCGGAAATGTGAAGTATAAAAGGCCTTAACAGATTATCCTGAATTTAATTAGGGAAAAGGTTAAATACCACACTACTTATGTCCTGATTAAAATTGGAGCACAGAAAATAAAAGAAATACACTGCGTGCATATTTTGAACTGTATCTATTTTCATCTAAAATACTCAATGTTTTTTTACTTATACTTTATCCCAGGAGTCTCTAAACTTGGCTACTTTAAGACTTGTGGACTTCAGTTCCCAGAATACCCCACGGCCAGTATGGTTGGCTGAGGAATTCTTGGAATTGAAGTCCACAAGACTTAAAAGTTGCCAAATTTGGAGACCCCTGCTTTATTCTAATAGCCTTGTATTTTGGATAAGCAAACTGTAGAATGCAAATTATTTCCCATGGTTATTTTCATACCTGTTTTCTAACCTTTTAAGAATAAAATAATGAGTGGACTTCAATGAGCTTCATGGCATCATGTAAAGGTGAAGTGTATCTCCTAAATAAATAAATAAATAAAAAATAAATAAATAAAAAATAAATAAATAAATAAATAAATGGCGTCAACTGACTACAGGATAATAGGCTTTTCCAACTTTCAATCAGATATTAATCTGCCAATTTTGCAATCCAAGAGTCCCACTTTGAAAACAGACATGATATGCACAATGCATATGCATACATAGGGTGTGGGGGTGTAATTGAAAAAACGTGTGTTGTGACATCTTGATTCAATTCTGTCTATTATATATTTGCATGCAATGTTGTGATACAGGAAGGGAAGAAATTGTGCTATAAAGGTTTCTTTATTTTGACAAATTGTAGCTAGCTGTGGATGCCTATAGTTACGTACTATAGAAATATGATAACAGTCTCCTCCCCAGCTGAATTTGGGTGTTAATCAAAAACCACAGTTTAGATAAAGAGATAGAATAAATATCAACATTAACTATGTGATTTCAGATAGAGATATACTGCACTAGAGTATCAACTACAGACACCTAGTATGCAGTAGTTATTAGAAGGCAATCATTCTTCCCCATTTTTCTCAGACGCATCCCAAAATGAACATGCTTTCCCTGAAAAATGCCAAATTTATAAGGTCAAACTCATAGCTAAAACAAAAGTAACAAGGCAGAATTCAAGCCAACTTAAAATTATTTCGTTAACAAACTATCACTTATGAGTTGTGTATGCAGTATCCTGCATTAGTGCAACCAAGCAAAAAGATATAAGCTAAGTTTATTAAATTATACTCTGTTGTAATTTGATTATTCTCAGCAGTTTAAAGTCTATGTACAATATGATTACAATTAAAATATTTCTCATTTCCCAGAAGTGTGAGACTTCCCTATGTGTTCTAGCATGACAAGACAATTCTGGTTACAGCAGGAATCCTGCATGTATTTCAAAACCCAGCCATGAAGAGTTTTTTAAATCAATATAAGCAACATAAATTGTAGTTGGAAACCAATCAACAACTAGCACAGAATTAATAATTCATGCCCCCAATAACTGAAAGCCAGTAAATATTCTGGACTAGTTGCGGTTTTCAAAAGGTCGTTAAACACATTGCAATACTGTCTAGTGCATTAATTACTATATCCAGGTCCTCTTGTACCAATTGGTAGACTAGCCAAAGCCAGGCAAAAAGTGGTATCACTGTGAAACAGAGCTGCCAAAACTAAGTCTCATAAGTCCAGTAAGATATCATAGATGATGGCAGATGATGGCGCAGATGTAGTTTTCTTCATTTTGAGGTGCTTTAATAATTTTAAAGCAATTATTGAGAATAACTACTACGATACCCCTACAGCCCCTGAATTGATTGCCAGCTTCACGGTCTCCTTCCAGTTTCCCCTTTTACAAAGCTATTTAGGACTCAGAGTATTCAATGTTACAGTATCCCTTTTTCCTTCTTCCTTCCTTGTATTCATCAGTAATATATCACATAAATTTAAACATGTGAACCAATACCATAATTCTTTATAAAAAATTATGTTGATGCCTATTTATTTTCCTCAAGCTAATTACACAAAATGCTTTTTTGGAGACTGAGTTAAGGTCCTGAAAGTTTGTTGCTGGAATTTAATGAAACATGCAAAACAGGACTAACTGGCTGTGTGTGTTTTCTAAAGAATTATCAGCTACAGTTCTAACTACCCTGCCCAAATAAATCAGCTGGTTCAGTTTCAGTAAGAACATCAACCTAAATGATTTATTGCTGTCAAAAAATGCACATCATAGGTAACTGATGAACATTTGTAACGCTCAAGTAAAATAGGAAGAATTAATAGTTATTTGGATGAAAAGAGAAACTAATTACTATATGCTCTATTTTTTTAACTATAGAGTTTTACAATTTAATTATTCAAGAAATATTACTACATGAAAAAAGCATATTTATATTTATTTTGTTATATTTAAATAACAAAATTTATGTTAATTATATATGGTATGACAGTTTTCCTTACCTTCTAGATTTTTGTAAGTATGACACAGACATATCCATGGAACATATTTTTACTTACATTCTTGAGCATTTTCTGCAAAAATTCAAGAAGTAAGTTAGTCCTTAGCATTTTCAATCATTTATCAAAGGTCATTATTCTGTCTTGTATTTGAGTAAATAAATTCAATCTAGATACTGGTAGATACACATCAATAGATGGCTTTCCTATACTTATTCAAATATACAAATATATTTCAGTTGATGACAGTTCCATTTTATAGTAAAAATACATTGCTCAAACAATATCACTTTAAAATGAAAAATCTTTAACTTCTGCAGAGATTTTTCTTTATTTTCTTCAGATTGTCATAAATCACTCACCATAAACTAGGCACTACTAAATACTAATGTTTAACCCTATATCACATATTCCCTTTTACAGAATGTAAATGACACCTTAGGTTTTAGCAACTAAAAATAAATGTTAACCTCAAATATTGATAGAGTTGGCCCACAACCTTAAGATGGTGCAGAAATTGACTCAAATTTGCCACTAATCCCTAGTAATTTCACAGAAGTGGAATGTACACAAATCACTTCCATAGCAACTGGTCAAAACTTCTGAAGCTTCCTGCATATGGTACATTTAAAGAAAACCTTATTAATGTATATTTGGGAAACTAGGCCACTCAATATTGTCTAAAACACATTTGTTTTTCTCAAGTTATAAATTCTCAAGATTAAATCAAGAATGAAAGCCACTTTATTTTACCTTTTAATGAGAAATCCAAGAAAATAAATTTTGTTCAAAGATAAAAATTTTAAGGATTAACCTGAAGAACTAAGTAATAGGTTTGTATTGTATTGTAGAATAGTCAGTGGCAATTCTATCTTTTTCCTACTGACAGTGGAGATAACATTTATAACTGATGATTATCTTTCTAATTAAGAGGCATACAGATATACAAAAGCACCCACTAGAACACAAACCTTTAATCTACATTTTATTAAAAGTTTTAAAAAATTCTCACGAGATGTAAATCTAGTCATAATTGCTCAGATTAAAAATCAGAAAACACAGTGCATTGATTAAGAATGTAATGTTTCTTTAAAAATCACTAATCCATTCTTACCAAGATATTTTGTTGCCATGGTAGTGGCAGGTTTTGCAGTATTGTTTGGTGTAGTTACTTTCAAATGTCTATTCTAAAAAAAGAAGATAAAGACTATTATTTCTGAAATTATCAGTACTCAAATTTAACTTCGCATTTTTAAAATTTTTAATACCTATTACATGCCTCATTATATTATAGTTGACATTACAATAGTTAAATAAAATAAGGTCTTTATGGTATAAATCATCACCCACATCCATATAAACTTGGTCAAAGGTAATTCAGAGGATGGTGTGTTACACTGAAGAGCAACAAGAGAGTTTTTACTTACTGCCCAACTTCTAATTATGGTGACGTCTCATTCTCCCAAAGTACAATCTTCAGATTCCAGTAGGTAAATATACTACTGTTGAATCAAAATGTTCACTTTTGTAAACTTGATATGAATATTTAAAAATACTGTTTTAATTCTTCTACACTTTGAGATAGCTTAGAAGTGGATTCAAACCTGATACAAAATTTCTACGACCTAACCACCAAATAGGTTTTGCTGCTATCATCATGTTGTGATATACTAGTACCTTTTTTTAGAGAGGTATGAAACTATTCAATTATACAGATGAAAGCAAAATGTTTTATTAGACACCACATAGCATGTGACACCCCGTAGTATGTAGCTTGGAAACTAAGCAAGAACAAATGTATGGTAGTTACTACTTGGAAAAAATTGAAAAACATAAGGGGCACACACTAGGCTTGGGAATTGGGAAAAAAAACCATCCTAGAATAAGGCAATGGCAAACTACAGCTGCAAAGAAAACTACATGACGGCATCTATACTGTATAATCCACAAAAAAGTCAAGCTTAACTCGAAGATGATTTTATTTTTATAATTATGGAGACAGTTGGGGTTACAACTAAACTTAAAAATTGCAGTCAATAAACATTCAAACAATTTTATATCTATTGTCTCATTCTGGAATTTAACAAATGAGATCAAGTTTTGGCAACTGGCTTTGCTTCCAATACCAATAAATAATATATATGTTCTGAATCAAAGAACAATTATTATAGCTATACAGTATGTTTGAATTCCCAGGGAGGGGATTAGATTTGAAGGCTGAATTGTCTGCAATCCATGTTATTTTTTAATACATCAATAGGACTTCCAATTTACAGACAGTTTAACAGCTGCAAAAACAAATGCAAGAAAAAAATTCCTTTCCATGACTGAAATTCTTTGTTATTTCCAGTTATTTAAATTGTAGTTTTTAATACATCTGGAAGCATTAGCTGAGAATAAATTGGCCCAGATCTTGCTGTAATTCTATTAGGCAGTTCAATGTCAGGTGAGAATTCTGGATCTTCAATAACTTTGGACTCTTTATCAGGGTCATACTAACCCAGTCTTTCAAATGGCAGAAAAGTATGTTGACATAACTACACTGCCCTAACACTTCAGTAACAAGATTGAAACACAACAAGTACCTTTGAAGCATTAATGTGGGACAAGCTAAGGAAAGCAATTGGTGGATTATCCAGGTAGCTTTTTCACCTTTTCCCATCATTACCAAAACATGTGAAAATCAATAATTATTTTCCTTACTATATGGTGAAGTAGAGTTGAGTGAATCAGTGAAATGGGGTTGAATGATGGAGGTTTATCATTTTCAAGCTGCTCAAATGACAGGTCAATAGACTAGAAATGCTTTGCATTGGTACCTGTCAGTTGGTTTATTTCTGGAAAATGGTTTGGTGGTCTCCTGGAAGAATGCTAGATACTTTTGTTTAAACACATATCTACCACTCTTCTCGAATAGAACGATTATCTTTGTTCAAAAATATTTGGTTCATATTGCACTGAAAGATTCTACAGAATATTAGAACAACTTTCTTCCACTTCAATCACTCCCTTAGCTACACCCATCACCTATTTGGTTAAAACGGAGAACAGTCAAACCTCTTGTCAATTCAATCCACATCTCATATATTCCAAATCATTAAAGGAATGGCAGTATCAGCAATGAGCAGCCAAGCCTCACAGCACCTGAAAGTATAGGTAGTCCTCACTTGGTGATGGCATTTAGGACCAGCAACTTAGGATAGCGGCAGTAGTCATTAGGTGAATCTCTTATGGTCCCAGAGTCAGTTGATCACCATTTGTGACTTCCTCCAGGCTTCTCTATTGACTTTGCTGGTTGGAACTGGCAGTGAAGGTCACAAATGGCAATTGTGTGACTGTAAAATGCTGCAACTAATTGTGAATTGGTTGCTAACTGCCCAAATTGTGAGAACATTATAATAACTGTAAGTTAAAGTAATGGTAGTAAATCCCCTTGTTCAGCAGTTATAATATATATATATAAGCTCTAATAGCCACTGAACGAAGTCTACCTGCATGCAAGATGTCAGTGGACTTGACCATGTGAAGTTTATATTTTTTTGTAGAAGCAGCAGAAAACCTGTGTATACCAATAAAAATCAGTTGGCAGAAATAGCATTTTTAAAAGACCGATCTCACACTCTTTTTAAAGACTGTTGAACAAGGGCTTTAAGGAAACAGTTCCTGTGTTATTGCAGAACATCAATTTATTTTAGCAAGGAGCCCATTTAACATATAACAAATGCTTTGAAATTGGCATAAGGCATAATGTTGAAGTTAGATGCCTGATCTCTCTTTCAGCTCAAGCTAAAATAGTCATTGAATGCAATATCAAGCTACCAGAGAGAAATGCCCATAGCAGCTGCGGAAATCCCAGCCAGTATCTGTATTATTACCAACACTGTTAGTGAGCTATTGCAGATTATTCATACAACAAGAGTACACAACTGTAATCAGAAGAACTATAAGGTAAGATTATGAATGTTAGTATTGAAAATAGAGATGAACATAACTATAATCACAATAATCAATAAAAATGTAAATAAGATAATGTAAGAAGAAATTTAGTTAAAGCTTTTTAGTTATATTATTATTGCTATATTATTGTTATTGTTATTTATTTGTGTTAATATTTAATATCACTCTTTCTTTGGTCTTTTTTATTTGTAAATGGTATACCCTGACAATGCACTGAATTAATGTTTCTCATCATGGTGGGAAGTATTCTCGGAAAGGATGGCAAAGAAATTTGGAAGTACATGCCAAGAGTATATATTTCCAGCAGGGTCACCAAAGGTGTGAGGTTATCCCAGCTGTCTTGCTAAACCAAATGTGCACCTATATTGGGAAACAATGACACAGGAAGATGCTGGAGGTAGATGATCACTTTAATAGTGCAAAGACATCAATTCACTCTGCACAGGAAAAGGCAATAGTAAACAATCCCTGTACTTTTAGCAAAAAAACCCTACATCTTTAGTGCTTTTCTTGCTAAAAGAGAACATAAAATTGATTATATAGTGTTGGATGTTGGGCCCCTCGGGTTAGATGACATGACTAAGGAAGAGCTGAGTTCTAATGGTGTTTATGATGAGTCTAAATTAAAGTCTTTGGGATGATATTTCCTGAAGTTGTCATACAGGAAAATACCAAGCTGTAAAGACAGGATTACACTAGGAACACAAAACGTAAAATACATGAACCCAGGAAAATTAAATACAAACTTGAAATAAAACAACTACAGATGGACATCTAAGGCGTCAGTGAATCAAGCTATATTAGGATTGGACAATTTCATTCAGAAGATTATACTGTTTTCTGTTTAGGATATAAAACACAAAGAAGGAATAGCACTGTTTTATACTTAGGAAGGGTGTAGCAAGAAAAATATTTGGCTAAAATGTGATCAATGACTGAATAATATCAGAGTTCATGGACAATATGAATTTCACATGTTAGCAAAATAAGCGTAGGATCATCCAAAAAGATTAGAGCCCTATATGGAAATGGAGATACCAGATGTTCAAGCTGAGTTTAGAAAAGGCTGAGGAAAACAAGGTATTATTGCTGATGTACCCTGGATAACTCAGTAACCTAAAAAATACCAAGAAATTACTATATGTTCATTGATTATAGAAAGATCTTAGATGGTGTCAATCACATCAAGCTGTGGAACATCCTTAAGAAAATAAAAACCTCAAATCAGCTTGTTTTCCTCATGCAAAACTTATTTACTACACAGATTGGGGAGCCAAAGCATGGCTACATAACATGGTGAAACAGACTGACTTCAAGTTAGCAAATGAGAAAAGGCTGCTCACTCTTCTCTTGTATACTCAACCTATATGCTCAATACATATTACACAAAGATTATTGAAAGAAAATCAGTATGATTTTACAACTGAAGGAAAAAACATGAATAACTCGTGGTTATTCATGTTATACTGCGGTGCAGTATGCTGAAGATACTATTGCACTCAGACAAAAAAGCAAAAGATCTGCAAACTTTAATAACAAAGTCAAGAAGAAAGTGAAAAATGAGATTCAAATTAAACACAAAGAAGATTAAACTAACGACAACAAGTAGAACAACAAGCTTTAGAACTATCAATGAAGCTATGGAAATGAGAAATATCTTCTGCCTTTTAGGATCTGTTACCAGCAGTAAAAGAACAAGCAGCCAAGAAATAAACCCTTGACCCGTGATGGTGAACCTATGGCACAGGTGGCACATGGAGCCATATTGGTGGGCTCGTGAGCTCAGCTCCGGCATGCATGCGGGCACCGGCCAGTTGGTTTTCAGGCCTTCTGAGCCCATCAGAGGTCAGGAAACACACTGTTTCCAGCCTCCAGAGGGCCTCTGTGGGGAAGGCTGTTTTTGCCCTCCCAGGCTCCTAGAAAGGCTCTGGAGCCTGGAAAGAGTGAAAAATGGGCCTACTGGGCCCACCATGCCATTGCGTGCCAAAAGCAGAGGGAGCATGGGGGGGGGCACATAAAATTATGGATGTGGGCACACATGTGTGTGACACCCCCACCCCCACGCTCCCTCTGCTTTTGGCACGCGATGGCAAAAAGGTAAGCCATCACTGCCCTAGACTACCATGTGGTAGAGTAGTCATGAAGGCTTTGGAAAAGATATTCAGATACTATGATGTGCTATATGTACAAAGATCAGAACTGTGCGAGCCATTGTTATTCCCCGTGACACTCTATGGAAGGCAAAGTTGGACTTTGAAAAAGCAGGATAGAAAAAGTATTGATGCTACTGAAATCTGATATTGACCAATGCTCTGAATACTGTAGGCGGCCAAGTAAACAAACTAATTGAACATGTCAATCCAGAGTTCTCATTCAAAATACAAATGACCAGGTTCAAATTATTCTACGATTGAGTTAAAGTTTTGCAAGATGTTGTTTAGAATATCTTGGAACTGCACCGTGAAGGGTTTTAAAGTTTGAAGCAGTCTGAACTGGGCCCAGAAGCCCAGTGGCAACCCGTAGAATAATTTCAAAATAAGTGTTATCCTAGCTTGCCAGAGTAGTCCAGTCAGGAGTCTAAGCAACTGTATTTTCTCCAAAGGTAGCCCCATAATCAACTGGTGAGAAAGAGTTGCATTACCATCACCAAGACAGCAATAAAAACTGCACCAGCCAGATTTGGGCAAAGGCTTGCCTGATTTCCACTTACTTTTCAAAGCAGGAACCAAGAAGCCAGACAAACTCCCCAAATTAAAACAATCTCCTTAGAGTTTTCTATATCACTCTGTTAATATTGAGTGGTCACCCAGATTATTTAGCCTAGATACCGGGGGCTCTATGCCGAGGAACCAAACTTGCAACATGTGCCCCTTTTCCTTCAACCAACATTTTGCAAACTACCTTTTCTTACACTGCCTTCACTTTCTACTGGTCTAGTTAGCAGATTTTGAGCCTGTCATTCTCTCCCCCCACCCACCCCCCCCAAAATAAAAAATAACCCAGTTTGCCAAAAGTCTGCTGTCCACCTCTGCTTTGACATATTGAACACTAAGAACGAGCTTCGAAACTTCTTCCACCCACACGCTCTTCGCGGCCAAAGAGGAAGTACAGACAGACTTTTACACACACCCTAAACACACACACGCACACGGACACGCAAACGTCAAACCAAGCTAGTTTCTGACTTCCACCGCGGGACGGCTTGAAATTTGCAAGGAGAAATCCAGACCAAGCGCGGTGGGGCGTAACATTATTGTTGTTTTGACAGGACACGAAGAATAAGATTTGCACGCGAGTGGGGATCCACGCGGGGGCGGGAGCAGAGCTGGTGGTGTGTAAAAAAAAAAAGTTCGTTTGCTCAGCTCTCTTGAGGTTCGCGGAGCTCGTCCCGCCGCCTTTCCTAACTTGTTCTCCTTCCACCTTTTTGCTTCAACCCGGCTGCCATAGCCGCAGCTCCAAAAGCGCTTCGAGACGGCGGCTTTCCTGCCAAAATCCTGGCGGGAGCTTGACAGGAAAGCGGCTGGAAAGACCTCCAGCGTTCTTCACCCGGGACCTCAGCAAAATGCACAGCCCATGGTTTGACCCAGAGGAGTACCTCTCCGTCCTGTGCGCCGACTCCCTGGCTTGCTCGACCGGAGCCCCGTTTCCCAAAGATGGTGGCTAACCCCTCTCCGCTGCCCCGCTCTCACCGTCCCAGCTGACTCGGCCGAGGACTCGGCTGGTTGCCTGGGCCGAAGTGAATCGACGGCCGAAAGGAGGAGTCACTCGCTCAGGCTGTTCATCGAGTCGCTCGGAGCTCTATTGGCGGCCCTCTATCGGCTTTTCTCCGCCCTGCCCACCCCTCGGCCGTCTCGAGGCTGTTGGGCGCGTGCTCCCGCCTTGCTTGCCTCGCCTGTGGAGAGCAATAGATAAATAGGGCGTTGAGGACGGGGAGAGGCTAGACGAGGGAGGATAGGGGTGGCTGGTAGGTGTATACGGGAGGTAGTAAGGAAGAAGGGAAGCGGGGAGGAGCTGTCTTTTGGAGGAAACTTCGCATTTAAAAAAAAAACACAACAACATGAGAATGACGGACGTGGGGAAAATGACAGCTACTATGAGAGCTGCCAAAAAAGAAACTCCAACACAGTCCTAGGGTGCATTAACAGAGGGATAGAATCAAGATCACGTGAAGTGTTAATACCACTTTATCATGCCTTGGTAAGGCCACACTTGGAATACTGCATCCAGTTTTGGTCGCCACGATATGTAAACAGAGATTCTGCAGAGAAGAGCAACAGGATTGGGGAACTGGAGGCTAATACATATAAAGAACGGCTGTTGGAATTGAGTATGTCTAGTTTAATGAAAAGGACTAGGAAAGACAGCAGTGTTCATATGTTTCAGGCGCCATAAAGAGGAGGGAGTTAAGCTATTTTCCAAAGCACTTAAAGGCAGTACAAGAAACAATGAATGGAAACTATTCAAGGGGAGAAGCAACCTAGAACTAAGGAGACATTTCCTGACAGAACAATTAATCAGTGGAACAACTTGCCTCTAGAAGTTGTGAATGCTCCAACACTGGAAGTTTTAAAGAAGAGATTGGACATTTGCCTGAAATGGTATAGAGTTTCCTGTCGAAGCAAGGGGTTGGACTTGAAGGTCCCTTCCAACTCTATTATTATATTCTATTCCTATTCCTATTCTATTCTTCTATTCTCTATCCGTAGGCTGCAAAAATCCAGATAACCACTAAATGGCAGCAGTGGCGCACAAGAAGTTCTGTTTTTTTTTGTTTTGTTTTTTTTGCTGCTGTCTAGATTTTTGCTGGACAGGTTTAATAGTTTTGCACTATTTATATGCAATAAATTAGGACTGCACTCTTATACAGATTACAGTATTGGGACTCCCTTCATTGAAACTGATCAGATCAGCGAGCATACACAGGATCTGGGCTGCAATTCACACATAGCGCGATGCTACAAAGGGATTGGTTTAGTGTGTTTCGCACACAGTCATTGGAAGGCATCTGTATTCATTGCAATTAGAAGAAGCCTTAGGAAGGCTGCACAAAGCTTCAGAATAATGTTTTGCTTCAATAATACCTTGAATTAACATGCCTTTAAATTTGTTTTACAATGCCCCTTAACATGCTAAAGAACAAAGTACAACTGCCAGGTGATTTTTCTCTGTCAGATACATTGCTGAAGTCAAGGTGCATTATTGTATATCCACTGTATTTCCATGACCAATTAAACTGGTTATGATGTCACAAAAAAGAGATTGGGTTGGGTTGGCAAGATTTATCCTGGACAATCCCATGCTGATTCTTGCCAGGCAATGATTTTTTCCCAAGTGATCACGAACATCATTTGTCTTACACTGTCTTCTATTATTATGATTTTTGAAATTGCTTCTAACTGAGCTTTCAATGTCTTTTTAGGAACTGGCTGCATTAGAATTTTCACCCATTTTGTTTCTTCTGTATGGAATCCCACACTACATTATTTGCACTGCTTTTCAAGGTACACATTTGAGTACAGTTGTCTTCTGTTTCCTTTAAAATCAACTAATCTAAACTTTGAACCATATCCATTATCTACTAATACTTACCTGGTTGGAGTAAAGTCAGGATCTTTCTGTGTCTTCCTCTGCCATCTTCTACTCTGTGAAAGAGAAAGTTATCAGCAAGGCAGCTAAGTCTTGGAGGAACTCCACTTTGACAAATGTTGGCTTTCAACAAATGTTAAGGAAATAAGTTGGTCTAATCTTTTCTTTAAAACTCTGTCTTCCTATATTATGCAATGAAATAAGATACAATTTACTGCCACTGGTGCTCCTCCATTGTTAAATACATTTTACATGAGCTGTTGCCTACATTCTTAATTTGAAAGGATAAAAAAAACCCCACAGTAATTTTGCAAAAATTATCAGAATTTTTAATATTGCTAGTGGGCTGTACTCTATTTCAAGCATTAGAAATTATCAGTCATGGAATTCAAAAGCAATAAAATGAAAAGTGTCAGAAAAAATGTGCACCTTGTGTTTATAAACCTGTGAAGCAATAAGAAATACAATCCATTTCATTTATCATCACTAGAGCTGTCAATTGAGTAGAGTATGCAATAAAATAGAAAATATGCAAAATAATTGCAAAATTTGCAAAATATTGCATCTTAGGTTTAACTCCTGTTAAGGAGACTTCTAAGTTATAAATATTATGAGTTATTTTGAGAATGGAAAGCCACTTGTAGCCTACGATAGAATAATAGAATCAAATATTGTAGTTTTAAACATTTCTGAGTTTGAGTTTTCCAATCCCTACCAATTAAAAGTTGTCAGACTGAGTTATTTCTCTTTATTATTTACTTGATTAACCTGCATTGATTGATTGATTGGGTCAATTCAAGGCAGCTTACATACCTAATACTCATATTTTTCTTACAACAACTATAAGATTTGATTTCTAGGACGTTTTATAAAATATGTATTGTAGTCTAGCTTGTCAGAAGAATATCATGGCTAAGAGGAGGGAGGGGGAAAGGGTGGCACTTGGAATGTCGGGGATCAGGTGACAAATGCTGGTAAGAGACCCAGGATCATAAAATGAGTGGGTGGGATATGCAGTGCTGATAACTATCTGTCTTGGGTGAGGTATACACCAGTGTTGTCCTACTAGCTCCATAAAATCTCTCTGAGTTTTTCCAGATTTTTTTTTATCTGAAGACCAAAGTACTGAAGCATTCTGTATCCAGCTTTGAAACAAAGTGCATTCTTTGTTTTGTGTGTACTCCAAGTTTTGGGGTTAATCTTAAACTTCTGTTAAGATAGTTAACATCTTGAATAAAAGAATGTAAACAAAAGTGATATTTTTCACATGTTGAATTTATTTGCACTACGAGCTTGAAAACACGGGTCAAAATATGTTTTTGAGAAAGCAGTGGAGAAGAAGTCGACAATGTAAATTGAATGAGATTTAGTGATACAGCTTTTAAAAACAAGAGTTTGACCACACTGCTGGGGTTTCTCTTCTTTTTCAAAGGCTAAAATGAGTCACTGAACAATTGCATATGTGAGAAGCCAAGATTCAGTAGCCAGTTAAGCAACAAAGAGAGGCAGAGCATATGACTCACCCATCCCATGATTCTCTTCATTAGTAGCTTGTGTTTCTCAGTTTCTGACAGACAACAGACTTTGTTCCCGGTTGAAACTGGAGACAGATGTCATCCTTACCTCCAGAAGATTGTGAAAAGAAAAGAAAAAAAAATAGAGCTCAAAGCCAAGTTGTGAAATTTACCTTTACTGTTGCATATTTTTTTCTAGGCTAAAGGTCACAGTCTGCTTTTGAATACTATGCTGCTCCCGAAACTGGGTGGGCCAGAATCAAAACTGGTTTAAAATTTCACTTCATTTTGAATGCAGTATCCTTAGAGTTAATATAGTTGATATCAACCATGCATTTAATGATTTTCTTCATTTATTTCATTACAATTTGGTGAGAACCTCTGGAACGCCTGAGGACATAGACATGTAAAATACATGGGGTGGATGGTGAGAAAATTGTCCTGCATGCTTATATTTGTTTTTACTGCTATATTTAATTGAACAAAATGTAAGCGTACAGATTAAATGAAAAGATGCACTATGAACTGATGGGGAGAGTCAAGAAGGCCACACTTGTGTTGCAACATCACCCAACCAATGAGATCATGATGATATTATTTATTCAGTCATGTCCGACTCTTGGTGATTCTATGGGCTCTGTATCTTCTGATTTTGCATTACTTCTTTAAGTTTTTGTATGCTCTGACTGGTGTCAGCTTTGATGGTGTCCAGCCACCGTGTTTTTTGATAGCCTGATTTTCCAGTGCGCTGCTCCTACAATCCATGGATGGGTTCTTTCCTCATGCATTGACAGACAGAGTGTAATTTTTTAATTTCTTCTTCACTTGACCATGCCTCCTTTGCTCCTGACCCGTCAGTCTTTTTTCACTCAGTCGCTGACGAGACTGGTATCTTTCTTCGCTCTGTGGCTTAGAGCCAAATTTTCTAGTTCTGTTAGGTTTTGATTTATTTTTTATTATTTCCTTTTTTTCAGTGAGAGCTGTCTTGCACTTTCGCTAGCTGCTGAGGTGCGTGTGACATGCCTGGGCCTCTGGGCCATCCCATGCCTCCCTAACGACCCTGAGGAGCAGCGTTCCAGATTCTGTCCCAATGGGGCGGATCTGTGAGTAGTGTTCTAGCCATCGGTGTATGCGCTGGTTTCCCAGTCCACCGGCACAACCACCACCATCAATTTAGCTCTCATTAGTTGGCGGCTCTGGAGTCACTGCGCAGTCTCACGTGGCAAACTCCGATGATTGAATTTGCTTTGCGGTGCTGACAAGGTATTTCGACTTCATGCCATTTTCCTGCTGCTTCGAGACTGCTGCAGAGTCATTGGGCAGTTTCCCCCTGAGCCTGCCATTTTGTTTCAGCAGCTGAGCCGGAGTGGATTGTTTGGAATGTCGGGGGTTTCCCGCCTGATCCACCTTCGTGAAGAGGCGCCTTTAGGGCTTGGATTTGGTTGCCTTGTTGTTCCCTGGACTTATGCACTGGGAGAGCAGGCTGCTCTCGTGCTATACGGCCTGTTTATTCAGCACCATTTCTGGTCTGACTCGTGACCCAGGGAGGCCTTGAATTGGAAGTGGTAGTAACTTTGGGGGTTCCTTAGTCCCACTTCCACGTTCTGCCCTGTTCTTTTGGATTGTTACCTTGGCCTCATTCTCCCAGCAAGTATAGTTGTTTATATCCTTATTGGCTGGTATTTTTTGGTGAGCGGAACCATGGCGGATTCGTCCCTATCTTCAGATTTAGAGCAAGAGGCTAGCCCACCTAGGGCTCCTTAGACACGCCATGCTGCCACCAAGGGGTCTGGTGCTAGGGCTCAGCGCAAGTCTCAAAGGCCATTTCTGGTCAGGACAAGGATGCCCAAAGGCGCCACAAGGCATTGGAATGCCAGTTCAATAAGGCCCAACAAAAATCTAAGGCAGCGTTTCACGGGGGTCCGTCCTCAGAGTCGGATCCCTCTAACCAGATGGACGTAATGGCAGTATCTCACCACCTGCCAAGTGGCATATCTTGCTTCTCTTCTGGTGAGGTTTGTGACCGCCCTTCTTCTTCACTGGGCTGTCTAGGGGGATTTCCCTCTCTCTGCCTGATGTTTCCGCTGTGGCGTCAGTCATACCGCCGGTACCCCAATGGCGGCAGCCGGAAGCCACTTTTACTCCGACAGCTGTGGGGCTCCGCACGGGGGAAGATCAGTTGCCAGTTGGATCTTCAAACTATGCTCTCCACTGCTCTGTCTAAGATCCTGGCAGCTGGTATTCAGCATGTAACCCAGGTACTATCTCAAGCCTTGCTACACAGTCCCAAGTTCAAGGGCATTTAACCGGCAGACCTCGCTTGCCTTCTCAGAGGGATTTGGCTTCTCCAGTGGACTCTGCACATGGTGATGACTACTCGGAGGATATTGAATTTTTGGAGGATGAAGGACTGCTGCCAGATTCACTGGCTTTACTGGTCTCTTTCGCCCTTCACTCTTTAAATCCTTGTTGCACAAAGCTAGGATGACAACTAACTTCAGAGTTGCCGAATCTTCGACTGAAAAGTCTCAGTTGGCTGCCAGCCTGCATGAGGTGTTATTTCAAGTGGCGAAACCTGACAAGAACTTCACCCCTTGTCCTCAGCTGTTTTCCATGGTGGTTAAAATGCCGTGGGGTCAGCCAGGTTCCTTGACCGCTCCAAGCGGCCAAGACAGGGAGCTCTATTGTTCAGCTCTGGAGCTCGAAGAACTATTAACCTTACCTTCTGTGGCTGTCCCAGTGGCGAGTCCCTCCTCTTCCTCGGTTATTTCTATTGACTCTGTAGATGTCCTTAAATCCAAGGATAGGAAGGCTGAACTTTCATTCAGGAAGATGCACCAAGCCGCGGCTTGGGCCATTAAGGCCGCCACTTCTACTTCCTTTTTCAACAGGGCATCACTAATTTGGTTACACCAATTACAAGAGCGGTTCCCTCTTGAGGAAACTAGACTACACCAGGACATTAACAAACTGGTAGCCGCTACAGAATATTTGGTGGTGCATCCTTGAATGCAGCAAAATTTGCCTCTCGTGCCCTGGCTTTTACAGTCACTTCACGAAGACTTTTCTGGCTTCGCAATTGGAAGGTGGATATGAAAGCTAAGTGGAAGCTTGTGTCATCACCTTATAAGGCCCCTAACTTGTTTGGAGCTGCGCTTGATCTTGTCTTGGTGGAGGATAAGGACAAGTGCAAGGTTCTCCCCTCCTTGTTTCGCAGACTGGATCGTAGATACATGCCATATTCCCAACGGCAGCCCTTTTGGTCATTCTCTGGGCCCAGTGGGTCCTACGCTCAACACTCCTTCTCTCATGGAGTTGACCATCCTTCTGACAGACAAGTCTTTCGTGACCGTAGCAGGCCCCAATCATTGGCAAAATGGCCTTTTTGAGGATCTGGCTACAAACCTTTCCAGAGGGGTAAGTGACTCCCGGTCATCAGTTCCCATTGGCGGTCATCTCCAGCATTTCTACCGGCAGTGGGAGGTGTTGACATCAGATACTTGGGTGCTTCACACAGTGACACTCGGTCTCATCCTTGAATTCCACCCCAGCCCTCCCAACCGCTTCCTCTGATGTCCTATTCCTTGCCTTCCTGCAAAGAGACATCTGATGGATGCCAAAATTTGTCACCTGCTAGACATAAGAGCCATCGAACTGGTGCCCAAAGAACAGGAGGGAACCAGTTTCTACTCCACCTTGTTTCTGGTTCCCAAGAGCTCGGGGGGCTGTTGGGGGATATTGAACCTCAAGCAGCTGAACCTATTTCTCCTCTACCGCAGGTTCAAGATGCAGTCCCTTCGATCGATTCTCAGTGGCGTAAGGGAAGGAGACCTCTTACAATCTGTGGATCTCAGGGAGGCATATTTGCACGTGCCAATTCATCCTGCCCATCACAAATACCCTCGGTTCGAGTATTCTGGCAGTCACTTCCAGTATTGCGCTATGTCATTTGGCCTTTCATCGCCCCCCGGGACCTTTACCAAGTTGGTGGCAGTGGTGTCAGCTACACTCAGGGTGATCCCAGTGCATGTTCTCTGCTACCTGGACGACATCCTCGTTCTCTCATCCTTCCCAACCCAGGCTGTTCGCGACATGGACTTGGTGATCTGGATGTTTCAACAGCACGGCTTTTCCATCAATTTGGACAAAAGTCAGGTGCTTCCCACCACTCGTCTCCTTCACCTCGGAGTGTGATAGACTCTGCCAAAGGTCAGGTGTTCTTATCTCCCGACCAGATTCTCAGCATCACAGACTTGGTGTAGCAGGTGATGTCCCAGAGGTCAGTTCCCTTATTCTGTCCCAGCTACTTGGGCAGATGGTCTCATGTATTGCGATTGTTCCCTGGGCTTGAAGACACACTCGCCTCTTGCAGTGGTTCCTGCTCCTGTTCCAGAGGATGGGATATAGTAATTCCACAAGCAAGGTTGTCTTGCCACCTCACGTGCATCTGTCCCTCAAGTGGTGGACATCGTCGGCTCTCCTGAAGGGCTGCATCTTTCTAGAACCAGACCACCCAGTGCTGACCTCTGATGCGAGCCTCCTCGCCTGGGGTGCTCACCTTCTTGATCAGGTGGCTCAGGGACAGTGATTCCCAGCAGAGCGGGCAAACAGCATATATTGGCTGGAGTTGCGGGCTGTTCATCTGGCCCTTCGCCATTTTCAGATCATACTGGAAGGCAACATGTGCTGATTCTCATGGACAATATGTCCACGAAAGTACATGTCAATCGTGAGGGGGGCACTCAATCCAAGCCCCTGATGCTTGAAGTGGAGAGACTGGTGAGCTGGGCAGAACATGCTATTGATCAAGTGTGGACTACATATCCGGCATCTCCAACGTCCGAGTGGATTGGCTGAGCAGGGAGTGGATTGATCCGGAGGAATGGCAGCTTCATCCCCACCTCTTTTTGGAACTGTCGCAGGGGTTCGACTGCCCTGTGGTAGACCTGTTTGCCAGTCTGCAAAACGCTCAGCTCCAAAGGTTTTACTCACGATTTCCGAACCCAGCGGCGGAGGGTTGCAATGCTCTTTGTTGCTGTTGGCCACCCAGCCTGCTTTATGCATTCCCCCCCCCATCCCTCTCATCCTGAGAGTCATTTGGAAGCTGCTGACCGAGCGGGCGGAACTTCTACTGTTTGCTCCTCATTGGCCGCGCTGGCCATGGTTCGCCGACCTGGTGGCCTTCTCCGTGTCCCAGCCCCGGAGAATTCCTCAGCAACAGGTCTCTCTCTGCCAGGGGGTCATCCTCCATCCAGAGCCTCAGTGGCTCCAGTTGACCATCTGGCACTTGAGAGGGTCCTGCTGAGGAAGGACTGTCTTTCGGAAAAGGTGATCCAGACCATCCAGGCTTCCAAGCGGCCATTGACGGCCCATATCTACGAGGCTCCATGGAAGGCCTTCTGTGCCTGGTGTTTGAAACAGTACGTCGACCCGTCATCATCTTCAATTCTTGATATTCTCAACTTCCTGCAGGCTGGCTTGGATAAAGGTCTTGCTCCAACTACCTTGCGTCGGCAGATAGTGGCTTTCTCCACTGGTATGTGAACCATACCAGTCACTCTCTCATCATCCATTCTGACTGGACAGAATCCAATCGGGAGACTAGGGTGGGTCTTGAGAACAATCTCTGGATTGAGTTCGACCCTGTTTCTGTCAAGGAAGTGGACAGGATTATGGGCAAATTTAGTTCCTCCACTTGCTTATTGGACCCTTGTCCCTCCTGGTTAGTTTCGGCTGCCAGGGAGGTGACTAGAGACTGGATCCAGGCAATTGTCAATGCTTCGTTGAGAGAGGGGAACTTCCCTGCCTCTCTTAAGGAGGCGGTAGTTCGACCTCTCCTCAAGAAGCCTTCCCTGGATCCAGATTCACTTAATAACTATCGTCCCATCTCCAACCTTCGCTTCATCGCGAAGGTTGTTGAGACTGTAGTGGCGCAACAGCTTCCACAGTTCCTGGAGGAAATGGAATACCTTGACTCGTACCAATCGGGCTTCCGACGCGGACACAGCACAGAAACGGCATTGGTCGCTCTGGTGAATGATCTCTGGCGGGCTCGGGATGGTGGTTGTTCCTCCATCCTGGTCCTACTTGACTTCTCAGTGGCTTTTGATACCATCGACCATGGTATCCTACTGCAGCGACTTGAGGGGTTGGGAGTGGGAGGCACTGTCTTACACTGGTTCTCCTCCTACCTCTCGAGTCGCTTACAGTTTTTATGGGCAGGAGGGCAGAGATCCACCCTGAGGCCCCTAAATTGTGGGGTGCCTCAGGGGTCGGTTCTCTCCCCCCTACACTTTAACATCTATATGAAGCCACTGGGTGAGATCATTCGTGGCTTTGGGGTGAGATATCATCAATATGCTGATGATACCCAATTATACATCTCCACCCCAGAGATGCCCTTTCCGTGATGTCCCGTTGCCTGGAGGCGGTACGGGCCTGGATGGGTAGAAACAGATTCAAACTCAATCCTTCCAAGACTGAGTGGCTGTGGATGCCGGCATCTCGGATTTCAGAAGCCCCATCACTTTTGATGGAGAAAAACTTGCCCCTGTTGATAGGGCTCGCAACTTGGGTGTTCTCCTGGATGCTCGGCTGTCCCTAGAAGACCATCTAATGGCTGTGACCAGGGGGGCCTTCTCACAGCTTCGCCTGGTGCGCCAGTTACGCCCTTTCCTGGACCGAGATGACCTTTGCACAGTCACTCATGCCCTGGTTACTTCCCGCTTGGATTACTGCAATTCCCTCTGCATGGGCCTGCCCCTGAGATGCACCCGGAGACTCCAGCTGATCCAGAATGCAGCTGCATGGGTTGCTACGGGAGCCCCTTGTTACTCCCATATAACACCCCTCCTGGGTCAGCTGCATGGTTACCAGTGGTTCTCCGGGTCCGCTTCAAGATACTAGTTTTCACCTATAAGGCCCTACATGATTTAGGTCCAGGATATTTACAGGACCTTCTCCTGTCTGCTTCCCACCGTCCTGTTCGCTCACATAGGGCCGCTCTCCTCAGGGTCCCGACGGTGAGCCAATGTATCTAGCGGTGCCCAGGGGTAGGGCATTCTCTGTGGGTGCTCCCACCTTCTGGAATGAATTACCTACCGAGCTCTGGACGGCTCCTGATCTCCACTCCTTTTGTCGGGAGCTGAAGACTTGGCTGTTCAAGCAAATAGGCTGACTCTGATTCTGGGTTTATTATTTATTATTAATTAGTTATTTGATTTAAAATGCGGTTTTATTGTACATGTTTCTTAACTTGTGTTCGCCGTCCTGAGTCCTTCGGGAGAAGGGCGGCATATAAATACATGCAATTAATAAATAAATAAATAAATAAATAAATAAATAAATAAATAAATAAATAAATCATCCGAGGATTTGAGGGTTTCTGCACAGGGCCACAAATCTCCGCCCACCAGTGGTGCATTGCTACCCTTCATGGGACCTGCCCTTGGTTCTCCAAGCTCTCACATCTGCCCCGTTTGAGCCATTGGGTTCCATTAGCCTCAAATTTCTGTCTTTCAAAGTCGCCTTTCTCCTGGCAATTACATCTGCCAGGAGGATTTTGGAGTTGACGGCCTTGTCCATCCAGAAGGACCTCTGTATATTTCATTCCAACAGAGTAATTCTAAGGTTGGATGCTTTGTTCTTGCCCAAGGTGAACTCCTGGTTTCACCGGGCCCAGGAGTTCATCTTGCCTGACTTCTGTCCAACACCGCAACATCAGCTGGAGGAATATTGGCACACCTTAGATGTGCAGCAGGCCCTCCGCCAGTACATTAGGCGGATGGCCTCCTTTCGCTGTACTGAGGCTCTCTTGGTGTCCTTTCACCCATCCTCTATGAGTAGAAAGGTCTCCTCTTCCATGGTGGGAAGGTGGATTAAGGCATGCATCTCAACTGCGTACGAACTCAAGGCCCAGCCTATACCTCACAGGATTTTGCCCCATTCCACCCACAGCATGGCTACAACGGCGGCTTAGGCTACTCAGGCTTCCATCAGTGACATTTGTCAGGCAGCCACTTGGTTGTCCATTTCTCCTTTTATATGACACTACAAAATTGACCGCTATGCCTTGGCTGAGGCATTGTTTGGTTGGAGGGTTTTATGAGTGTGCATTCTGCATTCTGGACGGGAGCAATCAGCCTCCCACTCAGGAGTCTTGAGCTTAGGTATATCCCATCAATGGATTGTAGGAGCAACACACTGGAAAATGGACATTGTCTTACCTGAACGTCCCTTTTCTGGGCGCTGCAACTACAATCTATACCCTCCCTTTTCGGCTTCCTGCCCCGGGTCTTGGGGGTGGCTTTGGTTGTCTGCTTCCCCACTTTTTGGTTGTAGACTATTGGTTGACTGCGCCTTTGTGGCAAAAGACTGACAGGTCAGGAGCAAAGGAGGTGTGGTCAAGCGAAGAAGAAAGAAAAAAATTTTACTCAGTCTGTCAACGCATGAGGAAAGAACCCATCCAGTGGTGGGATTCAGCCAGTTCGCACCACTTCAGGAGAACCGGTTGTTAACTTTCTGAGCAGTTTGGCAAACTGGTTTTTGGAAGAAATCATTAGGGCAGAGAACCGGTTGTTAAATTACTTGAATCCCACCACTGAACCCACCCATGGATTGTAGTCGCAGTGCCCAGAAAAGGGACGTTCAGGTAAGTCAGTGTCCGTTTCCTACCAGTGATATAGCATGACATAATTATATTACTGGATCATTGATAAGATCTAGTCACAACATACATGATCATTATGACATCATTGTGATTTGTTGCTGATGCCTGCGTGGCCTGAATCAGTTTGCAGCCCTTAAGACTTCTAAAAAAAATATGCTGCCCAAGTGCTGTTTTTGGGTACTAAGAGATTACTCACCACTTCTACTGTTTTCACAAGCCAGAGTGGAAGGATTTACACAGCGCTCTAACTGAAACCTATTATGATGGATCTTGCTCTACATGCTGGAACAGAAATCAGATAAAGTAACCAACATTTGCTTTTTGTTAATTTGTCGGATGTGGATTTTGGATGAGCTGTCGGTCATCCCCAACAGCAGAAATTATTTTTCTCACAATAATTTGACATCCTGCAAACAGTGGAGATGATAGTGTATAATGCCCAATTTTCATCTTCCCTAGAATGAGATATTAAAATGTGATTATGGTGTCTGAAGGAAATGGCTCAGTGAGATAATAACTTTAAGTGGATAGTTTTAGAAGAAACATCCTATAAAGTACAAGATTTGAACTGCCTTTTGGGCTACATTGACTTTTCTTGCCAAAGTGGTTAAGTGAATCACTTCAGTTGTTCAGTGAATAACACAGTTGTTAGATCAATCTGACTTCTCCATTGACCCTACAACCATCACAAATACACAGCAGTTGGCAAGGGTCTGAATTTTGACTACATGATCATGAGGATGCTGCAACAGTCTTAAGTGTAAAAAATGATTGTGAGTCACTTTTTTCTGTGCCATTGTAACTTTGGTCACTAAATGAATTGTTGTAAGTTGAGGGCTGCCTCTGTTTCTGACAGTAAATAAAATTATCAATATGGCTCATGCATTTTATTAGAAAAAGTTCCATTGGAATGCGAAGAACAAATAAGAAAATGGATACTGGTCAGATTTCCTGAAAGTAATATATAGAGCACTTGTGACCTATTGTAAATCTTAGAAGAAAAAATATATAGTATACAGAAAATATGCTAAGTATTCATCAAAGCACAATTCTTTCATGTATTAGTTCTTTTGCCATAAGAGGTATGATGTAAGGAAGTAATAAATATTTTTTAATTTCCAAAAGATGAGGATAAGGGTATATTTTTCCCTATCAAAGGCCAGCCATTTAGAATAGACGAACTTCTGCTTGTTTCCATTGGTATCTTTGAAAAAAATCAAGGTGTGGTAATTTCTTTCAGAACAGTAGAGACGGAGGACCTAAACTAGTTTGTCTGTCTTTGAGTTATCTTAGAGAAAATTAGTTCCCATTATGAACCTTTTTCGAAAATAGTGTGAGCCTTCTTCTCTTAGTCTATTGACACATTTTGGAGTGCAGCATGACCTGTACCAACCAGTCCTTATGCATGTTTACTCAAGAAGTAAGTCAAGGTGTGTTCAGCTGCAGTGACTGCACCGTATGAATGAATCTCTCTGATCTTGGAGGGTCTTTTGAGAAATCATGTTGTGTCATGTCCTAAAGTTGCAAATATGTACACACTTTTAACAATGAGACTTAACTCTAAGCAAACAGGTAGAATTGTACTGGCTGATCTGTGTTGCAAATACAGGGTTATTGATAGAAGCACATTGTGTGAAACACTTTGTTTACCACATTGTGGTCATTCTGAATTTGGATAGTCAGATCTGGTAGTTTTGGCTACCAGAAACAAGGACAAATCTAGCCTCTTATTTTTCACTCTTGACTTTTTGTTTGAATAACTGTATTTATCTCAACTGGCAGCTATATTCCAGCAGCTAAATAAAAGGGATAGATTACAAGTTTGAAGTACACAATTCAGGAGGAAATACTTTGGTTACTTTGTGACTTTTTTTATAGCCGATTCTGATGTTGGCTTTTATTTCTGTACTACTTACAGTAGCTAACTAATATTTCTGACATTAATTATTTTCACGTATTCCATAAATACACAAACATTTCAGATATCTTTTCCAGAATTTGTGTTGGTACAATTTTTAAGTATCTTTTCCAAGATTTAGGGCAAAAATGCTTTGAGAACAGCTTACAGAACTCAACCCTATATATAACCTTGCAGTTTAAAAGACATGATACAGGAAAAAAAAGGAGTAGGGAGAGAAGACTGGGGGAGGGGAGAGTCAATTTAGATAGCTTTCAGCATTAAACTGTAGTTATTCACATGACAGCTAGAAACAATTGAGATTGCAAGTGAGAAAGAGCCTACAGTGGTGATGGCTAAACTTTTCAGGACCGAGCGCTCAAAGCACAATGTGCACGTGGACCCCGCGCATATGCACGCCCCCACATGTGCCCCATCCTGCGCATGCATACATCCCCGCATATGCTTTGCCCCTGTGCATGTGTGCGCGGCCCCCCATGCCCTCCCCCCCATGCGCAGCAGAGACACGATGAGCAGCTGGCCTGCGGGAGGGGCACACATATGTGTGGCGGAGCTGAACTGGGGTGATGGCTCACGTGCCCACAGAGAGGGCGCTGCGTGCCACCTCTGGCACGCATGCCATAGCTTCGCTATCACGGGCCGACAGTATTGACTTTTCCACAGCTTCTCATTCCCAGCTGTTCTTCTGAATTGCCATTCATGAAATAATTACATTCATCCCACAATTCCTGCAGAATCAATATGTCTCGGGCCACACCTTGTGCTAAGTGACAATGTGGCATCTTTTAGTTTAGCACAAATTCATGAAGCTGCTCTTTAGCTTCATCTTATGCCTGAACCAGACATATTGACTTATTTTTACATTTCTGCCTAACAATATCTGGATCTAGCTGTTGGCACTCATTGCAGCCAGAAAGACTCGACAGACTGAATGCCTGTTTGCAGATCCTAATTTATTTGGATTTTGAGCAATCCCTGGAGTACTGGAGAGAAAGACAAGGCAAAGTTCCCAGGAGTCTTTCCTGGAGAAGATAAAAGGCACACACAAATATATAATAAATATCAAAAAGGAACTTATTTTGGATCAATCCAGCAATTATTAATGACACCTGGATACCAAATCAACCAAACTGGATTCACCAGCTGAATCAAAAGATCTCCAATCAAATCTACTCTCTTTCTCCTCCAATCTTTCTCCTTAGGCAAAGGAGCTGTCCATCAGTTGTCTGACACCTAAAGGATATTTTATTCTTCTGAGAACCTTCATTGTTTCTCTGATGCATCACCCTTGCCTTGCCAGCTTTTAATTAATAGTTATGATCGCTGTAATTATTTCTTCCTGCTCTTCATTTCCCTGAAGACTATCGAACACAACAGGAAGTGAATAACAACACTGGAGGATGGTTTACACACGTACTTTAGTTGAGCCATTTTCCCCTTGGCTTTCATGTTTTATCTTTCAAATCTGCCTTTCATATTTTTTTAACAGTATATTGTATGTACATGACTGATTATGTAAACATCTCTATAATTACCAGGATTAGTTAGTGATTAACTTTCTTTTCATATTTTACCTTTGCATTTCGTACTTAGGATAAAATGCTTCTATATTATTATCCTTGCCTACATATTAATGTATTTTGGATAAATCTGAGTAAACCTGCATAGGTTGTTAGTGGCCCTGGCTGCTGTAACCTAGGCCTTGTCAAATAGTATTCCATGACTATAATTTTCTAACAGTAGGCTCTTGTAATCAGAACTCCATCCCATTTAAGTTTCCTTATTTACATTGGCTGGATATACTTCCCACCAGGTTTTTGTAAAAAAAAAAAAAAAAAAGCAAGTTCTAAAAACTCGATTAAGAGAGCAATTCTTCTTCAAAGCCCACTGAGTCTGTTTGCAGAGCCCATTCAGTCTGTAGCAAACCCTGATAATTTGTAATTATCGTAATGTATCGTATATCTTCTTTTGTACTTCAGTTGCAATATTAATATTTAAAACCTTTGTTCAATTTTGGATAATTTCTTTCTCTGAGAACCACTGCCTGTATGCAGTTGAGATGATCTGAGAAAGGAAAGAAGAGGTGAGAAAAATTCCTTCGACTAATATGCATGCGAAAGCGGATCTTAAGATCTCCTTTAACTATTTATAAAGCAAAACGTGGTCATGATTTTATTTGAAGAAGAAAAAGTCCATTTACCCTTAGACTTTCTTTCCATTGGAATGACAAAGCTTTTTGTCGAGATTCAAAAAGGATATAGGCCCATAAAATCTAAATCTAAGGGGTTTTTTTTAATGTTGAAGGAAGTGTTTTAAATAAAATATACGGTAGTATTTGCACATGCCCAGTTTTCTATATGACTCTATATGCTTATTTTTCAAAAATCATTAACATTAATCATTAATTGTGATTCCTGCCCAATTTATTGTTCTGAATATGAGATTAAAGATTAAACGAGTTCAATTTTAACTACCTGTATCAAGGGCACAAATCTGTTGTTTGTGAATCTAACATGGCATTTGTTTTGTACAGAAACCCCTTTGCTAAAAACTGAAGCGACTGTGCTTTCCTGCCCAAATGTCTGTTCAGAGGAAAAATGTCCATTCTTTATTGATAAATGATAAAATGAATGGATGCTGTTAGTTATTCAGTCAGGCATGAGTGCTTTGATAAAAACCTCTCTTCTTTTTCCCAAGGATTTTCCTGAAAAGATGCTGATTTTCTGCCTGTAACGTAAATTCTTAACAAGTGGTTTCTCCCTGTGTAAACTAGCAGTGACTTCATCCTTGGGTCTGTTCTATTATGAATCAGTGAACAACTGTTTGCAACTTCACCCAGGAGCGACGAAGCATTTGCTGCAAGAGATCGCAAGATGGCAGTACAGAAGTAAAATCCAAGACTTAGAAGAAAGAATAGCTCCATTTGGGATTAATTACATTTCTTTACATGGGTGAATTTCATGCTTGTCCACAGCAGTCAGGAAAGCTCCTTTTCCTGTACTGATTAGTTATTTCCTAAATGTTTTAAACATTGGACTGCTGTCAGAAGTGCAGGCAACTTTTGACTAATGAAAACAAATATAAATATTTATTCCACAGATGGACTTCCAGAGGAATCCTCGAGGCTGCAGTACTATACATATTTTAGAAGTGGGTCACATTGACTATATGATTATACTATAGATGTCCTATTCCTAACCTTTTGACATTATCTGGTGTAGAAAGAATTAATTCAAGTAGATAAAAAAGATGGCAATTCATTTCTTGTTCCTTAAGTTTGTGACCTACTGATCCCAGCATCACTCCCCATTGGTCTTGCTGGCTAATACCACTGGGAATTATATTTCAGACACTCCACCCCTGAGATCAATATAGGTAGTAGTTCTATTGGTACCATAAAAGAAAAAAAATATATAATTCATATATAGAATAAATAGAATAAAAGGTGTGTTTAGGACAACAGTAACATGGATCAACAGCTATACTCTTGATTCCTGTATTGGAACTTTTCCTTTGGGCCAGGGAAACATTAGAGATCTGTTTCTTGATTAGGATGCTGCAAGAGATGCCATTGTGGTACAAAATATTATTCTGATATCTTAAATCAGTATAGGTAGTCCTTGACTTTCAAGCACAATTGGGACTAGAATTTCTGTTGCTAAGCAAGACTGGTAAATGAGTCGTGTCCAATTTTATGACCTTCTTTTGCCCTGATTGCTAAGCAAATTGTGGTGGTTGTTAAGTGTATTATGTGGCCATTAAGTGAATCCATCTCCTCCCATTGACTTTGCTTGTCGGAAGCCAGTTGGGAAGATTGCAGATGGCAATCTCATGGCCCCAGGACACTGCAACTGTTGTAAATACAAAACCAAATTTTGATCACGTGACCATGAAGAGGCTGAGACTTTTCCGTCATGTTGTAACTTTGAATGGTCACTAAATGAATGCTGCAAAGTCAAGAATTACCTATATCTGTTTAATATTGCTGGCGATCTGTTTAATATTGCTGGCAATCTCAGGAAGACTTTTGCATTCTTCCACTTAAGCCTGTGCCTTCTTCCATTTCTGACAGGGAAATTTTTCAAATGGCCAAGAGAACAGCAATTTTTTTCCTCCTGATGCTGGATAAGTAGAGAGCATCATTCAATATATGCTTTGTTGCCATAGCTTTGATGAGGTTAGAGGGAAAACATAGATAAAGGTAGGGAGTTAAATACAGAATGGTGGAATTATCTGTTAGCTTCTGCTTCTTAGCAGTCAGGTTAATAGCAATAGCAATAGCACTTAGACTTATATACCGCTTCACAGTACTTTTACAGCCCTATCTAAGTGGTTTACAGAGTCAGCATGCTGCCACCAACAATCGAGTTCTCATTTTATCCAGGATGGAAGGATGGAAGGCTGAGTCAACCTTGAGCCAGTGAGACTCGAACTTCCAAACTGCTGGCAGCCAGTGGTCAGCAGAAGTAGCCTGCAGTACTGCATTCTAACCACTACACCACAAGGACTCTTATTTTTTCTGTGGTCTCTTGACAATTGGGAATACATTTTTATGCTCTCAATTATGGCACTGGTTTCTTGTTATGCATGTTGTGTTTCTTTTTATTACTATCATTTTAATTTTTTTTATTTCACACTATCTTTTCACAATCTGCAGTTGCAACAGTAAACTTAGTTCTTACTTAATAGCTACTGTACCTTAAAAAACAAACCAACCAAGATTTATGAACTTTAGTTACCTGAAACACAGCCTCTTCTGATTGCTTCCCCTGATACATGGCAATTTTATATAATTATCTTCATATAATTCCCACACTTGAATAATCAATTTACTTATTCAGACCAATCTGTCACATTGCAAGCAACAAGAATTAAATCTGTTTCCTTGCTTGTTGTTCGGGAGTTAAAGGATTACACTTTAATAACACTTTAATAAGTAAGTGGGTATAATTATGAGCTTTGATATGACATATTAATATAGCAAATGAAAAAAATAGCCACTGATTTTTGAGGAAACATGTATAAAACTTGTACATTTAAGAATTTTTTTTAAAAAGTTGATATTTTTATGATACCACATATTCTGTAAAAGCATAATAGTAAATTTTTATTCCTGGTGATTATATTCCTCTTCAAGGGTTGTTGTTGTTGTTTTTAAATGTCCCAGTCCAGGGACAACCTTTGGATTTTTTGGTGGTCTCCCACCCAAGTTCTAAAAAGATTTGATCTTGTATACCTTTTTATGTATGTATATCTATTGTTGTTTTAATCAGCTACAGTTGGTTTGACAGCCAGATTGGTATAGTGATTTAAGGCCCCAGACTAGAAACCAGAAGAACTTTGAATTCTAACTCTGCCTTGGGTACAAAGCCAGCTGGATGACCTTGGGCCAATAGGTCTCTCTCAGCCTTAGGAAGAAGAAAGCAAGGGCAAAACCTCTTCTGAAGCCTTGGCAAGAAAACTGCAGCAACTTGTCCAGATAGTCAATATGAGTCAATACTGACTTGAAGAACCACAAGAAACAATATTAGTTTAGTGATGCCACAGGCTTAAGTGAGCGGCAGAAGGAAAATTATGAAAGATATGGGGAGCCATCATACTTAAAGAACATTGTATTAACTAAAATAATTCAAAATTTTTGTCCTGGACTTACTTCATTCTTGAACTAGTGCCCTTGGCCACATTTAGGACTTAATCCAAAAAAGACTGCGCAATCTGTCTGAAAGAGATCTTAGTAAATTCTTCTCCTTTGCAGCCACCAGTGTTCTGAAGTGATCCACAAGCATCCAGAACACATTTTTGAGGAAGAACAGAGAAGTCCAAGAAACGTCTCCTCCCCGTTCCATTAACAGAAGCTCTCAATTGAATTTGTTTCTTCTTCAGACAGAAGAACTTGGCCCCACGTTTAGTAGTGGCAATCAGAATGTGGCAGCCAGATTGTTAACTGGCTGACTGTCAAGAACATTGTTCTAGGCTTTTGAAATTTTTCTGAGAGATTCTAGCTTGCTCCAGAATTCAGTTTATTATCCTGGACTTAGTTTGTTATCTTCCAAGCAGCCTGAAATTAGACAATGGTGGAGAGATGGCCTTTTCTGTAATAGCATTCTAGTTTATGGACCCTTTTGTCTATAGATATATTCACTTATTTGTTTCTTTGCCATCTTTTAGTTTCCAGGCAGACTAAAAGTTACGTTCTTTTGTATTTATATATTTAAAATCATTAACAATATTTTATTATTTTGGGATTATGGAAATCTCAAATAAAGTATGCCTTGCAAATGGCTTGCTAGTCTGTGCTTAGATTGAAGTTATGCTATTTGGTAAATCATTAGATGCTCCATTACTGTTTTAAGCATAGCAGATATGCTGGGGAATGCATTCATGGAAAATCAATTTTACTGGAAAAGACACAGGAGGAAAATGATCGAAAGGGGGTGGGGCATCATAACATAGAAAAGTACAAGTAAGATCACTTGTTTTTAAATAAATCAGAATACAGATGGAAGGGGCCTTGGAGGTCTTCTAGTCCAGCTCCTTGCTCAAGCAGGAAATCCTATACCATTTCAGACAAGTGACCGTCCAGTCTCTTCTTAAAAACCTCCAGTGATGAAATTACCCACAACTTCTAAAGGCACATTGTTCCGCTGGTTAATTGTCCTCACTGTTAGGAAGTTTCTTCTTACTTCCAGGTTGCTTTTCTCCTTGATTAGTTTCCATCCATTGTTTTTTGTCCTGCCCTCTGGTGCTCTGGAAAATAAATTGACCCCCTCCTCTTTGTGGCAACCTCTCAAATACTGGAATACTACTATCCTGTACCCCTTTGGCCTTCTTTTCTCTATACTAGCCAAACCCAAATCCTGCAACTGTTCTTCATATGGTTTAGTTTTCAGGCCTTTAATCATCTTAGTTGCTGCTCTTTGCACTTTTTCCAGTCTCAACATCTTTTTTGTAATGTGGTGATCAAGACTAGATGCAGCATTCCAGTATTTTCCATTCCTTTCATTAGTATCTACTAAAGCAGCTTTACGAAAATATCAGATTTGGTGTAAATGACTCCTCCTTTCAACAATGGGATGGGGAGAATAAAACATGGCTACCCCTACTATCCTAATTTTGTTAATGCTACAACACAGCATAGATATAATGGTGCTTCAGAGTCTTGGCAAGAAGATAGTGGCTTGTAAAAGCTTTTATAAGCAGAGGATGTCTTTCTTTTCTATTCCATTCATTCATCCCCATCTGACTCTAATAACAGTGGGGCAGGCCAGTAGGCTAATGGCCAGCTGTGCTATTTGGGCTGTTGGAGTCATCCATAACTAGTGTGGTGATATAAGGATATATTGTCAGTCACGAAAGACCAGGTGCACATTGATTTATTGCTAAAAGCCTATTGCACAAGAATCTTCTCAGTTAATGGTCAGCATCTCATTACAGTTAATAAGGGTCAGGGGTACTTAAGGGTGTGTGCATTGGATTTCATTTACTTGGGCTATGTAAAGATTCTAAGCCAATCCCTCTTTCACTCCACTGCCAGGATCTGCCATTTCTTCTCCTACATATATGGTGTAATGGGCAGCACATCTGCCATGACTTCCTTGACTCACTTCAGGTACAGATAGCATCCTTCCCCCAGTGTGGGCACAGGTTGGTATTTCTGGGAAACTGGGAGTCTGTAGTTTGTCATCTATCTGTCCTTTTTCTGGTTCTGGTTCTATAGTTCTACAATTAGTATTTTCATTCTGGCACATCATTTTACGTTTCTGCTTGTATGCTTTTCTGTTGTACCTCCATTCAGTGTCTATTGGACTGATGTATTTCTACTTCTAGTGTTATGCAAGTATAAGATTGTTAATTGCGGTTAGCTGCTGTTATGTTTCATTGGGATTTCTTGTATTTTTTTAATCTTTGGTGTGATTGTAGCATAAAAGGCAGAGTAAAAATAATGAGAATCAGAAATAATTTTTTCTTTTTTCCAGCACAGATTTACTTTGAATGGGTATTGATTGTGTTTCGAGTACAGAGATAGCTAGTTCCAGAACAAATACGCCAAAACATATGAAAAATGGTTGCAGGAATTGGATATAGCTCATCTAGTAGAAAGAAGGACTAGGGAAGACATGATAGTAGTGTTCCAATATTTGAGGGGCTACCACAAAGAAGAGGGGATCAACCTATTTTCCAGAGCACTAGAAGGAAGAACAAGAAGGAATAGATGAAAACTAGTTAAGGAGAGAAGCAACCTAGAAATAAGGAGAAATTTCCTAATTGAGAACAATAAACCTATGGAATGGCTTACATTCAGAAGTTGTGGGTGCCCTATCACTTTCAAGAAGAGACTGAACAACCAATTGTCTGAAATGGTATAGGGTCTCCTGCTCAAGCAGTGGGTTGGACTAGATGACCTCCAAGATTTCTTCCAACACTGTTATTCTATGTTCTAAACATAACGATATATCTGCTTTGAAGTTCTTTTAGCAGCTGCCACAGGTTGATAAAGTTGTCTTCAATTAGACTTTTCAGCATATAATCATGGTTTGTTGACTGCAGTTTCATCGAACATCCAGATAGCATCTTTGTCCTTTGGTTACTAATCTATACATTTCTATTTTTTTCCTTAGTTCAGGTACCTGAACAACTGAGGCTGCTTGCATATTTATTTTTCATGACTTTTTAAGCCTTTAAAATTTTGCAATTGCGGAATTCCTGTTTTGGGGCACGGTTCATCTTTCACATTCAGAATTTAAGGAATATTTTTCCTTGTCAGTACAGTAGTGTGTAGCTCCTTGTAGGTCCAAGTTTTAAAAAAGTTTTGTTCAGCATAGGTAAAATTTTATGCCAAATTCAATTCCTAGTGCTTGAATTAGGACAGATTTTTAGCAGCAGTAGAAGACTGGCTACCTTCTGAGATGGTGTTCAATTTCTTGAGTCTAGCTTAAACCCCAGAATTTTCCAGTGCTCTCAATTTAATACTTAACTTGCATAACATTTTGAGATGAGTCTGCTGGGTTACTAGGTACAAATTTGCATGATATAGTGGGCATTAGACTAGAAACTGAGAGACTGTTAGTTTTAATCTTGAGTTGGGCACAAAGCCAGCTGTGACATAGGGTCAATTTCTCTCTCTCTCTCTCCCCCTCCCTCCTCAACTTTCTCAACAATACGAGGAAGGCAAAAGCAAACCACTTCTGAAATTTCACCAAGAAAATTGTAGAGACTTGTCCAGTCAGTCACCAATAGGCACCACTTACTCCAAGACCCCCTTTCCCAATAAAAAACCCCAAACAAATCCAGTTTGGAAGAAAAAAAAAACAGAATAGCAGCACAATGGGTCTCCAAATCAACTCTGGAAGAACCCTCATATTCCAGAGCAAAACACATGGAAGTTTTGAGGATATAAAAGGATGAAAGCATTATGTAGAAGCCAAAAATATCAATAACAAAGAGCCATTTGGACCCGTTTCCCACAGAAAAGAAAACACTGGGAGCCACAAAACCATTCCCGTGCCTGACTATTTCTTGAGCTGCTACAAAACTAGCATATGTAGTTGAATTAAACGTTCTGTTTTCTTCTGAAACTTTTCTTTTCTTGGATTTTTGTGTGCTGGTGGGTGTCGCACATTGGTGGTTGTGATGCATATTTTGAGTGACAGGAAGCTGCAGCAGAGGGGTGAAAGAACCACATGCGGCTCCAGAGCCACAGGTTGCTGACCCCTGGTATATGTAATGTCATAGTCAACCATGTCCTGATATTTGATAGTTCTGGAATTCTAAAGCATATAACATGATGGTAGATGCCAAGGTAACTTTGTGTAAAACAACCATGCACACGTTCATAATTATCCTTGTGTTGTGGGTCAGGGACTGAAAAGACACCAGCTGTGGATTTGCTTGAAATATTTAGGACAGGAATAATTTGTATAAATTGCACACTGCAGTTGTGAAAGCAGAAAAAATGGAAAATTTATAGCATGATGCCAGGGAAGACACAGGAAAAATTTTAAGGAAGAGATAATAGATATGTAAACTATCCCGTGATGTTATTCTGTATTCAAATTGTAGGAATCCTGTAATAAGAAAATAAGTTTTAGATAACATTAAAAAAAAGAAGTTGACTCTTCAATAATACATCTTCAATAATACATTGCATTGCAAGATCTGGTTTACTAACTACAGGTAATCCTCGATTTACAAGCACAATTGACCCCAAAATTTCTGTTGCTAACCAAGACAGTTGTTAAATAAGTTTTGTCCCATTTTATGATCTTTCTTGCTAGCTTTTAAGTGAATTACTACAGTCATTAAGTTAGCAACACAGTTGTTAAGCGAATCTGGCTTCTCCACTGGCTTCACTTGTCAGAAGGTCGCAAAAGGGATCACAGGACACTGCAACTGCCATAAATATGAGCCAGTTGCCAAATATCCGTATTTTGATCATGTGATCATAGAGATGTTGCAACAGTTGTAAGGGTGAAAAATGGTCATAAATTATTTTTTTTCTGTTCTGCTGTAACTACAAACTGTCATTAAATGAAAGGTTGTAAGTTGAGGGCTACCTATATCTGAAATGCAACAATCAAGCCCCTATGCCATTACTTTAAAGGAGAAATGGACATATTGTGATATACTAATAATCTCTTGCAGATTTGGAGTAAAGTATTCAAGAACCTCCAGCTTCCAGCTGTTAAGCAAGAGCAATAAAGTATAACTCTAATCCTGTTCTAAATTATACAGCTGGAATGTTGAATGTGTGGGGTAACAGGATTATTTTCATCTCTATGAGTCTACTTATTTTGGTACTCAGTAAATTCCTGGCTTCTGGATGATTTCCTTCTGGCTCTGGTTGATGGACCTTGGGATGCTAGTAAAAACAAAATCGATTGTGCAAGTCTGAAATCTGCCTAAACTGGTGTAAAATAACACCAGAAAATGCTTCTTTTTTTTCCCTCTCTCTCTAAAAATGTCTCCAAACCTCATATTCTATTATGGATAGAAGGCTTTTGCATAGCAATAGCACTTAGACTTATATATAATTTCACAGTGCTTTATAGCCCTCTCTAAGCAATGTACAGTCAGCATATTGACCCTAACAATCTGGGTCCTCATTTTACCGACTTCGGAAGGATGGAAGGCTGAGTCAACCTTGAGCCAGTCAAGATCAAATTACGGGTAGTTGGCAAAATTAGCCTGCAATTCTACATTGTAACCACTGCGCCACCATGACTCAGTTTTTCTGTATGTGCTTTTTTTGTTTTTCCTGTGGAAAAGATTCCATCAAGACAAATGATTTGTTTAACTATCAATGAGCAAAATTCCTTGTGCATTTACTTGGAGATGCCTTTGGGGTTTAGTATGGTTTATTCCCTTATGAACGTGTTTGCTATGCTCTCCTTTTGTATAGGATATTTGCTGTGGCTTTCTGAGCAAATAAACCATGCGCCAAAAATGTGAGCTAGCTATCAGAGCTACAGGAAAATAGTGGGTTGAGTACAAGGCTGAGTGGCACAGCATGTAATGTAACTCTGTAATCAGTTTTGAGGACATTTATAAAAGTCGCTCAGTTATACCGCATGCAGACATGGCTCAAGAGCTGCAGTTACTTCATAGTCTGCCTCCTTTGAAACATTTGACTCATTTTACTTTTCTTCTGGCTTGGTGTGATTCTGCTTTGTTGACTATTAGAATCTCACAAACGTTAGGTAAACACACAGCACACCTTTGTGTAAATTGTTGAGTAGGATACAAGAATTGGTCAGGATACAAAGAACTGGTTCACCAAAGGCCTTGCACACTTTGGACTTCCTGTTCTAGGGCAGAGAATCCAAGTTTCCAAATATTAGCTCTCTTTTGAATTGAAAAAAGAAATGGGATTTAGATTTAACCTCCTTCCACTCCACCTTCAGCTGCCAAATCCTTGATAAAGAAGTTCAAGCTAACAGATAGGGGGCTTGCAATGGGGGCTTAAATTCTCTATTTATTACAATATCTGATCTTTTTTCCTCAGAACTCCTTGAAGGAAGAGATTATGAAGATGACTGCTGACAATTCTGTTAAGGAAATGAAGGAGAAATTGTCAACATCAACTTCCTTTAGAATCCAAGTGTTTAATAACCATTTGGAAATTTACAAAGCCATTTGATTATTTATTTTAAAACAATAGCTTAAGCTATTGTATTGTTTACATTATGGTTTTGGGCTGGAAGAAGGTTTGAAGATTGTGGATTAAACAGAAGGGTGAGCAGCAATGCTTCTGTTCAGAAAAGTGCAGTAATAGAAGACAATAAGGAAAAGCTGAGAACTAGCACATACTGGCACTGCTGCTCAAATCATGATCAGCAGTACATCCAAATGCAAAGAAGGGAGTATATGAGCTAAGTTACTTCATAAATCATTTGCTATTAAGCCATTAAGGTAGCTGTGGTTGGTACAAATGTACCGTGTTTCCCTGAAAATAAGACCGTCTTATTTTTTTGAACTCTGAAATAAGCGCTTGGCCTTATTGCCATGCGCTCAAAAGCCCAATTGGGCTTATATCAGGGGATGTCTTAATTTGGGGGAAACAGGATATATGCACAAGGGGATATCAATATGGGGAAGGTATCTATCCTCAGTTCCCAAATGGGTGGCTGAAAGACACATGAAGAGGGAAGGCAGAATTTAGCCTAAAAAGTTGTTATTTTCATGCTTTTAACTTGCAAAGGAAAGGCACAACATACTAAAGTGAACAGCAGGGAATAAACAGACAAATATACTTTAGTATATTTGTATACTTTAGTATAGTATATATTTTTTTGATATGTGCTTAGATTGAAGAGATGTTTCACCCATTCTTGAAACAATACCCTGAGATAGGTTGGGTTGAAAAAAAACCCTATCAGCTTTGTGAGGTAATCCAAACAAGAAGCACACCCAAGGTGCATTTCTCCCATTACCTTTACAATCCAAACAATTATAGAAAAATCTTTATGAGATGTTTGCCACTGCCTCATTCCTTTTGTGGGCTCAGTTGCTTCTTATCTGACATTGCCTAGCCCAAGGCTCTTCCTCCTGTCTGCTAAGATCATCCACACATTCCATTACAATGACTGGTCCCATATTGTCAAGGGAGCTCTCATGGTTGCAGGTGGGTTTTCCTTTTCATCCAACACTTTAACCACTGCATCACTTTGGTTCTCTACTGAAGGTATAAATTCTGCAATGATGTAAGTCCACCCAGTGCATATACTTTCTTACCTACACTAACCTACACTCAAAGAGGCCATCTATGTCAAAATTCAACAGAGGGGGAGGGATACGACATCATTTATCTCCAGTCTACATACAACACAGTCCTCTCAACAGTTCCAAGAAGGCTCCAAACCCATTTGCACCACTCAGGTGATTCTGACAACACAGATAAACCTCCAGGTGGCCTTAATGACTCGCTAAAAGAATGCAAATGACCAGCTATCTGTAAGGAGTATAAATCCTTCCATTCCTTCAGTCAAAGCTGAAGAAGCTTCTTGTATGAGAAGCAAAAAGTCTTCAAAGAAAAACCAAAACGTCCAATTGCCTCTTGAAAAAGCAACTTTGGGACAACCATGACCTGAATGACTGAGAATCTTTATAAACATTTACTTATACTAACATAATAACAGAATTGGAAGGGATCTTGAAGTCTTCAAGATCCCTTGAGTACTTGAAGTATTCAAGTATCCTGCTCAGGCAGGAAGACCTATAACATTTCAGACAAATAGTTGTTCAATTTCTTCTTAAAAACTTCAATTGTTGGAGCATTCATAACTTCTGCAGGCAAGTTGTTCTATTGATTAATTGTTCTAACTGTCAGGAAAATTCTCAATTCTAGGTTGCTTCTCTTCTTGATTAGTTTCCACCCATTGCTTCTTGTTCTACACTCAGGTGCTTTGGAGAATAGCTTGACTCCCTCTTCTTTGTGGCAACCCCTTAGATATTGGAACACTGCTATCTTCTCACTCCTAGTTCTTCTTTTCATTAAACTAGACTTACCCAACTTCAGCAACTGTTCTTGGTTTTAACCTCCAATCCCCTAATGCAGAATTCCCCAAGGTTTCCAGCTTTGTGAACTGGGAGGGGTCGGGAGAGGGGATGGTTCCACGCAAGTGCTTGCACGCAGGTCCATTTGTGCAAGGAGCATGCATGTGTGTGCTTGCTGCTCATGCAAATGGAGCATGCACGCACATACTTGTCTGCTGCTTGCACAAGTGAGGATGCACGTGTGCTTGCCAGCCATTTCCATGGCCCAGTTGGAAACCCATCACAGCCCACAGGTTGGGGACTTCTGCCTTAATCATCTTTGTTGCTCTTCTCTGCACTCTTTCTAGAATTTCAACATCTTTTTTACATTGTGGTGACCAAAACTGAAATGCAATATTCCAAGTGCGGTCTTAACAAGGCATTATAAAGTGGTACTAACACTTCACATGATCTTGATTCTAGAAGACACTAGGAAAGCCTTCTGCTCCTGAGAATCCTTCTGCAGCTAATTTGTTTCCTAATTGAATACTTTCAGCTTGCTGAGATCACAGTCTTCAGAATTCCTAAATCCAGGGGTGAAATGTAAAATTTGTTGCTACCAGTTCTGTGGGCGTGGCTTGGTGTGTGTGTGGGGTAATGTGACTGGGTGGGCATGGTCAACTTTTTTTTTATTTTAACTTTTCAAAGCATTTTTTCTGCAAATGCAAAAAAATGCTTTGAAAAGCCTCTGCCAATCAGGAACACAGCTGGGATCGTCAGAGCCTTTTCAAAGCATTTTTTTAACCACCTCTTCCGCTGAAGAAGTTGCAGAAAAAAATGCTTTAAAAGTCTCTCTGATGATCAGGCGACTCAGCTGGGATCGTCAGAGAGACTTTTAAAGCATTTTTTTCTGCAACCTCTTCTGGGGAAGAGGTGGTTAAAAAATGCTTTGAAAAGCCTCTGATGATCCAGCTGAACCGTGCAATCAGAGGCTTTTTTTTTTTTACTTTTAAAAGCATTTTTTCGGCGGAAGTTGTAGAAAAAATGCTTTTAAAAGTAAAAAAAAAAAGCCTCTGATGATCGTGCGGCTCAGCTGGGCATGGTGGGGGGAGGGCAGGAATATTTGCTACCAGTTCTCCGAACCACCCACTGCCATCGTTACTGGATCGGGCGATCCGGTCTGAACAGAGAGCATTTCACCCCTGCCTAAATCCCTTGGCAAAGTCTTAGCAAGGGCTCATGTTGGGTGGGAATTGTAGTCTTAACTCTGTAACAGCCTATTAGATTTGGGAAAGTTCTGTTAGTGGATGGGAGAAAAAAATTGTTGATACCTGCAGCCAAGTTTTCCAACCTTCTCAGGGAGCTGGATCTCCTTCAGCTGAAGCAGAGCCAACAGTAGCAAAACAGGAAGAGTGGTAGCTTTCTGAAAACAAAATCTAGTCAGGCAAAATCCAGAGGGAAAGGAAGGAAAGGAAAAGAAAGGAAGGCTGCTGCTTCGATCAACTGACAAAGCTTCAACACAGAAGACAAATGGATAGTTAGATACTGTAGATAGATGAGAAATTACAGTATTGAACTATGAGGACAACACAAGATTTAATGCCGGAGGAAATATATAGATATTCAAGTGATAGGCAAAAGTTTTCAAGGCTTGAGAATAGCCAAAATACATCAGGGGAAAAATGCCAAAATTGGAGCATCTGTGTCAGATTGTTATTCAGTGAATCACTAGTAGAATATACAGAGTCAAGGAGGGCTGCCAAATTCTAAGCCGATGATGGCAAATCTATGACACACATGTCAAAGGTAATATGCTAAACATTTTGGTTGACATGCCAGTGTTCACCAACTCTCAACAACTATTCTTGAAAGCCTGCCCCCATCTTGTTCAATTTGCAGAGGCTGAGCAAAAATGGGGTGTGCTCTCACATGGCCTCTCTGAAGTTGCATGAGAGGGCCATGTTCTCACCTGGCCTCTGGAGCCTCACGGGATATGTTTTTGTGTGGTTTTCAGAGGCTGCAGAGGCCATGGAAGTGCAATCTCTAAAGCTGCTTCAAGAACCAAGACTCTGTGCAACCTAGAGCAGACTCAGATAAGCCATAGGAGCCTGTTAACAGAAAAAAAAAGACCACCTGAAAATAAGCAGCATGTAGCAGATCCTGGAGAGTGCCAGGCTGTGGCAAAATAACATTGATTTCAAAGTTCACTACTTTGGGTCATGGCATGAGGTGGCCTGCTTCAGTGGCAATGATGGCAATAGGACTGAAATCAAGGCACAGACTCTTCTACAGGCCTTGGCACTGTCAAGAGCTAGTGTTCAGAATGGTTTAAAGGGAGGTGAGATAGAGAATTGTTTTGTTTTTGTTGGGGGGGGGACATATATCCTCATTTAATGCCTGGAAAGAAAGGTGCTATTAGCCTACACTTTGATTATACAGTATAGGTCTCCCTGACCTGGCCTGGTTGAGCTTTGGAGTGTGCTAAAGAGCAGCATAATCTCATATATGCGGGCCAGTTTCCCCTTTGCAGGCAGTCATATTCGTAATGCAACTATCAAAGAAAACTAGAGAACTGTATGATTGAGGGCAGGGCCAGAATGTTCACCTTACTGCCTACAATATATTTGTACTGTATTCAGTAGTTTAAAGATAAATGTAGGAGCGGTAGATAAGAGAGTCTTGTGAATATATTTAAATTGGTTTTGAAAATCAGCGCATATTAAACAAAACAGACATTTCTAAGATAGTATATTCCTTTGGTATAATTGATATGAGAACCAGTTTTGTGTAGTGATTAAAGCAACAGGCTAGAACAACTCCCAGGCTGTGGCCCACTATCAGGCCGTGGCCTACTCGGAATTGGGCAGTGCAAATGGCTGGCTAGAACGTGTGCTCAACTTGCATAAGCAGTGGGTTGGCAGGCACTTGTGCATGTGTGTGCCAGCCCACCATTCACGCAAGGGCTGCGTGTGTGCCAGTTTCCCTTCCCCCCCCAACAGAATTTGAATTCTGCTTGCTCCAGCTGGTTTTGGATGCATAAAATACAAGTAGTTTAAGGAAAGATGGCTGGAGCTTTTTTTTCTATTCTTTGTCCCATCTTGCAATGTCATTTGCCAGAGGCTCCTATGGCTTTTGACATATAGTATTAAATATATATTCTTAAATATCATGGGGTATAGAAGGAAGAATGGCTACAGTATAAAAGGAGAATAATTAAATTCAGGGATTTTCTTGTATAAGTGGAGGTGCCATTCCATTTGCACTTTGGTTTTAGCAATACACACACACACGCACACACACACACAAAATTAATATTTATATTAGAAGCCACATGATAATTACCCATCAAAGGCCTATGACTTGAGATGGAGGAAGACCTATAATTTTAAATAGATTATTTGCTGTCAGTTGAAACAACTGACTCAATATTAGAACATTGCTTCCCATCATTGACCTCAACAGCACTTACACTAATGCAGTTTATGGAAACTGTCCAATAGATTTGCTTCATTGGCCCACTGTTTTCCAACATTTAGAGGTCAAAGGTGAAGAAAAAATATATCTTGTGGCTTGTGAAGAGGTATGCAAGCACAGAAAAGCAATTTCAACCGCTCATTGTTTATTTTTATTTGCAATATATTAGATGTATCAGTTTTATAATATTAAAAAAAAACCCTTCATATGCTTTACTAGGAAGAATGCATATTAATCTAGGTATGTTTAAAGACTGACTTTAGGCACTAGCCCATGTTTTTATCCACATTATTATTTGTAAAGGCCAGCACTTCTGCTGTAGTACAAGATAAAAAAAAGAAAATACCATGCCATTTAATTCACATATTTCTCTTCCTTAGAAACAGGCCTTAATCCCACAGTGGAATGTCCTCAAGTCCCAAAAGAAGATGCAAAAGAAGATGCAAAAACCTGTAACCAAGTGTGAGAGTGATTGTAACTGCTCAGTTGAACCAAAAGTGAATTGTGAGGCGGTGTTTATGTCAGATAGCACTGGCTCACACAGAAATGATAATAAATATGAGGCGAATATGGAATGGAAGGCCATAAGACTGGAAACCAAATGTAGGTTAGTCCAATCTATGGTGTTGCCCATAGCTATCTATGGTTGCGAAAATCGGACCTTAAAAAAGCAAGATGGGAAGAAAATCGACTTGTTTAAGATGTGGTACTAGGGGAGGCTTCTGCATATTCTTTGGGTAGCAAAGGTGACCAACAAGCAAATACCAGAGTGTTTAACACTAGACATGTCACTAGAAAGAAAAACCATGAAACTGATCTGACTTACTGTGGCCATGACATGTAGAGAAAAATTGGTAGTAAAAGGAAACCAGGCTGCCTAAGAATATGGTGGCTGGACACCATCAAAGCTGACACCACCAGAGCACAAAAAAACTCAAAAGATTGCAAGATTGGAAAACGTGAAGAGACCTGGCCCATAGAATTGCCAAAAGTTGGAAACGACTGAATGGATAACATCATGTTCAAGCAAGAAAGAAGGTGTCTGTGTCATAAAGGTAATGTTAGTATCTTATGCTGAATCACAAATTAGATAACCACATTTTGACCTAATGTGTTGTGAGCAACTAACTAGGGTGGTTAATTTGTGGTTCTGATGGAATCCGGACCAGGAAAATTGAGGTATTGAGTAAATCCTAGAAATACATTTATGGAAGCACAAGTCGGTTTTGTGGTCCTTGGCACTTGTCTTGGATGATCTGTTCTACCTCTTAATCTCAAATACAAACTCAAGGTTCATTTATAATCAAGTTTATAAAATGAATGCTCCCTGGCTTTGAAATATATCTTAGAGGAATTGTATTTACTTTCTCTGCCTTTAGGAGAGCAATCAAGACACATTTCTTTTGTCATGCTTTTAATGCTGAATCAACTATTCTTAATTATTTTTATATTTACTTTATCATGTTTTATATTTTTATTCCATCTTCTTTACAATTGGCAAGTTTCAGTACAGGATTCAGACTAGTAGAAAGATGGGGTATAAATCAAATAGATAAATAGCTTGTTTAGGAAAAAGTCAAGGCTGCAAGAATTGTTCAATGTGCTAACCCAAATGCAACTGACAGGTAATATAAAAATGTACCTGTATGTCTTTGTATGTTAAATTATATGACAATAGCTAAATAGCTTAGTCTGTACTCAAAAAAGCACTCAAGAGCCAGATCTAGTTAATCCTTGGATGGAAGGCCACAAGGAAATCCCATGTTTAACTTGGAATGTAAGAAAAAAAATCCCAAGATTTAATAATTTTCTAAGAAAAAACTTTGAGACACCCCATTAATTTTATATATATACTTGGTTGAATATGACCGTGGCGCCTCCGCCTTTTCCATCCTTTCATTTGTATCCTGGGCCCTTCAGGGTGAGACGGTTTTGGAGATACTGATAGAACTGCCGGGGCAAAAGGCATCCGACAAAGGACTTCCTTTCGCTCTGAAAGAGGCGTGCAAATTCCGCCTATATGCAAGCATTAAGGCTACTGCAGCTCTGCAAAACCACTGCCTTTTAAAAGCCGGGATTCTGAAAGCAGCCAGTTAGGAAGGTGGTCAAAGAGAGAGGATTCCATCACGTGATTTAAAAATGCCGTAAAAATTAAACCACGGCTTCCCAAGATACCACTTCTGTCACTGGATAAAACGAGGAGGGCGACTCAAGTCAGCGAGCAACCCCGATCCTTCAGCCCCAACAAAATGAAAGGAGGAGGAGCGCGAGAGCAACGACCGCCCGCGTCTCTTTTCCGCCCCCGAATTGTGCGCTTCTCCTAAAGGCCTCTTTTGTTTGAGGCGCCCGCCCGCTCTACCTCTTTCCGCGGCGCCCCTCCCATGCCTGCGTTCAGGGAGGGAGGGAGGGAGCGACGGAAGAGGCGGCCATCTTGGGCTCCCTCGCCGGGGCTGTGCGTGTGCGAGCGGCGAGGGGGGGAGGGAGGGAGGCAAGCCAAGGCTGGGGTAAAGGGAGTGACTCGCTCCTTTGCGGAAGTGGTGCCTTCACTCCCCCAGAGTGGAAGGAGGAGAGCGAGAGAGAGGCCCGCGGGGTCGTCGGCACCTTTCCTCAGCGGCGTCTCAAACCCGTGGAGGATGGCAGGGCGGCTCCCGGCCTGCGTGGTGGACTGTGGCACCGGGTGAGCCCAGAGAGAGAGAGAGAGAGAGAGAGAGAGAGAGAGAGATGAATGGGCGACTGGGCGCGCGGCAGCGGCGGAGGCTGACAGTTGGCTTCCAGTGCCGGAGAGGGCGGGGAAGGGAAGCGGCCGGGCTGCCTCTGCCTTTCATTGGGGCGCGTGGAGCGAGACCGGGCTTCTCTTGCTGTCTCTTCTCCTCCCCCCGTCTCGTCGGGCATGGCAGGGCTTTCTGCCCCTCATTTAGTCACCCACCCACCCCTCTTTATCGATGCCATTTGAGGGTGGCAGGTGGGGAATGGGTTGGGGGGGGAGAGGAGGAAGGGTATTCCCAACTGTCGGGCCGACTGGCTTATCCCCTGCAGCTTTTTCTCTGCCTTTAGGCGTCGGCCGTCAAAGGCGAGGGTTTTTTTGTGGGCAGAAGGGGCGAGTCCACGCCCTAAACTGCCCGGGTTCAAACCGGTCCCCTCTTCCCCCGTTTTTCCAATCCTGCGGGAGGCTTCGGCCTTTGCCAGAAGGAAGGCTTGCATTGTCTCCTCCTGATAAAAGTTAACCGGAGGTGGCCAGCGGTCTTAATTCATTGTGTGGCTTTGCGAGGATGACAGAGCACCTTCCGCCGCTGGGAAGGAGACCCTTTTGGCCCGCTGAGTCTAGCATTTCCTTCCCCCACCCCCTTCTTGGAGGGAGGAGGGTTGCAAGAGATTGGATTTGGATTTTTGCTGTTGCATCGGTCCAAGCAATTGCATTGCTGTTAGGATGCAATTTTGGAGAAGAACATCTGCAGCCTTAATTTCGTTTAGGAAATAGCCATCTCGTGTGGGTGGTGGGGGTGGGGCGAGGTTTGAAAAAAAAAAAAATCAGCGCCAGCCTTTCTCGGGTCAAATTGGCCTGTGTATAATTTTCAACTAAGTTCAGTATAGGGGGACGAGGGGAGCTTTCAGATTGGTGGCTTCCTTTTGCAGTGCCATGATTTGTCCATATGTGCCATTTATTCAGCATTACTTCTCTCTGTGTGGGTGGGAAAAAAAAAGTCTGCCCTCTCTTAATGAGCAAGCGCAGAGGAACTTCCTTAGTTTTATCAAAGGCGCTTCCTCCTTTCAGGCTTTTATACCTTATAAGGCAGTTTTCAGTGACAAACCTGAACCAAATCCTTTTGAGAAACCGCTTTTCTTATTTTGTAATTACTAATTAATGTGGAGAAAAGGCGCTCAATGTTGCTATTTTCTAACGTCCCTTATAGAAAAGAACTTCAATGACATTTCTTTCAGGGAAGAGCAGGCATGGAGGATAGGACTGGAGATTTATCTTGGAAGCAAAGACTTCCTGGTACATAGGTACTTTTATGTCCTTCATTACAGTTTCTTAAGGAACTTAGTTGAGGCGACTTCATTTTGTGCTTTTACTTTGCTTCATGCTAATAAAGATGGGTTTCATAGAAAATTCTGTATGCAAGTTGGTCGTTGCAGCAGTAGCTCAATATAATTGCAAGTAAAACACTTCTAACTAATCATTCATCCATCAGCCATAGTTTTCTGTTTACAAATGGTTAATTACATTAAAAAAATATTTTGAGAAATGTGTCATCAAACAACATTCTTTGGAAATTGTGACCTTACCTTTCTATTTGAAAAACAAACCAAAACCTAAATGTATCTACATAAGGAATATGATTACAATAGTTCACTAAAATGGAGCACAGAATATACAGTTGGATGTAAAACTGCAATAAATTACAACTTGTACTGGTTGCTGTTCTGCTGCCTATATAATTTACAAGATATGTGTAGGTACATTGCAATTACAGTACAGTATCATTGTAATACTTAAATACTTGTAATTAAAGAACATGTCCTTTTTTTCATATGAAGCTGTTTTTGCATATTGAGAGGCTAACTATACCAACAGGGATCGCCAATGACCTGTTTCATTTATAAATTTGTGCATAAATCAAAATGATGGGAAATAATCAAAAGAGAAAAAGGGATTTAATTTTAGATTCTGCAAAGAGAGCTATCAGTGAATGCACAGTCATTGGTGTGCAAAGCGTAACATCTTTTAATTAGTAACTATGATTACACAATTACTAAATTGAAATGTGTCAGTGGCCCTAAAAATCTGGACTCTGAGATCACAAGCTTTAAAACATTAGATCTGAACATTAGAGAATTAAACTCCAATATATTTTAAGGATGCATCTTTTTTATAATCTCTTAGTCTCACTGTGTAGACAGACCCTATCTTTTTCTTGAGGTGACTATATGTGCACATGTAAATTTGTGCACGTTTCCACTATATTCTGCTAGTCTTACATATGAGTCTCAAAATATGAGGGGAATAGATTGGAATATTAAAGGGAAAAGGCTAGATAGCCTGTTATGCTAATATGTGCAATATGAAAATGTTTTAGAATTGCTTTAGAAAATTTGTCACATATTTATGCCTTATTAACTTTGGATACAGTTATAAATATTTGAATAATTACTAGTTTCCACTGTTGGTTAAAATGTTTCATTATAATATTATACACTTTTTGCAAATGTGTTACTACATTTATGATTGGTGTAGTTCACAGTTAAAAGTGCAAAGAATTACAGATAGTCCTCAACATACGACAACAATTGAGCCCAAAATTTAAGTTGCTGAATGAGAAATTTGTTAAATCAGTTTTGCCCCATTTTACAACTTTTCTCACCACATTTGTTAAGTGAATCACTGCAGTTCTTACATTACTAACATGGTCGTTAAGTGATTCTGGTTTCCCCATTGACTTTGCTTGTCAGAAGGTTGCAAGAGAGGATTACATGACTCCGGGACACTGCAACCATCATCTATATCAGTGGTTCTCAACCTGTGGGTCGCGACCCCTTTGGGGGTTGAATGACCCTTTCACAGGGGTCGCCTAAGACCATTGGAAAACACATATTTTCAATGGTCTTAGGAATAATTTTATGGTTGGGGGTCACCACAACATGAGGAACTGTATTAAAGGATCACGGCATTAGGAAGGTTGAGAATCACTGATCTATATGAATCAGTTGTCAAACATTCGAATGTAAATCACATGACCATGGGGATGCTGCAATGGTCGTAAGTTTGAAAAATGGTCATAAACCACTTTTTTCAGTGCAACTTTGAACTGCCATTAAATGAACTGTTGTAAATTGAGGACTACTTGTAGTGGCTTCCAGGGCACTTACATTTTGCAGTATTCACTTTATGTCCAAGAGATGTATTGGAGAACAGCAAAACTAAAATACTTCCTATTGCATCAGGAATACATTGTGGTTCCTGAATTAAGTGCATGAGAAGTCTTAAAATGTGACACAGTGTCTATTGAAGTAAAACATTAGAATGTGATTGGCTTGAAATGTTGAAGTATAGCTTAATTCAGACATTAAGTTAAATCAGGTTTACTATATGAGTTTAAGTATCGACTAGATGATATTAATCTGATCTGCTTTAATTTGGAATCCTGCATTGATCAAGAAATTAATGACATAAAAGTCTGCCTCCAATTCTGGGATTGATGTCATAAAAGTGCTTCAACTTCCAGGATTCTGGGATTGCAAAATGATGTTTGAATATTTGTGAATGATTTGAATATCTACCTAAAATGTGTTTACTGAATTACATTTAAAGAAAAGTAATATTCCTGAATTTACCATATTTTATAAATTTATTATGTAATCTTTTTAATTTGAATATCAGGATGTATAAGTGAATGTTTATTATGGGTTGATTAATATTTTAAATTACTTTTGAGATGAAACATCCTATGTGATATATTACTAAATGTGGTTCACATCGTTGTTGCATTAAATGAGAAAACATGTTGCATGTGCATTTATGAATATATTTTATAAAAATTGGGCACTTGGGTGCTTATGCACAATTCCCACTAATTTTAGTGCTGTTAAATATGCGTGAGCAAGCTCAGAATTGTTATACGTGATAAAAATAATAGCTGCAGAAAAAATGGAATTAGTAAAAACATGAATCAAAAGTTTTATAAATTTGTATCTTTAGGCCAAGCTGCACAAGTGATGTTGCATTATATACTAAGGACCACACTCCAGAAGTAGAAAGGGCAGGAGGACCCCAGTGTGGTAAATGGTTTTCAGGAATAAAACAATGCTAATATATAAAATAGTGCAGGAATAAAATAAAGCTAAATTGTAAATTCATCACTAAGGGCTCACTTTTTTCACTCCCTCTTTAGGCTTCAGAACTTTTTCAAGAGGCCATATACAGTATGTCACAGAAGTGAGTACACCCCCTCACATTATGCAAATATTTAAGTATATCTTTCCATGTCACAACACCGAAGAAATGACACTTAGCTACAATATAAAATAGTGAGTATACAGCTTGTATAACAGTGTAAATGTGCTGCCTCCTCAAAATAATGCAACACACAGCATTAATATCTAAACTGCTGGCAACAAAAGTGAGTACACCCCTAAATGATAATGTCCAAACGGCGCCCAAGTAGCCGTTTTCCCTCCCTGGTGTCATGTGATGCGTTAATATTACAAGATATCAGGTGTGAAGGGGGAGCAGGTGTGTTAAATTTGATGTTATCTCTCTCACTCTCTCATACTGGTCACTGGAAGTTCAACATTGCACCTCATAGCAATGAACTCTCTGAGGATCTGAAAAAACGAATTGTTGCTCTATATAAAGATGGCCTAGGCTATAAGAAGATTGCCAAGACCCTGAAACTGAGCTGCAGCATGGTGGCCAAGACCATACAGTGATTTAACAGGACAGGTTCTGCTGAGAACAGGCCTCGCCATGGTTGACCAAAAGTTGAGTGCCCGTGCTCAGCGTCATATTCAGAGGTTGGCTTTGGGAAATAGACATATGAGTGCTTCCAGCATTGCTGCAGAGGTTGAAGGGGTGGGGGGGTCAGCCTGTCAGTGCTCAGACCATACAAGCCTTGTAGTCCCAGAAGGAAGGTTCTTCTAAAGATGATGCAGAAGAAAGCCGCAAACAGTTTGCTGCAGACAAGCAGACTTAGGACGTGGATTCCGAGAACCATGTCCTGTGGTCCAATGAGACCAAGATTTGGTTCAGATGGTGTCAAGCGTGGTCGGAATGTCATGGTCTGGGGCTGCGTGAGTGCTACCAGCACTGTGGAGCTACAGTTCATTGAGGGAACCATGAATACCAACGTACTGTGACATTCTGAAGCAGACCATGAGCCCCTTTTTTTGGAGATTGGGCCGCAGGGCAATATTCCAACATGATAATGATCCCTAACACACCTCCAAAACGACCACTGCCTTGCTAAAGAAGCTGAGGGTAAAGGTGATGGACTGGCCAAGCATGTCTCCAGACCCTATTGAGCATCAGTGGGGCATCCTGAAATGGAAGGTGGAAGTGCGCAAGGTCTCTTAACATCCACCAAATCCATGATGTCATGGAGAAATGGAAGAGGACTCCTGTGAAGCTCTGATGAACTCTGTGCCCAAGAGGGTTAAGGCAGTGCTGAAAAATAATGGTGGCCACAACCAATATTGACACTTTGGGCCCCATTTGGACATTATCATTAACTTTTGTTGCCAGCAGTTTAGACATTAATGGCCGTGTGTTGCGTTATTTTGAGGGGACAGCACATTTACATTGTTATACAAGATGTATACTCTACATTGTAGCCAAGTGTCATTTCTTCAGTGTTGTTACATGAAAAGATATACTTAAATATTTACAAAATGTGTGGGGGTGTACTCACTTCTGTGACATACTGTAAATATTCCACTCATAAAGCTACACGTATATTCCCAATGGATAATATAGAATTGTTAAAATAAGATTGAAAGAAAGGTTGAGTGTTTATTATTTGGGCTTGCTAATAAAACTTAATATTCCCAAGTCTATATTATCAAAATCTGCCTTATTTTAGGACTTTGGATGATTTTAGGGATATTGTATACAGAAAGGCAAGGAGGACAGAAGACATGAAAATTCATTGTGTGTCTGGAAAACCATATATTATTTTACATAGACCAATGTGCCAATAGCTAGTCAGAAATAGTTTTCCTAGCATTGCTTACTAACAGTTCAGGCAGTTTTCCTCAACTGCCTGAACTGTTACAACTAACAATTACTGCAAAAAATGTGCTTTATTTTAGGAAGACACTTAGAACTTGATAGCATAAACTACATAGGTCTCTTGCCTAAATTGCTGTTTCTGAACATTATAGAATGAATAATCTCATATTGAAAATAGGAAACATACTTCACTGAGTGACTGTGAGTTAGTTACTCTTCACCCAGCCTATCTCAGAGTATGGTTATAGGTGAAAATGGAAGAGCATGTGCTTCTATGCTACATTGAGTGTTTGGAGGAAGTTGGAGGAAGTTGGGGTATAAAACTAAAACTCCTCTCTTTTATGCAGTACAATAAATTATTTGTTTAGCAGCCGCGGCCCCTTTTAGTGGATGTAATAGATTATATTTCTATACAGGTATCCCCCCCCCCCAATATCAGCCAAATTTATTGCTTCAAAGTCTGATTTTTAGAAGGCAGCTAAACATATATTAATTTTACATACAAATAGAATAGAATGTTATATAATTTGTGGTTAGTGTGTGTGTATGTATGTATATATATATCCTAATGCTATCAAGTTGATATGTTTTAAGAATTTGTAAACTCAATAAATATGCTTAATATTATAAAAGAAAAACTATAGCCAATTAATGATAATGTAGTATTTGTAGTATTTTAATGATAGCAATTCAGTGCTGTAAGTACATAATAGTAAAAAATTTTACATATATCCTGCTTTTCTTAAAATTTGTTATTTTCATCATTTTTATTAGATAGCAGTGTTAGAAAGCACAATTGACTATAATTGGGTATCTCCAGATATATTGAAAAAAGGATATATTGAACCTCTTTCCTTGATGGAGATTCAAAAAACTCAAGTTTGTGGCCCTTGCAGATGTCCTTGATGTTGGGACTATTGCTATATTTATTTCTTTACATCATACTTTTATTATTTATATAAATAACTTAAGACAACAAATATACTTAATACTCCTTCCTCCTTCTATTTTATCCACAACAACAACCCTGTGAGGTGGGTTTGGCTAAGAGAGAGTGACTGGCCCAAAGTCTCCCAACTGGTTTTTCAATCTAAGGCAGGACTAGAACTCTTACATTTCTAGCCTGGTGCCTTAGACCATGCTGAAGTTAATGGCATTCCCAGTGCAGTTTGCATCCCAGTAAACTAGAAAGCTTGCATTATGTAATCCATAAATATAAATAGCGATGACTTTAATGATCCTTTAAATATTTTGTTTGCTTAGTAGGTATAGTGATATGGGGGCAGCTGGAGTTTGAAACCTTTGAAAACTCTGTGGAAGAAGGGACTAATTTAACTTGGTTGCAGTATACTTAACTTCAATCGAGATGGAGAGAAGATCAAAAAATTGGTTTAATGCTGCATGAAGAAGATTTGGTGACACAGATAAAACGGAAAGGGCTGATGCATATTAAAAGGGTTTATAATTTATTGTTAGAAAGAGATTCAGAGAGCGAATTAGTTAAAGATTGTATGATAAAGTGGGCACAAAATTTTGCAGAACCAGTTATGTTGGAAACATGGGAAAAGATTTGGGTCCAGAATGTTAAATTTACCCAAGCACAGAATTTGCGGGAAAAAATTTATAAAATGTTTTATAGATGACATTTAGACCCCCAAAAATTGTCATGTATGTATCCAGATGTTCAACCTAAATGTTGGAGGTGTGATTGTTTGGATGCTACATACTTTCATATTCGGTGGACTTGTAGAAAAAGGAAAGCTTTTTGGATTAAACTCTGGTGGGTTATGCAGAACGTTTTAAAAAAGAAGCTTCAATTTTCTCCGCAATTGTTTTTGTTGGGTATAGTTAAGGATTGCTCACCAAGTGAAACGAGATTGATTTTATACATGATTACTACAGCCAGATTACTGATTGGACAATATTGGAAAAAAGATAGTGTACCTACTATAGAAGAATGGACACTGAAGATGGCTAACTTTTCAGAAATGGCAAAGATTTCTGCATATTTAAAAGACAGGACCCAAGAAGCTTTTGTTAGGGAGTGGAAGAAATGGGTGGATTATGTGCAGAATAAATATCAAACTAAGAAGTATCAATTAATATTTGACTGATAATTAGTTTTACTATATTTACTATATTGATATGTAGAAAAGTTTTAATGTTAAAAATATTTGATATGTTTAAATCATTAGTACAGCATATATTTGATAGAAGGATCTTACTTTATATATATCTACTATATTGTCATCTAGAAAAATTTTAATGTTAAAATTTTTTGATAAGTTTATATACATGTTTTACTGTCAGCATATATTTGATAGAATAATTTTATTCTATATAAAGAATTGTTTTATTTACTATATTGATATGTAGAAAAGTTTTAATGTTAAAAATATTTGATATGTTTAAATCATTTGTAAAGTATATATTTGATAGAATGATCTTATTTTATATATATCTACTATATTGTTATCTAGAAAAATGTTAATGTTAAAATATTTGATAAGTTTATATGTTTTACTGTTAGCATATATTTGATAGAATAATTTTACTCTATATAAAGAATTGTTAGCGTTTAATGTTAAAATTTAAGATATGTTATTTGGATTTCACCTATACTTTTGTTTAATATTGATAGACATATAAGAACAATATTTTTTTTCTGTGAGGGAAGCCAAGGGAGGGAAGGAAGGGGAGGGAGGGGAAGGGAAGGGAAGGGGTGGGTGGGTGGGAGGGGGGAAAATGGGGGGGGGGATGATAAAATTGTACTGTAAAACTTTTTCAATAAAAAAGAAAGTAGGTATAGTGATAAATATTTATATCCTATTTATCAGGTCAACCTGCAGTAAAGGATAGTTTATTTTATTAACATTATTTAAAATAATCAAACAATGGCTTCCCTAACAAGGGGAAATAGAACTACTTAAGAATTGTGCACATGTGAAATAGGTCCCTTGCTATGCATGAAGCCTGTTACAGATCTACTTTTTTTGAATCATTAAAGCAGCTATATTTTCAGCTTGCTGGGAGCAAACGCAAGTGTTTCTGTACATCCATGCACTTGTAATCAATTAGGAGTACCATTTGAAACAGCTGTAAATGCCTTTTAAACAATTGCTTTGTCCATATTACTTGTCAACAAATAATAGTTGCCAATATTCCCCAACATTGATACGTTGTGTAGAATTCCTTAATAACTGTTTTAAAAACTGACAATTAGAATACATAGTGCAGTATATAGAATCAAGTAAAACCTATTATATGGTGAATAACCATAGTAAAAAAAATGTTCAGTAAATGAAGCATCCTGCAGAGTTCATTTGTGAGTTTACATGCCTTCAGCAGTAAAATATTCCATGTGATTTCAGATCCAGTACAATGTTACAGGGGCTCCACTTGGTAGTACTTGAATATCTGTAACATACTGCTTTCTGTGAAACTTTTCTTATTTGCTAGCTGTGAATGTGAGAGTTGTAGTCCAGCAAATTGGGAAGATGTTAAAATATGTCAGACTGGACAAAGTCATTCAGATGAAACTCGCACGTATAGAAGTGAATAGATATGTTACTTCCTATCGCTTGAATTGTTGTTGCTTTACAATTGTCTCATTATAATACTGACAGAGTTGGGCATGCATCATTATATGCATATTCTCTCCTGTCTTTCTCAGATCCTAATTCCAATGTAATTTCATAAGCTAAAATACATATTTTGATGGCTTTTTAAAAATTCTAACACTCGCTCCAGCTCTAATCTCTTCTCCTGTTTCAGTGTCAGCCTGGGGCAAGTGAGCTGACTGATTTCCTCTATGCTAGGATTACCAGATCTGGAATCCAAAGATCCAGGAAATCAACCAAATGCCACCTCAGATGTGGTAATGCTACCATTTGCTAATATGGATCAGTGATAGCCATTGATAAGAAATTTATTGCTTAAGTTTTTAATCTTGAGTGTTTATTAGCCCCCATAAGCATACCTACACTGGGCCATTAGTTAATGTGTAAATATTATTTGAAAAGACTAATATTTGTTGCAACAGTAATTATTGAACTGAGTAAGCCAGTCTGTGGTTTGTTTGGATAGTGTTGCCTCTATTCCCTCTTCCTCTTTATAAATTAACAAAGGGTTATTTGTCTGCAACCTTGAAGTATCAGTTTCTTCCTCCAACTTCACAGACTTTACAAATGGAAGTTAGAGTTGTTCCTTATTTTAAATCCACATTAGTTTAAGTACTTAAACTAGTACTGAAGAAACATGCACCATCACAGCCAACAATTACTTAAAAAGGTATTTTGATGAATGTTCTCAAGCAAAACCTACTTTTTAATAAATGAAGTAGATATTGCTTCTATTGTTTATATGAATTTCACATTTACCTAAATTAATTTTTAACTGATTTGAGTGATATCACCTTGTCCTATATATGAATAACTTCAGAGCAGGTATTTGTTAGTTACTATTTAGCAAGACTTGAATAATATTTGAATTCTAAACAAGTTATTTCTTAGCTGTAATTTGTCTATTGAATTTTTATTAACTAGCTATATTGGAGAATTTCAGTTTATAATATTAAACCATTAATAGTGTGATTAAAAACTATAACAAAAATGTGAATAGCTACCCTGTCTCCCCCAAAATAAGACATCCCCTGATAATAAGCCCAATCAGGCTTTTGAGTGCATCGCAATAAGGCCAAGCGCCTATTTCAGAGTTCAAAAAAAATATAAGACAAGGTCTTATTTTCAGGGAAGTACAGTATATATTATCACTGCTGCCAACCCAAAAATCTAATAACACTTAACTTTTCAGAGCCCAGTGGAAATATTTGTCTTAAAAACTTTTAAAAAGGGTGAGCACCAACTGGGCCTCTGTGGAAGTGAGCCAGTTTCCAGAAGTGCAGTCCACCACAGAGAAGAACTTTTCCTAGGCCTCTGCCATTAGCATCTCTTGAATCTGGGAAACGCCCAATATTCCCTATTGGGATGAGCACACTGGACAGGTTGGTTCTATTCGGAGGACATATTCCTGCAGATGTAGGGCTTTTAAGGTTAATAACCACACTTTGAATTACAGCTGAAGCTAGTGCTATTCTGCAGAATCAGTGTTACGTGCTTGCAGTTGTTCTCAACTGCTAATGTGGATAGTTTCATCTGTACCAATTACATTTTCCAAATAGTTGTAGTAGTCTGTTGTGATGCTAGGAGTGTGAATAAGCATTACCAGAGCCTCTTGCAGGTATGTAGATTTAAAACTGGTAAATTAGGCACAATTGGTTTGCTGATTAACAATGATGTTATTGATCATTGAAATCAAATGACTTAGTGGCTAGGAAAACAAGTTTAAAACATCACAATAGGAAGAAAATCAGCATTAAAAAAGTGATGGTGAATTCAGACATCTGCTTTCTAGATACATGCCTCTGCTGGCTAACTAAAGCTGCCTGGTGGTGAAGGGAGGTCAGGGTTCTAACAGCGGAATCCCTCCTTGAGTGAGGAAGTTCTTCTACCTCTTGAGGAAGTACTGGTTCACCCTCTGCTCAAGAAATCACAATTGGACCTTACCATACTGGGCAATTTTTAGTACTATGCAACCTCCTCCTTCTAGTGAAGATAATTGAGAAGGTGGTTACAGAACAGCCTCGGGACCCAGGATAAAATGGATTAATTGGATCCCTTTCAGTCAGGATTCAGGCCTGAGTATAGGTCAGAAATGGCTTTGGTTCATTTTCAGTGACCTCTTCAGGTGACAGGTTTGGGGATCTGCATCCATGCTTGACCTTTTGATGGCCTAGGTACATTGGTCATTATATCCTTCTGGATTGCCTCAGAGGGTTGGGGGGTAGGTGGCACAGAGTTGTACTGGTTCACCTCTTTCCTCAATTCCAGTTGGTGCTAATTAGGGAGATGTCTCATCCTTGGCCCCCAGTATGTGGAGTGTTGCAGGTTTTTTGCTCTCTGGTGCAAAATACAGTGGCATGGACAGTTACATGTACAGCTAGAATGACACACATTACACCGATGCTTTGTGAGCTGCATTAATTAGCTGCTAGTTTTCTTCCAGGTTCAATTAAATACACTGTTTTGACCCTTAATGTCCTTTATTATTGGGGTTGGATTATTTGAGGGACAGTCTTTTCCTAGTTACTTCTGTCCATTCCATGAGTTGGATCCCATCTGCTAAGGAACTACACCAGGATGTAAGGCTTTTCTGCCAAGGCCCCTGCCCTGTGGAACATTATCTCCCCCAGGGTGAAATTAGCTCCATCTTTTGGAATTTCCTCAAAAACTGCAACATCACTTGAACACCATCAGCATTGGCAGATCAGTCAGTTGCAAAAGGCACACCTTACATTAGGGGTGTTAAACTCAAGGCCCAGGGGAGTGCTTAGATCTGGCCAGTGGAGCCACCCAGGAAACAACGAAGGACCAGCCCGCGATGCCTCTGTCAGCGAAATTGGAGCTTGGGCAGACCACAGGCAGCCTTCCCAAGCTTCATTTTCGCTGGCAGAAGGTTGCAGGAGGCCATCACAGCTGAAAACGGAGCTCTGGAGCTTGTTTTCACTGGCAAAGCGCTCAGGCCACCACAGGTGCCTCCGACACAAGTGACATTGAGCTGGCCATGCCTACCCTGGCCACACCCACCCTGGCTCCCCGAGGTCAAATACAACCTTTACGTGGCCCTCAATGAAATAGAGTTTGATACCCTTGCCTTACATCCTTATAACATCTTACTTGGGAAGTATTACAAGCAAAGCTTATCCTTTTAATACTATGAAGCAAAAATAGTGCTTCTCCCAGATCCTTAGCAAGGATTAGGTAGGTAGATAAAAATATCAAATCCAGTCCAAACATTTGGCTGACTGTTTGTCAAACCATAATAATGTTTTTAATTGTAGATTATTTTTTTAAAAAAAATACTTTATGGTCTTTATTGTACCTCGCCCAGAATCACAGTTTGTGAGATGGGTGGCATATAAATATGATAAAAATAACAGTTCAAAACAAACATGGACTGATTAGAAAGAATAGTTCTGTTTTCAGCATCTTTCTAAATGTGATCAGGGAGGGCCAGCTTGATGCTACAGTGAGACTATTTCTCAAAAATGGTACTTCTACTGAGAAGGAGTGTATCCTGGAGAAATAGCAACACTGCTTGTTAGAGTTGAAACTCAGCTCCAACTTGTCCCATCCAGACTTTCACTGCCTTTAAACTCCTCCTAAATTAGGAGTTCCACAGCATCTCTGGCCTGACCTGCAATGCATAACAGATGACCTCTTATGGACCGAACAGTTAATCTATCTCTGTAGTCTCGTGTTTGTTAAAAAGTGGGAAAGAAAAGAACGATTCCTAGTAGCATAGTAGCTATTTAATTATTCAGTGTGTTTCCTCTGGATTGAATTGGAAACAGTTGGAATATTTTAAAGTTTATCCTTTCCTGGTAGTGATTCAATTCTTTAATTTAAAAATCTAGGAAGGTAAAAGGAACTTTTTATCTGATCCTGCAAAATGGCCTTGGAATGCTCTAGTTTCAAATATTGAATCAGATATAATAATTTACTCTGTAAGCTAAATTGTATATTACTTACTCAGAAAATATGAGAGTATAATATATTGCCAATAACAGATTTGCAAGATAATTAAGATTAGTGTTTGTTATTAAATTGGAAATAAAAGATGTCCCATGATGATTCTTCAAAAAATTGTATATCTTATTTTTCATGATTTAAAATAATGCATTGAGATAAAAAAAATCCTTAAATATTTTTGATTCAATGCACCCTTTTCTTTGAAAAAAATCTAGATCTATATATTGCTGAGTATCATTACTTCTCCTGTTGTTCTTGTCCATTAGTTTCTTGCACAATATAACTTGATATCCATATTATTCTGAATGAGAAATTACTGTTTAAAATGAATTTTAGATCTTTGAACAATAAAGTAGTAAAAGAGCAAACAGCCTTGGTATTAGGTGTCCTCAGTGTCTGCCAATAACCATGTTTATTTTCATGATTCATTCTTCTACATTTTTGCTAGAGTAGCTATGAATATTTTTAGATATGCTGAACTGTGCAGTATAGGCTTTACTGGAAATATGTATAACATTTTTCTTCTAATCCTTAAAATACTTTGCAGAGGATAATTTCTTTCACAAGATACTAAAATTTATATAGTGAATAGTATTCTGTTTTAGTTTTCCAAACTTTTCATTTCTGGGTGTTGAAGTATTGCTTGACTTATGTTCTTTTATTGGAACTTCTTTCACACATAGTCTGATCTTGAGAATCTTTCTTTAAAGTAACTCCTGATTAGTTTAGTAGTAGTATGGTATCCTGCAAATGAGCAAGTGTAGAACTAAATACTAAATTTTCAGTTTCTTAGGGTATTTCAAAATTTACTAGCACATGTAATCCTTGGTTAACAATTGTTCTATTTAGGAACAGTTCAAAATTTAAGATGGCTGAAAAAATAATTTTATGACCAGTCCTCAAACTTAAGACTCTTGCAGCAACCCTGCAATCATGTGATTGTGATTTGCAGGCTTTTCAACCAGTGTGTGTTTATGACTGTTGAAGCATGTCGAAGTAATGATTGCAATTTGGAAGCTTCACAGCTGGCTTCTGACAAGTCAAGTCAATAGAGAACCTGGCAAGTCGCAGTCATGTGATGTCTCCCGAAACTGTGGGTGTTTAATAACCATAATGGGACTGATGTTAAGTCTGGTATGATCAAGTGATGTTCCATTTAATGACCGTGTCACTTGGCAATGGAATGTTCCTAATTGTGGCTGTTAAGTTAGGACTACCTATACTTTCCAGCATAAGATTTCTCATTTTCATCTTTACAGATAACCTTCTTGTGATCAAAATTTGGGTGCTTGGCAGGTTGCCCATGTTTATGATCTCTGTGCAGTTCAACTCCCCCTCCCTCATCTTTGCCCTTTTGGCAACCCTAATTTTTACCACCTTTGCCTACCCCTGCTGTCTTTTTCCTTCTACTGCTGATGAGGTACACCTGGCCTCTTGTGATCTCTATGCTAGACATACTTCATCAGCAGCAGGAAAAAGAGGATTGAGGGGGGTCCCTTCCTTCCTTCCTTCCTTCCTTCCTTCCTTCCTTCCTTCCTTCCTTCCTTCCTTCCAAAAGGCTTCAAATTAGCAGTACATCAATAATAAAACAGATACCGTGTTTCCCTGAAAATAAGACCCTGTCTTATATATATTTTTTGAACCCTGAAATAAGTGCTTGGCCTTATTGCTATGCGCTCAAAAGCCTGATTGAGCTTATTATCAGGGGATGTCTTATTTTGAAGAAAACACGGTAGATGATGGTAGGTAGTTAGGTAGGTAGATAGATAGATACACACATATATCCATGTGTGTACACACACACACACAATAAAAACCTGGCACCTAAGTGAAGATTTCATATGCAATCTTCTTATGCACCTCACCATATCCCATACCTGGGGGAGAAAGCCAGGTCTTTTCCGAAGTTGAGGAGCGTAGAATCTTGCCAAACATCAAGAGTTGTGTAAGTAAGTCTTGGGACTATGTCTATTCACTGGTTTTATTTTCTAACATCTTTGGGGAACTCAAAGACATTCTCTTAAATAGAGATGATAGCAAAACTTGGTTATTCAGTTTCTGGGAGGCTAGCTTCTCAATCAGTATTTTAAAATAAGCTTTAAAAAAAATGAGTAGGGATTCTAACAAGCACTAAGAGTGCCCATAGTTACCATAGAAACATTGCCTGCTTCTCTTATATATAGTTCACAAATTAGCTTTTTAGATAGGGATATAATAGTATTGTACTTACATGGCATTATATGAATGACTAAAGAGTACATGACATACAAACAATAACCCTAACCCTCTTTTATGACTGATCTTTAAAAACGTCAGGTACAGGAAAAAAGAGGAGGTGGCAAATTATTCAGATCCAACATACATACACTTCATTGAATGCCAGATGGTGAGAGCAAATTAGATTCTGAAAAATAACAAGTAGAAAGGCATTTCAAAAATCTCCTGCTTTTAATTAGGGAATATGAGAACAAAGAGCAATCAATGATGCAGCTATTGCAAAGGGAAAAGATGTGATATTTACAGAGAAAGGTGAAAGTTGATGCAGAGAACAAAGACAGGACAGATGAACGGTTGAATACATATGGATGGGCAACAAAGCTGGAGCGAGAGATAGATTTGTTAGGTTGTGCAGTGCTAAATGTGACTGAATCCATGTAGTGGCTAGTATACACTAGTGGCTAAAATTGTGGAAACCTTTTGGGAAAATGTATTTTTGAGGTTTGATGGCTAATAACACCACCTTTTTGGAGTAGTACCATAAAATTATATATCAATGGAAAGATAATTTAACCAAGAATGTAATGCAACAAAGTTTGTTCAATTATCTGTATTCCATGAAAAGATATAGCCAAATAACCAGAAAAAGGAATCACAACTTCCTTAGGTTGATATCAGGTAGCTTTCCTTCATCTGTTTGTAACCAATGAGCATGAGTGTTTAGAGTGACAATCAGGTGTCATCTTGTTTTAGCAATAAGCCAATCAGATCACAGTAGGATTCAGTTATTGATGTCATGTATTGAAGCTGAGAGGAGGACATTTGTCAGTGTGTTACGTGATCACTATCAAGTTGGTTGGGGATTTTTGTGTTCTTTCATTTAGTGAACTTGTAAAACGTAATAAAATTAAAGTAATGGTGCAAAAAATTGACTGGTTGCCCAGAAGGTGATGTAAAATAGTATTATTAAGTGAACAAGATTAAAGAAATTAGAAGAAAAATTGGTGGAAATGTGGCATTTCTAAGTTTTTGAAGAGGTATAAGGAGACTCAGTCACTACAAAACCATACTAGTAAAGGCAGGAAAAGGTGCACAACAGCAAGTGATAGAAGAATTAAGAGACTGTGCCTATGTGACAGTAGAAAATCATCTGGGTGTATACAAGATGAAATGGCACAATGCAAATGTGGAGTGCAAGGACTGTTCGGTGCAGATTGTAGAATTTTGACTTAAAATCTAGAATCCCACAAAAAAGCCACTTTTATCTCTCAAACAAAGATTGAAAAGCATTACATTCTTGATTAAATTACCTTTCCATTGATATATAATTTTATGGTACTACTCCCCCCCCCCCCCAAAAAAAGGTTGTGTTATTAGCCATCAAACCTCAAAAATACACTTTTCCCAAAAGGTTTTCACAATTTTGGCCACTACTGTAGTAAGGTATATTGCTTATGGACACATGTTGAGAATTGTTGGCTTTATAACTAACACTGTGTTAAATATCAAGCAATCCTGGAAACAGTTATTTAAATTTCTAGCCCCTCAGCAAAATATGATATTTGTTTATTGCATTTATATTCTAACTTTTCTTTGGGAATTCAAGGCACAAAGAGAGCTTCTCTCATTTTATCACTACATCTAGAACTCTGTGAGGAAAGTTGAGTTAAACAATTGACCCATATTTATTTCACAAACTCCATAGTTAAATGGGAAGTTTCACTTGAACGGCATTTAATAATGAGAGAAGACAATGAGGCTATAACTAAAACACTTGATTTCAGTAGTGGAATATTGATTCCTCTATTTCTTAGGGTGATAGGGTGACAATATCTAAGATATTGTCTCCCCCCCCCCCCCCCCTTAACAGACAGTTAATATGGGCTAGAAATATAAAACCAACCAGGTCTCAGACACATTTATTTATTTATTTGCAGGACTTACAAGTGAATCATGGTTTTTAAGTGAATTTGGCTTCCCCCATTGACTTCATTAGTTTGAAGCTCCTGGAAAGGTCAGAAATGGAGATAACTGACACCCCCCCATCAGTGTGCTGTAATCAAAAATGGTGATCATGTGACCGTGGGGACGCTCCACAGTCATAAGTGCAAGGACCATCAGTTTTTTCAGCATTGTTGTAATTTCAAATGGTCACTTAAAAAACTTCCTGTGTGTGATTGCTTATTTCATATGACGACTCACAATAATTCATAAGGGAGTAGTTTTAAAACCACTCCTCAAGTTGCTGTTCTCAACTTGCAATAGTTCATTTAGTGACCGTTCAAAGTTACAACAGCAGTGAAAAAAATTACTTGTGGCCATTTTTCACACTTATTCCTGCTGCAGCATCCCAATGGTCACATGATCAAAATTCAGGTCCTTGGCAACTGGTTCATGTTTATGATGGCTGTAGGTCCTAAGGTCATGTGATCAACTTTTGCAACCTCCTGACAAGCAAAGTCAATATGGAAGACAGGTTCATTTAACAACCATGTTACAAACTTAACAAATGCAATGATTCACTTAACATCTGTGGCAAGAAAAGATGTAAAATGGGGCAAAATCACTTGACAAATGTTTGAATTAGCAACATTGCAGTGAAACTTTAAACATGGTTGACTGGGTGTGCCTTACTACATCTGTATCTGGCTGCCACATTTCACAAGGAGTCCTTTTAACAGCTACAGTCAGTGTCAATTCTGTAAGGCAGCTTAGCAACCATAGATATCCTGGTTCTCTAATTCTAATCAATAAGGTATACAGCAGCAAAATAGTCCCAATGATTATATAAAGTCAGAAATGTGGGGGATATATAAATGTTCCCTTATTGGAATAGATATAGCCCAAGTCGAAGAAAAGTTTCAAAGAAAGGGTCTCGGATGTTGCTGCCCAAGATGATATCACATCTGTCACAAATTAGCCTCCCAGAAAGAAAAGTATTTAATAACCTTTTAGACTGGCTTTTCACGAGAGCACATTTTAACAACTAGATTTTATGGTAAGGTATGGAAGATTCCATAGAGTTCTGATTAAAGAAAGACTATGAATAGTGCACTAGCTGTTAAGACATACCTTGCTTGAATGCAAACTCTATTCACTCAACAAAACTGAAAATTTCTTGCAGGAAATAAACCTGCATATCCCTAGCAAGATAGCATTTTTATATCACATTTATATCATTTTGAAGATAATAGACCAGAAGAGATTGGGATCGACTGGAAGGGTGACAGTTTATTATGAATATGCCCTACTATTTTCTCTATTGTTTTTATAGGGTTTTTTTTTTGTGTGTGTGTTATGGTCAGATAATTAATCAGTACAAGGTATTCAGTATATCTTAGCATTGTCACTTGGAATAAAAATATTACTTGTGCTGCCTGATTTATGGGCAGTTATATGGACTTCCACCTGGTTCTTATGGGCTTTGTTTTGGCAGATATATAGTTGGCATCAGCACTACCTTTTCAGTACAGTCCTGAAAGATTTAGGCTAATGATTCTCAGTGAGGGGACTGTGTCTCTGATTAATATTTTTATACATCAATATTTGATCATGTGGCTTTGATTTGTAAATACTACAGTTTTGCTGATCATTTTTAAAGTAGCTTTTTTATGTTGCTTTGTCTTACAGGTATACCAAACTGGGATATGCTGGTAATACAGAGCCACAGTTCATCATTCCTTCATGTAAGTGTTTTGGGATACACTGTTGTGGTATTAAAGGATGTAACTGCATTTGTGACTTAATTTAGCTCACAGTTTTAAGAATATTCATACTTTTGAAATTCCATTTAAATGAGGTTTTATACTGCATATGATAGATTTTTTTGAAACCACTTTGAATGTGTTTTCAGATTACTAGATGCACTTAGAATTTACATAATGTATGAATTTATAAGGAGGAAATCATTTTGCCAATGAACTTTTTGATCATTGTATTATTTGGCTAATGGAAAAACCTGAAAAAATATGTAACAGCATTAGTATTGAGTTCATTTAGGCCCCCTTTTTCTATTTTATCAAACTATGTCTTTTAGCTAAAGTTATTCTGATTAGGATATAGAGCAAAACTAACTTGGAAATTTTTATCCTTTCTGCTAGTTTGGCACTGGTTGAATGATTAGTTGAGTTTTCATAGAGCAGGACAATTCATTTCACTGACTAATAAATAGAAGCAGATGCAATTAGAACAAAAGATGATTAAATGAGAAAGTTTTATCAATTGTCAGGAGAATTGCAATCTTGGCTCTTCTACTGATCCAGGATTTTATCATTCCCCTTTCCTTTTTCTGGTGCTTGGCTATTCTGGATTAGTAGCAGCATTATTCTACTGTGGGAACCAGCTGGTATTAAATTGCTGCTTTGGTTTGCCTTGTCTGCATAGCTGTTTATCTTTGGAAGCCTTTCCTGGTTTTTCCTTTCTAAATGCCATGGGGAATTTGGATGTATTCTGGGGAGAATTGCTAAGAAACATTAACAATAAATATTCTGGAGGTATTCTCTCTTTTCTTTCTCTCCAGGGAAGAACAGATTATATCTACCTTTTGCACTACTATTCTAAAGAGGTGTGACATCAGTTGATGAAATTAAATGTGGGGATTTTTTGGTCCTTGAGGACAAATTCAGGAATAATTATGCTAATTGCCATTGCTTATTTCATTCTGTCATTCAGAATACAACTGATTAACATCTTGCTCCTTCAGCATTCTCAGATTGTCAATGAAATGATAACTTCATTCCGTGCTCACGTGGCATTCCTTATTGAATATTTCCTTAATTTTCCCTATAAATACACTACTAATATATTACTATGAGCTTAAAGAGATGCCATTCTATATAGTTTTTCATTACAGTCTAGTTTAACCTATCCCTGGTTATTAAACATAAATAACAAAAAATACAGTGAACAAATGTATGAGAAGCAAGAGAAGAGGCTATGTCATGCCAGTTAGATGGATAAATAATATTTTCCTTGGTAGCAATAGCAATGGCACTTAGACTTATGTACTGCTTTACAGTGCTTTACAGCCCTCTCTAAGCGGTTTACAGAGTTAGCATATTGCCCTCAACAATTCGGCTCCTCATTTTAACTCATTTTATTGGAAGGATGGAAGGCTGAGTCAGTGAGATTCTAACTGCCAAATAGCAGGCAGCCGGCAGTCACAGAAGTAGTATCCAGTACTGCACTCTAACCACTGTGCCACCATGGCTCATGATAATGAGTTGAAATAGTTAAATGCTGAAAGAAGTCAGAATGTGACCACTGGTGAATAAGAGAGAAGAAACAGTATGCTGAAGTAAAAGATACAGGGATTCAAAAGGTTAAGTTGAACATAGACCATCCCAAAATAAATCAGAAAACAAAAGTAAAAGAACAACAAAGTGAGAATTGAACAGGATCAGTGCTACCACAAACTGCAGGATGTTTGAAAATGAGAACTGGAGTGATTATGAGTAATGACTGCCTGGTTGAACCCTTAACAAGCTGTTATATTGGCCTAGATTTATTTTATTTTGATTTATTTTATTTTAAACATTTACATAGCCATCCATCTTACATCAAACTCTGAAATGATGAAAAAGCATACTTGGCCTAAAAATGTTGTTACGGGATAAGGATTCTTGCAATATTTTGTGGCAGACCCTACAGTGTCTAGAGAGTCATTTATTGTGATGCTTTAATTTGAATACTTGAAGTGGGCAGAGTGTTTTGTTCCATGGCCTTTCTGTTTTCATGACTCATTGTAACATTTTACTAACCATATCATTTATCATAAGTGTCTTAAGTAATGCCTTGCATTTATAGCATAGCAAGTGGCAAGTTCAAATCACTTTTACTCATTTTATTAAATCTAAACATGTTTGGACTAAGTTAATATGGGATTTCAAGAGTCTTTCTCTTCCAATAACTGGGGTGTTGGAAAAAAATACACTGGAAAAAGGCAGTAACAAATCACTTCCATATTGCCTGTGAGTCAGTATGACTATCTTTATGCAATCATCAGGTAAAGCTGCATTTAGGATATATATTTTATTGCAGAAACAACACATTAGTTAACAAGAAATTTAAAAGTTTCTAGAATAATTTTTGGAAAATCTATGTTATAGCCCCGTGATGGCGAACCTATGGCATATGTGTCACAGGTGGCAGGTGGAGCCATATTAGTGGGAACGCCAGCTCAACTTTGGGATGCATGTGCGTGCCGGCCAGCTGATTTTCGGGCCTTCTGGGCCCACTAGAAGTAGGAAAACAGGCTATTTCCTGCCTCTGGAGGGCCTGGGGGTGGGTGGGGAAAGCCCATTTTTCTTTCTTACCTGGCTCCAGATCTCTCTATTTATCTGGGAAGGGCGAAAACAGCCTTTCCCACTCCCTCGGAGGCCTGAAAGACCCCATTTCCCAACTCCCGGTGGAACAGGAAGTGACTTTTTTGCTGTCCCCAGCCTCCAGAGACTCCTAGAGAGGCTCCTAGAGACTCATAGAGAGGTTCTGGAGGCTGGGGACAGCAAAAAATGTCACCGGGAGTTGGGAAATGGGCCGTTTCAGGCCTTTGGAGGGCTTCTGAGGGAGTAGGAAAGGCTGTTTTCGTCCTTTCCAGGTAAATAGAGAGGATCTGGAACCAGGTAAGAAAGAAAAATGGGCCTACCAGGCCATCTTGTGCAAGGAACAGAGCGGGGGGTGCGCATGCATGCGCGTGGGCACGTGCGTGCGCAACCCTTCCCTGCTCTCCTTCTCCTGGCACATGATGGCAAAAAGGTATGCCATCACTGTTATAGTCTGTTTTCTTTGCTATTGTCATATTATCAATAACCTTTCCTTAATATATGACATTTCAATGTCATTGAAAATGCTAATTTATTTTTTATTCACCACGCTGACCATTTATAGATTGTAAAGTCATCAACAGTATAGTCTTTTGTATATTTTACTTATTTTAATAAGTTTTCTTTACATTTTTATTAATTATCTTTAAGAGGTTGGAGTAATGACTTAATCATTAAAAGTACTTAAAATATCATATTAGTTTCAATGCTTTTTAAAATTCTCATGCAGCATAAATCCAAGGCAGTCATTTTATATTGCATGAATAATTTCTGTCTTTAAACACCATGGTAACCTTTTTTAATAAAAAATATACAGGTATAATTTTCAGTTCATGGTGTCAGATGTGTTGCTTTTTTCAGTGCTATTTGTCTTTTTTAATATTTTAACTAGCCAAAGAACTTGCATGATTTAGCAGCCAGATTTTATATTTTATATATGATACCTTGTTATTTCTATAATCCAGAATCAGACAAATAGACAAGTGTCATTAGTAGTGCACATGAGAAATAAAATCTGATAATGTATTTCAGCATTGGTGAAGGTCCAGGAAGGGAGGGGGAGGAAGAAACACAGGGATTATAATCAATTCAGGCAGTCAGTCCTTTCATAGATTTATAACTTATCAAGCGTTGTGATAATTTGATTATTTCTGTTATTTTATTATTATTTCTAATAGATTGTTATTTCTATTCTCTGTCCATTCAGAATATTATTTATTATTTACATATTTTAATGAAGAGTGTTAATGCTCTGGGTTAAAGATGAAAGTTTTGTCTGGTTATAGTGATCAACTGATTATATACCATCAAGTTATCAATTCTCAGTGATCTCTTTTCTAAAAACTGCTTCAGTACTTTTTTGATTTATAATTATGCATTTTTACGCATATTTAGAATGTGAACATTTTGAAAAACAGAGCATGGATAATAAATATTTGCTATACAAAAGAAAGTTAAGAAATAAGAAGAAAGTTCCATGAAACAATATTCCAAGAATTTATTATAAAATAACTGGTAGTCTTTGTAGAAGAATAAATGTTTTATTAAAAATTAAGGCTATAATTCTATCTGTAATTTGCTCTTGTTTTCTATAACAAAGGTATTGCCATTAAGGAATCGGCCAAAGTTGTCGATCAGGCACAAAGAAGGGTTATGAAAGGTGTGGATGACTTAGACTTCTTTATCGGGGATGAAGCAATAGAAAAACCCACATATGCAACAAAGGTATTAAAATAAAAAAATGGCATTTTTTTCTCTTTTTTAAGCAAAGAAAGAAAGATTGTCTAACTTGCAGGGATGAATAATAATTTGAACTTAATTTTCCTCATACAAATTAATGTTTTATTTACTGTATCATATAATTTATTATAAACAGCAATATGTTAATATTTCAGGTTAAGATAAAGTTTTAAGATGCTTACCAGTATATTTTAAAACAAGTTATGATAATTGATTTAATTTAAAAAGAGCAGTATCATGTAAAAATATAAACGCTATACTTAACAGTGTACAAATAAGCCAGAGCATAGTTAAAGGCCACCTTCTATATTTATTTATAATTATGTGATTCAACTATAAGTTTAAATTTAATATTCTTTTAACAATGTGCACATTTTAAACAGTGGCCCATTCGCCATGGCATAGTTGAAGATTGGGACTTGATGGAGAGATTTATGGAACAAGTTATCTTTAAATATTTAAGAGCAGAACCTGAAGACCATTATTTTCTTTTGGTGAGTATAAAATCCGACTTGAAGTAATCAGGATACTGATTACTCAAAGTAGAACAAATCCTTCAATTTGTAAAAACAAGTGTAATAGATAATTGAGCAAAAGCTGAAAAGTATTACCTCTGATATATAGTACAGCACAACAATATGGTATATAATACAAAATTACATTGTAATAAAAATTTAAAAATGTGGTACAGCAAAGGAAAATAAGGTAGTTGGCTCACAGCTTAAGCCCTGGGGGCCAGTAACTAGAATGCAGTATTGCAGGCAAACTGTGCACAGCCCGGACTTCGATCCTAATGGGGCTCAAAGTTTCCTCAGCCTTCCATCCTTCTGAGGTTGGTAAAATGAGGACCCATGTTGTTTGGGGCAATATGCTGATATTATAAACTGCCCAGAGAGTGCTGAAAATACTGTGTTTCCCCTAAAATAAGACTCACCCCAAAAAGAAGACCTGTCACAGTGATGGCTAACGTTTTTGCCATCGCGTGCCAAAAACTGGAGGAGTGCGGGGTGTGTGTGTTGCTCATGCATGTGCCCACACCCATAGTTCTATGCGCCCTGTCCCCCTGCGCATGCATGCCCACCCTCCTACGATTTGGCACATGATTGCACGGTGGGCCCAGTAGGTCCATTTTTCGCTCTCCCCAGGCTCCAGAGCCTTTCTAGGAGGCTGGGGAGGGTGAAAACAGTCTTCTCCCCTCCCCGGAGGCCCTCCGGAGGCTGGAAATGGTCCATTTGCTGACTTCCAGTGGGACTGGAAGACCCATTTTTCACTCTCCCCAGGCTCCAGAGCCTTTCTAGGAGGCTGGGGAGGGTGAAAAGGGCCTTCCCCACCCCCCGGAAGCCCTCCGGAGGCTGGAAACGGCCTGTTTCCTGATTTTCAGTAGGCCCAAGAGGCCTGAAAATCAGCTAGCGGGCACGCGCATGCATGCCAAATCTGAGCTCATGTGCCCACTGATACGGCTCCATGTGCCACCTATGGCACGTGTTTTTGAACGCATGCACTCAAATTAAGCCCTACGTCCAAAATTAGCACTAATTAAGACCCCACCCACCATGGGGTGCAAAGAGTGGGGCAAGGTAAAAATTAAGCTAGGGTGGGAATGGGGGGGTGGACCTGCCCTCCTTACCAGGCCTCACACACCCCAACATCTGCCTTGCCTTCTTCTGCAGCCACTTCTGTGTCCCACTTCTGCAGCCACTTGCCTCTGCTTGCACGCATTGCCCCCCACCTCCGTTTCACCATAAGAGTCTTCTCGAAACCCCTGTACAGCTGAGAAACATGCTCTGGATTGACGTGTGCAGCACCCCCTGGCTTCCGTTTTGCCTTCGGATGTCTTCTGGAAAACCCTCTACATCCGATAACAACGCTCCGGATTAATCGCATTAAATGGAGGGCAGGGGCGATGCATGCGAGCAGCATCAAGTGGCCGCTGAAGAAGCGGGCCGGCAGCTGCCTCCTGCCAGGTGGAGTTGTTGGTGCTGTGGCGGCGAGGTGAGTCAATAATTAGACTCACCCAAAAAGAAGCTCTAGCAATTTTTCCGCGGGTCAAAAGAAAATAAGATGTGGTCTTATTTTCAGGGAAACACAGTATGTCTTATTGCTATAACACTGAGAACACATAAAAAACAAGGTCATAAAACAGATACCAAGTGAATAATTCTTTGGGGGAAATAATTATCTGAGAAAACTGTTTCTAAAGGTATCTATTATTAAGACATTTGTGATAATAAATTTTAACAAACAAAGCCAGTTCAGAGAGCTTCCCTTTGATGGATTTATTGAAGCAGAAGTTTGGTAGGTAATTTGTCAAAGATGCATTCCTTCTTTAACCAGAGAATTTGGATTCTTTCTTTCTATTTAGGAGGCAGTTGGACTCAGTAGCCCAATTGTTCCCTTTCATATCTATAATTATAACAATTATTGTGACAATAACGAACCCAAAGTACTCCTCTAAAATGCTTCTGCATTTTATAGCTTTAAAATCTTGAAATAATATTTGTAGTTTCTGAAGCCAGATCAGAGAAGAAAGTCAGAATTTACCTAGTATGTAATGGCTGTAAGGCTATTATAATAAAATACATAATTGCAGTATATGAAAAAATACGTAAAATTGCTGACCTCATTTAGCTCACTAAAGAATTCTTCAGGAGCAGTCTTGATTTTTAAGACAAAATGTTCATGAAATTATGTAAGATGTATTGTCTCTCTATTAAATCTTTTCCTCACTCATTGACATTAACAAGGTTTCCAATTTGTATGTAGAGTTCCTTAGCAGAATTAAGAGAGTTAACAGAGTTCTTCTTTTGAGAAAGTATTGTCGGGGAAAAATGGGACAACAATGTTCTGTATTTGCAGGCACTACTTTTGTGGGGGGAAAATAAGCATACTTAGGAAGTTACAGTTCTTTCAGTAAGAAATCAGTTCATCTGTGGTGTTGGATATATTAGTTCCTGTAAAGCTATCAAAACAAGTAAAATGAAGGATAATTATTTAGGTAAAAATATTACATGGCCTACAGAAAGTAGATTAGATTGAGCTGAATAGTTGTTTTTTCTTCACAGACTGAACCTCCTCTAAATACTCCAGAAAACAGGGAATATACTGCTGAAATCATGTTTGAATCCTTCAATGTTCCTGGGCTTTACATTGCTGTTCAGGTGAGATGTAGAGTTCTGATTTTATTAAGTAGTACTCCTTCAGAAACAATGTGATTCTACGTCAGTTGCCCTAGAATTAGCCTGTTCTGCATCAGCTGCACTTAGAACTTTTCTTCTGACCTAAATGATAATGGTAATTCTTTGAGAACTTCTTTCATGCTATGTCCCAACTGGCCCACTGGACAGACAGTGAGCTCACCCAGTTTGAGGCCTTTTGCATGAAACTCACGTATTTGGAAATGTTCCAAATATGTTCTGAAGTATAATATAAAGTTTTGTAAAGCCTAGGTTTGTAAATGACTAAAATGCACTCCTTTATCATCTTTGTTTTCTTCTGACCATTAATTTGAGATACATAAATCACTGTATGGGACATCTAGTCCTGTCTTTTACCTTTTGTTGGATAGCATGCTTAATACTAGTGATGCTGCTTGGGAGGGGTGGCTAATAGTTTCTGTACAAAATGCACTAACTGCCTCTTATGATTAGGTGTGATGTGGAAATACTACCAATATACAAATCACACTAATGTAGAATTTCATAAAGTAATACAAATTAACTTTCTATCAAATTGAGGTAAGAGCAAAATCATCTCATAAAGTATAGTTTGTCTTTGTTTTATGTGATCTATAATTGTCTGTGAACTCTGCTTCTTGGAGGAAAGAATGATCATTAGCACAGCAATTGCTATGTAAGTTGTCAATCAGAATTTCATTTCTGCCTACTCTCAGGATATAGAGCACCTTATAATAAGTGTTTATTGGATGAAAGAGCAGCATGGTGCCTATAGTTTTATTATTTCTATACTAACTCTTCTATAGTGTGTCCGTGGTTTGCTACCACAGTATTTCTTTTGATAGGATTTATTTTTTTGTTTAACATTTACAAGACATTTAGCATTACTTTGCGGTTGAAGCTAATTTTTATTTTAAGTCATAATTCTGACGTATTAACATTTCTTATCAATATTTATTGAATATGTATATTACACTTCTTAACAAAAGATAATCTTAACACAATATTGTATTGAGTTCTTATACCTGAACTCATCATATTTGCAATCACTTTATGCCAGAAAGATAACATGAAAAAGAATACTGTATTTTCGGCCAGTCTGAAATTAATGTAGTTTCAGTGGGATAGTGCTGCTTTCCATCGATACTTTACCTACTGAGATTGTCTCAATGCTTGAGTGTGAATTTCAAAAGAGTTCTACTTTTCTGTAGTGCTGCTGCAATTATTTAAAATTTAACAAACTCTATCTGTTCTTTTATGTTCTTCATTTTCTTTTTCATTTTATTCTTGTAACGTGTATAATTTTCTTGGGTTATGTAATGCAGTATAAATACATTGTATGATTTTGTCTCATGTAGTACTCATTTTTTGGAGATTATGAAACATTTATGCTCCAACTATTTCCTTGATAGGCTGTCCTTGCTTTAGCTGCATCTTGGACATCAAGACAAGTAGGAGAACGGACACTGACTGGAACAGTTATAGATAGCGGGGATGGTGTCACTCATGTCATTCCTGTGGTAAGATATAATTACAGCTTCATTTATTAAAGTACAGTTCCTAATACTGTAATTATTATGGAAAGCACAATATTTTGTTTTTAGCCTTCTCATGAGTTCAGAGCTGTGTAACGATCCCCTACAAATTACAGAATGCAAAATTTTAAAACTTTTATTTTTAACTAGTATTAAGAAATACATTTTCTTAGTTTACAAACTATAAGACACTTAAACAGCCTGTTTATTTTATTTAAAAATATTTCATTGATAGTTAACCTGTTGTTTTCAAGATATTTCATTAACAATTCCTAAAATTCCATACTTGTGGCTGATAGAAATTAAGTCTAAAACATCAGAAAGACACCATTTGGTATACCTGTTGAAAAGCTATGCTCTACAAAAATTTCATGACATAGAAAATGCTAATACTGAAATACTTGTTTTGGTGTTCTCACTCTTGAGAAAGTTACATTAGATATTACTATTAGATTGTGCTGTAGGCTGCCTTGAAAGTTATATAAATAGAAAGGCAGGGTACAAATGCATTATTGAAATGCCCTACAGGTGATCTGTAGCCTTTTGAAATGCAAGTCTTGCTACTTCTATTAACTCTGAACATAATTTAGGAATAGTTTAGGGGGGAAGGATTATTAGATGAGCAGAATTTTATCTTTTCATCTGCTTAATATGACATCATCAGAATTGGTTATGATGAGGTACAGTGGTCAAGTACATTCCTGCCCAGCAATGCACCAGTGGGAAGAAGATCAAAGGTAGTCTTTATGACTGTCACTGAGGACATTTCTTTTATTTCCAGGCTGAAGGTTATGTAATTGGTAGCTGTATCAAACATATTCCAATAGCCGGACGAGATATAACTTACTTTATTCAGCAACTGCTAAGAGAACGAGAAGTAGGAATCCCTCCAGAGCAATCATTGGAAACTGCTAAAGCAGTCAAGGTAATATATTTGGTTAATGTAAATGGATATATCAGCACTGTTTTTAATGAATTATTTATTTATTAAGATCCAAATGCAAATAGATATATTAAAATGCAAACCCTGACTTTGCATATGTGTATTCTATTCCATCCAGCAGCCTTCACAGCTGGCTGGAATGAAGCCCAAAAATGACAATCTACTCTACAATAATGCACTTGCATCAAGATTTTGTGATGCACCAGAAATGGCTACTCTGTATGGTGCTCTTTAGATGGCTTTTATTTCTGTTTCCAATCTGGAGCCTCAAAATGGACATCCATTTTTTTCTGTCTAGCTTTTGCTGAAGTTTAGCTATTTGTAGTGTGAACAGAGAGTAATGAAATGGAAGGAAAATGGCAGAGATAATCAATAACTGAAAAGAGTTTCTCCTCCTGCCAATGGCAACAGAGAGGGAGATATTAGAAAGGTCAGGAACAATAATCTGGAAACAACTAGTTTTTTGTCTACTCGGCTCTTCACAATCCTGTATTATTTATTTGGATTACTTAAAATTTTCAAAGCATTTACATTCTCCGTAGCAAGATTCCCTTCATGCTTGGGTATACTGCAACTTTCTAACTAGAGCTGCCTTTGAAGAGTAGAAATTTTAATAGATTCAGTATCTTCATCCAAAATGATACTCACTCTTTGTACAATTCTTGGTTACAAGAATTTGAGTTCAACTCTGTATTGTAAGTCAATAATTGCTTTACATCATTAAGTTAATTTTAATCACCGTATTTTTCGAAGTATAAGACACACCTTTTTCCCCCTAAAAGAGGCTGAAAATTTGGGTGCATCTTATACTCCGAATGTAGTTTTTTGAAGCTTTTTTTCAGCCCTAACGAGGTGCTAATGAGGTGCTAGCAAGTGAAGCGATCTTCCCCACTTTGCCTGCTCCCTCGACTCTCGGCTGTGCTTTAACGAGGCGCTAGCGAGTGAAGCGATCGACATGCTTTGCTCCAACTCTCAGCTGTTTTTTAGAAGCTTTTTTTCAGCCTTAACTAGGCTTCACACAGCTAGCCCTAACCTATTTAGGGCTGAAAAAAAGCTTCTAAAGAACAGCTGAGAGTCGGAGCAAAGCATGGAGATCGCTTCACTCACTAGCGCCTCGTTAAAGCACAGTGGAGAGTTGAAAAGCCTACTTTTCTCATTGCTGCTTCCTCTCAGCTGTGCCTTAGAAGCTGTTTTTTATCCCCAAGCAGGGGATAAAAAAACAGCAAACTAATGTGCTGAAGCTGACCAGATTAAGGACACTAGCAGGGATGGTTCTAAATTTTTTTTACTACCAGTTCTGTGGGCATGGCTTATGTTTGTGGGCGTGGTTTAGTGGGGGTAATGTGACTGGGTAGGCGTGGCCAACTTTTTATTTATTTATTTTTAAAAGCATTTTTTTCTACAACCTTAAAAGGTTGCAGGAAAAAAATGCTTTTAGAAGCCTCTGACAATCAGGGAACTCAGCTGGGATTGCCAGAGGCTTTTAAAGGAGTTTTTTCCCTACAACCTCTTCAGCCGAAGAGGTTGTAGAAAAAATGTTTTTAGAAGCCTCTGATGATCCCAGCTGAACTGTGCAATCATCAGAGGCTTTTTTTTTTTTAACTTTTAAAAGAATTTTTTCGGCTGAAGAGGGTGTAGAAAAAATGCTTTTAAAAGTAAAAAAAAAAAAAAGAAAGCCTCTGATGAGGTGGGAAGAGTAAGCGAGTGGCGACTGTGCAGGGGACCGGTTCAGGGGCATGGCCAGCCAAAGTTATTACCGGTTCTCCAAACTATTACTAATTTTTACTACCGGTTCTTGCGAACCAGGAGCAACCCACCACTGGACACTAGCCAGATGAACACCTGGTAGACAGATTTTTTCCCCCTATTTTCCTCCCCAAAAACTAAGCTTATACTCTGCTGTGTCTTATACTCCGAAAAATATGGTGCTTGTCAAGTCTGATAGATTTTATGGCTAATCCATGAATAAATATAAAATAGTTAATATTAGAACTGAGAGGGTAATTAGCCAGCAACATATTTTTTCTTCTGTATGTTATAATTTTAAATAGATTTCTGGTTTTACATTGCGAAGACCTATATTTCCTTTTCTGGAAGTTCTTTGTCTATATTTTCCCACAAACACATCTATTATTATTGATAGGTTTTTGGTTATACAATTGTATAGTATGTTACTATAGCAACAATATGTATGATTGCATTTTTCCATTACTGTCTTACTTCTGAAAGAATTAAAACTGTTCAGGCTCTCTGAATTCTATAAATTTTGTTAGCAAGGCATAAAATGTATCTATACTAAGAATCCAAGTACTAATTATCTATACATAGGTGATTAATATTAATTTTTTGATATCCTTCCATTTATGCCATTTGTAAACTGCTCACAGTCACTTACCGATAGCTGAGATGGACAATGTAGAAATTTGAAAAATAAATAAGTACTAGTCTGTATCATATTTTTCAAGGAAACCTTTAGTCCTGTTATATCTAAAAAAGATCAGATAGAAAGCTTGGATATTTAGTCATTTTAATAAATATGTGTTCTTGTTTTTCCAGGAACGTTTTAGTTATGTCTGTCCAGACTTAGTGAAAGAATTTAATAAATATGATGTAGATGGTACCAAGTGGATTAAACAATATACTGGAATCAATGCTATATCAAAGAAAGAATTTACCATTGATGTTGGCTATGAAAGATTCTTAGGGCCAGAAATCTTCTTTCATCCTGAGGTAAATTGAAGCATGTGTGTTGAATTCTTCCTAAATAATATTTGAAGTAAAAAAGGGGATGGTTGTTACATTTTAAACCTACACCAATGGTTTATCTCTCTTCCTACTGTGAATCGTTTAATTATACCACCAATGTAGTTTTTATGTTGAGCTGTAAGGTTAAATGTTTCTCCCAGCTGATGCCATATTTTTATATTGAACTGCTTGATTCATTGCTTAGCATTTGAGATGTGTAGGTGGACTCTGAATTGTTCAGCATAAGATAACAGCAGGCAAAATAGAAAGAGGAAAGTGATCAGAGGACACATTCTGGCTTTCAGTGGGCTGAATCTGGCCTTTACAAGTGCACTTTTTCTCTCAGAACAAATGTTTCTATTCTGTTTTCCCTCTGCAGTTCTGTGTGGCCCTGCGATCCACGTCTGTGTGCATGATTAAGCACATCCCTTTATCTGTATTATGAAGCTGGAATATTTTGCTTTAAATCATAATGATACTGTTAGTCACTTTTGATGTGGTATGATTGAAGGGCTGAATTGCATCCTCCTAGATCAAGATAAGTTTATCTGAAGTGTTACATGTTTGAAAGAAAAACCCTACCTCTACATTTATATATATCTTAAGAGATGGGTAACTGGATACTTTAGAGCTGTATTGACCTAAAATTTCCACAATTGCTGAAAATTGGTGGCATGGTTTCCATTATTTAGAGGTAAGAAAACAATAAGTCTAGTACAAGCTCTAAAATTCCTTAACAGCTTTTTAAAAAGCTGAGGGAAATGCTCAAATTTTACCAATAGCAATAGCACTTAATTTATATACTGCTTTATAGCACTCTGTAAGCAGTTTACAGAGTCAGCATATTGCCCCCAACAATCTGGATCCTCAGTTTACTGATCTTGGAAGGATGGAAGTCTGAGTCAACTTTGAGCTGGTCAGGACCAAACTCCAGACTGTGAGCAGAGTTTGTCTGCAATACTGCATTCTAACCACTGCGCCACCACAGCTCAGGGTATTCTCATAACCCAAAGCTATTCCTGCAGAAAAGTTGGTCCTATCTACCTCACCACAATGGTCTTAGACATATACAGACATGTTAGATACAGTCACAAAAAGCTTTTCCAAGCCTATTATAACAGAAAACAAGGCTGAAGTTGTGGATGTTTGTTTTCCTTCACTTTTCTAACTTCACTTTCCTTTTAATTAAAAATAATTATTCCTTAAATCATGCCATTTTTAATATAAAACTCATAGCCAAATCACCATTTCTTTTCATACATTGCTTCCCATTTAATTTTGGATTAATTATCTTTAGTTGTTAAATTTATTCTATCTTTCTTCTAGTTTATTTTCTTGAGGACGCTATAACTATCTATATTAATCATTCCATTCTATTTTTTTTTAAATATGTGGGATAGTGTTTAAGGCACCAGGCTAGAAACCAGGAGACTGTGAGTTCTAGCCCTGCTTTAGGAATGAAAATTGTCTGGGTGGCTTTGGGCTAGTCATTTTCTGTCAGACCACTCTTCCAGGGTGGTGGTTGTAGGGAAAACAGGAGGCAGGAGTATTAGGTATGTTCACCATCCTAAAAGAGACCGAAACTTAGCAAGGTAAAAATACAACAACAACAACAATAATAATAGAAATACCTACTTCTGTTTTCAGTTTGCTAATCCAGACTTCACACAGCCCATCTCAGAAGTAGTAGATGAAGTTATTCAGAACTGTCCTATTGATGTTAGACGTCCACTGTATAAGGTTAGTCAAATGAGAGAAGGTAAGAAAGTATGGATGTAAAAAGTGTTGCTAGATGCAAAGCATCTATTTTTTTCTATTTCCTAAGAATCTCCTTCCACCTCTTTTAAATAAAAGCAGAGTTTTTAAAAAGGCTTAATATAGATAACTAAAAATAATATTTGAAAGCATGGGGGTTGTATTTATCATTTGATATAAATATCGGGATAATAATTGAGCTTGATATTTGCTGGTTCTGCTTATTGCTTTACTTGTACTGTCTTTCACTATGTCTGATGGAATTTGTACATGATTTGATGTAGTACAACTTTTATGTGTGAGGAATTAACATTTTAGTCATACTTAAATATAGATAAACTGCTGAAATCAATTGTCATGTGATCAGCAGGCAGTCTAGTTTGTGAAACTTAAAAAGAGTTTTTGTGATCTCCTCTGGATTCTGACCCTCCCAGAATAAATGTCTCCTTGGAGACCTTTGCACAGGAATCCCCTGGGCCTTGGGGATAATTATGATAGCCAGCTTGGAAATGCTTTCTGTCAACAGAAGGTCATTTTATCTCATCTGAATCCTCTCAGCTGCTGCCTGACTTTTAAGATTTGCTTTTGTTCTGTAAATTTGTTTGGTTCAAATTTATTAAATTTTGTTGATTGGTGAAAGCATATTTGAGCAACGCTATTCTCCCTTCTTAAAATTGCTCAATGCTTTACTTAAAAGATACAACTTTGCCTTCTATGTAAGAAATAAAGTCTTTGGACAGGTCACGTGTATAGAAATTGCTGCTGTTTTTCTGTCTTTTATGGCTGGTTAGAAATGTCATTATTACCGCTATTCCTAATTCCAGAAGTGAATATCTCATTTTCACTGATGCATAAATGATTTGATTTTGTTTGTGCAATTTTAATTCAGAATATTGTCCTTTCTGGAGGCTCAACAATGTTCAGGGATTTTGGACGGCGTTTGCAGCGGGACTTGAAAAGGACTGTGGATGCTAGACTGAAACTCAGTGAAGAACTGAGTGGTGGCAGACTGAAGGTTTGTTTCCTAGACAATAGAATGCATTGATGTGGATGGCAGGTGCTCTGATTTAAATGCTTGCTTGGAATGGAAACTTTAAACAATGTCCTTATAGTACAGAATAGTAGTATTAATCTGATTTTCCTTGTTATCTTCGTAACTTTTTTTATTGCTGTAGAAAGTATGTTTTTGAAATGAACAGTTGCGATGAAGTGGTGATCTTTACCACCTAATGCAGGCAGCTGAGTACTTGGTGTTTCAGAAATTCATAGGCAATTGATCTATTAGTCGCCTCGTGCTTTTGGAACTTCATCTTCTCTCTGCTCCTCTTCCCGTTGGCTCAGTTTCATTTTACCTCATTATTTGATAGTGTTTACATTATTTTATTCATTATTATTTTATTTAATTACTATATTTTTCATTGGCCCTACAATACCTCTGATGGATGATGTATATCCGAAAACATGAAAAGCAGATACTAAAAGCATATTAATTTTAGTATTATTCAGCAATTGCAGTTAAATATTGCTTGAGCCTGCAAGTATTAGGTAATATTGGCAATAACCAGCTATGGCATTACAGACCCTCTAGGCTTGGTGAGGCAACGATCAATTTAATTCATCTGTCTCAAAGAAGATAGATTCTTTGTTCTCTATTATGAAAGAAGTTGCCATAGAAGCTTCAGTACTATCCCCTACAAAGCAAGTATCAGAAATGATTTAATAAGGTTAATTTGAAGCATCTCAATTTTGCAAATTTGTAATGACCTGTTCTATACATTTTGAAAGCGTTTAAAGTTTGAAAACCAGCTGCAAATACACTGTACTTACTTGCTTACCTGCTCAAAATGCCCTTTCAAGGTTCAGATAGTTCAGATTGAAATATTTGGCACATCTCTAATTTTGAGAATCTTTTTCTTGTTTAAAAATTCATTTTGGTCTTTACTAACATGTACTAAACTAGGTTTTATTTTGTTTCAGCTCTGGATGTTGCTCTGACTCAAGCAGCATATTAGGAATAGCCAGTATTTAGTTGAAAATGTGATGAGCTTAAAAGAGATTTATTAGAATTAGGAAACACATTGCTATTATATTATTTTTATAAATTATTATAAATGAATTTAATAAAGGTGACTAGGTACTTTGCTAAACTTTAACTGCTAAATTATTTTTACTACTTTTACCATGGAAATGCAGTGGAATTAAAACAAATATTAAATAAAACTGAATAAAAATTGAGTTAAAGTTGTGTAAATATATTCTCAACAGATGTGATGGTACAGTCATAAATGTGTTTTATTCCTTGGAATAATGTTAAAGCATTTATTTTTATACAAGGTAATACTGCAGTATAGTAAATTTTGTATAAGTGGACTTGTACATTTTGTGGAATTAATCTTACACTGATTTTGTTTTCCATTATAGCCAAAACCTATTGATGTACAAGTTATTACTCATCATATGCAAAGATACGCTGTTTGGTTTGGAGGATCAATGCTGGCTTCCACAGTAAGTTTACAAAAATGGAAAAGGAATCTGAAGAGATGGTTCACTATAACAGTTATTGCAAAATTACAATCTACTCCATCTACTATTGAGTCCCATGCCCCTAGCCTTCAAATGTACAATAAAAACTGAACACGAAATTCAAGAACACCAGTTTACTGCTTATATCTTCATTTCAAAGATTGGGAACATTTATTTTCATAGGGTAACAGCATCATTTGTGGTAACATTAATACAATAATCTTTCTTATGGAATTTTTTGGTCCTTTTACAAAATGTTTATTTTAATAAATATAAAATTGCAATATGATCGTGCATTAATTTAATTTTCTCTTTTGTCTTCTTTTTCAGCCTGAGTTCTACCAAGTATGCCACACCAAAAAAGATTATGAAGAAATTGGTCCTAGCATCTGTCGTCACAACCCAGTTTTTGGAGTTATGTCTTAAATCTGACATTTAATGAATTGAGTTTAGCGAGGCAAGGAAATGGTCTTTCTCAGTGCTTGTTTGTCTGGATGGTTGGTATTAAGATAAGAAACATGACTTGAAAATAAGAAAAAAAAAAGACCAAACACAATTAAACAGGAATATTTTAATAATTGTCTCAACATGCTGATATAGTGGGAAGCCAAAACAATTCAAAGTGTTTTTTTTTCTTTTGACTGAATATTTGAAGCTGTGCATAAACAAAACAAAAGGAGTTGGTCTTTGTTCTTTTTGTGCCCTAATATTTTGTATATTAATGGAATATCCAAGATTTGATGGGATTTGATGGTATGTAGATAGTCAGCTCTATAATTCTTCTATTGTACTCTTAATTGTGTACAATGCAAGAGCCTGTTTATATTTCCTACTTTTTTATACATTGAGAAAAAAAATATCGGTGATTGAAAGTAATGTTAATATTTGACAAGAAAAAACACCAGTGACCAATTGGAGGGGAATGTGAAAATTAATAATGCCCACATGGAGTATCATCATGTAAATCTCTAATAATGTCAAAATATGACCAATCTTCCACTTGCATTCCATACATAATGCAACTTGGCAAATGCTTTTGGACCTGAGGGACTAGAATCTTGGATTAAATGATGCCTGCTAGTGCTTTCTGATTATTCGGTGCATTTTCATTCTATTTCTTGCTTGGGGAAGGGGTGGGAAAGTAAAGACAAGACTGTTGGACAAGTATTGCAGTTCTGTAGTGTCATTTCTAATTGCAACCAAATATTCCGATTATGAAAATGGGTGTATTCCACCATTCCAATAAAGACACAACATTCTTTTTTAATATTCATGTGAGGCCTTTCAATTTCGTTGTTTAATCATTTGTGAAGGTCCTTCTAATCTGCAATTACAGTTTCTCACTCCCTAATTTAGAAAAGATGAGAGGGGATACATGTATGCAAGTGGTGTGTTATCTATTTAATAGCATAATGCAGTTTTAGAAACGTAATTCTAATTAAATATATGTTTTTCATGAGATTTTGGTAAATAAAGCTGTTGCATTCCTGGCGTCTTGTGTCACAGATTTGATACTGTAACTCAAGAGAAACGAGTATAAGAACTATATTGATGGTATGTTTAGTCAGAAGCAGACCTGGTGGGGCTGAATATCAAGTATGTAGAGTATGTAAAAATGGAAGTATTGCTGCGTTTAACTGAATGTCATGACAAAGCTCTCCTTGACTGGAAGCTTTGAACAGAGAAAGTTTCTGATCATTCAGAATCATATCGAATTAAATTTCGATCTTAAACTTTTGGGTAAGTGTGGTGTGGTCATAACCGGAGACTGGGATTTAAAGTGCATGTGATCCATCTTTACAAATATTGAATGTCTGAACAAAATTATAACCAAGTATGACACCTGAATCTAGAATTATGTTAGATATGCTCACACAATGCAGGATAATAAGCTTGCTACAAACTAGGATTTATTAAGGGCTTACAAATCCATCTCAAAATCTAATTTTTTAAAAAATAGTATTTATTGAAGTTTAAAAATGCAGACATAAACTAATGCAAAATAAGAAAAAACAAAACAAAAACAAAAAAGTGCAGAGACAAAAATGGGAAGGGAAGGAAGAAAAAAAAATTAATCCAAATTTGGATGTCCCATGAAACTATGCCCATAGTGGTTGGTTTACCTGCTAATGTGAAAAAAAGAGTAAAGCAGAAATTGGAAGCTGCATATAAATGACTTCATTCACAAGTCAGGATTCCTTATGTCTTACTATAACACTTGTCTCATAAAGAATAGGGATTTCTTCATAGTATTACAGACTGAACTATGTGTAGCCTGAAGTGAAGTATCATATATGATACCAAGAACTATTTTATGGATTTCCTCGTGGAACCTAGGATAGCAAATTGTCATAATTTTTTGCCAGAAGGTACCTTTTGGTATCTAAGTCTGATTATCAAATAAACTCACCAGAAAGAAGTTGTTGTGCTTCTGTGTATTTAAGATTCAGTTATATTTTTTTTTCAGTGAGTTTAATTTAAAAATTAAGGATATTTATATGAAATCTTGATTTTAAGGCCAGTTATGGGGCAGGGATGTCCATTAAATGTATGTTTACATAAATGATATATTTATGTCAGTTGTATGATTATGGAAGTGATATAATTACATAATTTGCATAATAATGCAGATCAAGTAAATTGCATCAGTTATATAATTATGAAACTTGACATAAATAATGTTACTTGTGTGAACTGCTTACAATGAACATTGGGGGCTAAGATATGACTTGACTTTGCATCTGAAGTTGGCTGAACAGGGATTCATAAAACCTTGCATCAAACTGAATAATGATTTACTTAACATCTGGAGAAACAGTACTTTACTTCAGGAGCTGCCAGCTCTTGATTCTGAAAAAGTCAATGGTGTTACACATCAATCCTAATTAGATTTGCACAAAAGTAAGTTCTATGTTACACAGTAATTCAGTAGGACTCACGTGGAATTCTTTGTGGTCAAGTTTGCACTCTTGGTCTTCAAGTAAATAGTCTTGTTTATTTTTGCATTGTAGAGATGATGCTAAAACCTGTTCCTCATCTCCAGTTCTTCAAACCTTGTGCTATAATCTTGGTTTGTAAAACAGTTCTTTTTAGTTGCCAGCTGATACGAGTTGGTAGTAACCTGTGTTTATAGCAATTAAAATTATTTAAATGCTTACTACAGAAATAAAAAGACTCAAATAAGGTTTTCTATCTTGATAATTTCTGAGTCCATCCTGCATATGTTAATAAGTTAATGGCAAGAATTTACTTACTCTAAGTAACTTGTAAAGGAACTGGATAATTACTTGTTTTTTGTAGCAGCTGGAATGCATTAAATTAACTTTTTAAAAAAAAAAATCAAAATTTTAATGAAATATTACTTATAAATGAAAGCCTCTGTTCAGTACCTTAATAAACTGATTGTAAGGAAAATGTATGGATTTTCTATTTAAAATGAAATTTGTTGAATTATATGAAAATCCTGTGTAAATAATAATAAAGAATTGGCATTACCAGAAAATTGTGAAAGACAATTTTGAAAATAATACATTGCATGTAACTACTAAATATTAGATTACATATATAATGTGTACTGTTCTAATCTTCAATAAAAGCTTTTGCTGTCTTCTAGAAAGCTGACAGCAGAGAAAATTCTGCACAAAATATTGGTTCTTATCTCCTAAGCTTCAGCATTTAAAATATAACCTTTTGTTAGTTTGCATCTGGAGAGCTTAAAATAGTGTATTTTTTATTTTATGCAGAATTGTAATACTAGCATTTCTCTTTTAGTGTATCTACATAGAATTTTTCCCATGACATTATTTCATAGAGAGGACTAATTTATATGTTTAAAATAGGCTGAGTCTGTGATGATCATGAAACAAATTGGTATCAATTCCAGTGTAATTTTGGACTGCCAAGACTCCTTGAGTGCAGAGCCTTCTAATCTAGGATAGGTGTTTTCTAGGCAACTTGAATCCATATATAAAGTTAAAATATTCCCCACCCATTGCTATGATTGTGCCTTCCAATATGAATATGCCTAGGCAAAAATTTTAGGAAAAATTTTAGGAAAAATGTCATCATTAGACATTTGAAGTGTCAACAAGGGTTGTTGGTTTTTTTGAGCAGTGCTTTTCATTGCCATTCTAACTGACTCTGTTCAATAGTCAAATCATTGGGGAGAGGAAATGGTGAGATTCATCACTGACCTTGTAATGCATGCCCAAAACCTTGACAGCTAGGTAAACTTCTATTATATTATTTATTTAATGTGATACACTGAGGCTACTTTAACACGGAATATGTTGATTTCTCCTCAGTTCAGCCATACCATATTTCAAAATCTGTTTTAAGAAAGTTTAAGAGAAACTCTGAAATATTTATGTTAATTTTGGAAGCTGTTTTTAAGATGTGGGAATTAGGGAATGAGATCTAGAGATTTCGCATTGCCAGACCTGGCCCCACATCAATAAATAAGCCATTCTGGTTCAGATTATGTGTAGCGTCTATTTTTGAATATCATGTAGGGAGACCTTGTTCTGCATCTGTCTGTTTTTCTACCTCTGTTATCAGTTGGATATATAAAAAAGATGCGCGCATATGGAAGTGTCCTTAGTACTGAAAACAAATTCCTATTTAAAATGCTCTTTTGATAGCACCTAGCCTGCAGTTTGTAAATCCAAAACAAATAATTAAAAAGTATAATTTGTTTATTTGACTATAATAATGCCCCCCTTTTATTTTTTAAAAGTAGTCACATTGCACTGGAATTTAATATATGTAAATACTGTATTTAAGTCTTTGGTTAATACTGTATTGAATATACACATACAGGTATGCTTACCATCTTAAACCTTATCTATTTATTCAATAGCAGAAATGTGTTAATTGCCTTTTAGGTAGCTATTGAAAATGAAATTCAAAGATATACATTGAAATAAAATTATTAAATTATAATAATTAACAACATGATAAGAGTCCTGACATAGAACTCCACAAGTCTTTTTATGTTGTATGTTCAAAATCACCTTCAGGTTCTCTAAGAAATACAGCATTTCTAAATGAAAAACGTATTCTAAAGTCTTTACAACACTTTATTAGAAAAAAAATTAAGCCTATGCTGATCTTCTTTTGAACCAGTGATACTGATCTTTCTACTAGCTACATTCAATATTCCTCATTTCAGCATTATTATAAAATAACTTCTGACTGAAGTAGCAGATAAAAATCAGTAGTTATTAAATCAGAAGTAGTGATTTCCATCAGTCTTTGGAGCCAATCTTCTGCTTATGCTTGGAATATTATGCGCTTCTACAATGTATATTTTCCAGTATCTGCTCTGAACTTTATAATGAAACTGGAATCAGAATACAGCTGTCTTATTATAGTGACAACCACAATAAGCCTCTTAAAGCATGCTTCCAACATAAGGCTAGAGAATGCAGAACTCCAGTCAATCCAAGTTAATGATTCTTGTAGAAAATGATTATTAGTCCTGAATTTTTAGACTGTGCATATCTTCAGACCTATTCCTTATGTCAATAGCACCAACCATCTGATAAATGTTGGCTGACATTTTAACAGCTCACACAGAAACTGAATACGTCTTCCATCTCTGAAGAGGCTTAATATGTCGGAAAAAAGTAGAAGCCAATGCTCTATAATTGGAAGTATGAATCATTTATTAAACATCTTGGCACTACAGCACTTATATGTTAATTTTTATCCTGGTAGAAATCCTAAATGTAGATACCATCAAGTGGTAAATATGTTGTTAGCTCCCCATTTAACTACAGATAGTCTTTGACGTACAAGTTTGTTTAGTGACCGTTCAAAGTTGCAACGGCACTGAAAAGGGCTTATGACCATTTTTCACACTTATGACCATGGCAGCATCACCATGTTCGCATGATTTACATTCAGACGCTTGGATACTGACTCACTTTTATGACGGTCACTGTGTTCTGTGATCCCCTTTTGCAATTTGACAAGTAAAGTCAATGGGGAAGCCAGATTCACTTAACAACCGTTCACTAATTTAACAACTTCAGTGGTTCACTTAACAAATGTGGCAAGAAAAGTTGTAAAATGGGGCAAAACTTAACAAATTTCTTTCAGCAACATAAATTTTGGGCTCAATTGTGATAGTATATTGAGAATTATCTGTAATTGGGGAGCAAGCGTATTAACGAGAAGAAGATTCCATTTCTTAGGGCAGTTTTCTGTTTGCCTTGTCATTTGATCAGCTATACAATCTGGATTTTAAATAAGCATAAACAGAATTGTGAGACACTCATTTTACTTTTTTTAAAAAAAATTACTTAAGTTCATAATTTGGTTTGTTGTTCACTTTTGGGACTGACCCTTTGGCTTCCTCTCTCAATTGCAATTTATGTCTTAATTTGCTTTTCTGTACAACTTTTAAGATACTGTGTAAAAAGCTCTTTTGTTGTTCCACACCTAAGTTGCCTATCTTAACAATAAAAGTATGATGTATAATTCTGGAATACAAGTCAAGATCTAATGTGTGCATAGCTGTTTTTTTCTCTTTTAATTATTATTTTACACATAATCCAGCTAATCACATATGCATGAGTCATGCTTTTTAGAAAACAAATACATGCACACAAAGCGCTCCAGAATATTGTAATTGCTCATTGAGAAAAAAATGAAAACTTTAATCTTATGATTTATTTAAACCTCTGGTCACAATGTTTATTCCACCCCACTTAAAGAGATCCTTGAAGAAGAGATCCTGCTCTTTCCTCAGCCGATAGGATGATATGCCTGCCCATTGTTGAGGCTCAGTTGTGAACAGTTTGATAGTTTTCTTTCCCCAGTATGGCTGTTTTGTTCCTGTTTTAATTGTTAACTAACTAATAAAGGTTTGTTTTTAACCTTTATTAGCCACCTGGAGTTGTACATGAATTTGGAATCCATAGAAATGAGAGAGAGGGAGGGAGAGGGGGAGAGTTTTATATATTATTTAACCAAGACTATTAATGCTCTTTTACCACAGACTGGCAGGGTCAATTCAAAATGCTATCCTTCATTCCGCAGTTCACTGATGATTTAAATTTTTAATCTGGCCTGAATTTCCCATTTCCCTGGCTTTAGTATGAGAAAACATTTCCCCTTTTCTCCATAGCACATATAAGTGTACCTTTGTCAGATCAATTCTGTATTTATTTCCTTTTTTCCTCCCAAAGTCCAGATGTTGAAACCATTCAACACAAAAAGTTACTTTAGTCTTTGGCCACCTTGGTTGCCTATTGATGCCCAATTTCCAATTCTAGCCAATCTTTCTGATGGAAAGCAATAGGCAATGCACAATATAATTTTTTATTCACCACAGTTCTAAGTTTTCCTTCCTGATCAATTGCTGCATGCCAGATGAGATTTCTTCAGAGTAGATTGCCAGAATTTTACCCTTCTTTGCTTTGAGGTGTGTGCATCAATTCCCAATCCCACAATCTAGAGCAGGGGTGTCAAACTGGATTTCTTCGAGGGCCAGACCATCATTGTTCATGGGGGGGGGGGCAGATGCCTCCAGCATCCTGCCAGCCAAAATGGGGTGTGTCCGCATGCAGGCCTTTTACACCTTGTTTTCACTCTCCATGGCCTCCTGCAGCACTCTGCCAGCTGTTTTTGGGGCCATTTTTCAGCCCATTTTCTGGGACCATTTTCAGGATTGTTTTGGGGCCTGTCTTCGTCCAGCAAGAGTCCTGCAGGAGGCCATGGAGGGTGAAAATGAGGTGCACGGGGTGTGTGTGTCCACATCCTGCTTTAGCTGTCAGAGGCACTGTGGGCTGGTCCTTTGATATTTTTGGGCCAGCCCCGCCCGTCGGATTTAAGCACCCCGCGGGATACATCCGGCCCGCCTGACTTGAGTTTGACACCCCTGATCTAGAGAGATCCTTTGAGTTTTTTGTTTGGACCAGCCTGGATAAGGTGTCATCAGTAAAGTTGGCCACTCTGCTTAATTGTTAAGATGTTTATGAACAACTTAAAACATGCTGATGCCCACATTCTTTTCCGCTGTACTTAATGTGCATCTTTCTCTACCTGTTCTTCAATGAATTATTCATAAGAGGCGGGGAATTTATGAGCTGCAGTTAGACCTAGAAGGATTTTTGATAATTTTATCCTGCTAAAACTGGCTTCAGGGTGAATGCGCTATGGGGATCAGGATGGGAGGCAGATGATTGATGGTTGGCTTTTACCTCAGCATTTTTCAACGCCATTAGATGTGGTGTCCTGCTGAATCTTTAGAGAGAGCTGGGAAGAGATGCTACTCCTTTTCTCAGGTAGATTTCAGACTACCGTGTTTCCCCGAAAATAAGACCCTGTCTTATATATTTTTTTAACCCCGAAATAAATGCTTGGCCTTATTTTCAGGGAGGTCTTATTATTTTGGGGCGCATGGAACAAGATGGGCCTCCTCTTGCAGTCTTACCTGATTTCCAGCTCTGCGTTTAAATATTTTCCGGAGGGCTTATTTTCGGAGGGAGGCTTATTTTAGTGTATGTGCTCAAAAGCCCAATTGGGCTTATTATCAGGGGATGCCTTATTTTCGGGGAAACAGGGTAGGTTATGTGAAAACAATCTTTTTTTTAAAAAAAAAAGTCGGGGCTCTGGTGTATCTCCAGCACTTTTCAATATCTATATGAAAATGCTGGAACCTCATAATATTTATAGCCATTTTTCTGAAATTTCCGCTGGATGGTATACTTTTCATAAATGTCTGCTTGTTCTTAGTTGTGAGTTAAAGAATGAATGATTCTTCCCTTCTTGTGAGAATCACAGTTCCAGAGAAGTAAAGTTTTATTATGATTATTTCCCAGAAGATGATTATATATGATTTGTGGTGTTTTAGGATCCAAATCTCTCTGGTTCCTTTGACAGAAGCAACAATCGAGACTGCTTTGTGTTAGTTTGAGATACCAGCCACATCTCTTTCTGGAAGAAAATGTCTTTAATACAGTACGTGGGCCATTCATCTCTAGGTTTCACTAGTATAATGAATTCTTTGTGGAGCTCTTGTGTATTTAGAGTGGAAAATTTGGTTGGTATAGAACTAAGCAGATAACAGGAATAACTGATAAAAATTGGCAACTTCTTTTCTGAGTAAAATAGAAAATACTGTTTTTTCCATTTAAAACCACATATGCTTGGATCTATGTTACTTGAGTAATTTCTCTTTCTACTGTATATTCCAAACCTGCCTATTTGTGAGATCATTGGATGAAAATCAGTTAAATTTGCTGTGACTCTTGTAATTCTTCATATTTGGAACTGAACATCCTCAATAGTTGTCTCAGTTCTTTGGAGTGCCTTCCCTGTTGAAACTGACGTGGGCTGAGTTTCAAAAAGGTCTCAAACTCATCTCTCTTTGCTTGACAATTTTTTATTAGTTTATCAAAGTATAAAATTCAAAGAAAAATGAAATGAAAATAATGAGAAAGTAAGGAAGGAAAAAGGGAAGAGGAAATCCTAACTAGGATAAAAAGGGAAAGGGAAAAAAAGCATCAAACTACAACACTTTTACAGTGGAATAAGGTAATGACATACAGCCTCAGCTTCTTACTTTTGCACAATAATATGTCCTCACCATTTCTATAACAACAAACCTATCTAATTCAGTAAAATCAAAGTTTCATTTTTCCCCACCTCAAGCATAAAGTCCAGCAGCAGTTTCCAAGTAGAAATGAAGTTGGTTGTATTTTTTTCTTTAATTAAAACAGACAATTTAGCCATGTCTCCTAACTCCATCAGCTTTTGCAGCCAATCAATCATCCATTGTGGGAATTAAGGTGTTTTTCCACTTCAACTGTCATCTTTGTAAATGCTTTTTATTGCTTGTAAGTTCCTTTTTTAAGCTACTATCTCTGTTTTCAATGAATTACCATAAAACACAATAAGAAACTTAAATAATCATCATAAAGTTGAATAAATAAATTAATCATAAGACTAAATTGTGGCATAACTGTTAAATTTGCTCTAGCACAGGGGTCCCCAACCCTGTAATGGGCCGTGGCCTAATGGCCACTGGGCTGCATGAATAGCTGGCCAGTGTGCACACTTGTGAATGTACACACACACTCACCCATTCATGCTGGTGTTATCCCGAGTATCACACGTGCAGAGCACGCTTGTGTCGTGTATGTACTTACGGCCCCATTTGTGCACATGTGTGCATGTTTAAAGGCACCTGTATCTCCCTTCGGGCTGCCAACCCAGAAAAGTTGGGATACTGTTTGGGAAAAGTTTAAACTTTTCAAAACTAGAAAACATATGTGGTGATATGTTTAATGTTTAGCCAACATTTTTAGAATCTGCTTAAAGACATGTTGTAAGTGGCCCAGGTCAAATTCCATTTGCAACAAAACTCAGATAAGGAGAGGTTCCTGCTGGGAGGGCATCTTTCCAGTAGGTCTTATGATCAAGGACAAGCAGTTTGGTGAAGGGAAAAGTGCTCCTTCTGATAACCTCATCTTATTTTAAATCAAGTCCAAAACTTCATTGGTAATCAGAGCCATCGTTACAATACAGATCTTGCATTGTTCTTCTGGGATTGTATGGCCACGTTCTGCATCAGGAGTTTTTGAAATTGGTTTTAAAACTGGTATTACCAGGATAAAGATGCAGAAAAGAATTTTCTCAGGAAAAGAATGGATTGCTGGCAGCCTACAGAACAGGATTTCTACTTGAAGGAGTCCAAGAGACTACCATATACCTACGCACATATAGTGCAAGCACTGTTCCATTATGTAACCACAATTTTTGTTCGTTTTCTTGACTATCAGATCATCAGCTATGCGGAAGCACTGATAAAACAGAAGGGGGCTTTATTTCATAAGGCTGCTTTAAAAAAATATTGATTTAAAACTGCTTTCTGTAATTAAACATTGAGCAAATAACTGGGAATTTGTGCCTTGGATATCATATCCCTGCCTGCTTTAATTGGGGTCATTTCAGAAGGATTACATTTTCTAAATATTTAAACTAAAGATTCACTTCTATAAATGTTAAAATCTTGAAGAAATTATCCAGAATCGAACACAAGTAGCATGTCAGGAGGAAAAATGAATAACTTAGCATGAGCTATTTAAATATAGCACTGGAAAGTATTACAAAAGCAGCATGTTCTGGAATAATAATTAGTTTCAAGAGCTAATACACAGACTCCAGCTTTTCAGCTATGCCCTTAAAATACAGCATTTAACTATTACCGTCCTGAAATAGCACTCACAATATTTTGGAATAGACCAGATCTTTTTCAAGAGGCAATTGGTCTTTCTGGTTTTTCTTTGAAAACATTTTAAGATGTCTCTTGAAAAAGCACATTTGGGACAACAATGACCTGGATGACTAAGAATCTCCATAGATATCTACAGTAAGTCTTTATACTTTGTGGCCATCATAGATACTGTGCTTTAGTAGTAAGATGCAAACTTACCAGCAATTTTAACCAGTGTCATCATTAGGTTGTGCCTGAACTAACGTCATTAGTCATTGCCAGCCGCCTGGAGTGACATCAGTCATCTCTGGTCATCACAAAATGATGCCATCAGTTTCCATCCGGTTGCGCTAGTAGTGGTGTATATAACTATTTCCCCCAGATATTCACAACTTCTCCCTCAAAGTGACATTTATAAATCTCTCCTCCCCCACAGGTTACAGAACTCAACAATTTGAATGACAGGAATATCTTCATGGAATGGAACTTTTATTACAAACTAAGCCAATCTAATATTTTTTTTAAATTATGAGCAAAATAATGGAAGTAAAATAAAGTCAGACTTATGATTCTGTGAAGGTGTGATTGTGACATCTATTAAAAAAGGGAGAGGAAGGGACAAGTAGGATGAATTTACTGGCTTGTCCAGACTTGTTATACAGTAATCCACTATTCTATACAGGTGTTGAGTTATCGATATAGTCACTATGGTTCAAAATTCCTGCATGCTTTTGAAAAATAAGATGGTAGACTCTGATGATGATTTGTCTGATGTAAAATGATCAGGGGTGAACTTTTCTCTGTGGGATGGTCTCCAGGCCATCCAGAATCTAATGACTTATTACTGCAGACCAAATGTGGAGAAAACCACTACATCATACATCAAGTTCACCCTGGATGCATTGAACATGCCTGATATAAGTTTGCTTATATTTTCTAACAGCTATTGAATGCTGTCACAATTACCCACTTTCTCTACATAGCAATTTCAAATGCCCTACTAACATATTCCAGCTATGTGGATACTGTCCTACAGTCCACAAGTCCTACTTCCCACAAGCCTGGAAAGGCCAGATATCTTGATAGTTAAGTAGTAAAATTATAACTTTTATTTCAGGGGAAAGCTGTTGCTGATACATTGCTGGGAAGGGTGACCCTACCTTCAGTCATCTTAACTGAAACAATGAATTTCTCTAACTAGATGGTCCTTCAACTAGAATCTTTCCATGTTTCCCACATCCTCCTTTTTGGATCACTTTTTTCAGTTCAAAAGACATTGGGAATCTTTATGAACTCTTAGGGTAAAAAGAGCCTTTTATAGGCTCTTTTTGTTGACATAATCTTTTACTACTCATTCTTCCTTCTATCAAATTTTTCAATGATGAATATTTTATCCATATAGGTTTGTTCATACCCCTTTTCAAACTTGCTCTTCAGTCTGAATTCCCTAAATGATCTCCCACCTTAACATATTTTAAGTCTTTTTAACATTTCCTCATATAGCTGTATCCACATCTCCCTCTTGAAAGATAAATTTACAATATTAGGAGCAGTATGGATGCTACAGTGGGAAAGGCTATTGTACCACTGAAGAATAACAGGTAAAATGTCTTCCTAACAATGGTTGTTTCAGATTTTATTTTTCAGGGTATGATTAAACTTTTATATAATGGCTGATTGAGTCTTCTTATGGGTGACAAAATGATGAATGACATAATGCTTTAGAAGGTTATTTAGAGGAATCTATGGAGATTCTCAATCATCCAGGTCAAAGGTGCTTTTTCAAGAGGCAACTGGACTTTCTGGTTTTTCTTTGATGATGTTTTGCTTCTCATCCAAGAAGCTTCAGAGCTGAAGTTGATTGAGAAGTGAAACGTCTTGAAAGAAAACCAGATAGTTCAGTTGTCTCTTGAAAAAGCACCTTTGGATTCTTCAGAGGAATCTTTAATAATTCTTTACTGGCTTCTCTCTATCTTTTGTAATGCCTGTACTGTTTCAAAGATATTCTGGAAGGCTGCAGCTACCTCATGTCCCACCTTATGGAATAAGATGGAGGTCCAGTCATATTTGCATGCTGAAGACTGTTAGGATAAACTTTTTTCCATGGTTTTCCCTAGAAAATATGGAAACATCTATAGATCAGCCTGTCAATGCCAATCAAAGTCAACACCACTGTTCTATTTTCAGGAAAGTTAATTTTTGCAGGTTTATAAAGAGTATAAGCATCTTGCCCTGAAAGTCATGTCTTGACTTGCTTCAACTGTTGCTTTTGACATGTTTCCTTTCCTCCTAAAAAAGGGAATTCACATTGCCATAATTCCCTGCACAACCAGGTTTGTTTATTTATGTCAGAAGCATCATAATTAAAATAAGACATACTATATGATATAATATTTAAAACATAAAATATAAGATTAAAATATGTACAAATTAAACAGATACACAAAATATGTACAAATTAAACAGATACACAACCAGATGTATAATAAACACTCCTTAGAATACTTTCATATTTCATTCTACCAAAACACCACTGTCACACATTTTCCTTTAACATATGATTTTATTGGTAATTCAAAGTTCAGAGTGCCATTGGAAAAAAATATCTCTCATCATCACCAGAAAATAAAGTGTCATAACATGCTATTTCACAGGCTATCCTGCAAATCATGCCCACAATCACAAGCAGATACATCTTCAGTTGAATTGCAACTCTTTAATAGACAATATTACATTATATAATATTATTAAAATATAAATTAACCTGGACGCAGTGGGTAGTGGCTAAGACGCTGAGCTTGTTGATTGAAAGGTTAGCAGTTCAATAGTTTGAATCCCTAGTGTCGCGTAATGGGGTGAGCTCCCGTTACTTGTCCCAGTTTCTGCCAATGTAGCAGTTTGAAAGCATGTAAAAGTGCAAATAGAAAAATAGGGACCATCTTTGGTGGAAAGGTAACAGAGTTTCGTGTGCCTTTTGCGTAGACCATAGAGACGTGTTCGGACAGTGCTGGCTCTTCAGCTTTGAAACGGAGATGAGCTAGAGTCAGGAACAACTAGCACATATGTGCGATGGGAACCTTTACCTTTACCTTTTTAAATAGACAATAGCAAATAGGACCTGTCCCTAACCTGATCTTCCAACAATCTTACAGTGTAATTATATTCATTCGCCTTGCTGCTTTCCATGTTTCTCAGTATTAGAATCTTCTCCAGAAAGCTTGGCTTTTTCCTAATGTGTCTGAAGAAGGATAATTTTGAATGAAATTTTGTCTCTCGTAGCAACTCTGGATTGATTTGTTTGATCATCTTTTGCTTTATTTTCTTGGCTGCCATAGGATTTTTTGCCAACACCAAATTCAAGAACATCAATACTACTCCTGTCCTGCTTCTTCAAAGTCCAACTTTCACTTCCATAGAGCGTCACTGGGAATACTATGATCTACAGGATTCTACTCTTTGTAGGTATAGACACAACACAGCATCTGAATATAATTTCCAAGGTCATCATGACTGCTCTATCAAGTGCTAGTCTCTGGTGTATTTCTTGACAGCTTGTTCCTTTCTTGCTAATTGTTAACCTTAAAAGGCAGAAGCTATCCACCACTTCGATATTTTCATTGTCAATTCTAAAGCTGATTGACCTACTTGTTGTGACCTACATCTCGCTCATATTTAATTTGAGACCTGTTTTTTTCCAGTTTTTTGATCTTTATTACCAGACCTTGTAGAGCCTTTCGCATTTTGTCTAATGGTGTAGGACCATCAGCATAGACTACTAAGTGTAAAAGAATGATTAAAAGTCACTTTTTTTTAGTACTATTGTAACTTCAAACTAAATGAATGGTTGTATGTCAAGGACTACCTGTATTGCATACAGGTTTCTGGGTGTACAAAAGACTTCAGGAGGAAGCAGAAAGCTATCAACCTACTTTACAAAGCCTGACAGGTCTGTGATTAGAACACTCATTAAAAATTGCACTAATCAATCAGGGTTAACTCAGGATCTTAGCTAACATTTATCCAATGGGTTGACAATGGCCTCAAGCTATTTTCATTGATCATTCTGGTTGAGCTGATAGGGATCAAAGTATAAAACATTCAAAAGATACTAGATTGCTGACTTTGGAGAATGTACTGAATCAAAACTCTTTCCTGCCCTATAGCAGCAATAAACAACCATTGGCTCTCCAGCCTTAGTAATGTGGTGGGGTTGAATATATTTATAATATACCTACCATTCTTTTCTGTCAAATGTATAATGTATTGAAAATGTTAACCATGATTTGTTGTTGTTAGTTGCAAAGTCGTGTCCGACCCATCACGACCCCATAGACAACGTTCCTCCATGCCTTCCTGTCCTCTACCATTCTCTGGAGTCCATGTAAGCTCACACCAACTACTTCAGTTACTCCATCCAGCCACCTCATTCTCTGTCGGCCCCTTCTTTTTTGCCATCTATCTTTCCCTTAGGCTCTTCTCCAGTGAGACTAGAACCATGATCTAGTCAAAGCAAATTTTGAAATATGATTTTAGTTGTAAATATCTACTTCTTTGATTTAAATCACAATTACTAAATTTTGAAATAAATCCATTCTTCATACAAGGCAGGAAAACTGATGTCTAACAATTATTGCCTACTCTGAGTAATTAAGTCTTTTTTTACTCTAATTAATTAACTAATTGACTTTTAATAACTTTGCTAATTTTACAGCTAATTGTGTAGTCAACTAGTATCCATGTTCTATTTTACCACCACAATTCTTCTTTATTAGAAGTTTTAACCCCATTTTCAGAAGGACTTAAGCTAGAAAGAAGGCCTGTTTAAGAATTTTAGACACAGAGAGAGACATTTAAGTTTTTAATGCATGTTCCTATTGACTCCAAGAGATTTCCTTCAACAGTTTGAATCCTATTTATGGTAATTTTCTGTGGATTAATCAGTAACTGTAAAAAACCATAGAAGAAACAATTTAACAAATACCAGAATAGATGTTCCTAAAAAATATTCCACTTTACATTAAGAACAGAAGTAGAAAATAAACTTGTAATATAATCAGTTCAAAATGTACCAAATCTGTTGAAATATGAATATTCAATTACTTTTTTTAGGAGTTCCTTTTGGCCTGTCATTAGTACTGCCAGTTGTTGACTAGTTTGCAACAATGTTTTAAAAAACTGCATTTCTATATCAATGGAATTTGCATTTGGCACATTTCAGTAAACAGAAATCTAATTCTTGTGCCTATGTTTTTATAGCTATAGTGTTTTTATTAACTCAGCAAGCCAAATATGAGTAGCCTCCAGTCAGGTCTGGATTAAGACCAACTGATACCTAAGCACAGCCCAACAATGGCATCCCCCAAACTCTCAAGCCATAAAATGGAAACAGTTGTGATATCTGACAACATCTTCAAACCAAACTTCTAAACTTTATGTACTGTAGGGAAAAAAAGAGTCAACATTCCAAATTAAAGATGAACATGACAAATAAGGACAATTACATAAAATTTGTGTGAAGTTGAGTGTACAGCGAAAGAGTGAAAGGCATGACAGGTCTGTGGTGCTTCTTTCCCTTGCTGCCCTAAGCATATGCTTATTTTGTTGTTGTTCAGTCTCTTAGTTATGTCCCACTCTTTGTGATACATTGGACCATAGCATACCAGTCCTCCCTGTCCTCCACTGTCTCCTGCAGTTTGCCCAAATTCATATTCATTGTGTCAATGACACTATCTAATCATTTCATCCTCTGCCGTCCTCTTCTCCTTTTGCCTTCAATCTTTCCCAACATCAAAGTCTTTTCCAAGGAGTCCTCTAGCCCCACAGTGTTTTATAGCCCTCTCTAAGTGGTTTACAGAGTCAGTATATTGTGCCCAACAATCTGGGTCCTTATTTTATCGACTTCAGAAGGATGGAAGGTTGAGTCAACCCTGAGCCAGCCAGGATTGAACTCCTGGTAGTGGGCAGAGTTTGCCTGCAATACTGCATTCGAACTACTGCGGCGCCATGGCTCCTGAGATGGACTTTTGCTATAGTTTTCATACTTTTACTTTCTATTAGTCTCTGGTAGAATAGAAATAAAGATAAACAATTACATGGCTGAACATAAAATCCCAATGTAGTATATTAGATGTTGGCCATGCATCTCAATGGACACCTCCCATCTTCATTATCTCAGCTATCTTTACTTTTTATATTCTTTCAACTAAATGAGAGACAGTACCACACAGAACTTGCTGTGGTATTCAGCATCCTCTTTATTTTCAAGAATGCTTCTAGACTCCATGCATTTTTTGAAAATGAAACTGTTAAATGGATGCAACCCAGAGCTTTGTTTGGCAGTGTGGCACTTGCCTAGGATTATTATTAATTTTTTTTAAAAAAAACTGCATTACAGGTAGTCCTCAACTTACGACCATAATTGAGCCCAACTCTTATGCTGCTAAGTGAGATACTTGTTAAGTGAGTTTTGCCCCATTTTACAACCTTTCTTGCCACTGTTGTTAAGGGAATCACTGTAGTTGTTATGTTAGTAACCTGGTTGTTAGTGAATTTGGCTTCCCCATTGATTTCGCTGGTCAGAACATCGCAAAAGCTGATCACATGACTCAGGGACACTGCAATTGTCATACATATAAACCAGTTGCCAAGCGTATGAATTTTGGTCACATGATCATGGAGATGTCACAACAATTATAAGCAGTGGTGGGATTCAGGTAATTTAACAACCGGTTCTCTGCCCTAATGATTTCTTCCAACAACCAGTGTGCTAAACTGCTCAGAATGTTAACAACCGGTTCTCCCGAGGTGGAGCACCTTGAGGTGGCTGAATCCCACCACTGAATGTAAGTGTGAGAAACAGTCATAAGTCACTGTTTTTCAGGGCTGTTGTAACTTTGATCAGTCACTAAGCAAACTGTTGTAAATCAAGGATTATCTATAATCACTTGGAGGCAGCATGTGACTAGTTGCATCCTTATTAGCTATCATTGGATATACAAATTGTATTTTATAGAGTTCCTTTACCAGGAATTAAATTCAAGGATTTTTGCACTTTAGATGACTGACTAGATATGGGACATTTGCTTTAGGAAATATTGAGATGCTGATACTCACCAGTGTTGCAAGAATTGATATATAAAACAAATCAAAATGGTGAGAGCCAATTTGATGTAGTGGTTAAGAATCCGACTAGAAACCAGGAAAATGTGAGTTCTAGTTCCACTTTACGTACAAAGTCAGCTGGATGATTTTGGGCCAGATTCTCTTCTCAGCCCTTGGAAAGAAGCAATGGCAAATCATTTCTGAAAAACCCTGTCAACAAAACTGCACAAACTTGTCCAGGTCATCCCTGAAAACTGGTTATGATTAAATGGAAGAAAAAAAAATCAGAATGGTATATACCCAACTACCTTTCCTTACAATCATAGTTCTAGTCCATTTTGTGGCCAATCATTTGGAAAGGACAGCATAAGGGAATGGCAAATATTGTCCCCCATTATCTAAGTAAACTATATTAAAAAGGCAGATCAATCTTACCTTTAAAAAAAAGCAGAAGAGAAAATTCTACTGTATTCTTTGCTTGAGGGAGAGCCAACAGCTTCCACAGGAGAAGCTCAAATGCATTTTATATTTTGGGCAGACAATTAACAATTAAAGTAATGGGCTGGATTACTGCTCTGGGGCATGATCACCCCAGTTTGTGTAATGCATGTGTAAACATGGCCCAGGTCACGGCTGAATTAAATAAATCGTTAAGTTAAATTAAATTGTGTTAATGTTAGCTAAAGCTATTAGCTAGATTGAGCCACAGACCCCTGTTTGTACTTTCTGAAAAAAAGCTTCATCTCAAGTATTTCAATAATCTTGACAATCAGGCTACAAGATGGGCTTCAGATATACTCTTATATCTGAAACACCAGAACAAGGCAATTAATTACATGAATTTCTGTGTAATTAATATCTGTATCATTGCATGTTAATTACGTTAGGGAAACTAGCACAAAAAAATTTAAAAAAAAGGAAAATTGGGTTCTACCTGTCAAAAGTTAAAAGGCATTCCTCATTAGCATAACATAATTTGTAGCATATTACAGCACTTCCATTTGCAGCAGGTAGAAGTAACTCATTTACACAGCATGAAGTAGCTGAATTCTTTCCACAGACTGCTTCTAGTTATTTATGAAATATGAACTCTAATGGAAATATTGTTTCAGAAACAAATTTCTTATTGGTCTCCAGTGTGAGTTTCTATATTGTTAGAGAAGTACTTCGTACCATGGTTATCCATCTTCATATATGTCTGATATCTTAGGCAGGAAATGTATCTAATACTTCTTCCTCCTCCTATTTTTCCCACAACAACAACCCTGTAAGGTGAGTTGGGTTGAGACCGAGTGACCGGCCCAAAGTCAGCCAGCCAGCTTTCATGCCCAAGGCAAGACTAGAACTCACAGTTTCTAGCCTGGAGATTTCAAGGCAGCCAACAAAGTCTGCCTGCCATCTATCAACAACCCTGTAAGGTAGATTGAACTAAAAGAGGTTGAATTGACCCAGAACCACCCAATGAACTCTCATGGCTAAAGATGTATATGAATCAGGGTTTTCCGGCTCCTAATCAAACCCTTTTGCCATTATATCATACAGGATCTCATATTAATAATAAATATAAATTTAAATAACAACAGTTTGAAGACTTTTTCATTGATACAAATAAATACACACACGATTGTTTGTTTGTTTGACTAAATCACTAGGCATGCCATGACTTTTTAATAATTCATTGACAGTTGATTTCCTGATCACATCCTCAACTATAAATTAACTCCTATGAATATATTGCTGGGTACCCTTGAAATATGCTATTTTACAAGTACTGCTAGAGCTATTTCCCATAAGTTGTATTTGCTGGGGCTGCTGGAAATTGCATCTAATTGCATCTCTCATCTTTGTGAAAGACAAATGGTAACTTCTGGCAAATCACCCACTCCATCCTTTGGAGTGTTTAGGAAGGATTCATTAAAGATTGGCAGTTAATGTTTGCAAAATAGCTACTCTGCTTATTCCAGAACCCATTATTTTAGAATTATCTTCTTTCCATGACTTGAATTTAAGGCACAAGTGAAAAAAAAACCAGATGTCATATTGTGGTTTTCCAGAATGGAACAAAAAGAAAGGAATGACCTCTTTAGCGCTGCGAGACAGAATGGATGGAATTTTCCTAGGAGTATCAAGAACAGAAGCCGTATAAAAATATATACAACAAATTACTTTTGAAAGCTTGGGAACAAATCTTTGAAGACCAACTTCAGTGGGGACTAGAATTGAAAGATATTTTAAGCTTACAGAGAGGGTTAAAAAGGAGAAGACTGTTTTCCTTCTTGGTCTTTAACTCTCCCCTCCATTTTTCTGGAATTTTAGAACAGTTTTCAAGAGATATCCAGAAAATGGAAGAATCATCATTTTTGCTTTTTCTTTCAGTGGTTTGTCTTGTATATTGATATTTACTGTTCATGCTCTAAATAATTGGATCTGCATATTATTATTTTTTAAATCAGTAACAAAACCAATATCCATTTGGGCATAAAAAATAATTATAAGAATAAAATTGAATCAAAGTTAAAAGTACATTCACTTAACCAGTACAACTACAGATAACAACAATAACAACAATAATAATTTACTGCATTTCTTTCCAATCCAGCTTATTAAACATGAACTGTATTGTAGAGGGAATGAAAAAGTATTTTTTTGCCCATTTCCTACCGATATTCACACTGGATTTGGCCTTTTTAATCCATTTATTGATTCCTTCCCAAGGTCTTGGAATAGTAGATGTTATTTGATGGTGTTAGAGGTAACCTCTCAGGATGTAAGCTGAATAAAGCTACTTTTCGCAATTGACTGATGGTGTTTTTGTCAATACCGATGTTGTTCAAATGGTGCTCCAGATACTTTGAGATTGCACCCAATACACAATTTCATACCACCTTTGATTTCCTCTGCCATAGTTTTTCTATTTCTATCTGCAGGTTTTGTATTTTGTTATCTTCTCCAGTTCTTTCTCTTCTGTGTTGCTGTCTCCAGCAACACACTGGACACATATCCACTGTCCAGACTTTTTTTCTCTTATCGACAATTGTTAAGTCTGGCATGGTAGGCAGGAAATGCTTCTCAGTTTGAATTCTAATGCCACAGAGCATTTTTATTTTATATCAATATATATTTGTCTTGTTTTACTCCTTATGAACCACTGAAAATATTTTATTTTATTTTTTCAGTAGGAAAAGAAGAACATTTTCCTTGGGGAAAATGTTTCAAAAGTAGGAATAAAACACCCTTCCTTCCCACATTCTGGGCACAATTTTCTGCAGATTCAGAAATCTTCAACTGGGATCCACCCCTTTCACACTCCGAAATAGGAAGAGATGCTACAGAAACACACCTTTAGCAAAAACATTTAAGTGGTAAGTCACATAACTGCATTCTCATTTCGGAATGAATGTCATCCTTTTTATGGCATTTCCTGAATTAATATGCAAAGCATTCAAAACAGGCACTTGGCAATTTTACTTTGAATTCCTAAAGCAACTAAATCTTTAGTATGATCTGTGTGGTTGCTTCAAAGGTTATTCCTTGTTGCCTGCACAACATGTCTGTTAAGATTGTCTGCAAAAGAAAGCAACCGCATTCACACATATGTGGTGGGGAGAAAGCCATGTATAATTCTGAAGTGAGGGTTTGCATCTTGCCGAAAGCATGACAGCTTGAGTAAGTCAAAGAGAGAAGCTAGAACGAGTTGTGAAAAATCTTTGCCAATCCATTTGTGAAGAGATCAACTGAATATTTCTTCAAACTTTTGCAGTTTCCAAAATTTCCACTAGATGGTACTTTCTTACAAGGAATTAATATTAATACACCAAAGTCTTGTAAAACTTGATGTACAATTTCCTGTTTTGGCAGTCTTAAACGACTTTTGAACAATAATTCTAAATGAGAATTTTATTTAAAACAAACAAAATGTTCTGCCAAAGTGAACACAACGACAACCTAGTTAATATCATAAAAATGTTGAACAACATTTCTGAACAACATTCATTAACAAATTCCTTCAACTGTTTCAATGCCATTATAATCTGTTTTTCAGAAATTTCATATCTACATTTTACCACAGAGCGCATACTTAAATCACAATAATTTCGTTTAGGAATTTTCTGACTGTAGCTTTGTGGTGGATTATGGACAGGGAGTATTTGTCTATAAAAATTCAAATCTGCAGGCAACTGAAATTTCTACAATTTTATGAACATAATAGAAATTGATATGGTTATGAATAATTTTAAATAAATGAGAATTGTATAAGGTCAGTGCAATATGCAATTGTATAAATATATTTTAATTATAGAATAAGGTTAGCTATTATATGGCTAATGGTAATATGTTGTTTAAATTTGCAATATATTTTCTAAGTCAGAATATATATCTTTTCCTCTCTTGAGTGTGTACCAAGAGCCATGGTGGCGCTGTGGTTGTTAGAATGCAGTACTGCACACTACTTCTGCTGACTGCTGGCTGACTGCACTTTGGCAGTTCGAATCTCACCAGCTTAAGGTTGACTCAGCCTTCCATCCTTCAGACATGGGTAAAATGAGGACCCAGATTGTTGGGGGAAATATGCTGACTCTGTAAACTGCTTAGAGAGGGCTGTAAAGCACTGTAAAGCAGCATATAGGTCTAAGTCCTATTGCTATTGCGTATAGACATATTAGGCTTATGCATCACTTGCTGAGGCTGTCATTCCAGTGTGGAAGGTGGCTACCATTTCGGTAGGGACAGAGACAAACAGATCATGCCGTCCCACGTTCCAGCCCAGGAAATCTTGCCTTAACGCCGCCTGCTTCCTCCTATTTTCAGCTGGGGGGACCCTCTTCTAACCACTGTTCCCGGAGTCTCCGTTTCCTCCAGCACCACCAGACGCATTGCTGCCCCTCAGTTGAGAGGTGGACGGGACCGTGCCTGTGCAGATGCCACGCTGGCTACAATAGCCAGCATTAATGGGGGCTTACTGAACCCGATGGCCCTGGACTAATTGCAACTAATTACTGGCCGGGGAACTCTCCAATTGGAGTTAGGGTTTAGGGTGGAGTTAGGGGTGGAGTAGCGGGGGTGGGGTGCATTAGGTTTAAAAATGGTGATGGAAGCACGGTATGGTTAGAGCTGACAATATTTCACTGAAACTGCACTGGGTGATTGTTGGAGCGTGCCAAATCACGGAAGGTAAAACTTTATTACAACCTCCACCCTGTTGTCTGGTGTTTCCTTTCCCATCCTGATTCGGAACCTGACAGTAGCATTAGAGAGAAGTTAATATTAGTATTCATTAATAGTCTACTTATTCACCTATTTTTGCTGCAGTAATTTTCTGATTCTGTATGAGCGCTGAAAATGCAGCTTAGATACACAAGTATAGATAGACCGCTTCTCTGCTAAATCCCCTGTGCCAGGTTAATTATTGGTGGTTCTTAGTAGCAACCTGTCACCTGCAGTGGTTATATAATTACCCACAATACCCTGTTGCAGCCCAACAGCACTTTGGGAAAAGAAAACTGGCATTACAGGAGAGCTTTGTTTTTCCCATTCAGCAAGCCTGGGGCCAAACAAGGAGGCTGCCTTAAAACCAGAGAAGTTTTTAACTATTCAGCTATCAAAATCAGCAGCTGGATGAGTAAGTTGCTTGTAAAATCAACTATTTTATATATCATATTATAAAAAATAAAACAATATTTCTTATTATTTTATCATTTTGTATTAATCTTTTGTACAACTTTGTATATTTGATAGCCATCATTGATAAATAAATTGCAATTGGAATATCCCAGCCATTAAAATACACACAGGCCTTAATAACCCCAACTGATGCTTTCTCTAGTGTGTAAACAAATCCTTTCTCTTCACCATTAAGGTACGGGTTGGATTCTCAAACACTGAGTTGAGCCATGACGTATTGTGACCATGTTTTCAGTCTTCCTTTTGACCCATTCATTCATTCGCCGCAGGGAGACGGAACCGATAAAATGGTTCCGTCCTAGGCGCCTGATGGAACCCGAGAGGTTCCTGACAGAGCTTGGGCCATTTCCTGAGACTCTGGCACATGACTCAACTGAAGACCTGGTGGCCGCCTGGAGAGTGCGGCCGCCGGGGCTTTGGACCGCATCGTGCCTTTGCGGCCTCTGACCTGATGCCGATCTCAATTAGCTCCTTGGTTCTCTGAGGAGCTGAGAGAGATGAAGCGTCGGAAAAGATGCCTAGAGAGCAGTTGGAGAACTAGTCGTTCTGATTCTGACCGGACACAGGTGAGGTCTTATATCAAGACTTACCTAGTGGCGATAAAAGTGGCAAAATTTAACTATTTTTCCGCTCTTATTGCATCTGCAGAGAGCCACCCAGCCGCCTTGTTTAGGGTGACCAACTCCCTTCTTCAGGGGGGAGTGCGGGAAGACCCCTTGCAGGGCCGAGCTGAGGATTTTGTACAATTCCTGCATGATAAAGTCGCTCGGATTCGGGAAGGCTTGGAATCCGACTGGGTGAGTCCGGGGGAGGAGATGAGGGTAGGTCTTGAGAATGTTATCTGGGAGGAGTTTGATCCTGTGGCACCCGAGGATGTGGTCAGGGTTCTGGGTAGGATTAGTGCCTCCACATGTTTATTGGACCCGTGTCCCTCCTGGTTGGTACTGGCCACCCGGGAGGTTACACGAGGCTGGCTCCAGGGGATTATAAGTGCTTCTTTCCCGCTGCCTTGAAAGAGGCGGTGGTGAGGCCCCTCCTCAAGAAGCCTTCCCTGGACCCAGCTGAATTAGCTAATTATCATCCAGTCTCCAACCTTCGCTTTGTTGCGAAGGTTGTTGAGAGTGTGGTGGCACGATAACTACGCGGGCACCTGGATGAAGCTATCTATCTAGACCTGTACCAGTCGGGCTTCAGGCAGGGGTACAGCACAGAACAGGCATTGGTCGCGTTGGGGGTTGATCTCTGGAGGGCTCGGGACAGGGGTTGGTCCTCTGTCCTGGTCCTGTTAGATCTCTCAGCGGCTTTTGATACCATCGACCATGGTATCATGCTGCAGCGGTTGAGAGGGTTAGGAATAGGGGGCACCATTTTATGGTGGTTCTCTTCCTTCCTCTCCGACCGCTCGCAGTTTGTGTTGGCATGGGGGCAGAGGTTGACCTCAAGGCGCCTCGCATGGGGAGTGCCGCAGGGGTCGGTCCTCTCGCCCCTTCTGTTCAACATTTATATGAAGCCGCTGGGTGAGATCATCTGTGGTTTTGGGGTGAGAGTCCATCTGTATGCTGATGATACTCAGCTGTACATCTCCACCCCAAACCACCCAATTATGCCTTTGATGTGATGTCTTGCTGCCTGGAGGCCGTGCGGGTCTGGATGGGGAGAAATAGGCTCAGACTCAACCCTTCCAAGACTGAGTGGCTGTGGTTCCCGGTGTTGCGATATAGTCAGCTGGTGCCATCGCTGACTATTGGGGGTGAACTTTTGCCCCCCTCAGAGAGGGCTTGCAATCTGGGCGTCCTCCTGGACTCACGGCTGTCTTTAGTAGAGCATATGACGGCCGTGGCCAGGGGGGCTTTTTATCAGGTTCGCCTGATCCGCCAGTTGCAGCCCTTTCTAGATCGTGACCCCCTATGCACGGTCACTCACACCCTTGTCTCCTCTCGATTGGACTACTGTAATGCTCTCTACATGGGGCTCCCCTTGAAAAGCACCCGGAGGCTCCAGCTGGTCCAGAATGCAGCCGCATGGGTGGTTATGGGCGCAACCCGTTGTGCCCATGTGACCCCCCCCCCTTCTGCGTGAGCTGCACTGGCTCCCAGTGGTCTTCTGGGTGCGATTCAAGGTGTTGGGTACTGCCTTTAAAGAGCTCCATGGCATTGGACCGGGTTACTTTCGAGACCGTCTCCTCCCACCGGCCAGTCCATTCCCACAGAGAGGGTCTCCTCAGGGTACCATCAGCCTAATTATTTCGGCTGGCAACACCCAGGGGGAGGGCCTTCTCTGTGGGAGCTCCTACTCTCTGGAATGAACTGCCCCCAGAATTACGTAAGATCACTGACTTCTGTGTATTCCGCTGTGCCCTCAAAACCTTTTTGTTCCGCCAGGCCAGGCTATCGATGTGAAGATTTTTAAATTGGTTTTAATCTGGGATTTTTAAATTTGGGGTTTTATATTGAGCCAAATTATTTAATATTTTTAATTTTTAAATTGTTGTTTGTCTTGTGCTTTTAATTAGGCTGTGCACCGCCCCGAGTCCTTTGGGAAAGGGCGGTATAGAAATAAAATAATAATAATAATAATAATAATAATAATAATAATAATAATAATAATAATAATTCCTTCCTATACTTGCTCTGCCATTTGGTATGAAATCATTCTCTCTGTGTGAGCAACTCACTTTAATGTACCTTGTTTTGCACTGGACACTTAGTGTAGAAGTGTAAATCCCTAGATTGTTAGCTGTAAGTTTAAGAATGTCAGTGAAAAACCGACACATACCTCTTGGAAATATTTACAGCTCAGAGGATATTCTGTATTATCTTGTATTTGAAAGTTTCCAGCCTTGTAGTATCACCTTCTCTTTTTCCGACATATTAAAATACAATGTAGGTTGGAAGCTTTGAAGCTGAATGTGTAGAAGCCTTAGACATCCAGAGATGTTTGGCAGCCATCATTTTTGTTCTTCTCTTCCTATTGTAACATTTTTGACAGCTTTAACAAGATAGCTGCTTAAAAGCTGTCTTGGTATCATGTATTGTAGATCACTTGTCATTTCAGTTATAGGGAGATTATAAACCTCGTTGCGTTTTCTCAGTGTAGCAGCTTTTTATTATTATTTTTTTATATTGTATAAAGAGGCAAAACCCCAAATTGCATCTAGTGGAAGGTTTAGAAGTGAAGTAACACAAACCTACGTGCCTTTTCTTGGGAAAAAAGTCATTCTGAATTTAGAGGAATGTCCTTCCAGGTTTGGTTGTGCTGATTTGCTTCCTCAAACTGCATACAGTGAATTTAATTTCAGAATCCCAGTTTTTGGGATTAAACAAGCATTGGAAGTCACCTCTTTAAAGGGTTTAATTAAAATACTTTGATATTGTATAAAACACTTTCATAGTTACAGAAGCAACCTTCCTGAAAGCCCAAACAGTTTTTTCGTTGATAACCGGGCTGTTGGGACATAATGGTCAATTCAATTATCAAAGCCAGAGGCTGGAAGGATTTGGATAATCACTTAACTTTCCTATTAAATTACAGCACTGCAATTTTATGGCAAGCATCAAAAAGTCAAGTGCTCACCTGCTGACCAAGCACTTGAATGATAGCCTAATTAATTTCATTATCTGGTGCTTCTTCTGCCCTGCTCTTATTTTGTGGGTATTTTTCTACAGTATGAGCTACACACAGTGATTAGCAGGATGCCTACAGACTGAAGAGCACGGCCAGGCAAAACTAGGGTCCTACTGTTCAGATAGGATTTTAAGCAAAATTGATCATAAATAAATTATACCTTTTGCTGCTGCTTCAATTAAACCCAGCAGTTCCCTTAAAAAGAATCTTGGGAGGTGATCCTGTGACCAGTGGTTTGAAGGAGGTTTCAAAAATTAAAGCTGCAATTAAATCAAAGCAAAGATCTAAGGCTGTCTAGCTCTTTGAGTGAGTTGCTGCTTTCCTGTAGTACAAAAGAAAGCATGAAACTCAACCCTACTTTAAGACATAAATGAATGAATAAATAAGTAAACCTGCCATGCTGAACCTGTTATTTTCTTCCTTTCTAAAAACTCGCTTGGCTATTGCTAAAGGACATATTCTCTGGACAATTCCTTGAATATTTGCCATCCTCCAAGCTAAATGAAATGGAAGAAAAGCATATTTTGTAGCATCTCTTAGAGAGCTGCCAGTTGGGGTCCCTTGATTCAATAAATCAGTTTAATTCAATAAATCACTTTAAAAACATGCGACACCCAACTTTATGGGTGTCTGTGAGCACGAGATATATTTACACATTGTGCCATTGATCAAAAATGTGTCATATGTACCTGTAGATATGCCACTGCCCTGTCTTCCTGATGAATTTACTTAAGGACCCATTCATTTTTAAAAGAAAGAATTGTGCTGAGGTTCACACTAACATGGCAGTATTTGAAGGGGCTTTAAAACATGTACGTATGTAGCAGAAGTAAACTTTCCTTTAATAACATATTTGCAAAAATATGTGTGTGTGCATGTCTCTCTCTCTCTCTCTCTCTCTCTCTCTCTCTCTCTCTCTCTCTCTCTCTCTCTCTCTCTCTCTGTGTGTGTGTGTGTGTGTGTGTGTAGTTTTAAAAGTAAAGCAGAGCATTGTTGGTACAAAGCAATAATTCCTTATTAGAGCTCATTTATCCTGGTCTTTTAGTAACACATTAGGATCAATCCAAGATGTAGGCACAGCCAGGACAAAATCTTCATTTCATTTCATTGAAATGACTATAATTAGAAACAGTAGTTTACAATTTCCTTAATCTTAAACATTACAATATTTTGGCAATTATGAAGGCGCTGAGGATCACAGCCAAAGCTTTTAGTGACCTCATGCTTCCCCAGGACCTGAGGTTGCACATCACTGACTTACAATGTAATGTCAGAGCTTTGCTTAGTAAGAATTCATTTTACAAGACCTAAGAAACAGATATGCAGGCAATAATATTCCCAGCCTTGTGAGACCCTTGTAGAAGAGGACAATGCCAGAATCCATAAACTGGAGATAAAGACATGGTTTCCCATGAAGTCAGCAGTTTTAGTCTAACAGATCTTTCCCATGCTGTTAAAATAAACTAACTTTCCAAGTTGTTCAGAATTTATTGCAAACTCAGGCACCGAATCATCGTTGTTAACCTCCATGTTAAGGATAAAAAGATACAATTTATACAGCTACTCTTTCATCACTTAAATAGCTGGTAGCAAAGATCTCGATGTTTTCCCTCCTTTTTGAACTGCCGTGACATCTCAATGAGCAGTCATAGAATAATTTGTTATGGAAACACAATAGGTTTTTTGGGGGTACTAATTTTGTGACAGAAAATTTCTACCACAGTAGAAACTAACATAAACAGAAAAAGATAGGAAAAAGGGAAAGTGCAGCCAACAAAGGAAAAATAGAGAAAGAGAAAAGACAAATAAGAATATACTAAAGAAAAAAAATATATAAAAATGATTTCCTACCTTCACTACAAGTAAAAACAATTTTAGTAACATATATATACATATATATATATATATATATATATATATATATATATATATATATATATATATATACATATATAAGTTTATTGTCATTGTATATATATACGCAGTATACCCATACAATGAAATTCACACAACACCCAGACACTAGGTCCAAACACATGACAATCCCCAGACACGCCCCCCCACCACCAAAAATTCCTCACCGCTAAACCACCCAAGCATCCACACAGCAGACCAAGTAATGCTGTCCAACAGCTCACTGATGGTGGCCCTTTAGTTCATTGTTGAGTGCAATTATAGCTCTGGGATAAAAACTATTCAGAAGACATGTGGTCTGAGTTTTAATTGTTCTGTATCTTATGCCAGAAGATACAGGAGGAACCAAATATCATATCATATACTGAAACATCTTTTCTTTAGATGGAAAAGAGATAAAGGTAAACATTTCGTCCAAAGAACCTGGAGCTCCAACATTAACCTTTTCACTGAATGTTTCTATTGCCAATCAATCCCCAATTGCTCCATTGCCCTTATCACCTGGACAATGAAATGTGTACCCTTATCACTATCAATAATATCAACCAATGCATGTTTGGGTATTATTTGCTCCAATATGCATTTAACAGTCATCTGAGCATTTACCTTTGAACAAGGAAAGGCTTCAAGCCAGCCAGTAAGATAATCCACTATTAACAGCAAATATCTCAATGTTCCCACTGCCGGCATTTCAATGTGATCTATGTAATCTACTTGGATTCATTGAAAAGGTTAAATGGTCAAATCTCTACATGTTTACACATAATCTTTTTTTCTATTCGTACACAATGTATTTATGTATTCGTACACAATGTAAATGGCATCTCCCCACTTGTATGGCTATTGTTTACATGCCTCTACAAATATATTCTCGTGTAACAAACGCAAACAAATATATTTACATGTAACAAAAGCAATAAGAAATTGGATTCCCAATGAGTCCCCACATGCACACTCTCAATCACATTCTGCATAACTAACATCCATTTACCATCCACTTTACGCACCCCATCATCCATCATTTGTTTGTTGTCATCATCCATAAATACAGGCTTCACATCGAAGTCCAATGCTGGGATTAAATCATTAATACCTCCCTACTAACGCTGCCTCTTTTACTGCTTTGTCTGCCATCCTATTTCCCACAACTAACTTCGAAGTCCCTTTTTATGTGCTTTATATTTATTATAGTCTTTCCAAACAATCTTTTTACCAAAGATCGTTAAAAGCCCGTAAGCAAATAAAGCAAAGACATCACATATTTGTGTCAACCAATAAGAGGATAACTGTCCAGTTTCCAATACTTCAGCAGTGTCTACATTCACTGCTGCATATTCACTCATCCTCTTCCCATTCTCCACCCGGGAAGACCCATCAATACATAACCACACAATTATGTTTCACATCATCCCATTCCTTTCTCTCTCTCCTGACAGGAATTCAATTGAATTTAAATTCCTATTGGTCAAGAGAACCAAATTCTCTTGAGACAATAAAATAGTCCCATATTTCAAAATAGCATTGGTGAACCACCTTTGGGCTTTCTGCATCTGGTTTGTCCATCCCTGATGTGGATTACTCACCACCAATGCCCCAGCAAAGGTTAATTTTCTACTCTTCTCCATCAAAAATGCAATTGCAGCTTCAGCCTGTATACACAAGGGCTAACCTTGCACCACAAGATCCATCAATTTTGACAAAAATAGTACAGGTCTCTTCTTCCCAGCCCATATGTGAACCAACACTCCTTTGGCTATGCCATCTTCTACTGCTACAGACAAGTAGAAGATTTTCCTTAAACCAGGCAAGCTCAACACTGGAGCCTGTATCATTGCTTTCTTCAACTCTTCAAACCTATTTTCATCACCTTTCCTTCCAAACAATATCCTATGGCTTTTCATCAATAAATATTTAACTTTGCCCACTTTGGAGGAATCCCCACTTCAGAGGAATCACACCACACCTCTATCATAAGTCAGCTAAACTATTTCCACAAGCTGCAGAGAAATACAAAGCTTAAAAATACAAAGCTTGATCTAATTCACAAATCTAATTCACAAGTCTGAATCACAAGTCTGTACAGACTAACTTACAAGTAACTTCCTAGCTAGCCAGACCAAAAGTCCATCTTTACCTTCTACTAGTAAGTAATTCTTCCCTCAAGGGAACATCCCTTAGGGTAGGATCTATCATTTTAGATAAACATACCCACTAATTTTTCCTACCCACCTCTGGGTTAAAATCCTCGAAGTCCATTCCCTTATCTGGGCAACACTAAGCTAAAATAGCATAGTCAACTATTCACCAGGTTATTCAATATCCAGGCTATCCCAGAAATCTACTTAACTTCTCGACATTCAAACTGCACAGACATAAAAGAGGCTGATAAAAAGAACAGTTCAAAAAGTTAAAAAAAAAAAACCCACCTAAGAGAGTCTCTACTTTGGGTTTCTACTCCAAAAAATAATTGTTCCAAACTTTTAATGTCACTTCTCTATTATATAAATTTATTTTAACACCTCAAACATTTCACACACACACACACACACACACACACACACACACACACTCAAAATCGCAAGTCAGATCAGAACAGGAAATATATCTGTGTAGCTGCCATATGCAGTCAGAAACAATGCTGCAGGATCAAATCACCCATTCGCCCCTCCTTTCTCTCAGACAAACTCGGCAAAGGAAAAAAAAATGTGTAAAAGGAAAAACAAACTGCACCTTCCCCCTCCCTTTCCTACTTCTCTTGTTCAAAACAAAAAGAAAGGAGAAATATAGGGAGGAAAACTACTACTCTTGTCTCCATTCAATATCGCAAATACATCTTTCTAATCCCACTTCTCTCAATCTCTCTCTCACATACGAACACTTGCTATTACCTTCATAACAACAACAACAACAACAACAACAACAACAACAACAACAACAACCCCTTGCCACTTATTATTCCATTATACAAAAGGAGATCTCTGGGGGGTTCAGCTCACAGGCATTCACAAGTGTCAGGATCACCTTATCACCCCTGTGTGAGGGCTTTCCACACACATTCATATTTATACTGCAATCAGATCTTTTAGTGTACACTAACATACACACATGCTTTCTCCCTGCCAACTAGTCAGTATAATTATTTCAGGGAACATTATTATTATTATTATTATTATTATTATTATTATTATTATTATTATTATTATTATTATTATTAGCCAATAAGCTCTATTGCCTAAACAACTCTTATTATACACAGACGCCTTCACACATACATATCATTTAACAACATTTGCAGACTTGGAATAAAACCTGGGAAGGTTTCATCCCTTCAGATTCCCATTTTTTCCATCCTTGTCATCTTATAGCTTATTCCTCAAGCAGTGGAAAACCTCAGGATGTGGTTTCTAATCAAAAACATGATTTCGGGCCCTAACTACCACCTGTCTTCCACAGCTCCAAGCTCAAGCCAAGAAGTTCACTTAATTTGCCAGCACACACATATTACTATCACAACAGAAATCACATCACATTAATCAAAGACAAATTATTCGCATTTAACCTCAGGTAGGAAGAACAATAAACTTTTCCTTCTTTACCGTCATTCAGAGTTTTCTGACTCTTTCAAGAATGATAAAGATCTGTATAGCACTACAATATTAAAGCAAAATCATCCTTGGTCAGTCCTTACATCTAAATCTTCCCACTAGATATTTCTTCCTTAATTATTTTAGTTAATTCTCACTCCTGTTGTTCTATCCCCTTAAGCGTCGGATTACCTGTCTCTGCCCTGGGGATGTTCTATCCCTTCAATAATAATGTAATAATTACATTATTATACTGTACAGTATATGATCTCAACCAAACTTCCCTCCATCAGCATAATAAAAGGGATAGGGGGGACATAGAAGGAGTTTCCTTATGTTTCCTTCCGTAAATTTTCTCAGGATCCTTAACAAATATTCCATGTTGGGGCCCCATAGTTATTTATCTATTTATAGCCAAAGCCATTACTTCCCTCCTTGAACTCCTTTTCCCTTAAAAAATCCACTCAACATGCTTAGCCTCTGGCCACTCCAGTCACCCAGAAAATGGAACCGCAGTGGAAAGCTCAGGTTAGCATGTTCAACATGAGTACTAATCACATCTAATGCATCTCAATACCCACTCAGCACCAGACATTCAAGGAGTTAGACCACCTCAGTGAGACTCCCCATAAGTACCCCGTTCCTATACTCACTCTGGGTCAGTGCACTGTATTCTTGGTCCTGCATGGCTCAGACTTCCCTGCTCAGTTGTTCAGGTCCCTGTCACATCAGGTTAAAGAAGAGCAATTCCCTCTAGAACTACCCGGTCTGGAATGCTAAAATCAGCGTGGGTACCCACCGGTCCTCAGATAGAAATTCCACCCCAGAAGGACACCTTCAAGTCCCATTTGGGCGCCAATTGTTAAATTCAGAAAATCAGCATTACCTTATAATAAGTGACACAGAGCATGAACAAGAAAAAACATCAGTTTTAATACACACACACACACACACACACACACACACACACACACACACCCCAAACTTTTGCAAAAGGGTTCTCCCATGAGAGAGAACCCTGACCACTTCGATTACATGGTTTAAATACAGTTTTCAGGGTACAGAAGCCCAATACAACAGGATAAAAACGGTTCCCAAGGCATTAGTTTTAGGTCTTATATAACATATTTGGCACATGTTCCGCCCTGAAATTCCCATTTTACCCATTGGAAATAAATACCCCTGATGTCCCATGTTACTTGGTATCATTATTTGTGGACTTCCCCTTCTGGATTGGGCAGGCCCCAAACAGGCCCATTTCGGAATTTACCAGAACATTTAATTCCTCAAAAATATGCATCATATATCCTGCAAAACAAGCATCACAGGAACAACACAATTCCCTTTCTCATGTCCTTACTGCTAGGTTATATTATCAGATTATATAAGATAAAACATGGTGTTTAAAATGGCGTTACTCAGGTTATGCTCTTTACAGGAATAATCCATATTTCTCACATGACAATCCCCAGACACCCCCCCCCCTCACCCCTTAACCACCCAAGCATCCACACAGCAGACCAAGTAATGCTGTCCAACAGCTCACTGATGGTGGCCTTTTAGTTCATTGTTGAGTGCAATTATATCTCTGGGATAAAAACTATTCTGGTCTGGGTGCTCTGAGTTTTAATTGTTCTGTATCTTCTGCCAGAAGATACAGAACAAAAAGAAGAGTCTCTGAGAATGTTGTGCAACTTCCTCAAACAGCAAGATGTGAAGATGTCATCCAGGGCTAGTAGCTGGAGCCTGATAATATTCTGGGCAGTTTTAATAATTCTCTGTACAGCTTTTATGTCCACTGCAGAGGTACTCCCATACCATGCAAGAATGCCGTATGTCAGGACAATGATGCTGCAATAGTAGGACAGAAGTAGATGCTGAGATAGATTTATCTTCCTGAGCATTCTCAGGAAGTACAGCCTCTTCTGTGTCTTCTTCACAAGCATGTCAGCATTCACAGTCCATAAGAGGTCCATAAGAGGTCCTCTGAGATATAAATGCCCAGAAATTTAAAATTACCAACCCTTACCACCTCCTCACTATTTATGTACAAAGGTAAATCTACATCTCTCTTCCTCCTGAAGTTAATTATAAGTTCTTTATTTTATTTTTTTTGGTGTTAAGTATAAGATTATTTTCTTTACACCATAATGTCAGCCCTTGTACTTCCTTTCTATAAGCAGACAGTGGTGGGGCTCATTAATTTTTATTAATGAGCCCCACCACTGTCGTGTCATCTGCAAATTTAATAATTGCATTGGTGTTATACAATGGGGTGCAGTTATCACCTTCTCTTAAAATACAAATAATTTTGTCTTCCCACATCCCATCTCTTATCTATAAGCAAATCTGTATAGCATCTTGATTTCAGTCCTGATATCAACAATAGTCCATTAAAAATTACAAAGATGATGACACATTATATTTCAAATAAACCAATTTTATATTTAACAAACCTCTTTTGTAAACCCAATATAGGGAAATTATTAGGGGCGAAATGTTCCCAGTTTGGACCAGATTGGACGATCTGGTACCGATTGTGGCTGGTGGTTCGGAGAACCGGTAGCGATGGCTCTGCCCACCCACCCAGGTGTTGTTACTTTCTGGTTTTAACCAGGAAGTAATGCGTTTTTTACCCTCTGCACATACGCAGAAGGTTTTACACATGCGCAGAGGGTCTGGGGACACATGGTGCGTGCACTTCCAAACCAGTAAGGAAGGTAAGTAGATTTCATTCCTGGAAATTAACCATATCACTCTCTTAGTTTGCTATTTGTATATCCCTTTTAATTATTAAGACATCAGCCGCTTTCTTTCACATGTCCAGTGTAATATCTTTTTCCATGTCTAATAGCTGACTCACTGAATTCATTGACATTTGCAATACATTTTGGGGAGAAAGGCCTGAAGTTGGTGTGGCAAGAGTTGGTACATTCCAATGACTCTCCGACTCTCTGCCTAACTAATTTTGCTCTGACTGATGAAGTTGCTTGGATGAGCAATGAAACCTCTCAGATTAACAAATATTGGTCCAGTTACCATGTTTCAACCTTTAGACACTTTTGGGCTGGATGGTTGAGTCTTCATTGACTTTTTCCATGTCATTCTTATAGCCCATCATTATTCAAACCACTTTGAAATCAGTCTCAAACTTGTTCTTTTTCATAACATCTTTTAAATGCAGCATAACTATAGAGATAGACACTCTTATAATTATTTTCTTTGTCTATTGTTTAAAAATATGCTTCAATATGTTCATGGTTCCAATAAAAGAGAATATATCTAGCTCAGGGTGTTTTTTATCTATGCATCAGTGGTGGGTTGTTCCCGGTTCTGTCGGGCTCTTGTGAACTGGTAGTAAAAGTGGTGGGAGCCTCCGCCCACCCGCCCGGACATCATAATGGACAATTTGCGCATGCCCGTTGTGAACTGGTAGTAAGGGTAAGTAGAACCCACCCCTGCTATGTATCCCAAAAAGCAGAAAACAATTCCATTTCATTATCTATGTGGTTAGCATACAGCATACTGTATGTAGTTTGTGGTTACAAACTACATACAGTTTCCAAAAAAGATAGAATTTCTTTGTCATAACTATCCTAAGGCATCAGCAAAAAGTGGGAACTTATACCCAGTGGTTTCTTGTCTCAACCAAATTATTGCTTTTCATAACCGCAACAAGCTCTTGGGTGATGGACATGTCCACTTTAGGATTGACAATGAAATGTTCCACCAGAACCCCTACTGTTTTGCCAGTCTCAGGTGTGGCTTGTTAGAAATAAAGACAGAGCCCAGGTATTAGCCTTGATAAGTTATATACATTTATTCAGCTGAATAAAGACAGGCCCCACTCAGCAAGAGGGAACCCTGAACATACTTCAACACTCATATTTATAGATTTGCCAAGTTGTCCACTTCTCCACCCAGAAGGACTGGCACACCCCACCCAGACAAGTTGGCACATTCTAGACAAGATGAAGAAGTACAGAAATAGTCATCTACCTGTCTTGGAAGTCTTCCAAGGACATTGGGTGTGATCTCAGGGACATTGGGTGTTTCCTGAGGAACTTTCCATGACCTTGAAGGCCTGCAGATACAATGAGACCATCGGCACATATGCTCCCTTAAGACTATCAATAGAAATATTAGATTCCTGGTCAACACTACTAGAAATATATAGTCAGGCATCTTTGCCTCCCATTCTAGCCATAAGTCCAAGGTATAAGCACTCATGTAAGAATGCTCAAGGTGAGGTTCCATAAAGATCTCTGGGGAAGAACTGCTCCTGTCTTGGTACTGGCAATGATTATCTGAAAATGCAATGAATGTCATCTCAGTTTTATGTCTTGGTCTGATTTCTGACTAAAAAAGAATTGTGTGTGTGCTACGTGCATGTGCACCTTTGAGCCACTATTTACTCCTTTAAACTGCTTGGACTATTCCCTGCATGTTTTTTGGCAAATTTTTTCATAAGTGTTTTGCCCTTGGCTACTTCCTAGGGTGGAGGGAAAATGACTGGTTTAAGGTGGGACTAGAACTCACAGACTCTCAGTTTCTAATTTGATGCCTTAGCCACTATACCACACTGGCTCAGTGGGGATCCAGATATGTTTTTATTATCCCTTGTCCTAAATAATGTTTTCTTCTTTTTAATTATCACAGAAGCAGAGTTATATCTATACTGTTATATACAAGGGATGCTGCAGGTGTTTTGAATTTGAAATCAGGTGTACTCTCACCTCAGCACTCAGTATCAATAGATAACCTATATAGTGATTTATTTTTTAATGCTTGGTGTGAAATTGTCTCAAAAACATCTTGAAAACAAAGCATCTGTCTTAATTAATTTTGTTGCACTTTAGCATTGCTGCCATTTTCATGACACATTTGAGAAAGGCTAACCTTTTTGTTAAACAGCGCTGCCTCTTTATAAGTTTATTAACATAATCCTTCAGGGACGTGATAAAAGTATAACATACTAAATTGGTAGCTTCTTTATTATGATATAAAATGAAACTGTTTAAGCTGGATTGAAATGATTTTTAGACTGAAAGCATATTTAGAATTGGGTAGAGAAAGCTTTGTGTAGCAGAGGTTTTTGTGCAATTCAAAATATAGCTAGATGGCTTGGTGAGTGTGTATTGTTCTCCACAGTTAGATCTTACTAGTACTACCATAGCTGCACTGAAAATGTTGAGATGACCTCTAGATGGTAGCAAAGAGTTCCAGAACCAGTGCTGCTGCTAAATATTTCATAATGGTTTGCTGGCTAGGTTGATGCCACCACATCTTGTTACTAGTTATAGAACAGCTGATTGGCATACTAGATATTAAGGCTCACCTTTGCTGTCCATTGGTTTCCAAAATTCCAGAAAATTTAACAATCAATGTTTATCAAATGAGCCAGCTCCAGCACTCTACTAACCAGAATGCTCTACTGTAGATTCTTGGATACTATCCTGTGATTTCCTTGATTTTTTGCAGCCCTGAGCTGGTTTCCAATGAATGTAAAAGTTTGTTCAGTGCTTGGTGTCTGTGAGTTGCTCTAACAAAGATTTTGTCCCAATAGAGATGCTGGGTATTTTTCTTACAGCTTCTATTGCTTTCTGAAATGCGCTGACAGCTGCAAGAAAGACAAATGTGTTTTCAGTTTTTGGCTTCAATTACCTGGGAGCTAGTCCTTTCACATGATCTATGTTTCAGTAGACTTGCATAGAACTGCCATGCCAGAATCTAGATAGCACAGCAAAGCAAATGATAAATGGCTGAACATACACTATTGGTATGGCATCTGAACATAAATTCCCTAAAGAGAAAGAACTGCTTATGGAGTAAGATAGCACATACATAGTCCAAAAGCAAAATGAATTTAAAAAAGGGTGGGTGGGTGGGAGAAGAACATTGGTGCAAACCAAGGGTAAAATCTAAAATTTGTTAGTACTGGTTCTGTGGGCATGGCTTAGTGTGTGTGTGTGTAATGTGATTGGGTGGGCATGGCCAACATTTTTTTTTTTACTTTTAAAAAACCTTAAGAGGTTGCAGAAAAAAATGCTTTTAGGAGCCTCTGACGATCAGGCAAGTCAGCTGGGATCGCCAGAGGCTTTTATAGGTGTTTTTTTTTTTCTACAGCCTCTTTGGCCAAAGGGGTTGCAGAAAAAAATGCTTTGAAAAGCCTCTGACGATCCCAGCTGAGCCACGTGATCATCAGAGGCTTTTTTTTAAACTTTTAAAAGCATTTTTTTGGCCAAAGATGTTGTAGAAAAAATGCTTTTAAAAGTAAAAAAAAAAAAAGCAGCCTCTGATGATCGCACCGCTCAGCTGGGCATGGGAGGGGGGGTGTGTGCAGGGATTTTTGCTACCAGTTCTCCGAACCACCCACCGCCATCGCTACCGGATCAGATGATCCGGTCCGAACCGGAAGCATTTCACCCCTGGTGCAAACATAATGTTCATATCATCATTCAAAAACCATCCATGGTTATGTGGCTGTTTCTTCTAGGCAAGTTGCTTTATAAGTCCACTGATTCTGCCATCATTCCTTTTCACCTCAAAAAGGAATGAACCACTGTAGACTTTTTATTTGAAACTAAAAGAGAAGATAAGCCTTCCTGATTGAAGGGGCTGTAGTAATTAGCAGGGAGTTATTGTTTTGCTATCTTTAATTCTACCTTATCTCTTTGGTTCAATGGCATCTAGGTTGCAAGGTTAATAAATAAGCAGAAGCTGAAATATTTTCAATATTCTGATGGCACTTTTATCTCTGGCTTTAGTCTGTTTGAAATGATTGGAGTGTGGCTCTAGGTGGAATCTAGGCTGAGGCAAGCAATATCAGCATGGTGCCAATCATTTTTAAAGTAGCTACAGTCTTCCCAGACTCACCTTAAGGCAACTTTACCCTAAAGGCCTAAATTTGTCAATTACTGAAGCCAAAAGTATAGTGTAATCCTATTCTTTTGATTTAAATATTTATCTTTGATGCCTGAGGAAAGTTATAAATATGATAAAATGATGAATGAGATTTGATTAAATCGTGTAACCTAATATGTGGACCTATGACAGGATCTGCTGTAATTACATTTTCTGAAGACCTTAAACTACATTGTTGCAATAAAAATAGAAGAAGAAGAATGAAGGTACAAGATAATAATGTCAAAGATTCATGCAAAGAAGGAACAATTTAGTAAAGGATGCTTTGTTTGAAAAAGAGGAATATTCCTTCAGGTCAGTGGTTTTCAGCCTGTGGTCCGTGGACCATTGCGGGAGTCACAATATTGTCACAGGGGGTTCAACAAAGGATTGAAGAAATGTTATGATGTTATAAATCTTGAGTTAAGTCTTAGGAATCTGTGTCCATGGTTCATGGCCACAAAAGGTATTTAAAGGGGGTCTGTGGTGAAGAAAAGGTTGAGAACCACTGCTTTAGGTAATAAATAGTTCACTGATCATGAAGTAAAATTCTATTGTAAAATAGACCACCAACTTTCTTCAATGAAACATGCCATTAAGTCTTTATTTTTGTTTCAGAAGAAAGTCATAAAAATAAATTTTTCTAACTCACCTTCTTCTGCAACTGTCACACTAGCAAATTTAGGGCTTATCACTGAGTTTCCTTTAAACTGTAACTAAGCTGGTTACAATCTGTTTATAAGCACAATGAAATTCAGTCAGAATATTCAACACATTATTTATACTTAACCAGACATGCCTGAAATGTTTGATGATCTGTTCTGCAAATAAAACCTATCTGAAGATAAGACGGAGAAGCTGAAAGGAGAAAGCAAAATCTAAAACACAATTTTGAAAGCAAAAATGAAAAGCATTGAATACAAATTGCTGAAGAAATGTAAAACACATGCAAGAATCTATTAAATATGATCTGTCCACAAAACCATTTACAAGTCAAGCATCGCAATAAAAATGAATTACATTTTACTTATGCCGTTTCCCTCATCTGGACAAACTGTGTGCTGTCAAAATTTTCAAGAATATATTGAATTGTGAACCTTCTGAACAGATTACTATTTCCACATGAGCTTTCAGCCATAGATACTGGAGTCACTTAAACAAATGTTTTGGCACCAAATGTACTTGGAGAATTTTCTACCCAAGCAAGAGGTGGGGAAAAATGCAATTTTATTTTCAAGCAACTCAATATTACAGAGTGATAGATGTTCCCTTAGGAATTTAACATCTTCAGATATCCAGACAGTGGCAGCAAGTCTGTTAATTTAAATAGGCTTTAAAAAAAATGTCACCAGCTTTGGCCTTCATCAGTTATTTTATATTAAAGAATAACTATCAGAAACAAGGACAAGTTACTGCAGGACACGGAAAATAGAGGGTCCAGAAATGTTGTAACACTAACTTTCATCAACCTCAACCTTATAAGGATTGCAAGATTTTAAGTCGTAATCAACAAAGAAGCCTGGAGCAGCCCAATTTCTACTTTTATTGTTTTCTCCATTAAGAAGGTATATTTCGTCAGGCAATTTTGAAGAGCAGAATAAAGAGACAAGATTGAAACTTGAGATTGACAGAAGCATAATCAGAGAATACTAATTTACTTTAAATAAATTTAAATCTCCAGGACAAAATTGTTTATCTGAACCTTCGTGTATTACTTTGAGAAATTTTGGAGAATGGACCACATACCCAATACCTGGAGGAGAGAAAATATGGTCCAAATACCTCCAAAAAGAGAAACAAGCTAGATCCAAGAAATTTCTGACCAATTACTCTAATATCACTATCCAGGAAGTGTCTAGAGCATGGGTCCTCAAACTATGGCCCACAGGCCGCATGTGGCCCACTGAAGCAATTAATTTGGCCTGCGGAGCACCACAAGGTTGCCCCGCCCACATTGCCCCGCCTACCCTTCAGCAGAGCACAGGACTTGCCTTCGGGAGCCCTGCAGCCTGGAACTGAAAGGTAAGCTCAACAATTTTAGCCTGCAGAATGCTTGTGGAGTTGGGGGGATGAAAAGAGGCAAAAAAACCCAGGCAAAACCAGCCCATTTTTGGCCAAAAAATGAGCCATTTTTGGCCAAAAAACGAGCCATTTTTGCCTGGTTTTAGCCTGCAGAATGCTTGTGGAGGTGGGGGGAGGGGGTAAAAGGAGGCAAAACAACCGGGCAAAACTGGCCCGTTTTTCACCTTGTTCGCCTCCAGAAGATAGAGAGAGATAGACAGAGAGAGAGGGAGAGAGAGAGAAAGAGAGAGGGAGGGAGGGAGAGAAGGAAAGAGAGAGAGGGAAAGAGAAAGAAAGAGAGGGAGAGAGCGAAAGAAAAAGAGAAGGAAAAAGAGAAGGAGAGAGAAAGAAAGAGAGAGAAAAAAGAGGGGGATAGAGAAGGAGAGAGAGAGAGAAAGGGAGAGAGAGAGGTAGAGGGAGAGAGACAAAGGGAGAGACAGACAGACAGACAGACAGATAGATAGATAGATAGATAGAGAGAGAGAGAGAGAGAGAGAGAGAGAGAGAGAGAGAGAGACAGAGAGAGATTTCTCAAGCTCCTTGGGGTTGAGAAGAATTGCTGCAAAACTGAGTTTCCTGAAGTGGACCACTAGACTCCTAAACAACTGAAAAAACCATCTAGTAAGAAAAAAAGGCAACCAAAAGAGCAACATGCAAACAAAAGCAAATAAAACACCCCCAGGAGCAAAACAAATTAAAGTTTAATTTGTGTGCATTGTTCAATGGACTGTTAAATTGGCCATGCCCACCTAGTCACATGACCTACCCACACCCACCTAGTCACATGACCACCTAGTCACGTCCACCCAGCCGATCCGGCCCCTCAACAGTCTGAGGGACTGTGAATTGGCCCCCTGTTTATAAAGTTTGAGGACTCCTGGTCTAGAGCATGTCATAAAGAGATTCATCTGGAAACATCTGGAAAACAATATAGTAATTTTCAGTCACTGGCATTGATTTGTCCAAATTTAAATTTGTCTAATTTTAAGCAAGTAACTCCTTAAACAATTGTGGGAATTTTGTAGACATAGCATATTTAAACTTCGGTTAAGTATTTGACAAAATACTTTGACGTGGTAATTAACAAGCTAGTTAAATGTGGGCTAGGTGTCATGATACTTAAATGGATACATAGATGCTTCAACACCATACTTAAAAAAATTCTCATCAATCTGGAATGAGGTATTGATGCCACAAGGTTAAATCACGATCAAATCTATCAAGTTAATTTGCTGTCTCATTGGATGAGAGAGCTAATATCCAGAAAATAAAAATAGCATTGAAAATGAACTGAAAAGATTAGAGCAATGAACTGATATTTAGGTAGAGAATGCTATTTTTGAACAATATACGGGAAGAATAATTGTTTGGAAAATGAATTAATATTGTGATATGACCTTAGAAAGGGGAAATCAGAAGGAAATATAATGTTACTTTATTCAGGCCCCATGTAACAGAGATGGGTTTCAGCAAGTTCTGCCCGGTTCTAAAGAACTGGTAGCGGAAATTTTGAGTAGTTCGGAGAACTGGTAGTAAAAATTCTGACTGGCCCTGCCCCCGTCTATTCTCTGCCTCCCAAGTCCCAGCTGATCGGGAGGAAATGGGGATTTTGCAGTAACCTTCCCCTGGATTGGGAAGGGAATGGAGATTTTACAGTATCCTTCCCCTGCCATGCCCACCAAGCCATGTCCACCAAGCCATGCCCAGCAAGCCACACCCACAGAACCGGTAGTAAAAATATTTGAAACCCACCACTGCCGTGTAACATTCCAGCTTTCTTATGCTAGCTAATATAATTCATGTGAAATTAATTGTCAGTGGCTTTCTCTTGATAATTAATATTGGTCATTTTGTATTCCATTATTTTATTTATTTATTTTTACTATGCAGACTGTTGCATTTTATTTCTCTTTTTTAAAATATCTGTTGTATTGTTCAGTGACCATATTAAAGAACTAAACCAGTTATGCCATCCTTGTATACTGTAAGCTATAAGTTCCTTGAAGAACCAAAGAGAATGTTTGTGCCTATAGCTTTATGGCTTTTGATTAAATGTATCCAGGTCCAGAGCAAAGGCCTCCTCAGCAGAGGCTTCTTTAATTTTTAAGCTGTTTGAAATGTTTATAGTTTATTCAGCTGCTGCCAGTTAGCTGTTTATTTATCTTAATAAGAACATGGGTTCTCTCTCCCTTAGCCATGTATTTGCAATGCATATTTTATTTAAATACATCATCCTGAGAAAGCAATAAGGAGCTTGTTTGCATTCACAGTAACTGAAGGGTAGAGAGGGGAGTGGAGAAATGTTTCAAAACTGAGAAGATAGAAAAGCAACTTCTGACTTTTCTTTGGCTGGATGACCCAGAGGTAGTGACCTTCAAATTTAAATTTATTTCCAATAAGATCCAAGGAGAAAGGAAACAAATGAGAGAGGGCAGGTTTTGGAGAACTCAGAATATTTTGTGTGCTATAGGGATTAAAAGCACAAAGTATTTAAGAAATAATGATAAGCCAAAGGCGTAATACTGGGTATTTTAGTCACCACGATGTAAAAAAGATGTGGGGACTCTAGAAAGAGTGCAGAGAAGAGCAACAAAGGTCATTAGGGGACTGGAGACTAAAACATATGAAGAACGGTTGCAGGAACTGGATATGTCTACTTTAATGAAAAGAAGGACTAAGGGAGACATGATAGCAGTGTTACAAAGAAGAGAGAGTCAAGCTGTTCTCCAGAGCACCTGAGGGTAGGACAAGAAGCAATGGGTGGAAACTAATCAAGAAGAGAAGCAACTTAGAACTAAGGAGAAATTTCCTGACAGTTAGAACAATTAATCAGTGGAAAACTTGCCTCCAGAAGCTATGAATGCTCCAACACTGGAAGTTTTTAAGAAGATGTTGGATAACCATTTGTCTCTGAAGTGGTGTAGCGTTTCCTGCCTATGCAGGGGGTTGGACTAGAAGACCTCCAAGGTCCCTTCCAACTCTGTTATTCTATTTCTATATATATCCACATACTTGCAAGTCTACTTTATGAAGCAATTTGAACTGATTTTTCCTGAGGAGCACTAGAATCCATGGCTCTCTATACAGTTAGCTAACCATATGGTCAATCATTAGTTATTATCAAGAAAATGACATGAATGTGTCCATGAAGTCATGAGAAGACTCGCTCAACTCAGAGGAGAACTTAATATTAACACTCCAACTTAAAGAGGGAAAAGCCTTCTGGTTATAAACCTTACCTTAACCAGATACTATATTTTGGATTTGCTCTTCACTGCTTCAGTAGAACATGCACCCTGATCTCAAAGGTAGAAATCCACTATCAGAGTCCCAATGTCAGGGTCAAAAGGTAGTGGGATAAAGAAGGACTAGTAGATTTAATGGCCTGAGTCTGGACTCTTATAGATTTATTCCCTTTAGATCGGGGATGTCAAACTTGATTTTATTGAGGGCCACATCAGGGTTCTGTTTGACCTCAGGGGGCCAGGATGGACATGGCCAGCTCAATATCACTTGTGTCAGGAACACCTGTTGTGGCCTGAGCACTCTGCCAGCTCCATTTTCGGCTGTAACGGCCTCCTGCAACCCTCTGCCAGCAAAAATGGAGCTCGGGAGGGCCACACACAGCCCTCCCGAGCACTGTTTTCCCTGGCAGAGGCACTGTGGGGCAGTCCTTTGCTGTTTCCAGGGCAGCCCTGCAAGCCAAATCTAAGCACCCATTGGTCCAGATGCGGCCTGCGAGCCTTGAGTTTGACATCCCTAAAGCAGATGGTATCTTTTTAAAGCTGAGGAAACAAGTTGAGGAACAAGGAAAGCTAAGTAGCAAACATAATTATTTCCTCTCTTTTTCCTTCTTCACTTCCAGTAACAGCCCAGTAGCCTGTCAGATATTGTACAACTAAGGTTAGGTTGCTCTGCCTTAGTAACTTTTGAGTCTTGCCACACTACTAAAATGTGAACTTGAGAATAAACTGGTGGAGTAAAATTTAAGTAAAATTACGTTAAGTGCTATTGCATGCCTGTAGCTTCCAAGAGATATCTGCATGATTAGTAATCCAATGGTGGACTAGATAGGCTTTTGATTTGATCCAGCATTATTTTTTTAGTATTTTTATGTATAACATAGAGAGTTATATTTATATTTGGTTTCTTGGTCCATTTACCTCATTTTCAAAAATATTGACTGGCAGCAGATCTCTCCAGGATATTAAAAAAGGTTTTTTCTTTTATTTAGGACATTACAATATTTTACTTGAGAAGAGCAGGTAAGATTGTAATCAGTGGTGGGATTCAAATTTTTTTACTACTGGCTTGGTGGGCGTGGCATGGCTTGGTAGGCGTGACATGGGAAGGATACTGTAAAATCTCCATTACCACCCCACTCCAGGGGAAGGATACTGTAAAATCTCCATTCCCTTCCCAATCCAGGAGAAGGATACTGCAAAATTCCCTCCCGATCAGCTGGGACTCGGGAGGCAGAGAATAGATGGGGGTGGGGCCAGTCAGAGGTGGTATTTACCAGTTCTCCAAATTACTCAAAATTTCCACTACTGGTTCTCCAGAATTGGTCAGAACCTGCTGAATACCACCTCTGATTCTAATCCAGATTAGTATGACTGTATACGGGGAGACAGCATGTCAACCTTCTCCCAATACTTCCCAGCCCCTCAACATTCCTTCACCTTCTAGTCCATGTTTTTGCAGTTAATTTTGCATGACAAATGTTCATATCTCCAGTCTTTAAAGTTTCAGATGAGAAGGTGGGTTTACAGATTTCAAAAAACAAGTAGCAGGACTAGATGGTTGAATCTTTAATGCTACAGTCATTCTCTCTGAACTGGCCTTAGTGGGGTGCAGCTCTCTGATTCACATAGTTCTTTTTGATCATGTGGGACTCAATAGTTGGATCTCTGACTATATCTGAAGCTTGTAAAAATCTTTAAAAATGTTGGTAGTGAAACGTTTTCCAGTTATTTCATCAAAAGTGTAATTTACATATTTTATCTCACATACAAGATTCTGAAAGATTGTAGAAGGCATTTGGAAAGCAAATTCTTATCTTATTGTATTTTAAAAAGTAATAACCTATGAATATTAATTTTTGAATAAAAATCCATTTTAGTTTATTTTTTAAAAACTGCAAGAATGTCATTTGGATCTCAATTATCAACTCTGATCAAAAGGAATGCATTTGGAAAGAGATTTTCCCCCCAATTTAGCGTGCAATTTGAAAACAATAATTTATAAAACCTCATTTCCTTCTTTTCTTATCCCCATATTCTGAAATATATTTGCATTAGTGGAAGAGAAATAATGTTTTGAAACTTTAAATCACAGCAGAGTATGCTTCTGTTTTATATCAATGTCTTTCAGAACAAGGTATTTTACAATTACAATTATTTATATAATGTTTTTTCATAAAGCTAACAAAATATGAGTTGAAAACTAAAGAATATATTTTTAAAAAGAGCTCAAATTGAATGAAACAGTAAACATGGAAATGTCCAGATTCAATGACATGACTGAGCAAAGGGGCTGAATTCATAATCATAAGTATGAACCATAAATTCGCTGTTATTAAATTATAGTCTGCCAATGCCTACATGAAAACAACAACGGAACAATGTTTATTCTGCTGACAGGATTTACTAACCATTGTCGCATATATTCCTACCCATCAGGTTGAATGCAGCTTCTATCCCTGATTACGTATGGGGTGATTTTCCAAAACAGATTCATAAGAAAATTATGCTATTATGCTACATTTTTACTGACAGAGAGCCTACACCTAAGATGTATGTATTCAAAAAATAGGATGCCTTCTGTCAGACACATGAAGCAATTCCTTTGAGAAAAAAAAAATGCTGCCAATTATACAAAACGAGTCAGGAGCAGAAAGGGTTGGGTTGTGTGAAAAGAGAGAACTCCTGTCCAGAACCCTGTTAGGTTCTTAAGTGATTGTGTTGGAAGAAATGTCCATCTGGGTTCAGTTCCAAGTGGGGAGAAAGACACTGAAAACATGGAGACTGCTTGGAAAGATGGTTTTAATGGTGGACAGGATCACATGCCTTGAAGATCTTGGGTGAAGAAAAAAGGGAAGAGATGCTGAGAGTGCCTGGGTTTTATGCCCTCTCTGAGCTTTTGAATTGGAGCTTGTATTCTGATTGGTTATCAGACTCCCATGGGATCATGCAGGGGTAACACTGTAGGCTATGTTTGCGTCCCAGGTTTGATTGACTCTTACTGGGTGATGATGTAATGAAAGGGCTTTGGGCAATTCCTACTATGGCTCTGCTTGAAGGACGTACCATGTTTCCCCAAAAATAAGACCCTGTCTTATATTTTTTTGAACCCCAAAATAAGTACTTGGCCTTATTTTCAGGGAGGTCTTATTATTTTGGGACATGTGGAGCAAGATGGGGTTCCTCTTGCTGGCTTACCTGATTTCCAGCTCTGTCTCCCTAACCCTAACCAGAGGAAATGGTGGGGACCTGCTGCACATGTGTTTAAATATTTTTTGGGGGGGCTATTTTTTGGGGGGCTTATTTTAGCACATGTGCTCAAAAGCTCGATTGGGCTTATTATCAGAGGATGTTTTATTTTCCGGGAAACAGGGTAGATCTTTGTTATGTTGAATAGACTAGCCAGGCCTTAATGGCCCATTGACGAAGGTGGTGGTGGTGGGGTGGCTGAGTTTCTGCCTCCCTTTTAGTGGAAATATTCTGCCGTTTTAATATTTCCTAAAATATTTCATTCTTCTAGGAGAGGGGTGGGTGCTAACTTCCTACAATTGGCTCTGAATGTGAATACTAAGTGAATGTCTTTGCATTTCACTTTTAAGCAGCAAGTATCAGAAGTTGGATTCATTATACAGTATTTGCACTTTCATTGCTAGGGAGAAGACAGATCATGTGTCTTTTTCTATATCAGGCATCATGGTGACTTGAGATTTGGATGCTATTTAACTTGATTTAGTAGACAAAGGGCATCATTTACTGCCATGGAGTATTTTTTATAGAGAGCCATCTTCTCTGTGTAGATCCAATCCTAGGGCTGATCAGATTCTGTAAAACAGAATTTAAGCCACTCAAAGTGATTCCTGAAGGCCTAATGGACTAAAAAGCTTATTTAAGTGTCAGGAAGGCACTTTGAAAAATTGAATGGGCACCTGGGGCAGAAGCAAAGCAATGGATAAAGTCAGAACAAAATGTAACTTGAATGAAATGTGAATATCATTAATTAAATATGGTTAACATTATGACTCCTTAATGGATCATTACACTGTAGTGGCAAAGGGAGTTGTGCATCTTTGATCAACTGTCTTCCTTTTTTCCTGAAATGCTTTGTTTCTTTTAATTTTTATAAGTAAGCTGCCCAAATTTCTACCCTCTTAAATTGAAATAAATAAATAAATGAATGAATAAATAAATAAATAAACGAAGAAATATACTATGAACTGGTTGAAATGTATATGTTCGGAAAGGTCACCCAGAGGGGTCAGAGTAAATATATAAAAAAAATCACAATAGAGATTATGTGTGTGTTGATCCCTAAAAACTAAAATGCATAATTGGGACTTCTTTCCAGATTTCATTTTATGAAGTCAATGTCACAACTGAAAAAACTGTGATATTTAGAAGCTGCAGTGCTTGTTACCATGCCAAGTGTTAACTTGCAGCAATTTTCTTGACTGCTATTTCCTTTTCTTGTTGTTTATAATCTGTCCTAAAAGCCAGAAATCATCCATCACTATCTTTACCACCAGTTCTAAGCTGGTTTCTATGCCTGCGGTCATTAGTTTGATGTTTTTTACATTTAATTGTATTCCGATTTTTCTGACTGTGCTCCTTGACTTTAATGACCAGAGACAACCCAGGAGAATATTAACAGAATAGTAACATAATGAACAACCTTCTCCCCAATATTGAATAAGATATTCAATATGTTGGGGAGGATTAGAGGGCAGGAATGACAACTGTATGTGCTTATGATGTGGCCAGATTAAACTGAAAGGACATCTAACTACTGATGTGCCCAAAAGCAAATGGAAAGCTCAGGGCTGAGAATTATGTATACCATTGAGAAGACGAATGTCAGAACCATGAACCAAAGCAAGGCAATCTTGATGTTATCAGACCAGAAATATCAGATTTGAACACTGAAATTCTGGGAATCAGTGAACTGAAATAGACAGGTCATTTGTCATTTCAATTAGAGGAGCATTGGATTACCTCTTGTGGCATGAAAATGATAAAGGATGAATGATGATGATGATTACATTTATTATTATTTTAAAGGTATTAAAATCAGTGATGAGATCATACAAAATAATAGCATGATCTCAATTTCAGTCCAAAGCAATATTACAGTGATCTAAATTAATTCTTCAATAACAGATGTAGAGGAAGTTACATGATTTGGAAGTTATATGACTTGCAGCACTTTCCTTTTTACATCATATTCATTAGAGAAAATAAGATAACTTTGGAAGTAAAAATAGCATCTGGAATGTTGGAAAAAATTTAGTCTAAGTGCAGGAGAGGCACAAATTGCCAAAACAATAAATGCTTATAACAAATACCTCTTTCTAACATTTATAAAATGTACCTCTTATGTCTCAGCATCAATCAATGAACTATTGAAATAAATTTAACTATATACTGTGCCTAAAAAGATATAGGACCTTTATTTAGTGAGCAAAACCAAGACTTGATATTAACATAGCTGAGTCCAGGAGTGTTACTTTGCAAAATTGCAACTTAAAATAAGAAAACAGTTTCGTCAGAGCAAAAGAATACCATCTCAGCAATATTTCATTGGATTAGATGGTGAATCATAGATTTAATAGATTAAATGTCGTAAATCTAGAAGAACCTTATTGGAATTCATGATATCAGTAAGAATAAAATGAACAAAGGTACCAAAATGCAAAAAAGTAAAATAGCAATTTTTTTTAATAATTGAAAAAATTGCAGAAAAACAAAAACAGAGGAAAATTTGTTCAACTAAATCTGAATTCCACTGAAAAAGAAGAGACAAGGTGGTGTATCTAGATAAGCAATGCAAAGACTTTGAGGATAAAACTCAAAGTGAAAGGACAAGAAATTTATTTAAGAAAATTATAAAAATCAAGAGATCCTCTTTTGTAAAGATACAGGGCAGGCTCAATGAAAGCAAGTAAGTCAAAGGAGAAAGAAAATATAAAGAAGTGATGGTATGAATGCAGAAGAACTTACATTCTTCTAAACTAAAAACTAAGCTAAAATAGATACCAAAATCAATTATATTTAACAAACACTTTATCTTGAAAATAGAGCTAGACAGTATGCAAAATAAAGTTAAATGGGTCCTGGAAAATACTGTTAACAAGAAAACTGCAGGAGTTGAAATACTAGCTGAACTGTTTAAAACCTTGCCAGATCATGCAATTAAAGTGCTCCATACAGATTGTAATGAAGCATGGAAAACACAGCAACAGCCCAAGTATTAGAAAAGAACAGTTTGTATTACAATACCTCAAAACAGCATAAGTAATATTAAAAAAAATCAGCCAAATGATGCTGAAAGTATTAAAAAATTGCACTGATTTCATAAGCTAGTAACATAATGGTGAAGGTTTTGCAATCAACAGTACACGAGAACTGCTAGATGTACAAATCAATTCAGAAAGAAAGGTGGATAGACCTCAAAAACATGGATATGCTAGGCCACTTCATTATTTTTTTAAAAAATTTGATTTATATGCCGCCCTTCTCCGGAGACTCAGGGCGGCTTACAATGCGTTAAGCAATAGCCTTCATACTTTTGTATATTTATATTTATACAAAGTCAGCTTATTGCCCCCACAAACTGGGTCCTCAATTTACCCACCTTAGAAAGGATGGAAGGCTGAGTCGACCTTGAGCCTGGCTAGGATTGAACTCAGAGAAATTACAGGCAGCTGGTGTTAATTGCTGCCTTTAGTAGGAGGCATTAGCCCTCTACGCTACACAGGCTCCAAATTGAACAATTTGTATGGTAACCAGGAAGTAGCACTTTAGAATGGAATACAGAAGAACTACTTCAACATTGGGGAAAAAGTGGGCCAGGACTGTTTATCATCACCTTATTTAACTGAATATATATACAAAATTTTATCAAGAGAAATGTTGGACTAGAAGAAATATAAATTGGAATGGAAATTGCTGGCAGAAACATCATCTTTGATGGCTGGAAGTGAGAAACATTTACCGAATGCCTGATTGACAAAGAAGGAGGAATGTTAAAGCTTGTCTGTGTTGAGTATCAAACAATAAACAGGAACAATCCTAAAATGATACTAGTAGTTAGCAGCATCAGATTTCTGGTTGCTCAGCTAACAAGTAGGCTGGCTTGGTCAGTCAACAGCAAGACACTAGTGAAGTGGGAACAACAGTGCCTGCATTTTCTGTGTCACATGAGAAAAGGATATCTTCCTCCCCCTGTCCTTACCACTCTGTATCTAGGGATAATCGAGAGCATCCTGTCATATTGCATTACATTCTGGTTTGGAAGCATTTCTGCTTCAGAATGGATGGCGGTGCAGAGAGTGGTGAGGATGGCAGAAAAGATTATTGGCAGTTCACTCTCTTCTATCTAAGACATAACATATAAGCGTTGCTTGAGCAGGTTCTGCAGTATTGTCTGGGATGCTACACATCCTCTTCATGACCTGTTTTCCTTATTACCTTCTGGGAGGAGGCTTTGTGATATCCGAAGCAGAATATCCAGATTCAGCCACAATTTTGTTCAGTTTTGTATCAACCTGATGAACTCTCAAGCTTCTTCTTTCTGCTATGTGTTCAAGATGGACAGTGATTAATATTTATATGTACTTATATATATGGATAAAAGGGATGCAGTGGCTTAGTGGCTAAGACACTGAGCTTGTCGATCAAAAGGTCAGCAGTTTAGTGGTTCAAATCCCTAGTGCCGCATAATGGGGTGAGCTCCTGTTACTTGTTCCAGCTTCTGCCAACCTAGCAGTTCGAAAACACGTAAAAAATGCAAGTAGAAAAATAGGGACCACCTTTGGTGGGAAGGTAACAGCATCCCGTGCGCCTATGGTGTTGAGTTATGCCGGCCACATGATCATGGAGATATCTTTGGACAGTGCTGGCTCTGGCTTTGAAATGGAGATTAGCACCGCCACCTAGAGTCGGGAATGATTAGCACATATGTGTGAGGGGAACCTTTATCTTACCTTATATATATATATAATATATATATATATATATATATATATATATATATATATATATATATGTATGTATGTATGTATGTATGTATGTATGTATGTATGTATATAGCATACCTATATGTATGTTATGTATGTGTATACTTTTGAGAGCAGGCATTTTTAATGTGTGCCATCTTATCTTATCTGTTCTGATCTGATCTGATCTGATCTGACCTGACCTGACCTGACCTGACCTGACCTGACCTGACCTTACCTTACCTTACCTTATCTAGTGGACCCAGCACAATATATGAAGACACTAAAGAACTAACAGATTTTATATCGTAAATTCAGAGCATGGTGAATAACCATAAAATGATCATATATTTGCTACTTAGAAGGAGAAAAGTTGTTGTACATCTCTCTCTCTCTCTCTCTCTCTCTCTCTCTCTCTCTCTCTCTCTATATATATATATATATATATATATATATATATATATATATATATATATATATATATATATATATATATATAAAACTATATATAGTTTTCCCAGTTGTAACATGTGGCTGAGAAAGCAGGAGCATCAGAATAAAAATGGTTGCCTTTGAACTCTAATGTTGGAGAACGTTCTTGAGATGCCTTGGACCACAAGAAGAACAAATCAGTTAATACTAGAGAAAAGGTGTGTGTGTGGGGGGAGGGGAACTGCTGACTGGAAACACAGATAATAAAGCTAAAGCATAAATATTTTGGTCAGATAATATGAAGTCAAGACTCATTGGAAAAGAATCCAATGCTTCAAAAAAAAAAATAAAATGGAAAAAGAGTCTGACTGGAGACAATTTTGTTAGATGCAATGACTAATTATATAAGAATGAATTTACAAGAAACTCAAGGAAGGTATTTAAAAAAATCAATGATTAAGATCTTAAAAGAATAAAGAACAAAAATATGCTTCCTACAATTTTTCCATGAGAGCAATTCAATAAAAGTCTCATTTTCATGGTTACTGGACACCCAGATAATATTTTAAAAGGGTTATCTGATAACCTCATAAAACTCAATATAAAAGCAAAACAGAAAAATAGAAATAAAGCAGTCATGACATAGTATAAGAGCCATAGCATCTCAGAAAGGGATTCATGCATATCAGGCTCCACAAGCAATCTGGTCCTAATGTTTGATGGAAAAACCATCAGTATTAGGGTTGTCTGGACTTCAGGGACCATGTTATTCCATAAGGCAGGCACTGCCATAGAGAAGGCATGTCTTCTAAATTCCACAAGATGGATTTTTTTTTTGTACTGAAGGGGACCCAATACATGCCCAGCTATCAGATCTGGTGGGATAGACAGAAGCTTCCAGAGACAGTGGTCACAAGAAATCCAACCAGGGGTGGGTTGCCCCCGGTTTGGACTGGTTCTATAGCACCAGTAGTAAAACTGGCGGGAGGCTCCACCCACCGACCCCAACATTATCAGGAAGTTTCTGCGTATGCGCAGAAGTGAATGCGTGCGGGCACGGCCCCATTGCAAACTGGTAGTAAAGATAAATTCAATAAATAAATAAATAAATAAATAAATAAATAAATAAATAAATAAGTAGAACCCACCCTGTGCCATGTGATAACCAGCCCTTCATTTTACCTTCAGTGATGCTTATGAATGGAATTTTGCTTCCAGACCTCCATTAGCTAATGTGGCAGTTTGAATATATTGAAAGAAATCCATGTCTTTTAAAGACAAAATTAATTTTGGCTACTGAACATGTCTGTCCTCTCCAATTCTTTAAGAGTCTTTTACTGTACAGTTTTCCAGATTAACTCAAATACCTGATATGCTCAGACTTTATTAAGGTTAATTCTATCTGATATACATCTGCCTATTAAAATGTAAGGTACAGTAGTACAGCACTGCAAGAAAGAAAAAGAGCTTAGAGAAGAGATGGATTTTAAATTCAAATGGAGGCAAATTGATTTAGATGTCATGATAAAGCTACTCAAATGTAATAAAATTATACACACACACACATGCACATACACACGCACACACACATATTCATTCTTGTATGAAATTTAGAGTCCTAGTTATTATTTTTTGCCAAAGTGATGGGTGGCTTTACTATTTTTAAAAGAAGTATGGAACAAAAATGAGCAAGCTCAATTTATTTTTACTCTAATTTCGGTTTTTCAAGGGTAGCCTCAAATATTGTACATTATAGTAACAGAAATGAAATGAAATGAGGGATGAGTCAAGGATAAGCCTCAGTGGACAATTCTTCAAGAAAATGTATAGCTCTCACAATAAATGGTGTTGGAGAAAGGAATGGCCACACCTTTAATCTAACTTTCCAGGAATAGCAATGGATTTAAGAACACTCCAGTTCAAGAGCCTCCAAATTCTTCAGCTCATCGCTCCCTTCATAAAGTTTCCAGATTGCTCATGGACCTCCCCCCAAAATTATTATATGAAAATAATTTAATAAATACTACTTTAACTAATAATATTATGACAACAAGAATATTAGATAGTCCCATCAACCCTTGAGAGCAGTGGTGAAATTCAATTTTTTTTTTTAGTACCGGTTCTGTGGGCATGGCTTGGTGGGAGTGGCAGGGAAAGGATACTACAAAATCTCCATTCTCACCCCACTCCAGAGGGAGCATACATACTGCAAAATCCCCATTCTCACCCCACTCTGAAACCAGCCAGAGGTGGTATTTGACTGTTCTCTGAATTACTCAAAATTTCCGCTACTGCTTCTCTAGAACCTGCTGGATTTCATCCCTGCATGAGAGTCATTATTGACCACTTGGGGGAACCCTGCTTTAGCTGCCTATTTTCTCTATGAGTAGGAACTTAGACCAAAAGGATCCCGCTTCATTCAAAGAGCACAGAATTGTGATCTTATTTTGAGCAGGAGTTCTCAAGTAGTGAGTTAAGACAATTGAAAAAAAGTGGCAAATAATTTAAGGTTGGGTCACAATGTTTAAAAAAAACCTAATCATGACTGTGCAAAGCAAATGGGAATTGGATTTAAATTTACTCTGGGCTTTACGGGTCATTTTGTCTACTAAAGTGCAAAGTGTTCAGTTGCAGTACTGCAATGTAGTAAATTTATTTCTTGCTCAATTTTAACACCTGTGAAATTGTCAGTTTTGTTCATGAGAAGTCATGTAAAATCAATGTTTCCCTCCCCCCCCACCCCGCCTTTTTCTTCTCTGTGTTCTGTATACTGTTTAACTTGCCTCATGATATTCCTGTGTTTCTGACTATCTTGCGTGCTTTATTTATGGATGATGACAAAGACTGCTGTAAGTTTGAATGTTAAATGTGTGTGTGTGTGTGTGTGTGTGTGTGTGAGAGAGAGAGAGAGAGAGAGAGAGAGAGAGAGAGAGAGAGGAGACTACAAGTTTGAATGTCTCCAACTTCATCTGGACAGCTGCTACGCAATGCCCTGAGAAAATCTACCGTGTTTCCCAAAAAATAAGATCCTGTTTTATATTTTTTTGAACCCTGAAATAAGTGCTTGGCCTTATTGCCATGCACTCAAAAGACCGATTGGGCTTATTATCAGGGGTTGTCTTATTTTGTGGGAAACAGGGTATTAGGAAAAAGTATTAATGTAGCCAATGAATATTGTATTATTTTAAATTATTTAGACTATATTTTTCAAATGTAGTTGAATTTATCCTTCATTGTGAAACTTTACAAATTCTTTGTTGGCTTGTTAACTTTTCAGCCAAGCCAGTTCCTTTACTTCTCAATATTACTTCTCGATATTGAAATATGAAATACATATTTCAATTTTCCAACATCGCAACCAGAAATGTAATAGTAAACAGAATTGAATTGATTTCTTATGTAGGATTGATTTATCTTCATTAGGCAATATAGACAACAAACCAACCTCAGGATCCATTATGTAAATGTATATGAATCTATTATATTTATGTTCAAATCATTTTTGCAGCTTCCTAATTCCTTCCCAACTTTTCTGAATTCTGGCACAGTATCTCATACTGTCCCTTTCTTTGCCTTATTCTGACACTCTCTCTCTATATGAGATTCTTATTTCTTAAAATTCTTTAAACCTGGGAATCAATTCAGATATAACAGAAATAAAGGTCACTAGAGGTAGAAATTAGGAATTTAATACAATTGTTAATTAAAATTAATATTTATTTTCCTATTGTCTGCTTTTCATTTTTTTATGTGAACCTATTCCCATATAATTATATGATGGTAAGAAGTACCAAATTCTTATTCAAATTCTTAGGCTGGCTCTACTGGGATGGACATGTCCAGCGAGCAGCACCTTCCACCATTGCCAAGACTGCCTATCAACTAGAAGTTAACACCTGGCGACATTGCAAGCACCCAAAATAAAGATGGCGAGACACCATCAACAAAAATATGCAAACCCTGGAGACGGAGCTGACCATGCAAAGTGGTGTTCAATGATCCGAAAAGCAGACCCTGTACCCGTGGAACGCTAGGAAGAAGAAGAATTACCAAATGTATATACTTAACATAAATTGAGGCATATAAATATAATATGCACCCATCTTCTTCTTTTGGCCTCCCTTAATGATACATGTTCTGCTTTTTGGTTTAGCTATTATGCTTTTTGTACTTGGAATACATACATCGAGATGAGGACATGTTTGCTTATGGTGTGGAAACCAAAACAAGTTTGAGAGTCATTTTGGAAACAATACTCTTCCCACTTTCCTTGTCAAATTCCTCCTTTTATCCCAGGAAGTATTTTTATATTGCAAGATTGAGACTGAGAGAGAATCCCTCTATTAATTCTGCCTAATGGCTTGTCAGTTGGCTTAATTGTCTATCAGTCCCATCAATAATTATTACAACTGTGGCAATTTAGTAATCCAAAAATGTCTTGGCTTATTTATTTTTTCCCTTTCTGAATGTTATCTTTTGTAAGTGTTTGGAAGCAAATCCTGAAGCCATCCAGTTCTTAGGAAATAGAACAAGCTTTTACTGCCTTGATTATACAAACCTGATTTCCAATCAACAAAATCATCCAAAAAGAAGAAAAAGTCTGAGATCACTTTGGCATGGAAATAACACCTTTTACACAATTACAGAATAAGTTTGGAAGAAAGTCTCTGTGAAAAATGCATATAGAATTGAATGGAAAATATCTAAGGTCTCTGTAGAATCTGCCTTTGAGGTTTAAACTCAAAATATTATGAGTAGATTTGTAGCTGTTATATTTGCATCACTGTCTGCAGAGGTTTTAAATTGTCGTATTAATGAGGTCACTCTCATTATTTTTGCCTGGAATTCATTTCATTGTTGCCCTATTAGGAGGACTGGAAGCCTGTAACTAAAGAATTTTCATGATTCTCACTGTTCACCTTGATGAATGTGATTGACTTAAGTCCAGGATTTCTCTGATTGTCAACATAAATCTGTCTATACCAGTGATGGCAAACTTTTCTGGTCTGAGTGCCCAAACTGGAAACGTGCATGCATATGCGTACATTGGAGCACCAGAAACCCGAAGACTAGCTGGCCGGTGCATGCATGCCTGTTTTTTGGACATTTTCTGGGACGTTTTCCAGGCAATTTCTGGGACATTTTTCAGCCATTTTCAGGCTGGTTTTCAGGCTGTTTTGGGGCCACTTTTCAGGCCAAAAACGGCCCAAAAAACAACAGGAAAACAGTTGAAAAACAGCCTCAAAAATGCCCTAGCTTTTGGCTGTTTTCTGGCGCTCCAGCGCCCACGAAGACCAGCTAGCCGGTGTGCACATGCACACCAGAAACCAGAAGAGCATCTGACGATGGCATTCGTGCCCACAGAGAGGGCCCTGCATGCCACTTCTGGCACACGTGCCATAGGTTCGCCATCACGGGTCTGTGCTCTATATGGTTAGATCTGTGATTGAAAGACACAAATGAAGTTCTTTCAATGCAACCTTCTGGGACATTTTTTGTTGCAAGGTAATGCTGTATTTTTAAAACTGACGCTAGCTCTTTTTTGTCTTCTTATCTCGCTTGTATTTGCTTCAGGGGAAAACGTAAGGACACAATTGTGCATCTAGAGTTACATGTTTGTAGTTTGGGTAACATGTACAACTATTCACTGAGCATGAATAAGGCATCTAAAAGATGTATCTGGTTTAGAGATTAATCTAGATTAGAAGCTACTCCACTTTTGGAGGAATTGGTAATGTATTGGATATTGTGAACCAGATCTCTGTTTCTCAGGTTTCCTAATTTTCTTCCTGATGGCTATTGGACTTAAATAAAACTGTCAGTGCTTCATAGACCACAGCAGTTCCGTTTGATGCTGACTGGGCAGAATGAGTGGGACAATACCCAGGGACTAATTTGAGCCTCTGGGGCTTGTGGACATTATTGGTTGCTCTGTCCTGTGGATAGGATCCATGTCCTGCCTTGTTTTTCCAGATGGTTAGATCATATGCATGCAAAATGTATCTCTGAAGGAGGAAAAGTGTAGGATACTTTATCCTGTTTTAAAAGAGATTGTGATGAATTCACAACTTTAACAATACTGTGAAAAGTATTTTGTCTTTGGAAATGTTTTGCATGTACCTAAGATTAACCCTTAATCCCATTCCCACCCCAAAGCCAGATGAAAAGAAAATCATAAATGTACATACAAGTATACTCTAGCCATATGTGTTTACTGCAGCCTTCAGATTTAGGAAATATACATGATATATGACCAACAATATCCTACCTTCTCCTGATGCACAAGGTATATCTTTAAATGCCACACTTCTTCTGTTTTCACATTTAGATTTCCTTGTTTTGTAACACCCATCTCCAAAGGTATATGGAGATTCTCAGTCATCCAGGCCACAGTTGTCCCAAAGGTGCAACTGGAATTCCTTGTTTTTCTTTGAAGACGTTTTGCTCCTCGTCCAAGAAGCTTCTTCAGAGCTGAAGAAGCTTCTTAGATGAGAAGAGAAACGTCTTAAAAAAACTATAACAGCACCCAAGAAAGTCTAGTTCCTCTTGAAAAAGTGCCTATGGGGCCACCTCCTAAGATTTATTCTGTCTGAATTCAGTTGTTAGTGTGTTATTGCTCAGCCTCAACCTTTGAATTCTACACAGAGTATGAGGATCCCTCCTGATATCCCCCTGTAACATCTTGAGGACTGACCTATGATATTTAAAACCTGCCAGGGCCTCGCTGAGTAACCTCTTTTTCTGCAGGGGTTGTAGAGTAAGAACATTAAGTATTTTAAGTGAACTTCTGCTATGCTTGGCAGATCTGCTTTAGCAGCCTCTTGTTTTAAGATAGATGATTCTCATAATGTCAGTTCACTGAACTTTATGTAACAGAAGCACACACATACACAGTTCCAATAATTGTGTAATCAGTGCACATGTGGAATTATCTATGAGCAGGAATACTTTCCTAGATGGAGGAAGCAGAGTGCCGGAGTGGGCATTAATGGAGATGTAATTCTCTTAATGCTTTGCTGTATGAATTAATTTGGCATGAAGCCTTGGGTGAGGTGAGGGGGGAGCAGTTCTATTCACCTTCAGTAAAGAAGAATTCAATTTTACAAGAGCCTAGGAGGAATATTTAATACATATAATCCATGGTGACTAATTTCTTTTGCCTTAATTGGTTATGAAAAAGTGGTGCTTATTGAGGCTTTCTGCTGCAGTGAGTGACATACCTTTATTTTAGAAAGAGCAAGGAGTGTACTTTAGTCCCAATTAAGCACTTTAAAATGATTTCTATAGGAGATGTTTATGTATATACCCAGTGTTGTTTTTGAAGCCACTTATATAAGGACTTATCTATGACAGCACTGCCCCCAAGGCTCTGTCTGGATTACTTAATATCCTTTGGAAATTTTACAGTTTCTCTCAGATAGAATGTCAGGGTTTACACTGCACATCACAATCTGTTTTGCTTCTAGGTACAATTCAAGGTGCTGGTTATTATCTGTGTATCTGAAAGTCTTGTCATTTTTTAAAAGACTGACTCCAGGTAGAATTTGCCTGTCCAAGATGTTTATGCTATGTTAGAAGCCACCACTCCTGTTGAGGTATAGTGGGAAGAAGATGAGAAGCAAGCATACTCTGTGTCTCCCCACCTCTGGAACAGTTTATTTATTTATTTATTTATTTATTTATTTATTTATTTATTTATTTATTTATTTATTTATTTATTTATTTATTTATTTATTTATTTATTTATTTATTTATTTATTTATTTATTTATTTATTTATTTATTTATTTATTTATTTATTTATTTATTTATTTATTTATTTATTTATTTATTGGTTCGATTTATATGCCGCCCTTCTCCGGAGACTCATGGCGGCTTATAATGCGTTAAGCAATAGCCTTCATACTTTTGTATATGCCTGCTTAGTAGGGCTTTCGCCCCCACCCCCCACCCCAAGCGGTGTTCTTTTTTATACAGTCAGCTTATTGCCTCCACAAACTGGGTCCTCATTTTACCTACCTCGGAAGGATGGAAGGCTGAGTCAACCTTGAGCCTAGTGAGATTTGAACTTGCAGTAATTGCAGGCAGCTGGTGCTACTTAATAGCACTTTAATCTGCTGCACCACCAAGGCTCTTTATCTTCTTAGAGGGATTGTCACTGTTGTTTTTACCTACAGCACAGAAATTAATGAAATTAATCAATTATTCTGCTAAGCCTCCCAGACCCCAGGGCAGTGGTGAAATCCAATTTTTTTTACTACCGGTTCTGTGGGCGTGGCTTGGTGGGCATGGTGTGGCTTGGTGGGCATGGCAGGGGAAGGATACTGCAAAATCTCCATTCCCATCCAACTCCAGGGGAAGGATACTGCAAAATCCCCATTCCTTCCCCACTCCTGGGGAAGGATATTGCAAAATCCCTAATCTCACACACTCTGGGGCCAGCCAGAGGTGGTATCTGCTGGTTCTCCAAACTACTCAAATTTTTCCGCTACCAGTTCTCTGAACTGCTCAAAATTTCCACTAGGGGTTCTCCAGAACCTGTCAGAACCTGCTGGATTTCACCCCTGCCTCATGGATATAAGAAGCATCTTTTTTTTTTGGTCCCTAGATGAGAGGGACATAATACCCTATGGATATTAGAACTCTTATTATAATGTTATTAGTATAGTCGATTGTTACTGGTTTTTGTTAAATTATGTAAGTGGCTGCCAGCCATTTTGATTGAAGCAGCATAGAAGTTGGGTGAATTATAATTCATCACATTGTGGGAACCCTGTCATTAGCTTGTTTGAATTGTGCTCTTAAACCATAATAGAGGTTATTTCCGCATTGCTTGTTACATGAAAACTGCAGCTATATTTGGTTAAATCTGATATAGCATTTAAAAGGTTGTGTGAACCCATTCTAACATTGACTCCTTTAGAATTCCGAAGCAGGGACATTTTTATGCTTCTTTGCTGGTACTATTGATTGATAGGAGCCCTGGTCAGGGTGCTATTTGGCCCTCTCCTTGCCTCAGGACATTTTACGAACCTAGCTTGTAGATTAGAGCACTGATTATGTTGCCTTGTTTAGGTAATGAAACTTCTGCAAGAAAACAAGAGCACCAAGGGCCCCTCATTCTATGGTCTAATTCAGTTTCCCTCTCATATTTCTTCTTAAAATTTTAGGTAATTTGGTTATAATACAAGCTGAAGCTGTAATTGTTCTCAGAATCTTCCTTTCTTCATGGTAAAAGGCAGAGAAAGGGAATGACAGATTTTATACTGAGGAGGAGCCTGAGTAGCGTAGGGGGGTAATGCCTCCTACAAAGGCAGCATTTAAGATCCAGCTGCCTGCAATTTCTTGCGAGTTCAATCCCAGCCAGGCTCAAGGTCGATTCAGCCTTCCATCCTTTATAAGGTGGGTAAATTGAGGACCCAGATTGTGGGGGCAATAAGCTGACTTTGTATAAATATAAATATACAAAAGTATGAAGGCTATTGCTTAATGCATTGTAAGCCTCCCTGAGTCTCTGGAGAAGGGCGGCATATAAATCAAATTAAAAAAAAATACTACCCCCCTCTAAAAAAACCCCTACATTTGTATCTTGATCTTGTGGGCCCTGTGAGCGTCTGACTCCTGGATCATGTAGGGATATTCGGATTTAACAGCATATCAGCATCTGACAAATTGCATGTCTATTGGAAACGTCCACACATGGCATGCATCTGTCGAGGGTTTTGTTATGAGTGTGTAGGCAGCAGATTTTCCAGGTAGCATGTTTATATTAAAAAAGAAAAATAAAAGAAACACTGTTCTTGTGTTTCTGATATTGCTGCTGGCACTGAGATAACAGTTTTGTAATTATAATATACTTGATAGGATCTGTGTTCCTATTATTTGCTTTAGAAGATATGTAGAACATGACTGCGGAGGAAACAGCTTCTCACTTTTGCAAATAATTAGTATTACACAAACCAAACAAACTGGGCTGTTCTCATAAATAATCCATGCTGGGAAGTATATAATTTGCCAGTTTCTCTACTTGTCAGAGAGTTTACTTTCAAGAGTTAGTAATAGGTGGTTAAGAGAATTAACATTTCTCTACATCAGTGAACCCCAACTTGATTTTCTCAGCATGCTGGGATACAACTCAAAGAATTCTCACTCGGTAGCCAGTCATCTTGGGAACTGTAATGCCAATGAATCTGGAGGCTGCCATGTTGGGTGAAAGGGTGGTTTCCTGCAAAATGACAGAGAGAATTAGGTTTGGGTAAATATGTTTCTCTAAGTAATTGGAACTCATTTTGTACTAGCATGAACGACAGTCAAGAATGGAAGTCATTAATCTATTATTCTGAGGTAGAAGTCCATTCTGTGGAAGCCAAGGTCTGCTTATGGGACCCAGAGCCTTGGTGCACTCCTACATAGGATATCCCCAAATTGTTATTGAATTGTCATTTTTAAGATGACAGAAAGGAGAATTTGTAAAATGCATGGCTTCAAATTTAGTTTTTGGCTTGACCTCTCTCATTTTGGGAAAACAGCACCTGGCTTGCTACTAAAACACCCAGCTGCATTCCTTCCACCTGAATAAAAGTTGAATTCCATTGATTGATGGGAATAGTATCAGTAGGACTAGCAATTAGACTTACAGTATATACCGTTCCATAGTGCTTTACAGCACTCCCTGAGCCATTTAGAGAGTGAGCATATTGCCCCCAACAATCTGGGTCCTCATTTTACCAACCTCAGAAGGATGGAAGGCTGAGTCAACCTTGAGTCAGTCAGGATTGAACTCAAAGCTGTTGGCAGAGTTGCCTGCAATACTGCATTCTAACTACCATAACTTGATTGCCCCCCCCCCCTCCTCAAGTTCAAGCTTTAACAGGGAAGCTAGAATGCATATTTATATATTTCATTTCCAATGTTAAGAATACAGGTAGTCCTCATTTAGATGAATCGTTGCCTCAGATAACAAGCATTCACAGTTATAACACTGATGAATATGTAGCTTGGCAGCCAGTCTTTGCCTTTTTGGCCTTCACAAGTCTGTAAAGGAAAGAAAAACTGAAGATCATAAACACTTTAGCAACTGCTTCATTTAATGACCAAGTTGCTGCTCCCTATTTTGATCACTAAACAAGAAACTCATAAAAACCATATATAATAAACATGAAAGACAATGAAAGCATCAAGGAGACTGAAGGAGAACAAGCATTTTTTATTGTTATACTGGATTGTAGTTTCCATCATCCCTCCCCCCCCCCCTCATTGAGTTTAGTAACATTTTTAGAGGGCCACACTTTGCCTGGATTTGGCCTGAATATAAACAAATTAAGGTACTAAGAACTTCCATGTGTAATTGGTTCATTTTGTAATTGCAACTGCTTCATATGAGATGAAGAATATGAACCTGAAATAATGATTTTATAGATATGTACAAGAACGAGTAGGCATCTGCATTTAGCCAACTCCACCTTTTAGATCAAGGAATGTGGCTCCTTGCATGCCATTTAATAACTACAAGTACAAGACTTTCTCCAAGGAAAGTTATGCAGTCTGTCAACTTGCATTTGCTGAAAAGTTTTAAGTCAAGATTTTAGGTATTTCAGGCACAGGAATCCTCCTCTTCCATTTATTTAAGGGGCTGGTACCTCAAGTCCATCTTGATTGAACCATAGCTTCATAACACATTGGTTGTGGAGATCATTATATGGGTTCTCTCTCATTTTGTAAATATTACTGGAGCAAAGTAGTTCAATCTCTGCTTCTTTCACCCTCCCTTCTTTTTTTCCTCTCTTTTTCCTCTTTGAAATCTGGAGGTTTTCCCAGTCATTGCAGGCTTTCTAAACCATTCCATAAATCATGAGGAGATATTTCAAGGCCAGAGGCAGCATTTGCCATATTGTTAATTCAGTATTCAGAATCAGCTCTACCTCATGGAAAATTCAATCTATCTCTTCCTTGCAGCATGAAAGTGAAAGAACACAAAGAGGCACACAATGTGGGGCATCGCTGAAGTTTTATTAAAAGATGTTCCCACTAACGTTTTCTCTCAAAGAGGAAATAATTGAGTTTGAATGCTCCTCGTCTGCCTTTGATAACAAAGAAGAACAAATTTCACAAAAGAATTTCTCAGCATCCAGCTGTGTTTCAGACCACATAAAATCTTTTTAGTATTGTCTCCACCCCTTCTATTTGACTGATAGACCCTAAGCCAGACGCACCTGTTTAATTTTTCACTTTTTAAGTGAAAGTTCTGGACTATAGAAATATATTATATTATCAAGTTTTAAAATACTAAACTCATACAGACCTGTTGAATATGCGCAAGGAATTGTTGCACACATAGCAACTTCCTCAAATGCACAGAATTATTTTAGTTATAAATACTAAATAATTACATGTACCATGTGTAAGCATCTACTACTATTTGTATATTTGTACATGAAAACTGTGATTTTAAGAAGGGAAATATAACTCAAAGTAGTGTGATAGGAGTAATATTTAATTTAGATTAGGTAATATAAGTCTGGAAATGAATATTGCACCAAAATGGTTGTGTGTGTGTTTGTGTGAGTCTGTTAGTGTTGAGTCCTGGCAACTGCCTGCATAAATCCCTGCAGTTTTCAGAAGTGGTTTGCCATTGCTTCCTTCATAGGGCTGAGAGAGACCATCTGGCCTAAGTGTCAACCCTGAAGGCAATCTTTTCCTTTGGATCTTCAGGGCTGCCACAATTAGTGGATGGGCATGCTGTGGGAAATGGGAGGGGGGTTGGATGGAGACAGGGTGAGATGTATAACCATAACAACATTCTTTTCCCTGGGAGTCAAGGACGTTCAACCTGAACCTGGAGAGGTGTGACTGAGAAACAACTCCAGTTGGGACGGTGATCTGATTGGGCCATGTGATGGACATGTGGGTACAGGGGAAGGGACTTTGGCTTTCCTTTGAGTGGGGAAAACCCAGGGTCTTTCAGGTTCGGCTTTTCCCAGCTATGCCAATATGACATCGCTAATAAAATGGAGGAAGATGCTTGCCTTGTGGTTTTATTTCTGTTGGGGGTGAAACCCTGACACCAAGATGATCTGGGTGGTTTTGTGCCTTAGGTGGGGCTTGAATTCACAGTCTCTCGGTTTCTAGTCTGATGTCTTAACCATGACACCAGATTGGTTCTCTCAAAAATGGTTCCTTAATGTTTTGGGGGAAGAAGTAGTGAACTGAAAACTGTTCTGCTAAATGCAAAGCTGATAACCATGGTAGAATGAAGAGGCAGAGAGTAGATTGGTTCTTAATTTCTCTCTTGGAAAGGAGAGGACTAGAGATTGTCTACAAGTGTTCCATATGGTTGCTTCTCATGAGGAGACAGCAAGACAGCAGTGTCAGGTGGGTTTAGAGCAGGGATTCCCAACCCCCAGTCCATGGACTGGAACTGGACCGTGGTTGTGCAAACAAGCGAAGCCCCATCCATGGATGCAGGCAGCATGTGGACAAAAGCCTCCTCCAGTCCACAGGAAAACCTCGCTCCATGCAACCAGTCCCTGGTGCCCAAAAAGTTGTGGGCCACTGGTTTAGAGCACTGGGACATGAGAGAGCTATCATGTCAAAACCATTTTTGGCACCTTTGAAAGGTCACTGTGTTTACATACAGGTAGTCCTCAATTTACAACCATTCATAAAGTGACCATTCGAAGTTACAATGGCACTGAAAAAAGTGACTTATGATCATTTTTCATAAGTCACTTATAACTGTTGCATCATCCCCAGGTCACGTGATCAAAATTGGGACACTTGACAACTGGAATGTATTTTTGGCAGTTGCAGTATTCCGGGGTCATATGAACACCTTTTGTGACCTTCAGACAAGCAAAATAAGTATGGAAGAGAGATTCACTTAACAACCATGTTACTAACTTCATAACTGCAGTGATTTACTTAATAACTCTGTCAAGAAATGTCATGAAATGGGGCGAAATTTGCTTAACAACTGCCTTGTTTAGCAATGGAAATTTTGGGCTCAATTGTGCATATAAATTGAGGTCTATCTGTACTTCCCTTTGTAACCACATTCAGAAATTGCTTGTTAACTGTTTTTGAGCTATTAGGAGTCTTTGGCTTAACAAGCTTTATAACATTTCCATCAATCCTTAGCAAAAGAAGTTTTAAGTAGAATTTTAAGAAAGTAATATTTTTCTTTTGGAATAAAGAGCAAGTGGGTAATTAAACTTTTTGATACTGGTAAGTTACAAATGGATTAAGGGTCCAGATGGATTTGAAATAAAAATTTGAAAATAATTAGAAGAATCCTTCCCACCGGAAAAACTTTTGCTTTGAATTCTCTTTAAAAAATGATAGGATAAGACTTTGAAGGTTGGATTCCAGAGGGAAAGCGGAATGAACTAAAGATTACAATTAAAGGAGATGAAAACTCAACTTATAACTACAGAACGAAGCAAAATATTTTAACATTAGCTGACTTTTAGCTAAATTAGCCTGATCGGGTTCCTGAGTTTTGGATTCAGAAAATCTACCATAACTTGCAATAAAACCAGAAACTAGATGCAGCATAGAATTAGCGTTTTCTTTTTGTTTGTTTCTTTTTGAATATTTTTATGCATTGGACAGGAGATTGTTAAGGGAGTCTGCACTATTTGAAGTTTCTGGCTCTTCCACTCTATTTAAAATGGAAAAATCTGTCTTGGTGTTAAATGGCTTTGCCTGATGTCTGTCAAGCTGTTGGTCTTATCCTGCTTTTCTTCCATGAGAAGCATTTGATATATATATATATATTTTACTGACATTCAATTCTTCTGAAGATTTTTAATCCTAGATGTCTTTTTCCTTTAGTTCACCTTTTTTTTCTTTTTAAAAATAATATTCCATCCATGAAAACTTGTATGAAATTATGAAGGAATGTATAGTTTATGTAGTGTGTAGAAGGAAACTATAGGATATTTTAGAATCAAGCAAGTGTTCAAAGATATGGGATTGAACCTGTGACCTTTTTCATTAACATAATAATGAAAGAAGCATATATGTATTCAGAGTCATCTAACTCGTACTATATTAATGGTGATATATTATGACTAATAGTAATTAGATTATTAAAATTTAAAATGCTTTGCAGTAACTCCGATGGCTGCAGATTTTGGAATACAAGTTTTATTTTTATTTATTCCCTTGTGCCTTTCAAGAGAGCTTTTAAATTATTGTTATTATTATTGGTGAGGTCAGGAAAATTTATGTTATCTATATATTCAAGAAGGAATTGTTTGCCTGTTTGTTGAATTTACGAATATATTGCTGAATCCCTTAAGACAGCGGTCCCCAAACTTTGCGGCTTGGTGGCCTGGCTGTGGGGGGGGGAGAGAGAGGGGAGAACCAGGCCACATTAGGGCCAGCTGGTGTATGCATGCATGCACCCATGCAGTTCCACACACGCAGAAGAGAAGAGAAGCTTTTGGGCCACGGTCTCAGCTCCTTCAGGCTTCTCCATATGAAAAGCTTTTGTAAAGGTATGGAAGGCCTGAAGCAGTGCGAGATCACTCCCCCGAAACCTTTTGTCCATTTGCAAAAGCTTTTGACACAGAGAAGAGAAGCCTTCAGCCTCGTGCTCCTTCAGACTCACCGATGCTGCCCGATACTGCCAAAGCGGATAAGGTGTCCTGCACAGGCAGCCTTGGTGAGTCAGAGAAGCAGGGTATGCTGTTCTCACTGCTCTGCTTTTGGAGCAGGTGGCTTGGCGGCCTGGCTTGGAGGGGTGGAGAAAAGGATATTGGGCTGCATCAGCGGCAGGCTTACGGGTGCGCCTGTGCAGCTCCACTCATGCAGGACAGAAGCTTTTGGGGTACCGCTTGTGTGAGTTGGGCTGTGCACACATGCACACATGCTGGCCCACCATTCACATGGCCCAGTTGTGAATAGGCCATGGCCCAGAAGGGGGCTGAAGCCCACAAGTTGAGGCCCCTGCCTTAAGACTTACTAGGATTGAAAACCTAAATATAGTAAAAATTAAACTATCCACAATAAACTCCAAATCAATTCTCTCCATTTTACTGATCCTTTCTGTTGGAATATAATCTGTTTTAAAGATAGAAAAATAGTTCATTTTGATTTCCCCTCCATATCTCATTAGAGTTAAGGCATGTGACACAGATAGTATCGCTGTTTCAAACCACGCTTCTGTAAAATTCACATTCATTTGAAAATAATGTCTTTGTATTTTTAAAGTGGTCTTTGAACATGTATTAATTGAATAGTAAGGGTTTTATTAAGCAGATAATAAGAAGGAGCAGAATATTTTTTGTTTTAATGGGGGTTTGATGTCATCACTGTCTTTATGTGAGGTATAGCAAAGCACTTATTAGAGGATATAATATTGCATATGGTTCTCATAAAAGAAGGCAGTCGTTGGTAAAATTTGTAGCTAAAAATGTATGCATCTTATGCATCTCTTCAACAATATAGATTTCTGCTCTCTGCTAAACATGAATTTAACAAATTGTATACTGCCAAAACCAACATTTTATTATTGAGTAATAATTAACAGGAATATACTCTATTGTGTCTGGATTAATTAATCAATAAAGTATTTTTTAAAAATGTAGTAAAATTGTAAATTTTTCATTATTTATTTACTTTAAAATTTATTGGCTGCCCATCTAATCTCAAGCGAGGCTTATTGCTTATGATCTTATATTGGGTAAGGTTCTTACTATTTGCTCTGATTATAGACTTATTGCTTTGGAAACTTAGATGATAAAATCAGTTATCTTGGTCTATAGCTTATTTTTTCATATTATTCTGCACAGGCTCAGAGTGAGTCAAGGCTCTAATAATATTAGATTGTTAGTCCATGCAATTATATTAATTACACAAAAGATGAATTAAGCAACTATTATTTATTTAGATGCAGAAAATGATTTCAATATGACATCCTGAAAGTGTCTGTAGCACATTCTGGGAGTTGCCAGTATTTTATATTTTGGATGTGCCTGTTTTATATGTATATATTACTAAAACTCTTGTATCTGTTTATTATTAGTTTATTCATTTTTATTTATTAAATTTTATGCCTTCATTTGTCTGTCTGAAACTTTCAATTGGGCAAATTGGTGACAACAATATAAATTTGGTAAATAAATACAACATAAATTTAATAAATAAATAGTTATTGAACCAAGGTGCCTCAAATGGGCTAACTTACAGAATGCTGGGACCTATTACTCCTGTGGGAATGAAATTTGAGAAAGGTCACTTCAGTGGCGCCATGCTGCTGTGGTTCACTGCATTCACACGATCCTCTTGCTTATTTGTTTCCTATGACTGTCATTAGTACTTTGTACCTTATGATTCTTGACAAATGTATCTTTTCTTTTATGTACACTGAAGGTGTATGCACCAAGACAAATTCCTTGTGTGTCCAATCACACTTGGCCAATAAGGAATTCTATTCTGTTCTGTTCTGTTCTGTTCTGTTCTGTTCTGTTCTGTTCTGTTCTATTCTATTCTATTCTATTCTATTCTATTCTATTCTATTCTATTCTATTCTATTCTATTCTATTCTATTCTATTCTATTCTATTCTATTCTATTCTATTCTATTCCAATGTTCCCTGACATTTTCCCACAAAGCAATGGAGAAGCTGGCAGGGAAGTTCACATATTGCTTGGATAACTTACCTAAACAACTTGCACCCGTTCTTTCTGGCTTCTCCATTATCCCTATCCAGCTCCACTGTACTCCCAGAATTTCAGTGCTCAGCCTCTTGCCTCCCCCACCCCACACTATTCCTGACTTGCATGCACCCCTGCACACCTACCCTGGTCTATGTGGCATCTCTTGTGTACCTCATGCTCCCTTCCCAATTCATGCTGCATCCCCGAATGCCCTCCCAGACCCACGTGGCACTCTCATGCACCCCTTCCTTTCTTCCCCACCTGTCAGTATCCACTTACCTGCCTGCTGCCCTTGGACTTGCAATTTCCTGCTGGCTTCATCACTGACTTTCTCCTGGAAACTTTTTACAAGTGAAGTAAATGGAGAAGTCAGCAAGAATTTGATGGAGGGAGGGAGGGAAGGAGGGAGGAAGGAAAGCATTTGAATTTGTCTTGGCTTTTCCTTTTCTATGACTGAGTTTCATGCTTATCTTTGTCAAGGTTATCTCTGCATTTCTCTACAGTGAAGGAAACTAATTCCAGATTGGGTATATATCTTTCTTCTTTACCCATCATTACCTATACATTTGAAGCAGCACAATATGATGTGTTGGCTTGCTATTTCAAAAATATATGGAAAGTATGAAAAATGGAGCTGAAAATAGTGACACCTTCTTGTCAGTGATTCTGCTGTTGCCTGATTTTAGAAAGCTAAACATGATGTTGTCTGCTGCATAGTCAGTTGCATCTGTCAATATGCCTTAATTTCTTTTTACATTTCTAAGATGTGAAATGCTGTTAAAAGTGAAAGTGTAAAAACTTTACATACAATAACTGCTGAAATTGTTATATATCTGATGATTTAACTACTTGAAATGATAAAAGATTAGGGCTGAACAGCTCTGGATTTGAAAGGGAAAAGTTATCTTAGAGCATGCAGGGACACATGTAGAATGGTCAGCAACTCCTTAAACCAGATTACACATTTGGTATAGAAAATGCAGCATCATGGTTTCAGCATTGACTTCAAATTGCTCCTACAAATGCACCCTTCCCCCAAGATCCTTTAGAACAAGGGAGAACATTGTTAGATAACTGGTGTACAGTTGTCCTTATAAGAATCTTTTGTTTATATTATATAAACACACACCTTACTAATTCCCCAGATTCCTTCATTCCAAGCAGTGGTGGGTTGCTCCCGGTTCTGTCCGGTTCTTGCAAACTGGTAGTAAAAGCAGCAGGAAGCGCTGCCCACCCGAATATCATAATGGAGGATCTGTGCATGAACAGAAGCTCACGGGCATGCATGCAAAGCAAATTGGTACTAAAGGTAAGTAAAACCCACCCCTGATTCCAAGATACATAAGAGCTACAGTCTTTCTCAAGAAAAGCGCGGGGGGGGGGGGGAATAACAACTGTGACTTTTCTGACAGACAGAAGAGAGATAGTAGAATAAAAGGTAGCTGAATAATTGTGTACAAATATTGCAAGTGAGTATGTTAGATGCAGAGATTAATATTCTTTTTTGTAGTTCATAATTTTTTATGCTTCACTGATCTGTTTGCTTGAATGTGGAAGAGGGGCATTCCCAGTGAGGCTATTACTACCCTGTTTACCTATTCACATTCCTAATCAACTGAAGTTTACAAATGACTACAACTTGTTCAATACAGTCAACTTTGGCTGTAATTATGGTTAGTCACACAGTGAGCCAGATGCTTAGACTGAATTTGGCATTTATTGTCCATCTATCACCACTTTCCCAAGGATCTGGAATAGGCAGATGTTATTGTTTAATAATATTGAAGGCATTGTCACAGGATGTAAGCTGTTCAAAGTAAATCTGCCTTTTGCAATTGACTGATGATGACGTTTTTAGTCAATGTTGATAGCATTCAAGTGGTGCTTCAGATGTTTTGGGATTGCATTCACCTATTACTATTCATACTATTTTTGCTTTCTATTGCCCCAGTTGTCCTAATTATGTTGCCTGATTCTCAGTGATTCCGCAATGTTTAGACAGGAGTCTTCCTTGATCATATCTAGGATGCTGAAGTCTGGAACATTTTGCATGCAAAGAAAATGCCTTGCTCTTGAGATAAACATTGTTGCTGAAATGAAGCTAGTTATTGATTCTGAGTAGAAAATAACTAGTAACTGTCATGTAACTTGTTTTTGGTTTTTTGACAAACCACAATATATCACATATTTGTCACAATTTGTTTTCATGATGTTGATTCAAAGGGTTTGCTTTGCTCGAGACCTTAAGCAATAAAACCATAGGCGAGCCTCAGAAGATGTGCAACCCAAGTCTAATTGTATTAGAGCTTTAGAAATAAATGAATAAATTTGTTTTTAGAAGTTTAGACTGTATTGAATCCAGGAATGAAGTCTTCTCATAGATACACCACTGAGTTCCCTAAAATAACATATTTGGAACTTTGGCCTTGACAAAAATATAAAATTGCATGAAAAGGGAGTTTGTCTGCTGCTTTGAACCATTCCATTGTATGATAGCATACAATGAAGAAGATTACTGCCAATGGAGATCTCACTTGCAACCAGAGTAATGCCACTTAACAGTTTAGTGAATGTCTCGCTCCATAGCTATGCTGTGTTTGGTCTGGAGAAGCCTTGGATCAGATTTGTTCTTAGTCCTTAAATTTATTTGGTGATATTGGATACAGTGTTCTCAGATATTCACCTTCACAGGGCCTTTTCTTTGGGGAAAAGAAGTTAGATCAAGTTCTGAAGTCATGAAAAACTGCCAAGTGTTGTAAAGAATTGATATATTGTTTTGTTTATAAAAATAAAAGATTAGGAATTTATAAAAAGCATAAACTTGGAGAAGGCTGTGCATCCTCCTTTCCTGCCAGGACACCAGCTGCTTGTGGCATTATGAAAATGAGCTGGTGCCATCTACGCCTTATTCCATGTTATTGCTGTGCAAATGACTTCATCCAATTAAAATCTAATGTTCTGTTTTTATTAGCTGATGGTGTCTGTTATGCTGAAACAGCTACTGAAGCCTCTGGAAAATTCTGAGTATTCTTAAGGCGTTTAAGCACAGCTCAAAAGAAAATACTTTCTGGACTATTATATGAACAGAATGTGCAGGGTTTTTTAGAGGCTTTTCAAGGCCTCTAAATTCAAGAATTTCACCCCAAACATGAGATCAACCAATCACTTAGCATGGGATGCTAGAGTTGAACGATATAAGGGAAAATGTAGACATTTTACTTCAAATTGGAGCATTGGCCTGATCCCTTGCATCATTAAATCCCCCAATTTTCATGAGTTAGCCTCAGGTCATCTCTTTCTTTTCATCCAGATTTGCAACCTGCTTTTCATTTTGGAATTACTGTAAGATTATCAAACAAGGAAATCAAGGTTCAACCTTGGGCCAACATCCTATTTCAACTTAGTCTATGCCACATGATTGTTATGAGGGTGAGGTGAAGGAATGGAATGTCTTTCCCTTGAAGAAAAACAGCATATATATTATATATATATGATTTGTTGACATTTCTTTGGGGATGGAAATAATACATGGTCACCGCACCTTTATTTTTACACTAGCAAGTAAAAGTGGGCTTCATATATTTTAAAAAAGAATAATGGTATGGTAGAGAGTTAGGACCCACCCCTCTCCTAGAAGAATGAAATATTTTGAGAAATGTTAAAAAGGCAGAATATTGTATTTCCCTAAAGAAGAAACATGCTCTTGGAAAGCAGCTCCCACCTTTCTTAATAGCCCCAGCAGGACTGGGCCAACCTATCTTACAAGACAAAAGATCTTCAGGCTCAGGGTGATGGGATTAGCCCTTACTCAAGATCCAAACCAGGACAAAGACATTAAGACATAATAGGAATTGCCCACAGAAACACAAGCCTCTTCATTACATCATCACCCTCCAAGTTTCAATCAAACCTGGGAGCTCAGACAAAATTAGCTATGACCCTTACATACGACAACAGCCAATACAACAGCCAATACAACAGCCAATAGAATACATTTTTGAAACAGGAACAGGAAGTTCAAGTGCAAAGCCCAAGAGAGGGTATAATACCTCTCTCTTTTAACTCCATGTGTTCTGCTGTACCAGGACTATGTGCTTGATGGTTCTGCTCCATTAAACCATCTTTCCAATCAGCCTCCATGTTTCCAGTGTTTTTCTCCTTGCTTGGAACTGAACCAGATGGATATTTCTTCCAACTGTTGTAAATACAGATAGTCCTTGACTTACAACTTTTCATCTAATGACTAAAGTTACAACGACACTGAAAAAATGTGACTTAAAACCATTTTTCACTCTTACAACCATTACAGCATCCCCACAGCATGTCATGAATTTATGATGGTTGCAGTGTCCCAGGATCATGTGATCACCTTTAGTGACCTTCTGACAAGCAAAGTTAAAGGGGAAGCCAGATTCACTTAACAACTGAGTTACTAACTTAACTGCTGTTGTGGTTCACTTAACAACTGTGGCAGGAAAAATCGTAAAATGGGGCAAAACTCACTTAGCAACAGAAATGTTGTGCTTAATTGTGACCGTAAGTCGAGGACTACATGTAGCTGTATGAAATGGTTCTTCATACAAGTCTAAAAAGTCACTTTCTTTTCATATAGAAAAAAGAAAAATGCCAGAAATGGATCAGTAGTGTCATTTATATTTAATACAGAATAACGGAATAACAGAGTTGGAAGGGACCTTGGAGGTCTTCTAGTCCAACCCCCTGCTCAGGCAGGAAACCCTACACCATTTCAGACAAATGGTTGTCCAGTTTCTTCTTAAAAACCTCCAGTGTTGGAGCACTCACAACTTCTGGAGGCAAGTTGTTCCACTGATTAATTGTTCTAACTGTAACATAGTCTTCTTCAGTATGATCCCAATCCAATGGGTTAAAGTAGGTTAGCTGGAAATTCTAGGAACTGTTATCATAAAGATGCTGTCTTGGGCAAGGCTGAAAAAAATGGGAAAATGCTATTAAATGTTTAAATATAACAAGGTGAGCATATTTTTCTCTGTCTGAAGGTGAGATCTTCATATCGAGCTGAATATCTAAGTTTGAACTTTCTGAGAAGGGCACCAGAGAAAAGAAGCAGAATGAGGCATAGAGAGCAGATATATGAGTATGAAAAATCTAGCTTTTATTATAAAGGGGAAAGATAAAATAAAGGAAATAAATTGAGCAAAAGCAGGAGGAACGTAGTTTATAAATATATCTGTCCCTCCCATTCCTATATAACCACCATATTTTGCCTAGAATTACACATGTTCCAGCTCTTTTCCTTCTGGGCAATTAGTTTTAAAGGCCATTAAGTTAGGTCAATTGTGTCAGTTGACAGGAGGGTGGGTAAAGCAGTTCATTTATTCTTAGCTTTATGAAGATAGCTTCAAGGGTGTGAATTCATTATCACTCTTAATAGCAAAGCGACGGCTTTAGTTATGATGATGATTTCAAAGCTATTTTGTGCCTTCCCCTACTTTGCTTGAATTTCTTGGAGACTATGGGACAACTATAAACAGATTGCTGCCAGCTTTTTCTAGGCTCGGTTTTTCCATGGCAAATTCATCCTGTAAGAGTGTCAGCTTTGTAATAATTTTTGGAAAATTTGTGAGGTTTAGAAAAATTCAGTTTAATCAAACAAGCAACTCCTTAAAAGCAACAACACAAACAAAGAAGGAGGGAGGGAGACAGAGAGAGAGAGAGAGAGAGAGAGGTGTGTGTGCATGTAATTTAATAATCAATGAGTTGCCTGATTTATATGCATAAATGTAACTAAATACATTCATATCAATTCATATAGGCCTATAAAATCCAGTTAATAGATAATTACTAATCAGACGGGCAACTCCTTGATTATAACAGAATACTTCTGCTCAATATTTCTGTAAAACCGCTAGGTGAGATCATCCGTGGTTTTGGGGTGAATGTTCATCAGTATGCTGATGACACCCAGCTATACATCTCCACCCCAGACCACCCCAATGATGCCCTTACTGTGATGTCCTGTTGCCTGGAGGCCGTGCGGATCTGGATGGGGAAAAACAAGCTCAGACTCAACCCCTCCAAGACCGAGTGGCTGTGGTTTCCGGCGTCCCGATATAGTCAGCTGGTACCATCACTGACAATTGGGGATGAGACCTTGCTCCCCACAGAGAGGGCCTGCAACTTGGGTGTCCTCCTGGAATCACAGCTATCTTTAGAAGAGCATTTGACGGCCGTGGCCAGGGGGGCACCTTTTATCAGGTTCGCCTGATCCACCAGTTGAGTCCCTTTCTGGATCGGGGTTGTTAGATCGGCGCAGGAAAGAAGAAGTGACCAGCAGGGTTCAAGTAACAAGTTTTAATAACAAGAACTGAACAGCCTGTGCGCTGCCGGAGCTCTCCTTATATACACTCCGGCAGACGCACCGCCCACTGACAGGGATTCAAAACTCCCGCCGAAAGGATCTTTAGCCAATCCCAGGCGGATGCCCTTATAAGGACATAACACTCCTCCCCCCTAGTTCTTAGTCAGTCGATCAGGGAAATAGTCACTAAGATAAACAGGACGTCTACGTGCCCGCGTAGACCTGCGCAGTTCACTGTCAAGATGGACACTCTCCCGGACGGAGGGTGTCTGCTCTGCTCGGGGCTTCTTCCCCGGTGCCGGGCTGGATCTGGCCGTCGAGGACGCGGGCACAGTGTCCGAACCTCCGGCCGGGTCACGGACCTCCGCCTGTGGGCGATGCTGGTCTGCCTCGTTCCTGCACGGATCGTGGAGCCGCCGGTGTGGATCCCTGCTCTTGACCGGTCCGGAACTCCTGAGCCACGGTAGGTCCCTGGGTCTCCCTCGGGTTCCCTCTGGTCTGGGGTCGCGCCGGTCTGGGTCAGGGTGCGAGTCCGGCGGTGGTGGTTGGGTTAAGCCCCCGGGTTCTCCGGTCGAGTCCGGCTTACTCCCGGGGCGGCAGGCGGACGGAATTGGTGACTGGTCGGCTCTGTCGGGGTGGCGTAGGCCTACCTTGCAGGGGTGGTGTCGGCCCTCTCTGCGCGGTTGGTCTGGTGGTGGTGCCGAATGTTCCCTCTGGCCGCTGGGCTGCTCGACCTGGTCGGGTTGGTGTTGGCCTACCCTGCCGGGGTGGTGGAGGCCTTCCTTGCAGGGTTGGTTTTCTGCGCGGTTGGCGGGTTGTTGTAGGGCCTCCTGGAATGTTGGCTGGAGGTCCCCATCTCTGGGCTGCCGGTCGCCCACTTCGCAGGGTTGACGTTGGCTTCCCCTGCTGGGTTGTCCCCGGTCTACTTGCCTTGCCGGATCTGGTATTAGGTTAGGTGCCGGGGTGTTTGTTCTTCCCTCGGGTCGCCGATGTGCCTCGTCTGGGTGGTTTAGGCCTACTTCGCCAGGGTGGTTTTGGCCTGCCTCGTCGGGGTGGTTTAGGCCTACTGCGGCGGGGTGGTTTAGGCCTACCTCGTCGGGGTGGTTTTCGCTCACTTCCCTCCACCTTTTGCGGAGCTGGTCGAGATGACGTCTCACGATCTGTCCATCGTCCAGCTCAACGCGGTAGGATTTGGGACCGGTTGTGCTGTGTACTGTAGCTTTAAGCCATTTAGGCGAGCCGTGGAAATTAAGAGCGAATACAGCATCACCGACGGAAAACTGGCGAAGTTGGCGACTGGCTGATGCGGGCACCTCAGAGGAGTATTGCGGGTGCAGTCTGTCCAGGGGTGACCTGAGTCTCCTGCCCATTAAAAGTTCGGCGGGGCATTTTCGGGTGGCAGAGTGAGGCGTGATATGCTGGGTAAGCAAAAAAGTGTCAATGCGCTCCTGCCAGTCCCCCGGGCCCATCTTGGCGAGCGACTCCTTCGTGAGTCGCACCATCCGTTCAGCCTGCCCATTTCCGGCCGGTCTGTAAGGGGCAGAGAGGGCATGGCGAATGCCCAAGCCAGCCAGGAAAGCTTCCATGGGCACGGACGTAAGTTGGGGCCCGTTGTCTGAGACCAGAACGTCTGGGAGTCCATGGGTCGCGAAGAGGCGCCGGAGGGCACGGATGGTAGCTTCCGTTGTGGTGGATGCCATGGGGACGACTTCCAACCACTTGGAGTAGGCATTGACCACGATGAGGAGGTGGTGCCCATGAATGGGGCCAGCAAAGTCTATGTGAATGCGCGACCAGGGGGAGCTCGGAGTCTCCCAGGGCATCGGGTCAGATTGAGGCGGGGCGGCTCTGACTTCTTGGCACGGGCTACACCTGGCGACCCAATGTTCAATGTCTTTGTCCAGTGTCGGCCACCAGACGTAGCTCCGTGCCAGGGCTTTCATCCGGACTATGCCCGGGTGTCCTTTGTGCAGCGCCGTAAGAGTCCTTCGTTGAAGAGAGCTGGGAATCAGCACCCTATCTCCCCATAGTAAACAGCCGCGCATGGTGGACAGCTCCCCTTGCTTGCGGCTGAACGGGATGAAGTCGTCGCTGTCAATTCGAGTCGGCCAGCCTCTCAGGACCCAGGAGTGGACTTGCCGGAGGATGGGGTCAGCTCGCGTGTGCGTCGCTACGTCGGCAGATGTCACCGGACAGTTGCTGTCGTTGTCAGTATGCAGCAGCTCGAGCGTGGGGGCCGGGTCTTCCACGGATTCGGCGGATGGGCACCTGCTCAACGCGTCGGCGTTTGCGATGGCTTTACCAGGCTGGTGGACGAGGCTGTAAGAGTAGCCGGCGAGGAAGATGGACCAGCGCGTCATCCGGGGGGACATGAAGGCTGGGGTCTGCTTGTCCCCTGCTAGTAGGCCGAGGAGAGGCTTGTGATCGGTGACAATGGTGAATTGCCGTCCATACAGGTATTCGTGGAAGCGCTTCACCCCTGCAACAATAGCCAACGCTTCTTTGTCCAGTTGGCTGTAGTTGCGCTCAGCACTAGACATAGTCTTAGAGAAAAATGCAATGGGGGCTTCACGACCGGTAGGCAGTTCATGGCTGAGCACAGCGCCAACTCCGTACGGGGAAGCGTCACAGGTCAGTCTGAGGGGCAGTGTCTCATTGTATTGAATGAGCACACTGTCTGAGGTCAGAAGTTGCTTAACGGCTCTGAATGCAGACTCTTCCTCACGTCCCCACCTCCAGGAAACCGCCTTCGCCAGCAAGCGATGGAGCGGCTCAGCAACAGTGGCTTTCTGCTGGAGGAAAATAGCGTAGAAGTTAAGCAATCCAAGGAAAGCCTGAAGCTCCGCATTGTTTTTGGGGCTGGGAGCTTCATGGATAGCTTTAACTTTTGATTTGGTGGGGTGGATGCCAGAACTATCTATCAGATAGCCCAGGAACTCGACTTCCTGTACCCCAATGATGCACTTGTCCCTCCGGACTCTCAAGCCCTTCTCCCTGAAACGCTGGAGAACTAGCCTCAGCCGGTCCAGGAGTTGAGCCTTTGAGTCCCCAGAGATCAGTACATCATCGAAATAAGGCACCACCCCTGGAACGCCTTGGAGAAGGCGTTCCATCATGGATTGGAAAATGCCAGGGGCTGCACTGACTCCAAACTGGAGACGGTTGCACTTAAACGCGCCTCTATGGGTGACAATAGTCTGTGCCTCCGCCGTTTCCTGATCTACTGGCAGTTGCTGGTAAGCCTGGGCCAGGTCCAGTTTTGCAAAAATTTTGCCCTTGCCGAGTGAGTGCAGCAAATGTTGCACTACTGGCACGGGGTATGCGCTCTGCGGCAACGCCTTATTGATGGTCACTTTGTAGTCGGCGCAGATGCGCACAGATCCATCCTGCTTCATGGGGGTCACAATGGGAGTTTCCCATGAAGCATGATCGATGGGTTCCAGGATACCTTGGGCAATCAGCTTATCTAGCTGAGCGTCTACTTTAGCCCGCAAGGCAAATGGAACCCGGCGGGGCTTGAGCCGAATTGGGGTTACCCCCTTGTCCAGATTAAAGGAGATGGGTTTCCCTGAAAAGGTCCCTAACTTACCATCGAAGACTTCTTGGAACTCTCCGATGAGTGAGTCGAGTTCGCCTGAGCTAATCTGGTGGATGCCCCCAATAGAAAGCCCCAGCGGCTGGAACCACTCCACGCCCAGCAGGGTCGGGCGGCTATGCTCCACGACGGTTATGGGAAGCTGGCCCTGGAACTGCTTGAAGGCGATCCGGAGGTTGGTCCGCCCGATGACGCCGATGGGGTTGCCGCCGAAATCCACCAGCTTGGAGTGCAGAGGTTCCAGTTGGCGCTTGGAGAGATTCGGCTTCAGTCTCTTGACCTGGTGCCAGTCAATGATCGAATAGACGGAGCCTGAGTCGACTTCCATCGTGCACGGCAAGCCTTCAGCCAACAGTGTCACGTGGAATTTTGTGGCACTGTTGGTGCTGGTGAGTCGTTGTCTGGTTCACAGCGCCGCCATAAGAACTGTTGCGGTCGTCGCGCTTTTGCTGGATTGAGGACCGTCTGGACGACCTCTGGGAGTCGCGACGATTTTCTGGATTCTGGGGCTTGATCGACTCAGGAACAGGATCAGAGGCTCTGCATGCCTCTGCGATGTGCCCCCTCTTAAGGCAGCGTCTGCAGGTGGCATCCCGCCAGCGACAGGATTGGCGGGGATGGTGTCCCTTGCAACTGCCGCACTGAGCGGCGCGGCGGCCGTCGTTTTGAATTTCCCGCCTGGGTGGGCGGGAAACTTTCAAAACGGTCGATTCTCCCTCTGAATCTGTTGGAGTGGTCGACTCGTTGGATGATTCCGATGACGGTTTGCGGATCTTATGGATCCCTCGGGACTGGAGCATGGCAGCAGCGGCGGTCTCGGATGTTTCAGCAGCCGTAGCCTCCTCAAGAACGTCCTTCAGGGACAGTCTTTTCCTGCTCAGGAACTTCTTTTGGAGGTTGGCATCTCTCATCCCGAAGACGATCCCGTCGCGTAAGGCATTGTCAACGTTCTCAAATTCGCAGTTTGCAGCGATTTGACGCAATGCCGCCACAAAGTCTTTAAGCGATTCGCCTTCCTTCTGATTACGTTGGCGGAAGGTAAAGCGGTTCGATATGGGGGTGCCCGTTGGTGCATAGTGGTCTTGCAGGGCAGTCTGCAGATCCACTCAGGACATGACTTCAATGTCCCTGGGTGCGACGAGGTTGACGGCGAGTTCCAGAACGTCGGAGCCGCAGTTAGCGAGGAAAAGAGCCCTCTTCCTCTCGTCGTCTAGGTTGTTGTAACCGTTTCCCCGGAGGAATTGGCGGAAACGTATCATATACGAACTCCACTTCTCCCGGCTGGGGTTGAAGGGAGCCAGCGAGGCGAACGGCGCTTGCGGCGTTGCCATTTCTCAGACCGCGTCGAGTGACTTCAGCTCGTTATGGCGATCGTGCCACGCGGAGGTTCTTCTCTAGACCTTCGTCGCCAGTGTTAGATCGGCGCAGGAAAGAAGAAGTGACCAGCAGGGTTCAAGTAACAAGTTTTAATAACAAGAACTGAACAGCCTGTGCGCTGCCGGAGCTCTCCTTATATACACTCCGGCAGACGCACCGCCCACTGACAGGGATTCAAAACTCCCGCCGAAAGGATCTTTAGCCAATCCCAGGCGGATGCCCTTATAAGGACATAACAGGGGTGCCTTGTGCACAGTCACTCATGCCCTAGTCACCTCCCGTATGGACTACTTAATGCTCTCTACATGGGGCTCCCCTTGAAAAGCACCCGGAGGCTCCAACTGGTCCAGAATGTAGCCATGCGGGTGATTATGGGCGCATCTCGTTGCACCCATGTAACACCTCTCCTACACGAGCTGCACTGGCTCCCGGTGGTCTTCCAGGTGCGATTCAAGGTGTTAGTCATCACCTTTAAAGCACTCCATGGCCTAGGACCTGGGTACTTACGAGACCGTCTTTTGCCACCAATAGCCTCCCACCGACCAGTTCGTTCCCACAGGGAGGGATTATTCAGGGTACCGTCAGTCAAATTATGCCGACTGGCAACTCCCAGGGGAAGGGCCTTCTCTGTGAGGGCTCCAACCCTTTGGAATGAACTGCCCCATGAGATACGAAATATCCCTGATCTCCGTGCTTTCTGCTATGCACTCAAGACCCTGATGTTCAAACAGGCGGGTCTAAACATGTTAACATGTGAATGATTTTAAAATGTTATCTAATTTTGGGTTCTTATTTAATTGGGCCAAACTATGTTATAATTTTAATTATCAATTTTATAATATTTGTGTATCCTTATTTTTCTTGACTGTACACTGCCTTGAGTTCTGCGGGAGAAAGCCGGTATAGAATAATAATAATAATAATAATAATAATAATAATAATAATAATAATAATAATAATAATAATAATAATAATACAACAACAACAACAATTATAATAATTACCATAGTTTCCACGCATGTATAATGTATATGCCAGTGTGCATGCACACACATATACAGGCATACTGTGTGGGACCCACTTAGGATTCATTTAATAAGCAATTATTAATCAGATGGTCAATTTCTTGATTACTACATTACCAACAACACACACACACATACACACACACACACACACACACAAACACACACACACACATGCACACAAACACATACATATCAGTGGTGGGTTCCTCCTGGTTTGGCCCGGTTCCCGCGAGCTGGTAGCAGTGACGATATGACATGACCAAACCGGCTCTTCCCCCACCACCCCGCATTATTCTTACCTTTTATTTGGCCCCATTCCCAATCTATTGCTCCCAATCTATTGCTGCCAGTCCCAGCTGATGGCTAGAGGGAAAAAAACTGTTTTAATTCTTGCTGCCCTACAGCTGATCAGTGTTAAAAGAAAACAAATGAGTAGACCGGTGTCTGCAAAAATAAATGGGTAGACCCAGTGGTGGGATTCTATTTTGGTAGAACTGGTTGTTAAATAGTGAAGCCAGTGGTTCCCAAGGTGGGCGGTACCATGCCTTAGGGGGGTGGTAAGTGGCAAGGGGGACAGCAGGGGGGGCATTAGAGGCAAAAGGGGGCGACAGGGGGGCGCTAAGTGGCAAGGAGGGTGACCCGCACCCTTTGGTCTGTGCCTCACAGCAGTTACCTCCTTGCAAGCAATATGGGGGAAATTATTTGGTTTATTATTATTGGGAAATATAATTAATTGATTTGTAAGAAATTGGATTGCATGGAAATATTTGGAATATTCATATTCATATTGATTAATATGCAAACAAGATAGTTATATAACTAATTGATTTATACTAAAATGTTGAATTTGTATTAAACAACTGTAATATTACATAATTAACCCATGTGAGGATGGAATAAAAATAGATGAAAATGGGAAGGGTATAATATAGAATAGAAGGGAAAAATTGAATTTGATTAAGATTAGAAATAAGAAGGAAAAAGGATAATATTGGTTTTTTAAAAAAATAGATGAGGAATAAATATAGCAAAAAGGAAATATAGAAATTGTAAATTTAATTGAAATGACTAACCACTGTTTAAATTTGTGAACCGGCCAAATACTCTGTTCAAAGAAAATACATTGTATGTTTGTATGTATGTTTTTAATTATTGCTATTTATTCATATTTGTTCTCTTTTATTCTTTAAAGTTTAACAATTCATTATCTTAATATCTTTATATTTGTTTGGGGTTGGCTTTCTTCCCTTTCATCTTTTTTATTGTACAGCAATCTTTCTCCTCAAATTTACCACCTCTCTCTTTTCTTTCCTTCTTACTTTCTCTTCCCCCCTCTTCTTCTCCTCCCTACTTCCTCTTCCTTTCTCTTTCTCCTCCTCTCTTTCTCCGTCTCTTACGCTCACTCCTACTCTAATTTACCTTCCCTTCCTTCATCCCTCTTTATTGCTGTATCCTTTTATGCATATGGACTACTCAAAGGGCTGAAAAAGTTATTTTTGACTGGTCCTCGCACTTTTGACCAGTCCTCAAACTTACGACTATCCTCACATTTTACGTTTTTCGCCCTATCTTGTCACCATGGTAAAGAGAAGCAGTTGTGAAATGAGTGTCATGGTTGTTAAGAATGCTACAATGGGCATAAATGATGACCAGTCATAAGTGCGAGGACCGGTCAAAAGTGTGAAGACCTGTCAGAAATCACTTTTTTCAGTCCACCTTTTGTGCATATGGACTACTCAAAGGACAATTATTTTGTGCATATGGACTACTCAAAGGACTGAATTATTTTTGACTGGTCCTCGCACTTTTCACCAGTCCTCAAACTTACGACTGTCCTCACATTTTACGTTTTTTGCCCTATCTTGTCACCATGGTGAAGAGAAGCAGTTGTCAAATGACATTCTTAACAACCACAGACATGGTTGTTAAGAATGCTGCACGGGCATAAATGTGAGGATGGTCATAAGTGTGAGGACCAGTCAAAAGTGTGAGGACCTGTCAGAAATGACCTTTTTCAGCCCTCTGAGTAGTCCCTATACACATAGCTATGGCCACTCAGTCACATGACCAGCTAGCCACGCCCACCCAGTCACATGACCTCCAAGCCACGCCCACAAAATAAGCCACGTCCACAGAACCGGTAGTAAAAAATTTTAGAACCCACCCCTGATACAAATGCACGCACACATACAGTACATATATACATATCTATGTGTGTGCTTCTGTGTGTGTACAGACACACAGACACAAAATAACTATATTTCAATATCCAAGAACAATCACCACCACCACCAACAAAAAAACCCTGTTGAAGTAATATTGCACTCTTATTTCCATTTCCGTGGTTAAAAAAAATTCCAAGGAAACACAAATTGAATTCTTTCAATGAGTTATTTGAGACCGGTCCCATGGGAAGTTCTCCAAAGAGCTGCTCTAATAAATATTCTGTGGTAAGGAAGAAATGGCTTTTCCAGAGCAGGCAGAGAAGTATGGCTCTCAGAGCTGTTAGGAACTTGCAGGCTTTGCCAAAGGGTTGAAGGAGGTGCTTGATTGATTTCCTGTGAATGCAAGCACAGCATCTCGCTGTGCTGTGTTACAGCAACTTCTTTTTCCACACCACCTGTGCTGGGGTCAGGATCACATCATTTTCCTGAGTTTTCCTTTTTTGAAGCACGCACAGTTCAGCAACTGAAGCTCCATAAATGAAATAATTCATATTCATTAATGTAATCTCAGTTATCAGCATAAGCACTCACTACTCACTCTCCTATTTTATAGCTTTCTTGTAAAGAGTTGGCCATATGGCATTTAATCAGTATTTCTCTTCCTTCCCAGGCTGCCCATTCAGGCGAAAAAAAGCTGCATGCCTTTTTTTTTTTTTTTAAGAAAAACGGGATGTAATCTCTTTCTGATCCTGTTACTTGTATGTAGCTAGTGCTTAATTCTTGTACAGGAAGTGACTCAATTTATACATTGAGTGGAATCATTATTGTGTGGATGATGGTTTGCTGACTATGCCATAATGGTAGAATTACACAAGTTATGAGTCCATCAGCCATGATTTATGAACTAAATTTGCACAGCATACTAAACTGGAACCAACTCACATGCTGACTTAGTGTGATGCTTGGACCTTACTGGAAAATAGTATCGTGTAACAGGGTGAGCCCCCGTTACTTGTCCCAGCTTCTGCCAACCTAGCAGTTTGAAAGCATGTAAAAAATGCAAGTAGAAAAAATAGAGACCATCTTTGGTGGGAAGGTAACAGTATTTCGTGCGCCTTCGGTGTTTAGTCATGCTAGCCACATGATCACGGAGATGTCTTCAGACAGTGCTGGCTCTTCAGCTTTGAAACAGAGATGAGCACCACCCCCTAGAGTTGGGAACGTTTAACACATATGTGCAAGGGGAACCTTTACCTTTAGGACCTTATCACACACTTATTTTTTTTAGCACTTGAGAAAAATAATGCAAAGTGTCATGGGCCCCTAACAACTGGCTGTAAGTCTGAATACTTAGTGATTATTGAAAGCCCACAGAATTTTCACTGTCTACCAATGAACTCCCTCCATTAAGGGGAAAAATGACAACAGTTGACCTTTTTTTAACCTTCTGCACTTCTCTGATTTATAGGAAGTATAAATGTACTGCATAGTCTTAAGAGAAATAGTCCACACATTACTTGTGGAGGATTGTATAAAGATAATCTTCGACTTAACTATTTGTTTAGTGATGGTTCAAAGTTACATTGGCACTGAAAAAAGCAACTTATGACTATTTTTCACATGTATAATTACTGCGCCATCCCTATGTTTACTTGATTAAAATTCAAATACTTGGCAACTGGCATGTATTTATGACAAATCGCAGTGTCCCCAGGGTCATGCAATCACCTTTTGCGACTCTCTGACAAGAAAAGTTAGATTCACTTAACAACCGTGTTAGTAACTTAAGAACTGCAGCGGTTCATTTAGCAACTGTGGCAAGAAAGGTTGTAAAATGGGGCAAAATTTGCGTAACAGCTCTCTTGCTTAGCCATGGAAACTTTGCACTTAATTGTGGTGGTAAGTTGAGAAGTACCTATACCATGCTCTTGGAAATCAATTGGCAAAGGTCTAGATGTTCTTTGGTTAAGGTAAAGGTAAAGGTTCCCCTTGCACATATGTGCTAGTCATTCCCAACTCTAGGGGGCGGTATTCATCTCTGTTTCAAAGCCGAAGAGACAGCGCTATTCAAAGTCGTCTGTGTGGTCATGTGGCTGGCATGACTAAATGCCAAAGGTGCACAGAATGCTGTTACCTTCCCACCAAAGGTGTTCCCTATTTTTCTACTCGCATTTTTTACATGCTTTCAAACTGCTAGGTTGGCAGAAGCTGGGACAAGAAACGGGAGCTCATCCTGTTATGCAGCACTAGGGATTTGAACTGCTGATCTGCTGATCTTTCGATCGGCAAGCTCAGCGCCTTAGCCACTGAGCCACCGTGTCCCTTGTTCTTTGGTTACTTTATTTTAAAAATGGGCTTCTTTCAGTATAATATTAGCAGAATGAGTAGGTGGAGTAGCTGATATTTGCAAGTTGTGTAGTTTTAAACAATTCCACTTCAAGTTTATTCTAACACCTTAGAAGCAGGGTTTTTTCCTAAAATAGAGATTGCTTTATTTACCACCTTTTTTTTTTTTTACAAATTCAACACTTTTTAAATAACATCAAACAGCTTCAGTGTAATAAAATCACAAGACAATAAAGTAGAAGAAAAAAGCTAGAAGAAGAAGAAGAAGAAATAATAATAATAATAAGATCCTGATGAAATTTTCTTCATAATTACCAGTATCATGTCCTTAGAGGCAAATGTTCTTTGCCATTTACTGTTTATAGATGGACTTGTCTCTGATCCAACAGAGCATGCATGACAATCAAGAGTTGCCCTTTCCAAAATAAAACATCCTATCAAACCACTGCTAAATATGGAAAATGGAAGTGGAAAGAACAAATGTAGCCTTTGCTCTGTAGAACAGCTAATTACTGGATTGCTGGCTTTTTCTAAAGGGTTTTGTTTTCACAGTTATCACATGCTGTATTTGGTTGGACACAGCTTGTTTTGCAAAGTAACATGATAGTATGGAAGCAAGATTCTGAGTGTTTAGATAAGAGGTCCCCAAACCTGGGCAGCTTTAAAACTTGTGGACTTCAACTCTCAGAATTCTCCAGCCAGCATAGCTGGAGAAAATTCTGGGAGTTGAAGTCCACAAGTCTTACAGCTGCCCAGGTCTGGGAACCTCTGGTTTAGATATTAATTTGGATCTCTGTCTCTTTCAATGTTACATGGGGACCATTCCGTACCCTTAAATTATTTAGGCAAAGAAATCTTCTAAATTGCTTACTCGGTGGATGATTTTATTTGTTATGATAATTTCTACCAAACCTGTTGTTTCTCTTTCCCATCTTCTTCTAGAACTAACTTTGTGGTTGATAAGTGCATTGCAGATGCTATTTGGCTTTAAAAAAAAAAAAAGAATGCTATGCAGGGTAAAGTCATATCAGTATATGTATAGTATATACAGTATATGTATATTATTCCCCCAAAACTGCCACTGGCAATCGGGCCCTTCTATCCCATTCCCAGGTGACCAGCCTGACCTGTCCCAGGCACACCAACATGCCTTTAAAGGAATTACAGGCTTTAATTAAAAGAATGATTGTTAAGATAAAAATCAAATCAAATTATCCATCACAATAATAGAAAAAATTAAAATGGTGAGACTAAGCCTGTCCTTTTTGGCCAGAGGGCTCCTCACCAATCCTACTGCTTCATCAATATAGGTCCAGGGAAAGGCCTATTCAGTCTCCCTCTCGTGGCAGGCAAGATGCAGTCTCAAAGCCAATAGTAGCTGTCCTGAGATGGCAAACTTGCAATCTCTCTCTTTTTTCCCCCTGAAGAGTACAGTGTATTGATCCGGGGCGTGGCACAAAGGCAACACAGCCAGAGAATAAGTATGAGTCCCTTTATTAGCTCCAACTTTGCCCCCAAGGTCCCATTTACTCTCTGGTCTGGAGAAAAATTCTCTCACAAAACTGTAAAAGCCGTCAGCTGAAAATACTCCAGTCCAAGCGTTATAAACAGAAAAGTTCCAACTATAAATCTAACAAGGCAAGATAAGGTAATTAATCCAGCAGGGCAAGCAAGATAAAGAGTTCCAGAAGTGAAGTAGCATTGCAGCAAATCAAACCATTTGGGAGGGTGCCAGGAACTCAGATAAAGCGGTTAACACAAGATGAACTCAATGTTTGTCCCTGACAACCGCCCCTGCCATTTGCCTCTCCTTTAAATTCCATCCTTAGGTGTGCCTTGTGAAGGGAATCGGGGCCCTTTCCTCCCTCGTAAACCACACAACCCAAGTTCCTCTCTTCTCCATTCTTCCCTGCGTGCCCTAGAATGAGGAGGGGGTAGGCCTTCGTCTTCATCTGAACCCCCTCTCCCTTGTTCTACCTCTCCCCTGCTCTGCCCAGCCTGATTTTGCACTTTCCCAGTTTCCTCCACAGCCCACAGAGCCACTCTCTCACTCTCTGTTCATCTTCCATCTCAGAGTCAGACTCCGATGGGGGCATCACATGCAGTCTCTTCCCTTCATAGCAGCTTTTTTTTTTTTTGTCTTTCTGCTTCCTCTCAATCCCGTTTTACCTTCAGTTCCCTGAAGCTGTCCTTTCACTCTCCCTGCTGGGGGGCGCAGTGGCACAGAGGCTTAATGATGCTGGAATTGCTGGCCAGAAATGGTTTGCACTTCAGCGGTTCAAGCCCCATTATGTGAGATGGAGTGAGCTCCTGTCACTCAACCCTGAGCTCCTGTCCACCCAGCAATTCGAAAGCATGCAATATTGTGAGTAGATAAATGGGTACCACTTCAGTGGGACAAACCTACCTGCATTCGAGTGTGTGGCGAGTGGAAGCTGGTGCCAACCAGTCTTGAGGCATTGCAATGCGAAGTGGGGCAAGGCAAAACTGGCAGAGGAGCTCGGAAGAGCAAGCAACCCAAGTGCTATTAGTCAGCTAGTGGAAAGCTAGTTTGCTCCCCGTGGTGCACCAAGGATAAGTGCATAAGTGCTGAATAGAATGAACTAGCATTCTAGGCTGTCAGAACTGCATTGTGTATCTAGCATGTGTAGATTTCCCTGACAATGTATGCCATATGCTAAATAAATAAACTTCCTTTGTTGTGGAGTATCTCTCTCAGAAAAAAAAAAAAAACCACCTTCCCTCAGGGCCTCTTTCAGTCCCCATTCCAGGGGCAAGGCCCCAACCACCCAACCACGAGGAAAGGCTGTTAATAGAGCAGGCTACATATGGAAATATGTGGTGGGCATATATTTATTTGTTTCTAAATAGGAATTAACCTGAAAAATGACTAGTATGGGTAGTTAAGATATCACTTAAGGTTTACAGCTTTATCTGCTCATAATTTTCTAAATTCAGAACTATTCTTACAAGAAAAAATTGAAGCCAACATAATTATTTGTATCTTCAGATCTGCCATTTTGCATTTCTGTGACAAGATTCTTTGCCAGAGCTTTACGAAACGGTAGGCTTTAATGCTCTATCAGTATGAGATCCTTGTTTTCTGAACTATGATGATAGATTTTAAACTTTTTAAAAAATTATTTGAGTAAAGATACATCCAATTATATAAGATGATTTTTAGGGTGATTAGAACACCCTAAATATCTAAGATGATTTTTTGGGTGATTAGAACAACAACAACAACAACAACAACAAAACCCCCCACTTTTCATTGGTCACATAGTAAAATATCTATCCCGAGTCAATGGGCTGGATATCTTGCTTGCTGAATTCAAACAAGCTGAGACAGGAAAAAGGGTCTCAATCCCAATCTTTTTGGATTGTGGGAACATTTTGTATTGTGAGAAAACAATAGAGGCTGCCATAAAGATGGATGCCTACTCATTATACAGCTGCCATAGAGAAGGTGATCAGTCACAGTATGACAAACTACTGAAATGAATATTAAAAAGTACCTAAATGCAAGGCATAGATAGAAACTTTCAGGAATAAATCTGTTCTATGAACCCATTGTTTTCTGCTTCAATGGGCACTATTTCTGTTTGCCAACTAGTCAATCAAACTAGGAAACCAATCCTATGTATTACAATGGTACTTTTTGGGGGGTAATGCTATAGCAACAACTTTTGTAAGCCTCAATGTGCTTCCTCTTCTCTCCCCTTTATCTCCATGTAAACTAGGGTGGGGACATATGTCTGAGACATTTATTCAAACTTATTTCTTAGCCTGGGTTCTTATCCTCTTATCTGACCATTGCTTTACTAGTAATTCTTCCTCCTGTCCATCAAGGCTATTCCTTCTGCCCTCTACAATTTCATAGAAAGAAATGAGGTGCAATATAATCCACATAGCAAATGATTAACTTAACTTCCCCCCACAAATACAGGTGGTCCTCAACCTACAACCTTTGGTTTAGTGACTGTTCGAAGTTACAACAGCACTGAAAAAAGTGACTTATGACATTTTCACACTTACAACTATTGCAGCATCCCCATGGTTAGGCGATCAAAATTCAGATGCTTGTCAACTGACTCATTTTTACGGCGGCTGCAGTGTCCCGGGGTCATGTGATCACCTTTTGCGATCTTCCGATAAGCAAAGACAATGAGAAGCCAGAGACACATGTTATTAACAGTGACAGTGATTTACTCAACAACTGTTGCATAGTTCATAGGTCATAGTATGGAGCAAAACTCAACAACTGTCATGCTTGGCAATGGAAATTGTGGGCTCAGTTGTGGTCATAAGCTGAGGACTACCTGTAAACAATTTAGCTTGCCTTGTTCTGAATTTTCATTCAGTTGTGAAACTAAGCCCATCCACCATAAACTAGCCATTATCTCTCAACCTATCCTTTTACCCAGGGTTGTTCTGAGGATACTATAATAGAGGAGCAAGAAGCTTGTGTATAACAAGTATGATATAACTTCCTTTACCTTCTCCCATCATAGCTGTACATGTTGGGCAGATAGACCTGCAAAAAACTTCCTTCCTTCTTTCTTTCTTTCTTTCTTTCTTTCTTTCTTTCTTTCTTTCTTTCTTTCTTTCTTTCTTTCTTTCTTTCGTCAAGCATGTAATAGGTAACAGATATAAGTATAAACATAATTATGAATACATGAAATGGAAACATATAAAAGGTAAAATTAGGACAGGGATGGTAGGCGTGCTGGTGCGCTTATGCACGGCTCTTAGCTCTTACGGATGGGGTGAGATTGACAGTAGACAGTCTAAGGTTAAAGTTTTGGGGGTTTGGGGAAGAAACCACAGTCAGTTAGTGCATTACAGGCAATAATGACTCCGTTACTGAAGTCGTATTTTCTGCAATCAAGTTTAGCGCGGTTTACCACAAATTTGTATCTATTGTGTGCTTGTGTATTGTGGCAGTTGAAGCTGAAGTAGTCATTGACAGGTAGGACATTGTTATCTGCTACATTTAGATCTGACTGAAGATGGCAAAGTTCTAAATTGTCTAATCCCAAAATTTGAAGTCTGGTGGCATAAGGTATTCTGTTGTGAGCAGAGGAGTAGAGGACTCTTCTTGTGAAATATCTCTGCACTTGTTCGACTGTATTAATGACTGATATGCAACGCGGGATCCTAACGTGATCAAAAAATCTTCTGGAAAGTTGTTGTTATAAAGCAGAGCTGTTAAACTCGCAGTCCATGGGCTGGATAGGTCACACGCTGGCCACACCCACATCCGGTTTAGTAAAGGGAAAAAAATCCCAATACATCACACAATGATGCCGTGACAACGCAAGTTTGACACCCCTGTTATAAAGGGACACTATGCTAACCAGATTTTAAAAAGGGGCCTGTTCTTACTCCACAACATCTTTCGAATAAAAGAAGCTCTGTACCAGTAGCAATGAACTGTTAAGTCCCATTAACCAAAGAATGCTGAGGCACTTATTTGTCTAAAGATTCCTCAGCATTCTCTGGTTAATGGGGCTTAACAAATCACTGTAGCTTTGCATATTCTGTCCTGTTGTTATCTTGAATCTACCCCATGGCAGATTTTGCCAAATTCCATCAAACCTGTTTAAAGTACCGATTTGAAACTCACATTGGCAGAATTAGAATCACTGGGTAAAAACTACTGGGTAAAAGTACTGGATCAAATTCCTACATGTCTTTGATGATAAAGCAGCTGAAGTGTTGAGGCATTTCACGAACATGACAAAACCTTCTTAAACATCAGATACAGCATCTATTACCTGATCTATTAAGTCTCACAGGCCAACATATCTTCAGGGATGAGGAAAACTCAATATCACATGTCAGATATAAAATATTATACATATATGCTTGTTGTAGCTGTACACTTGCTGACTTCAATGCTTAACTGACTTTTCAATGAACAGAATTCTTTCCAAAATATATGCAATCTTTTAAAAATGATTTTCTGGCTTCATTTCAAAGCATTATGCTTTTTTTGTTTATGAGATAGAAGAAATTCTTTGACAATAAAACTATGTTAAGAAATCAGCCACAGCATCCAGCCCAGCTAGAACTAATGTAGAGGTTAGAAGGATAGAAACAGCTAACAAAAGTCGCTAATGTATTTTAAAGCTTTTTTTAATCAAGCATTTGAGGAGGTTTTTTTTCCTGTCGAAAGAAAAAAATAATTGAAGAGGCACTTCCTTTTGGAAAAAGCCGTTGCCTTTTCAGAAGTTGGAGGTTTTTGCAAACTAGTCATAATTAAAATAGCAATTTCTCTTTCTTCTTTCAGCTATTTTGAAGCAAACAAGGCTCCGCTGGAAACAATTTTTTGAAAAAAGTAAACTTTGCAGTATGTGTTGCTGTGTTACTTCCCTTCCTCTCATCCCTGAAATGGTGGAAGCAGCAACAGCAAATACATGAGTCTGTCAGGCAAGTATTAGTGAATGCTTGCTAATTTAATTCTCTCACAATGTACTTCTTAATGATGCTACTTTGGTCCCCTGAATCATTGTAAACAATTAAATAGTGGACAACAACTATACTCTTGTGATGAGAAGGCCAGAGCAGGACAATTGTTTGCATTTTGTGTTGGCAGTGGATTATTTCAAAAGGTTGGGATGTTGTCACTATCTAAAGGAGTCACTGGATGCTGAATCTGGTAAAAGCAGAGGTGGGTTGCTCCTGGTTCGCATTGGATCACAAGAACAGGTAGTAAAAAAAATTAATAGAAAAAAACAGCCCCTTTCAGCTTCAGGTTAATTACCACAAGTTGATTAGATCCGCCTCCTGACTCTCAGCTGATTTGCTCTCAGCTGTTTTGCTCTGTAGCTGCAAAGAGAACTGGATCAGTTCCCCCCCCCCCCCCCAGCTATGCTTAAAAGCAAAACTGAAAGTAAAGCAGGGTCTTTGCTGCAATGTGACAAAATGAGGCAGAGAGAGATTTCTTTTTCTTTTTCCTCACCAAAAAAGGTAGGTGCAAAACTGCAAACAATGGGAAATTTAGGGCAAAAAAGGAGAGTTCAAGATTTTAAAACACAAAAGAAAAAAAGCTCTATTTAACTAGGGAATTGTAATAATTGAGATACTATTAATTGTATATTGTGTTGAAAGCAGAAATGGTTAAATTGTGATTTGGAGGAATATATGGGCGAAATTATTTGGTTTATTATTATTGGGAAATATAATTAATTGATTTGTAAGAAATTGGATTGCATGGAAATAATTGGAATATTCATGTTCATATTGATTAATATACAAAAAAGATAGTTATATAACTAATTGATTTATATTAAAATGTTGAATTTGTATTAAACAACTGTAATATTACATAATTAACCAATGTGAGGATGGAATAAAAATAGATGACAATGGGAAGGGTATAATATAGAATAGAAGGGAAAAATTGAATTTGATTAAAATTAGAAATAAGGAAGAAGGGTAATATTGTTTTTTTAAAAAAATAGATGAGGAATAAATATAGCAAAAAGGAAATAAAGAAATTGTAAATTTAATTGAAATGACTAAACACTGTTTAAATTTGTGAACCAGCCAAATACTCTGTTCAAAGAAAATACATTGTATGTTTGTATGTGTGTTTCTAATTATTGCTATTTATTCATATTTGTTCTCTTTTATTCTTTAAAGTTTAACAATTCATTCTTTATCTTAATATCTTTATATTTGTTTGGGGTTGGCTTTCTTCCCTTTCATATTTTTTATTGTACAGCAATCTTTCTCCTCAAACCTACCACCTCTCTCTTTTCTTTCCTTCTTACTTTCTCTTCCCCCCCTCTTCTTCTCCTCCCTACTTCCTCTTCCTTTCTCCTTCTCCTCCTCTCTTCCTCCCTCTCTTACCCTCGCTCCTACTCTAATTTACCTTCCCTTCCTTCATCCCTCTTTATTGCTGTATCCTTTTATGCATATGGACTACACAGAGGGCTGAAAAAGTTATTTTTGACTGGTCCTTGCACTTTTGACCAGTCCTCGAACTTACGACTGTCCTCATATTTTACGTTTTTGTCCTATCTTGTCACCATAGTGAAAAGAAGCAGTTGTGAAATGAATGACACTGTTGTTAAGAATGCTGCAATGGGCATAAATGATCACCAGTCATAAGTGCAAAGACTGGTTAAAAGTGTGAGGACCTGTCAGAAATCACTTTTTTCAGCCCTCTGGATAGTCCTTTTGTGCATATGGACTACTCAGAGGGCTGAAAAAGTTATTTTGGACTGGTCCTCGCACTTTTGACCAGTCCTCAAACTTACGACTGTCCTCACATTTTACGGTTTTTTGCCCTATCTTATCACCATGGTGAAGAGAAGCATTGTGAAATGAGTGACATGGTTGTTAAGAATGCTGCATGGGCATAAATGTGAGGATGGTCGTAAGTGTGAGGACCAGTCATAAGTACGAGGACCTGTCAGAAATGACCTTTTTCAGCCCTCTGAGTAGTCCCTATACACATAGCCATGGCCACCCGGTCACATGACCAGTTAGCCATGCCCACCCATTCACATGACCTCCAAGCCACACCCACAAAATAAGCCACGCCCACAGAACTGGTAGTAAAAAATTTTAGAACCCACCCCTGGGTAAAAGCATTTTGCTTGTAAAACAGGTGTTACCAAATTTGGGCTGCAAACATCCAATTAGCTACTAGATGACAGGAAAGGGTGGGAATATGATGGCTGTGGCCAGGCGGGCTTTTTATCAGGTTCACCTGATGTACCAGTTGCATCCCTTTCTGGACGGGGATGCCCTGTGCACGGTTACTCATACCCTCACCCCGTCCCATCTGGACTACTGCAACACTCTCTACATGGGGCTCCCCTTGAAGAGCACCTGGAGGCTCCAACTGGTCCAGAATGAGGCCGCATGGGTAAATATGGGTGCGACTCGACGCACTTATGTGACACCTCTCCCGCGTGAGGTGCACTGGCTCCCAGTGGTCTTCCGGGTGCGGTTCAAGGTGTTGGTTACCACCTTTAAAGCTCTCCATGGCTTAGGGCCCGGATGCTTACGGGACCACCTTCTGCCACCAATAGCCTCCCATCGACCAATGCGCTCCCACAGAGAGGGGCTCCTCAGGGTGCCGTCGGCAAAACAGTGTAGGCTGGCGACCCCCAGGGGGAAAGCCTTCTCTTTGGGGGCACCCGCCCTCTGGAATGAACTACCTCCTGGAATATGTACGATTCCTGATCTCCGTACCTTTTGCCGGGCCCTTAAGACCCTGTTATTTCAACAGGCAGGCCTGGCTGACTAAAAATTTGGACAGGATATTTTAAATTATGGGTTTTTAACTAAGAAGGTCAAATTTGTTTAATTCTGTTTTAAATGGGTTTTAAATGTTGTAGGGTTCATTGTTTTATCATGGCTGTACACCGCCCTGAGTCCCTCGGGAGAAGGGCGGTATATAAATCTAATAAATAAAAATAAATAAATAAATAAATAATTTTGCAGCCTGCATCTCATAACCATAATAAAGCAATGGAAGATACTATGTGTACAGGTATAAATGGAAATGCTAGGATAGGGCTGTCAAACTCAAGTCCTGTGGGCCGGATGCATCATGCTCTGGCCATGCCCACGCTTGGTTTAGCAAAGGTTCAGTTCTGATATGTCAACGTGATCCCACCATGACAATGTGAGTTTGACATCTCTGTGCTAGGGGATAATCTGTATGACAAACAAGTTTGTTATAATGATTAAAACACCGGGTAGAAACCAGGAGACAATGAGTTCTAGATCCATCATAGGCACAAAGTCAGCTGCGTAATCTTGGGCCAACCACTCTCACTTAGACCTAAGAAGAAAGAAGTAAGGGCAAACCACTTCTGTAAAAACCTGAAAAGAAAATGCAGGGACTTATTTAGTCAGCATACGTGTATACACACCCATACCTGTAGGTAATTAACTTTTATTCTTTGAATATAGTAGAGAATGATGTCTGCAAATGGCCCACTTTTTATAGTTTAATAGTTTAAATAATTTTAATGCCAGGCCACATAATATCAAACTAGAGGATTGGGAAATAATTTGGAACAAAAATTATAAATTAACCAGATCGGAAATATATAAAGAAAATTAATATAAAATGTTTTACCATTGGTACTTGGCACCCTCTAGACTGGCAAAAATATATCCAAATTTAAACCCCAATTGTTGGAAATGTGGACAAAAGCAAGGTACCTTTTTCACACATGGTGGTTATGCTCTGAAACAAAAAAATACTGGGTGAAAATACATAGATGGATACAGGAAGTAACAGGCTTCCAAATAGAATATACACCAGAATTGTTTCTTCTAGGAATAATGAAAAAGAAATATGAAAAAACAACAATATATATTATTCTACATATGACAACGGCGGCAAGGTTGGCATTTGCGCAATGTTGGAGAAGTTCAAACACACCCTCTGAAGATTTAATAATTAGAAAGATATTAGATTGCACCGAGATAGATAAAATTACATTGGAACTGAAAGGACTGCTGGATTCCGGACTTTTATGTAATATGGGAGAAATGGTATAATTGGATTGAAGATAGAAAAAAAGGGAAATAACAGATAATAGATTTTGTAAAATTATATAGAGTATAAGAGAACATTAGTGTGATGATATGTAAATGTCACAGTCATGCACAAGAGTTGAATAAGAATTGTTTAATTGTTAAAATCCAATTAAAAAAAAAAGCCAGGTCTTAAAAAAATAAACCCTTTCTGGATGAGGACTGCCCTGATTTTACATTCTTTAAACTCACAAGAACCAGATACATCTTTCTAAGATGTGCTCTCCAAGCATACTTGTATATATGAACACTTGTATGTTTGGTATATTGGTACACTTTTATGCTTGATACTATAGTACATAGAGAAAATGTTTATATAGATACTTTATGCTTCTTGGTTATATAATGGAATGGGATGCTATGGAAGAAAACTAAGCTTTATAGCTGTGGATTAATTAATTGAATTTTGTAGTCAAAATGAATAAATAATTGCTACCAGTCCTTCACAGATATCTGTTAAAAATGTACATTGCTATCCTATACTTATGTCTGCAATTAAATGTAGAGAATTCTTAGAATTCTCAAAATGTAGGTTGGGAGCAGTTCCAACAAGGATTGCAATTTTTTAAAAAGACGACCTTGCTTGTGCTCTCTGGAGAGCAAAACCTGGAGCAAGTTTTCAGAGCTGATAAAATCCATCTGACCCAGTGTCAAAATTATCCACCAGTCACTTATCAAAAATCATATTTTAAATTTTAAATATTTTAATATTGCTGATTCAGTTATTTATCTATTATTTAGCTGTCTTTTTCCCACCAAATTTTTTTTAATTTTTAAAACATTTTTTTTTACAAACATATCAATGCGTGAACAGTACGGTACCTGAGGGTCTTACACTTTAGTACAATAAAATAATATTCATCATATTTACTACGTTTGACAAGCTTATATAATTCTGGTAATAGTAAACATATTAATGTTAAGTTACAATCTTTAATTATTTAGTTATTCATTATTCAATATGTTATTTTTATGCCAATCACCATATTCTGAATGTCATTACTTTTACTACAAATAAAATATTATTAATCATATTTGTTACATTTAGCAAGCTTATATGGATCTAATAATAATACACATATTTATGTTAGTTTATAATCTTTCATTATTTAGTTATTAAATATTGCAATGTTATTTTTATGCCAATCACCATATTATTCAAGCATAATTGATAATACCATTGTTCAAATTCTGATTTTCTGTCTTGTTATTACTTCACCTTATTATATAAAAATGTGTATTCCATTAATCCCCTCTCTCTAGTTTTCATCCATATTCTAACTTTTAATTATGCCACTATTATATTTAAAAATATTCCCTTTCTATCCATCGTGTCTTGCCCACTTTAAAGTTTTAATTGTTTGTTTCTTAGCTTGCCTCCCATGTTCCTCTCTTGGATCTTTGTCTCTATCTTGACCAATCATTTTAAACATTTCTCCCTTCCCTGCCCTATTCCATTGTCTAATTTTCAAAATATCTGCCCTTGCCCCTATCTCTCTTTCAAAAAAAAAAAAAAAAAAAAAGTCTTCCTGCAACTCCAGTTTCTTTTTTAATTCTTAAAATACTCTCCCCTCAGTTTATTTCATCAGTCATTATTGTTTTTGTTGTCTATCTCCTTCTTGTCATTTCATTTTATTTGTTGGTTTTTTTGTTCTGTTTTTTCATCTACTCTTTCAATTGGCTCCTCCTCTTCCTGGCCGTCTTGGTCATTCCTTGTCCTTTGTATCATATTTTCCAGCTCTCCATCTATGCTCTGCATTTTATTCATAATCTCCTTGTAGCTTCTTGTTAAAGTATCCTTAACACTTTGAGTTATCAATGGCTTTTCCAAATTCTACTCTTTTTTTGCTGGTGGAGTATCTCGTTTAGTTTTATTTTGTACCTCTTTTGTCCAATAATGCAAAAACCATATATTCAAACCTAAAGTCACTTCTCAAAAACTTCAATATTCATGAATCTTTATATTCCAAAGCCTATTGACCCATTCCTCTAGATAGTCTCAATAATTTTTCCAGAACCTTCATAAGTCCCTCTATAAATTCAGTCTTGCATTGTAGCCTTCAGGGATCACTTTAATAATGTGTTTTTTATTCTCACATTTAAATCTCCAATTACCAAATATTTCCAGGATTTTGGGAACGTGTTATGCCTTCCTTTTGTCAGCAGGTGGCACTCTTAAATCAAATTTCAATATTAACCAGTTTTATCCAATGTTAAAATGGTAACAATCCAAACTATAAAGATGATATTAGTTTTTTAAGTAAATAGGTCCAGCATTTAAAAATCCCTAACCAAAACAACGCCTGTCCCATTTAGAAATCCAATTTTCTGTATTTTTTGCCTTTTTGTATATTTTGCTTTGTACCTTTTCTTTTTCCTTTTGAAATTCTTCTCAGAATGTTAAATCACTGCTTTAATCATACTCTCTTTTCCTGGTTATTTTTTGTGGGTTGAGTTCTCAATAAAAAGGATTCTTTTCACCCAGTTTCAGACACTATTCACTGACTCTGCTCCAGTACAGTTCATAGGTGTTTCTCAGATGTTCCAGCTTCATGGCAGCCATATTTAGGCTACCTCTTCTCCTCGCCATGGCATAGAGGGAAAAAAGCCTGGGGTTCAGAAGGAGAGTTGTGATTTCTCCTGCGACCTCTCAGGGCATCCCTCCTTAGCTTTGCTGCCCCTACAAGGTGGCTTTGGGTCCTCTCGGAGCCCACAAATAGGAAGAACTCAGCACAGGGAATGCGGAGACCCATTCCCTGCAACTGCTATCACTGTGATGTCAGCCGGAAGTCCTATTGCTTAGCTGTTTTACTGAGGGATGTTTCACAAATCCATTTATCATTTTGTATTATTGCAGAGTTTGAGAATTCTTGCCTTATGAGTTGAGGGAAATGAATTCTTACATTACAATTCTTACCTTTTCCTTTAGGATAATGGATCATTAAATCCACAGAGACTAAGTGGCTCTTGGCTGCAACATTTACAGTAATTGCTATTTTTTTTCCTCCTTATGGTGATAGCAATTTGGTATTAGTAGCGCCATTAGCCCTTCAGCATGTGTTGAGGTGGTTTGTGTTTAAATAAAACAACAGCTTGTTCTTCAGGTGATTGAATCAGGCTATGCATTCTCAATAACAGAAGCAACCAGTAGACTGGGCTCTTGAAAGGAAGAGCCTTCTGGTTTTTGGAGAACTGTTAGAAGATAATCCCCCTTCCCAAAAGTTGTGTTTCAATTTATATGCTGAATGTATATTTCTGTATGTATATATACAGAATGCTGAATGTATATATGCTGAAAAATATTTCAGAAAAATATTTTTCTGAAATATTTTACTAAGCCAGTCTAAATTTCATCCCCCTGGAAAATTGCTTGTGGAAAAAAAACCCCCACAGAAATATTTATTCCTATCAGCTGAGTTGAGAAATGCCATGCATCACAGCTTTTCCATCCATTTGGAAGAGTAGATCAAAAGCTGAAGAGAAACTCTTCATCCAGCATTAGGTTTATGTGCCCTAAAATTGCTAGTTTTTTTGGTCCTGCTCTTTCTATGATGAGAATATATTGCCACCAAGGTAAAAACCAAGAGCTCTTGCTTCCTTAAATCTTAATTGCTTTGGTCCAAGATCAAAGTGTTATGATTACTGTATGTTTGTAACTAAGGCGACTTTCCCTTTTTCTGCTTTATGGTTTGCAAACCCTTTATGGCTTGGATTAGAGCAGCTGCTGGCTATAGATCAGAGCTATTGGTTATGTGTTTCTCCAAGATATTTCTGGGTTGGAGTGATTATTTTTCCATTTGGATCGTTTTTGCATAAAATCAAAATCCCGAGAATTTGAAAGAATCTTACATGTTCCCTACCTTTTAGAAATACAACATGTCCTTAGAAAGCTTAATTGAGCAGCACAGAGCTAATTAGCTGTCCGAAGACATGCCATTTAATTCACAAACCTGCATTAATTTGTTCTACTGAATGCGCTTATCTGGTATAGAAACGCCTTTGCCCTCTAGCTTTCAAGGCAGCTGCAATGCACAAAGAAGACAGATAATTCTTTCATTTCAGAACTGCTTCATTTCCTTCAGCTTAAAACAATTGGCACATCAATGATGGCTCAAAAAAACAAAGAGGAAGAACCTTCTTCTTTTTAAATGTGAAAGAAAAAGAAGTTGCTTTGATAACTGTCTTTTCCTTCTTAAGCGCCTGCTCAAAAAGTGCTATGTTCAACATTTGTTTCAATTATTTGCTAATCTAAACCATAACTCAAAAGATATTTCAAGCAACTGATTTCAAAGCTTTCTAAGAAGAGCAGCCAATTTTCTTATAATTGTTTCTTCCTACAAAACAACATAAACAGTTCTGATTATTTTTCTTTTACTGAATACAATTTATATGAAAGGGTTCTTTTTTAAAAAAAATTCCTCTTTGAAACATGTAATAATGTAGTCTAGAAGCTGCTAAGCAAGTTTACTCTTTTCCATCTTCAGAAAGCCATTACACTGCAAGAAAACCTATAAAAAGGGACTTTGAGATTTGTAAAATCCTGCAGGTAAGTGGTATATATGCAGCAAAGCTAAGAATGGCATCTGTGTATTTTTCCATGCTTGATTGTATGCTCAGAACAACTTGTCACCATGAATAAGTCACTTTTCATTCATTTCACTGGAGATTTTGCCTCGGAGTTTGTATTGTTATGTTCTCAATATATGAAAGGAATGGCAAAGGAGGAAAAACCCTAATAGCTGTTTGGATTGGTGGGAAACTGCTAATGAATTATGCACTGAGCTTGTTGAACATTGGGTATACGTGCATTCTTTTTTTTAAAAAAAAAATCAAATGCCAGCATTTTTCTTACATTTATTTTAAAACCCCGGTCTTTGGTTATCCTATTAATCCTTCTGTTTGACATACCAACTGGTATTAACAAATGCCAAATCTATAGGGTCAGGTTCATAGTTTGTATGGAGTTAATCTATTTTCTCAGGGAGCAGGAGAATAAGAGAGTGAAACTGGTTGAGTCAAATCATGTTTGACAGAGAAAACATGTGTTCCTTGTAGGGATTTATTTTTTGGGGAGTGATGTGTTTTGTTTAAAGGCAAGCCAAAGTAAGAGTTTGATGTTTAGCAGAGTGATGGCCCATCTGAAAACTATCCACTTTTAAGCCCCTTACAATTTGTCTACCAAGCCAATAGATCGACAGATGATGCTGTTAACATGACTCTGTATTACATCCTACAACATCTTGAATCTCCAAAGACCTATGCAGGAGTCCTCTTTGTAGACTTTAGTTCAGCATTCAATACCATCATTCCAGATAGCTGTACCTGACCACACTTGTTAATGGATCATAAGCTTCCTAACAGACAGGAAGCAGCAGGTGAAGCTAGGCAACATCACAACTGTACAATTAGCACAGGGCCCCCCGAGGACTGTGTGCACTCTTCACTTCTCTTCTCTCTATATACCAATGATTGCATCTCAAAATACTCCTCTGTTAAAGTACTGAAGTTTGCAGATGATACAACAGTGATTGGTCTCATTCGAGACAACGATAAATCTGCATACAGATGGGAGGTGGAACAACTAGCCCTCTGGTGCAACAGGAACAATCTTGAACTAACGCATTGCTTAATGCATTTTAAGCCGCCCTGAGTCTTCGGAGAAGGCGGCATATAAATTAAATAATAATAATAATAAAAAACTAAACACACTCAAAACCATAGAAATGGTGGTAGATTTTAGGAGAAACCCTCCTATACTACCACCTCTTACAATAATAGACAACACAGTATCAACAGTAGAGACCTTCAAGTTTCTAGATTCTATCATATCTCAAGACTTAAAATGGACACCTAACATCAAAAATGTCATCAGAAAAGCACAACAAAAATGTTCTTTCTGCACCAACTCAGAAAGCCCAAACTGCCCAAGGAGCTGCTGATTCAGTTCTACAGAGGAATTATTGAGTCTGTTATCTGCACCTCTATAACTGTCTGGTTTGGTTTTGCAAGACACAGACTTCAGTGGATAATAAGAACTGCAGAAAAAACAATTGCGACCAATCTGCCTTCCATGGAAGATCTGTATATTGCATGAGCCAAAAAGAGGACTGTGAAAATATTATAGACCCCTCAAATCCTGGACATAAATTGTTTCAACTTTTACCCTCAAAACAATGCTATAGAGCACTGCACATCAGAACAACTAGACACATGGACAGTTTTTTCCCGAATGCCATCACTCTGTCAAACTATTTACTAAGACTGTATTACTATTATTCTTCTCATTCTTCCTATTACCTATCCCTCCCACTTATGACTATAACCTTGTTGCTTGTATCTCTATGATTTATATGGTTTTATTTGTTTCCTAGTATGATTTGATTGCTTATTTAGTAATTATGATTATCACTAAGAGTTGTATCTTATGATTCTTGATGAACATATTTTTTTATTCTTTTTTTTTTATGTACACTGAGAGCATATGCACCAAAGACAAATTCTTTATGTGTCCAATCACACTTGGCCAATAAAGAATTCTATTTAAAGTACTGAATTTAAAGCATTCATTTATTCATTCTTCCATTCATTCATTCATTTACAGTCAGTATTTTTAGGGAAAGAGGTTCAGATATTGGCCCCTGTTTTGGCCAGCCCAGGAAATTTTAGTGTCTAGAGCAGGCCTGCAGGCCACATCCAGCCCATGGGGTGCTTAGATCTGTCCTGCAAGGCCACCCTGGAAACAGCAAAGGACTGGCCTGTGGTGCCTCTGCCAGTGAAAACAGAGCTCTGTTTTTGCTGGCAGAGGGCTAGCAAAACAAACAAAACAAAAAGGGAAATGTTTCCCCTTTTGAATTTGAGCATGCAGGGAAGGGGCAGGAAAGGAGAAAGGGAAAGAGGAAAGACAAAGAAAAAGAAAAGGAAAGAAAGATGGGAAGAGAGCAAGGAAGGAAAAATAAGAAAAGAGGGGAAGGGAAAAAAAGAGAATGAAGAGGGAAGGAAACAGAAGAAAAGGGAAGGAAGGAAGGAGATTATAATGAGAGTGAGTGAGGGTCCAACGGAAGTCCTGCCTTAGCACTACAGGTACCCCTGACATGAATGACCATGTTGAGCTGGCCACACCCACTCTGGCCATGCCCCCCGGCCATGCCTACCCCCTCCCCAAGATCAAACACAACTCTGATGTGGCCCTCATTGAAATCAAGTTTGACACCCCTGATCTAGAGGCTATGACTCAAACCTGACAAGGTCAATTTGCTGTGGATTTGGGAACTGCCTGAATTCAGTAATCTAATCCAACCTAACCTAACCTAACCTAACCTAACCTAACCTAACCTAACCTAACCTAACCTAACCTAACCTAACCTAACCTAACCTAACCTAACCTAATCCAGACATCTTCTGATTCTGGGCAGTATACAAATGAAGTTGCTTCTGACACAATGTATTTTATTACATTTTATATTTTAATCTTTTTATTGAATATAATAGTTATACTATGCTGTTTTTATTTGGGTATGCTACTCTAAGTTCCATGTTGATTGAACTGTTGTATACATGGATTACATACATAAACCTGTTTTTATAGGCTTCCCATCTCAATATGTAGAGTTTCAAAATGAAACTGACATACAGCATTAACAACCAGAGGGACTTTGGGGTGAGACTAGGGTACAAAAGTGTATTTGGGAAGATGTTTAAAAATCTTGGGACACAGATTGTTCGTTTTTGCTTTAGGCAGAAGACTGTAAATACCAATAAGGCAGGGCAATTGTATATGGAAGGTCATGCATTAATGGGGGCATTTCAGATTGTCAGCAGTACAGGTTCTTTCCTTTTACTATAAACAATTTTTCTTCATTCCATTTCCCCCCCCTCTGGCCATTTCTGCTATTGTTGCTGTTATAAAGGAAGGTGATAATTCATTTCACCCAGAGACTATTTAGCATAGGTCATTCTACTATAAAAAATATTTCAGAATTACAAAATATTAAACTAAGAACCCTAGTTTTAGAGCTGTAACACAGTTCTAAATATGCATTGGATATGGATTGTATATAAGATTGCTCCTGACTACTTTTTTATGCTGGAAAAATCTCAGTTTGCCCTCTGGTGCCAAGGGAGGTGACAATGACAGAATAGTTTAAATAACCAAGTTAGGATTCTAGAAAAGCTATGCAAACGCCAACTAAAGGCCAAAGGCCATTTGATGATCTTCACTATGGCTATAATATAAACAGACCAGCAAAAACAATATTCATAGCACAAATTTTGGTGGCATATATATCTCATGAAGCTTTTTAAAGTTGTCAATACTTATTATATTCAGACCACTACAAACTACTAGTCATTGGTATGTCATTACAATACCCCCTTAAATAGCTGGTAGAAACTTTTAATAAGCCAGAGAAGAAAACTGGGACAATATCTTGGAATTTTTTAAAAAAATCTGGTCTGGCTGAGGCAGTTACCTCACTTTTCTGAATGATAGGTTGTTACTGTCTAAAGTAATGTTCACTCAATACATCTTATTGGTTCGATCCAGACTTTTTGGGAAAGGGAGTTTTCTGTTTTTCCTGCCCCTCCCCTTTTAAAGAAAATCCTTCCCATTAACATGGGAAGAAGAAAGAATACCTAACCTATTTCCAATCTGGGACTATGTCATGGAAGCAAAACATTTGAGCTATATGGAAGATCTAAGCGTCCCACTTGAGGTGGAAATGACTCGGATGTTCTCTATATAATTTATGGCTTCTAGAAGTATCAAAGCTCAATTCACACATTTGCCCACTGTTAGGTTTTTGCCATTAAAATATTTCAAAGAAATGTTTATTTTATACAATACTCCAAAACAAATATTCCAGAAGATTTAGACTTTGCAGTATTGAGTCAATTTATATACTGGAAAGATAAGAGACTGATTTCAATTTCATTAAACAGATATGCTAGAGGCAGATGTCACTGTTTCTGTTTTTTTAAAAATAATATTTATTAAATTTCCAAAGATTAAAATACACAGTACAAAAAGAAACATAATACACAAAAAAGCAAGAAAACACCCACCCACCCACCCACCCACAAAAAAAAATATAAACAACAAAAAACAAACATCAAAATTTCAATACTAATAACTTTTCTGCATTGGTATCTCTAACTTACTTAACCTCTTTACACAAATTCTACTTCTAAATATCTCTTATCTTAAACTTACATTTTTATTTAAATTATCTTGATTTCTATTTGCAATTTGATCTCATAACAAAACATCCCTTAAATTTTATGTTTACTCTCCAGCCAGGAATACCATTTATTTCATATTAAATAGTACTTGGTGTCCTCCCTCTCCTTCATTTCCATAGATAATCTGTCCAACTCTGCACATTCATATATATACATACATATATATATATATATATATATATATACATATATATATACACACACACACACACACACACACACACACACACACACACACACACACACACACATATATATATATATATATATATATATATATATATATATATAATATTTTTGCTGATAATACTATAAATAAAGGGAGGCTGTTATAGATCTATTTCGAGCTTATTTGCTCTCATCAGACAGTCATACCCTTACTGGAATTTGAACATAGAAACATAAAACATAAAAACATAGAAAAATAGCTTGTCGGCTATATGATACTGTCTGGATGGCCCATGAGATTGGGCTGAAAGGCAAAAATTGGAGATTTGTGATATCTCCTCCATTCGTGGTAATCCAGGATGACTTAATACAAAAAACATACAAATATATATATATATAATGATTTGATCTGGAGGGGTGTTTGGTTGTTTCCAATTTTGTGCTATTACAATTCTACTTGCCGTTAGATGTTTCAGTAGTGTTTAAATACAGTGTGAGGCTTACCTTCATGGATAACTTTCCTCCCTACACTAGTTTCTACTAATCCCTCATTTTGTCAGTGGCTTTAATAAATATTATGTTTATTTTTTGATCGCTTACGCTGCTTATGAGAGTTCAGGGGATCCTGTTTATTTATTAAATAGCCACATTTATTGCTGATGGATGATAATTTATAGTTTCACTGCTAGGGGAAAAAAACCAGAAAGAATAAAACCCTTTGTTTTATTATGCTCCCAGACCTGCTTATTGGAATAAAAAGGAATAAAACAACTCATACATCTAAGGGGGATTACTGCCCTATCAGGCAATACACCTGCCCAGCTGATGAATAGCAGCTAGAAGTAGAGTTAATAAAAGCCTAAAGTTATTTGAAGCTCAAGCATGGCAGAACAAAGCCGTGCAAATGTAGTTCATAACGATGTCACCATCATAATATGAAATCTGAAGATTTAGCAGTCAATTATGGAAAATAACACCACTCTATTAAACCCATTATAGCTATTCAGCTTTGGGTGGCAATGGTGAGAAATCTAATGGCTTCCATACTGCTTTATAGCATAATAAAGGAGATCATCTAATACATTTAGTAGATTGAAAAAAATGTAGGATTTATACTTAAGCAAATGCCGAAATGCAGCAGCAATTTCATATAAAAGTGGATGGATGTAACTAGAAGAATTTATTTAAAATTGTAATATCGGTCAAGAGGAGAGTTGAAAAGTGTACCATTCAAATTTGACTTCATCTAGGGAATTACTGGAAAGTTTTAGATATACTGTAATATCACTGATATATGAGCAAAATACTAGTCTTTATATGAATGTTTTATCAGCATTCTTTAATTATAAAGGCCCAAGCTAAAACACATGCTCTACATAAATTCAAGACTTCCATCTGTTTTTCCAATTTGAGGGGCAATTGTGAATGATTCCATGCTGATGTGCACTACTGTTCTCCAAAATCTGAAAATCTTTCTTCTGCAATTTTTACTTTTTCATAGTAGTCCCTGAGCAGCAATAAAAATCAGGGAAAACTGATGCTGTCTTTTGAACGAATATTTTCATAAATGCTATATATGCTTGTAGAATTCCCAATCCAGGATTCAGGAAAAAAAAATCATAACTTTTTGTTGTAGCCCAAGAAAACAGAATTTATCAGTGGCAGAAAAACTCAGTGGGACTCAACCAGTGGTTGCCCCTGATTCGGACCGATTCGCAAGAACCGGTAGTAAAACCGGTGGGAGGCTCTGCCCACTGACCCGGATGTCATCATAAGTGATCTGTGCATGCGCAGAAGCTTCTGCGCATGTGCAGAAGAATGTGAATGGGTGCAATGTGAACCAGTAGTAAAGGTAAGTAGAACCCACCCCTGAACTCAACAGATGTGTTTAGATGTCATTGCTCACTCAACCATTTTCCCTGTGTCCCAGAAGTTAGTTTTGTGAAACCTAATCATGTTTCTCATGGAAATAACCTATATTGCCCACCTCAAAATGACTTAATAAAATAAATTTGTATTAAATCTTAAATTATAAAATTGTATAAATAAACGTATCAATAAATAAATAAAATATGTTTAAATTTAATAATTGTTATTGAATAAAATAAAATAAATTCTGTATTAAATTAAAGAAATCCAGTTTGGTCTAGTGTTTAGGGCACAAGAAGACTGAATTCTTTTCCAGTCTAGGCATCAAAGCTGGCTGGATGATTTTGGGCCAATCCCTCTCTCTCTCACCCCAACTCACCTCACAGGGTTGTTATTGTGAGGAAAATAGGAGGCGGAAGGAATATTATGTATATTCACTACCTTGAGTTATTTATAAAAATAATAAAGGCATTATAAAATAAGATAGATAAATAAATAAATAAATAAATAAATAAATAAATAAATAAATATGCATGTGATAATGTAAACATATAATTTTTGAAATAATTGCTACAATTTAAATGAAACGAGTCAATTTATCTCACCATATAAAAATTAGGTTGTCTCAAAAAAGGGGAAAAAAAAAACCCCAAGAAGCCTTTGGGAAAGTTGTAATTCAGCCATGACTGAAATATTTTTAAAGAAATGAATTCAGAAACTGATTATTTCTTGCAAAATAAATACAGCAGAATAACTTTTTTTTTTAAAAAAAGCATTCTTTCAAAAACATGATTAGAGTTTATAAATAACAAAGCAAAACAAACTCAAACCCATCAACTGTCAGTTCAGACTATTTTGTGGGGTTTTTTTTACCTTTCTAGTTCAATTATAAAGAAAATAAGTGGAATGTTTGTTTGTTTGTTTGTTTGTTTGTTTATTTATTTAACCCTGCCTATATGCTTGGAAGAGTTATTGCTTGTTCCAATACTTGGCTAGCAATATGTCTTAAATCTCGTTATTTTACACAAAATAGGAAGAGAAAGAACCAAAATAAAAGCGACCAGGAAGTATGTAATGAAGATTAAGACAAGCAGTCTGTAAAGCAAAACACACACAGACATGCACCCTTACTTTCATTTTCTAATCTTAGAACTTGTATGATTTTAATTTTCATTTTGAGACATTCCCTGTTCTGTTATTCCTTTAAGTGGCAATCTCATAGAAGTAAGCAGGAGGAATTTTGGATCCTGAGCTATGGATCCTTTCCAGTCACTGTGTTATTTTATGGCTCTGGCTGAATTATCTTCTCCTGGACTCAGCCCCAACCTTTTACTCTCTCCCAATTTCATTTCTAGGTCTCCAACTGTTGTTTTTCTTCCTGTTATTTTCTCTGTGCTGTTTCATTTTGGCCCATGCTACCTATGACTCAGTACACTGGAGAGTCATCTGACGCCTTTCATCCTTCAAAATGAGCACTCTTCTTTCTAATGGAAATCTGCCTTCCCTTTTTTCTCCCGATGCCTGAAGACATCAAAGCACTGGGAATACTTTGCTTTTCAAAAGATGCAATATTTCCACTAATCAATTGAAGCCCATTTGGAGATTCTCCCTCCTCATCATAAAAGGCCCCAACGAATCTCAGGAGCATCGTGCCCGAAATGAGCAAACATTAAGGGAAGGATGACAACAAACATACTTCACAAAAATGGCTCACACATCTGATTTTGATCAGGGGAAGGAAAGGGGAGGGAACACCTTTAACTTTCTCCTGTTTTGTATAAAACAGACAGCGGCATCCATATGAAGTTCTGAGATGAATGGAAATGTCCCGGCAGAGAGCCTCAAAGCCCCTACCAATTGCTCCTCAGGGCATAAGCTGTTTTGGCAAATCAGTTCAGGAAGAGTTAGAATTAATTCTATCATTCATGAAGGATCCCTAGAAAATGGGATTTGGGTGAGAAAAATATCCCAGAGCCAAAAAACAAAACAAAACCCCAACTAAAAGTAAGAGTCAAAAATTCAATTTAAGAAAGCTGTACATTTTAATGAAACATCATGTGAATGCCATTGGATCTTTAAGGGGAAGAAAAGAATATCTGATTTTGTAAAAAAGAATATTGAAAAGACTCCGCTTTTATGAAATAATTAACTAAAATAGAAGCAGGTAAAATCTCCATCTCTCTCTTTCTCTCCCTTATCTTAAATTAATAGATTAAAGTAATTATTTAAAAGTACCTTTGCAAAAGAAGATGCTTTTTTCTGTCATCATTACTTGGTAACTCCTGAGAAACATGCTTTTATTTTATATTATACTTAATACATGATTAATATGAAATGACCTTTTCACTCATTCGATGGCAAATGGCATTAACTATTGTTCAAGATTATTAATGATAGTGGTTTCTTTTCATTTAACATTGTAGCTAAAGCAATCCACAGAACATATTTTCAATTCCGCTACCTTGACATGCATGCTTGTCACCTAAGCAATTAAGGGCAATGTTAATAGAGACGGAAAGATTACTTGTCTATATGCCAAAGTAATTTGAACCAACATTAATGTGTTTTAAGGAGCTAGGAAATAGGCTTTAAAATGTGTGGTGTGGTCCCTTAGTGGAGTGTTATGGTGCAATTCTAGATCTTAATGTGAGCTATTATTAAGGCCTTGAACCTGCTAGAATTAGGAGTTTGAGATTTGCAAAAGATCTTAGTAGAGTTATACAGGAGAAGCAAAGGACCATTCTTCCCTGCATAACTCTACTACCATCTTCCTGAACTCTTTCCTCACTCTTTCCTCTTTCCTGCTATTATCTTTCTCTAGCTCCATTTCCCTCTCCCTCTTCATATCTCTATCTATCTATCTATCTATCTATCTATCTATCTATCTATCTATCTATCTATCTATATCTATCTTCTCTCTCTCTCTCTCCGTCCCCCCCCCCCCCATCTACTGTATTTATATGCCTGCCTATCTCATACAAAATTACCCTGGTGGCAAAAGTGTAAAAACAATACCCATGTCAAACAGTCAAAAATGCACATACACATACATACAAGATAATGGAACCACTTGAAGATTTCTTGAGACCTGCAGGCCTGATAACAAAGCCAGATCTTGAAGGACTTCCAGAAAATAAGGAGAGATGGAGCTGACCTCCATCTCTCCTTATTTCAAGAGAACTTCTCAGAAGAAGGCATTGACATGCAACCTCAAGAGTCAATCCCAGAAGAAGTATCTATCTTTTCTCCTTGGTTAGCTTCCTACTATGCATAGAGAAAAAGAACAAAACATACACAGCTAAACAGCTTCAGTTACAGTATGTCATCTCTGTCCTCCGTCTTAAAACCATAGTTGTACAACCTGGTAAGGTATCCCAATGAGAATAACCAAATACATGCAGTTGTCTGAATTCTTCTCTAAGAGAGCAATAAAGCTAAGTTCAACCAAACTAAATTAAACTAAATTTAAGCAGGCAGCTGTCCAAAGTCTGAACTGGGTTTATGGAAACTCTTTGGATTTCTATTAAAGCACAGAAATGTAAATGATTATACAAAAGCATATTAAAAAAACTGCTTACACTTGCTTTTCACTTGCATTTTTTAAACTTGAATAGTCATTTATGACACAAAAGATTTGCTCTTCGCATTTGTTCTGAAGATGCATAATAAAATCTCTTTCCTTTTCAGCAAAATGAATGGGACAAAGAGCATATTCTTTACCCCCACCAGCCAAGACTGTTACTTCTGTCTTTCTTGCTAAAGTGAAAAAAATGGAACAAAGAGAAGAAATTGGAAAACAAAAATGGAATTGACCTGCCAGGATCCTGCAAAACTCAGGATTCCTTGAAGAGAGGAATTAAACCTGTGCAGGTGTTTGTTGGATCCATGCCATTATTCCATTATTATTATTGGTTAATCTGTAGTGAGATTCCCAGTCTTTGAGGCTGGTTAATAGCTTGTCGGTGGATGTAAACTGTTCCAAGTAAGGTGTTTTTTTGTAGAGTCAAAATGTTCAAGTCTGGTAAATTTAGAATTTCTAAATAATGGGGTAGCCCTTTGGGTATTGCTCCAAGGGCTCCAATTACAATCGGGACAACACACAATTTCTTTTTCCACAGTTGCTTAACTTCAATTTGCAAGTCCCGATACTTTGTGATTTTTTCTTGCTGTTTATCTTCAATCCGTGCATCATCAGGTATTGCAATGTCAATGAACCATATTTTTTTCTTTTCAACTATTGTTATGTCAGGTGTGTTGTGGACCAAGTGCCTGTCAGTCTGAATCCTAAAGTCCCACAAGATCTTGAGTTTCTCATTCTCTAAAACTTTTCTCAACCTGATGTTCCCAGTGGTTTTTGCTGTACTCAAATCCAGACTTCTGGCACAATTTCCAGTGAATGATCTTAGCAACGCGGTCATGGTGTTGTAGATAGTCGGTTTGTGATATTTTGCTGTACCCATTGATCAGGTGGTCAACTGTCTCATCTTTCTCATTACAGAGGCGGCATTTGCTGTTGGTGATAACATGTTGAATTTTTGCCTTCATGCAGTTTGTGGCTAGGGCTTGTTCTTGAGCTGCCAAAATAAAGCTTTCTGTTTCTTTTTTCAGTACTGCTGATCTTAACCAGTTCCAAGTTAGTTTCTGGTCAGCTTTGCCTTCAATATTTTTCAAGTATTGGCCATGCAGAGCTTTGCTTTTCCAATTTTCAGCTTGCTGCTCAGTTACTTCTTTCTTACATTCTGCTTTTGTTTTAGTTGTCTTTAAAAGTTGCCTCCTTTATTTACTTCCTTGATCATTGGTTCTTCACTTTTCTGGATGTAATCATTTAAGCTGCATTTTTCTTCTTTCATCATCATCATCATCATCATGCCGTAGTAGTGCAGTGATTAGAATGCAGTACTGCAGACTAACTCACTGCTCACTCCAGGAGTTCAATCCTGCCCGGCTCAAGGTTGATTCAGCCTTCCATTCCAGATTGTTGGGGGCAATATGCTGATACTATAAACTGCTCAGAGAGTGCTGTAAAGCACTATGGAGTGGTATATAAGTCTAAGTGCTATTGCTATTATGGAACATTCTTTTCACCAAATTCCCAATATGGCCTACAGCCTGGCTCCTTTTTGAAAGTCTCATCGAAGCGCTAACCAAACAGACTTATCCCTGCTTAGCTTCCAAACCTTGACATAAGTCAGCCATATTCTGCCACTTCTTAAAACAAGATATTGATATTTTTGATCAAGTATTTGAGATGCAGTTTTAGCATTTCAGGGCTGCAGGTAGATTTAGAATTAATTTGAAAAATACTCTGCTTAATAATATCTATACCATCCTTGTTCCGTATATTGTAACATAAAACAAAACTATAAATCTAGCCTGTCCTCCTCCTTCTATCCTTGGCCATTCTGCCAACCTTTCTTGGTGGTTCCCTGGTCAAGACAATAAGACATGCTAAAGATAAGCAGGTTTGTCAATCACTGATCAAGCTATTAGATAACATTTTAGAAAGGTAGCATTTTTCCAGACACAATGTGTAGGTTATTCAGCACTGTTCCCCTATTGAAATGTTGGAGAGGCTTATGTGAACAGAAGTATCCTTGATGGTTTGCATTAGATAGGCTGTCTAAATCTCAGGAGAAAGGTTTCGGAATAATGGTGAAATACGGGAGAAAATGGAAAGCAGCACAATTTCTTTCAGTGTTGTTAAATAGATATTCAGAGATTTGAAGAAAAGAATCAATCTAGAGACTTGCTTTTTCATAGTTCATTTATTTCCATCGACAAAGGGGCAAAGAAGAAAGTGTTCAAGTAATACAGCCAGGGCTTGTGGGTTAGTCTATAGTCACCAAACTTAACAACTTTATGACTTGTGGACTTTAACTCCCAGAATGCTGGCTAAGGAATTCTGGGAGTTGAAGTCCACAAATCTTGAAGTTGCCAAGTTTGGAGACCCCTCATCTATAACATGATTTTTCCAAGCTTCTCTTCCCCCTTCTTTTTTAATTATGATTATCCATTTTGATTTATATTGTTTCACTAGTGATATGCATGCTTTTGTTAACTTGTTTAGCATAAAATATGATTCTAAATATGATATAAAATCCATGATACGTGCATTGGTATTTCTTTTTAAATCTGAGATTGTTATTTCACTGCTCAGAAAAAAGTGAACAATCAGATCACAAGAATCTGATTCTTGTGATCTGTCTAAATAGCATTCTAAATAGCATTCCTGCTGTAATCCTCCAGGTTATCAGGCATAAAGTACCATGGATGAAACCAGAGGTGAAATTCAACACGTTCTGACAGGTTCTGGAGAACCAATAGCAGAAATTTTGAGTAGTTCAGAGAACCGGCAAATATCACCTCTGGCTAGCCCCAGAGTGGGGTGGGAATGGAGATTTTGCAATATCATTCTGCCAGGCGTGAGGAGGGAATGGGGGTTTTGCAGTATCCTTCCCCTGCCACACCCACCAAGCCATGCCTACCAAGCCACACCCAGTAGTAAAAAAAATTGGATTTCACCACTGGATGAAACAATATGCTGATTAGAGTAATATGTTTAGTGTTGCTTGCTTATAGAGAGGAATCTTGCCAGACTAAAGCACACATTGCATAACTAAATAAATACTGCAAACCTTTAGGGAACATTCTCTTCAGCCTCTTCCTCCTCTCAAGGGACTCAAGGCTACTGAGCTGTTTTACTCCTCCACTCAGTGCCAGTTTCCACCACATAGATTCTGTTGTATCTATGAATGCTAATAGAATAAATAAGAGAAATTCAAATGAATTGTCAAAGACTGACACTGTCAATGACATGTTGATGTCATTGACATGACATTGTCAGCCATGACATGTCAGAATGGCTGACATTCACCAGTCATAAAGTAACCAGCAATGGAATCTGCTATAGAGGACAATCAATGGAATAGAAATGAAATGGAAATCACATGTGCAAAAATAAACATTTAAAAATATATACAAAGACAATACAACATTAAATATTAAAATCCTATTATTAGAGGCCTGACTGAAGAGAAGGAGCTCAAATTTCCTTCTAAAGATGAAAATGAGCCCAATCTACTTCTTAATTAGCTACGTCATCAGGAAGTGTGCATGGTGGTAGTTAGAACAGCATTGCAAATTACAGTTCAAGCCTTGCCTGTTTTGTGCATGCATTGTGATGTTGCTGTACACACATGCGAAAGGGACAGAATTTGAAGCTGATGAAAACAGCAAGTAGCAACAGCAATAGCATTTAGGCTTATATACTGCCCCATAGCACTTTACAGTACTCTCTAAGCTGTTTACAATGTCAATATATTGCCTCAACAATCTGGGTCCTCATTTTACTGACCTTGGAAGGATGGAAGGCTGAATCAATCTTGAGCCCCATCAGGATCGAACTCCAGACTGTGGGCAGAGTTTGCCTACAATACTGTATTCTAACCACTGTATCACAGGCCTCAGTGAACTAGTGGACCTTCATGTTTCTAAGGAAGTTCATTCCATAGTTGGGGAGTGATGCAGAAGACAGTCCTTGGCTGCATGTCTAGAAATAAGATAATATTTTTTAAAAAATAATTTTTATTAAACAGTATATTTTTTTTAAACAGAATATTCTTAAAAGGGTCTGTCCTTCATGCCTTGGTGGGTTCATTTTGAAATAAACACTTACTCATGTATTAAGTTGCAAAGGCTTTTTAAGTCAAAATGAATGCCTTAAGTTATGCCTAGAAAATGGCAGACATTCAGCTGTGATCTTTTAACATGGTATCAAATTATTCTCCTATTGTAGGCAGATTAGCAGTTAAACTTCACTTACTGAAAGTTCTAGATAGCCCCATTTAGAATAAATTGTAAAGATAGAAACATGATGTAACCTTGGGTTATGAAAGGCAATTGAAATTTCCTTAAAAATAATAGTCTTTAGGCTTTATACCATTTAAAAAGTGTTTTAAGTTCTAGGATCGTTCCTCCTTTTTGAGTTAGCACAAACCTGGCACAGCACTTGATGGCTTCAGTCTGCTGAGATACGTAATGGCCAACTCAATCTTAGCAACCTCTGATTCCTGCCCTAACTTCATCCCTTATATCAGCAAAATGAAAAGTAGAACTTGTTTCAGATCCATTCAATTCCTTTAATTATTATTATTATTAATATTTGCAAATGAATAGTGGCAATTCAAACCTAAAAGAAAAACCAAGATGATGTTTGTGGAAACAAACTAACTTTTCCCAAATCTTTGCCAAGGTAGTACATTCCAAAATAAGATGGAAATTATTTATTTGATCATCTCTAGAAATAATGGGATTCTGCAATGGAAATACCGTTTTCTTTACTTTGATCTTCTTTCTTTAACTTAATAGCATATGACATTTGTTTATAAATTTATACCAAATAATGAACTAAACCAGTGTATTTCTTTCATAGTATTATTGTGCAAAGGCTAATTTTTGATGTTAGTTACATAATCCTCATGATAATAAACATTACATCTATTGCTTTTATTTTATAAATAGAATTTCAGGGGCTACAAATGAGTCAGTTCAAATTATATAAAGCATTAAAATAGCAAATGGGAACATTTGAAGATATAATGATTATGACTCAATAAATGGAGTTATCTTTTTGTAAAATTCAAGAAAAACAAGGCATTTTTATCCATTCTATTATTTTTGTTATTCTCCCCTCCACCTGTTGGAAAAACAACATTATTATAACCTTGTTTTACATTCCATGGTAATACAATGTATAGGCTTGCCCTGAATGCCATTAATATTTCTCTTCTTTTAAGATTATATTAACTTTTATGAAAGTCAGGAGTGCAGAGAATTAAAATACAGTTGAAATGTAAAATCCATCTAGAATTTCAAATAAAGAATGATCATGCTTCTGAAATGGGAGCATTTCTGTCATAAATATTGTATTATCTCGGTTTTAGAGGTTATTTCTGCATCTCTGCTACATAGAAGAGAGCATTGCATATTAACTTTGATAATCAAACTTGATCTTGTTTTCATTTGTTTTTACAAGTTACTTAAAGAAAACTCAGCATCCCCAGAAAAGGTGTCTGTCCACCTATTCAAAGATATACAGTAGAATTAAAAATTAGATTGTTCCAGCAATAAAAATACGATGGCTGTGAGGAATCTTCGCAAGTGTCTGTCCAAAACTACCATCTCCTTTTCATTTTTCTTTGCTCCTCAAATCCATAATTTGTTTTCTGGTCCATCTAATTATTAGTCTTTTAAATGATTATGCAGAAAATAAGCAGCAACTAAAGACATCATCATCACCACTTATTTTCAGATGTGAGAATTCTCTTGAAAGATATGGACACAACTTTTTCTTATTATCATAGAATTGGAATGCTATACAAGTAAACTACAAATGGAGTTTTGAAAATGAAGAGAGGAAGGAATAGAATAATTCTTTTTAAAGTGTTTTTTTTCTTACAGTTTCCACTTTAAAAAACTTAAGAGGGAACTAAGTGGATACAGAATGGTCTCAAGAGTAACTTTTTTTCGTTTACAATGTGAATAAATCTAATTAGTTTATAATCTGTTCTTGGAGTTGCAGATTGAAGTTGAACACTTATGGAAAAAAAATCAATATATCAATTGTGACTGGAACCCTCTGCATGATACTTAAAGAATTTCTTTCCTCAGTGTCTGGAAATATTGAATTGATCAGACTCAAACACCCACATTAAAAAAAACAAACCACTTTCCCTGCATTCATCTCTATTCTTAGACACTACTTTAATAATTCTTAGGTTCTTGATTAGGATTTAAATTAGTAACATTCCACCAGTCTTAGACTGTAGATTTAACTGTAGATTAGGTAAAGGTAAAGGTTCCCTTTGCACATATGTGCTAGTTGTTCCTGACTCTAGGGGTTGGTGCTCATCTCTGTTTCAAAGCTGTAGAGCCAGTGCTGTCCGAAGATGTTTCCATGGTCATGTGGCCAGCATGACTAAATGCCGAAGGCACACGGAACACTCTTACCTTCCCACCAAAGGTGGTCCTTATTTTTCTACTAGCATTTTTACATGCTTTTGAAATGCTAGGTTGGCAGAAGCTGGGACAAGTAACGGGAGCTCACTCTGTTACGCAGCACTAGGGATTCGAACTGCTGAACTGCCGACCTTTCGACTGATAGGCTCAGTGTCTTAGCCACTGAGATTACCTACACATAATAATTTAATAAGGAATACATATTAATTTAATAAAGAATATATCAAAGTGAGAAAATTGCTAAAGACAAAATTGAATGGTGGAAACATATCCATCAGTACCTGGGCCATACTTGTGATTTTGCTGGGATTATCAACTGGATAGTTTGGGGGAAAAAACTCACAAGAAAACAGATTATTATCCATTATGTATTATATCCCTATAGTGATATTAGTAGATTATGCTTGCCCTGCAGAAATGGAGGCAAAGGTTTATTTCAAGTCTAACAACTATCGAAGAATAAAAACATGCATTGGGTGAGAATATAAAAGTATGTCCCTATTTTGGAGCTTGTTTCCTAGAGTTAGTCCAGAACAAGCGTAATTATTGTGAAGAAACTCAAAGTATGGCCTGTTGTTTTGTTTAAGTCCTTTGTTTAATTTCATATTTCCCTGTACAACAAGGATGAATGACTTTGCATAGGTTTTGGCTTCTCACAAGACTCTGGACAGCATGAGTAAAATTCACATAAGTAACTTGCTGAAAGTGGAGTTTAAAAAAATCATAAGTTGGTCACAACAAATATTTCCTTATGTGTATCATAAACTGTGCATCACCAAAGCAAACTATTTATTTCCTTTATCCATTTCGATACAGCACTAAGCCCACACTCATTAGTTAAAATCTAACAGCTATTATGTTCTTTGCCTGATTTTTTGAAATCTCCAAACAAAAACTCTGCACTTTTGTCTCTGAATTCTTGCCTTAGCCTTAAACTAAACCACTCTGAAAATAATTAAACTGCAAAACCACAATTTTTTCCCCAAGGTTTTGTGTGAGCTGGAATAAAGGGTGTGCTGCTTTCAGGACAGCATTCACTTTACTGACTGAATTAATGAGTGGAGAGATGTGTTACAAAGAACAAAATCCAAAGGACTAACTTATTCTGGATAATTTTACAAACAACTTCTTTTGAATTCTCCTCAGACTGGAATGCAGCTAATTAACTTTTCCTATCCAAATCATGTATTTCCCAGAAATCTCTTTTCTGTTATAGTTATAAAACCTGCTTCACTAATCTCAGGAATACTTGAGCATCTAATGAGCAACGTTAGCATATATCTATAGCAATAGCATAGCATTTAGACTTATATACTACTTCATAGTGCTTTACAGTCCTCTCTAAGCGGTTTATAGAGTTGGCATATTGCCCCCAACAATCTGAGTCCTCATTTTACTGACCTTGGAAGGATGAAAGGCTGAGTCAACCTTGAGCCTGGTGAGATTCGACCTGCCAAATTGCAGGCAACCAGCAGTCAGCAGAAGTAGCCTGCAGTACTGCATTCTAACTACTGTGCCACCATGGCTCTTCTATAAGGATTGTATTGCCTTACCTATTGCAGTTTTGTACTGAAAAATTAATAATAAAGTGAGTTTCCTGACTGGAAAATAATTGCTCATACCTGACTTAAAAGGTTGTTCACTGAGCAAGATAATTGTTTGTAGATTTTATATGTTATAGGAGATTTTAAAAAGTGACATTTTCAGCCAAGGGCCTGGCAGAAAATATCTAATGTAGTTTATGGAATAATTTCAGAAATGTAGAAAAACGAATTGCAAAATAAAAATGGGACGTTTTCTAACTTACACAATTATTTTGAATCATAAAGTTGGAAGTGACTTTGGAGGCTTTCTTGTTCAGCCACTGACATGAAAGAAATCCTTAGGCCATCCCTTAGGATTTATATCTTTGTTCCTCCAAGAGATCCATATTATGCCCACCCTTCGAAGAAATTCGGACAATTTGAATTTCTGCAACTTATTAAAGGACTGGTGATTCTGCCAGGCCCTACACTAGGAACACCTTTGGTTTTTAGTTCTGCCTTCTGGTCAGCAATATATGTTATTTTATTTTAATTATATTTTTAGTTGTAAGGCATGTCATTTTGGAATTTTTATTTTATTTATTTATAATTTTATTTCTATACCGCCCCGCTCCCAAAGGACTCAGGGCATATACAAATATCAAAATTTTAAAAATTATGAAAATTATTACACAATTTCAGCCCAAATTAAAACCCAAAATTTTAAAACTCCCAATTTAAAATAATTTATATGGATAGCACTGCCTGGCGGAACAGTAGGGCCTTGAGGGCACTGCGAAACACATGGAAGTCAGAGATCTTGTGTACTTCCGGGGGGCAGTTTGTTCCACAGGGCAGGCGCTCCTACAGAGAAGGCCCTCCCACTGGGTGTCGCCAGCTGACATAACTCTGTGTGAGCGAACTGGCCGATGGGAGGCTATTGGTAGCAGAAGTCGGTCTCGCAGGTACCCAGGTCCTAAGCCATGGAGTGCTTTAAAGGTGGTAACCAACACCTTGAATCGCAAATTGGGCTGCTCTGAAATTGAAATGTTGAAATTGAAATGAATCTGTACTGTTTGTTTCAATTCAATTGAAATGACTCAATCCATTATGACAACATTGGAAGACTGCTGTCATGCCTCCCTTAATCCTTTTCTTCTTGAGGTCAAACATATCCAGTTCTATAACACTTCTTCATAGAAGGAGCTTCTAAAACCTTCATCAACTTTGTTGCTCTTCTCTAGAATTCTTTAATGAGTCCTCTAGAACAGGACTTATTATTCTAGAACAGTGCAGCATACAGCAGAACTGACTAAATTGTTAGTACTTAGACATATCTTGACACTGACATTATGATTCAATTTTAGAAGCATAGTATGGCATGCATAGTGGATTCTTGTTTAGTGGACACACACAGCCATTTTCTCTTTTTGGTAGCAGAATTTTTTCAACATAAAGATTGAACACTATAAAAAAGGGGGCAGTTCCAATTTTATTTCTGCTTGGGTATTATTTCTACTTGTCTCTCTCCAAGCTAAAATGCATAGCATTCAGTGGTTGCCAAGTTATTTATATAATGTCAAATTGTATCTGAAATAATGACTTTGCTGTGGGAAACAAACATACAAACAAACAAACAAACAAACAAACAAACAACATCCCATAGAAGCAATATGATTGTAGCCATCACTCTGCTAAACAAATAATTCCCTCTACACTGTCAAACTATTCACTAAGTCTGCATTACTACTACTATTAATCTTCTCATCATTCCTATCACCCATCTCCTGCTACTTATGACTGTATGACTGTAACTTGATGCTGTATCCTTACAATTTATATTGTTTCCTAGTATGGTTTGATTGCTTATTTGTTCCCTCTGACTCTCATTAAGTGTTGTACCTTATGATTCTTAATGAATGTATCTTTTCTTTTTATGTACACTAAGACCACATGCACCAAAGACAAATTCCTTGCGTGTCCAATCACACTTGGCCAATAAAAAATTCTAATCTAATCTAATCTAATCTAATCTAATCTAATCTAATCTAATCTAATCTAATCTAATCTAATCTAATCTAATCTAGCTAGGCACTGAATCTTTGTACAGAATTTCATTTATATCATGTACATATTGTCTTGTCTTCTCTATTTTCATTCCAGTTGCAGGATTTAACCCATTTGACCTCTGCTTTCAATATAGATAGAAATGTCCTGAATGTTCAATTCTGCAATATTTTTCGAAGTATGATCCGAAAGCAAAACCTGCCCGGGAAGTACCAAGCAGGTACAATCAATAAATGTATACTTAGAGTCCTTTCACAAATCCTCGAGCCTGCAGGAAGTTATGCTAGCGTAAATTTTGCTCTTTCTGTAGTGATCCTTTGCCTGACACAGGGCGTTTTCCTTATTTATGGTGCATTAAGGGTAGCGATAGGTGGATTTCCCTGGCTTCCACTCATCCTTCTTAATATTTGTGGCTGGAAAAGTGTTAAGACTTGACAGATTATTAGACAAATGGGTTTAGCCACCTGTGAAAACATGCTCTGATTTTGTGTAAATATTTTGTGGCTGCTAAGTTGAAAGAGAGTCTGTGAACTGAAAAGCACTAAATCCATGTTAAAAAGCACCCTCGCCTCTGATCAACTGCTGTAAATTGAGCCTTGGAAGAGCTCTGCTGTGATTTACTGTTTGAAGAAACCAGGCTCCCTCGCTTAATGCATGCATGGCCTTGGAAAGGCTGGAGGGCAGGGCCTACAACAGCCTAAAGTGCCAAGTAATCCCATCCTCTGGAATTACCTGGCTGCAACAATGGCTAAACTGACATCAAAGCATATTAGATGGCATGCACAGCAAAACTGCAACAATCTGTTACCTACTTTTAAAGTTGTAGAAGCCAAGGGCAACGACATCTGCCAAAGAAAGAGTTCAGGACAAAAATAACAATAAAAGGATTGGTGGGACATATACATGACATGGCAAAATAGAAGTGGAGAAAGTTTCGGTATTTGTTTTTATATTCCTTCTCCATCGCTAAGGTGTTTTTTCTGGTCTGCTCAATTTTTTATTTTTTTATTTGCTCATTTTATCTTCCTTGCATGGCAGGAAACAGTAGTGTCTGCAGGGGAGTGGTCGCAAAAGTCAAGATGGGAAACATAATGGTGTTATTGAATCTCTGCCAGCAGGTTCTGACCAGTTCTGGAGAACCGATAGAGGAAATTTTGAGGAGTTCTGAGAACCAGTAAATACAACCTCTGACTGCCCCCACCCCGATCTATTCTCTGCCTCCCGAGTCCCAGCTGTTTGGGAGGAAATGGGGATTTAGCAGTAACCGTCCCCTGCAGTGGGGTGGGAATGGAGATTTTATAGTATCCTTCCCCTGCCACGCCCACCAAGCCACGCCCACAGAACCTGTAGTAAATGTTTTTGAATCCCACCACTGCTCTCTGCCCATTTTAATGGGTGGAAGTCCTGGATGGAAGCATGATCTTCTTGAAGCCAATCAAGAAACCAAACTCATCCAGATGATAGAAAATATCAACCTTGGAGACTGCTTCTTTCGTTTGCATCCAAGACACTGGGAGTCTCTTTGTTGCCTGAACAAAGAATAGGGGAGAGATGAGAACTTTATAAGTAGGGGTGTCCATGTGGGAGATCAATCCAGTCCTGACATTCATAGTCAAAAGAAGCAAAGCTTATTGTACAATGGTGATGATTGGCTCCCCTGTCTCTCTTGATTAGGGTTACCAGATGTGGGTTGCTAAATCTGGACAACTACTAATTGATAGCAAAATGGCTGCACAAATTAAATATTTGCTCCCATCTAGTGGTCATCTGGATATTTACAGCTCAAATCTAGTAGTCCTACTCTGAAACTATTACACCAAACCTTATTTTCTCTTCCTCACTGAAGTCCTGGTCTGGTTTTTACCTATGTGCAGTAGATTCAAAATTAACATTGTTCTCGGAAGAAGCTCTTCAGCTAGCTGAGTGTTTGCTTTACCTCTGCTGGCTTAGGGTTTAATTGAAGATAAGTTGTTCAGTAGAGAGCTGAAAGCATTAAGGACAACTGTGTTAAGGCTGGTAATTCCAGGTCACCAACATAGCAGGCTGAATAAAAAAAAAAAGTAAAGAAAAAAAAAGTATTCAGTCAAAAGATCCCAAAATTACTTTGTGTTAAAAGAACACATATCAAAGAAAAAGATGCTACTTCTGACTGTAATTGGGGGTTGTAGCAAAGGTTGAAAGAAGACCACTGATAAATGTATTTGCAGAATTAAAGTAATCCAACTATATAGAAATGGTGGTGGAGGTAGGTTTGTTGAAGTGGAAAATGTGAAATGAAGGCTGGCAGAAAAAAATGATAAAAGAAGAAAGTGGAAATTAATAAGGGAAAACAAATAAGAGGAACATAAAATCTCATATGATTAGTCTGCAAAGGATGCTGAAATGTTTGTCATAATTTTTTTCCCATTGCTTGGAGATAGGTTTAATGGACAGCATTCATCATAATGGTTCTTCTAAGTGTGTTGCGTAGCAATATATTAAAAGCATCTGAACCATCACAAATTTGAGACTAAATAAAGAAGTGGAAATACATAAGGCAAAAATAGACTGAGAATCATTTAACTACTCTAACCACTTCACATAATTAGGGCTAATCTTTGAGCTGTGTACATATTTTAAGTACAATTTATTTGTGTATTAGGTCTCAAGCTCACAAGAAGACAGAAAAAGTTGGTTGAATGCATGTTTAGAGTCTGCCTAAGGAGATTGCTCAAAAGAAAGCAAGGTAATGAAAACCAACAACGTTGCTTATGATACTAAGTAAATGGATCTCTAATCCACTGGATCCATCTAGTCAATTGACAGTAGTTCTACTTATGTTTTAAAGCAGGATGTTTCCAGTTCTATCTGGAGAAACTGCAGAAGGAACTCAACAATTTGAGTAGAGGTAACCCTTGACTTTTGACCACAACTGACCCCAAAATTTCTATTGCTAAATAAGACAATTGTTAAGTGAATTTTGTCCCATTTTACGACCTTTCTTGGCATAGTCGTTAAGTGAATCACTGCAGTTGTTAAATTAGTAGATACAGATACAGATGAACAGAGTTGGAAGGGACCTTGTAGGCAGGGGTGGGTTTCACTTACCTTTGCTACCGATTCACTCACTCACACTTGCTTTGCTCGCATGTGTGCCCCATCTGTGCATGTGCAGAAGCTTCTCCGCATGCGCAGATCATATTTGATGATGTCCGGATGGGTGGGCGGAGCCTCCCAATGCCACTGCTACTGGTTCACCCGAACTGGGGCAAATTGGTAGCAACCCACCACTGCTTGTAGGTCATCTAGTCCAACCCTCCTGCCCAGCTGACCTACACCATTTTTGACAGATGGCAGTCCAGTCTCTTCTTGAAAGCTTCCAGTGATGAAGCTCCCATAACTTCCGAAAGCAAGCTGTTCCATTGGTTGATTGTTCTCATTGTCAGGAATTTTTTCCTTATTTCAAGGTAATATGCTTGTTAAATGAATGTGGCTTTCCCCATTGATTTTGATTGTAAGAATATCACAAAAGATGATCACATGACCACGGGACATTGCAACCGTCACGAGTCAGTTGCCAATCTGTCAGTTGCCGAGGATTACCCATATTTAGTACTCAAATATTAAATGCAATTTCAACATGCAGAATTCTAAAGGGAATATATGTTGAGACAAAAGGAATTCTATCTTCACATAAATTTGTGATAAGGTTGTGATAAGATTATTGCAACAGGTAAAGTTGCAATAAAAAGCAAATCCTGTATTGAGTAGTAGTATTAAGAAAAGAATGGAAACTAAAGGTGTCAATATTATAGTAATATCACTGTAGAAATCAGTGGTGATTTGAAAAGAGAGATTCAGTTCTGTCCAGTGGTGGGTTTCTACTGGTTTCCCCCAGTTTGAGTGAGCTGGTAGTGGTGATGGTGGGAGGCTCCTCCCACCTGCCCAGACATCATCACGGACGCTCTGTACATGCGCAGCAGTGCAAAGTACATGAGCAAAGTGAGTGCGCCCGCCCGCACTCACCCAGTTCCAAACTGGTAGCGAAGGTAAGAGGAGCCCCTGCTGGTTTTGTCTGCTAAACCAGAAAAGATTATTGAAAAAATGAGATGCAGAAAACAGCATCTCAAAAGAAATATCCTTTCAGAAAATATTACAGTGTTTGGGGATCTGACTAATGGAGCTGCTGTAAAAATTATAAGTGCGGGTAAAGCAAGTGGTTAGGAATGCGTTCTCTTTTGTTTAGTACATTGTAAACTAATTACTGTGATTAGTTATTGTAGCACATTAAACTATGACATTTGATTATGAGATCAGCAACTGGGATGACTTTAAGAAGGAGTAAACAAATTTATGGCAAATGAAATCTATCAATCAAAGGCTGTTTTCTGTATACTACCGCCACATGACCCTCATCTTCAGTACAATTAATTTGTGTTTCTTCACAGCTTCTCACAAGATGATGGGAAACATGGAAGAAACTGATATGATTGTTCACCCTCCTTTCCAGGTTCCCACTGGCAAAGTCTTTGCTTTTGGAAAGGTTGCAGGGAGAAAGTTAATGCACAAGACATTATGCACAAGTTATTAGCAATATTGAGAATACTCAATAAGACATTTATTATCAGTTGTAGTTGCCCATCATTAACAAATATCACAGTAGTAACTATAACACAATTAGTCATACAACCATAAAATGTTTTAAAAATAAACTAGGGTAGTAAAATACTGGTAGAAAGAAATATTATTCACTTGTAAAGACTGATCAGTTTAAAAAGCCAAGAGTTACTAGGTTTAATCTGGTACAAATCTTACTAATGATTAAATTCACAAGATATGCAATATAGCAAAGCTTTTTTTTGCCACTGTTGTTATGTAATTTGTTGAAAGTACTTTAAAATAAATACTGTGTGTGTATGTGTATGGGTGTGTGTGTGATATGTATATGTATTACAAACACACACATTGAAGAAAAAAATTAATTTTACTTACTTATCTTCTTACATGAAACTTAATGCAATAGTTTTCCAACAATTTTACAATAATGGTACATTCTTACTTATATCAAAATATTAATAATCAAGCCATTTTTTTAAAAAAATAAACATTTCTAAAATTGCATATTGAGAATTTCTTAATTTATGACATCAAATTATCACCTCTTTTTCCATTGGCATGCTCCAGATTATGGTGTATAATAAAAGGGGAATCAGGATTGGTAATAGCTTCCTTCTATTTAGTAGTATGCCTGATAGATTTATCGTAATATGACAGTTCAGATATATGGATCAAGTGAGTGCATCAGGACCTATTCTGCATGAGGATTGCTGAAGAAAATTATTTATTCAAGCATACAATTTAAGTTAGTCATAGAAAATCAAATCACTTGCATGTGTTTGGATTGTCGAGGATCACATTAACTCCATGGCCAGCTGTGGTTTCTTTTGTCCTTAAAGTAAGCTTGATGTAATAATGTTAACTAAATTGCTAATCTTATAGCTGTGGTTTTTATTGCTCAGGCTGCTTGTACTGGAAATGTTGTCACTTGCAACTGTGTGTTTCTCAAGGACCACCCAGTTCATTTTTCTGTTCCTTGCAGTAATGAATCATGGAGATTCATAACCAGACTATTGAGTAAAATCAGTAGCTTACTACGGGATTACAAATATGTCAGGAAATATTGAACTGCAGGGCTGACCTTCAATGGTTGCTTGACATAAATACACAGCAGTCTATGCATTTTGTAAACCTGTAGAGCTTGCATTAACATTCTAATGCATTCTCTGAATGCTTGCACATTGCTTACACTCAGTATTATTAATGACAATGCTGCTCATTGATTCTTACATTACTTAAAATATATTCCATTTCTTTTTCAACTAGTAAGTAGCTTTTTCTTTTTCTTTTTTTTTTCCAATTAATGGAATCTTGCCCTGTAATAGATTTTTCTCTCTTTATCTTTCTAAGGCTACTTGCAATATTTATTTTTCTTTATTGCAGCTGTTTATTGCCAAATCTTCAAATCTGTATTGGTAAGTAATACCAATAGCTAATTTTTAAACCCATTCCGTCATGAGCTGAAGATGTGGCTCTTCCATCAACTAAACTGAACTGTTATGGGTATACATTGTTATAATTTTAAATTGTTTTAATCGGGTTGTTGATTTTAACTTTATTGTGATTTGTATTGGATATTGTTGTTTCTGTAAGCCGCCCCGAGTCCCTCGGGAGAATGGCGGCATATAAATCGCAATAATAAATAAATAAATAAATAAATAAATAAATTCCATAATTTTTTATGGCTATATTCAGAAACAGGAAAGTAGCTAGGAGATCTGGGTGTTTTGCCACAAATGAGAGATTGGAACCAGCATTTCAAAACTTGGGTATCATTGTTGAGCAAAGCCTAACAGTGGCATAGGGCAACATCAGTTCAGATATTGTTGGCTGTAGCATCTGAGCTATGTCCTATTGACCCTGAAAAGAGGAATCTTGCCTTTATATCATTCACCATGCATCCTTAGGACATATCTCTGTTTTGAAATGCTGATATATTAGATTGATTGGGTGCTCAGATTCTGGGCGTGTGTTCTGTCCATCCGTTAGTAATGCAAGCCAGATCACAAATGAACAGTCTGGAGACTTCAGAATGATGGATACAATGCAACTCCTGCTTGGGCAACTCTCATCTCGTATCTTATATGGGAAGAAGGAAGATGTCACCAGTTTTGCATCCATTTGTCAATCTAATGTTTTTCTTTAATAATACTATTAAAGAGGCAGTGGGATAGTATAGTTGCTTAGTTAACATGGAAAATGATGGAGGAAAGGTGAGCAGACAGTACATAAGGAGTTAAGGTACTTAAAATTACTGGAACTGTCACAGTAATTAATGTGCTCAATAAACATGCTAATTAGTTGAGTTGGACAGAATTTTCCAGGGAATGTATTGGATCCCTTCATATTATTCTTGAATGGAAACATTGCCTTATCATATCCTTACCAATGAACATTAGCTCTACATCATTTCCTGGAATTAGACAGTTGTTATAGACTATTCACATAACAGAAAAAAAAGGACTTAATAAAATCTGACAGCTGGCTGCTTTTCCTGCTAACCTAGATTAAGCCCGCACTGCATGTGCATTTCAATGAGCTAAAAGTAAGGGAATAACATTTTTACTTTTTACAATCTTGTTTGGCAAATAATTTTGAAGAAGAATACATCTGTGAAAACTGGATGATCACATTCTTATTGTGTTGATGTAAGCAATATATGCTAATATTATAAATTTATAATATTATAAAAACACTAGATTTACTAACAGGCAGAAGTCAGTTGTTTAGCATTTTTTCATTTTAGAAACTTAGTATCTATTCCTGTTCTAAATATTTTGCTCGTACAGCTTTCTTTTCAGGTGCTCAAAATTAACCTCATTTACATTATTTCTTATTCTTTCTTTTCCTTCCAATATCTATTTGATTTTCATATCTGGTTTCATAGCTTGTGACCTATTATTTACATAATTTTACTTTAGATGTCAGTCGTTTTAAAGCAAAGCAGATAAAAGAATTGCTATTTTTAAAACTTGCTATGCTTCTTTGATATCAGTGATTGGTATTTATAAAAGATAAAGACATAGATATGCTATTACATGAACATCATTTATATTATTAGTATAAATACAAATTGCATTGCAGTGTTACATTCTCTTAAGAAATTGGGAATCTTAATCTTCTATACCCAATCTTAGAGCATCCCTTTGCTCCTTTTCTAATTTATTAACCTTTCTAGATATTTCTTCATGGATTCCTGGGAAAGAACATAATTTATTAAAATGTATGAATTTATTTTCTGGATGCATAATTGAGTAAAAGGTTATTGGGATCAACCAACATGATACAAAACAATATTCAGACTTTTGGATACTCTAGAGTATAATTCCATTAAAAATTGAATTGTAGTTTGGGGAAAAAGTGAAACAAAACACACACATACACTAAAGTCAGTCATGCAGTTTTCAGTTCAGTCTGAAAGTAGTGTGGTAGATTGAACATATTTGTTAAAGAGAGATGTCACTGATATCAGTGTGTAATTTATTTCCAAGGATATGAGCATTGATTCTTCATCCAGCTCTGAAAACACAAAGTTCTTTTCCATTTCTGTGAATGCAAGCAATGCTTAGAATAAGATAATAAACAATGATTAAAATAAGATTAATGTAGATTGCCTTTTTTTCTAAAGGCTCTCCACAGGAGTGAGAGATTGTATCTGCCTTTTCAGAAACCATTTCTTCCATGCAAAATATCTATTTTACAGATAGAAATACGGTAACAGTTTTGGTTGCTTTGTAAGGTTAAGAATCAACAGCCAACAATTTAAACAAACATGACCTTGCTAACCCAATCCAATCATGATTTCTGACAGGTCACTCAGCCGACTTGGCACACTGTTGCTTATTAAATGACATTTTATTGATTGATAGATTTAAAAAGATTTATATGCTGCCCAACTCAACCTATGTGACTCTGGGCAGTGTACCAAATCATTAAACAAAAATACAAAGGAAATAAAGCAAGCCATAACAATGACATTGTTCAGGACTAAAATATATTATAACTTACCAGTTGGGAACTCTGCTCATCCTGACCCAAGTTCCCATGAAAAGAACTGGGTCTTGGTTTCTTTTCAAAGGTCTGCAGGGTTGGGAACAACTATGTACCTCAGGCTGCTATAAAGGAAGCACATCTCCTGGCACATATGGTAGTATTATTTCAGAGAAAGGACCTGGAATGCGGCCTCTCTGTTCGTTCCTGTGAGACAGGGAGATATTATTGAGAGAAGGCATCCCAGAATTAACCAGATTTATATTTTGCTTCTTTATAACCAATATTTTGAATTGTACTCGATATGGCACCAGCTCAGCTTGCAGTGTACAGATGTTAGTTGGGTATAATGAAGAATACCTATAGCCATTCATCTGGTGCATTTTGAACCAGTCAAGCTTCCAGATGGTCTTCAAGGAAATCCCTCTTGTTCTCCTTCAGAATGAGATCTAGTTCCTAAATACCTTGGGGTTCTCCAGATACAGGTAGTCTTCAAGTTATGATCATAATTGAGCCCAGGCAATTAAGTGGATTTTGTCCCTTTTGTCCTCCACAATTGTTAAGCCCATCACTGCAGTTAAGTGAATCAGGCTTCCCACATTGACTTTGCTTATTGAAAGCCAGCTGGGAAGGTTATAAATGATGAACACGTGAAATCAGGACAGTGCTAGTTGCCAAGAACCTGAATTTTGATCATGTGATCATGGGGATACTGCCAGGGTTGTAAGTGTGAAAACTTGTCATAAATCACTTTTTTCATTGCTGCTGTAACTTCAAATTGGGTGAAATCCAAATTTTTTCCTTACCAGTTCTGTGGATGTAGCTTGGTGGACGTGGCAGGGGAAGTATATTGCAAAATCTCCATTCCCACCCCACTCCAGGGGAAGGATACTGCAAAATCTCCATTCCCTCCCCTCCTGGGGGAAGAATATTGCAAAATCTCCAATTCCACCCTACTCTGGGACCAGCCAGAGGTGGTATTTGCTGGTTCTCTGAACTACTCAAAATTTCTGTTACTGGTTCTCCAGAACCTGTTAGAACCTGCTGGATTTCATCCCTGCTTCAAATAATCACTAAACAAATGACCATAAGTCAAGGACTATCTGTAATGTGCTGTTCCTTCAGCTGTATACAGCAGCAACTGTGAAAGGGTGTCATTTCCCCTCTTGGACATTTGCTGAAGTCTACAGTTCTAGTCTGCTGACAAGGGACACTTATTACTACAGATCTGGTCACCATATCTGGTGGTTTCTTTCCTGGACCACTGTAACAGTATATGGGCAGCTCTTCCCTTTTCATCCACTGGCTTTGGTCCAGAACTTTGTTATACACATTGTTCAGATCTTCCCTCATCTTTCTTTCTTCTATAGGGTTTTACATGCGCATTCATAGGGCCAGAGCATAAATTAAGCTCCTGATGGTAACATTCAGTGCCTTCTTCATGTCCTGATTCCTATCTTGGCATAATATGTTCTGTTTTTAAATACAACATGATTAGAAGACAGTCTTCTTTCCGTTTTCTTTTCAATTGTTGTTCCATCCTGATCCTGTAGATTTTGAGACAAGGATTATGAGTGATGGACTTCCTTTCTTCTTCTATTGTGACACACCAGAACTTTAGATACATTTAAGAAAGATACAAAAACTCATAAAGCAGAATGACCAGTAGAAGTAGATGTGAATAGATTACTGAAAATGGAGTTAGTAAACTTAGATGGTATAGTTGTAAATCTTAGAAATAAAATTAGAAGTTTAGTGTTTTAGTTGTATAAATGTGTGACAAAATATATCAAGATGTATATTGACCTTATTGCTTCCGTATCATTTTCACCATTGTTGATTTTCACTTGTTAATTTTAATTGTGATAGAACCACAACCTAGTGGGGATATATTATAAAATTGTGCTGTTTTGTTTTGTTTGTCTGCACAGTATTATTTAATAGTTGTCAAGAATAAACCTCAGTTTGTTTAATTCCCCTTCAGTTTATCTTTTGGTAGAAGCAACTGTTCTTTGGATGGCCAAATGCAATATTTTCAAAGGGACTGCCATACAAAATAACCATAGTTCTATTAATTAATTTTTAAAAGGCCAGACTTCTAGAACATCATTCTGTCTCATTCTTACATAAATAAACTTTCTTATAGGTAAATGAGACTTACCCTCCGGTAAATATATTGATACAATTGTACTACTTTTTTTCCTACCAATGGGTTATGATATGATATCTTCATTTAAACTGATATTTTGAAAATGTTGATTTGAAAGTCATTGGGAAAATCAAGTGTCGTTAACTCTCACTAGCCAAGAGCATCTGTTGTGGTTTATTCTAAATATAATATATTCTCCCAAGGTTTTTATCATGAAAGCTAAAAGCAAACTCTGTGGTAGAAAGGGTTTTAATGATGATGATGATTATTAATAATACAGTCTTTTGCTTTGAGAGTCTTATTATAGAGTTACAACTTGCTTAGAAATAATTACAACACCTGTAGGATAGTCAATAGTTTTGCGATCTAAAAAACAAAATCATTGACGTCAATGATTTTGTATTGTTGCAGTCAACAAGATTGCAACCATACTTTAAAAATATTGCTGCTGAGATAGTAGAAATGGTAATAGTGATATGGGCAGAATAACAAGTGGTACAAGGTTAACCAATCTCTGTGAACCAATAAAGTATTCTGATGAGCTGATAAATCAAATGAGTAAGAGAATTCTCTGGAAGCTACCCTGCAACTTGGAAAATTACTTGTCATGGCAACAGGCAGGCATCACTGCTGAGATTACAACCCTGGAGCAAAGAGATTGATCTAATTTGCACAATGAATGAGGCCTACTTACAGGAAATCTATAAGAAGTTTGCAATGGGGAATAGCAAGAAAGAAATATAAATAGTTAAAATCTGGCAAATATTCTAAATTAAGAAGGAAGAAAATTGCTTTAGAAAATGACAAGTAGGTGATAAGCTTGGCCAAAGGCGAAAAAAGAGTAACATTTTGAATATATGTGTGCATATATACTCACTCACATGTACATACCTTGCTTTTGCCATCTTCTTCATTAAAGAGCTCAGAAGGTCATTTTATAAGCATCTGCTATGCTTTGTAAGAGTTGTGCTTCTCTATAGTAGAGTAAAGTAACTTGGGGGGAAAAAAGAGCAAAACTACTTATTCTGACCATGTTCAAAGGAATACAGTGAAGAAGTGCATTAAAGAAAATTCATTTTTTAACCACCTTTTCTTTCTGTGTATAGATCAAAGCTTAAAGCATGTAAAGAATTGTTGTGTATCACGCAGAGTTGCCTCCGGTGAAATGGGTGACTATATATTAAATAAAAAAAGAGGTATTGCTGTGGTTGAATCTCTAGCTAGACTGGAGGGAAGTGTGAAGAGGGGGTCGAGCTTAGAGTCCTGGCACTGCAGAAAACGGCACGTAGAATCTCTGAAGCCTTAACTAACCCTTCCCAAGGGAATTTAGTCAGTCTGATGGGATTCTTGTAACATAGATGACTGACAATGGAGCTCTGTTTGGGACTATTCATGAGTGGTTCAGGTTGCTTGCCCCTGATATGACTCTTATGACGCAGGTGGTCAAAACAAGGCAGGTCTCTAGAGAGAGTCCTTTATTTCTTTCAACAAATGGTCCAGCAAATGGCCCTCCAATGACCGGTAAGTCTCTACCCACACACTACCACAAAGGCATTTAACCTCAGTCCCCCAAATTTGTAGTAAAGGGGCATAGTACAAATAAAGACCACAGAGTAAGGAGCACGCTCATAGGGCAAGGTCCATGCTTCCAAGTCTAGTCCACAAGGCAAAGTTCGGGCACAAGACTGTTTGTTTGTTTGTTTGTTTGTTTGTTTATTTATTTATTTATTTATTACATTTTGTTGAGTACATATTAGATAATATATATATAAGCATGCATTGAATACATAAAATGAATACAATTAAAGGGAACATTAGGACAGGGACAGTAGGCATGCTGGTGCTCTTATGCACGCCCCTTACAGACCTCTTAGGAATGGGGTGAGATCAACAGTAGAAGCTTTAGGTTAAAGTTTTGGGGGTTTTGGGATGAGACCACAGAGTCTGGTAGTGCGTTCCAGGCATTAACAACTCTGTTGCTGAAGTCATATTTTCTGCAATCAAGTTTGGAGCAGTTCACTTTAAGTTTGTATCTATTGTGTGCTCGTGTATTGTTGTGGTTGAAGCTGAAGTAGTCAAGTTCAATGGCAGTCCTCAGGGCAAAGATAAGGTCCAAAGCAAGAAGCAGTTCCAAGGGCACAGTGAAGCAAAGGCTAAAAACAGTCCACAGAAGAAGGGCTAGGTACAAGACAAAAGGTGAAGAGCAATCTCTGAAGCAGGGCAAACAGCAACAGCATGAGTCAAAGCCAGGGGAGTGTAAGCCAAAGCAAACAATTGCTCCTAGCAAAGACTAACTCTCCACAGCTTCAACTTAAGTTACTTCCCTCCAGGTGTTCCTTGTGAAGAGAGGTGGGGTGATCTCCTCCTGAGTAGCCTTGCAGCAGGGGGTGAAATGTAAAATTTGCTACTACCGGTTCTGTGGGCGTGGCTTGGTGGTGGAGGGAATGTTACTGGGTGGGCGTGATCGACTTTTTTTTTTTAACTTTTCAAAGCATTTTTTCAAATGCTTTGAAAAGCCTCTGCCGATCAGGCAACTCAGCTGGGATCGTCAGAGAGGCTTTTAAAAAAATGCCTCTCTGCCAATCAGGCAACTCAACTGGGATCATCAGAGACTTTTCAAAGCATTTTCTAAACCACCTCTTCGGCCAAGAGTTTGCAGAAAAAAATACTTTGAAAAGCCTCTGATGATCCCAGCTGAGCCGCGTGATCATTAGAGGCGTTTTTTTTTAACTTTTAAAAGCATTTTTTCATCAGAAGAGATTGTAGAAAAAATGTTTTTAAAAGTTAAAAAAAAGCCTCTGATGATTGTGGGCTCAGCTGGACATGGTGATGGTGGGGGCGGTGGGGGGCGCAAGGATTTTTACTACCAGTTCTCTGAACCACCTGCTGCCATCGCTACCGGATTGGGTGATCCGGTCCGAACCGGGAGCATTTTACCTCTGCCTTGCAGCCCTTCTCTGGGCTTGCCTACGCTCCTCTCTCCTTGCCCTTGGATCAACTAGAGTAGGCAACTGTTCCTCATCAGAAGAAATCTGCTGCCTATCAGCACCATAGCCTGCCAGCAGCTGATTCTCCCCTGTATCGGTGCAGGCAGGAAGGCAGCTCTCTGTCTGGTTGACCACTTCTTCCAATGCCTGAGGGGTCTGGGGCATCATTGTCCTCAGTCCCTAGCCTCTCCAAACATGCCAAGGAAGACATGCCATCCCAGTTTGGACGGTCCTGGTTCCAACTCCTCCTTCTCCTCCTCCAAGTCCAATGGGGCCATTACAATTACATATTTTCTCTCTGTCTGTTGATTTTGCAGTCAGCCAGATATTTAGACTGAATGTTCATTTTATCTATCTGCGTCTCTCTCTCTCCCTCTCTCTCTCTCTCTCTCTCTCTCTCTCTCACACACACACACACACACACACACACACACACTATACACAGAGTTCAGCTATAAAATGTCCAGCCTTCTCGCTGCACACATATTTTATTCATTCATTCATTTATTTATATTTCATATTTCTTAACCACCTATCTCCTTCCCTATAATTCCCAGCCACCTATCCAGCATGCGTAGTGATGAGGGAGTTCACTATGATCTGCTCATAGCTTCCACCTGGAATATAATATTAATCTATATTGTTATCAGAGATTGACAAAACATTTTCCAGAACGTTTTATGGGAATCTTTGCCTAGCTTACCTGGTGATAAATACAGGTAGTCCTCAACTTATGACCACAACTGAACCCAACATTTATGTTGCTAAGTGAGAAATTTGTTAAGTGAATTTTGCCTCATTTTACAACTTTACCTGCCACATTTGTTAAGCGAATGACTCAGTTCTTAAGTTAGTTACATGGTTGTTAAGTGAACTTTCCCATTGACTTTGCTTTTCAGAAGGTCAGTTGACAAGCATCGGAATTTTAATTACACGACCATGGAGATGCTGCACAGAGGTGGTATTCACTTACCTTCGCTACCAGTTCACAAATGTGAGCGCACACACGCCTCCTCTGTTCATGCGCAGGGCCTTCTGCGCATGCACAGAGCGTCAAAAATGGGATGTGATTACATCTGGGTGGATGGGCGGAGACTCCCACTGCTGCCACTGGTTCACCTGAACTGGATACAACGGGCTGAATATCACTGCTGACGCTGCAACAGTCATATGTGTGAAAAAAACTCTTATAAGTTTTTAGAGTCATTGTAACTTCGAATGGTCACTAAACAATCTGCTGTAAGTCGAGGACTACCTGTAGTCCTACTTGTTCAGAATCTCTTTTCACTCCCAAGTCTGAAAATTAGACAAGACTCTAGGATGGGGGTTCCTACATTTTTCCCCATCACACTTCTCTTTAGTATAATTTTAGTATGCATTCCTTCCCTAAAGATTCAAATGGTAAAATGATCCCAAATAAACAGTTAATACCAGGCAATAAAACTTGGAGAAAAGGTAAATTTATTGTAACCACGTAATTAAAAGATTCTTCATACATTCTCGGGGCTCTGTTTAGACCTTCCCCAAGAGAAGGGCAGCTCACAATTTGGGAAACGGTACTCTAGGGTCTCAATTTCACCTTTGGGAAGTGCTCTCAGAATCTCTCCAAAAGTGTGACTAATAAAAACAAATAAAAACAAATAATAACTAGATTTTATTTATTTATTTTAGGAAATTTATAATTTCTGCCTGTTCGCACATGGCGACTCAGGAATATAATTTTAAGACTTGATTACACTACAATGATTTTTCAAAAGAAAAAGGGCATGATGAAATAGCATAAGATCAACGAACGAATGAAAATGCTCAAGCACATTCTACTATTCTACTATTCTACTATTATGGAACTGTTAGTGTTGAATCTGATCTACTGACTATTTTGTATTTAGTAATATATGCTTATATAAATTTAAAAAATGGAGAAATACAGCAAATAGACATGTATTGACCAGCAATTAAACAGGATTAACGGAGATTGATGATGTTAACAAAACCAAAATGAACACAACATGTAATAAACATTATCTGAAAAATATGATAAACCTTAAATGTAATTACATTGCTTTAGCAGATGAAAAACTGCTTCTAGAAATAATTACAGTATGCACCATAGAAATACTCTGGGAAATCAAAGTCCTGAGGTACAATCATTTTGAAATTCCATTTAGATTTGCCTAGTATAGATATAACTGTACTGTATGTCCAATTATTTAGTGAAAATGAAACTATAGCCAGTCCTAGTTTTATAATGCATGAGGCTTCAAGTGTTCTATTGTCTCAGCATATTTTATTAAAAACTAGCAAACAGGGTAGTATCTAAAGTTATAAATGGTAAAGATGCTTTATTTCATGTAAGTCATTAAACAAAACTGGCAGAGACTTTACTGAGAAATTTTAGGAATAATTGTGGTATTAAAATTAAATTGAAGGCTATTTGTAATTGAATTTGGTAGAATCTTAATAAAAAAAGTAAATGATCAATACTAGATAAATTAACAGGTTTGTCGCTTGTTAAGAGATCTTTGATATGTCCCTTGAAATTTGCACAGGAGCTACCACGTTGATGTTTTATTTATGGCATTCACTCCTCCCCCATGTTTTGGAGACAGTTTGAACAGTCGAGTCGGATATGAAACAATGATATCTTGCACGATGTACAATGGACAAAGAATGACAATTAAGGATCAATGCCAGCCTTAATCTCTTGGATGGGGAAAGCTTGGAAGCTTTCAGGTTTGGGGTTTCCCAGATGTACCAATATGACATCTCTAATAAAATGGAACTTTGAGGAACTTCTAGCCTTGGAGTCTTCTTTTGTTTGGAGTGTTACTTGGAACCCTGACGGTTACATTTGTAACAACTGTATACAACCTTGACAATTTATGATGTGTTTAATGCCAATGGTACATCATCTTATAAAAAAATAAAGCAATCTTAATGACTTTTGATTTTTTTTCCTTTTCATTCTCTTGGGATGCTACAGATTACATTTGTCCTGAGAAATGCAATATTCTTGCAAGCAAAAAATATGGTTACATAGTAAATGGCCTTGAAAGTTTGAATTAGATCGCCTACCACTTTCCAAGAAGGCAGGTGAGATGTATACCATATATTTGTCAATGCTAGGGGAATGCCAGTGAGAAAAAAAAGGGGAAGATTTTATTTATTTATTATTTAAAGGTTATATTCTGACATTCTGACTGTTGATTCTGGGCTTGAAATTTTTATAAGACTCTCCTTGAAGTTCTATCAGGGGTGAAATCCAGCAGGTTCTAACAGGTTCTGGAGAACTGGCAGCAGAAATTTTGAGTAATTCGGAGAACCGGCAAACACCACCTCTGGCTGGCCCCAGAGTGGGGTGGGAATGGAGATTTTGCAATATCTTTCCCCTGGAGTGGGGTGGGAATGGAGATTTTCCAATATCCTTCCTCTGCCACGCCCACCAAGCCACGCCCAGAGAACTGGTATGGAAAAAACACTGCATGTTTTCTGTAGTTATACCACATTTATATTCCAGTTCAGTGTTTCCCAAAAATAAACCTCATACACTTTCTTGCTAAAGTAAATCTTTATAAAAGTCTGATGTTTGTATCAAAAAAGATATTCAAAATGAATGTCCAGTTTCAAGTGCAATCTGGCAACCATTTTTCCAATATCTATAGATAGCATCTTCTTACTTTTTCCATTCTGTCTGTTCACCAACTCATATCAAATTTCATTTTCCAGTGAAAATGACAACTGTATAGAATAATGAGCTCCTATTTGTTCATATCAAGGGAATTTGCTTAACTTTAAAACAGAGCATTGTGGTACTTGTGAATTGTACTGGACTGTATTTAATAGAGTCCATTCTTAACCATTGCTTTAGAAATGTGCCATTGTTAGCACAATTAGTTTGCAACTGTTAAGTGTTGCAAGTTGAACACTTACAAATCTTCAATGGATTTTTCAAGTGTTCAATATGAATGCTCAAGCTGATCAATTTTGCCTGACTTTATTATGCTACACTGCCTACCATCACTTTCTCTGCTTCCGAGGATGAAAAAAAATGAGGTTATTAAAGAGATAAGAGCAAAACAGGTAGTTGAAAGTAAAAAAAAAAGTAATTTGCAGAAAAAGATGCAAACAGTTTTCCTTTTAAGTGAGCAGAATCTAACTGGGAGACTTTGCTGGACTTTACAACTCTGGCAGTTATTTTTAGCTGAAAATTATGAGTACAAATGGTTTCATAGATGGAATTGGGATTGCATCATTGATTTGAACAGAGTAGTTGCACTATAAAGCCTATTACTCCATCTTTAAACTATTTTGGGTGCTATTCCTCATTATAATTCATTATCCATCATATAGTATAAAAGTAGGCAAAATGGATTTTAACCAGAGGAAAAAATGTATTTGAGAAGGCATTTATTTGATTAGATGTAATGCTATGTGGGTTTTCCCAGTTGTGATATATGGCTGTGAAAGTTGGGCCATAAGGAAGGCTGAGCGCCAAAGAATTGAGGCCTTTGAACTATGATGCTAGAGAAGACTTCTGTGAGTCCCTTGGACTGCAAGGAGATCAAACCAGTCAGTCCTAGAAGAGATCAACCCTGACTGCTCTTTAGAAGGCCAGATCCTGAAGATGAAACTCAAAAACTTTGGCCACCTAATGATATGGAAGATCTCACTGGAGAAGAGCCTAATGCTGGGAAAAATTGAGGGCAGAAGAAGAAGGGAACGATAGAGAATGAGGTGGCTGGATGGAGTCACTGAAGCAATTGGTGTGAGCTTAAATGGACTATGGCAGTGGTGGGTTCCGCCTGGTTCCGCCGAGCTGGTAGCAGTGATGATATGATGTCACCAAACTGGTTCTTCCCCCTGCCCCCCCACCCCCGTGTTATTCTTACATTTTATTTGGCCCCACCCCCAATCTATTGCTGCCTCCTGAGTCCCAGCTGATGGACTATAAGGAAAAACTGTTTAAACTCTTGCTGTGGGGCTTCAAAGGGCCACCCTACAGCTGATCAGAGGTAAAAGGCAGTTTGGTGGTAGACCGGTGCCTCCAAAAACAAATGAGTAGACCGGTGCCTGCAAAAATAAATGGGTAGACTGGTGCCTGCAAAAATAAATGGGTAGACAGGTACAGCTCTGTAAGCAGTTAAAAGCCTGATAGACCAGTATCCCTGCTAAATCCTAAAGAATTGTCACATGACCATCAAGCCATGCCCACAAAATAAGCCACGCCCACAGAACTAGTAGTAAAAAACTTTAGAACCCACCCCTGGACTATGGGGAATGGTAGAGGACAGGAAGGCCTGGAGGAATGTTGTCCATCGGGTCACAATGAGTCGGACATGACTTTGCAACTAACAACAACAATGCTATTTGGGAAAGACCTAGAGAGACAGGGAGATAGGTGCTGTCTAGGGAATGGTCAGGGCATAGCCAATAGTTGCATAATGGGCAGACCAAGAGTTTCAGAAGGGATCCTTCCTAACTTCTCAGGCTGTAAAAAAGAGACAGAAGGAGATTTTTATTTCTATTATTAGATGTGCAAAATTCTATTAATGTATCTTTACAATTAAATAGTATTTAGTCATTTGGTCATGTTTTTAATACAAATAAATTTGTATTAAAAACCAAGGATCCCATCTACAGGAGAAGGATGGGTGTAAATCAAATAAATAATCTTACAGTTTTACAATGTTTTACTCCAGCAGTCAATATATTGATTAGGTGATGGCATAGAACTTGACTATCAATTTGATAGATACAAACCAAATATGTCTATTTTCCTACTGCGAAATTAGCAATATCAGTAAAGCATGAGAGTGCCCATAAGAGGGGCATTACAGAAGGGCATGGCTTGCCCTTTCTTTGCCTTCTAGCTTTTCAGGATAAATATATTTTAATTAGGAATGGATTAAGGTATGTCAGCCATGCAATGGCAAAACATTAAACCTGGTAAATGCAAAGGTCTGACAGTGCTTTGACACAGTGATCTTCAAGAGATAAGCGGGCACAACATGCTTATTTTTGGTTTCCTCTCCATAAAGAGCTAAACTTTTCTGTCTTTGGACATCCAGAAATCAAAACCTTATCTGTTAGGATTTTCATCCAAATAAAAAGGAATTTATCATCCAAATTAATGGGATCTGATCACCTTGAATAAATGTAAGCTTTAACCATAATTTAATTTTGGACCACAAATTAAACTACTACAGTTCTTGTTAACCTCAGCTGAAGTGTCAAATTTGGAAAAGTCTTAGGGATATGAGGATAGAACCTAGAAATTTAGTATTATATTCAATGAACTGAATTTCTTGTGAGTACATTTTTGAGAACCACACAAATCACCTGAAGTGTCTTGTTTTTGTCTCAAAACTTATATGGCAGCCAAAATATAAATATTTCTTCTTGCAAGGAAACATCAAAAAACAATAACCATGCTTCTTTGAGTGTGTTCAGCAGAGAACTGAATATATTTGGGCATTCACTTATTGAACTCATCTCAAATTATCTAAGTGCTAGAGCTCACTGTAACAACATTGCCAAAAATGCATTAAAAGTTGTTAACCTAATCTTGCGTAGCTTCTTCTCCAGTAATATTGACTTGCAAACCAGGGCATACAAAACTTTTGCTAGACCAATTCTTGAATACAGCTCATCTGTCTGGAACCCACACTGCATATCAGACATTAATACAATCGAACAAGTTCAGAGATATTTCACAAGGAGAGTCCTCCACTCCTCTGCTCGCAACAGAATACCTTATGCCACCAGACTTCAAATTTTGGGATTAGACAATTTAGAACTTCACTGTTTTTGGTCACACCTAAGTGTAGCACATAAAATTATCTGCTACAATGTCCTACCTGTCAATGACTATTCAGCTTCAACCGTAACAATACATGAGCACCCAATAGATACAAACTTGTGGTAAACTGCGCTAAACTTGATTGCAGAAAATACGACTTCAGTAAAAAAGTCATTAATGCCTGGAATGAACTACCTGACCCTGTGGTTTCTTCCACTAACCCCCGAAACTTTAACCTTAGACTGTCAACTGTCAACCGCACACTATTCCTAAGAAGTCTCTAAGGGGTGTGCATAAGCGCACCAGCATGCCTACCATCCTTGTCCTAATGTTCCCTTTTATATATATCCATTTCATGTATTCATAATTATGTTTATACTTATACCTGTTACCTATTACATGCTTGATGAAATAAATAAATTTAAAAAAATGTGGATGGTGCATTGTAGTATTACATATAAAGTATTACTACAACCTATACTTTATGTCAGGCATGAAGCGTTACACTTGAGAAAAGCCTACCTCTGTGGAAAAGATGCATCGTCAATTTACAATTTGTCTTCCATGATCCCAAGCTACAATATCAGCCTCCATATCAATTCCCTGGAACCCATCTAAATCATGAAGGGTTAGCAAGTACTGTCCATTATAATGTAAGTTCAAGTATCAGGCTATAGCCATTTGTAATATAAATCCCTCACTTAATTATCAACATTAGTTCCTGATAATTTCTTCAAAGTCATAAGTTTAAGATGTGAAGATCTCCTATTAAGTCTAAAGAGGTATATCAACTCACTGCAGAATCGCATCCTGTATTTACAGGATGTGATTTGCTTTTAACTTGCAGGCTACTGCATAATTTCAACAGTTGCCCATTGATTTTAACACTTGCCCATTGAATGCAGGAACATCCATTGTCATCCAAGACCATATGGATAACCCTTGTCATCCATATGTTCTTCTGCCATCTACATGCATTGGACAGTTCTTTCACATCTCACAGAAAAAGTTTTTGATGTCCTTCTCTCACAGGATGAAGTTTAATCTGACAAAAAGTAAACAAAAGCTTGAAGCTAACTTGTCTGTCTGTTAATGCTCCTCCAACAATTATAAACACAGAATGACCCAACATCTCTCCCCCACCCCAGTAAACAATGCTGGGGCTGTTCTTTCTTCTCTGCTGGTGAAAGACCAGGTCCCTCGCCTTCAGAATCAGGACCACAAGAAGTCCCCCCACTTTATATTCCAAAGGTTTATTTCTTCAGATTCTGAAAGAGCCATGTCTACTTAGAGATCAGCTTCTGTCAATCTCCTAGTATAGGCATATGTTCTGGGCTTCTGTTCCTTCTCCAGAGTCTGAAAATGTCATCAGAAACTACCAAAACATCTAGAATGAATATTAAATCAGATTCTATGACCAACCAGTACTTTGTTGCTGGGACGCATTGAACATCGGTCAGATCTGATGAGGACAGGGCAACATCACATGCTTTGCAAATATATTATTTTCTTCTGTTCAAATTTGCAAACACAGACAATGAGCAGTTGATTATTGAAGAGGTACAATTTTGTATTGCCAGTTTCAATTTTGTATTGTTTGTTTGCATTCTTGAATGAGCTTTTTTCACCTCCCATCTGACATCTAAAGCAAAATTACCAAATGAGCATTTCCCCCTCTTGACTTGGTTATCTATTCTCATAAGCATTCTAAGGAAGCAAATATTAAATCCTGTCTGTGCCTATGATATGTGTAACCTCCTGCTTCAGTCCATAATTCCTAACTTTTTTCTATTTATGAATATAGGTTTTAGGCAAAAGCATATGTAATAAATAGGCACCGTACCATCCAGTCTCAAACTGAAGGGATGATAAAAGATGGTTAGTTAATTCTCTGGTGAGCAAAAAAATAAAATAAAATAAAAATTTAATAAAATAAAATAATAATTTGTTTTCCTGCAGTCAAATCTTAGGCTCAGGTAGCCATTTGCCCTCTTCTTTCCAGGATATGCCCTCAAATGCTTTGGTAAGTTGTGCCCTGATCTCACCCCAAAGTCCATAAATGGGCATATCCTCAGTTCCTTTTAGGTTTACCAACCACTCTTACTCTAAATCACAGCTGTCAAACTCCCAGCCCACAGGCTGGATGCATCATGCACTGGCCATGCCCCATGCCCAATTTAGCGAAGAGGAAAAAAGTCCAATGCGAACAGGCGGTTGGACTAGATGACCTCCAAGTTCCCTTCCAACTTTGTTACTGTTAAAAAAAAAGACGCCATCATGACGACATGAGTTTGACACCCCTGCTCTAGATGGAGTTCATCAGAATTTAGTTCAGCTTCAACGTTACTACAATTGGGTGCCCAAATGTGGCAACTTTAAGACTTATGGACTTCAACTCTCAGAATTCTCCAGACAACTTGGCTTTTTAAAACTTTTTTTTAAAGTTGCCTAGTTTAGAAACCCTATAGTAGCACATATAGCCTCTGGTCAGCACCTCCATTACTGAGTCTAAAATTCTTTCTGATCTTAAGATCTCATTCCTTTTTTATGGTCCTCCTTCTCCTATGTCCCATTATAATTGTTCCCTATCTTCAGTTTCATATCATCAAAGCAAAGCATAAAAAATATTGTTAGGGTTTATTCTTTTCTCCACCCAAGGCCAACAATGAGTCGCAGTGGCACAGTGGTTAGAGTGCAGTGCTGCAGGCTACTTCTGCTGATCACCAGCTGCCGGCAGTTTGGCAGACCAAATCTCACCAGGCTCAAGGTTAATTCAACTTCCATCCTTCTGAGGTCAGTAAAATTAAGACCCAGATTGTTGGGGGCAATACACTGACTTTGTAAACCACTTAGAGGGGGCTATAAAGCACTATGAAGTGATATATAAGTCTAAGTGCTATTGCTATTGCTACAGAGTTCACCCAGCTACAAGGATTCTTGCCTAGACCTCACCAAAGCTTCAGCTGTGTTTTATGAACCTCCCAGTCACAAAAAGCAGCTTTAGCAAAAAGTAAAGAAGATGCTGAGTCACTGACCTTCCCTGGTAAGTGACTATTGACTGCAGTGATGTGTGACAGCTGCACTACACAAATAGCTATGCTTTAATGCCTCAGTATCTTCTTTTATTTACTGTCCAGCAAAATTCTCTTGCTCCTTCTCTTCCCTCAGGCCTCTTGTAATCAAATCCCAGACATGTATTCTTATAGCTTCAGAGTGTACCGATTCCTTTCATTGCACTTGATGAGAACATTACCTGAATAGATGAAAAATAAATCTAAATATTGGTCATGCATGCAAAACCTAATATTGGAGAGCATGAGAAAAAAGACTGAGTAATGAACCAAGGGCAGCTGGGACAACAGAGAAAATGAATCTAGAGCTATTGGAAATCTCTGGGATATTTGTGGGAAAGTGCAAGAATGTATGATTCTCACTTGAACAAATTTGGAACTCTTCCAAATTCTTTTCTATTACTGAATAATACTCCTGACATAAAGTTCGTGATAACCTAGAGTAGGTTTTAATGTTGAAAGACTACAAATTCTGTTCAGATTTGGCCCTTGAAACAAATTCCTAGGCCTATAATTGTCCAGTTCTTGGAATGAGTTTTGAGCCTTGGTTTGAAGATCTCTGAGTACTCATAACTACAACTCAAATGTGGCAAGCTTGAAGTCAGTGCAACTATACTTGAAATAAAGATTAGAATCAGGAAAAGCAAACTCCCTCATTTTTAACTCCAAGATGAATAGATTTCTACACACACAGACACTTATCCCACACTCTAGGGCATTGCTGATGGCTGTTTGCTGCTTGCTGCATGCTGGGACTGTTTACTGTGAAAGAGCTGGTCCTCTGATACCTTATGCAATAGTCAGTAGTAATAAAATCAAGACACAAGAATTCCATTTGCCTTTAAAAGAATGTTTAATTTCATTGCAAGTCTGAAGACCTTTTCTATAGAACAGGGGCAGACATAGCTACAAGATAGTCAGTAACACTCTTCCTCTACTTTTCCAGTCTCTGCCAATTGGTAATTTTAGTATGAAATGGAACAAAAAGCATCTATATGCTTTTTGGGGGATGGCAGAGGTGGTATTCAGCAGGTTCTGATCAGTTCTGGAGAACCGGTAGCGGAAATTTTAAGTAGTTTGGAAAACCAGTAAATACCACCTCTGACTGGCTCCGCCCCCATTTATTCTCGCCTCCCAAGTCTCAGCTGATCGGGAGGAAATGGGGATTTTACAGTAACCTTCCCCTGGAGTAGGGAGGGAATGGAGATTTTACAGTAACCTTCCCCTGCCACATCCACCAAGCCATGCTCACCAAGCCAGGTCCACAGAACCGGTAGTAAAAAATTTTGAATCTCACCACTGATCTATAGATATTTAGGGTTCAGCCAACAAGCTTGTGGTTGTGGTGGGGAAGGAAGCAATAGCCATAGCTTGCGTGTGACCATGTGCTTTTTAAGGAATGTTATTATTTATGGATGACATTTTTATTTTACTTTACTTCCAGAGAGCTTGGTGCAGCCTGTGCCTTCATTTTATCTTCACAATATTCCTTTGGGATAAATTAGGTCGGGTTTCACTCAATCTGCTGAGAAGCAACATAGCTTGTCTTGATGTATTGTAGAGGCTCAGCCACTGGGATGTGTAAACCAAGGCTTATGATTTAGTGTGTTGTGCAGATTCAGCTAGTTGCAGTTTATTCAGTAAGTGATGGCTGACCAAATAGTGCCAATTCAGCCAGTTTGTAGCTACTCCAAGGTCAGTGCATTGCTTTCCCTGGTCCTAGTCATCCAAGCGCCACTGTCATAATGGCTCTCCAATGCACAAATGTTTTCTTTTGGAGATATATTGGCCAAAGAATATCTGACCTTTACAAATATACTCTACAATTCCAGGTGAGAACCACTTGTTGTAAAATAGGATGGACATGCTTTTTGATACTTTAAGGGCAGATTCTTGCTTTTGTTTTAGCTTCTAATTTGCTTGTGTAGCACCTACTCAAATATTTAAAATCCAATCACTTATTAATTAGACTAATAATTATACAGGAAGGGCTGAAACCAGATATATTGTTGCTCTAATATCTAAGTGGGCACATGCACATGTTGATACATTAATTTGAGGTTCTACTCCAATTAGAATTAGGAGATTCTCTCTTTTAGAATTACTGTATATATTTTCTTGCTTCAAATTGCCTTATAGATCATTTAATCTCTTTTCATTTTAGATGAAATTATTGGAATACAGAAAGCCAACTCTTATGTTTTGTCTCTCCTGGTCATCTTGTTGAGTTGTGGGTTAGATTTGTAGAGAGAATTCCACTTCTTTTCAGTGAGATGCTTCACACCAAAAAGGTAACACATTTACTTCTTCTAGTAAATCTTCCACATTGTCCTGGGCCTCATTCAGGAATTCCAATAGGTGGACTTCCAGCTTGGCATCTCAGCAAGACAGTCAGGGAATTAGCGGGCTCCGATGAGCTCTGCAAAAAACCCGTCTGACGAACTGCTGCTGATGGGTCTGTGGACCAGAACCATCCTGCAGGGACAGGGAAGAAAGAGTTGCACTCAGACGACCAAGAGGAACAGGCAAGTTCTTCGAAGGTCAGAGGGAACTCTCCGTGACTCAGCAGCTGGGGATGGCAGCCATGGTGGCTGCCATGAAGTTGGGACAACTGGATTAAGTATAGAGCTGGAGAGAGAAGAGAAATGGAATGGAGTTTTTTGAAGCCAGGTGAGTGATAGCCAACCCAGGCGTGAAATAACAACAAGGGAAACATCTTTTAATTATAAGACCCTTAATGATAAATAGCAGCTAAGGAGTGTGGGGGCAAAGATTTTGAAACATAACTTTAAAGAGACAAATACCCAATAGAAAATAGATTTTTAAACAAACTATTTGGAACCCTTAAACAATTTGAGAATGGTCAAAGGATTGGAAAGAAATAAAGAGATTTTTTTTCTTCTCTCTTTTTAAATTACAAAAAACAAACAAACAAAGAGAATTATAAACTTTAAAAAAGAAGTGATGTACAAATAAAAGGGGGGGAAAGGTGGGGAAGAAGTGAGAAGAGTTATTTAAATTTGGACTGACTTTAAACATGATTTGGTACTTTTAAACCTAAAAGAAAAAGAGAAGCTAAATAAGATTGTTATGTAATTGAAATAAAATGGATACTTTTTAAACAACTGGAAATTGTGGATTGCAGAGACACACAATGTGGAGTTAAAAGGAATATTGCAACTTGGTTTTTGTTTTGAAAAATTGTGGACTTCACAGATAACATCCGTGAGAATTTGTGGGGGAGGATTTTCTTGTCTACAAGCGGTTTGACTTTTGGAGAAAAAAAATAAAAAGAAGGGAATACAACAGGAACTCTTATAATTGGAATAATATTAACTTAAAAAGAAAATGGTGCAGGAATTAGAGAAGGAACAAATTGATCTAGACTTGGACAATGGAAATAAGAGAAATAATTATAATGTTGCACAGAGGACAAAAATTTGAGGATACAGAAGTTGAAATGGAGCATATACAACTGGACAAGAAAATGAAGATGGAGGAATAAGACATAGAGGTAGAGAATAAAGAAGATAAAGACAATTGATTAAATATGAATAAGTCACTGAACATGTTAATAGTAATAATAAAAAGGAGGTCTCTAGAGATTATATTGAGATTAACAATAACACAATGATGATTACACTAGGATTAACAATGAATGATAAAAGAATAAAAGTTTGGAAAATATTAAGGAAAATAAAAAAGTCCAGGACTTGGATTTATAAAATTATATTGAGATTAATAAATGTGAGAAGAAATATGTTACAGATACTTAGAAATGAAATATGGATTGAAGTTAAAATATATGAGAAATAGACTATGTTAAAAGAAAATATATTAATGGATATGATGAAGCAATTTTTATTAAGATGTTGGATGATATTATTTGAGGAAATTGATAGCTATAATAATTGGAATACTGTTTAAATATTTATAGAGATTACACTGGGATTAACAGTGAAAAAAATAAAGATGATTGCACTGGGATTAACAGTGGAATGATAAAAGAAAAGGTTGAATTAGATTATGTAAGAAGAAAATATATCAATGGATATAATGTATCAATTTTCATTAAGATGTTGGATGGTATCATTTGAGAAAATTGATAGCTACTGTATAATAATTGGGATATTGTTTAAATACGTATAACAATTGTAATAATTCGAACATTTTTCACTTAAGCAAAAAAGAAAAGAAAATTGAAATAATATATGATTATGATTTACAAACAAAAATTATTTAATTGGTGTTTATATAAATGGTATGGTTAAATAGATAGAATTTAGGGAAATAATTGGGAAACTTTATTAAATAGTATTATTTGAATTAAGAACTGTTTAAATGTTAGATTACTATATTTTAAAGATTAGTGATAAAATTTAAATTTGATAAAGTAATAATGGAATAAAGATTTAATGAGCATTACATGAAATAATGAATAAATGTAAGGAAGTTTTAGAAATGGAAGTAATTTTGGAATATAAACATGTTTGAACTGTATTGTTAATAGTGAGGATTTAGGGTAAGAATTGTGAAATGTATTATGAGGTATTAATTGAATTAAGATTTAAGGTGGGTTAATAGAAGAGTAATTATATTGATTAAGTAAATATGAGTAAACTCTAAAATGGTATTAGTTGAAATTATGTGTTTTAAGATTAAGAAATAAGTGTTATGGCAAAATAGAATATATAAAATTTTGTTAAAGATAACAAAAAATTGAACAAATTGATGACTAGATCAAAGCTCTGTTCCAAAAAGATATAATATGTATGTTTGGGGAAAAAAAACTTTTTGCAAAAAAAAAAAAAAAGGAATTCCAATAGCTGACAGAAAGAGACAGATGTTGTTTCTGCACACACACACACTGTGTTAGATGAGGCCTTGAACATCACCAAGTTTTTAGAAGAAGGGTGTTGTTTCTTGAGGAACATCTGTGAAAGGATGTTATATAGTCCTTTGTTGAAGTAAAGCTTCCCTCAAAATTTTGCACAGTCTGACTATTGATGATGCCCCCAGATCACAGTCTTGATATACAGTTTAATGCTGAACAACTTAACGTTGCAGAATTGGCTTTGGGATTTCTTAGATTTTTCCTTATGAATATCTTACAGTATTCAGCTTTAGTTACAGAGATTTTGTTTTGCTTTTCTCTTTGTAGTTTTTTTTGAGCTGTCATTATTGCTAGATGAAATGAAGGATGCCTGCCTATTGTTTGCACTGTATTTTCTGTTACACAGTTTTCCATTTTTGGAAACTTCTCCAGCTAACATCCATCCTATATTTGAAAAAGTTGACCAGGATGCTTCTTCATTGTTGTTGTTGTTGTTTTTGAAATAAAAATAAGTGAAAGCTTATTTGGAAATTTATTTCAAAATTTTGAAAATTAAGTGAAGCATGGAAAGCTTGGGAGACTGGAGACTCCTAGAGTAAATACTCCTTTATATAGTTACACACATGCACCTTAACTATCTCACATCTGAGCATCGACATCTTATTAATTCTACCAATGAGAACTTCACTGAAATTTTCTTAATTAAAATAAATGTAAAAGGCACACAGTGGTGCAGTGGTTAAAATGAAGCATTTCAGGCTAATTCTGCCGACTGCCAGCAGTTTGATTCTCACCAATTCAAAGTTGACTCAGCCTTCCAACCTTCCAAGGATGGTAAAATGAAGACCAGATTGTTGGGGGCAATATGCTTACCAGTGGTGGGATTCAAATAATTTAACAACCAGTTCTCTGTCCTAATGATTTCTTCCAACAACCAGTTTGCCAAACTGCTCAGAAAGTTAACAACCGGTTCTCCAGAAGTGGTGCGAACTGGCTGAATCCCACCACTGATGCTGACTCTGTAAAGTGCTTAGAGAGGGCTGTAAAGCACCGTGAAGCAGTATATAAGTCTAAGTGCTATTGCTGGAAAAATAATTTTGATACAAGAAGTGGAAGCAAAAATATGCAGAATATTTTTTTCTATATAGCACTAATCGCCTCCAGAAATAGGATATTATCAAAAGTGGGAGAACATTTTCCCAGGGACAAGCACCAGACTGTTTCTTAGATTGTCCTTCCGAAATGGGGTCACAACTAACTGGAACATATTACTTTCTTTCCTTTCATTGAACTGTAACAGATTAATTGAGGAGAGTTAAATAAGGAAAGGACTCTGACAGTTTTTTTCAGCAACTTCAGGGAAGGACAAGACAATCTGTTCATTCTTTCTCCTTTTTTTGCTTTTTTTAAAAAAGTGCTTATGTGGAAAAAACACTTTTTCCACGTGCCAAGTAAGCATTAATTGCTCTACAAACGATCTGCACTTTCTAAAGGATAGACCCTTCAGCACACTGTAGGCCTTTCAAGCATGTCAAAGACATGAGACAGTTTCATGTGATTAATTGCTTACTTGCTGATTAGATTTATACAGAATTGTCAGTCCTTCCAGCCCTCAAATAATTATTCCTTACAAAAATAAAAATTTACAATGCCATTAACTTTATCCCTAGATGGTTTTTCCAAAATAAAATTTCCTAACAGCAATGAACTTTTATTGCATGTTTAATTTATTTTCCCCTAAAGTCTGGAAATGTCTTTAAGACTTATGTTGGTGCTTTTTGGTAATTTTTCCTTAAATATACATAAAGATATTTAATCTATTTCTTTCCCTTCCTCTGGGTCTTCAAGAAGAATACTTCCAAATGTTGTTTCTTAGCGTGTCAATAGTGGAAAGATAGAGAATAATTAAAGAGCTGCTTCTTCATGCAGATATTTTGAGCTACTTATTAGTTTAATAATAGATTCTTATTTGTCAGTCCTCTTAGCTGATAAAAACCCAAGAAATTCTCTTAGGATGCTCAGGTTTGTGCTACTTATATGTGCTACTCTTCTATTTATAGCTGAAGATTATGACTTAGTTACTTACTGTTATTTTATGTTATCTTATTTTACTATCATGGCACTTTTGTCCCTGTATTTTTGCTAAATTTTACTCTACTTTTTTTGTTACATATCCTATATCCATACATATTTATCAATTGACATATATATAATTAGATTCACTTCCTTTTTGGGGTTTTTATTACTGCTTTTTGGCCTTATGGCTGCAGTAAAGTTTGATTTCATTTGATTAATAATATATAGAGAACTTAGAATGTCAGGCTCAGCAAGTTTTTGTGACCTGTGATTATACTTTTTAAGAAATAGTTTGGGGGCAGCCAAGAGTTACATCAGACAGACCTGTGACTTCATAAGGAAATCTGAATAGGTAGAGCTTTGGAGTGAGTTATGCATACAATATGAGCTTTTTTGTTGGTTATAATTTTCTTATGGTTTAATATCCATCAATCTGTTCATGATTTGGGGTGCGACGAAAAACAGGATTGAATGTGACATTGAAATTTTTACCATGAATTTGGAATTATTCCTACAGAAATAACTTTGGGATTTACCAAGTGTAGAGTATAGTGGAAAAGATCACTTTATTATAGTGCACCTCAGACTGACAATCTTGAATTCTCTTGGCTTATGAATTGATTTGCTAATGATGTAATCGAAGGGCTGTTTAAATTTAATGCGGTGTTTGAAAACTGAGCATCCACAGGGAACATTTTAAAAAATCCAGAAGCTGGCTGTGACTTCATGACTGAAGTTTACATGTATTGTCCTTGTTTACATGTATTTCAAATGCATATGCTAAAAAGGGGGAGGGGCTTTGATTGCATAGATGAACCCGTCATGTTGCACAATTTTTTAAACCATAGATGCTCTGCATCTTAAACAAACACCTTTTTGTTTATCTGACTTTCAGGGGTTTTTAAATTTTTTTAAAAAATTAGATTTATATGCCGCCCTTCTCCGGAGACTCAGGGCAGCTTACAATGCGTTAAGCAATAGCCTTCATACTTTTGTATATTTTTATACAAAGTCAGCTTATTGCCCCCACAAACTGGGTCCTCAATTTACCTACCTTAGAAAGGATGGAAGGCTGAGTCAACCTTGAGCCTCGAACCTGCAATAATTGCAGACAGCTGAATGTTAATAACAGGCTATCTAGCCTGTTGAGCTATTTGAGGTGATGAGTTTATTTTTCGTTGTTCATTTTTTGTTATAATTAAAATAAGATATATGGATATATGGATAAATATTCTTTTTTAAAAAATGGCATATAAGGATTGGGATAACTCCCTCCTTTTCTTTCTTTTTATGTGTTGAGGGTAAATCAGGCTGCTATACTAGATGACAGCTCTTAGCTGACCTGGGCTGCCCTTGGAAATTTAATTCAATTTCAATTTCAATTTAATTCAATTTATATGCCTCCCCTCTCCGAAGACACAGGGCGGCTCACAATACATTTAAAATCTTAATAAAAAACATTTAAAAATTTAAAACATTAAAACATTAAAACTCATTCATACCATTCATGGCTGGATCTCATCAGATTGCAAGAGCAAGATCAATGGCCCCAGGCCTGCCAGAAAAGCCAGGTCTTCACCACTTTTTGGAAGGCCAATAGGATGGGGATGGTCCGGACCTCAGGAGGTAACTGGTTCCAGAGAGCTGGGGCAGCCACAGAGAAGGCCCTCCCCCGTGGGCCTGCCAGCCGGCATTGTTTAGCTGATGGGCCCTGGAGGAGACCAACTCTGTTGGATCTTACCGGTCACTGGGAGTTATACGGTAGAAGGCGGTCTTTAAGCAGAGTCATATAAACATTTGGAATGGAAATACCAGGATTGTAAGCTGTAATGGGAAGCTATCATTATCATCATCATTATTATTAAAAAAAACATTATAGAAGAAGGCAGTTACCAACCACTTTTGTGATGCTGTCAAGAAAACTACATGGACACACTTGTTTATGAAGTCACCAGGAGTTGAACTCAATTACAGAGAATTGAGAATTGAAAAGAAACCCTTTATATTATCTTAGGTTTAATTGACATTAATTAATTCTTTCTGTTTTGATTCTGGTAAAAAATCATCTACAATTTACAGTGGTGAGAGGGAGGGATGGAAATGTGAAGCAGCACTGGTTTATAGAAAGTAAGGAAGATGGAGAATCAGGCATACAAATCAATTTAATGTTCCAGATTAAAGGCTGACTCCTATAATTAGGTTCTCATTATTCCATATCATTTCTTGTTAATGTCAAAAATCAAAATAAGACGAGCATGTAGAAAGATGTGTTTTTCTGTAGATTTTCCATCTTGTTACAAAATCTTCAGTTTGTTTATCTTTAAAAACAGATTTGATTTCCCAACCCAATTACAGTGGTGGAGATGCTAAATTGAACCATAAAATCAGTGAAGGTTTTGGGAGTGAAGAAATTAATTAGAAATGATCAGTTGTGAGGAATGAAACATGTTGATGAAATTATGTTTGTTATGTAGGAGTCTTGAAGCAGAAAATTCAATGAAGGAAGCAATGCAGGTAGTTCTTGACTTATTACCATAACTGGGATCAGAATCTTGGTCACTAAGCAAGGCAGTCATTCAACAAGTCATCACATGTCTGGATCCAATTTATGAACCATTTTTAATTGTAGTTGTTAAGTGAATCACATGGCCATTAAGTTTCTCTAATTGAATTTGCTTGTTAGAAGATTGCTGGAAAAGTTATTGTGTGACCACAACATTGCAACCATTGTAAATGAGACTGGGTTGCCAAAGCACTCAAAATACAATTATGTGACCCACAGCAGTGATATGATGATTGTAACTTTGAGGAGGAGTCATAGGCCACTGTTTTCCAGCACCATTGTAATTCCAAACTATTGTTAAATGAATTTCTGTAACAGTGGTGGAATTGGATTTTTTTTTGCTACTGGTTCTGTGTGTGGCTTGGTAGGTGTGGTGTGGCTTGGTGGGCATGACAAGGGAAGGATACTGCAAAATCCCCATTCCCTCCCCACTCCTGAGGGAAGGATAGTACAAAATCTCCATTGCCATCCCACTCTGGGGCCAGCCAGAGGTGGTATTTGACGGTTCTCTGAATTACTTAAAATTTCCGCTACCGGTTCTCCAGAACCTGTCAGAACCTGCTGAATTTCACCCCGGTCTTTACCTGTGCAGTAAAAGGAAGTGTTGGTACATTCCTTTACAGCTTTTAAAAGCCTATTAACAAGGGAGCATTGAAGTTTGAATGAACAGCAGCTGTTAAGCAATTTTGTGTAGGTAATATGCAACTAGTCTTTCAGTTATGACCAGCATCTATATTAGGAAGTATTATTATTTTAACTCTAGAACTGCCAGTATTCTAAGTCAGATCATTAAAACAACTGTTATCTACATTGCAATTCTATTTCAAATCATCTTTGAACTTTTAAACTAATCTAAATACCCTGATTTTGTATTAGGAAGTTTGATTTTAAGAATTAGCAAGGATAATTGATCCAGGATATGAATGGGTTACTTATTCTTGACTTTTTAACTTTGGTCTGTTTTAAAAATGAGATGGTATAATTGGTCTAATTTTAATAATCTTAACAATTTAATTACTTTTTACATAGGTTTTAAATTTATGTAAATACTATTTTCTTTTAATTAGATTTTTTAAAATTTATGTTTAGTTTACATTTTACTACAGTAACATACTTAAGTTTTTTCCCCTCCACTGTATAATTCACTATTTAATATAATTCTTCTATTTTCTCTCTCCTTCCCTTTCTCTTTTGCATAAACACTGGCACACACATGTTTATTCATTCAGGAGTTAACAACCTGCTCAACCTTCCTTCCACACAGGTGGGAATCAGTTAAATCAAGAAGCAAGCCTTAAAATAACTTTAATATAAATATTTGTGGAAGGGAAAGGATACATTTAGAATAGCAGGTGCTTTAATTTCAAATGAAGCATCTATTTACTAACAATTATAGTGGCCAAAATTCTTGTCCAGTTCCTTACAATTGAAAGGGCTTAAAAATGGAAGAGAGGCCTGGTGCTTTTATAAAAATGGTGCTCCTTATTTTGATAATGTAGTCTTGTTATTAAAAAACCAACATCAATCATAAGCTAATCTTTGCAGTCAATGTGGTGAGCAAAGGGCTGTTATTCCATTCCTTGTCTCACAAAGGACCAGATAAATATTGTGCTTTAACTTGCTGTCTGTCTGATTTCATATATTATGCTAAACCAGTGGTGGGATTCAAGTAATTTAACAACCGGTTCTCTGCCCTAATGATTTCTTCCAAAAACCAGTTTGCCAAACTCCTCAGAAAGTTAACAACTGGTTCTTCCGAACTGGTGCAAACTGACTGAATCCCACCACTGTGCTAAACCCATAGTGATTTATTCAACTAATCATATTTTCTTTTTCTTTTTTTAAAAAAAACATGGTTTAAAATGTGAACTCTACCAGAATGAGTGTTTGACAGCTTATATGTGCTCAGTCAACAAAATAAAGCTTGGAATTGCTATGATATAGATGTGGTTCATAACTGACTCCATAATTACAACTAATTGGATAATAATTCATTAAGAGATTACTGAGTTTAATTAAAAGTTTCAAGGGGGATCTGGATTCCCTCACTTAGGGGAAGGCAATGATAGAAACGTTGGCATTTGCAAGGGCAGAAGGTCAGATGTACCTGAGTTTGCTTGGTTGGTGACATCAGCAGATGACTGAAGTTATTACTGGTACAGGAAAAGATTAGTTATCAAGTTGTGACCTTGAACATAAATGTGGATCACCAAATATAATTATTTATTTCTTCAATTTATACCCTGCCTTTCTACTCTGGCAAGTATTCAAGGCAGGGTTAAATGCATCAATATATTAGGAGATGTCATCCCTGTGCTGTTTTTACCTAATGTTCAGCCACGTCCTATCCTCACTCATTTTAATTGCAAGAGGATTAATCTACAGAAAATGAGTCTTGAATGGCCATTGCTGAACTCTCTCGTGGTTTTTCCATACATGTAAATGTAAACATCTACTGAAAAAGACCCAAAGGTGTGAATAAACTGTAAAATGAGCTTTTCTTGATGTACAAATATACAGTATGATTCAGTGGTGAAATCCAATTTTTTTTACTACTGGTTCTGTGGGCATGGCTTGATGGGCATGGTGTTGCTTGGGGCTTGGTGGGCATGGTATTGCTCCAATAGCTTGGGGGCGTGGAAGGGGAAGGATTCTGCAAAATCCCCATTCCCTCCCCACTCCTGTGGAAAGGATATTGCAAAATCTCAATTCCCACCACAGTCTGGGCCCAGCCAAAGGTGGCATTTGCAGGTTCTCCGAACTGCTCAAAATTTCTATTTTGAGCAATCTCTAAATTAAGAGTTTGCTGAAGGAAATGCATTCTAAACTTCTTTAATAAAACTATCCTAAACACAGGTAATTTAAAAGTACATTACCTTGACAGAAGCAGCAATACAGAAAAAGCTTCTTAACAAATGCAAGGCAGAAGCAAAAGGGACTAAAGAGAGAGGGAAAGATTCTCATTGAAACCTAAGCACGGTTTTGATGATAAAGACAGGTTTTTTTTTTTTTTTTGACAATCTGAACTAGTTAGTATCTTGTAATGGTCTTGCTCCAGCTGTGCTGGCAGAATAAGGAACCAATAGTCCCATTTTTCCCATACAGAACAATTGCTCTGTTTGCAAAATCGAAAGCAAGTGGCATTTAAGTGGCAGATCCTTATTTATTGACTAGCTTGCCCTTATTGAATTTCCTGGTTAGAAATACAATCTGAAAGCCCTGTTGTTGCAACAGCAAATGTGAACACACTCTGCCCAACAGAACTTGCAAAATTATGTCTGGCTGCAACGTTAAGCTTAATTTAATCATTATTGATGTTTGTCAGTACAGGGAAAGGAAGCTAGGCTATGGTATGTTCAGAGCTATGGGAACACACATTTTCTCATCCCTGAAACTAAAATGTAAATTGTTCCCAGTGACACTTCCTACTAACAAGTGAACTTAGTTTGTAAATTCCTCTCAGACACTGAACATTGCGGCTGCCAAAAAAACCAATGTAGTCCTGAGTTGCATTAACAGAGGGATACAATCAAGATCCAGTGAGGTACTAATACCACTCTATAAAGTGTTAGTAAACCACGCCTAAAATACTGCATCCAGTTTTGGTCACCACACTTTAAAAAAGATGTTGAGTCTCTAGAAAAAGTGCAGAGAAGAGCAACCAGGATGATTAAGGGACTGGAGACTAAAATATATGAAGAACGGTTACAGGAACTGGGTATGGCTAGTCTAGTGAAGAGAAGGACCAGGGGAGGCAAGATAGCAGTCTTCCAATATTTGAGGGGCTGCCACAGAGAGGAAGGAGTCAAGCTATTTTCCAAGGAACCTGAAGGCCAGACAAAGAATAATGGATGGAAACTGATCAAGGAGAGATTCAACCTAGAAATAAGGAGAAATTTTCTGACAATGAGAACAATCAACTAATGGAACAGCTTGCCTTCAGAAGTTGTGGAAGCTTCATCACTAGAGGCTTTCAAGAAGAGATTAGACTGCCATTTGTCAAAAATGGTGTAGGGTCTTCTGTTTGGGTGGGAGGGGGTTTGAACTAGATGACCTTCAAGGTCCCTTTCAACTCTGTTAATCTGTAAATTCCTTTCAGACACTGAACATTGGGTGGCTAAAAGGCCTCCTCCATTTTTTTTCTCTTTTGGTTCTTTTCTATGTTGATTATTTGTCATATAGCATTCTAGAGAAGCCAAAAGTGCATATATTGTTATTTGTCATGGGGAATGGACTCAGTTAACCTATTCAACTATGCATCCAGAAAATGAATTCGGTACTTTTAATACATTCATTTTCCCCAGAAAGTCAACGGTTAGTAATTAAAGACATTTATAGATAGGTTTGTGAATCAGCATTGAACAAATGAAAAATATAATAATGGAATGCACTAACAAACATAATATGTAAACTATTACTGATAGTATTTCTCATTAATAAGCACAGCCATTTATTTATTTAATTTAATTTCAAGGCTGCCTGACCTGGAGGGAAAAAAAATCTGGCTAACAGATGGCTTCACCTGGCAATTTCATGTAGATATTAAACAAAAGGGGAGAGAATGTTAAACCTTGGGGTATCCCGCAAGTGCAGGACTAGGGACAATTTATCCCCACCTGTCAACACTGATTGAAATTGGTTAAAGAAAAAGAACCACTTTAAAATGGTGCCTTCCGCCCAACTGCTAAAGGCGGTCCAAACGATACTATGGTCAATGGTACTGAAAACCATTGGGAGATCAAGCAGCACAAGGATGAGCACACCAGTCCTAGCCTGGCTCTGCCACAGTTCATCAACAATTGCAATATGTGCACTCTCCATACTAACCCTAGGATGAAAACAACTGCAATGAGTCCAAATAAATTGCTCCTTCCTGGAGCCTATGAAGTGAAGCCCGACTATTCTATCCACCATCTTCTCTAAAAAGGGGAAGTTGAATACCAGATGGTAATTACCCAGAGCCAATGGATATCCTTTTGAGGAGAGAGTTCACCATAGCATTCTCAATCAAATCAAACCACCATAGAGCAGAACAACTCTTCTTCAAGGCCAACCAGATCACCTTCCTTACTCAAAAATGTTGATACCATTTCATGGAACCTAACTGTCAGCCCTACCAGATAAACTAGACCAAGAAAGAGTCATTGTGCAGACCTAAAGCTACATTTATTAGAACATCTATGGTATTATAAGAGAAGCTTCCAAATCTAAATGTAGTTCCTCTCTTTTTTTGTTTTATCTCCATAAAATTGGTGGGGTGGTAATGGTGGTTCTCCTCCTCCTTTAGTTAACTTTGGGTCAGCCACTCTAGCTCAGTCCCACACTGGAAACTTAAAAAAAAATCTGTCCTGTTCATGAGGTTGTGGTGGACCAGTGTATTAGATTATGATATTGTAATGGAATGTGTCAATGACCTTGGGGAATGAGGGGAAGAGATGCCATTTAGGAAGCAATCAGACAATAGATGTAGGAGCCCCAAGTGGCTTAAGGATTAGAGGAAGAAACGTAAGAAAGACTCAACCTAAATGGATCTAACAGTTAAAAATTACAGCAGGAAAGTTTGTACTTTCAGACTTGCAACATTCTGTTAATGTAGCCTTACAATAAAGTAGAATTAGTTCATCTAGTCATGTTTATGTGTGGTTTACTTGGGAGGGCTGACAAATACATAACCTTCAAGAAGGAGGTCTTCATTCTGCAGTGAATTGAATCAGGCTGATAGAACATCTGGCTGACTGTGCGATGAACCATAATTATGTGTGTACTTGTGAATGATATGATGCACACAGATAGACACACTTCTTTCTCTTTCTAGTTCTCATTAGAAGATTTGAAAAACCAGGTTAGGGACAAATCACCATGGAGAAAATCTATCTACGTAGTTGCTAAGAGTTGATACTAATGTGATGGCACATAATCAACCAAAACTCTACATATACAGTTATCTAGTGAGACTTGCCTATAGGAAGGAATGTGCTCGCCCATTGTTTCCCAGGAACAGAAAAATAAGAGGTCAAGACAGCAACAGAAGTGTCCCAGTAGGAGTATACAATAACTTTCAGACTAGACCAAGGGTGAAATCTACTTACCTTCCCTACCAGTTCAGAAGTGCACGCACTGCGTACCTATGCTCTCTTCACTTATGTGCATGTGTGTGTCAGATGTGCATGTGGACCCTCTGCACATGTGCAAACCCTTCTCCACATGCAGAGAGAGTAAAAAACAGGTTACTTCCTGGTTAAAATGAGGAAGTAACACCGACCGGGAAGATGGGTGGAGCCTCACGCTGCCACCCATCTGGTTCGGCCTGGTTCGGCCTGGTTTGGCCGAACCAGGCTGAACCAGTATCATTTCACCCCTGGTCTAGACCAAATTCTTGTAACCGAAGTGTCTTCAGACTGGAAAGGATTTGTCTTGGAGTCAAGACAACATGAGCAGAAGACCGAAGCAGCTTAAGGGTGCAGTGCACATATGCCATGAATAAAGGATACTTCCTAACTTTATTTATTGAGGTAACACAGTCACTATAAATGAGCCACCCTGGTTTTTTGTTTTTTTTAAACAAAACAACCTCATTTACACTTATTTCTCTTCTCATTAGACATATAAAATCAGCCTTTTGGGTTTGGGGAATGGTCACTCTAACCAGTAACTGGCAGGAAGTGTCCTCCACAGGTGAAGAAGTCAAGAATTGACTGAAAGAAAATGTGTCAAAAGTCTGTTTTTCATATATAAAGATTGACAGAGGGTTGCAGGGTGACTAGTACCTTACAGTAGTAAATTCAGAGTGAACATGAAATTCTCTGTGTCATTTTTCTGCATGTGTGAAAAAAAGGGAGGTACGGATATTTATCCTTGTGCTAAGTTAAAAAAAAAGAATTCTGACTGGGGAACATGTTATGCATTAGAGGCAGAAGATATTTGATGAAGTTACTTGGTGCATTCATTCATTCTCCTCTCTCTAGCACTATTTAGCTTCTAATGGCCTCAAGGCAATCAATTGAAGCTGAACAGGCAGGAGTTAAGAGAAACTGCTAAATGGAGAAAGGGAAAAGAAAAACATTAAAAATTATTAGTGACTACTATGGGATAGAATAGAGGACACCTAGCAAGCCAATAATTGACAAAAAAATGTCAGTGAATAAGGAATGATGATCAATAATTAATTTTACCTTCATTTTAATATTTTAGCCCTAGACAGATTTAGTGCATACTGGGTGTAGTAAAAAACCTAATTTAAATTCCAACGGTTTGTTTTTTAAGTCTTATGATGGGACTAGAAGATTTGGTTCCCCCCCCCCCAAATGACTCTACATTCTACTCCTATAAAAAAGCTAAAAAAAAAAAACAGCTGGAAAAAGGCAGAAATGATCCTGAGAACAGATATACGTTTAGCATCTGTTACTATTTGATGTTTGAAGAAAGGGGAAAGCTTTATGGAGCTACAAACCTTGACAAAATGAAGTGGGAACATAAGATAATTGTAGAGGAATGTTGTATAAAAAGTTGATATATAATGGACCTTCTTCACTAAGCAGAAGGTCATAATTAATGCAGGAGACTTGTAAACAACATAACGTAGTCAGTCCCCATTTACAGCCAATAGCTGATGAATGATGTCTGAATTAATGGTCTACTTGACTATATTATTTATGAGATGAGAATGATACCTCTTTAGAGGGTATTCCCCTTGGGTAATCTTTGGATGCTAGGAGAGGCTTCTGCATTTCTGCATTAAGATGTAAAGAAACGTAGTGATATTATTATGAAAAAATTATATGCATTCCCATTGCATATTAGACATGAGTGTAGAAAGAAGACATAAGGTATTTATGATCGGTCTGTGTAACATCAGAAACTGTCTTCAAGCATTCTCTTTCCTGTGTCCCAATATGTACAGAGAAAACCAGGCGGGAACCATTGTCCTAAATTCCAGAATTTAGATAAGCTTTTCCAGTCTTGTAGATCTTTTGAGATACTGACTTTTAGAATCTGTGCTGGCTGGGAGTTTTAGAAGTTAGAATCCTGATGTATCTGGAGGATACCATGTTGGGAAAAACAATCGTAAGCTGTATGTGAGTCGGTGAAGTAGGTCATATTAAGGCAGTGGAACAAATAATAGTAACATTTGTGCCCTGTGACATCATTGCCATTCTTACATACTGGCATAATCCCACTTTTTGAAGTTTGCCTGCATTATCACAGAGCCCCCTCTCTGAGGGAGATAGACAGTTAAGAACTATGAAATATAAATAAATAAAATGAATAAATGTGTCAGACTGAATTCTACATGGACTACTATCCCACAGATTTTATGACTTTAGGATGAAAACTGAGAAAATTGGAAATTATTTCAAGTTCTAAATGTTTCCTCCTATAGAACCTTCAAACATTTTTGCATTTAGTTCTATCAGGATAAATTCTACCTATGCATATAGCAGTTTATTCCATCCTTACAAAAATTCTTCCTTTCTCTGGTTATGCACAGCCATAATTAACTAATACTTTCAGGTTTCCTGTGAGATTGATGAATTCTACAGGGACAAAGCTGACTAATAATATTTCATCGTGTTAGAAATATTGAGTGAGACACCTGGTTTGTACTGACACAAGTTTAAACAATGTGATATAACCAATGATATGCCCTTGCCTTCTCATTTATCCTGTCATATTCATTCTGAAGATATTTAGTAGATTTTGGTTAAACAAGCATAAGAGTCAAATAAGGAACAGAGTTAAAATTGCTGCAGCTGAAGACACAGATTGCAAAACTTCTTATAGTCCTGCTTTGCATAAACGAGCCTGTCTCGTTTTAAGAAGTGATGGGAATTCTGATGCAAACAAAGTGTTAATGTACACAGATGCAACGGCTCATGAAAAACAGGTTGCCACATTCATTTTGGAAATACGATAGGGTCAGGTTTTTGTACCCGCATTGTGGTGGATATGTCTTCTTTATCCTGACATATTCATTCTTAAAATATGTAGTAGAATTTGGTCAAATAAGTTAATTACATAAATAAAATCATCACTTCAAAGGGTGCTATGAAATATGCATGCATCAAAGGATTGTCAATGTTGATAGATTATCATCACCATTTTAATCCCTGAGGAGTCTCGATTTAATACTTAAATTGAAAAGTGCTCATATTACAGGGTTTATCTGTAGGTTGTGTGTAGGATGTATGCAGCTTATAGATATAGCCCCAAGTGCTTCTATAAAGTTAATAATGAGATTTATGTGATGTATTATTAAAAATGAGATTTAGTAACTATCAAGTTAATAATGTGATTTATGGTGAAGGCCAAGAGATACCACTTTGTTGCACTGGTGAAGGATGGCAGAAAAACCATCAGGGTGACTTTGGGACAGTCATTCTCAGCTCAACCTATTTTACGGGATTATTATTGAAGGGAAAACAGGAGGAGGAAGCAGTATTATGTGTGTTTGCCACCTTTAATTATTATAAAGTAATACAGACAGAATAAAAATCAAATAAATAAAGAAAGCTTCCATGTACATTTTATTCAATCCATGAGGGAAAGACTGTCCTTTCTGTCTGGCTATAATCTAAGTAATCGTGTCAGGTGAGGAATAAAAGAAAAGGAAAGAGAAAAGGAGAAAACCATAGATACGAATCTTTAAAGTGAAATATTATTGTTTATTTATGACTGATATCTATATTCTGTAGATCAGATCACAAGCCTCATTTTGATGTGTGGAAAACCACAGCTTGATGGAGCTCATCTTGCTCCTCAAGGAATCTCTGTGACGCTAAGAAAATGATTGCTGTTCGATCCCATATGGCATCCATTTTGGCAAACCCCAGATAGCACAATCTCTTTAGGTCTCATTTGTTGAGCGCATCAATTCTGCCCCAGTTCTTTCTCCCCTCAGGAGGGGTGGCTTTTTCCTAAATCTTTTTCTGCCTTGCTTTTCTTCCCAGGCCAGTGCTTCCTTTTAATTGTTTCTCTTAGTTGGATTACCAACTCAGACCATTTCAAGAAATTTAGTATTGATCTGACACTACAATTTAATTTGTCTAATGGTCAGCATATGCCATGTTAGTTATATTGCTGGTTGAGTGTGATTATATTTCAAGCAGTATTAAATAAAGGTTATGCCGATCAATAAAGCAGGTGAACAGTTTAAACTTAGTCAAATTTGTGTGACATTTAAAACATGCCTCAATGTCAGTTTATTGTATTGTATGTGGAAACCTGGGGCCAGTCCATCATGCGGATGACATTCTGGAAGGCATAGAAAGCTTGGTTTATTCTGCCAGGCCTTGGGATAGGATTGCAGTGAGTCCCTCTGAGATTTGGTTTTGTTTGCTGTGATATTCTTTCTCTGGACACACATCTCTTTGTTCTTTGACTTTATTGCTCTGGCTTTTAATAGTGTAAAGTGCCCAGAGCCATTGGAAGTTGGACTTTAAAAATAAAGAAGGGAAGGGAGGGAGGGAGTCCCAGCCTCAGCAAAACTTAATTTGGAGAACTATGTGAAGTTATCTTAAGGAAACCACTAAGTGCAGAAAGAAAGAAAAGAAAAATATGATTAAAAAGTTATTTCAATACACCACTTATCTTATGGCATACTCGAGGATCACAGGCTACCTCCTAGTTCCCTCTCTCATGGCAAAAGCTCTATCATATCACTTGGTGGTTTGCTTTCAAATATGAGCTGAGTGGCTGATGCTATTAAAGTATTAATGATCTTTAGTACCCCATCCAAGCAATGATGTTTAGTAAACAACTTTTTCCAGAGATTGCTAGTAAAAGCTTTTATTTGAGAGTATAAAAAGTGCTTTTGGCATCAGATGGTCTCATAATTTAGTGGCCAGAGTAAGCTATGTGGTTTGTGATCAGTGGTCTGAAAAGATTTTATGCAGAAGACTGAGTAGACCACCACTGCCTGCCTTGCTATTTTGCACTGTTTTGACTGTTTTTGTTTTTACACTCCTTATTCCACAAAGGAAAGGAAAGGAAAGGAAAGGAAAGGAAAGGAAAGGAAAGGATAAGATGAAGGCAGGCAGGCAGGCAGGCAGGCAGGCAGGAAGGAAGGAAGGAAGGAAAGCAAACAAACAAGCAAGCAAGCAAGCAAGCAAACAAACAAACAAACCATGGACATTCACAGCCTTTTCTCAAATAACAGGAAAGGTACAAACTTCGTACTAAAACATGACACAGCATTAAATGTAAATTGAGACACAGAGTCTGAAGAAGCCTTTTCTCAGCTTCCACGGTGTCTTTGAATTAATTTCATTTGAATTAATTATTTAACTTTATTTGTGGGTGAGTAGCTAGTCAAACTATCAGGAATCAGAATTATTATTATATAGGTAACCTACAATTAGGTTCACAGTCAAAACCAGTGGAAATGTAATAATTTAAGTTGTAACCAATGTCCTAAGAATTATTAGGTACAGGTAGTTCCAAATAGGGTCTTGTTTTGTCTTTTCATAGAATAAAGGTGTTTAGATACTATAAATTCAAAATTTCCAAATATCAAGGGAGTTTTTTAGACATTAGATTTTTATCTTCTCTCTCTCTCTCCTATCTCTAGCTCTAGCTATCTACACACACACACACACACACACACACACACACACACACACTCTTCAAGGTGGCAAATATTCCTAATGCACCTACCTCCTATTTTCCCACAATAACAGCCTTGTAAGGTAGGTTGGGCTGAGAGAGCCGAACTGACTCAAAGCCATTCAGCTGGTTTTTTGTGCTTAAACTCACAGTGGCTCTCATAATATATATGCAATGATGTAGGTGTCCTAAATCATAACCCTTATTTATCCAACATGGACCTCAGAGTTTTATTCTACCCCATCACATAATCTTTCCTAAATCTTTCTTCACATACGAGCTGTGTTTTATGAGCATCCACCTCTTGTAAACAGACATTTGATTTGCATCAAAATTCACAGTCACTTCTAAAATCCAGAAATGACTTCAACTATTATGCAAAGGAAGGCTTTAGGATGTTTTCCAATCTGTAACTACAGCTGGGGCAGATTTAATGCAACCCCCAACTGGATTCTTACACTTTAAAAAAAAATATCATTCAGAGTTCTATTGGAATAAATATGCAAGATTCAGCAGAAGGCAAAATGAGAGGTGTGAGACAGAGCACATATCATACGTTCCCCTTAAACAATATTTTTTTTCTATTCCAGTAAAAATAGAAATGTTGCTTTTTCTAATTTTTAATACACTGTAAATTTGGTTTATGATGAGAAACCTATCCTAAATTTCTCTTCTGTTTCTCTCTCTCTCTCTGTTTTTCTCTCCCTCTGTATCTCCCTCCCATTTTCTAGAGGTGTATAAAAAAACAAATATAAATGGCTGTTTCTTAGTCTAAATATCTAATAAACTATATTATGTAGGTCAACCCATAGTTCTCTTCCCCCTTACTTTTTCAGAAAAGAAAGCCAACTATTTGAATTCCATTTCAATATGAATAATAATGTCACTCAGGGTTCAGGCTGGGCTAAGTACTGAGATAGGATTGGTTCCACTTGTGGAATCTCTCAATGAAGTTTGATACCATTGACCATGGTATTCTGCTGGACTGCTCTAGAGGTCAGACATTGTTTTAAGTAGTTCTTCCATTTGGTGGTATTGGGAGAAGAGAGGTCCCTGTTATGTGAGGCACCTCATGGGGATCTCTCTGTCTCTCTCTCCTCTCCCATTTATCACTGATATGAAACTGCTGGGTGAGATCATTCACTGTCAGTAACATTGCATGTAGATAATACCCAATTATAAACCTTTACCCCATGTTGGGCAAGTAGTGTTATTCAGATGCTGGCTCACTGCCTGTTGTGGCCTATTGGCTGCCAGCCCCTTCGGCAGCCGAATCAGATGAGGAGGTGGTGTGGGAGTCAGGGCATCAAGGCAATCTGAGAGCTCCAAGGGGGAAGAGGGAATAGAGCTGTCAGAGATAGAGACAGAGGCAGAGCCAGTGCTGTCCATCAGCCCTCAGATGGAGAGTCAACAGCTCCCAGGTCTGGAGGCAGCTGATGAGGAAGAGGAGGAACAGATGGGTCCAGTGCCTGATGCACGGATGTGCAGAAGGCAGAGAAGAAGAGAGCAGTGGAAATTTATGGAACAGTCCTTGGGATGGAAGAGCAAATGCTGCTAGTGAAGCCCCACCCTATCAGTAGCTCTGGGGATAAAAGGCAGGGGGTGGAGATGAATAGGTGTGGCAGACAACTATTCCTCTCCCTGCCAGTCCACTACTGATAGCTTGCACTTTTGAATCCTGTCTAAAAATTATCAGAATTCTTCTTCGAATCTGCAGCACCTTCTGAGCATGTGTGTATGTGTATGTGTCTGTTGTTGGAAGAAAGTGAGCAAATCTTCCAGGATTCCTTTGCAAGTGTGGGAAGAGAGAGGGGGGGACTCCTGGTGTGTCGGGCTAGTTCAGGGGCAAAGGGAGAGAGCATCATTTTCCACAGGATTTAGAGACTTCGTAGCCTGCTGTGAGAGAGCGACTGCTGGTGCTCCTAATAAAGGGAACATTTTCTTAAGGGCTTGTCATGTTTGGGAGCCAGATCAGAACAATGCCTAAAGGCTGTAGAGACCCTAGCAAGATGGATGGTGATGGGTATTTAACTGCCCGGGGTCAGGAGTTTAGACATCTTTGACTCTGGACAATGTAACACTTTTCAGGATAGAATTGGGGTGCAATTTTGGGGCCCTCTTGGACTTGTGGGCCCAGCAGTTGGCAGCTGTACCCCTACCCCTACCCCTTGTTCATCACATACTGGAATCTAATATCTGATTAATTGCCCCCCCCCCCCATTCCCAGTTTTTCACTTAGGAAAAACAGCTTAATATAAATTTACAGTAGATTCCTCTTAGCACAGAAAGACGATGTGATATATAAAAGTTGCCAGTTGAGAGTTTTATTTAGTAGAATGTCTGGGACATTTCAGGTCTGGGACTTGTACTCAACTAAAAAAACCCAATGTTTTTAATATTGGCATCCTGCCTATAATATAATATAATTGACCAACTGTGCTAAAAAGTAACTATGCTTATTTTTGAATGATACGGGTGAAAATATATTATTAATTATGTGATGATGGATTTTTAAAAATATCTCTTACATGTTCTTATGTTCTTATCATGTAAGAATTTCAAACTTTGCAAGTACAATGTTTTCCATCAAGCACTTCTTAAGCTATATAAAATATGCCACTGAAAGAGAAGCGGACCCTAATGATACCAAAATTAAGGTACTATAGAATTAAGTACGTGTGAGCATTTTTAGAAAGACATACTAAGGTTGAGATGCTACGGCTATGGTATAATGTGAATATTTAGTTAAACATAATTTACAGGAATAATTATAACTGTTGATCTTCAGACCATGTTTTAATTTCTATTAGTTAAAGAAGAGATATTTTCTATTTTGTCACTATTTAATGAATTAAGGCAGGAGCTAATCATCACAAAACTAACCTAATTGACAGGATTACATATGTCAGAGTTTATACATTCATTTTATTGTTTGGAGCTCAAACACAGATATGGTGTGTCTGCATAAGGTATGCATTGTTTCTTTTCCATTGGAGGATTCTGGTATGATTCAGATCCCTCAGTTATTGGAAAAGTAAATATTATAGAACATTGAAAGAGCTTTTCAAAATGCATTTACAAACAAGATCACTTACTATTCTGCTTTGTTCTGTATGCACTGCCAATAGTAGCCTTATCCAGTTTAATCTAATGATATATAGTATATTGTTACAGCTCAAAATTCCAGTTCCATCAGCTCACGCTTAAAATAAATCATGTTAAATTCAGTGGGACATTAAGTATTAGGATTATACAAAGACATACATAGACATACATATACATAGGCACTAAGACTATATAGTATATGAATTCTAATATTGCCTTCAGGAATTAAGTTAAAGGAAAAGGCCTGGGGCTGGGCTAAGAGTATAGTCAGTGTTACAGAGTCCTAAAAGAAAGGATAATTTTGTTTATGATTAACAAGGGCTAACCAAGAGAAGAAAAGCACTATTTAGATTGGTGGTTATAATAGAGACCTGAAACTATCCATATACACTGGAACAAATTAAAGTTGGATGGAGAAGCAAGTCACGTTCCTGCTCCATTCCCTCTGCTCATGACATATGGAAAGGTAAGAAGCAAGCGCCAACTACTACTTTGAGTAGCAAGCCAATGTTTATAAGAAATTAATAAGAAGCATACTTATTTATTTATGTAGAGAATTTGTATGGTTGCCCATTTTAACTATATAGCCTTGGGAGCTAATAACTATTCACAAATGTATAATGAAACTTTGGAGTAATACAACTAAGTTACAATAACTATAATACAATAGCTCAGTACCATAACAAACTGTCAACACAACTACACTTGTATATACCTCAAGTAACATCCTGGCTCAGCATCTGGGAGAAGAACCAGGTCTTCCCAACTTTCTGAAAGGGCAGGAGGGACCCTTTGAATTTCAATGGGGAGTCTGTTCTGTAGATCAGGTATCACAATAGAGAAGACATATCTTTTAGATCCCAGCAGATGACATTGTTTAATAGTAAGGATCATCAGATCTGTTGGGATGGGCAGAAGTCTCACAAGTAAGCTAACTCTGTGCAAGAACAAGAAGCCAGTGAAGATTGTGGAACAGCACACTACTGCATTCTGCCCTAGCTGAATCTTTCAAGTGTTTTTCAAGGCAGTCCAATATGGAATGAATTGCAGTGTCACAATCAAGAAATGACTAAGCCAGGAGTCCCCAACCCCCAGGCCGTGTCTCATTACTGGGCCATGAGCTGTTTGGAACTGGGACACGAAAGTAGTGGGTGAGCATGTGTATACACATTCCCACTTGGGCGAGCAGTGGGCAAGTGCGTGTGCTCAATTTGTGCGAGTGGCAGGTTTGGATGTTCACTGCTTGTGCAAATGGAGCTGCAGAGGTGGTAGTCGGCAGGTTCTGACAGGTTCTGGAGAACCGGTAGTGGAAATTTTGAGTAGTTTGGAGAGCTGACAAATACCACCTCTGGCTAGCCTCAGAGTGGGATGGGAATGGAGATTTTGCAATATCCTTCCCCCAGGAGTGAAAAGTAATGGGGATTTTGCAGTATCCTTTCCCTGAAGTGGGCTGGGAATGGAGACTTTGCAGTATCCTTCCCCTGCTATGCCCACCAAGCCACACTACGCTCACCAAGCCATGCCCACAGAATTGGTAGTAAAAAAAAAGTGAATTCCACCTCTGAGCTGCGTGCATGTACGTGCTTGCTTGCTGCTTGCACAGAACCATGCCCTGCCCCCTTCACTGGTCCACAAAGCCAGAAAGATTGGGGAACTCTAGACTAAGCCATGGGTGACAATTAGCAGAGACTACTCATTTATTTATTTATTTATTTATTTATTTATTTATTTATTTATTTATTTATTTATTTATTTATTTATTTATTTATTTATTTATTTATTTATTTATTTATTTATTTATTTATTTATTTATTTATTTATTTATTTATTTATTTATTTAATTTTTATATCGCCCTTCTCCCAGAGGACTCAGGGCAGTGCACAGCCAACAGTAAAAGAAACTCAAATACAAAATTTAAAAGCCGTTTGAAAACATATTAAACAATTTGCCCCTAATCATTAAAAGTAAACCCCAGTTAAAATTCCTGTTTAGGCCAGCCCTAAACAGCTTGTTGGAATAATAGCGTCTTGAGGGCATGGTGAAAGGTGCGTAGGTCAGGGATCATCCGTATCTCCGAGACCAATTCGTTCCAGAGGGCAGGTGTCCCCCCAGAGAAGGCTCTCCCCCTGGGGGCTGCCAGTCGACATTGTTTGGCCGATGGCACCCTGAGGAGTCCCTCTTTGTGGGAGCATATTGGCCTGTGGGAGGCTATCGCCAGCAGAAGGTGGTCTCGTAAGTACCCAGGTCCTAAGCCATGGAGCGCTTTAAAGATGGTCACCAGCACCTTGAATCGCACCCGGAAGACCACCAGAAGCCAGTGCAGCTCGCACAGGAAGGGTGTTACATGGGTGTGCCGAGTTGCTCCCATAATTGCCCGCATGGCCGCATTCTGGACCAGTTGGAGCCTCTGAGTACTCTTCAAGGGAAGCCCCATGTAGAGATCAGCATCCAGCAATAGGTCAGTGTATTGGTTCCTATCCATGACAGCCATGTGCTCTTTGAGCAGAAGCAATGAGTTTAGGAGAACTCCCCAAATGCAAACCAACTCTACCCAGAGATGTGCTATTCTGTTGAAAGTTAATAATGAAAAATCTCCAGGGGTAGAGGGAGCAAGACTCAAAGCCATTTCTTTTTGCTAGGATTGTCTGCTTCCAGACCCTCACAGTCTCCAGTCACTAGGTATGCCTAAATGACATCACTTGTGCAGCCATGGGTGGAGATATATAATTGTTATCAACATATTTTATTCTGTGCCAACAAATACCCATCCAGTGGCTCATGTAGATGTTAAATGGGAATAGAGAGAGAGCTCCAAACCCTGAAGTGCATAAAAACATCCCAGGGCTATATCTTTCTCCAACATTGACTAGAACTCACTCTGGAGCAAGATGGTGAACCCCTGCAAAATAGTGCCACCCATTCCTAACTCTGCAAGTTGATACAGATAGATACCATTATAAATGGTATCAGAAGCTGCTGAGAAGAGCAAAGATGGATGCACCACCCACATTTTGGATCCTCCAGAGGTCATCCACAAAAACAACCACTTGGTACTATAACCCAGCCTGAACCCAATTGAAAAGGATCAAGAATGTAAATGCCTTACTACCATCCCATTTGTGTTTGCTGATAACTGTGACTCTATTATTAACATGCTATCATGTAATTATCATATTGATGTACAACTATTTGGCACATTATCTCTCTCTCTCTCTCTCCCTTCCCCTATATATCTATCTATCTATTTATCAGTGATGGGTTTCAAAAATTTTTAGAACTAGTTCTGTGGGAGTGGCTTGGTGGGCATGGCATGGCTTGGTGGGTATGGCTTGATGGGCATCGCAGGGGAAAGATACTCTAAAATCTCCATTTCCACCCCACTCAAGGGGAAAGATACTGTAAAATCTCCATTCTGTCCCCAATCCAGGGGAAGGTAACTGAAAAATCCTTCCTCCTGATCAGGAGGGACTTGGGAGGCAGAGAATAGATGGGGATATATATATTAAAATCCAAAAGAAAACAAATAATTGAACAGAGACAGAACAAAACTAAACAGAAACATTGAAAAAAAATGTGAATAAAAAAGGAACAAAGGACCAAAAAATTATATACATGCAGGTATGTGAAAGAGACATGCACAGTGAAAGTAAAATGCATGAAAGATGGAGTATGTGAGAACAGCTAAAAGCAAGCTTAGTCAGGCAGACCTTGAAGAAGTCACAAAAAGGTTCTCAAAACAGTAGACAGCTCTCAAAAGACAGAGTTGTTTTCCAAAGAAGAGATGTGGCGATGGAACTCCTACGGAATCATGAAAATATGGCCCTGAGAAGAATACTAACTTAGAGACTGGCTCAACACTGGTTGGAAAATAATAAAAAATAATGGGAAACTGTGTTGATTTGGATTTGTCACACACAGCTCCCATGCAAGGTCTTGCCTTGATTCTTCTTCCGGAATCCAAATATAGCTGTGCTAGTTTAATTAGGTTTGTAGCTCTCTATTCAGAGAGTAAAGAATAAAAGTTGATAAACATGTGTTTCTAAATAAGAGTAAATAGCATTGAAGAGGATGTTAAGACCCTTTTTATGACCTTCCATGAAACAATTGGTGCTTTCTGGCTCCAATAGTGGATGTAATATATAGTTATCATGACTAGCAGCCATTGACAGGTTTACTCTCCAAGAATTTATCTCATACCCTTTTAAAGCTAAACAAGTTAGCAACTCTTAGTTTTTGTACTGTTCAATTATAAATTATGCACTGAATGAAAAACGTATCCTTTTATCTTCTTTCAATATATTACTGGAATAAAAAGACTTGTCATTCTTTTCCTACTGCTTGCTCAAGCACTGACATCACAAATAACGATCATAAGGCATTTATATTCTAATAAAATTCTGAGCAGTTGTGAAAACACTTATGTAACTGCTTGCACAGTGGATGGTGCAAACAGAATCAAAGCGCTGGGATATTCCTAAATTGTAGAAGCTTTATTCTAGAAGATAACATTATTGGTACAGGAGCCAATCTGGTCACCAGGACTAGTGGTTTTGTCTTCTGAGCTTTTGGACTTGTACTGGAGCCATCTTCAAGGAATGTCTCTCTATCAGAGTGCACTCATGAAGATGGACTCCAGGATGAATCCAAAAGCTTGGAAGACAAAACCATTGATCCTGGTGACCGATTCAGATTGAATCCTATCACATTATACTGAAACATGTATTAATTTGCCTTCATTCATTATTGGTACAACCCAAAGCCCCTCTGAAGATATCCACTAGTCTTATAGCCAGAATAATAAAAATACATCAGTTTAATCTGTATACATCAGATTACATCAGTATACAGACATCAGTATAAATACATCAGTATAGAATATGTACATCAAAGCATTAGGGGAACCCTCACCACTGGGAAGAGAGAATTTCTGGTTGTTCATTTTTTCAAGAATTAGAAAACATGACATTTAATATCCACTTCTACTAGTGGAGATCCTGAAAACTAACATGGGGTTTATTGCTGAAAACAACACATTTGCATTCAGTTTATCCAATTTGATTGACTAGAATGAATTACTAGTAAGTTAGGAAATATTTAAGTCATGGGGAAAACTCAAAAGAGAATGTTTGATTTCCAGCTTGGTTTTCTTCCAGGTTCTTATTACTCTACTGAAATCAATCTGAAACATTTATTATCACTGAAAACAACCTCCATATGGTATTTATACTTATGTCTGCAATGTATCACATGGCTCACTGTATGATTTTCCTGCCTGGGGCAGAATACGCATTCTGTATTTCATGGCACTAAGGGTTTCCAGGAGACTTTTGTGTGGAGACTGCTGTTTGGTGTGTAACATGTAGAAGACCTCGTTTCACATAGCTTCTGCTTAAGAAGTACAGCATCCAAACCTTCTGAATGTGATTGGATTTCCGCAAGTTGGTTTGTTGCTTTTAATGGCAACTGTGTTCTGAACTGGAACATTGCAGCTTCTTTGGAGCAAAGGGACTAATGCTTCCCACAGAGAGGCCCATGTCCTCCACGGAGATGAAGAGCTGAAATTCTTTTAATTCCCCTCAAGCAGTGACTGTCATTGGCAGAGCAGCTGGGCTCTCTATGCTGCCAGTGAATATAACACTAGTTAAACTCTCCACATGCCTCTGTTGATTATTAAATCCTCATTGATTAAAGTTCTTCATTTTTCAATAAGAGCAGGTTGCTGCAGAAGAGAAGTAAATCTCTCTATATTAACTTGAACATGAGTTTACCAATAGTTACAGTTTAATTCCAAGAAGGGTTTCTGGGAAGAAAATAAACATGCTATAATATAAAAAAGAATATAAACATTTTACCACTTACATACAAGATAAAAAGTTATTTTTCTTGCTCTTCTGAGGCCTCAACCATTGTTCTTTGATGCTGTTGTAGCGTGTCTTTGATGTTGTCTCTCCATCTTCTTCTGGGTCTGCCTTGTGTTCTTTGGCCTTCTCCTCTTTTTATATATGCCTTATATCAGGGGTGTCAAACTCAATTTCATTGAGGGCCACATCAGGGTTGTGTTTCACCTTGGGTGGGGGTGTTGGGGGGGCATAGCTAGGGTGAGTGTGGCCAGCTCGATGTCACTCGCATGTGGCCTTCCTGAGCTCCATTTTTGCTGGCAGAATCACCACGGGCCGGTACTTCAGTATTTCCAGGGTGGCCCCATGGACCAGATCTAAGTACCCTGTGGGCTGGATCTGGCCTGCTGGCCTTGAGTTTGACACTCCTGCCTTATATGGTGCAGAATCCCAAAACATTCTCTCCACGTAAGCAAATGACTTTATTTGCTGTTTTTGTATGATCTCATTTCTGATTTTATCTCTTCTGGTCACTCCAGCAGCTTTCCTCAAATATTTCATTTCTGTGGCGACTAACTTTCATTTATGTTATATAAGTATCCATGGTTGGCACCTGGTAACATGGAGTGGGATGAATATGCTTTTTATGAGATGTTTTTGATTAATGCCTATAATTTAATGTCATTCATGATTATTGAAAGGGAACCGAAGTAAAGATTTGTGCAAACTTGTACGCTCCTTGAGAGCATACTTTTATTAATGATACAAATCTTTTAAAGACATCCATTACATGAAATGTGAGTATATTGAAAATACAGTTTTAAACTGACAATGAAGAAGTAGTTATAATTCATGTGAGCTTAGTTTATAATTTCTTTAGCAATTGACTGAAGCATCAAGTGTTAATTTTGCAGGTGGGAATGGGCTATCGCAACTAAAATATCACAGGGAGAACTTTCACCTCATGTAGATATGTATGAAAAGGAATACATAGCTGTTAGTCATCTAATGTATGTGTCATTAAGTATGGATCATTTTATGATGTACATGATTTGTGGAGTTGAGCTTGATAAGTCTACACTGATTGTGTTAATTAATTCCATTGAAAATCACGTTGATGAGAAAATACTGCTTGTAGAATTTTATTTGTAATGTATTATGCTTAACTGTTTTCTATATGAAAATGACATATGAATGTTTATTATGCTGGTCATGACTGAGTCAGTTCCAATGGTAATCTTATATGAAACTGGTCAATCTTCACCAATCTACAATTGGCCTTCACCAATTGAAAATTGTTGTGACCATTCCTATACAGGTAGTCCCTGATTTACAAGCATTTGTTTAATGACTCTTGGAAGAAATATCCTTCTGGGTTCAGTTCCAAGTGGGGGAAAAGACACTGGAAACATAGAGACTACTTGGAAAGATGGTTTAATGGTGGACAGGAATCACATGGCTTGAGTTCCTGAACAGGAGCACATGGCTTGAGTTCCGGACTAGAAAACAAAGAAGCCCGAGATGCTGGGAGTGCCTTGGTTTTATGCCCTCTGTTGGGCCCCACCTCTGAGATTCTTGTTCCTGTATAAGAAATGTATCCTGATTGGTTGTCAAACTCCCAGATGGTCTAGGGGTCTTAGCTAACTTTGTAGGTTGTCTCTCAAGCTTGCTTGAGTCTTGCCATGTGATGAATTTCTGTTGCTAGATGGGTCCTATTGTGTTGCAGATGATGTCCCATTGACAAAGGTGGGGGAGGCAGGAAGCTGCAGGGAGCTGCCTTGTCCCCAACACATGTTTCTCCATTTCTTATCCAGGGAAATTTAATATTCCCGCTTTTTAATATTTCCTAAAATATTTCATTCTTCTAGGAGAGGGGTGGGGGCTAACTTCCTACATGACCATTCAAAGTTACAATTAGCAAAGTCAATGAAGGAAGCCAGATTTGCTTAATGATTGCATGATTCATTTAACAGTTCTTATGATTCACTTAACAGCCATGGGCAAAAGGTCATACAACGAGGTCTAACTCACCTAACAATTATCCTGCTTAACAACAGAAATTTTGGGGTCAACTTTGTTGTACATCTGGAACTGCCTATAAGTACTTCAAGTTAATTAAATAGAACCTCTTTTAATATTCTCTAAAAATGAGTTAGAGGGCTATTCTCCCCAATTATCCCTGCAATTTGCAGAATAGAAACAATGCATACTTTATATGCTAGTTTTGTATAGGTGACTTAATGTCTTCCTTTTTATACTTCCTTTTGTACAGAGAAATAATGCAATTGATCTGACGGACTCCCTCCACAAAAGAGAAATTGGTATCTCTGCTGGGACTGAAGACTACTTGCTGAGTATTGTGCACATGTAAAATTAAATTTCAAATGGAAGAAACGTGACTCTTATCAATTTAAAACTCAAGTAAAAATAGGTAATTGTATGGATGACAACCTTCTCCAATTACAAGTAATTACTCATAAATTGTTATGATATAATAAAGCTAAAATTATTTTTACAAGTATAGGGTAATCTAAATGTTGCATTAATGTGCCTTGTTCAGATGCCAAAGCACAAAAAGAATACTAATGTGCAGAGATTGCAGCGTTGCTTAATTAATTATTTGTGTATGTCTTTACTGTGGAAAAAATATTGAAGAAATATCTACATTTAAACAATTATTTTAGGTGAGGGCCTTTGAGGAGCTATGTCAAATAGAGATGAGCAACGAAGCTGTAATTGGCAAATTACAAATTAACAACTCATTGGGGTTGTAAAGCTTTCTTGCACCAGAGACATCTTCAAGAATTTAAATGAGAAGCTGCTGGCCTTTGAATAAAAAATATCCAATCTGTCATTAAAAATTAGCATTCCCATTCAATGCAGGGGAGAGTGCAACTAGTGGAATATCAATCTAAGAATGGCATTCCAGAGGAATTTGGGAAATCATAGGTTTATCTGGGCATTGTTGTCTGTTTAGCCTATGGAAAGCATTTCCTACTGAACACTAAAATTAAAATGACATTGGCAGCTTCGGGTAAATTGACAATCACTAGGGAATCTTCCACTATAAATGACTATCATCCACAAGTTGAGATGTTCTGGTTTTTAACTTAAAATATCAGTCTTATCTGTGGGTTAGAATATGCTACTCATACTGACTCCAGACACTGAACCATGCTGACTGACTTGCTTACAGCTGAGTTAATAATGCTGTCCATTTGCAAGTCTATAAACCTTCAGGATGGTGTAGAATCAAAATCAGTGACAATGATAACATACATTGGTGATGATAATGATGAAGATGATGATGGGGGTGATGTGCTGTGGGGAATTCAACTGGAGAAAGCAATTATGTTGGAAGAGTTAATGGTAAGATGAAACCAGGCCACCAAAGAACATGGTGACTGGACACCATCAAAGCTGACACCAATCAGAGCATAGAAAAACTCAGAGAAGTAATGCAAGATCAGATGTGGAGAGACTTGGCCCATAGAATCACCAAAAATCAAACACGACTGAATGGATAACATTATCAACATCATCATACAGAGGGAGTGTGCTGGCATTACTGCCAATTCCTTATTTCTTGCACACACAACCACACACTCTTGAAAGATGGTTTTAAGGACTATGTTCTGACTCAGCCTTCACAAGTAGTAATAAGATGTTTACTCATGAGTAAAACAAACCCCCTTTTATAACAGGGCAGTCACAGTCTTTTATTCAAAGGGATAAACAAACAACAAAAAAAGCAAATGTAAATAGTCCCAACAAACCTGGGTTTATTCAAGAAATCTGAATTGCTTGTATACTAGAAATAAACAGCTGTCTGCAACAACCAGCCACTCCCGAACCCCTCTTATTTATTTCCCACCCAGGAAGGACCTGGCTATCATCTACTTCTACCTCTCCCTAAGAGACGGCTTACTGCTTTCCTTTGTTCAACTCTCTTTTCCTCTCTGTGCCTATGCACATCCGGAATGGGCCCCATCTGTTCCTCCCCCTCAACAGCTCAGGCCCCAAAGACAGCTGCCTCTCCACCTGGGGAGGACGGAAGGCCCAGACTCTGCCTCTTTCTGAAGCTGTTTCCTTATTAGAGCCTTTCAAAGGTTTCAAAGATGGCCCAGGCTCTCCCTCCACCTCCTCCTCCTCTGACTCTGCAGCTCTGCAGCTGGCCCCCCCTCTGCTGGTGGGCCACCACAGACTATTCTACTTTAACCTATATCAGAAGATTCTCCACTTGGCACCACTCCAGTTTGTTGCTTCTCAGGCTTTGGATGATATCCAATTACAGTTCATTTTCTTATAGATAAGAGCATAATATTTACTTTTTTTCCCAGCCAGTTCTGATTATGCCTTGCTTCTTAATGCTTTGCTTGATATTTTTGGAATTCAACTTTGCATTCATTGGCTTTCTGCACTTCTAAACTTATTGACCATGGAACACAAGATATAGAGACGATGAGCAGTGGAACTCTCCCTTCTTTCCATACTTTATTCACTTATCTCTACATAATAAGTCTGGAACTGATTGGACTGCTATTTTCCAGGCATTCACTACTTCCCCCGCTTCCCAGTTTAGGCCTCTTTTTTTTCTGACTCTAATCTGTACAAATTCTCACTTGACTTCCTTTCCATAATGAAGGAGAAGGCACTATAGACTGACGATGGACTCAAGTAACTCAGACTTTCCTCCCCTTAGGTTATTTCCTAAAAAAAGTTTATCTTTTTTTTTAAAAAAAATGATTTGTATGCTGCCCTTCTCTGGAGACTCAGGGCGGCTTACAATGTGTTAAGCAATAGCCTTCATACTTTTGTATATTTTACAAAGTCAGCTTATTGCCCCCACAAACTGGGTTCTCAATTTACTTACCTTAGAAAAGATGGAAGGCTGAGTCAACCTTGAACCTGGTGAGATTCGAACTTACTAATTGTAGACAGCTGGAGTTTAAATTACAATACATTAATCTGCTGAGTTATCCAGGCTCCTTTTTTCACATAAGTATCAGATTCAAGAATACTCTAGCAGACACAGGATCGTGTCCACAGGATGGAATAGGACAACTTGCCACAGCCAACCCAATGCAGCCAACTTGCCATGGCCAACTCACCAAAGCCAATTCACTGCAGGTCAACTTGCTGCAGGACAATTTAACAATTCAATTTGATTATTTCAAATAAATGCAAACATTATTTTAATTTTTGTCATTCACATTTCATTCTGTCCCTCCTTTCTTTAATTATTCTCTTCTACCATTTCTTTGATATTAGTGTAATCTTTGTGCTGCAGTGAATTGTCCCATGGTGAGTTGGGTGTGGTGAGTTGTCCCATGGCAAGTTGGCCATGGTAGGTTGGTTGTGGCAAATTGGCCATGGTGAGTTGGTTGTGGCAAGTTGGCCATGGTGAGTTGGCTGTGGCAAGTTGGCAATGGTGAATTGTCATAGATCCAGGAATGCAATAGTTGTTATAAAGCCTACTCAGAGATATACATTTACTCTAATACATTATAGAAAACATTGGAAAAGAAATGCTCTCCGTAAATTTTTTTGATACTCCTTACTGAATGTCTCTGAACATTTTTTAATGACGAACTTATCCTTTGCTTCATTTGATATTCTATTTATGGTCATAAAATAATAAAATATAATATGTGACAAGGAAGTGGAATGCATGTTACCAACAAACTTATTGACTTGGCCTGCAATTAGTATCAAGGAATTGTGGTGCCCAGCAGAGATATTGCACCACCTTCCCCTTTTTAAAGCTCTAACAACCATTTCATGCTATATTGAAATTTCTTTCTATTCAATTACCATGAAACGTAGCTTGCTGTATGATGCTGAGAGGGAGTGATTTGCTACTGTCTGACTCACAGACTTGATCTTTCATTCTGATTAGGCACTTAGGAATGGTTTCTTCTTCAAGGTCCAGCCGAAGAATCTGTTAATGGTAGAAACTGTAGAATGATCAAATCTGAATGAACAACCCTTAATATATTGCTTGTCTGAACATTTGCGGCTAAGATCTGATCGCCCTAAGAAATGGTAAAGTTAGTTTTTCTCTCCTTCTGCAAAACAAAGAACATCTCTTCTTTCCTACTTCAAGTAGTTTTTCAGCCCCCTGGAACAGAATGAGGGGTGGTGGTGGTATAAAACAAACTCAGCGGGGAATTTTGAATTACCCCTCTCCCCTTTTGCACGGGGAAATATTTGAGTAAAAACATGAGTGAAGAAATCAGTCTTAGAAAATGAAATTTTGGATAGGGTGATTTAGATAATTTTCTGGGACTATTATTTGGGAGTGATTTCCGTTCCACCACTAGATATTCCTATCCTCTTTGATACTTAGCTAGCACCTTCAGCTTTTGTATCTAGCTTAGTTCTGTTCAGGTTGTTTATCATCCAAGGGATATCATGTATCTCTGCTAGAATGAAAACAAGGAAGATTTTAGCACCTGGAAATTATGCTGCTATAGTTCAGCCCAACTTTGTTGCACTCAATATATCTTACTTCCCTTCTTTGACGCCTTCCTTGCACAGTACAAGAATCCAGCTGATAGTGGAATTGCTCATATTCCCTCAAATCTCCTTTTTGGCTTTTATTTATTTGCCTAAAAAGAGTTTAGGAAAAAAAAAAAGAACCTTCAAAAACTTACAGCTACCATAAAATTTAATTAGCTTAATCAATATATTTATACCTTAAAATTTTGATTTACATATTTTTATGATCAGCACAGATAATGTTAATGTTGTGTATTAACTTAATAACTATAGGAGAAGGAGTGGCAAAGCTTGGAATCAAAGTCAAAAGAGGAAGTATCCTAGAGTTGGTACATAGCCACAAATGCCACTAAACCTTCTTGAAATCTGTAAACCCTTATCTAGTGCCAAAATAATGCTGTTAGTTGACTAAATTCTTGTGCATAGGCAAGAGCAATAAATCAGTTTAATTGGAACTTAATGTGTTCCTTGATCTTTTGTGCCTGACAATAACTGCATTGAATAATATCTTTTGGTAACCAAATTAATGTCACTAGAAAATATCTGATACTGGTATTATCCCTCAATATGTAGGGAATTTTAACACATTTGTATTCTCTTGAGATACTAAGTAAGGGCAGATCTGTAATAGATGAATTTTCTTCAGATGACCATCACTTAATGCATACATTATTCATCTCTGCCTCAGGAGAAGAATGATTTTACTATTTAGATAAACTGGATTTTGCCATATACATATATAATTGTCACCCAGTATGGAGCGATACACCCAACATTCATTCATTCATTCATTCATTCATTCATTCATTCATTCATTTATTGGTTTGATTTATATGCCGCCCTTCTCCTGAGACTCAAGGCGGCTTACAATGCGTTAAGTAATAGCCTTCATACTTTTGTATATACCTGCTTAGTAGGTCTTTTGCCCCCCTCCCCAAAGTGGTGTTCTTTTTTATACAAAGTCAGCTTATTTCTCCCACAATCCGGGTCCTCATTTTACCTACCTCAGAAGGATGGAAGGCTGAGTCAACCTTGACTCATTTATTTTCCAGGCAGAGTATATCAGATTTAAGATTCAGGTTTTGTTCTATTTTTGATTTTATTTCTTTTGCTTGCTTTGATGGGGGTTGATGGAAAAGCTGTTGGTCTAATGAATTGTATATCTTCTGATTATGCAACATTCCAACTTCTTAGTATGGGAATTGTGGTGCATTTGAATAATAAATGAGTGCATGTGTTATTTCCCCTGACAGTGAGGGTTTTTTTCCTATTGCAACTTGCTACATGCTAAATTGATCCTCCTTCCTTTTCTTGCAAATTCTCTCATTAAGTTAAATAGTCTGAAAGGAGCAGCCATTAAACATTCATTCCTTATTAACTAAATGGTGTAAAATGGAGGTCTCTGAACACTTACCTAATTAATTGCATAAAGCTGGAAACAAAGTTAACACGGAGCAAAACAGTATTATTATTATTTTTTTGGTGGTGTGGGTGGAGGGAGGGATGATTATATAATTGACTGCAAAGCTATTTACTGAGGACCACAGAAGCGGAAATTTTTTCCATTCTGTACAGGCCATTAGAAGAAAGCTCCAGCAGGGAAGTCATTTCAATATATCTTTTTTTCCCCTTAAAAATATCAGGCAAACTGATCCTGAAGTATGCTCATCTGGATGTCTTTCTTTAGATTAGGTCAGCCATGTAAGCAGTTTCTTTTGATCCTGTTAGAACAGCAGGATTTGTTGTTTAAAATGCAGAGCTCATAAAGGTGGCTTAAACACCAGAAACTTGTATTAAATAGACAAATCTATTGCATCTCCAATGCACTCCATTTCCGATGCATGTTCTACTCAGAAGACATTCACATTGATCTCTACGAGATTGATTCCTTAATAATATAGGATTGCTGGATTATAGAGCAGCCATCTGTTTAGTCAGAAGTATGTCTCTTTGGGTACAGTAAGATGTACTCTGAGGTAAATAAAGATAGGATTGAAAACTCAGTTAACTAAGCGTTTGTAATTTCATCCACCTCAATTTTCATCTCATTGTTTCCAGTTTTACAACTGGAGTATTACTATACTTTCAATTCACATTTCACTGTTGATTTCCTATTTATGCCAAACAGCTCTCATGCTCCACCACTATTTCAGAGCTGTAATTTGAAGCTAGGTCTTTGTTGCTAGTCTTTCCTCAGCTTCTTCTCTTTGTTGACTAGCAGAGTTCTAAAACCTGAATGAAGGGAAAATGGAAGATTTAATCTTGTATCCCATTGAGGTGGGGAGGGCAGTATTAGAAAAAAATCATTCTATAGTGTAGAGAAAGGGGAAATGGAAACAAAGCTAAAAACGTTTAAATAATTGAGCGAAGTCTGGGCCACCACCATCACCCAAAGGAAAATTATCTGTAAAAATGCTCTTCCTCCACTTTCTTCTTGAAACTTTCATTAATAATGGGGAATACTTTTACTGCAGCAATATGATTGAAATGGTGAGAGGAAGTGAGCCTGGGCAAAAGAATTTTCTCTAAAGTCATTATCCTTAAGCAGGCATATATTTAAAGTTTGCCTCTGATGAGATTCAGTGTAACTACTGTTTCTTTTTCTAGCAGAACTCCAGACATGCCAGGTACATCCTAACACGGTTAGCAAAGTGCAGCTAAGCCTGACTGAAAATGCCTGACCTCAAAGCAGCTACGTAGCAACCTACTGATGAGAAGAAGCAAAAGATAATTAGGTTTTCCCCTCTTTCATTAACCTGATTTTTATTTTAAAATGCCTGATCCAACATTTCCACCATTTTAACAATACACTGTAGCTTTTACCTTAAAACTAAGAATGACTGCCAAGATTCTGGTTCCCAAATCCTCATGAGCATGAAACTGAATAGAAAAGCCCTGCTGGTTAATCAATACGGATGACATTTTATCAATACTAGGCTTAACAATGCCCAATTGAAAAAATGACAAACTATTAGTTCAATGAAAATGTCGAGTGAAAATGCAAAAACCTTTTCAAAGCAGCAGCCCTGTGAGCTGGTCTCCATGGTCCTGAGTCTTAATCTCACAAGGCTATACTTTGTCAAACTGTCTCCTATCATCATAGACCTGAGCTGGAACAAGATAGATGGAAACTGCCTCTACTTTTCTCCGTCACTCATACTGCTGTCCTGCCTAGCAACAATATAAAGTGAAAGGACACTTCTCCCTGCAGTGTTTGATGTGTGATATTAGCAATTGATGCTGAAGCCAGCAACTAACTTAACATCCTTTTATTTATTTATAGTATTTATTACCAACTGTTTCAGCTGCAAATGCTCCCAGAGTAGTTTACAGCTCAATAATAATAATAATAATAAAAAGGACAGCCCCTCCCCTCAGGCTTACAACCTAAAAAGATACATCACAAAAGGAAAATGGAGTTAGGAGAAACAAAGGAATTCTTATGCACCGTTTTTAAAATGTTACCTGGATGCGATGGCAGCCATCTGCACCATAAAGTACTGGAAAATTGTTGGCTTTATTAGTGTGGCCAACAGGAATGTAGGGAATTAAATAACTAAAGACAAAGTTTCTATTATTTCAGCTAAGTCAATGGAGTGACACTGTGTCCTTTAAAGGCTGCTTTGTGTTGAGCCAATATACCATTAGTTATCTTCTTACAGCATGTCCTAGATTTGTTTGTGTGTATCTAAGGTCTTAGATATAATTCTGTATAGATGAAAAGACAACAAAGCCACTTTCCCAAAAGGTATAGTTCTGTGTTTCAGCAAAAGGGAGAATGCTTACAGAATATAGAATAACAGAGCTGAAAGGGACCTTGGAAGCCTTCTAGATCAGCCTCCTGCTCAAGCAGGAGATCCTATACCATTGTGGACAAATGGTTGTCTAGGTTGTTGAGAGTGTGGTTGCACGGCAGCTTCCCTGGTTCCTGGATGAAGCTGTCTATCTAGATCCGCTCCAGTCCGGCTTCCGGCCTGGGCACAGCACGGAAACAGCATTGGTCGCGTTGGTGGATGATCTCTGGAGGGCACGGGATAGGGGTTGTTCCTCTATCCTGGTCCTATTAGATCTCTCAGCGGCTTTTGATACCATCGACCATGGTATCATGTTGCGCCGGTTGGAGGGGTTGGGGGTGGGGGGCACCGTTCTACGGTGGTTCTCCTCCTATCTCTCTGACCGGTCGCAATCTGTGTTGACAGGGGGGCAGCGGTCGACTCCGAGGCGCCTTGTTTGTGGGGTGCCGCAGGGGTCGGTCCTCTCGCCCCTTCTGTTCAACATTTATGTAAAGCCGCTGGGTGAGATCATCCGTGGCTTTGGGGTGGAATTCCATCAGTACGCTGACGACACCCAGCTGTACATCTCCACCCCAGGCCACCCCAACGATGCCGTTGAAGTGATGTCCTGGTGTCTGGAAGCTGTGCGGGTCTGGATGGGGAGAAACAGGCTCCGACTAAACCCCTCCAAGACTGAGTGGCTGTGGCTGCCGGTGTCCCGATATAGCCAGCTGACGCCATCGCTGACTATTGGGGGCGAGACATTGGCCCCCACGGAGAGGGCTCGCAACTTGGGCGTCCTCCTGGACGCACGGCTGTCTTTAGAAGAACACATGACGGCCGTGGCCAGGGGGGCTTTTTATCAGGTTCGCCTGATACGCCAGTTGCGTCCCTTTCTAGATCGGGACTCCCTACGCACAGTCACCCATGCTCTCGTGACTTCCCGCCTGGACTACTGCAATGCTCTCTACATGGGGCTCCCCTTGGGGTGCACCCGGAGGCTCCAACTGGTCCAGAATGCGGCCGCGCGGGGAATTATGGGAGCGACGTGGCGCTCCCACGTGACACCTCTCCTGCGCGAGCTGCACTGGCTCCCGGTGGTCTTCCGGGTGCGCTTCAAAGTGTTGGTGACCACCTTTAAAGCGCTCCATGGCTTAGGACCTGGGTACTTGCGGGACCGCCTTCTGCCGCCAATAGCCTCCCACCGGCCAGTACGCTCGCACAGAGAGGGCCTCCTCTGGGTGCCGTCGGCCAGACAGTGTCGGCTGGCGACTCCCAGGGGGAGAGCCTTCTCTGTGGCAGCGCCCGCCCTCTGGAATGACCTACCCCCGGAGATACGCAGGATTCCAGATCTCCGGACCTTTCGTCGGGCCCTTAAAACCCATTTGTTCCATCTAGCTGGGCTAGCTTGATCCCATCCTCCGTTTTTAAATTTGACATTGATTTTAAATTGGGTTGTTTTAATTCTCGGCCAAATAATATTTAATAATTTTTAATTGTTTTTAACTTTTGTATACCATGTTTTATTCTGGCTGTTCACCGCCCTGAGTCCGCAAGGAGAAGGGCGGTTTATAAATTGAAATAATAAATAAATAAATAAATACTCTCTTCATAAAAACCTCCAGTGTCGGAGCACCCACATCTTCTAGAGGCAAGCTGTCCCACTGGTTAATTGTTCTCACTTTCAGGAAATGCTTCCTTAGTTCTAGATTGGATCTTGATTAGTTCTATCATTAACCATTAAGCTTAATGCTGCATTCTAGTGGTAGGCTTATATAGGATTCAAAATTCAGTAGTGGATTCCAAAGATCTACAGGAGCAATTGGGTGTTGTCATCAGACAGGAAGGGGGCTGAAAAGTTTCAGCCTGGTTTTTCTCAGGGGCTAAGAGGTGGGAATGGACCATGATCCCGTACTTCTGCCAGCAAAATTGATTTGAAAAATCATTAATTTGAAGGATTTTAATTTGAATAAAAAGCGAATAAAGAACAAAAACATTGCAGGCCCAACCTCCAGCCACATGAGGCTAAGTGTTGGCAATGCAATATTCTGGTACCAGAAACCTACCAATGAGCTATGAGGAACTCGTGATAAGCTGAATTCAGGTTGCTCACCACAAAATTCCAAACTTTTTAGGCTTCCAGGAAAAGAAACATTGCTAGATTAGTATGCCTCTGTAACATGTGGACACACATTGTTTTCCTGGATATTTATAAAAGGCAGATGAAACAAAAGGAAGAAAAATTAGGAAAGAAAGAGGACATTCTGGAGATTACAGGATAGGGTCCTGATATGGGCCAACAGCAATAAAATGATGGATTGCAGAGAATAAACAGATACATTTGGGAAGAAAATGTTGATTGTTTTCTGGAAGCAAATTGTTTTCAATCAGTAGAGAAACACACACATAATTGGCTGTGATTTCTTTTGTATTTCTTCCAGGCATTATATTTCTTCCCAGCAACTTCCAAAATTCCAGGAAGCAATGGATTCTTGAGCACATTTGTCAGAAGAGTTCAATACAATTACAGATGAATAGAGATTCAACAGGTTGTGACAACATAAGTTAGCATTTCTTGAGCAATAAATGGTTCAAGTTGAACCATTAGGCATTTAAACTCTTGTTTGGAAAACAATGAAGGGTGAGTTAAGCGCTGATCAAATTCACAATCTGGGGATTTAGAAGGCCTGTTTAATATTATGAAAGGTATATATTATGAAATAGATACAAAAATGCCTCTTTGCAGGAAGCAGTGGTCTATGGACTAAGCTGAAAGTGTCTCATTCTCAGTTTTCCTTCAATAAGTACATTTTTATTGGTGTTAGTTATTCTTCCGCTGATCCTTCAAGCTGAATATTTAGTTCAGCTGAATTACTAAATTACACACCAATTTATAGCTCTAACAATTGGTGCTGATAGTGCTTGAAGTGCTGTTAGAATCTACAATAATATGCTAGTGATAGCACTTATATTTTGTGTCATCATTTGCATCTGTCCTAGTACAGCTATTCAAATAGGAACGTGATATTGTAGTGAGGTAAGCCACTTACCAGAACATATAAGAATGATATGGAAAATGAATTTACAAAAGAAACTTGCTGATGTATTAATAAAATGTATTTTTTTTGTCTGCACTCTTTAGTTTGTCTTCATTATTTAAATCTTTATATTTGTGAAATTATTTCTTTTAAAAAAAGGATAGTAATGGAACTGGAGTAAGAATAGAACAGAATAGAATTCTTTATTGGCCAAGTGTGATTGGACACACAAGGAATTTGTCTTTGGTGCATATGCTCTCAGTGTACGTAAAAAGAAAAGATACATTCATCAAGAATCATAAGGTACAACACTTAATGATAGTCATAAGGTTCAAATAAGCAATCAAATCATACTAGGAAACAATATAAATTGTAAGGATACAGCAACAAGTTACAGTCATACACTCATAAGTAGGAGGAGATAGGTGATAGGAATGATGAAAAGATTAATAGTAATAGTAATGCAGAATTAGTGAATAGTTTGACAGTGTTGAGGGAATTATTTGTTTAGCAGAGTGATGGCTACAATCAGATTGCTTCTATGGGATGTTGTTTGTTTGTTTGTTTGTTTGTATGTATGTTTGTCTCCCACAGCAAAGTCATTATTTCAGATACAATTTGAGGTTATATAAATAATTTGGCAATCATTGAATGCTCTGCATTTTAGCTTGGAGAGAGACAAGTAGAAATAATATCCAAGCAGAAATAATCTTGGAACTGCCCCCTTTTTTATAGTGTTCAATCTTTATGTTGAAAAAATTCTGCTGCCAAAAAGAGAAAATGGCTGTGTGTGTCCTGAATACCCACTATACAGGAATCTACTATGTGTGCCACCTTTATTGTTTTTTATATGTAACTCAAAACAGTGAACATGCCTAATACTCTTTCCTACTCGTCTTTTCCCAACAACAATTCTGTGAGGTGAGTTGGGCTAAGAGAGACTGACTGCCCAAAAGTTACCCAAGACACCCAGCTGGCTTTCATGCCTAAGGTTTGTACTAGAACTCATTTGTCCTGGTGTTCAGCTTGGCGTCTGAACCATTACATCAAACTGACTCTCTTAATATTAATCTTCTCATTGTTCCCATCACCCATCTCCTCCACTTATGACTGTATGCCTGTAACCTTGTTGCTTGTATCCTTACAATTTATACTGATATTGTTTTCTGATTGTTATTTGTAACTGATGACTATCACTAAGTGTTGTACCTTACGATTCTTGATGAATGTATCTTTTCTTTTATGTACACTGAGAGCATATGCACCAGGACAAATTCCTTGTGTGTCTAATCGCACTTGCCCAATAAAAATTCTATTCTATTCTGTTCTGTTCTGTTCTGTTCTGTTCTACTCTACTCTACTCTACTCTACTCTACTCTACTCTACTCTACTCTACTCTACTCTACTCTACTCTACTCTATTCTATTCTATTCTATTCTATTCTATTCTATTCTTACTCCGGTTCCATCACTATTCTTCTTTAAAAAAATAATTTCACAAATACAAATACAAAGATTTAAAAATGAAGACAAACTAAAGAGTGCAGACAAAAAATAATAAATTTTATTAATACATCAGCAAGTGGATAAACTTTTGCTATGCCATGAGATTTTTACACCCCCTTGCTTTTAAGAGATGGTAATCTAAATCCAGGAGCTAAACTCGATTCTGGGTTCTGGTTAATACAGAGCTCTAGAGCTACGGGGTAGACTGATAAAGCTTAGAGAATAGCAAGCCATTTCACGTCACTGTTGCCTATTGAACCAAATGGATGAATTAAGCAGGATATCTTTACTTTTGGAAAGAAAAATGTATTCTTGTATTGATTTAAATTTGATGTAGATCTTCTGATAAATGCATGCCACTTGCTGTTTATTGGGAATTTGGTTTTCCACTTAAAAAAATGAACATGTTTTGAATTAGGGAGAAAAGGTATTTGCCGCGATGTGATTTATGGTTTTCCATTCTGTTTTCTGAACATCAGTAGTACAGCACGGAGGACAGTGTGAACACTTAGTAAATGGGCTTCTAAAATGTAATTTATCATTATGACTAAAACAAAGGGTTCTTATAACTTAGGTAAGCAGTCTTCAGTGGTTCTGAGCAGTGTTTCTTGAATCACATTTGTCAGTGGGCAAGCTGGCTCGCAGGAATTATGTGAAAGACTTTCTACAGCGATCAGCATCATAGTTTGACTGACAACCTGGCACTGAAAAATACCAATATAGTATAGAGGCTGACACTTCTCTGTGTGACTGGAAAACTTAACCTGAAGCACACATAAATATGCATTTGATTTAATGGATGCTTTCACACTGGAATAGGAACCTCACCCCTAGGATAGTTCCCATGTTCATAGTTTCCCAAAACTTGGCTGCTCTGAAAGACCTTTTGGATTAAATGTGGTATAACCGTTGGCACCAGGAATTAATTGTACAATATTATAGTACTGTGACTGTAGTGCTGCATATATTATAGCATATTATTAAACTATTTTACTATTGTTGAGTTGGCTTGAGTATTATTCTAGACTTATTCAACCAAAGCAGCTTATAAATAAGCAAATGGCTCATTCAATAAAAAAAATATTCAAATAAACTATGGTTTGGTGTAATTTATAAACTCCTATTTGCATATTTATTAGGATGAGCAGAGCCAAAGTCCTTAGAAACTCAAAGATTAGCTATCCAGCAGAGATAATTTGGGAGGCACATAATCTTTGTGTGTGTGTTTGTGTGTGTGTGCACTTGCACATTGAGTCAGTCTTCACTTTTGGTAACCCCTGGGGCAAATCCTTGAAGTTTACTTGACACCATTTTCAGAAGTAGTTTTCCCTTGCCTTATTTCTGGGGCTAAGTGAGAGTGACTGGCACAAAGTCACCCAGATGGCTTCATGCCCAAGGAAGGACTAGAATTTACAATCACCCGGTTTGTAACCTGGTGCCTTTTACTACTATACCAAAATGAGTCTCACATTTCTACCCATCCACGTAGGAAAACATGCTCATTTCACTAATACTTTCCTATGGTTAACAACATTTGGAATTTTTAGTTGACAAAATAGACTTGGAGTGATTTGCATAAAATTAGGCATTTGGGGAAAAAGTAGATAAGACAAAATACTTTTACCTGTCCTAATATTTAAATCTTTGGAAAAACAATTCAGTGACGCTCAATAGTTAGGAGATTCAGGATAGAGAAACCAATATACTTATCAGGAAAGCAAATACGTAGTTAAATCAGTATCTGTTCTATGGCTTTTGAGAGTTTCAGCAAGACTTCACTTCAGAAATTCATCTGCAAAAAGCACTGGGGAAAAACATCACTTTCTATTTGCACTAAAATGGTGAAAAATAAGTATACTAAGCTTCCACAAAGTAAGACATAGTTATTGAGCCTTACATTTTCTCCAAGTGTGTTCCTAGTTACAATTTTTGGGTTCTTATTCATCTGGTGATGTCACAGGCCTCTCCTGCACTTGGAAGCTAGAATAATAAAACAATGAAACTGTAGTCCTTATCTAAGATTGTCTATTAGCTTTCTTGCTCTACAGTTTTTTTAAAAGATATGGCCTATGGCTGTTTCCTTCTTTTTTAGGCACATTTCTTCTCTTTTAATATAATCTTCACTACCACCTTCTCCCTACCGAAACAATATAGATGTCATCTGATTGTGGGTGGTCTCCAGAGGCTATTTTGCTTGACTTCAAGCCTGGGGGTGGGGGTGGGGATGGGATGGGGAATCACAAAATGTTTGTTTCCCCTCCAGTTGCATCATCTAATCTCTCTAAAATCCACTCAGTTTGTTTTGCTTGATTATGTTTGAAAAAAGATCATGGGTGGAACTTTTAATAAATGAAAGGATTCTTTTCATCAGGCCAAAACTTATGATTCAACCTAGTTTTTCAATTGGCTGAAGCTGGAGAAAAGCAATCTTTGTAAAATAACCCCATTTCCAATAGGATATTTGCTGATTTCCCCTAAATATTAGGAAACTGTGTGATGGAAGTAACTCTGGATTCAACCAAAGGAGGGAAAGATCTCCTCCAATCCTTTTCACCAGCAGAGATCCTCTGGAGGATTTTACACCAGCAGAATAAAAATCTAGATGTGGATTTGTTTCTCACCAAAAAAAATTCAATTAGCATTGGAGGATAAAATAACTTCCTCCTCTATGTTTTTTCGTATTTGCTGTCAAAAAATTGCAGCCTTTTCTAGAATCACAAAAACCCACAACCAATGCTTTACTTATTTTAATTAAAGTGAGCTTTGTTGAGTAGAGTATTATTACTAAACAAGAACATGTAGGATGGGAGTTTTATCAACCAATAAAGAACTTAATATTATAACAAATGTGTATTCCAACATTTGACCAAACTTTTCCTTCTTGTCCTGGGTGATTAGGCACTAAGGAAAATAGAAGAGGAACGTATCACTTTTTCTATCACAAAGACACTACATATCGGAAGAAATTGTCTCTTTTTCATAATTATTAGAGGCAAAATTTTATTGTTTTGTGTTTTCCTCTTCCTTCCCTTTTCTCCTTTCTTTACATTTTTCTCTTTTCTTTTCAGTGACCAATGAACTCTATTGCACTCCTATACTTTCTTTGATACTCACCAAGCTTCCTGCTCCATCAGAATATCTTTGTTTTTGGAATGTGTAGGAAATAAAAAAGAGAAAAGAAGAGCACAATCCTAGCTTTAAGGAGAGGGAAGGAGGTCCTACAGGATGGGTTTATGAACCCAAGCTGCAGAGAAGAAGATACTAATAAAGTATATGGAGAGACAAATTTGGGAAGACAAAGAGAAGAATAAGAGCAAGATCCCCAAGTGGCACACACCATATAATATTATGACCATCCTTCTTGGCTCCAAATCCATGGAGTTACTTCTCCATGGATTTGGAAAGGTAGTATAGTGGTTGAAAGATGAAACAGACTGGGAGATGATCACAGAAAAGAATGAAAGAGAGAGGGGCAGGGGGGGGAGGAAGGAAGGAAGGAAGGGTCTTAATGATTTCTGGTTAATGAATAAACTGCCTAAAATCTGTCTCCCAATCACTGTAGAAGCAACAAATTAATTTCGAGAGGTCTTATCAACAAGGAAGTATTGCACATTCCTTAAACATAAATAAATAAATGGGAAGCAGGTGTGCTGCAAAGTAAAACACAGAGATCATCTTTATTTTCCAAAATAGGCTCTATTGGCATTTAGAAAATAAAAACACTGTGTGGCTTCAGTCCAATGATGTTTGGAAGCATATCTACCTGCTGGGTTGGGGGTTGGGGAGAAGACATAGGCAAGCGGCAGAGAATATATTGAGAATCTGGAGGGACAGGGTGGCAGGAAGCAGCCTTACCAATCTGTCTGCTGGCAGATATGTATTTTGTTCTAGCCACCTGTGCCAGGGTAGTTGTTTTGACCAGGTAAACCCTTCATAGCAGTTATTTTGAGGAATGGCTTAACATATTTCCACAATTCCAAATGTGTCCCCAAGATGAATTAAGGAAACAAAGAACAGTAATTTTTTGTTATGATTCACTATAGGACATTAGCTAATTACTGGGTATGTGATTTATCCTGATGATGATGATGATGATGAAAAGCAGTTCTTACTCTCAAGCTACATCATATGGTTCGTTCACATATTGCATGTGCCAGAAGAAATGAAAACTTGCTACTGAAAGAGAAAGTTGAAATGTGGTGTGTGTATCTGTGTGTATCTACTATTTATATTTTGTAAAAGAAAGCAGAGGAACAAAGTTTTTACCTTGTAATTGATTCTACAATTATTCCTTGATCCTCACTTAATTCATACAGAGATACTTTGGTACTTGTAGTTATTTGGCTCTGGGAGATGCGACGAGTACCAACAACAAGTACTAAACAAATGTTTCCCATGAGGAATAATGTAAATAAATTTAATGCAGAAAAATAAACAAAATGACAGAAGAACTTAAGAGAAGACCTCAAGGGGATGTACACAAGAGATACCGCATGACTAATGCATGGCTTTGTTTCAGATGGAAAGAGTAGTTGACAAGGCCATTTTAACAGCATTATGGGCTCCCAGGCAAAGCAATGTACTGGGACCCCAACAACTACTCACAGGAATAAAAATATAAACGGCTGATAAAATTAAACATATATTTGCATGTTAGTACTAATAAAAAATGCAGTAAAATGTAATAAATATGTTGCTGTATTTATGTGATACAAGGTGCATTGAAGAGTTGACATACACAGATTAGTACTCATGGGACCCATGGGCAAGTGCCCATCAGGCCCATTCATTAAGACAGCCCTGGGTAGCGAGTCATGAGGGAACCAACACCAACAAATTATAGCTTACACATTGAGTACCAAACAAATGACAAGTACCGGGTCAAAATTTTCACATAAAAATGAGTTGAGTATCAAATTTGGTAAGTTTTAAAGCAATTGAGTACCAAGGTATGACTGTACTGAAACACAGTGTGCTCTGATTGGTTTGGTTTTATCGTGTTAGGTGAACCAGAGCACTCTGGTTTGTAGACAAAGGTTTATGGTTTAGTAAATTGTGGAAACCGAGCAAACCTTGGTTCATTCAATAAAGTATGGGTCAACAAATCATAGAATCTGTATTCCCAATCATTGACAGTAAGTTTTGAAAGAGATTTCAGGTGAAAGATTTTCCAGCCTTATCTGGAGAAATCTGGGAGGTCCTGGACATCAATGTGGGTTCCATCATTAAGTCCTATTGCATCTCCAAATTGCCACTCTATACAGACTCAGGAGGAGGGAAATTCTCCTCCCCTACTTATATATTTCTTTATCTTTATAAAGAGATCATTTTCCCCTTCTCCAATGTATACCATATGGTGTACTCTTAAAATAAATGATGCATACCACTAATTTACATGGAAAATGTGCACTGCGGAATTGAAATGGCCATAAGGAATTCTTTTATTATTGGCTCACCATGAGAATATTTTCATCAACTGAAAACAAATACCAGTTTCACTCAAAGCAAATCTAAAACCAACTAAAAAAAATGTATGCATCCTTTAGCAGTTCGCATTATTTTACATTTTTAACCATTGTGGCAACGGCAGAATTAAAATTTAGCAAGACTTCCAGATTCTGGCTATATTTTTTTCAAAGAAGTGCATTTATGATTTTACTACCACACTGAAAAGATCCACTAAATGTAAAAACAGGAATGATGGAATCCTTGGGGGTCTAAAATATGAGTAGGAAATAGTGGGACAACTCTATAATGGGACATAATGCCACTGGATTCTCTGTATGTGACCTAATGGCTTTAGATGTTATTCTATGCCCATTAAGTATAGAATTCAACTTATCTGAATTTGATTAGGAAGAACTTGACATGCTACATTTATTCTGAACAAATAACATTTAAACCTCTAAGGAATGGTACTTTTTTGCCACAGCTGCCTAGTAGGCTGGCCATTTATATCGCCCACACAAGGCATTTGTTAGAAGGAACTATTTATAACAAATAATTTTCTCTTTTCCTGTTTCCCCCAGTTTTAATAGTTCTTCATTTCATTTTATTTTGAGCTAGAGAATGAATGGTGGCTTGGCCACATCTTTGTGGAAAATCTGCCCGGGCTTTGTATACCATTAATACATTTGAACATTTCACATAACGTATCTCTTGATCTCCAGCTGCATTCTCTGTCTCCTGAAAGCCATTGCCCGAAATTAATATTGTACATACTTCGTATATTATTAACAGTCAAATAAGGTTACAGGAGGGCAAGCTGAGCAAGCCATCATAAGCCAATTGTCAAACCACCTCCACTTTTGAAAGACAGACAGAAAAGAAAGTGGATGGAAACAGAGAGTCAAAAGCTCAAGAGAAAGAAGAAAGATAAAACAATGAGAACATGTTGAAATGAGAGAGATAGAGAGAGACAGAAGGAAGGAGAGAGGAAGGGAGGGAGAGAAAGAGAGAGAGAGAGACAGAGAGAGGGAACGAGAACCAGCGTTCACTGATATTCACTAATTAGCTTAACAATAGATATGCTGGACTGATACTCCATTATTGCTATCCATGCTAAACATGACTATGGGAAGGAATTGCAGGTACTCTTTGATTTACACCCATTCGTTTAGTGACAATTTGAAATTACAATGGCTTTGATAAAAGTGACTTATGACCATTTTTCACACTTACAAAAGTTGCCACACCCTCATGGTCACATGATCAAAACTCAGATCAAAACTTGGCCAATGGCGCTTACAGCGCCCCAGGATCATGTGATCACTTTATTGAAACCTACAGACAAGCAAAGTCAAATGGGGAAACCAGATTCACATGTTAAAAATGGCAGTGATTCACTTAATAACTGTAGCAAGAAAACCTGTAAAATGAGGCAAAGCTCACTTAACTAATTTCTTGCTTGACAACAGAAATTGTGGATATAAGTTGAGGACTACCTGTATGGCCAGTTACTATGTCTAAATTCAAAATTAAGGAAGACTTCTCTATAAACGGGGTGGGGGTGGGGTTGTCACACAATTCTCATTTTCCTTTGTTTTTCTCTCCTTCTGCCTCTCCACCCTGCTAAAACAATCTCATTCTTTCACTTTTTTTTAGTACTTCTTGAGAATGCAGATTTACTGCATATGCCTCTTGCTTAATAGTGTCACCCTCCAGCACTTTAGATTTTCAAAGCTCATTTGGTGAAATCATCCCATATTAAGAGATACGCTGAACAATAAGGTGTGTATGGCAACCATTTCCTTTTGTTTTTACTTTAGGTGTCCTTGGCAGATACTTTGCGATAATAAACTGAAGTGCTATTTGCAACCAATAAAAAGTGATTGGCTTGTAATAAGACACTGCAAATGGGAAGATGGGATGTCGCCTTTCCTTTTTACTATTTAGACTCCTTTAAATGCCCTCTGCAATACAGTACTTCAAAGAACTGGCTGATGTTATTCAGCTTATTGCTCGTTCCCTTTAAATCCTACTTAGACAAATTCCATTTGTTCCAGTTCCTTACCCTAAGCACAGAAGAAAGTGTCTTCTGGTTCTTACTGTTACATTTACCATTTGATTTAAATTCTTCGGTCACAATAAATCAAGTCAAAGACCTAGTTTTTCTATGAACAATGTTGCTTTTCCTTGCAGAGAGACTGGTGTTCTTCGCTTACCAACTGTTTGTGGTTAATTCACATTTTCTTTTGGAGAAAGAAGAAGAAACAAGAACAAGGATATAGTTCCATTTTTTTTTTTTTTAGAATCTCAGATATCTCCCAATTGGAGATCTGCTGCATATCTTTGAGATTAATATAGTTGCCTTTATCAACTGTCAAAGTGAAGTAGCCATTTCCTGTCTAGAATCTGAAAGAGTGTGAGGGAAAATGGGTGGAAGGCAAATGCTACCAGCCAGGGACAAATGAGTGTGTTAAAACTACAATAAACCTTCAGGGCCAATCTTTTGACAATGTGACAAAATTATTCTTAGTTTTGCGATGCTCTCACACATCTTGCTTACGGAGATTCTCAATCATTCAGGTCATGATTGTCCCCAAAGTGCTTTTTCAAAAGGCAACTAGACTTTGTTTTTTTGGAAGATGTTTAGCTTCTCATCCAAAAAGCTTCTTCAGTTCTGCTTCCCCACCCCACCATTCAGTCAGAACTGAAGGAGCTTCTTGGATGAGAAGCGAAATGTCTTCATCTTAATCTGAAGATCTTCTACTATGTCAACCCTGTCATAGACTCTTATGAGATGGGAAGTATTAGAGAAAGCAACAAATGGCTGCCGTCCTCATTTAACAAGCGCTGGAATGTTTTGTAGGTTAAGGAAAACAAGAGACTTGCCAGCAATCCATTACAATATCCTTTAGATATAAGGAATTATTAGAAGAAAATTCTGGGTTCAATCTAGACCAAATCTCCCTGATGAAATTTTTATTTGTTTATCAAAATATAAAATAAAAAAATACAAGGAAAATGAGAATAATAGGAAAACAGGGAAGGAGAAGGAAAAGGAAAAGGAAAAGAGGAAAAGGTATAAGGTAAAATGGAAAAGGAAAAGAAAAGCATTGACTTCCAACTTTTTTGGTAATAAGGTAATAACATACAGCCTCAACTTTTTACATTTGCATCATAATAATATATACTAGCCATTTCTGTAACAGCAAACCAATCTAATTAGCAAAACCAAAGTTGGTTCCCCCCCATCTCAAGCACAAAGTCCAAAAGTGATTTCCAAGTAGAAACAAACTTAATTGTATAGTTTTCTTTAATCAAAGCAGTCAATTTAACCATCTCTGCTAACTCCATCAACTTTTGCAGCCATTTGTCCATTGTGGGAATCAAAGCATCCTTCTATCTTTGTGTGTAGAGTGTTTTGCTATTGTCAGCATATATAACATCAACGTCAATTTAGGCTGAGTCTTCCAAGGAATACACAAGGCAAATTTATTGGAGCAGAGGCAAAATTTTATGCACAAGGAGGACACACAATCACTGCAATTAAGGCTAGGCTACGAAATTACAGATTTGAGGAGGTTACCTATCTAGAAAAACCCTTTCTCTATTACTTCTGGAGACAGAACCCACCCTCTAGGAATTATTGGAATTATTAAATGGATGGCCAAAAGGGATGGGATTGACACCTTGCACAGTTTGTTGTTATTCACTTATTCACCGTATCAACTGGCTTCCTGGTTAATTAACATTTGCAAAATCAAAGTATCTTCCCATTTTTGTGCATAGAGTATTCTTGCTGCTGTCAGCATGTATAACACCAATGTTCCATTTTTTAAAAAAAAATTCAACCCCTTTGTTCACTTGAGGTTGAAGTCCCGCATCTCCAAATGGCCAAGGTTGGGGAACACTGACTTAGGAGATGATTAACATTTGGGACAGGTGCCTTGATGGTAGAGTATAAAAAAATGAAGCCAGAGAGGTGGTTTTAATAGTTTGTAAGGGAAAGACTACATTTCCAAGAGATCAACTCATGATTCATTGACTGGGAAAAAGCCTAGGACATCAGTGCACTTCAAAGGAGAAATCTTCTCTATGTATATGCTTCGTTCTTGTCTGCAATAAAGAGACTAATCTTACAGAATTGTGTCTGTAAGCTTTTGGCCAAGTAAGCTAATTCCTAAATTAAGATAAGTGTCTGGAGCAATGCCTGTTTAGAACTTGAGACAGGAATGATCTGCCATGCTTTCATGGTTCTTTTTTAAATAACTAAATAGGGATACATTCAGTATTACAATGAAATAAATCAGAGAATGTACAATGAGAACCATCTTGTTGATGCCTGTTGGAGATTCAAATCCACATTCCACCATGAAAAATCAGCTGCTTGATTTTTGGGCCAGTTGCTGTTTCTCAGCCCAACCAATAGGACAAAGTGTTGTTACAGCACACCTAGAGCAAGGACCAGTTGCAAATCAGGGAACAGGAACATCATCCTTACGAGGTGGTACCTTGAACCTTTTGAAGGTAAAGTTCTTAGCTTACATCTGGTAATGATCCACAGGCATCTTTATCGACTGTGATGGAAATCACCCCTAAGTACAATGATCACCTAAAAAAAGAAGAAACAACCACTTTGGCTGAAGCATGTGGAATATGTGAAAACAACCATAATAAGTCTCGCATCTGCAGCTGGTCTTTCCAGGTCTAGTGAGCCCTTGCTGACTAACTTAAAAGCTAAGCAAAGAAGACAGGCAACTTCATCTTTCCCCAGAGGAAACCACTAAGAGTTTCAATGGTAACAAATTTTTTTTATTAGACTTTGGGGTTTTCTGCTGCAGATGTTGGCCTTTAACATTCTGGAAATAGGAAAGAAAAAAAAAGGGGGGGGGGAACAAACCCATAAAAAACTAGACTTTTATTCATTTTATGGCAAAAGGTAAATACAACCTGTTCTTCTGGCAGGCTCACGTGACTTAATAATGGATTTGATCTTTTGCTTTTCACAATAGCTACACTTAGCAATGGGAAGAAGGATTGTATAGAACAGCTGAAAATGACTTCTCTCTTTTGTTATTCCTTTTTTTTGGGGGGGGGTGAAGGTTATTTAAAGGTCAGTATTGCATGAAGGTATATGCCTTTTGCAACATTTAAAGCTCCTCTTTTACATGAACTCCAGATTTTTGGCTTGGATTATTTTCCATTGAGACCCACAGATTAGATAAATTCCAGTGGGGATGAAAGTTCATTAATGAGCTATACAATACCAAGAAGGCAATTTCATAAAAAGATAGGGAACACAGGCCCTTATAGAACCATGTTGGTTCATTAGGTTCATTTGTTTCTGAAACAGTACAATGAAAAAAAAACTATCATATAATATGAAATATGTGTGTATACACTCACAAATACACACACATAATATTAAATATTTAAAATTTTTGCATTTAGACAGACAGATAAACAGACAGAGAAGCAGGCAGACAATAGAGAAATTGGGGGAAATGCAGTATTTTAAAAATATTTTAATAGTGAATCTTCAAATGTCTGAGAGAGGGCTAGGTGATGGTTTATCTTTCAGTGAGAAAACAACAGCATTTCTATTGTTTGTGCAATTTTCCTACTATCTCAGAATGATGCATCAGTTTTCACTTTAACAGTTGTTTATATTACAAATATTGAAGACTGTTTTCAGAGCCAATCTCTTTGTTGGGAGACAGTATAGTAATGTTTTTAAAAAATATATGCCACGTGTAAAAAGAAAAAAAAATCAATTCATTTTACTGAGCTGCCACTTTAAAAAACAACACTCCCCTCCAGTCAGATGTATAAGAAAAGCATCATTTTACAAGGTTACTTAATAGATAAAGGTAGAAATTCCTAATATCTTGACAAAATGTGATAATCTGTAGAATCAATTTATGCAAGGCCAAACATAAATGAGTATTTTCCCCCCTTCCTTCCTCCCTCCCTTCCTCCTTCCCTCCCTCCCTCCCTCCCTAGCTTTTGTTAAAGTAAGTCCTCCTGTCTGACCAGTTTGTTTCACTGGGTCATTGAACATATTGTTCTCAATAACAATAGCATTTAAGTATTGATTTATGATTGCATTATAGATTCAAGGATGTGTTGGAATTAGAATGGTGTCCACATTTCTCATAAGTTTCTTTAATATTATGTAAGTACTGCCCAAAATAGAGCCAAATCCATTGGGAAATGCCTAAAGTATGTCTGTTAAATTATATTGCTTTCAGGGTAAGCACATTGTCTAGCTTAGTATGAATTTTAAGTATAAATTCACCATGAGGATCTATATCAAGCGACCATAGAAGCTGTACTTGCTGAGTATTTTTGTGCACACATCCTTCTTCAGCCCAAGGCAAACTGTAGGTACATGAATTCTAGCTTGTAGAGCCAAATCACATACTAGACTGAACAAATATTTACAGCTTACAGCTTAGAACAGTCATCTTGAGTTGCAATTTCCATAGTTTTTAGAGCATGACTGAACATTGCAAGCATCATTATTTCTGATCTTAAAAGTTTCATTTTAAACTTCCAAACTATTATAAGCCATAGGCCATAGGGGAAAAAAAACTATGGTTATCTTATTTAAGGACAATCATATTCACACATACACATGCCATTTTCTTGACAATAATATAGAAATTTCCAATGCCCTGTTCTGCACTGGATTTTAGATGCAGTGCATCTCTTTCCTAGATGTGTCAACTTCCCCCATATCTGCAGAATTCCTCCCCAAACTTTTGGCTTCCTTCACTCATTTTGACTTTCCTGTTCAAGCACAGTTTTCAGGGTCATTGGAACTACTGAACCCTCCTGTCTTATCAAGATATTGATCTTCTTGAAAACTTATGATCCGATGGTATGATGAACTGGGGAAAATGATCATGCTTGTCAAGCAAAAAAAAAAAAAAAAAGGAAGAAAGGAAAGGTACTGAATGAAAGGGAAGAATGGAATCAAAGAGATTAGGGGAATATGTTTGGTAGAGCTACAATTTGAATTTAGAGACAGATTGAAATGGCACACATTTGTCCAAGCAGTCAATCGAAGGTAAAGCCTGATCAGATAAAACTTAACTTATTTGATTATAGATTTATGTTGAAGATCTGCATAAGATACATTTATGTAAATGCAAGGAGCAGCCATTTAGTTGTGATATTTAATATTATGTGGATCTTCTAGGTATCACATCAGCTCTTTTCCACTCTTCTGGTAAACAGGTCCCGTTCTTGTGATCATTCAGAAGTTTCCTTCTCAACATTGTATGATTTGGAGAAGGGGTTTTTTGAACGATCGCAAGAACTATCATGTTCACTAGCTTTCTAGCCTTAACCTAGCCAACTGAACCAGCTTTCAGAAGGCTGACCTAGTGCATATGACTAGCCTTCAGAAGGAGAAAGTAGCAAACATGAATAACCTTCAGTATAAGAAGGTTACAGTCTTCGGGAGAGTATTTGTTTGTTTATGTCCTTAGCGATCACCCCCATGAGATGATAACACAACAACATTTTTAACTTGGGCTGCTAGAGTAAGGGACTAAGGCAGGATGGGAGGATGAAGCTTCCCAGGTTGCAAGGGAACAATTCTAGGAACCAAGGGATTAACAAATGGATATAGGAAGATTGGAATATTCATCAGATGCTTTGGGGAACAGGCTAACAGAATTATGAGTGGCAGGAGGAAGAGCCACAAACTAGACCAGGGGTGTCAAACTCAAGGTCCAGGGCCCAGATCCCACAGGCACCCCCAACATGAGTGATGTCAAGCTGGCAATGCCCACCCTGGCCAGCCCCACCTCGCCCCCCCCCCCCAAGATCAAACACAGCCCTCAGTGAAATTGAGTTTGACACCCCTGGACTAGACAATGGCAGATAAGAGACAGCAGAGTCTTCAGAAGGAACGGGGACATGTCAAACATCTCAAAAAGGACTCTTCCCTAACCCCTTGGACTGTAAACATAACGGGGGGTAGAGTTTTTGACTCACAAGAATATGTTAATGTAACCTTATAATAAGAGTAGAGTTATTCCTACTGGGTGTGCTTCTTGACTAGACTACTTTGCAAAGTTGACCCAAAGAGCTGCTTCTCGTTATATGGGCGTGCAAATGAAACCTCGTTTTGAATCATTTAGCCAAGTCCTTGGCCAGGCTGTCATAGCTGTTTATGAAGCTGCTCCCAGTCTACATGTATTTGTCAGCACAGCCGTTTTGTTTCCCTGGGAGAAAGGATACAGCTGACTGACATTTTTCAAAAGAGATGCTTTGTATGCATGGCCACTTGTTGCAAACCATCTCTTCCAAACGTGTTGTCTGGCTCTAGTCAAGGGCCTTAGTAGCACATCTTGAATTGCATTATATTCACAGTATTGTATATTTCACTGTATTCACATATTCTATTCAATCTAGCCATATCTTTAGGGATTTTATACTCTTCTGAATATTTTTTGAATTACTATCAACATACAGGCAGAATGCTATGAAACACATTCATGTTTCTCTCCAAATGGAAAGAAAAATGGAGTACAGGTAGTCCTTGACTTACAACAGTTTCTTTAGTGACCGTTCAAAGTTACAAAGGCACTAAAAATGTGACTTATGACGAGGTTTCATAGTTATGAGCTCTGAAGCATCCCCATGATCATGGGATCAAAATTCAGACACTTGGTAATTGATTCATATTTATGACCATTGTTGTGTCCCAAGGTCATATTATCCACTTTTGCGACCTTCTGATAAATAAAGTCAACAGGGAATCCAGATTCACTTAACAACCGGGTTACTAACTCATGAACTGCAGTGATTCATTTAAAAACGGTGGCAATAAAGGTCATAACATGAGGCAAACTCACTGAACAAATGTTTCACTTAACAACATAAATTTTGCTCAATTGTGGTTATAAATCAACGACTACCTATCAAAGACATTAGGAAGTGAATCAAAAATGCCAATTTTGGGGCTGAATTTAGTTAAGCAATCATTACTGAAGATTACTTGCACCACAGAGAATTAAAAGGAACATAAAGGGGGGGGGGGGAAAGGCTCAGAGTGAATGACATTCATTAAGGAATGAGCCCCATAGCAGCCCTGCATAAGATTTTTATGTGTAGTTTATAAAATCCTGTTCTATTGATTGGGTCTGTTCATATAATATTTTGTAATCATAAATGAAGCATTTATAGAGTCATTATCATTCCCAATTACACTTGTTAGGCTTATACACTAATTAATTTGGATCAGATAAGAGTGAAAGGTTAATCAATGAAATTTACAGTTCCAAGGGATAGATAAATTAACATTTTGTAGAAGTCTGCCCAAAAACAATGCCAGCAAATTATTGATCATCCTGTACATTTTTCTCTACTCCCCCTCGTGGAAATATTATGCTTGAAAGTCTTCAAGGCTCTAATCATGAGCTTTAGGGATGGGAATTTGCACAGAAAATTTGTTTGCAAAAAACATAAAACAGGTTATACAGTAAGGACACCCATAAAGTTCTCCCTGGCTCTCATAAATATCAAGTTTACCCAAATTCTTGGGGTCAATTTTCATTTGCTTCTCTGAATGCCATTTGCAAAATATTAAGTTATGTTTTTTCTACTTCAGGAGAAAAGTATTCTTTGCCAGAAGTTCATTTCCACGAAACTAGTTGCTCCCAGACACACAATCTGTGTTCTTATTAGTATTATGCAGAAAATTTAAACTGGCGTTCAAAGAATGGAGTTGATAAAGAGTTGATATTGGGACATGTGTGACTGCTGCTTATTATAACTGCTTACTGGTGTTACCAGTGTGTGTTTTGTATGGGGATCTACATCTATATGGTATATGTTCATCTGATTTATATCTAACCTTGTTTTGTAGATATTTTAAAAGGCTTATATGTCTATCCATCTTGTTGCTACAACCCTGGGCTCATTTCACAAAAAAACAAAAAAACAAAAACCCAACAGTAGAAATCAGAGAGGTCCAATAAATCAAACATTCAAAATAAAATAAAAATAAAATCCTGGCAACCTAAACAACATCCTCCAGGACATCAACGATTGCAATAATTGGACTCTAGTCTCACCCTATCCCAACTTTTATTGCTTTTATAAGCTGCTGAGCATCATTTAATTGAAACAGCATAATGACACTTATGGGAGGGGGAGTGGGTATGATGGCTCCGTGGGTAAGGCTACTGAGCTTGTCAGCTGGAAAGCTGACAACCTGGATTGGAGAGCAAGTGCCGTCCGATGATGTGAGTTCCCATCCTTGTCCCAGCTCCTGCCACCTAGTACTTTGAAAGCATACAAATATGAGTAGGTAAATAGGTACCACTTCAGTGTATGGTGCTTCGATGTATAGTCTTGTTGGTCAGTGCTATAGTCTTGTTGGTCACATGGCCATGGAAATTGTCTTCAGATAGTGCTGACTCCCTTTGTTAAGAAATGGAGATGAATACCACCCCTTAGAATCAGACATGAATGGACAGGGGAAACTTTTACCTTTACCTTGTGCTACTTGTAGTAAGTAAATGAGTAAGTAAGTAAAGTAAGTAAATAATTATGTATGTATGTAAGATCCTTTTTCTCTGACACAAATAAGCAAAGGACTGTCTAAATAAAATTTTCACCCTTCACCGTTCCTATGAATGCAAAATGCAATATTCTATGGTAATGCAATTTCTTTAGCAAAAATCCTTTAATTGGTCTTCCACAATATTAGATGGTTCCTTCCATGCATACTACAAACAGATTCCGATCCATCCGGGGAATTATGAGAAATTTATTCTCTCACTGGATTTATTGCCTCTCACTGGATAAATATGTTTCAGAGCTTTAGAGTTTAGGATTTGACTGAGAAATCAACCCAAATTAACAATCCAGATTAAAATAATTTAAAAAATAATGTTGATGGAAAGAAATTAAATAAAACATACTTCTAATAATGAGAATTTCTTATATTTTTGATAATGAATATTTCTATTAATTGAAGATAATACAGTTATGTTTTGCTTATTTCCTATATAGCTTTTTTTCCTTTAACTTTCTATGGTATTTCTCCTAGTTGTTTCCTTCTTTTCCTTCTTCTTCTTCTTCTTCTTCTTCTTCTTTTTTTTTTTTTTTTGGTAGGTAGGAGAATTAATTTTTGATTTACAATGTTCATTAAAACTTGATTTTATGCTAAAAAAATAAAATTATGTCATACCTTCATGCATTGGACATATTTTATCCTGTCCTATGGTTTTCAGTATTCAAGGTAAAATGTATGCCATTATCCTGTTTTAGCTTCGTAACAATTCTGATAAATTGTTTAGATAAAGATGTAGACACTTGCTCCTATCTGGTGTGCGTCTTGGCAATTGTTCAACACAGTTGCACGGTGTGCTTATTTTTGTACTGCAGTTGCCTAGTTCTTATAATAAAGCTATCAACGCATAATACAATGAGAGGTTTCATTTATCAGACAACATGTTGCAAAATCTTACATTGGTTAGGGCTGAGACGAAATGACTGACCCAACAAATAGAATTTAAGTCCCTCCTCCAGCCACATGCTAGTCTAGCATCTTAACCACTACACCACATTGGTTCTTGTGCTTCATTGCTGATTAATAGTATTAATATAAATGCTGTCTCTACCCCAGCAATCTTCTGTGTTATTGTATGTTTATTCTGAATGTTCAATGTATCATATATTCAACGTAAACCCTTTTTGTCCAAAATTTACAGAAATAATCTATAAATTAACAAGTATCAATGTGACACTATTCAATTGCAAAATGCATGCAGAAAGTGCTAAGTATCTTGTATTTAAAAAATAGTTTTTGAATCCCAAGTGCAATAGTTTAAACAATCAAGCACTAATTACTTTGGATAGTGCTCTCCGTTCCAGTTGCTGAATTGGTACATAATTAATTAACACATACTATAGATTTCTGTTGAAAACTTCATAAAAACTACCCACCTTAGAAAAGTCTGGAAAATAATCTGTAGCCCTTTTAGGTGATTACAGGAAAGAAAAGAAATAAGAAGCATCTGAATTTAAAAAAATGTATTATAAACTTTTCTACAAATGACCTAAATTGTATCTATATCTACATATGGCTGGGAGTGGTGAAGTATTGAATAGATCAAAGTGCAAGCAAATTCAGGGTACAAATAGTAATTATTATATTACTAAGAATGGCTATTTATAGAAGAACTGTTCATAATACAACTGCCCAGGATAAATTTAATCATGTGCTTTAATGTTGCTCTAAAGCAAGATTCGGAAGTTAAAACAACATTTTTGGTGAATTATAATTTTCTTTCTAGTTTCTATTAGAATAGTTTAGTCAAGAATAATCACTAAAATATCAGTTACAAAATATTGCTAGGAAGCCATTTCCCCTGACTAGATTTTAAATATGGCTCATACTGTCATTATTCTTTTGTACACAAATGTCTTTCTTTTATGTACATTCCATAATTTATCAGTAAATGACAAACAATGGCATGTTTCCCACCAAAAATGGACAAGTATAAAAGAAGATAACTCTTTGATTTTGCGAATGAAATATTTTAAGTTCTCTCATAATAAATATTTTATTATTTGATGTTATTTTTTTTTCCACATTTCTGAAGTCCCCATCTCTCTCAAAGAGGGACTCTGAGCAGTGTACTATAAAATATATTGAGAGAGAATTAGTAACTGGATGTTCTGTAGAATTTATGTATTATGTCTGCCTTCGTTATGTAATGTTTTTGTAAATGAATGCCAGTTTTAGTTGGAGCTGTCTATAAGCAGGCACAGATCTAATATTGAACAAAATTGTATAAAATAATACCAGGGATAAAGATTTCTGATCCCAAAACATGCCATTCTAACCTTTGACCATATCAGAAGACTTCCGATGCAGAAACAGCTTATTTTGATATTCCTGGAAATAGTTGGACCATGAAATCACAGTCAAAATGGACCATTCCTGTTTCATGATATAACTAATTCCAGAAAAGTTAGAGTAGACTATGCGAAGGTCAGGCCACTTTGGGTGAGGTCAGAACAAATTCCTCTGTTTGAACAGGGTTTTTTTTTTAACCTTAAGGTCAGAAAATAATTTTGATGTCAAAACAGATTACTATTTGAGTAGATATGGAAAAGATGTCATTCTTCAGGTTCAATAGAAGATACAGCAGATATATACTGAGATCATGGTCCAAATACTGTATGTTTAAATTAATTTGTTCATAACAACAACTGACCCAAAAGTCTAGAACAATTGTCTGCATTAACATGAACATTAATCACTATTAATGACTGTGAGTATAATTATCAGGTGGACAAATGATACAAAATACCCATACAGAAGAATTTCTGTATGAAGCAGAGATTAAGGAATTTATTTGATTTTAATAAGTGAGGAAATTCAAGAGTCTGATTGAATCCAAATAGGGACACTGCAAAGATAATCCTACAATAAATTTTACTATTAATTTCCCACTGTGAGTGTATCAGTTTAAGGTTTCAGATATAAGTAATGTATATTGTTTTCAGACATATTAACAGTGCTAGTGATCATCTCTCCACTTCTGTATTTCAGAAGTAACTGGAGAAAGAAAGGAAAATACGTATAGAAATAGATGGCTATTGCTAGATCTGATCTTTCTTATGGATACACACAACAACAACAACAACAATAACAACAACAGCAGCAACATTAAAAATAGATCTCTTCCAAAATGAATTTAGTTATTACCTCAGCACAGCAATCAAATCATCTGGGTAGAGAGAACAGGTAGTTTCATTTCATGTTTTTTTTAAAAAGTGAATTAGGAGGGAAGGTATGATAAAACCATTTATGAAAAATCAGTGAATACAAAGCTCTGGTTACTTTTAAAAATGACAATGTACAGAGACTGAAACAAAGATGAAAACATCATAACCCTCCATCTCTGTGTGTGTGTTTTATGCAGCTAGACTTCAAAGGGAGATATATAATTACCTTCTGAGTTAGATACATTCCCGAGAGAGGAAGAGTGTGCCTCTTTAAGCGACTGGGCTGCAGTAAATACTGATGCAGTTTTCTGTTATTTTCAATCGGATGGAGAACAGATATCATTGGCTGCACTGAGGAGCTGTCACATTCTCAGTGCTGGGGAGGAGTAGGACAAGAAGCAGCATTTGAGCTCTTTCTACACACTGGCTTCACAAACATTGAGAAAGAAAGAAATGAATATCTGGCTTTAAAGCCGACAGCAGCCCACACTTCAGAGTGGTAATCTACTACTGCAGAAGGAGCAGCATCAAAAGTCTAAGGAGGGAGATTGGATTTCTGAGTCTTTTGCTCTAGCACAACTCCTGGGATTTGCGCTGTCCAAAGTGCTGAAACATGAATCAAACTGCAACAGTGTCCCATCAGGTGAAATGTCAGCCTACCAAGATGATCAAGGTACTGTATGGCACCTCATTTTTGTGGACCGGAATGTATATGTCTGCAGGTGTGCGTGTATGTTTGAGAAAGAAAATGTATGTATCTGCCTGTGGATATCTCTGTGGAACAATATGATTATCACTAATTTAAATAGTAGAACTCTGATATGTTTCCTATGTGACTTTTTTCTTGTTTTTTATAATGAATGACTCCCGAGTCTTCCATCAGAATTATTTGTCTGCAGCTTGCATTGCCATTTATAGTTGGGATACTGAGATGTGTGGGATAAATATGAGGAACTGGGAATGGTGATTTAGAAGTTTGGTAAGGTTTTTAGTACTTTTTGTAACAAGGGTTTTGAATATGCAAGAGGAACCTCATAGCATAGATGGTAAAGGCTGCTTGTTTATTATCCTTAGTTTCTTGCATTTTATTCAATTGAAAATATCACAAGTCATGGATTTGTTAAATTCTGGATAGTCATGGGTATGATTTTAGTCAGATATCTGTAAACCAAGTTGAAATGAAATGGCTTGCTGGTGGCTTGTTAACTGATTTTTTTAAATGGCTAAGATAGTGTAGAGATATCTGAATTTGAAGTTATATTGATGGTCTTATCATTTTGTGAATAGTCTTGACTGACATGAGTTTATTAGTTCTCCTTACTACATTTTTTCCACATGTGAACATACCAAATGTGTGATATGCATCTCTAGTATTGCAGTGAAGAAGGGTGGCAGAAATATAACCCTGCTGTTATAGAAAGGTATTTTTTTACAGTGTGATCAATGTATAACTGAAAAAATACTTTTCAATTGCAATCCAGATTTTGGATTTGGACTCAGACATTTTCTCTGGGTATATTTTTTCTATTGCATTATTTTACGATTCTACACTATTCTTGTTTGTTCCAGCCATTCAACCACAAATCAGTATTTTATTGAATCTAGAAAATGCTGGATTGAATGCTTAATCTGCAGAATTGTAGAACCCAGTGCATTAAAAACTACTAAGGCTGAAGCCTTACACTGATTTACTTGGGACTGAATGCAGTGGAACATGCAGCACAACCTTATGCATGTTTATTCAGAGTGTTATATTAGGGGTTTCAACCTTGGCAACTTTAAGACTTGTGAACTTCAACTCCCAGAATTCCCCAGCTAGCCCTGTTCTAGGTGATTCACAGCCTGATTTGCACATAAATATGCATTGGTATTTACACGTCTCTTGTATTCTAAGGAAGAATAAAGTTGTGTATTTTTGTAAAAAAAAAATTATGAAACTGATAAATTTCATGAAGTTACCAAAACTGCAAAATGGATGAAGTTATGTATAGTTGTTCTGAACAGGATATAGCAAATAAGAATTTCAGTGCAGCCTTATACCTGCCAACTCAAATGTAAAACCAGTAGACTTCAACCTGACTTGAAGTCAATGTGACACCCAAACATTTGTGGCTGAACTTACTGATTTAATTTTCTTCAGCAAGTTCATTCACATTCCAGTATGTATTCCTTGCAAAGAAGGTAGCAAATCTGTGGCCTTAATGATCAGCCCACAAATTCAAATATTAGGCATAAAAGCCACATGTTAGCATATATCATTTTACATGGAGCAAATCAAATCTTAATTGCATTTGGACTGTTTGTGCTGTTTTGCTTCTTAAGGTCTTGTGATTCTAATATTGGGACTACTCCTGAAGCGTATGGAATATATATATCAAATGTTAACAGCTATAAATTAGTTATTAAGTGCATTTCACTATATGCTGAAAGGAAATCACAGAAATCTAACAACAACATTAAAAGCCCTAATTGATCAATATCAATGCACAGAGAAATGGACAAAAATAAGAGTTGCATGTAGGTAGCATTTGTTTGCAAAGCTGTCGCCATACAAATAATATTTGCCCAAGATAAAGTGTTTGATGTTACACACTCCCTTTTTGGAGAGGAGTAAATGTGGTATGTGCTTTGAAAACAGGGCCGGATACTGCAGTCTAAAGTGAATGGTTGCAGCAAACTGATACAGACACAAAATTAGAATATACAGTATTATGCTCCAGGAGCTGACCAGCATAAGCTATTTGACATTTTCCTTGAAATTATGTTTCCACAAATATGTTTGTTTTAGGAAACAAGTGACTGCACAAATGCATCAGGTTGTTTCCAGTGCTGGCCAACTGCCAGTTGAATGGCAACAACTGGCATGATGGATTCTTGCTGAATTCCCTTATGCCTTTCAAATCTGCTGCAGAGGAGGACTTTCTGATCAGATGGGATGCTGCAGGAGGTGGAAGCTTTAGCATATAATTGGTGCATATAATTGGATAGATGTGATTATTTTATATTAGAAGTAGCTTCATAGCTTAATTGGGGTAGGAGCTAGAAACATTGGTAGCTGACGTTGTCAGGGGAGTTAGGAAGCCAATACTGGACAGAAGGAAGAAAGGGCTGAGTTTAAATTTTTAGACATCAACAACCAGGGAAAGGAATACTAGGCTGCTGTTTGGTGGAGTTACTACAAGGTGAACTAAAGATTTGAGGATTAACTCTGGAAGTGTTTAAAGTTAAGGATATCTTTGTTTCTTTTTTCAAATAATTTTATTAAGAATAAAAAAGAAGAAAGGCCGATACAAAAAACAAATACAAAAAGAAAGCTAGAAAGAAAGGGGGAAAGTGTGACAAAAAGAGAAAAAAGAAAATCAGAAGTAATTTTCTCCTTCGTTCCAGCAAGTAAAAACAATTTTAATTACTCATCACCATATCTAAATAAAACACCCTCCACTCTTTTAATCTCATAATTCATTTCTTAACTGAAGTCTCATCATTTGTTCTTTGTCAGCAAGTCCTGCAAGGGAAACCAGATACAATTAATTTTCTATTTGAACCTTGATTAAATAAGACAACCTTGTATTCCTTCCTTGAATTTTTAAGAATCTTAATTTTTAATTCATCAAATATAATCCCAGTTTTCTGTTCATTTTTTTTTAAAAAAACCCCAAACCAACCAAGAATTTTTCAAAGCTTTAATAGATCTCTTTGTACACCCAATAAGTAATGTTTTTGGTCACTTCTCATAAACCCTTCAAGACTTTAATGGAGCTTTTTTATAGATCCAGTAAGAAAAAGTTATCCAAGTCACTTTTCTGGTTTAATAATTATATATCTCCTTTAGGGAGGGAGACATCTGTCAGTTTCATTTGTGCATCCAGTGCATTTTTCTCCATATCTGTCATATTGTGTGACACATTTAAGTCCACTAGAAATTTAATTTCAAAATTATCCATTATAGCTCTTTTTTCTTCTGTAACTTTATTGACGCATGCCCTACACAAATAATTTTGAAGACCAGTATTCAAAAATATCTATTAAGGATTTTTTTTAATATCATTCTTTATTTCTTTATTAACAAAATCAATTTATTTTCCTAATATTTTTTCTAATTAATTCAAATATATAATTCCAAATTGACTTGGACCCTTAAACTATTGTTAATTCATATTCAAAGTCTCCTTTTGTTGTGCAATCCGAAAATAATATCTTTTTCAAAGCTTTTAAAAATCACATTTAAATAATTTTCTCCAAGGAGAAGGCATGACGTCTTATAAATATAGTGAAATCTTGCTGTCTGGAAAGGTCTTATCTTTTCCACCACAGTTTAAAAAATAAATCCAAATAATCCAAAAAGTGATTAAGAAATGAGTTTCAGTTGAACTTTCTGTCCTTAAATGGCTGTGTTATGGAAATGAACTTGATATCCTTGACTCCAGCCACTCCCAGCCACTACGTCAACTGCAAAAGTGACTTTTTTTATGATCTCCTCATAAGCAATGGGTGTCCAAATTCATATTCTTTTTCCTCTGGAGTGATTTCACAGATCTGGATCTAGCATCCAGCCATGATTCCCCTCATAAATGTGGTCCCACTACCAGTAGGATGTTTCCATGATGCTCACCAGAAAAGTCCAAAAAATATTAATTTATTGTTAATGCTAATTATTATTTAGAGTTTTATTCTTTGCGACTGCATCATATAATAACCTCCTGTGTGTCTGGACTAGCCATACAGCTAGCTATGTTGATTTAAGTATCATGAAATCCTGCAATCTTGTGTCAAAGGAATGCCCCATGACTCTAGGCTTGCCATGCAGTGATTACTTTTTTCTTTTTCCAGTTACATTTGATATAGTATTGAAGGCAAAAATGAAAGTTTATAGGACAGTTGTAGAGTAGAGAAAGACATGTCAGAGAAATAAATTGTCTAATGGAAAATCAACTGGATAGAAATATACATATTATTGAACTTTTCTCAAGGGATCAGGCACAATTTCAAGTTGAAATTCTGACAAATGAAGGCAAATGCACATCAAAAATTAGTGTGGATGATGTGACTGTGCTGTTCAAGGGCAGGATTAGGATAATTAAGTATTGTGCCAGCCATTAATCCAGGTTGTAGGTAGGAGTATCTCATAGCGCTATGAAAGGTCTGAGGAGGACTTCTATTTTGTATATCTTGGGGAGTCCATAAAATCTTGCTGGGACGGCATCTGTTGTTCTCATTTGCCAACATTCTTTTTCCGTTATACACTTGTTTTATTTAAATTGGCTGAGTTAGGCATTCAATTGTGTGACCATTGTTTTCATTTCTGCTGTCTTTGGTGGCTTATATTAAATTCTCATGATTATGAGAACACTACGGCCAGTGTCAATGAAACCATGGTGGACTTGGAGCACCTTGTTTATTTAATTACTCAGCTGTTTAATGTTAGTTTATACCCCATGAGAGGAAATATCTATCCTCTTTCCTATAAATTGGAGAAAGAACCCACGGAATCTACATTTGGAATCTTTAAACAGCAAATAACATTTCAGTTTTGAATTAGGAATTCTGCAAGTAATAAATCTTTCCTGCATAATCCTGTGCAAGGACTAGTAGACGTTGATGTTTTCTATCTTTCCTTAGTAGCAGGCTGGCAGATGGTTGGATATATTTTTGAAATATAAAATAGCAAATGTTTGTTAATTGTTTTCAAAGGGCAGGCTGGTATGCAAGAAAACAACATATACAATTTTCATAGGAAAGCACAATGGAATTTCTACTATGATATAAAACAGATCCCATATTACACCAGTAAGGGGTGATTTAATACCAAATGTCATGCCTCTGTATCATAAACTTGTGAAATGTTAAATGATGGGTTTTAGTTGATGAACCTACAGTGTTTCCGATTTAAATCATTTTCACATGTTCACCATTCTTTTTGATGTTTGAGTGCTTCTCACCTCCATATACCATATACATTTGAATGTTTGCAGGACATGTCTTATTTTCAGGGAAATAGTGTGTGTCTTATGATTATGCCTATAAAAAAACACTAAACCAAATAAATAATTAATATTTTACTCAGAACAGAACTGCAAATGTCCTGAAGAAAAAAACTATAGTTCAGAAGTTTCAGCCAAGTACAGCTGCCAACGATAATATATTGTGGAAACTTCAGCTTGGCAAATATCTGGAAGCCCTTCAGCTTGCTTTAAACATTCTTGAGAAAAGAGTTTTGCACTCCATTTTGAGACCTTACCAGCTGGGTCAGCTAGGAACTGTTTGTTAACTCCCAATGACCCAGAATACCCAGCTCATTATATCAGCACACACGTTTGCTTGTTCAGTGGCATTACAAGAAAAAAGAAATATCTGGCTTTGGGAAATAGTAAACCAGTTTGTTTCTCCCCTCTATCTCACCAGGAAACATGTGAATCAAAATTATGTTACTATGGCACTGCAAATAACATCCACTTTTTGTAAATAATAGGGAAAATATTGTGCTGAAATATGCACTGCAATTTCTCAAATGTTTTTTTTCTTGTGAATTAGGGTTTTATTTTGCTATGTTCCTCTCCAATAATTTATCTTCTAGTTCTCTGAATAATGTTTCCGAATTGACTGTACTGTAGGAGACGGCAGATGGGATTGCCTTAGTTGTCTATCATGTTGCATTCTAGCGGTCCTTATTTTCCAGTCTGAAATGAGAGGATGGCTCCTTATTGCCATTTCTTGGGTTGTTTTCACCTATGAATGGAAAGCCATAGAGGCCAGAATCCATTAGAACGACGATTGGACAGCAAAAGGCTGGGTATTCTCTCTGTCTCTTCCTTCCTTCCTTCCTTCCTTCCTTCCTTCCTTCCTTCCTTCCTTCCTTCCTTCCTTCCTTCCTTCCTTCCTTCCTTCCTTCCGTCTCTGTCTCACAGAGAGAAAGGGGGGAGGGAGGGGGGAGAAAGAGGGAGGGAGGGAGAGACAGAGACACACACACAGAGAGACAGAGACAGAGAAAATCTCAGCCAGTTCATAATCTAATAAATGTAATGACACCACAGAGGAGAGTTTTACTGAATTTTGCTTCTTTTTAAAATAAGATGTGAGAAACAAGTTGTGTTTCGTCAAACTGATTGAGGATGGTTAGAAATAATACAAGATATTTCTTTGTCTGCACGGCAATAGCTGAAGAGAAGAAGCTGTACAAAGGTTTCATTTGATTTCATTCAGCTTCCTAATAAGACACCCCTCTAACTGTGATTCATTTTGCATCACTTTCAGCCCTTTTACAAAGCAGCTCTCTGAATAATGATTTTCCACTTAGATCTGTATTGTGGAAAACTTTTCAGCATCTAGCTGGGAATGTTAAATATCTGTTTTAGTTTCTTTCAATGCAACAGTGACTTCAGAAGCCACCCCTTGGGCAAGAAACTTGTTTTTACTTGTTTTGTTTTTGGCTCATCTTTTAACACTGCAAGTAAATTTCATCACCATATTGCACTACTATGCCTCACTTGTGGAAAAGAAAAAGAAGCAAAATGTGTCACATAGAAGAGAATTGCCCACCTGCCTTGTTTAGGAAAGAAATACAGAAAGTCCTTGACTTATGACCACAACTAAATCCAAAATTTCCACTGCTAAACAAGACAGTTGTTAAATGACATTTGCCCCTCCCCTTTTTTTTAGTCACAGTTGTGAAGTGTGTCACTGCGGTTGTTAAGGGAATCATTCGGTCACTAAGCAAACCTGGCTTCCCCCGTTGACTTCGCTTGTCCAAAGGTTGCAAAAAGTATTCTCATGACAGTTGTAAACTATAAACCTTCTCTAAATTCACTAAAACTGAATTCCATACTCCATATCAGAGAAATATCTACCCCTATCTGTTGAAGTAAGGAGTTAGTTTGCCTTTCCCAGCTTTTTTGCACATCATTCTTGACCCTTCCTTGTCTGCTTTGCAAATCAACACTCATGGTAAACGACTATCAGAATATTACATATAATGAGGGATAATGGAATATAGTGAAGGATGCACTAGCTCATCAAAAGAAATGTAGCCAATGCATTTCTTCTTTAATAATGATAAACAGTGGATCTTGGTGCTTTCTTTCTTTCTTTCTTTCTTTCTTTCTTTCTTTCTTTCTTTCTTTCTTTCTTTCTTTCTTTCTTTCTTTCTTTCTCTTTCTTTCTGTCTTTCTGTCTTTTCCTTCCTTCCTTCCTTTCCTTCCTTCCTTCCTCCCTTCCTCCCTCCCTCCCTCCCTTCCTTCCTTCCTTTCTTTCTCTCTCTCTCTCTTTCTTCTCTATGTCTCCCTCCCTCCCTCCCTCCCTCCCTCCCTCCCTCCCTCCCTCCCTCCCTCCCTTTCTTTCTTTCTTTCTCTCTCTCTCTCTCTTTCTTCTCTGTCTCCCTCCCTCTCTCCCTCCCTCCCTCCCTCCTTCTTTCCTTCTCCCTCCCTCCCCTCCCTCCCTCCCTCCCTCCCTCCCTCCCTCCCTCCCTCCTTCCTTCCTTCCTTCCTTCCTTCCTTCCTTCCTTCCTTCCTTCCTTCCTTCCTTCTTACCTACCTACCTACCTACCTACCTACATTTTTTAACTACCATTTTTGACTCTGGGTGGTGTACAATAGTATATTAAAATACAAAAAATAAAAATTTAGAATCTAGAAGGAGGCAGGCATAATGAAAGACTGTTAAAAACTACTTTAAAAGGCAAGGGAAGAGTTGTCAGGGCACCAACCAGCCCTATAGCTGCGTTCTCCTCTGGGTACCCAAGATGAGCCATATTTTGAGTCCTTTTCAGAAGACCAGGAGAGTTGCTGAGTATTCCACAAGTTTGAGGTTTCTATGTGTATCTGGGCTTATTCACAATCCCCCTTTATATTGACAGCATTTGCAACTTCTTATGACAGAAGGAAAAAAGAACAATTGGGTTGTAGATCTAGTATCTAGACTCTGTTACTGTCTCATATTATTATAAAATCACATTAAGCATAAATATGTCATGTTACTGCAGTATTCAAGTAATTCTAATTTTGCAGCGCCACAACAAGAATTTTCACGAAATGTTGCCTGTCAATTTTGGCGAGCGTATTTTCTTGCAGAAAAGAGGCTCACATGCAAAGTGGAATTATGTGCAAAGAGGTGCAAATATTGCTGCCCGGCTCTCCACACTATTCTTTTTAATGAAGAAATAAATGTAGCGACTTAAATTGAAATTAAATTGCAAATTGTAGTGTCTGAATGTGAATGCTTCTCATCAGTCAGAGTCTGATGACGGAATTTTATGAGCAAGCGCAAATTGCGGTCTATCTAATGAAGTAGTTCAGATTTAAAATGGATCTCTGTTTCCATCCATTACCTATATAGAATACTTTCGTAGCTATAATCGGAAACGACAAGAATGCAAGGAGCACCATTTTAAATTTCCTCATGTGCTGGGTTTTACCCAAAAATTTAGATTTACTATGCCATTTGAGCCCTAAACAGCCACCTTTTTTAATCCCTTTAACTAGGGTGCTGAGCTGTAGGTTTTTGTTGGCAATGATGCCCAGGTTAAAAGAATACAAAATGAAAGACCTTTAAGTATGGAAGACAATTCATCAAAGGTTCTTTTCAATAGGCAACTGGACTTTTTCCCCCCCTTCAAAACATTTTGCTTCTTATCCAAGAAGTTTCTTCAGTTCTGAACTAAAGGGGGAAAAAACCAAGGTCCAGTTGTCTTTTAAAAAGCATCTTTGGGACAATCACTTGCCTGATTGAGAATCTCCAAGGATGATGACAATCAGGGATGGGTTCATATCGTCACCGCTACCGGCTCGGTAGAACTGGGCCAAACCGGGAGGAACCCACCACTGATGACAATACACAATTCTCATTAATGCAATATTACTTATCTAAACATTCAGTGAACAGGTGCACTTTATAGTAGATTATCTGCCATGGAGGTTTTTCTAGGAGATGTGCTTCTGAGAAGGTGATAGAAGATGGATGTTTTCCCTTATCCTTTTATATACTACCATAGTCCTGTTTTGTTTGCAGACATTTCCACAAGCAAGTCAGCCAAGCATTCACAGGTCCTTGAAAATCTATGATCAACTACTATGATCCTAGATCATAAAATATCCAGTGTTTGATCATCTGAGAAAGCTGTTTCAGAATTTAAATCAGTCAGTATCTGGCAAAATCAACAACGATTGCTTGGTGCATTAAGGATTATTCTGTACAGCATGCAACAAATGTCACACATCACTAATATGAGCTAATGACATCTAATGTGAAGACCGTCTGAGTGGTTAGCACACTAATAGTCTTGGACAGACTTTACTCCTCTATATTGACCTAACAGGGCTGCAATTCCCTGTTGGCATTTTCAGCATTGGATAATTAGCTTTTCTTTTCCTTCTCAGTGACGCTATCCATAAAACTTGCCTCTTATATACTGTGTCATTTGTCAGACTGCATTTTCAGATCAATCAAATGATTGAAAAGTGGATGCCTGGGTTTGTGTGCAGTGGGAGGGGTGGAGGGGAGGCAGCATAATCTATTTGAGTTAGACTTGAGTTTAAGGCTGAGATCCTCATAATGTTTGTATTAAACAGACTCTTATGCTGATCAACGTAAGAGACTTCCTTCAGAGCAAGAGCCCTTAGGAAATCCAGCATAAGCAGGAAATTAAATCTCTGGGTCTATTTCTAGCTTTAGATCTATCTACGTACACATGTAGCCACCCACACTCACAACATTATTGGATTGGCTGGACATCTTGTATTGGCAAACTGCCAGTCTCTAATGAGAATTGCTTGTTTTGGCAACTATCTGTCATTCTCCTATTTCCTCAATTTGTTCTTGCTACCTTATCTGTCCTTCTTTACTGTTTTACTGGAGTCTCCCAAGTGTGTGGAAAAGAGGCACATTTATACAGACTGTTGCTGAGGCTGCAGTTTAGCAGAAGAGACTGGTGTTACTTCAACTGTCCCTCTAAAAGTTGTCCATCTCCTTTTCCTCAACCCGCTTTTCATCCTCTTTTCATCCTTTGGAATTTTTTTTTCTTCCATTCATAGCTTCATATTCACTGCCATTAAAAAGAAATATCTTCTTCATGTTTTAAACAGTACAGGTAGTCCTCGATTTACGACCATAGTTAAGCCTAAAATTTCTGTTGCTATGCAAGATAGTTATTAACTGAATTGTGCCCCATTTTATGACCTTTCTTGCCACAGTTGTTAAATGAATCACTACAGTTGTTAAATTAGTGACATGGCTGTTAAGTGAATCTGGCTTCCCCATTGACTTCATTTGTGAGAAGGTCGCAAAAGGGGATCAATAACCCTGGGACAATGCAACCATCATAAATACATGCCAGGTGTCAAGCATCTGAATATCGATCACATGACCAGGGGGGATTTGCTGCAATGGTTGTATGAAAAACAGTCATAAGTCACTTTTTTCCAGTGCCGTTGTAACTTTGAATGGTCACTAAATGAATGTTTGTAAATCGAGGACTACCTGTATATGGTTAAAAGTTTTCAGGATAAAGAAGAAGCAAGAAATTTCTTTAAAGTACACAGTGTTCCAATACAGCAGATGTTATTATTATTTCAGTGGTGTGACTCTTGACTGCTTTCCTAGAGTTATGCAGATTAGAGCTGCCTTCTAAGCCATTGTTAATATATACCTAAAATAAATGCATTCTGTTGGATGACAATATGATCAGCGCAAGGATTAACTAACAAACAAAACTCTGCAAAACTCGATAAGGAAGAGATGTTGACAGAAGGATAAAATGCTTTGTAAGTAATTTTTAAGATTGCTTGCTAACAGGTGCCTCTCCTTCTAATGTATTGTAAAATGTCATACTGTAGAGACAGTACTGCAGTTTTTTCTTTTAAGGTGAGAAATAAATGATCTTTTACTTAGTATTTTAAAAACTACAGATATAGTATCACATCCTTAAAGCGCTTAAGGGGCTGCAAGATGAAAGAAGAGAAAACCTTTTGAAATTAACATGTTGCATTTTGGACAATTTTGACTTAGTTTTAAATTTTTTTTGGAATGGCATCTGTCAGGGTAAACGTTTCACTTTTTGGACTATATTGCTTTTAAATAATTATTCCTTTTTACCGAAAAGGAATCGCTATATCAAGTGTTGACATTCTGTTCTTCCCTGGAAAGTGGGAGTTACATTTTTTTAAAAAGTTTTGAACTCCGTATACTATGCACTCTGGCCAGACATAGCTTTTACATTAATGACATGATAGGAGAGTGTTTAGCAGATGGAAACAAAATATTTGTGGAAGTTGCATTGAGTTTGATTTAATGCAAAATCCATTATTTCTTTGGGTCATAATCATAGCTTGAATTTGCTTTTCAGAAATGGTTCCTATTGCCAGGAAAACCTAAGCATTACAGAGCAAAATTATTTCTAGAAATATGTGATACATCTATACATATAAAAGCAAAATCCACTCACTCATCACAAAATCTCCAAAATGGTAAAGCCTACAAACTTGAAATTTTGGCACATATGTTCCTCTTGGTTTCTAGGTGCTCGCTAAGAAAGGATTTTTCAAAATGACCGTCAGATCATTAATATTTCATATACAGTATATTCCTTTTTTTTATTGAAAAAGTTTTACAATACAGTTTATTTTTAAAACCCCTTCCCCATCCCACCCCCCTACCACCCCCACCCTATCCCCCCTATCCCTCCCCAATCCCCCCCTTGACTTCCGCTATTAAACAAACATTAACATTAACATATTTAACAATTTTTAAGGTGAGATCCACTTAAGAAAAAACTCTAACCTTATTTTAAAACCAATTTTAACCTTAAGTAATAAAAAAGTTTTCCTTTTAAGCCAATATATGACAACATAAATCAAATATAAAAACACTTAACTCTTAACAATCTATTTTAAAAAATCTAGTAAAATAATTTTAAACATAAATTGAGTTATCATATAAGTAATATAAATATATAACATTAACTGTAATTCCCAATATTCCATATATCAAAATCAAAGTCGGACAATACATAGTACATTTCTCTTTAAAATTAAGTCTAAATATTAAAATTATAAATTCAATTACATAAAATAGTACATTTCTCTTTAAAATTAAGTCTAGATATTAAAATTATAAATTCAATTACATAAAAAATAATAAAAATCAAAAATTATCAAATTCAATACATTTCTCTTTTAAATTAATTCTGAATATGCAAAATATAAATTCAATTAAGCACTAATTGAAACTTCTTACTTTGATATTTATTCTTCATGTATTCTACCCATTTCCTCCACTCCTTAGCAAAAGCTTCATGGGTCCTTTCTTTTAGGTATGCAGAAATTTTAGCCATCTCTACAAAATTAGACATCTTCAGTATCCATTCCTCTATAGTAGGTACATTATTTTTCTTCCAGTATTGACCTATCAATAATCTAGCTGCAGTAATCATATGTAAAATTAATCTAGTGTCAGTTGCTGAACAACCCTTAACTATTCCCAACAAAAAAAACTGAGGAGAAAACTCCAGCTTCTTCTTCAAAATGTTCTGCATTACCCACCAAAGTTTAATCCAAAATGCTTTCAGTTTTCTGCACGTCCACCAAATATGAAAATATGTTGCATCCAAACAATCACACCTCCAACATTTAGGTTGAACATTTGGATACATACATGATAACTTTTTAGGATCTAAATGCCATCTGTAAAACATCTTATAAAAATTTTCCCTCAAGTTCTGTGCTTGTGTAAATTTAACATTCTGGACCCAAATCTTTTCCCATGTTTCCAACATTACTGGTTCTGCAAAATTCTGTGCCCATTTTATCATACAGTCTTTAACTAATTCACCCTCTGAATCTCTTTCTAACAGTAAATTATACACTCGTTTAATATGCATCGGCCCTTTACATTTTATCTGAGTCACCAAATCTTCTTCATGTAGCATTAATCCAGTTTTCTGATCTTCTCTCCATCTTGCTTGAAGTTGAAAATACTGCAACCAGGTTAGGTTCACTCCTTCTTCCAACAGAGTATTCAAAGATTTCAAACACCATCTGCCCCCATCATTAAGAAGTATCTCTTTGTACAACAACCCCCCGAGTGACTTTATATTTGGCATAATATGCTCAAGATCCAACCACAAAGGTATTTTGTAATCCAATTGAAGCTGGTGCTTCTTCCAAACTCTCATCAAAGCATGTCTTAAAGTATGCCTATTAAATACACTGTCTCTCTTATCTTCATAAAGTAAATATGCATGCCATCCAAATTGCAAATCATGGCCTTCTATATTCAAAATTTCTCTTTTAGTTGTTCCAATCCAATCTCCAACTTGTGTCAACACTGCAGCTTCATAATATAAATGTAGATTTGGAACTTGGAGGCCACCTCTTTCACGAGCATCTTGCATAATCTTAAGTTTAACTCTTGGTTTTTTCCCATTCCAGATAAATTTATTTAAACCTGCTTGCCATTCCATCAAAAACTTGTCATTTTTAAGCACCGGAATCATTTGAAACAAAAACAGAAATCTAGGTAGAACGTTCATCTTAACAGCTGCTATTCTACCAAGCAAAGATAGTTGCAGCTTCTTCCATATTTCGAGATCCTTTTGTATCTTATGCCAAAGTTCCTCATAATTATTTTGAAAGAGTTTTATATTAGATGCTGCACCTTGGACCCCTAGATATTTCACCTTTGTAGCTATTTCAAAGCCTGCCACCCTTTCAAGTTCATTCCTTTGTGGTTCCAACATATTTTTAACTATCATCTTAGTCTTTTTCTGGTTCAGGCTAAAACCTGAAGCCAGACCATATTCCTCTATGATGTTTTTCATCTGGATGATTGATTCCAAAGGTCGTGTTAGGGTAACAACCAGATCATCTGCGAATGCCTTTGTTCTGTAATCTCTTTGCCTTACGACTATTCCCTTCAATTTATCCGAGTCCCATAGGGCATTCAACAGCACTTCCAAAGTCAAAATAAACAGTAATGGGGATAATGGACAGCCTTGTCTTGTTCCTTTCTGTATGTTAAAATTGGTGGTTAAACTGCCATTAATAATAATTTGTGCCGTCTGTTCTTGATAAATTGCCGAGATCGCTTGTATAAACTGTGCCCCAAAATCCATTTTGTGCAAAATCTTTTTTAGAAAATCCCAGTTGACTCGATCAAAGGCCTTCTCCGCATCCAAAAACACCAGCACCACAGAAGTCTGTTTATTTTCCTCAAGATATTCCAACAAATCTATGAGCTGACATTGTCCTTCATATGTCTACCTTCTATAAAACCTGCTTGGTCCTCATGAATCACATCTTGAATAACTGGCATCAATCTGTTGGCTAATACTTTAGCATAAATTTTATAATCCGTATTCAGGAGAGATATTGGTCTAAAATTTTCAGGTTTAACAGATTCTTCTTCTTTAGGTATCAGTGAAATAAAAGCCGTTTTCCACGAGGGGTGTATTTTACCCCCCTGCTGAATATTACAAAACAAATCCTTAAGATGCTCAACCAATTCCTCTTGTAAAGTCTTATAATATACTGCCGTCAAACCATCTGTCCCAGGAGCTTTTGATAATTTCAATTGTTTTATTGCGTATAAAATCTCTTCAGATGTTATAGGTCGATTCAGTCTATCACTTTGTGTACTTGAAATTTTTGTAACTCTCTTCTTCTGCAGATATTCATCGATAAAGTCCTCTTTAATTTTATCAGCTTGGTACAATTTAGAATAATAAGCTAGAAAGGCTTGATGTATTAAATTTTGCTGATGCACTTGTTTCCCTTTATACTCAATAGTGTTTATCATACGAGAACTTTGTTGTTTCCTCAAAGTATAAGCCAACCATCTGCCAGGTTTATTAGCGTTACAAAAAGTATTATGTTTAGCATGTTGCAGATTAGTTGCTGTTTGATCCGCCATCAATATTTGAAATTGATCTTTCAGAAGTTTTATCGTTAATTGTACCTTTTCATCAGTCGGATTCTTAATAAGCAATTGCTCTTTCTCCTTTTTCTCTGTCTCCAGATCTATTCTTGACTTCTGACGTGTTAATCTGTATTTAGAATTCATATAGATCAGTACACCCCTCATATAAGCCTTGCATGCATCCCATACAATCTCAATAGGTGTACCTTTGTTCAAATTAATATCAAAGAATTCTTTAACATGTTTCTTAAGGTCCATAATATTCTTTTCGTATCTAAATAAGTTTTCATTCATACGCCATGATCTCCTTTCTCTTTTACCCAAATTTATCTCCATCCACACCGGACTATGATCCGTTAAAGTTCTGGGAAATATTTTGGTCTTAGTCGCTACAGTAAGTTAAATCAGTAGTAGCCAGCATAAAATCAATTCTCGAAAAAGATTTATGTCTATCTGAAAAAAAGGTAAAATCCAATTCCTTGGGATGATGAATTCTCCAAACATCCTTCAATTCCAATTCTTCTTTCAATGAAAAAAAAGTCAATGGTAACTTATTCTCTTTCTTGGCAGACGTCTTTTTATCAAGCGTTGCATCAATCACCCCCTTCCAGTCACCCATGATCAAAAAAGACTTATAATTCCACTGCAGTATTTTATTGTTCAACACTTTATAGAAACTTTCTTGCTGCTGGTTCGGGGCATAAATGCCAATTAGAAGTATCAAAGCATTCTGTACGTTTATTTCGACTGCAATGTATCTCCCCTCATCATCCGCTTCTATAAGTTTAGCTGGTGTTCTTTTAGAAATATAAAAAACAAGTCCATTCCTTTTGACCGAACTAGAAGATATAAAATGTGATCCAATTTTTGAAATTAAGAATTTTTAGTCCTGGGTTCTAATATGGGTTTCTTGCAAACAAACAACATCATTTTTATATTGCTTCAAGTAATGAAATATTTTTCTTCTTTTCTGTGGTGAGTTCAGACCGTTCACGTTCCATGATAAAAATCTGAGTGTCATTCTGAGAATGAATGAAGCCCTTTGAGCATTTGACGAAGACTCTCTCCAACCGCCGATGTCTTCGGTCTCGCCCCTCCCACAGCTTCAGAGTATAATTTTTTCCCTTTTGTTCCATTCTCTTCCTGTGGTATCCTCCCCTGATGTGTCTCTAATCTTTGCTTTCCTGCGGCTCGAGTTATACGTTGGTCCTTAGGTTCTTGCATCAGTAAGTCCAGATCAGGCTCCACCTCTCTTGTAGCTCTAGATTGCTTTGGTTTAACCTCAAGAAATTCTATTAGCGAATCCTCTGAAAGACCTCCTACAGCACCTAGAATTTCCTCCCTTGGTACTTCTTGATTTGCCTGTCCTTCTTTTGGCAAGATTACTCCTTGAATCCCCTCTTCAGGAGCCTTCTCAACTGAGATATCTTCAATGGGTAAAAGTGTAGACGAGCGAGGTGATATTAAAATTTTTTTTAAGACATTGTTGTAAAACTGTTCCGCCTTCTCCACAGAATTAATACGATATCTTACATCCTCATGTCGCAAAATGATACCAACAGGAACATCCCATCTGAATGGGATCTGACGCTTTTTCAACTCATTTACAAGAAAGCCGAAATCTTTCCGATCCCTTAACATCTTTGGTGGCAGCTCTTTGTAAACACCAATTTGGTTACCATCATGTTGGACAGTAGTATGAAAAGAACTCTGCAAAATGTCATTTCTCAATTTCCTCTCAGTAAAATAAATCACCACATCTCTTGGCAAATTCCTCTGTCTTGCTATACGTGAGTTAGCTCTGTACAGCTTGTCAATTCTATTAGCAATCACGTCTGGTTCAGCTTTTAAAATCTTAGCCAACACCTCCACACAAGTTGCCCTCAAGTCCTCTCTATTATTCTCCCTTAAGCTTCTTAGTCTTATAGCATACTCCATATTCCGAAATTGCAACATCGTGATCTCCTCTTCAAGCCTCTGGTTCTGCACCACCACCTTAAACATCTGTTCCTTTGCTTCCTTCTTGTTAGCTTCCACTTCAGAATTTAAGTCCTCCACTTTTTTCTCAACAACCAATAGGGCATCAGTAAGAGCTGTAGCTACTTTGGTTACACTCTGATGTAATCCTTCAGTTTTTTCCTCCACCAACTCCTTCACTTCCCCCACCATCACCTTCATTTCCTTTTGATTTTTGCCCATCCTTTCATCCATTTTACTCATTTTTCCAGAAAGCTCTCCCAAGGATTTGTGTATATTTAATATAAATGCTTTCAAATCCTCTGTCTCGCTGTCCTGTGACTGTTTTGAGGCTGACACTGACTTTTCCTTTGTCTGATGTGTGGGGGAATCCCCCCCCCCCATTTTCTTTGAAGCCATGCCTGAGCAGGATTTAAATCTTTGAAAAAAAGAAAGAAATCTTCCTCCTTTTCCTGTTCTCCCCAGTTTTACAGAAAAGGAGTAAAATCCATTAATTTTTGCAGTTAAAGAGAACTTGTAAAACTTGTAAATAGGCTCAATACAATTACAGGCAGGCACACTTTCTTGCTGCGCTTTCTGCTTTCTGCTTTCACTAGCTCAGCTTTGATCAGCCGCCATTTTCAAACACTTTTACACTGAGACAGCTTGCTTTCCAAAGTTAAAAAAAGTCCATTTAAAAACATTATACTTGACAAAAAAGATTCCAAGTCTCACCAAACTCGTTGTTGAACGTTTAGAGATAGGCTTCAACCATTGGAATTGCCTCTCCGTCTTGCTCTCCCGCGCCGCTCGGAGATCCAGCAGCTTGGAAAGGGAGCCCAGACACGGAGTGCTTGCCAGGGCACAAAAGACCACCCTGGCAGCGCTTCTGGGGCTCAACCTGGAGCTGCCCACTCTAGCCCCCCCTTATTTCAAAAGGGGAGCTTTCCGAACCGCTTTTGAGTCAAAAAAGCGGCTCTACAGGCGGCGGGGGCGGCGGCCGAACGAACAAGCCGCCCAGCGACGGAGAGATCGCCAACCGGAAGTCCCTTATACAGTATATTCCTATTCAGTATATTAACACGCTCTGATGAGTTAGACATTCTCCTCCCCCTCCCCACCTGAAAAGTTCCAACTGCCAGTTGCCTCACATTCCGTTACCTCAGTTCAAACCGGCAGACGTTTCACTCCTTCACTCAGAAGCAGTATGGGGCTCCTTACAGTACTAAATGTCCCTACCTCACCAAAATGTCTACACCTTCCACCTATAGAACTGCTTCCGAACTTAAGGCGGCGGGAAAGATATTCCCCTATGAGTTTCCCACCACTGAGCCAATGGATTGTGAACCAAATTTCTCCTTTATAGTGTCCCAGCCCCAAATCACTTCTTATACTGACCTCCTCAGTTCAGATGAATCTGATTTATTTATTTATTTATTTATTTATTTATTGATTGATTGATTGATTGATTGGTTCGATTTATATGCCACCCTTCTCCAGAGACTCAGGGCGGCTTACAATGCGTTAAGCAATAGCCTTCGTACATTTGTATATACCTGCTTAGTAGGCTTTTGCCCCCCCCCCCAAGCAGTGTTCTTTTATATATATATATATATATATATATACAAAGTCAGCTTATTGCCCCCACAATCCAAGTCCTCATTTTACCTACCTCGGAAGGATGGAAGGCTGAGTCAACCTTGAGCTTGGTGAGATTTGAACTCACAGTAATTGCAGGCAGTTGGCAGCTAAGTGCTACTTAACAGCAGTTTAGTTTGCTGCACCACCAAGTCTCCACCAATTAGGAAAACACAAGTAAGGGAAGTTGCAAAAAAGTATCGTCAAAGCCATCCCAAAGTCAATAGAGAGGCTGTAAAAAAGTATGCATCTAATAACCCCTACATTAATCAGGCAGCTACAGCTAAATATGCCAACATTCGAAGTGCAGGGGCAGATCTACCATAGGATAGAGAGTATCATGGTGGGGCTTCAGCAGCAGCTTTCATTTCTCTAGATATACTTTTTTGGTGATGATGACAATGAGAGAAACATCCGTTGTGAAATCTACCCAGGTGTTAACTCCAGAACTGGTTAATTCAATTCATCATGCCCAATTACATAGTTTCATAGCAAAGCATGGATATGCAGCTAGTAAATATATATAAGACACAACCTTCAGTGCATTTTTATATGGTGACAGCAAATTATGCAAGCCCTATTTTGTTATTCCTGTCATCTTCTACTACTATTTCATTTTCCTAAAATGAAAAAAAAAAAGTTTTGTTTTGACAAGGATGGTTTTGAAATTAAGCTGCTAAGAGGTACAAAGCATGCAAAAGCTTTATTTGTATACCTATTTTTAAACATCTTGATATAGATTGGTTTGCTATACTAATAGAAGAAAAACTCTGCATATCTATTGCATTTTGCATTAATTCAAAAGATGATTGCTTGACTTGGGTTAGTGATTTGGATTTCCTTGTAGTTTGATGTTCTGTGAACTCAATAAAGAATGACTAAATAAATTTTGGATTAGTATGATGCGCAGACCAGTCTCAGAATAAAAGAAAATGATTTATAGAAATAGTCCTACAAAATGAAGCGCATTTATAGGAAAATAACCTCTCTGCATCTTCTCTCAAATCCCATCTCCATTTTACCTTAATGCCTTTTCCAACCTTTAATCACCTTTCACCCAATAGTCACCTATGGTCAGATAATGGACCTCAATAAGAACATGTTCTCATGCAACAGAACCACTTTCTCAGCATGGTCAAGGTATAAAGTGAATTGGTGAAATATAAATATTGACTATTCAACCCATGATTTTGTGATTCTGGGGAGAACAAAAGAGAATATGAATTTTGCACATGTGTATTATACAGGTTAATAACACACCTAAAATACATGTGCATTATCAGTAGTGGGTTTCACTTACTTTCGCTACTGGTTCAGAACTGTGAGCACACGCATGCACGCACTTGCTTCATTCATTTGTGGCACTTCTGCGCATGTGCAGAGCGTCCTGATAATGTCTGGGCAGATGGGCGGAGTCTCCCGCCTCTACCTGTTCATCTGAACTGGGATGAACTGGTAGAAACCCACCACTGTGCATTATGCAGATCAATAGCACATATTTATATGAAAATAAAACTATACAGTACTGCATATCCCCCATTTTCACTTTTCTGAGACATTCACTGAATCTGGAAGTTTTGAAGAAATGGCAAAATACATTATAAGTTCCATCCTTTAAATGCATGTGATGATGTGATACACATTCAGTGTGGGTGAAGACTGTATTGTAACATCACAATGCATATTACAGCTTTAATTCCTGCTTGCCCTCTCATCTGGATGCCCATAATTCACACTTGAAGATAATGCTAGTAGCTTGGATTCAAAATTGGCCAATATCACTCTATAGTGCTACCAAGATATCTGGAGATATTTTCCAGGATATTCTGTGAATTTCTTCCCCTTTTCTATGGACACACTATTCTGGAGAACTTTGGGGGAGTGTTATATTCTGTTGATGGCTCTATTTTTTTTTAAATGGAAAATAACAATTGGATCTGAATCATTTCAGGCTCTGTTGCCTTGCAGAATTTCTCTGCTGACATGATTCCCCCCAATTGAAGGCCAGAGTGAATAGGATACTATTAAAACACTCCCTATCTAAACAATGTATGCAATGACTTTACTGTGGCAATATAAATAAACAATATACTATTTAGCTCAGGGGGGTTTTCTGATTCCCTAAAGGTAAGGGTGAAATCCAGCAGGTTCTGGAGAACTGATAGCGGAAATTTTGAGTATTTTGGAGAACCGGCAAATATCTGCTAGTGGAAATTTTGAGTATTTTGAAGAACCGGCTGACCCCAGAGTGGAGATTTTGCAGCATCCTTCCCTTGGAGTGGGGTGGGAATGGAGATTTTGCAGTATCTTTCCCCTGCCATGCTCACCAAGCCACGCCCACAGATATGGTAGTAAAAAAATTTGGATTTCACCACTGCCTAAAGAGCATGTTTTGTTCAAGCACTTCTAAAAATGCTTGCCAATCTGTGCAAAGTTTAGACATACGTCTATATAAAATTAAAATTACATTTTGCATCTCCTGCAGGTTTCGGTGATTCTGAGGACACAGAAAATATTTCCATTTATGGAACAGGATTATGTAATATATGATTATTTTTAATGTTATAGTTCCACTAAAAGAAGGAGAAACAAAAACAGCTTTTTAAATTTCTTCTGCAATCTGATTCTAACATGACATTTTTAAAAAATTGTCTGTATAGAAATACCAGTGGAGCAGCTCACAATATAAATAGATATATCACAATGTAAGTTTCTAAGAGTAGATTTAATTGTGTATGTGCATTCTTTAGTGGGCATGCTCCAAGAGAATTGAAAAGTGATGCTGGAATAGATTTTAGATTGCAGGGACAAATCCATTGATCAAGTGTATCTTCAAGAGTTATCCTTTCCAGTGGCTATAACTTGACATATTGAAGGAAAATATTTAACATGCCCTGAAAAGTTCTTCAGGAAGGGCAGGATTCAGACTTGTGAATAAGGAGAGGAAAGGAATCTTTTGTCTTGGGACAACATTCTGATAATAAGAATTTATTATTATTAAATAATTCTTCCCCAGAATCTGTTTGTTTATTGGAGATGCAGCTTACCAGAAGCATTAATCCTTTGCACTTGCTGTCCAAAGGATTGCTAAGGACATTTGGAGTAATGAGAAAAACAACAGAATAGCTCTGTTAGATAATTCCTTAAAACCTTACAATAGTACAGAGGGGGAAAAAAAGACTTCCCAAAAATAATGAAAGAGTTATGGATGGGCATCCAATCCAAATGATAAAGCAGAAGGAGACAAGGGGTAAGGCAGAGGGAACATTCAGTCTATGCAAAAATATTAGAAAGAAATGTAGGATCCCAAGAGAGAAATATAAAAGAATCACCAAAAAGACAATAAATGATGAAATTCTAAAAAGGCTGAGATATGAAGGATAGAGACATAGTATCTTGTAATACTGTGATTGTATTAAAAACTAATAGAAACAAATAGAAAGTATAAATTGGAGAAATAGTAACACATATATAGAGATATAATAGAATTTATTATAACCATAAATATACTAAGGTTAGGAGGAGGAAGATTTTGATTAGGCATATTAAATGTATTATTGTGATTAACAGTGTGCAAAAAATATATTCGAATTTATAGCTTTTAAAGACTACAAATTCAGGGGATTCAAAGATATAATCCCGGGACCAATTAAATTTTAGTAATAAATGGTTTTATTGGTGTTTATAGAAAACTGTGATATTGGAAATTTGGTGGAATTTGAGTAATATTTAAAATATTAAAATATTGGTGACTTAACTCAGGTCAACAAACACATTGTATGAAGAAATGTAATGGATGTTGAAATATATTTTTGGCAAAAGCAATAAAGAATTATAAAGAGAGAATAGTACTTTTTAAAGATAAAGAGGTGAATATGGAAGAACTCCAACAAGTAGGAAAAAAATAAGTACAAATTGGGAAAAAGTATTATACATATTGATACATAAAAGAATATATTATAATTATAATGAGTGTCTTATGGTTAGAAGTTGGAAGATAAAAACTATGTATATGTACCGGTAATTGTATTATTATTGTTAGCACTGTGAAAAAAATGCATTGACCCAGTCATGACACTGTCCACAAAATATGTTGGTTGTTAAAGGAAAACTGCAAATAAAACATATTTTTTTAAAAAAAAAGAAGTCAAGGAGGGTTGGACTTAAGATGTCTTATGGGCACGAAGGGACTCCAGACTGATGATGCATTTGACCCCTCCCCTGGGCTCAGCCTGGTCATCTCCTACTCTCCTCAGCCTGAAGAAGATTCCTACTTTCTCTTTTATCTTCCCTTTCACCCACCACAAAAATATGTCAGAAAAGCAGGCTTTCAGTCATAGTATATAAATGTTAATAATTTTTGGACATTTTTTGAGATTAAGTATTGGTTCCTACTTAGCAGTTCTAATGATTCTGAATATGTGTTTTAGGTCTATTCACACAGTATATAATCAGTAAATATATACCTAACTGCATGAACTGACTCATATGACTATTTCTAAGAAAACAGTCCATTGGAATGAAGCTCCAATTCACCACTTTGTTAAAAGTTATTTTTTTCAGTACTGAATCAACATGGTGGTAGAAATGGGTTAACTGATCCTCTTCAACAAAGTGGGGGGGGGGATTCCTCTAATGTTGCTCAAGTCCTCATAACCATCATTTGCCTCTTTAAAATTCACAAAACAATATGTGTGGTTTGTCTGTAGCCCACTAAAAACTGCATAGCAGGAAAAATGAAGAAAGCAGTATACAAACTAGATAAGGCTTTCTGCTGAAGGAGCAATGCATTTGTTACTTCATCACGCACCACTGCTTTTGACCTGGGACAAATTATTCAGCCTCATGTTGCCTGTTGGAAACAGTAGCATATAATAGAATGAATCAAGCAAACATGGCCTTTTGCACAAATCAAGGTACAGTTTAACAATGGCTTACAGCCATATTTCTCTGGGTAGATTCAGGCTGAAAACATTTTTAAAAAGTCTCATAATTAGAGAAATCCTTGGCTTTGATGCTAGTTTGCAGTTCAAAAAATGTAATATAGTATTGAAATGAGAGAATTAGTCATTTCAACTTAAAGAAAAGTGTGTGTGAAAACAAGCTATAGATTTTATATTAAAGTATAGTAACTTTTTCATGATTACAGGACAATGTTAAAATGTAGAGAAATGATGAATTCCGATGATCGATGATGCTGATTTTTGTGAATGATTACATACTTAAATAGGTACCATCCAAATTTTACTATTTGAGGAACTGTTGTGTAATCCTTTGGACCATACCAATCTGGCCAATCCAGATGTGATTTAGGCTTTTCAGAAATTTATCATCCAAAGCAGAGGAGATTTGAGATTCTCCCAAATTATTTTTGTTTCGGAAAATTATTTTTTTAAAAAATCTCAAAATCAAAAATGTTAAGCCACTCCTGGAATGGATGGATCAGTGTTGGAAAATGGAACAGAATGGAAAACATCTGAGTTCTCCAAAAAGTTTCTTTCCTAGAATGGTACATTTTTATGCTGTCAAATTGCAGTACAGTGGCTTCACAACCACATTTTAAACTCTGCAGGCAGAGATGCGAGTGGTTATTTTTTTTCTATTTATGGCTAAACAAAGTGCTTAAACCAGTGTGAAATGCAGCAGGACTACAAATTTTGAATTGGTACTTGTTATGCTCCTGAAAATGGTACACAATTTATATCCATTTTCTAAGAACGAAATAAAGAAGACATAGCAAGTCCCCTGGAATTCTGGTTAGCTCTGAGTTCATTCTCTGCAATAAAACTTAAATCAAGCAGCTGCCCCCCAAAATATACAGGAAATGCAACACCTGTTTTTCTTTCTTGTTTCCATGATCAATGCCATCTAGTGATTTAGTACAACCAAATAATGAATAATGGAACTGGATTTCTCCAGAAAGGAATGTGAACTAGTTGGGAAGTCACAATGAGGATTATGTGACCTGAGATTCTGCAACCATTGTAAATATTGCTGCTTGCTAAGCAACTGAATATTGATCACCTAACCATGAAGATGCTGTGAGGGTTGTAAGTGGAAGGACCAGTCGTAAGTCATTATTTTCAGCGTCATTGCAACTTTGAACTGTTGCTAAACAGATAATTGTAAATCATGGATTACCTGTAACATCAATTATGTTATCTCTCATCTTCAGATATCCAGTAAAATCAATACATTTACTGCTTTTAATTGCTGTGTCTTTTTTTCCCCCCTGTGCATTATTGTTAACTGTCATTAAAAGTCCTACAGATCCACAAATATCTCTTATAGGAGTGCTGTTATCGTATTTATAGATAAACAGTGCACAAATGAATAATTCATTCAGCCCAAAACAAAAAAAACCTGTGGAATAAAGAAATAAAAAATTGTGAAAGGGTGAGGCTTTTTAAAAAAAAACAAAAACAACAATGAACACTTAATTTCTTGTGACTGATGTACCTATTGTCTTATAGGATTCTTAAATTTTGAAAGTATGATCAGCTATTCATTATATTCTGAATGATGTGGTCAGCGTTGGAGAAACTTTTCAGCACCGAGTGCCGAAATGGAGCGCGTGCACCTGGTCTTCCTGGCATGCGCATGTGCACTGGCCATCTGGTCTTCCGGTTTCTGGTACGCATGCATGTGTGAAGACCAGCTGGCCAGTACACATGCGTGCCCTGGAAACTGAAAAAGCAGCCACCCGATGCGCACGTGCACATTGGGAACATGATCTTCCAGTTTCCGGTGTGCGCATGCGCAATGGCCAGCTGATCTTCACACAAGCATGTGCAACAGAAACCAAAAGACTAGGTGGCCAGTGTGCATGCACACACTGGAAACTGGAAGAGCAGCCACCCAGGTCATGCATGCTCCCGCACATGTGAAGACCAGCTGGCTGGTGCTCCGGAACCTGGAAGAGCAACATGTGATGGCTCACGTGTCCGGAGAGATGGCTCTGTGTGCAATTTCCAGCACACATGCCATAGGTTCGCAATCATGGGATTAGGCTACTAACTACTGATTATGTGCTATTAAGATGAGGTCTGTTCTTAGTGACCTGATTATAGATTTTCTCCATGTGAAAGTGGTTCTTCAGGTCTTCCAATGGCACACCTAATTGGGTCCATCCATCTTGCTGCTATTCAACCTTTTTTTTCCTGTTTTTCCACATAGCACTTAGATTTATATACCGCTTCATGGTGCTTTACAGCCCTCTCCAAGCGGTTTACAGAGTTAGCATGTTGCCCCCAATAATTTGGGTCCTCATTTTACCAACTTCAGAAGGATAGAAGGCTGAGTCAACCTTGAGCCTGGTGAGATTCGAACTGCCAGACTGCAGGTAGCCAGCAGGCAGCAGAAGTAGCCTGCAGTACTGCATTCTAACCACTGCATCATCACGACTCTCAGTGCTACTCATAATACTCAAATGAGACTAGTTAACATTAGATTGAATCTCTCTCTTTCTCCCTCTCCCTCTCCCTTCCGCCCTCTCATACCCACTATGCCTTATGACAGTTTTTTTAAAAAATTGCATAGCATTAAGGTGTAAAACTTTCAGTTTTCTCCAAGATACCATAAATATGTCTTTCCTGCAAAAATATGGCACATTTACAGACTATAATTATTAGTCTTTGGTTCCTCTTCAAGGTGAAGTGAAATCAATGTTTTTAAGATGATACTACTTGACCTGTTTGACTAATGCATTTTCCTGGAAATTCACATGAGAAATATGCATGCAAGGGGCTGTGCTGCATGCAAGAAGGTTGTGCTGCCAGCTCAATTGCTAATGAGATTGTCAAAGTTTTGATGCTTTACGTGTTAGCTTACAAGATTCTTGACATTATTTGAGTTCCCTGTTGAGGACTTGAACTATGTCTGTACTGTGACAGTATTTTGTTTGTTCATTAAAATATATATGTCGGGGAGGTATACATTACTTATTTATACTATTTGTTTACAGGAAAAACTATAACACTCCCTATTTTGCATATACTCACACTAAGCAACTTCAGAACTGTCTAATATGTATATCAGACCTTAACCTTGTTCATCATGGAGGTCAAAGAGAAATTATAATGCCTTTGCATTTCTGCCTTCTGAGATGTATTACTACTAGACCCTGCAAATGTATTTTATTTTATCTTAGGTCTACATCCATTAGAGCATTTTAGAAACTCAGAAATGACAGATTAATGGTTTTCCTTCCTTACTATTTTTCAAATATCAATAATTATATTTCTTGTCATTTGAAGATAAGGGACAAATTGTTAAAGATTCAGAAATTGGAATTAGACCATTTGGCTAAGTCACTAATTTCCTTTCCTTTCCTTTCCTTTCCTTTCTTTTCCTTTCCTTTCCTTTCCTTTCCTTTTCCCCCTAAGAACATTTTCATGTAAGAAATAATTATTTGTCTAGATTTTAGAGAACCCCTTTCAGAAGTTGCAGTAATAAATTTCTAACATGATTCACACACACACACACACACACACACACACACACACACACACACACAAACTTGTCAATAATTTATTATTGGCAATGGTTCATAACTTTTCATGCCACTGATCAATCCACTACAATTTTCAGCATGGGTGGAATAATTTTAAAGCTGTATTCAGTTTACATATCTGATAAAATCATATCTGATAAAACCAGCCTGTTCTTCACAAATTCTAAATGTAATACTCTATAAGTATGCATTATGAAGATACGATGGAATGGATGCCAAATTTCACTCATGAAGAAATCATCTTATTTCAGCAGAAATTAGAAATTCCACTGGCAGAATGAGGGAGCAGACCATTTTCATTAATTCTTTACATTCACAGCCCTGTCCCACAAATCTGCTCTGGAGAGTTTGAATACCAACTGGAATGGAGCTGAGGGTTGCAGCAGAAGATGAAAATTGGGAAAAATTAATTTTTATCTTGGTAGATATGTAGTTATGGCATACTATCATCAGTTAAAGGAAATCTGAACTGAACCCAATGTCATATCCAAATTGTATAGTTCTTCCACCCATAATATTTTGGGACTGACAATCATTTTGAGGCCTTTGAACTTGCTAATATTTTCAAAATGCTTATTAGGAAGGATCTGAGACAGCAGTGAAATCCGGCCAGATCTATCCGGCTCTCATGAACCAGTTGTGCCGGCAGAGGAAGGCTCTGCCCACCTGCAGGGACATCATTACGTCCTGTTTTTGACCCTCCGCACATGGGCACGCTTCCGTTCCCGAACTGGGAACAAAGGTAGGTAGATTTCACCGCTGATCTGAGATATTGTCAGGCTTTAAAGTAGGATAGGCTGGCCAGCTAGACCAGAGCTTTCAAACTCACATCATCATCACGTGACGTATTGGGACTTTTCCCCCTTTTGCTAAAATGGGTGTGTGGGCATAGCCAGTGGGTGATGCATCCTGCCAGTGGGCTGGGAGTTTGACAGCCCTGAGAATGAAATAAATTTCTAGATGAAATAAACTTCTGAATGTATTCTTTTAACCAATTTGAAAGCAAGTTCTTTCATCCTTTATTATTTTTGATTAAACTGAGTTTGGTCCTTCGTTGATTTATAGAAATAAGACATCCATTTTACGGATAGATTTTAGCAGACTGTTAAATGTGCAATGTTGTTTTAAGGATCAGAACTATCCCTAGGAAACTTTGAAAATATGACATTAGGATTACCACAATACTCCCATCAAAATGTATTCAGGTTGCTTCCTGAGAAAGTACATAGCCTATCTTTGATGGTATTTATGAGTCAATTTAAAACATTTCCAGAAAAAGTGGGTAGCATTTGTCATCCCATTTATAGCCTTGAGCATTAAGTCTTTATCTCTTTTAAGAGGTGCAGGTAGTCTGACCCACTTGAAGTGAGGTGGAGCTGTCTAGAGCATGTTATCTATTTCTAATGCACTCAGGTCCTGGTAGTATTGATCACAACAGTCAGCATACAGCCCTGCAATTAGATAGCCTCTTTTCATCCCAGCCACCTGATTCAGCAGGCATTGTAATGTAAGGCCTATGCTGCTCTGTATTTTTTATCCCCCATCGCAAAGGCAGGCTAGAAGCTGTAAGAAGATTAAAAAGTGAAATATAGTATTCCCTTTTTTAAGAAAAGAGGAAGAGAATGGTGTGAAAGAGAAGGTAAGAGAAAAGATTAGGGAAATTAGAAAGTGTCCAGCTATCATAGAAGAATGCACTGGGGGCTTCTTTTTATTATTCCACATATTAGCTGTCTAAAAATGAAATATTGGTATTGTCACGAAGATCTGGAAAAGGTTACAGGGTAAAGAATTTCCTCAGACTTTTTCTAATCCCAAGGCCCCAGGATTCACTTCAGCCTTCCTGCTTACCCTTCATTCAAATCTTACATGCTGAAAAGGGGCCTCTTGTTTGTTGTGTTAATTTTACAAGAACGTTATAATAAGTAGAGACATTACTCTGATGCACTACTGGAATGTATTCTGGGGTGAATGGGGTCCCACCTGCTGTTGTCAGCAGACTGATCGCAGTTGGGCATTCAATGGACGGGATACACAGATGACTTTGAATCTAGTGGATCTAAAGCTCTTTTAAGAGTCTCTTTCATTTGAATTAAGTAAATTAAGGACTACCTGTCAGCATACAGGTAGTCCTTAATTTACAACCATTTGTTAAATGACAGTTTGAAGTTACAATGGCACTGAAAAAAGTGACTTATGACCATTTTTCACACTTATGACCACTGAAGCATCTCCATGGTCAGGTGATCAACATTTGGATGCTTGGCATTTGGCTCATATTTATGACAGTTGCAGTGTCCTGGGCAGTGGTGAAAGCTAAAATTTGTTACTACCGGTTCTGCGGGTGTGGCTTGGTGTGTGGGTGTGTGTGTGTAATGTGACCGGGTGGGCTTAGCCAATTTCTTTTTTTACTTTTAAAACCATTTTTTTCTACAACTTCTTTGGTGAAGAGGTTGTAAAAAATGCTTTCAAAAGGCTCTGACGATCCCAGCTGAGTTGCCTGATCGACAGAGACTTTTTTTTTTAAATGCCTCTGCCGATCAAGCAACTCAGCTTGGATTGTCAGAGGCATTTAAAAGAAAAAAAGGGATTTTTTCTTTTAAAAGCCTTTGATGATCCCAGTTGAGCCGCGCGATCATCAGAGGCCTTTTTTTTTAACTTTTAAAAGCATTTTTTCGGCTGAAGAGATTGTAGAAAAAATGCTTTTAAAAGTAAAAAAAAAGCCTCTGATGATTGTGCGGCTCAGCTGGCATTGGAGGGGGGGGCAGGGATGTTTGCTACCTGTTCTCTGAACCACCCACCTCCATTGCTACCGGATCGGGTGATCCGGTCTGAATTGGGAGCATTTCATCCCTGATGAAATCCCGAATGGGGTCATGTGATCTCTTTTTGTAACCTTCTGACAAGCAAAGTCAATGGAGAAGCCAGATTCACTTAACTACCACATTGCTAACTTAATAACTGCAGTGTTTCATTTAACAGTTGTGGCTAGAAAGTAAATGGTAAATGGAGTAAAATTAACAAATGTCTCATTTAGCATCAAAATTTTGGGCTCAATTGTGGCTGTAAGAACTACCAGTATTTTTTTTAAAAAAATGGCAATGTATCATTTGATCCTAACCCTGTTTAATTGAACTTTGTGGCTGAAATCTATGACTGTGATTTCTATCTCATGAGCTACCTATTTATAACAAAACTTCGTTTTGCATTAAAATTGGCCCCAGATCTGAACCCTTCTTTCCTCTAATATTTTGTTTTCATTATAATACCAAAATGTAAACAAAATAGACAAACAAAATCAACTTGATGGGGATTACAGTAAAAGCTGAAATAAATAAATCAGAAAATAAGAATGGATTTGAGATTTTAGAAGTTCATGTTTCATTATTAAACTGTGAGAACCCAGAAAGCACTCTATTTGGGGGTAAGAAAACATTCATTTGATGAATGTTGCTCTCACTGCAGAAAACCTGCCTCATAAGATATTGGAAACATTCCTGCAAACACTGCAGTATTTTGGATAGGACTCTTAGGAAGCGCTGATGGTTTTGTTGTTTAACAAACATATTTCAAATATTTCTCCTTGTAAGCCCAGTTACTCTAGAAGTAATAGGGTATCTGTATTATCATTGTTACTTTCTTTTATAGTGCTTATTTTTTTTAAAAAAGAAGCAATTTTCATTTTAAAGGATGTAAGTGGAAAATGTATGAAGCTCTTAACTGCACAATATTTACATATTTCTGTTGTGGTCTGTCAACAGCCTGCGGAAGTGGCAGCAAAGCCAGACAGTGAGGGGGCTGGGAAGGACAATGGGCCAGTCTTGGAGTCAGGGGAAGGCCTGGACGAGGGCTCTTTGTTGGAGGCAGAGATGGGGCCAGGGCCATCTGGAAGTGGTGCACGGACTCCGGAGCCTCCAGAAAGCAGAGAGGCAGAGGAACAAGAGGAGCCTGTTCCTAGTGCATGCATGCAAAAAGCTGCTAGAAGGCAAGAGCAGCTAAAGTAAAAAGGACAACTCAGGAGTAAGGCCAGGAGATGATTGGCCCCTCCCATAAGGCTTAAAAGAGCAGTAAGAGCAGAAAGAGAGCGGTTCTTGGATCTTTGTAGGAAAGCAATGTTGCTACATTTGTTTCTTGTCCACATCTCTTGCTTCTGAACTTTGTGGGGTTTTGCCAAGAAAAGCCTTTGGCAGGGTGCCAAAGAAGACAAAGGTTTGTGATAAGGCCGAAGGACTGTTTAATTTGGACTAAGATGAGAAGGAAGTAATACTCAGCTGTTCTAATAAAGTATGTTTGTTTACCAGACACTGATTGTGTCTAGTAATAACTACTTGGGCCTAAGTCACAACAATTTCTGGCATAGTTTCCATAACTTTTAAAAGTGTCTTATAGTCCATGTATATGTCCCATCATTAAAATATAGCTTTTTTTCCTTATTCAGCTGGGCCTATGGATGGATGGATGGGTGGGTGGATGGATGGATGGGAGGGAGGAGGGAGGAAGGAATATTATAGCATTTAATCTTTAACTATCTTAAATTAATGAAACAACAGCCGGGCAACTTAATTCGGAGAAATTAACCAATTCATATTTTTAACTTTTATAAATCTATTCCAAACAAAAGTAAACAACTTGTTTTTAATAACAAGACATTTTACAAAGCAAGATGATATATTCAGGAGATGTAAGAATCAGACTCCAAATGTTTTTGAAACTAACTGTTTCATTTTGGCGTTGATTGTGCCATGTAGCAGTATAAACAGTATAAAAAAAAACATATTGTAGATATAAAGTACAGTATAAAAATAACATTAACTTGATTTAGAAATGTGGCTGGAAATATAAAGAAAACAGTAAACAGGCTGATTACCAACTATAATTGAAATAAGCATAGTAAGGACCCTAATGTCGTTGGGAAAGTTCTTATATACAGTATCCTTCATAGTCCTAAGATATTTTTATACATGTAATAACTTATAGATCTATACATTACTGTCTCATCAGATATACTACCATATTTCCTGGAAAATAAGACATGTCTGGATAATAAGCCCAATCAGGCTTTTCAGTGCACCCACAAAATAAGCCCCCCCCACCAACTACTTACATGCATGCGCAGCCAGTCTCGCCATTTCCTCTGATTGCTTGCCACACAACCAAAATGAGTTGAGGAGGTGAGGCCGGAGTGGGGACAGGGATGGGGGACATGCCCTCCCCTCCCTGTTCTTTGTGCCAGCCAAGCAGCCCAACACCTTCCCCCCCCCACCCCAATGGCAACAGCAGCCTGGCTGCTTCCCTTCCCCGCCGACTCTTTATTGAGAGGGGTGGCAGGTGGGGCAAGGGAGATGCAAGATGCAAGATGCATGGAGCGAGACACGGCTCCCCTTGCCGTCTCTTCTCCCCCCCCCCTTGCCAGGCATGACAGGGTTCCTGCCCCTTGCTTAGCCACCCACCCCTTTTAGGGATGCAATTTGGGGGTAGCAGGTGCGGCGAGTGAGAAGCGGGATGCAGGCTCCATTGCTTTCCTCACCATTGTGTCCAGGGAAACATATGTAAAACAAAACTTTCTTGCAAGTTCAAGAAGTTTGATTGAACTCACAAGAAGGTTTTCTTCTATAGCCTGTTTCCCTGGACACAACGGCGAGGAACGTGACAGAGTTGGAAAGGTAAGGCACGCATCCCGCTTCTCACCCACCCTATCTGCTACCCCCAAATTGCATCCCTAAAGGAGGTGGGTGGCTAAGTGAGGGGGAGGAGCCCTGTGATGGCCAACAAGGGGGAGAAAAGGGATGGCAAGGGGAGCCACGTCTCGCTCCACACATCTTGCTTCTCCCCTGCCCCACCTGCCACGCTTCTTGATAAAGAGACAGTGGGGAAGGGAAGCAGCTGTTGCCATTGCGGTGGGGTGGGACATGCTTGGCCGGCATGAAGACCAGGGAGGGGACGTGATGGCAGTGACAGGACACCCAGTTCCATGCTTGCCACCTCTTGCACCCCCAAAATAATAAGACTCCCTGATAATAAGGCCAAGCCCTTATGGGGAGGGGTGTCAAAAGAAAATAAGACCCTGTCTTATTTTTGGGGAAACATGGTACTATGTGTTTCACGTGCAGGTATTTGAAATTCTATATATATGATCCATCCAAATTATTATTTTTAAAAAAATCTCTGATCCTTACCTTTTTCTTTTTATATATTCAAAGTTCTGCAATTTTAGATTTTAAAACCATCTTTTGTGTTAGCTGAAAGAAAGGTTTTGTTTGACAGGTTATTGGAGAAAATCCAATTCATCTTAACTTCCGGGTAAAATTCACACCTAGCAGATGTTCCAGATTAAACTTGTTTTATTTCATGTATGAACCTTATGTAACAGACAAACAATGCAGATCTATGGTAAGATCAAAAACAGTAACACATACCCAAGAGAGTTCAGCACAAAATTAAAATATTTAATCAGAAAACGTGATTTACCTCATCGTGGATTCCTCCAGTTTACATACCCAAACTAACAGCTTTAAAAAAATTGAGAAAGTGAACCAGCTATATAACCCCACCAATACAGGTTAGAAAAGCAAGATTAAAAATAACCATATGATGCATCCACAATTTAAGCCAATTATTTACATTTAAGCAATTAAGTGGCATGGTGGCCTAGTGAAGACGCTTCCCTCCACTTGGAAAGTTGAGAGTTCAATCCTAGGTAGCGGGAGATGTTTCTCTCTCTGGGCATAAAGAAAAAAAATCTGCGTAATTTCCATGTGGCATCAGGAACGACACCTGGCCAGTACATCCTCAACTCTATCAAGTCGCCCTGGTTCTACCTCATTTTACTGACATGTAAGCAGTATGCTTTGTGAAATAAAATATGATTTTAATAATTTTTAAATCTGACTCTTCCGGTGTTGCCTCCTCCTTCTAGCAATTTGTCTCTATTGCTGCTTCTGCCTTCAATTTTTTTTAAAATTTGATTTATATGCCACCCTTCTTCGGAGACTCAGGGCAGCTTAAAATGAAAGAAACAGAAATTTCCTTCTGTTGTCCTAAAGTTTCTAATTTATTACTGAACTCCTGTATCTTCCTGCTTTGCAAGCAAGTAAAATCCGTGCCCAATAGTGAGCTGCATTTCATTCATGGATTAAAACACCTAAAAGTCCTTTGTACCTCTATGATTCAACATTCACAGGAAGTAACATTTGTCAGGGTTGATGAGGAATGACTTGTTAAAATAGCCAGATCATAGGACTGTACTTGATGGCTAGAAATTAGGATTAGGGTTCAGTAGTTTTAATTTCAAATTGCCAGCCCCCTTCCTGTACAGCAATTAGTTTGGGGAGAAAAGAGTGGCAAATAATATTATTAGGGGAACAAGAGATAAAGTTATTTATGTAATTTATTTCCTTGACTAAACAAGCTGAATATATCTACTTTAATGGGAATCTAATTGGTCCACAGCTTTCCTGAAATCAAGATAATTTTTCAGGACTTACAATTCTCCTTTGTCCTGAAAATGGGCACAACATTTTCTTAACAAGATCTCTGACACTCAGTTTGTTTCTATGTTGCTACAAGTCTTGCTGTATGCTGAATTATCTGCCACCCCCTCTTTTTTTCTCCAGATAGCATTTCATAAGATGTTATGCAATAAACTGTAATTGCTTTTTTTTTTGTTGACATTTTCAAACTAATTTAGAAAATGGGCTGCATACCTCTTGGGAAATGCCACCCTTTTGGATTAGACCAAATTTTTCATATTGCTTTCTAAGGTCCTTCTCCTGGCTGTGGCAGTAGAAAGAGATGGATGTTTGTTAAGATGAAGAGAGGAGGAAAATTTTCATGGGTGGGTGGTATCCTATCCCCTTTTCTTTCTGCATCATCTCTCCCAATCATGGGATTAGAAAGAAAGCAAAGCTATTAGCCTGGCTCTTGGGAGGTAGCAAAATGTATTTCTTATTTAGCTGTTATGGAATTCTATTGCTTTGCCTGGGATGGTGTGAGTAACTGAAACTTCTTTAGAAGCAAATGCATCTTGATCTGATTATTTCAGGCTATGAAGCTACAATGCACTACGTTTTATCTGATACTTTGCTCTAAAATTTGAGTCGGAGATATGAGGAAACAAATGTGAGGGAGATAAGTATTGCAGGAATATATCTTGTACCTCTTTCTCTGCCTTTATATTAGGATTAAAAAAAATATTTTGCACAATATATGAGATGAAGAAAAAGTTCCTCTCTCTTCCCACACACACAGTACCAAAGAATCAAAGAAAGGACCTGCTGGATTAGGCCAAGACTCATCTTGAGCCTTCATTATGATCCTCACAGCAGTCAAGAATTGCAGACAGTCACAAACAAGAATTCTACTCTCATAGGTCTTCTACCTTCACCTATAAACCCATTTCAATAAAACCTGCTTGCTTCAACACAGGACTTTCGAATATCAGAAGATTCAGCTTCTTGCTCAGCTGCAATGCAGCAAAATGTATAAACAAGACTTTTTTCTAACTTCTAAGTTTTGAATGGTGATGTCAACAGATACTGTCATCCTTCTTCTCTGGTATGATGAATGATTTAATAAAGCGTCCTTAAACATGCATAGCCCAAACAATAAATTTTCCCACTTTCACGTCTCTTATGTAGAACCTTTCTAACTCCATTGGGCTTACCACTAATTGCACTGATATTGTATGAGAAAAAGCCTCACAGCTGTCTAAGATGCATCCTGAATCCTCTGCCACCCAGTGCCTTAGAGAGTGCAGTACGGGACCTTGCTTGTCCCGTATGATTTGTAACTTACTAATGATAGAGTGAGGATGCGGTGGCTCAGTGGCTAAAATGCTGAGCTTGTCGATCTAAAGGTTGGCAGGTCAGTGGTTCGAATCGCTAGTGCTGCGTAATGGGATGAGCTACCGTTACTTGTCCCAGCTTCTGCCAACCTAGCAGTTCGAAAGCACGTAAAAAATGCAAGTAGAAAAATAAGGACCACCTTTGGTGGGAAGGTAACAGCGTTCCGTGCACCTTTGGCGTTTAATGATGCCGGCCACATGATCACGGAGACGTCTTTGGACAGTGCTGACTCTTCGGCTTTGAAACAGAGATGAGCACTGCCCCTTAGAGTTGGGAACGACTAGCACATATGTACGAGAGAGACCTTTACCTTTTCCTTTAATGATACAGTACAAGTTGAGGGGCTTAAACTGAGAACTGTAGACAACATACTCTGGTGTTCTGTTTTCTGTTTCTATGGTAGTACTTTTAATAGGTCCCACCTAGGAATTGATCTAACTCTACTGACTTGTCTATTGATCTTGTTGGGGGGATAATTCAGTATCCTGAATGTCTGTTTAATTCCACCACTTGAGATTAAAAATATGTGGTTGTAGAATAAAGCCTAGTGTAACTATAGATAATAGATTTGGTAGTGTGTTCTGGATGGAAACTGGAAATACTGCATGTAGGTATGGGTGGTGAGTTGTGCATTCCCTAATATAACATGGTATTGATGAATACATTTTCCAAAATATACAGCATTGTCTCATGTATCAAAACCATCACACCTGAATATCAGGTTTTAATGTATATGACACCAGCATTCCCAGCAACACAAGAGACCTTATAGAAGAAGACTGACTTCCCTCTCAGCCTCGCTAACCTAATTTTAGCTATCATAGATGCCAAGGTACTATATTCCAACATCCCCCACAAACATGGATTCCAAGCTGTCCTGTCAACACAGAATACCTTGCTACCAGGTTCTGACTTTGTACTCACCCATAAACTACTATATATTTAACCATTAATATATATACCTGCAAATCAGAGGCATGACCCTGAGTACAGACATGACTCCACAATATGCCAACATCTTTATGGTAGATCTAGAACAATACTTTCTTAAAGTTCATCCTATGAAATCCTTCCTTTACTTGACATTTTCATCATCTAGATCTACCTTTGTAGCCTCAATAACTTCCATCAACCTCAACATCAATCGCAGCCTTGAACTTTCTTTAGAACAAAACTTGATGTCATAATAAAACTGCACAATATATACATAAATAAAACATTACATAGGAAATCTATGGATCAGTATGCATATCAACATTTTTTTCCAGTTTCTATTCAGAACACACATATATAGTCAGGCTCTGTGCCACAATCATATTTCTTCTGATCTGCTAGGCAGAGATGCTCAACTGATGGAATTAAGGCATTCAGAAGTGAACTATCCCAACAAGATAGAGCCTTGGTGGTGCAGCAGACTAAGTGCTGTTATATAGCACTTAGCTGCCAGCTGCCTGCAATTAGTGTGAGTTCAAATCTCACCAGGCTCAAGGTTGACTCAGCCTTCTATCCTTCCGAGGTAGGTAAATTGAGGACCCAGACTGTGTGGGCAATAAGCTGACTTTGTAGAAACACCGTTTATGGGGGGCCAAAAGCCCTAATAAGCAGGTATATACAAAAGAATAAGTCTACTATTATAAGTGCATTGTAAGCCGCCCTGCGTCTTCGGAGGAGGGTGGCATATGAATTAAACTAATAAATAAATAAATAAGATCAGTAGAAAAATCAACAGATTAACTCCCAGTGAGGATCTACTGAAGAACAGAGTCCAGAATCAAAAAACAGGACACCTCTGTTGTTACCTACAGCTCACAATTTAGGCCATTCATAGACATTATTAATAAGCTACAACACATATTGGATGATACCACATATTCTCAAACATCTCAACTATGGAAGCTGAGACAGAATTTCACAAACTACAAACAAGAAAGAACAATGATGCTATCCTAGGATCCAAGCCCTACAACCAATTCAGATGTATATTTTGCCCCCAATATTTATACCAACAGTACCATCACAATGTTAAATCGTCACCGCTACCGGCTCGGCGGAACCGGGCAGAACCGGGAGGAACTCACCACTGCTTAGGGACGACTTACACCCTGGTCAGCTCTTCTTTATTCTCTTACCATCTGGAAGGAGATATAGAAGCATAGTCAGCCGCACAAACAGGCTGAAGAACAGTTTTTAATCCATGGGCTGTCCGACTCCTGAATGAAAAATAACTCTACAACAACATAGTACAATTGACTTGCGGGCCCAGCACAAAGTGCAATAAGTTCAAATGGTGCAATAGGACTGAGTGTTTGTTAGTAGGATTCACTGGGCTAAGGATTTATCTATCTATCTATCTATCTATCTATCTATCTATCTATCTATCTATCTATCTATCTATCATCTATCTATCTATCTATCTATCTATCTATCTATCTATCTATCTTTCACAGTGAGTTGTATTGTGTTGGGCGGGTGCACGAAGGGAGGCTCAGCCAATCTCATTGTACACATGTACTCTGACAGTAAAGGTTTGACTCAGGGGTTTACTACCGGTTCACAATGGGGGCATGCATGTACAGAAGCTTCTGCACATGCACAGATCATCAGTGATGACGTTGGGGTGGGTGGGCGGAGCCGTCGCCACCATTACTACCAGTTCACAAAAACTGGACCGAACTGGGAGCAACCCACCACTGGTTTGAACTGAATTGAATTGAATATTTTCACCCTCAAAAACAAGTAATAGTGTTTGCAAATCACATTTATACCTTTAGGTTAGTGGATATATTTTGTGAAAATTGTTTTTTTTTTCAGGAGGGTAATTTTTTTTTCTTCAGAAAGGGTAATTTTGTCAATCTCTTCTTTTAAGGGGCCAATATTTATGAAAACAATACTTTAGACAAAATGTGAGAAAACTGTTTCAGGATGGCTTGTGTGTTAAGGGCTGATCAGCCTGTTCCCTGACTGGTAGGAGATCCTTACCATTATTCCTGGTATGAAAGGACAGCAGCATTCCTAAATTCTGGAACAAACCTTGGAAGAAGAGCTACAGGACAGCAGGCTATACAGAGTGAAGCAGTAATTTCTGCATCATCCATACTCAGTAATTCTTTTCCAAACAATACATGCCAGGAGCAGTTTGGGAGGAAATGGAGAGCATTGGATTTTCCTGTCAGTTGGACAGAATATGTTTCTGGTGGAATTTTGCCCACCTCTGCTTTTTAAGGTTTCTTTCTTGTTTTACACCAGGCAGTAGGTGGTAGCGACCATGTTTTTTTCCTCTTAGCTTGGTTCATATAAAAGAGTCTGGAGAGCACCACTTAGCTGTCTTGGTAAGGAGGCAGATTAGGGAGAAGTGGTCAAGTCAGAGGAAATTTATGCCGCCATACTTCATCCCGCCTCATGGAGCAGAGGAAAATACGTTTAACCAATTGTCTGGATATGCAGTAAATTCCTTCAAAGTTGATTTTTGAAATATGAAACTGAGAGAAATTCCACTCCATGTCTGCTGGGCACTTTGCCTTCATATACTGCAGGTGTGCACTTCAGTAAATTGTCTGCACAGCATTCAGATGATAGTAGAATTTAAAAGGTCATTTACTTACAAACAACGCTGTACACATTTAATAACGATATGAGAGAAATGCTTTAGACCAAACTTAAAACTCGGGAGCATTTCTCTATTGATTAAAAATCAGTTTGTGTGTGGTGTGTGTGTGTGTGTGTGTGATGCTTCCATATAAACTCAGAAAAAGATGCCACTGATTTAAGCATCACAGGATTCACTCGGTGGTACTTTTTTAAAGCATCTATTGGTGCAGCTGTACAAGCCTTATTCAATATTTTGCAGGAGTTGATAACATTTGAAATAGAAACCTCTGGAACTGGGGTGATTCAACCTATATTTTTCTCCTTTTATTCACTTGTAAATCTGAAGGGCCAATTTCTTGTGAATCAGGATGCCCATACCAGGTGCTATTAATTTTTCCTGTAGTTTGGGTTACTGTAGGCCTGGGAAACCAGATTTCTTGTGATTTGATTGTTATCAACTTGACATTTACTTTTAAAGATAGCACAGTTATTTTATAAACAATCATTTTATAGGCTGGCAAATTTATTGCTTAATTCAACTGGATGGGGTTTCTATTGGATGGTGAAGAAGAGTTGGGGAAAAAAATAACCTTCCTCTATTCCATTAATGTATTCATCCCTATTGATATAATGATTTTCAGCCTGCTTGGTCTCTGACTATATTATGCTGACATTTTGAATGTTGTTTTTAAGTTACAACTGCTGCTAAATTACATTAAAAAAAACTTTATTTCCATAGAGGCCTAGATACGATCCACATAAATGAAACAATAATGCTGTCAGTTGTTCTTGTTTATAGACTGGCTGATAAGAATAGATTTGACTAATAACTTTCTTGAGACTGACTCCAGAAGGGATGGCAGTAGTCCCTTCCCAAATGCTGAAAGTATAATAAAAAGAATATTAAAAGAATATGTAAACTTTGGTTTCCTTCTTATCAAATATAGATGGGCTCATCATTTACAGAACTTGCTAGCATCTTTTTAAAGTGTGATGCATAATTAATAACTAACAAAAATGGAAATGCCATTGGCTTTGTAATTTGGATAAATGTTGAGGACAAAAGTTTTCTGCCCTTTGTTAATGTCGACGTTTTGTCCAATAGATGAACAGAAGACATTGGCTAGGAAGCTGAGGGGAGAAAGAGATGTAAGCAATCCTGTGCTAGCATCAATGTTCACGACCAAAATCTCTGATGAACTCTGAAAGCAGAAGAAAGAAGCTTCAAAACTTAGCAATCTCTCCCTCCCTCTCCCTCTCTTGGAACATTTATAAAATAATATATAGAATAGAATAGAATAACAGAGTTGGAAGGGACCTTGGAGGTCTTCTAGTCCAACCCCCTGCTTAGGCAGAAAACCCTACATCCAGGGGTGAAATCTGAATTTATTTGCTACCAATTTTGTGGGCGTGGCTTAATTAGCGGGTGGAGCTTGGTGGTTAAGGTGACTGGGTGGGCGTGGCCAAGTCAATGTCACTTCTTTACCCTTTTTAAACCTACAAAACACAACACAACACAACTGGCTCACCCACAATATAAAAGCAGCTATGCTAGACCCAAAATGGCCCCTGCAACAAGGAGGAACCTCACACAGGCACAAAAAGCCCCCCAAAACAACTTTCACACTTTACACACACAAAATTCCACATACAGCTTTGTGAGATTTTATGTGTTTGTGTAGTTAGAGTGAAATACTACAGAAACACACTAAATCTCAGAAAGCTGCACAAATATTTTATTTTTATTTATTTTTATTTTTATATAAAAGCAGCTAAATTTAAAACTTCCTAAACTTTAAAGGTCTAAAAAAAGAACAACTAAAAAACACCCACATTAACTATTTTTTTAAAGCTCCCAAAGAGGAAAAAAACTTACCCAATAGAACAGGGGTCTCCAACCTTGGCAACTTTAAGACTTGTGGACTTCAACTCCCAGAATTTCTCAGCCAGCTTTGCTGGCAGTTGAAGTCCACAAGTCTTAAAGTTGCCAAGGTTGGAAAGCCCTGCAATAAAATGTGGAAGGCAGGCAGGCAGGCAGATAGAGCTGCTCACCGATGAGTTTGATTGCAGGCAGGGAGATTCAGTTGCTTGCTGATGCAATGGATTGCAGGTATTACAGCAAGCGAAGCAAGGCAGGCATCGCGACCAGCAGCTAAGGTAACTCAGCTGCTGGTCGCATCAGGGATCATCAGAGCTTGGATCATCAGAGCCATTTAAAAGGAAAAAAAAGGTTCTGATGATCGCGCGGCTCAGTTGGGCATGGGAGGCGGGGGCAGGAATTTTTGCTACTGGTTCTCCGAACTGCCTGCCACCATTGCTACCTACTTGCCCGAACCGGTCCGAACCAGGAACATTTCACTTCTGCCTATACCACTTCAGACAAATGGTTATCCAACATCTTCTTAAAAACTTCCAGTGTTGGAGAATTCACAAGTTCTGGAGGCAACTTGTTCCACTGATTAATTGTTCTAACTGTCAGAAAATTTCTCCTTAATTCTAATATGGTCTGAACAATTTGTTTTCCAGAAGGGCAGCTGTATCAGTGCAAAAGCAACAGACAGAAAAGATATTTGTAAGCTTCCATGGACAACAGTCCACTTAACCAGGTGCATCAATGCCTTTTTCTCAGATGGGTCTTTCATTTATTTATTTTTATTTATCCATTTATTAAACAAATTTATATAGTTGCCCAGGTAACAGGTAGGTGACTTTGGTGGCTTACATAATTAAAAAAATAAATAAATCCACCATTTAATAAAAACCTATTAAAAAGCCCCCACCCCACCCTCTCATGGAAGTAACATCACAATCAAATCAATAGTTCAGCTCACTTTCTCTTCATAGTCCCCAGGACCCTTGACAAAACCATGTTTTCAAAAAAGCAACATAGGGAGGGCCAACTTTACCTTGGGGAGGGAAATGATGTTCATAAAGAAGGGACCATCATTGAGAAGGCCCTTTTTTGTGCTCCCTAATTTTTTTAAAAAAAATTTGATTTATATGCTGCCCTTCCCCGGAGACTCAGGGCGGCTTACAATGCGTTAAGCAATAGCCTTCATACTTTTGTATATTTATACAAAGTCAGCTTATTGTCCCCATAAACTGGGTCCTCAATTTACCTACCTTAGAAAGGATGGAAGGCTGAGTCAACCTTGAGCCTGGTGAGATTCGAACTTACAGTAATTGCATACAGCTGGGGTTAATCACAATGCTTTTAGTCTGCTGAGCTATCCAGGCTCATGGATAATTGAAGGGACCCGTAATGTGCCCTGTTTTCCCATAGAACATCTCATTGCTTGATGCTGTGCTTTTTTCAAGAGTTCTGAATTGAAGAAGCTTCTAGGATGAGAAGCAAAACTTCTTCAAAGAAAAACCAGAAAGTCCAGATGCCTTTTGAGAAAGCACCTTTGGGACAACTATGACCTGGATGACTGAGAATCTCCATAGACAGATGGTCTATATAATTCTTTGCATTATCCCTCTAGGCAGCAGAACCTTTTTAACAATCGCTTACTGCCAGTACTTGGTTTTTGGGTCTAATATTATCTCATGACAAGAGCTTTTAATAGCTTTTGAATATCTCACAGTCAGGGGATTTGAATCCTGAAAATTTAGTCCTTGTGTATGAACTTTTCATTTTTGTTAACATGATTAAAGGCTGGTAATTTAGTATGGAGATACTTGAGGTCTGGGAGTCTATGATAAATGAGAGGTATCACTAATTCGAAAGCCAAATATATGTAAGAAGAATTATCAATTCAAATATAGTTTCATCGTGCCCATGAGTCACATATATAATGTTTTAAAATCTCTCTCTCCCTCTCTCACTGGGTATTTCTAGCAGATTATTATGTGCAGTCATGAAGAAGATAAATCCAATTTGAAGAGCACAGGACACTCTAATAAGCATTAATCAAAGCACTTTTTTTCCAGTTTACCATTTAAAGATGCTGGGAGTTGTGAATTTAAGAAGGAAATGCTCACATTTCCATAACGGTTAAGCTAACGGATGATTGTCTTTATCAAATCAACTCATATTCCTAATTAAAAACATACTTCTTATTGTTCTATGGGATATTGATACAGATAGATCTTTCACTGTACATCAGTTCATTACTCTATGTTTAAATTTTAAAGAGAGTCCACGGAGTTATATTTGTAATGTGACAGGCACATATTGAAACTATTGCATTCAATAGTTCCTAGATGTGTCAAATAGATCTTTGCTGGCTCAGGTTCAGCCTTACCATCTGGCTTCAAGAGTATAACTCTTTTTTCCCCCTCCTGCCACAATATTGAACCACCCAATCAATTGAACTATCAGTCAAGAGAAGAGGTCACCTCTCTTTTGCTTTCCATTCTTGCACTGCTGTTATTTCCCCTTTTGTGGAAGAATGATAAAAGTCTGAGTTTGCCCACCCCATGCCAGTACTGATTCTTCTTCTTCTTCTTCTTCTTCTTCTTCTTCTTCTTCTTCTTCTTCTTCTTCTTCTTCTTCTTCTTCTTCTTCTTCTTCTTCTTCTTCTTCTTCTTCTTCTTCTTCCTTCTCCTCCTCCTCCTCCTCCTCCTCCTCCTCCTCCTCCTCCTCCTCCTCCTCCTCCTCCTCCATTAAAGATCCTTTCCCATGGCTGCCTGATTTATTTATTTATTTAAAGACCACTACAATCAGCCGGGCATACCTAGTAGTCTAATACATAATTGGATTAAAATTGAGCAGTCAGTTAAAAACAAGAGCTAGAAACATTCCTATGGAACTGAGAGTTACAAACAAAAACATTAATAAAACATTAGGGCTCAAGATCACAACCAAGAGGGATTTATAGCCATCCATCTTCCTTGGATTGACTGAACAATAAGGTTCTCACCAGGTTCATAAAAGCCACTCAAACCTGGAGGAGGGAGGAGTTTAGAAAGTGGGATGAGTAATAAGAGACAAGGCATCTTTAAGTGGGCCTGAGGTTCTAGACTTTAATCAAAAAATATGAATTGTACCTTCGATACCAACTGGCAACCACTACAGTTCTTGGTGTAAACATGTAACATAGGTGCCTTAAGAGTTTAAGAGTTCTAACACATCACTGCCCACATTGCTTCATTCTGAAGCAACTATAGCTTCTGGATATTTTTCATCTTCACCTATGTAGAGTGTATTGCAGTACAGGTACCTCTCAAAGTTAATGAAGGAATCTCACTGAGAATCACTGACCTTTGAAACCTTAACCACTCTGTCTTGCTGGGATTTAATCTCGTCTCCTCTTCATTAAACCCTGGAACACTGGCAGCACTTTAACAGTATCCATTACTAGACCAGGGGATAAGAGGCACAATTAAGTATCATCAGTGTACAAAGTGCATCTTAGTTCACTTCAATCCCTAAAGTTCATCAGAGAACCAAGGAACCTCACCCGAACCGTAGATTAGCAAACTGGGCAGTGTCCTTGATGTCCACCTAGGTTCCTGGAAGACAAGTTCTTGCAGCTTTCTCAGGCGATAATTGGGTTTGATTTATTAGAAAAACATTCTGTACTTAAATCTATAGTCCTCCAACCTTCTTCAGGCTTTTGTGACAAAAAAATGATGTTAAGAAGCTTCAGCTGCAACCACTGGGCATCATAGTCCTTAAATTTCTTAAAGCAGGGGCATTGGCTTAATTTTAAAAGCCTTCTGGATGCTGGGAAAGATTGAAGGCAAAAGAAAAAAGGGACGACAGAGAATGAGGTGGCTGGATGGATCACTGAAGCAGTAGGCATGAGCTAAAATAGACTATGGGGGATGGTAGAGGACAGGAAAGCCTGGAGGAACATTGTCCATGGGGTTGCAATGGGTCAGACACAACTTTGCAACTAACAACAACAACAACAACTTTGTTCCCTCTAAAGGGATGAAGGGGGGGGGGGGCGGGAGAGAAAGAGAAAAGATGACTAAGAAGGGAAAAAGAAGAAAAAAAGCCCCAGACAGAGCAAAGCTTAGCAGAGCAGAGCATGCCCAGGCAGCATCTTTTAATGTATTCCCAATTTAATATAGACCTTTAAAGTTTCTGAATCCTTGTTGTCATAGCTGGATGAGCAGGAGAACAGGGGCTGGCTACTCATGATAGTGAGACGAACTGATTTTTCAAGTGGGGACTATGGTACAGCTGTTACTTTGACATACTGAACCATAGATAAAGTTGAATACAAGGACCTGGATGTAGACTGGATCCCTGGCATAAAACTTAATCAAGATCAACAAGGCTTTATTTTGAAACTCATTCCCGATCCGAAGAACAAGCATGGTGCCTTCAATTGATTGCATCATACAATCTTATACTAAACATAATTCATGTAGATGAGGTACTGATATCTTCCCTTAAAGAATTGTTGGTTTTTGTTTTTTTTAAAATTTCGATAAAGTAAATCTGACTGAATCTCCCCCTTCCCCTTGATTCAATGTAATTTAATTTAGGAAACACGGAAAACAAACATTAACATTTCTCCAGCACTAAGAAAATCCATTAATAATGCATTTCCAGAACTTTAGGTCACCTTTATAATTGCTCTTTGAATACAAATGGGCATTAAACTGAGCTGGGGAAAGACAAGCTCTGTTAAGCTTCAAGGCCTGAAAATGAAAATTTAAGAAGAAACTATTAAAATACATGCATATTTCATTTATTGTAATTCAGTTGCTTCCAAAGATTAGCCTGATTAGTTTTGAATATTCTTTCTCTGATTCTTTTATATACTGTATATAAGCACAACTGTTGTTAAAGCACTGGAATCCATTGATGTTCTGGGAATTTTCCTTTGATGATAATTCAATTTAATCTAGCAAACTATATTTTTTTTTAAAAAAAATCAAAGCACTCATTTCATCAAAGCTACTATTAATTTGTTTGATTTATATTCTGCTCAGGGTGACAAAGTTTTTCTATCAACTTTTTCAATAATCATCATATGGGATGGAAGTTTCATAATTATGATACCCTGATGGGAAATTATGTATTTAAAAAAAGTTTTTCACTAATATAACTTTATTAATGCTGAATCTTCATCTTTGCTATGTAGCATTTTGTATCAAATTATTCTGAATTTTGAAAAGATTATACCTGACTATAATAACTGGAATTATACATTTCTATACATAATTTTATTGGATTGGATCAAAATTTAGATTTAGGAAACTTACCAAAAACAATAGGACTCAAATTAGTAATGTCCAACTGGCTTCCATATTCTAAATATGATCTAACCAATTATATATTTATAATTCTTGTAGTGCATATATTATTCTTCTTCCAAAAATAAAGCTTGATGTATCTGTTAGAGATGTATGGGTTTGGAGTAGTTTAAAACAAGAAGTCAAACAGAATTAAGAAGAAGAAAAAAATAGAAACCAACATAGAAAGTTGAAAGGAATATGTTAGAGATCTTGTCAAAGTTTTTTTTTTTTTTTACATTCTTTGGCTCAATCTAGTGTCTTTTCAAACTATGCCATTTCTAAAGACAGAATACCAACTATCTTTTCCTATCTAGATTCCTCTTGATACATCAAGGTTGCTCCATTCCTATTCCTTCAAAGAGCACCCTAATTTTTCCAGAACAGATTTTAAAGATAGAAATGGGGAAACATGTAAGAAAGGGTGTCTTGGAATCCACTGCTCAGTTGAATTTCAGTAGTTTTATTTAAAATTCAAGACACTCTAACACAATCAAAGACGCAGAGAAACCCAACATTTTTTGAAGTAATATAAATTCTACTGCGGTATGTACCTAAATGTCCTTTTTGTACATGGGCATTAAAAATAAAAACAGACTGGGAACAGAGCCCTTCTTGTGCCAGATGGAATGTAGCTCTTCCTTTGTTAGGTCTACACTGAAATTCACACTCTGACTTTTCTTAAGCACTTTTTAAAGCAATATGGGGTGATCTAGGACCATAGAGAGTTTTTGAGATATCTGGGAGAAATGGGTCACACCACTAAGCCATTTCTTCTATCTGGCATTGTGCTGACAGGCATTCTGCTGAGGGCCTCTATTTTTTTAATCAACCCTGTGATGCATAAGAGGATTGTTGTTAAAATACTAAAGGTATGTTTGCTTTTTATTTATTTTATTTTATTTATTTATTTATCAAGCACGTATAAGACAACAGATATGGGGAAAAAACCACAGAGTCAGGTAGTGCATTCCAGGAAGTGACCATTCTGTTGCTGAAGTCATATTTTCTGCAATCAAGTTTGGAGCGGTTTACCTTAAGTTTGTATCTATTGTATGAAGAGAAGATCCATAATTATTCAACTATTTACTTTCCATGCAATTGTGCCAGATTTATGCCTCAGAATATCTATGGACAAATACTACCTCAAACATGGAGAGTTGCTGTGGTCTGTCCTCATTAACAGAGCAAATACCTTCTATGACATTCATATTTTGAACTTGATATATGTGGGGGAAAGAAGCAGTCTATTGCTAGATTTGTAACTCACACTGTATGGTTCAAAAAATAATATTTTGATTGGCATTCACTTTTGAATTGAGTGTAATGACATTCAATTTAATTTTAAAATCATATTTTAAAATTAAAATCTCCCTGTTTCTAATTTTAGGGTATTACATAGTTCCTTTTAGCATTTGTAACATTACCACCATTGGATTTGGCCTTTCATCTTCCCCTTATTATATTTACTCATTATGAATTTAGAACTGCTGCATTTCATCGCAAATAATGTCAGCCTCTTTCCCCAGCCACTTGTGTGTTCCCTACAGAGCTTTGTCTATACGCAGCACACACGCAGAGAATGAGAAGCATTTTTTTTTTCATTCTAATGCCTATGTGCACCAAGAATTTCAGTACTCTGCCACTTAGCTAATTAAGAAAATACTGAATTCGTTTTTAAATCTAATGAGATCCCTGTTGCTATGGGGAAAAATTTTCAGTCACAAACACCTAAGATGTAAATTAACTTTCAAATGAATTTTCTAATATTTAGTTCAGTAGTTTTACAGCTAGTGGGGAAAAAAATGTTTTCCCTTTAGTAACTCCACATGAATTGGAAGGAGATGGATATACAATAATTTCTTTCTCATTATGTATTGCAGTGAGTCATTGTCAAAATGTGTAAATCACATATATATCCACACGGGGGCCATTAGACAAAACCTCGGATGTTCCACAACAGGAACTGAGATGCTGAAGTGAGGAATTAACACAAAAGTATACTCAGGTGGGAGATTTAACAAACCCTCCTCCCCACAAAAAACCCAGAGTTATTCTACTTCAGCTTGCAGTTTATTTAAACAGCAGAGAAGATATGGACAATGTTCAAGTGAGACAGAAAGCAGTGGGATCTAGTTCTAAAGAGTGTAAATTAACCAAGGAGCATCTGGGATTGGAAACGTTGGTGTATATCTTAGAAGATGGACAAAGGGAGTGTGGGAGTTGTACAGAGTTGACTTAGAACAGTTCATTTAGTGACTCTTCAAAGTTACAACAGTGCTAAAAAAATGACTTTTTTTCACACTTATGACCCCATCCCCATGGTCATATGATCAAAATTCAGTTGCTTGGCAAATGACTCATATTTGTGACAGTTACAGTGTCCCAGGGTAACGTGCGACCTTCTGAGAAACAAAGTCAGAAGGGAAACCAAGTTGACTTAACAACTGTATTACTAACTTAACTGTCTTCCCATCTGGAGTCCCCTGGTCCATCCCACTCTCATTAAATCTTTAGGGAGTTAAGATATCCGGAGATAGTCTCCCACATGGCTGTATCAGCATATGAAGTGTGAGGAGCTAAGGAAGCTGTGGACGCTTTTCTTCTGTTACAAAATGTAACAGAAGAACAGCTGAAGCATGCAGTCTGTCCGCTTGCAAGACTACAGTAAGCTCAAAAACACGATAAAAACTCCCCAAAGTGAGTTAGAACTGAGGGAGAGAAATTGTAGCCTATATTTGTCTGCCTGAGTGTGCATGAGTGTGTAGGGGAAATTGGAGTAAGTCTGGTAGAAACTGCAGCATGGCATTAGTGTTGGCAGTGCCCTTTTCCAGGGTTCTAGCCTGGCCAGTTTAGATACCTGGCATAGGAAATTGGCAGAGTGAGACACCGGTAGTCCTCAATTCAATGCCGCAATTGAATTGGAATTTGTTGTAAGTAGTGCCAGTGGATCGCAATGTGACCACACCCGAGGTCACATGGACCTTTTTTGCAGTAGTTGTTAAATGAACATGGTCATTCAATGAATCCATTGTTTGCAACAGATGTTTTTTTTGCCAGAAATCAGAAGTAAATGTCAGTTTCAAAAAAAAAAAGGAATAAATTGTGGTCATGTGATCGTGGGACATTGCAAATGGCTATAACTGTGGGCTGATTGCTTGGATCCCAAAATGGGATCACATGAAGCCAGTGGGGGAACATTGGAACTTCAAAACCAGGTTGTAAGTAGTTCTGGACAAGTTCGTCATAACTTTCAAGAGTTGCTAAGGGATTAGTTGTAAATCGAGAACTACCTGTACCTGCATTTCTCGAAAAATCATTGGGGTAGGGATACTTTACATGTTCTAAAGCAAGACACTGCTTTGGTTTGTTGCCCTGAAGCTGTGAACCTTTGCCTAAGTCCTACACTTTGAATGAAACGAAGAGTCTAAAAGTCATGATGTTTTTTTTTTTTTTAAAAAAGTGGAGCATCTCAGTAACAAAAACAGCATCTTTATAAGTGAGGGTTCATTTTAATGTTTATTTTCTTTTTCTTTCATTTCCTGACAGTTTGGCTAGCAATCATAATCCCTTGAGGTGGTTTAGAAGTGAATTTGGGAGCACTTTTTATTTTTAGGTTCTTTTTAAAAATATAGTACTATGTTAAGTCTATTTGTATTTCTTATAAATTATTCCCCCTCCTCCACCACCCTTCCCTATATTATTAAAATGGCTGACTTTGAGCTTTTGGTGAGGTGATTTTGGAGCAAAAGAAAAGGAGGATTGGCAATGTACAACATAAGTATTCTAAAGTAATTAGAAACTTAAACTGTATTTCATGTCATACATACGTTGTTAGTTATTTATTTGAGTCATCCCTCAGGAACTAAGTAGATGCCTCATTAAAACATTTGTTATTTAGTTTCACATTTACATGCATCTCAAAGCATTTTTGACAGTATTACAAAATTGCTGTAAAATGAATCTATCCCAAAAGGAACTAAGATTACTAATTAGAGTTAGTGGGGAAAAATATCTATCTCAATTTCTATTGTACAGGGGCTGGATGACTCTGTTACAAATGTAAAATTAAACAATCATGTGCAAAGGATGTGTGTGTGTGTGTGTGTGTGTGTGTGTGCATACTTAACCAGATCAAATAGTTTCATAATAGTCCAAATAAACATCCATATCTAGAGCAAGAGGTATGATAAAGCAATGACCCTTTCTCCTGGTTAGCCAGTGTCATATAAGACTGAAAGAGCTGCTAATAGGCTAGATTTATATTCTGGTATTAATCTAAACAACATCAGACCAGGATTTTTTTAGAGAGTAATTTCTGTTAAATAGATTGGCTGTGAGAGATGGTGTCAACAGAGGGGAAGCTCGTGTGATGGACTACAGTGAAATGGCAGTTTCCCAGGAGGTGGGGGTGGGGGTGTGTGAGAAGAAGCAGAACAATCCAAAACTGGATAGGAAACCGAGGAAAAGAGTCAGGATAGTCACTTCCTAGAATCTCCCAGGGTGTATCCATTAGGGAGGGAGTAGTAAAAGTTTAGTCTTGCAGTATTCTGTCCATTCCATGTAACAGGGGTGAAAAGTTCCTGGTTCAGACCAGATCACCCGATCCAGTAGCAATGGCGGCAGGTGGTTCTGAGAACCAGTAGCAAAAATCCCTGCCCCCCCCCCCCCCCCATGCCCAGCTGAGCTGCACGATCATCAGAGGCTTTTTCTTTTTTACTTTTAAAAGCATTTTTTGTATACCTCTTCGGCCGAAAAAATACTTTTAAAAGTAAAAAAAAAAAGCCTCTGATGATCGCGTGGCTCAGCTGGGATTGTCAGAGGCTTTTAAAAGCATTTTTTCTACAACCTCTTGGGCCGAGGAGGTTGTAGAAAAAAAAATGCCTTTAAAAGCCTCTGACAATCCCAGCTGAGTTGCCTGATCGTCAGAGGCTTTTAAAAGCATTTTTTTTTCTACAACCTCCTCGGCTCAAGAGGTTGTAGAAAAAATGCTTTTAAAAGAAAAAAAAAGTTGGCCACGCCCACCCAGTCACATCCCCCCACCAAGCCACACCCACAGAACTGGTAGGTGGAATGGGCAGTGGCCTCAGGCAATGGGCTTAGTTCCATCCCACTTCACCATGCCACCACTTGCTAACCACTGCACCACTGGGGCAGGGAGAGTGGGACCATGGCTGCCCGACTGGCTCACCACATGGCTGTATCGGGTTGGAGTAAAGCAGCCCAAGCTGCCCTCTGGCGAAAGCTGCTCTGGACACCAGGCCCAGGCCCTGGGATGCCTGAGTTTCTCAGCTGACTGGCACTGTACCCCACAGTCACACAATTATTGTCAGGGTTCAGGTTTGAGCCCAAAGCAGATGTTACTCACACTGGAGTGCGATGTTGTGGCCAGAAGAAAGAGGCAAACAGCCAGGGCTCCCAGCATTGAATGGCTTGTCACCAAAAGAAAACTCCAAATCCTTCTTGGTGTGATACAGCTTCTATTTACACAAAATTATTTCTTTCTTGTGTGGAACAAAGGGGTTGCCTGATGTCCTCCTTTCCACTTTTATTTTTCCTGCTATAAAAAGAATTGCTGTGGTTAGCCCATAGCTGAATAAAGCTGGAAAAATAATAAATCTGCAAATTCTACTCCAATCTCTCTCTCCGCTGTTTTCTTTATCTCTCCTTTCCCCCTTTCCTGTTGCAAGCACTTTCCCCATTTCCCTCTGCTCTTTCTCTGCACCCTCCTTCTTGCACAATTAAACTGAACCAGCCCCAGAATAATGCACAGCCCAAACATCACTATCTTTCCACTGCCAAAATAGCCTTTTCATCTGGTTCCAAGGAAAGCAATGCAAAGCACTCCTCTAAAAAAAAGTTCACCTAGGAAGCAGATGAGAAACTGAATATATTCCATCCCCATCAAATGTGTTACATCTCATTCTCTTAGCTGAAATTCTCAGCAATTTGCTTTACAAAGAAGTTTTCTTTGACTATCTCATCTCACTTGCCCAAAATGTCTTCACAAAGAAGCCCTTTTAGATTTCTTGCTCCTGAATCCCAAAATGGATAAATATCCCTGCCTTTCTTCTGTTCAGAGTCCCCCCCCCATCTCTCTCTCTCATTTAATATAGGAACAAGCTTTTACTTATGTAAAAGGTGTAAACCAAGTTTTCCTTCCTGCCTTTTTCATAGAACAAACTAGAATTAAGGTTCATCAATTAGATTGTCATACAAGATTGAATATGAAAAAATGCTAACATTGACTTGCAGTCATTCTGCAAATAATTAGATCTCTTGCATTAGCATGCACACATTTTAAGCCATTGTATTATTTTTCTCCCTTAGCGGTTAGATGGATTGGAGAAAATTGTAGAAAGAGGGCAGTTCTCCATAAATAAACAGGGAGAAATATATAATCAACATTTAAGCAGAAATACATAATTTTGCAATGTAAGAGTTATGCAGTAGTGGAGGCAATACAAGAGAGGGCCTTATTTACTCTTTCTTATTTATCAAACATTTAAGGTGGTGGTATTTTTTTTTTATTACAAGAATTTCTTCTATCTCCACAAACCATACAAACTAATGGAACTGAATGTTGCGCATTAGACAAAGCACTTAAAATATTAGCTGTCTAATTAAATGAGAGTTCTCGGCAAGGTTACTGATAATAAAATGACGGTCTAGTGTCACTTGTTGCTGAATGTTAAAGCTACGTGCTACAGAAATCATGCCAGAAGTTGTTTTTTTAAAAAACAATATCATGCTATTTATGTGAAAGAAGAGTTGACAGTTGAATATGGCTTGATCTGATATGTTTTGTATTATGCATTAAACAAGAAAGCTACAACATCTTCGTTTTCTCTCATTTAAGGGGGAAAAATATCAGTGTGTGTGCTAGAAACCCTTTTTCCTTTCTCCCCCTCCAAAGAAAAAGTCAATACATTGATCTTTCCTTTTTGTTAAATGGACGATGACCTATGTGAAAGCACTCTAAGAAGAGTTTTTCTGTGCAAGCAAGAAAAAGCACCAATTCTTATACAGGTGGATTCTACTCCAAAGTAATAACAATCCAATTGTGGTCATAAGTTGACTATGAGAGCGCACTTGACTCTGTGAATTATTTAGTTCTGCGTGCTATTCTTTAAAAGCTTTTTTTTTTAAAAAACCACTCTCTCCTCCCTTATGCAGTGTCAGCAAATATTCATATTCAGTGGAAAATGTTGGAAGATTGACAGTAAACATCTTCTAGTGCCGTGATGGTGAACCCATGGCACGTGTGCCACAGATGGCATGTGGAACCATATCTGTGGGCATGCAACTGTTGCCCTACCTCAGCTCCAGCATGCATGCACGCACCAGCCAGCTGATTTTCAGGCCTTCCAAGTCCACCGGAAGTTGGGAAATGGGCTGTTTCCAGCCTCTGGAGGGTCTCTGGGTGGGTGGGGAAGGCCGTTTTTGCCCTCACCAGGCTCCAAGAAAGCCTCTGGAGCCTGGGGAGCATGAAAAATTGGCCTACAGGGCCCACCGGTAACCTTTTTGCTGTCGAGTGCAAAGAGCGGGGGGAGCACAAAGGGGGTTGTGCGCACATGCACGGGAGGGCATGGCGTGGAGGGGCATTGAATTACGAGTGTGGGCATGCGCGCATGTGACCCCCCCGCTCCCCCTGCTTTTGGCACGTGATGGCAAAAAGGTTAGCCATCACTGTTCTAGTGGCTTGAAAGTCTCCTGCCTGCTACCTTAAACTTAGAAACATGTTAATTTTAAGGTTCTCTGTACTGTATGAATATTCAGTGAAAACATAAAGACTTTAACAAGCAACCATGCTGTATTACGAGCAGAAAATAACCACAACAAAAATGAAAATATGGTACAACAGATTTAACACTTACATGAAGACATATCATATACTGTATCTGTTCAAAGCTTGTGTACTCTTATTCTCATTATAAATTTATTTGCATGTTTTTCCTATTCATTTCTCTTAGTTGCTTCATTTATTATGACTGGAAGCTCAATAGACATTTAAACTGCTGACTCTAGGGGCTGACACTCATCTTCGTTTCTTAGCTGAGGGAGGCAGTGTTGTCCGAAGACATTTCTGTGGTTATGTGGCTGGCATGACTATCCCTCATGTGACAAGGAACCCTGTTACCTTGCCACCAAAATGGTACCTATTTATCTACTCACATTTGCATGCTTTTCATACACACATGCACACACATACACACACACAGACAGAAATGGACAGACAGATAAGCTACCATATTTTTTGGAGTATAAGATGCAACTTAGTTTTTGGGGAGGAAAATAAGAATAAAGCTGACTGGAGGGTGGATCAGCCTTCTGGAATACCCCCAATCAGCTGTTCCCAGAGGTGAATTTTAGCAACAGGTTCGTTGGTTGTGAGCTCTATGCCTTGCTTTTTTTTTTTTTTTTGCTTTTTTTTTCTGCCTCTGAAAGCCTCTGAAACAGAGCTTCTGAAAAAAAGCTCTGTTTCTGAGGCTTTTTTTCTGAAGCTCTGTTTGGAGGCTTTTTTTCTGAAGCTTCCTTTCTGTTGCTTTTTCCAGCCTTTGAAACCTCTATTTGAGAAGCTGGGTGGGGCTACATTCAGAGTATAAGACACACCCAGATTTTCACCCTCTTTTTTTGGGGAAAAAGGTGCATCTTATACTCTGAAAAATATGGTATTTTATATCATGCATGGTGGTTGAAACTTTTCCTAATTTTCACAAGAACTAATCAAGGAGAGAAGCAACTTAGAACTAAGGAGAAATTTCCTGACAGTTCGAACAATTAATCAGTAGAACAACTTGCCTCCAGAAGTTGTGAATGCTCTAACACTGAAAATTTTTAAGAAGATGTTGGATAACCATTTGTTTGAAGTGGTGTAGGGTTTCCTGCCTAAGCAGGGGGTTGGACTAGAAGACCTCCAAGGTCCCTTCCAACTCTGTTATTCTATTCTATTCTGTTCTGTTCTGTTCTGTTCTGTTCTGTTCTGTTCTGTTCTGTTCTATTCTATTCTATTCTGAATCTTTAATTCTAATTCACCTTGAAGTTTCCTTTTTCCAAGCCTTCATTCAAGTCTTCAAGTTTGATGTATGATGTTAAAGGTATCAATCTAAAGGGTTTTTTAGCTCATTTTTGGAAATTTGGCCAACTACACATCTTCTTTTCCAATCAATTGGTCTGAGAATCATGTGAATCCAGCTGGACATTGAGATGTCCAAATCAGAAAATCATTAAACAAAATACTTGAATATAAATTAACACTGATGATATAGGTGGAAAAGGTTGATTCTTAATTGTTTACTGAGATTAATTTAAATTAGAAGTAAACATAAAACTTCATGCTCCAAGTAAAATCTAGAAATATTTTATATCTCTGTATTTGTGGCACATTTTAAACCTTCTGCACCATTTTACAAAGTAGTCATTGCCTGTTATTTAGATCAATGGTTTTGCCATTTAATAATGAAGGAGTATAATAGACAGAATAGCCCAACAGGAAAACTGTAATGTGGTACCTAGTGTATCTATGCCACCAAATAGGTGCAAAATAAATAAATTAGCCAGGCAGATGAAGTGTTTTAATAAACTGCTAGGTGAATGTGGAGTGGTGGTAGAAATACTTATAGAAGTAAATCAATAGCTAAGTTTTATAGTAACAACACATGAGGTCTGGCATGAACTAGATTAAAACCCACAAAAGGAATCATTAGCAGAATCCAAAGCAACTATATTTTCTTCATTTATTTATTAAATTAGATGGTGACTATCTCTCAATTATACAACTCATTGCTATCTTGTGAGATCCGGCCATGAGCAGTGTGTATGGGTTTTTAACGTCTCTTATTGTATATTGTTCATACTGTCTTTGTTGTAAGCTGCTCAGAGTCCTCAGAGAGTTGGGCAGCATAGAAATACAATAAACAAACAAACAAACAAACAAACAAACAAACAAACTCTGAGCAGCTTGCAACATAATAACAACAGTATTATAAAAGTTAAAATAGTAAAGTAAAAAGTAAGTATAACAATAAAAGTAACTAAGATTGGGGGTGTACACAGTGGGAAGGAGGTGGGATCTTCTATTAATCCTGTGATATAATAATAATAATAAAATAATAATAATAATAATAATAATGATGATGATGTAAGTCATGGGAACATAAAGTGGAAAAAGTTATAGAAAATGAGAAGGTGAAGATCTTGTGGGACTTTCGGATACAGATGGATTGTCACATGGAACACAACAAGCCAGATATCACAGTTGTCAAAACCCGAAACTTACAATTTATTGACATCACGGTACCAGGAGATGCCAGAGTCAAAGAAAAAGAACTGGAAAAAATCATGAAATATCGTGACCTGGCCGTAGAAACTACACGGCTAAAGATGAAACATGTCACAGTGAAACCCATTGTCATCGGGGCATCTGGTACCATGTTCAAGAACTTCACAAAACACTTCAAGAAATTGTAGCTTCCTGCAATAACACCAGCGGAACTGCAAAAAACTGCACTACTTAGAACATCAAATATTTTAAGAAGGTACTTGGTTGATACCTAGGACACTGGCAGCAACCCGTATCAACCATTAGCACCAGTCAATGGTATTTGTGACACACGTTTAAATGTTCAGTTGACTGAGTTTCATTTTTAATGAATAAAAGAGAATAGTAACAAAACAGATATCAAAGAACTGCTATTACATAATTTACCAAGTAAAGTGAAAAAGAAATTACAAATTTCTTTGACACAAGGTTTCTAAAAAGACTATTTTGGGATCTTTAAAATGATACCATCATGCTTAAATTATTCACTTTACATTTCATTCCTTTTAATCTTCTGATAAATTTGCAGGGATGTTTAGAGCTTGTTTAGGAGAAACCACATGGAAGAAGAATCATATGGATGGGGTTTATAATGTTAATTTTTTTTTTCATGGATAATTCTCCAGAGAAAGTCAGCAAGATTGTTATGAACAGTATAAACATCTAGGGATCAATTAACTTTAGGAGAATTTGGTTGACTTTTCTGGCAATTTTTGTCTGTAATTTTGTAGAAAGTTAGTTATATTCGGATTTTTTTTTTTACTTCCATAGTATAGGTATACTATTTCCCTGCACAGTAAATCTAACACCAAATTGTTCTATTATATTGCAATGTATATAGATCACGATCATGGACAAGTTGAAGTGTGAGATTGAAAGTACTCTATTAATCTAAAGGAGGTTGAATCAAATGTTTGAATCAAATGAATTCAAATGTTTGATTGAAGGGATGATAAAATCTCTCTAGAGCAGACAGACATCTCTTGACTCACGGACATACTGCATGTTGTCCAGTGGTGGGATTCAAGTAATTTAACAACTAGTTCTCTGCCCTAATGATTTCTTCCAACAACCAGTGTGCCAAACTGCTCAGAAAGTTGACAACCGGTTCTCCCGAAGTGGTAAGAATTGGCTGAATCCTACCACTGATGTTGTCTCTTTTGTAACCCTAAAGTATTACCAAATTATAATTATTAAGGAGGCAGAATGGTTATTAATATTATATAAGTGGAATAAACTTATAACCATATTACTTATTGTTAGTTAATTTATTCTGACCCAACATGCTATTTAAAGATCAAGTATGGTCATCAGCCAGAGATAAACATGGAGCTTCCCATTTCTAAAGTTACCATTTCATCCAGCCACTGCAATATTGTTAATATTTAGTTTAGTAGCTAAGGCCCCAGGCTAGAAACCAGAAGATGGTGAGTTTCTAGTCCCTCTTTAGGCATGAAAACCGGCTGATTAACTTTGGTCCAATTTCTGTCTCTCAGTACAATCTAAATCATAGGGTTGTTGTTGTGAGGAAATGAGGAAGAAGGATTAGGTATGTTTGTCACCTTGAGGTATTTATAATAATAAAGGTTGGGATACAAACAAACAACAAACAAACCCTTTTTGATGTACATGCTGCCGTTGTGAAAATGTTAATCACTTGCTATATTATCTACTTGAACACCTCAGAGCTGCTGTTGCTCATTGTGCACACAATTTGAAAAAAGCAGAGAAAAAGGCAGATACTAATTTGCAAAACTGTCTCTCTATTTCAGCTTTCTTAGAAAGAATTATTCGGTCTTTGTTCAGATCAAGAAGGAATGTGTTTTCTAAAATGCATAACGTGTTATCATGAAATTACAGATTCCCTTTTTAAAGAATTCTTTAAATGGCAACAAAAATGTTTCCATGACCAGTAATCCTGCTGAGCTTTATTAAATCTAACCAAATATTAATGACTATGGAGATTTTTTATTTCTATGGTCAAAATATGTTGTCATTTTTTTTTCTCTTTGATCATATTTAAACTAATTGCATTTATTTTCCCTCCTAAAGGATTAGCCGAACGTTTTAGGACAAATATTGAATGCCAGTTTATTTCCTTCTGAAACACAGCTTTGGATAATTGAATACAAAATGGGACATTCCAATAGAAGAGAACGAATCTGAGTTTTGCAAAATGCGTATTAAGACCAGAAAGAGTATTTCAAACACACCAACTCAAAAAAACTGAAAACCAAACTAAAGAAGAAACAACTGTGTAGGATGTATGTTTGTATTGTGTGCATTTAGGAAGGGGTGGGGGGTACGGAGAGAAATGGTTTCTGGGAAATATTTGATTTGAGGTTTTGTTGAGGGAACTGCTGCAGTGGGACATGTTTTGCTCTATATCCCTGCCCCCTTGATGCCACCAACTTTATTTAAAGGTGACACAACCCACATTTTGTTAAGTTGCCACCACACCCATTTGATCTCTATGTCTTTCTCTAAGACAACAATATCAGATTATTAATTCAGACAAGGGGATGGGTAAATCAAATATTTTATTGAGTCCTTCCTATAATTTTAGACATTATTTTTTGCTTTGAAGTATTCCCATTAGTGGGGCAGGGTGCTGATGTTAAAATAACAAGGGAGTCATTGTGTGTGAATTAGGCAGTTATATATATTTGTTTAATAAATGATTGATGATAAATAGAAACATAGATATAAACAGAGAAAGATAGACAGACATATGGACTGATAGAGATAGATAGATAGATAGATAGATAGATAGATAGATAGATAGATAGATAGATAGATAGATAGATAGATAGATATAGAGGGATGACTTGCTGTAACAAGTTTACATGGCTACAGAGAAAAGGGTGGTATATTGGTTAGAATACAATATGGCAGCTAATTCTGCTGACTGAATTAGCAGTTTGGCAGTTCAATCCTGACTGGCTCAAGGTTGACTCAGCCTTCCATCCTTGTGAGGTCAGTAAAATTGGGACCCAGATTGTTGGGGGCAATATGGTGACTGTGTAAACTGCTTAGAGAGGGCTGAAAAGCACTGTGAAGCTGTATATATGTCTAAGCACTATTGCTATTGTTATATCCCATTATCTAGAACCCTGCTTTAGTATAACCAGTGGTGGGTTCCTCCCAGTTTCTCCCCGGTTCCGCCGAGCTGGTAGCAGTGACGATATGACATCACCAAACCGGTTCTGTCCCCCCATCTCCCACTCCCCCTGCATTATTCTTACCTTTTATTTGGCCCCACCCCCAATCTATTGCTGCCTCCTGAGTCCCAGCTATTGGCTAGAGGGAAAAAAACTGTTTAAACTCTTGCTGTGGGACTTCAATGGGCCGCCCTACAGCTGATCAGTGTTAAAAGAAAACAAATGAGTAGATCAGTGCCTGCAAAAATAAATGGGTAGACCAGTGCCTGCAAAAACAAATGGGTAGACCGGTACAGCTCTGCAAGCAGTTAAAAGACCAGTACCTCTGCTAAATCCTAAAGAATTGTCACATGATCATCAAGCCACACCCATAAAATAAGCCATGTCCATAGAACCAGTAGTAAAAAAATTTAGAACCCACCCCTGAGTATAGCAATTCTACATCTGAACAATGGAATATGCAGGAGTATCATAAAAGAGACATATGATAAAATACATTTCTGAGTTTTTTAAAAGACCAATTTGCTGAAGATGATATCTGCACACACGATGCACACAGGAGTAATCAATGGCCCCTCCCTATCCTGACAGCAAATATTGAGATATTGAACTTTCCGGCTTAAAAATTAACTGTGACAGATTACTTTCTTCAATCACCAATTTCATCTAAACTAATTAAGCAAGATCTGGGTATTTCTCTTCATTTCTTTAACAATAGCCATACTCCATGCTTGCAAGATATTTTTTCCTCCTTTCTGCCTTTTGCAGTTGGCAGCTGAAAACTGCATTTCAGCTAGCTGAATATCTTTTACCACCATCCTGAGTTTTCACTAGCCGGAAAGCGAGCCAGTAAGCACCACAGAGTTCAGTGGAGTTTACTCCCAAATAATTAAATACAACACTGAAGTCATGTTGATTCTAATATATTGGATGCTAAGTTATGGAAGCCTACTCTCCAATTTGAGTATATGTGCCCCTGAGTGTCACGACGAGTTTCTGAAGGATAAAATCTATTACATCACCATTGGATTTAATTCAAAACTAGGAAAGAGAAGAGTCGAAGAAAGGCGTAGAACATATTTTTCTAATAGAAATAGTAATGGAAAACGGAGAAAACTTCCCTTCCTGTGTCCAGGGCAATAAAAGGAAAGAAGCCAGTCATATTATTTGAATGACTTAAATAACAGGAAGGCAAATAAGAAAAATAAATCAAAGATTTGTGCTAGGAGTGAAGCTGTACAGGGAAAGAAAAAATACAGCAGAAGCAGCATACAGTATGTGTGTATGTGTGTATGGGGAAAAAAATCTAGAAAGGCAATATGAACGTGTATTTATTCCACATGTTCAAATGTCCCTTTACTTACCTGTAACATATTCAAAGTGGTGAGCAGTGCAAAAGCCTGACAATCTCAGATCAATTACTCTGATCCTCCAAACAGCATTTTTATGTTTACTGGAGTGAAAAATGCTTCATTTTGAAAAGTATTGTGTGCAATACAATTTACTAGTATAAATGGCTTTACGATAAGCTGCTTCTCTCAGTGTGATCTTTATGGATTCTGCTTGAAGCCCGCAGTCAATTACTGTGCTGCATATGTCTGGTTGTGGGGTGTGAGAGTTGGGGGGAGCTTTTTATATTTCAACCATCAGGAGAAAGATATTATACAATGACCTCCCATGGCTGTTTGTCTCTCTCCTTATTCCTGGGATTGTGAAAAAGAGAGAAAGTAACTCTGTAATAAAGATTTATGCCTAGTGGTTAACAGAATAACAGAATTGGAAGAGAGTTTGGAGGTATTCTAGTCCAACCCCTTGCTCAAGCAAGAGACCCTATCACGTTTCAGATAAATGGTTGTCCAATCTCTCTTTTAAAACCTCAAGTGACGGAGCACCAACAACTTCTGAAGGCAAATAGTTCTTTCAGGATTAATTGTTCTGTTAGGCAATTTCTCCTTAGATCTAGGTTGGTTCTCTCCATTATTAGTTTCCATCCATTGCTTCTTGTTCTGCCTTCAGGAGCTTGGGGAATACCTTGATTTCTTCTTCTTTGTGGAAGCCCCTGAGATATTGGAACACTGAGAGCTTTCAACAACTAGCCAATACAATTAAAGTCCCATTGATTCAGAGACATTTAATGCCAGAGGTCCCCCCCCCCCAGTCCTATCTTTTTGTTATCCAGGTTATGAGAAAGTTATAGCCCAAGACCCTGGGATTTCAAGAAGCCCTCCAAAGCTTTGGATGCAACCTCCAGAGCCTTCCAATAGTTATGGAAGAATGTTCCAATAGTTATGGCAGAATGTTCCATAATAATTCTTCAACTCTATTTAACGTTAATTAAATGTAAAAGAACTGGCTTCATGTTTGATTGTTTCTTCCAGCCAACATGGTGATGCCAATCAGCTCTTCAAAGCCCAAATGCAACTTATGCTTCCCAAAAGGTTGCTCATTGCTTCTTTGAAGGAAGTAATTTTGGATGATGTGCCTCCATGGCTATTGCCTTGCTATATTGCTATTACAAATCGGTGGATTATTAATAAATAATGACTGTCTGCTATGCAAAATCAATTCATTTGTAAATTGAAGATCAAATTGATTTTACAGTTAAGAGAATGCTGGGCAATTAAGTCTATAAATTGCTCTAATGTCTCATGTACACAGGTACATTAATAATAGGTCAGAGGAAAGAGATGGATAGAAATGACCAATTAGTTCACTCAGCTCTTCTCCTTTCAGATAGCATTATTCAGCAATGGGCATTTATCAGTCTGCCTTTCTAGGCTTGATTTTATATCAAAACGATATACTTTTAATTTTTCTGAGCAAAGACACAAGGATGATTCTACATTAAGGCAGCATTAATTTCTGACGGACCAAGAGAAGCTGCATTTAGGACTAGATAGGTCCATAGTTCCAGTGAAAAATAGTGCTGTAATAGCACTATTGTATGAGCCACAGTAATTTTTTTTTAAGTGATACTTTTTTCAGGTGAGGAATATGATTTGTGAGTAAAACAGTTAGCCCATAGATTGGATCAGTTAAATTGAGGACTTTATTTTTTTCCCTCTACAAGGAGCAGATGTTTTGCTGCTGGATGGTGGACCGTATCTGTACCTAGCACATGCCCTCTACCAATTCAGATTTCAGCCCAAATTTATGAAAATGTTAATAATGCTTTTGCTTAACGAAGATTAATTAAATATATGGTTCACGGCAGGTCAATCTTTGGGTAGTTATCATCATCATCATCACCATCACCACCACCACCACCACCACCACCACCACCACCACCATCATCATCAAACATTATCTTAGAGAGGGGGTTAATCTATTTGTCATCATTCATACCTGTCTTTGTGTTCAAACATTACCTGTACTATTGGAATTTACTGTTAAAAGGCTTTGTGAAGTAAATTAATAACGCAATAGAAAAAATATCTTTACAGTAATCTCTAAAAACATAGCCACAAATGTGCTGAATATTTAAAACAAGCCAGTTTTATTCTGCAGTGTGCTTTTTTTCTCTTTCCTTATACAGTAGATCTTATCTCTACATTATTTAAAGATGAGTGTCTGTTACTGCACAGGTTTTTTTTTTAATTTGATTTATATCCCACCATTCTCCGGAGACTCAGGGCGGCTTACAATGTGTTAAGCAATAGCCTTCATACTTTTGTATATTTATACAAAGTCAGCTTATTGCCCCCACAAACTGGGTCCTCAATTTATCCACCTTAGAAAGGATGGAAGGCTGAGTCGACCTTGAGCCTGGCTAGGATTGAACTCGCAGTAATTGCAGGCAGCTGGATGTTAACTACTGCCTTAGTAGGAGGCATTAGCTTCCTACGCCACTCAGGCTCTACAGTACCTTTGTATCAACTCTCTTATGTTAAGATAATTAATTTCCTGCATTCTCTGATCACCCAAGAACCTGCTTGCTATATAGAGAAATGTCTGATTCTAAATAATGCTAGTATTTCTTGTTGTCCCATGTATCAGAAATGCAAACCACAAGTAGCAAACCATTGTGATAGTAAACATTTTAATTCCTTTGAGTTGTATAACTGGTTTTATTTTTATATTCTGTACAATGTCCACATTGTAACCTTAAAAAAATCAGAACGCTATTTTCTTTTCTCCGTGTCAAATATCACCATCCTTTCATTCATGTTTTATAGTCATTTCAGATGAAGTTTTGGCGTAAACTTTCACAGAAGCTTTTCTTCCATAAGGTTCTTTTTATTGATGAAATTTACATCTGTGCTAAAGACTAAGCTGCCCAGAAGCCTAACTGGAATGACAGATAAGGTTTATAGTTCAGTGATAATAGAAATGAGAAATTTAGTAACCAATTTAGTGTATTAATTTCACAATACCTGGATGGAACAAAATTGAATGTGTGCTCTAATGGCACTCTTATTAAATCTGACTACTTGGGGAAGCGCTGTGAAGCACTGAAGCAAACAGATTTCTTCTGTAAAATGCATGGTGCCTCCTGGTGGTTAAAGCTGTATTTTACTATTAATGAAATAGATAATCGAATTGCCATGGTGAGCAAATTCATTGAGATTAGTCTGCAGGTGAGATGAAAAATGTATTATGCAGTGCTACATTTCTCATGTACTCAGGCAGCTTCTGTAATCTTTTTCCAGTGGCAAATTCTATTGGTCTCTTGCTTCAAATATATAAAAGCACAAGCTAATCCTAAAATATTTATAATGGTCAAAGCCAGGATGAGAATGGCTGATCAGGAAATCGAGTCTAGAGAGAAAGCACAAGCAGGACATAGCTTTATTAACTTGGGCTCTGGAGAGAAAGTTAACCATGGTCAGACAACTTAAATTAGAGGATTATCCTTGACCTGTAACTTGACTTCTTATAAAGCTACCAACATAACTCAGAATTGTGGGATTAGGTTGGCTCTGTTTTCATGACCTGAATTCTAGAACATTCAATACATTGTCTAAAGTGATCTCTAGAGTAGCAGTTCACTATTTTTGAAGGCCCAGGACATTGGAGATTGGCCACTATCATAACGCAAAAAAAGATTGAAAATTACAAACCAATTATAGAAACAACAAAACCGATAAATATGGAAAACAGCTCTTTAAGCACATAGAGAAGGGTAAGATACAGAATTTTCAGGTATGGATTTATGCAGCGATTTCCTCCTTCCCACTCAAGTGGATTATTCAGTTACAGGTAGTCCTTGATTTATGATCACAATTGAGCCCAAACTTTCTGTTCTTAAGTAAGACATTTGTTAAGTGAGTTTAGCCACATTTTACAACCTTTCTTGCCACAGGTGTTAAGAGAATCACTGCAGTTGATAAGTTAGTAACACAGTTGTGAAGTGAATCTGGCTTTCCCATCGATTTTGTTTGTCAAAAAGTTGCATGACCTTGGGACACAGCAATGGTCATAAGTGTGAACTGGTTTGCAAGCATCTGAATTTTAATCATATGATCATGGGGATGATACGAAGCTCGTAAGGGTGAAAAATGGTCATAAGTCACTTTTTTCAGTGCTGTTGTAACTTTGAACGGCAACTAAATGAACCATTGTAAGTCAAGAACTACCTGCATTATTTTTGAATAAGCACAGAGGAATACCTCAAACAGGGGAACGATGGTGCATGGTAACCTCATACTATAAACCCCAATGACCTCAAAGCCAGTGCAGATCTTTTAAATCGCTTTTTTCAGTTCTGTAGGTGTAAAGCCATGTAGCAATCTTCTCCCATTTTTCTTCAGTGAGATGGACCTGTTTTTTAGGTAAAGTAGTTAACTAAGTGGAGTGACCACCTAAGATAGCTTAGATCCACCTCTATTCTTCTTTGAGATGAAATGATGTGTTTCAATAGGGCATTTTATCACACTGAGGCAGGGCAGTGTGGTTCATTAAAGCAGATCCTGGGCAATCCAAATATCTATGGAGATTCTCAGTCATCCAGGTCATGGTTGTCCCAAAGGTGCTTTTTCAAGAGGCAACTGGACTTTCTCCTTTTTCTTTGAAGACGTTTTGTTTCCTATCCAAAAAGCTTCTTCAACTCTGACTGGATGGTGGGGAATGAAAGGATTTATACTCCATGCAGACAGCTGGTCATTTACATTCTTTTAGGGAGTCACAGTGACTCCCTGTGCAGGTCTGTACATTGGGGAAACAAAACAACCACTTCATAAAATGCATGTAACAACAAAGGAGAACAAACCCACCAGGATTAGATTCAGCAGTCCATCTGCATTTAAAAGACAAAGGCCAACTCTTTTGAAGACAACAAAGTCCACATTTTGGACAGAGAGAACTGCTGGTTTCAAAGAGGAGTCAAAGAGGCCATCTCTGTCAAAATTGAACAGCTCTCTCTCAACAGAGGGGGAGGGATACGACATCAACTATCTCCAGTCTACAACACAGTCCTTTAAACAGTTCCAAGAAGGCTCCACACCCATTTTCACCATATATAAACCTGGAGGTTTATATATGTCATCAAGGTGACCTTGATGACAAATATAAACCTCCAGGTGGCCTTAATGACTCGCTAAAACAATGCAAACAACCAGCTATCTGCAAGGAGTATAAATCCTTCCATTCTCCACCATCCAGTCAGAGCTGAAGAAGCTTCTTGGATGAGAAGCAAAAAATCTTCAAAGAAAAACCAAAAGTCCAATTGCCTCCTGAAAAAGCCTCTTTGGGGCCACACATGCCTACTTATTCATTTAATGTCACATACCTTCTGTAACATAGAGTGTATTTATTCCTCTTTCTTATTGTTATGCCAATGTGAAAGTACTGCTTTGCACCCATTTTCGCTGAATCACTTTCACATATTTATTCTAAATAAGATTTTTTTTTGTTTTATTCATTACCTTTTGCATGTGAATTAACATTATTTGGCTCCAAAGATACACAGGGAAGAAAAACTTGAAAATGTATTTAGGCAGCTAGGAAGAAGTAGAAACCAGCTGATTAAATAAGAGTATAAATATGTTGCTGAAGTATTTATTCCATTAAAACATTCTGCTAGATTTCTTTCTGTAAACAGAAATTGCTAAGCTTCAAATAATTTCAGAGAATTCTTTCAACTCTGCTTTTTCTTATAATAAATGACTAGAGGCTACTCAGAAATGTACATCTTAGCAACTCCTTTTCTGGACACAGCATAGGCAGTCCTCAACTTATGATCACAACAGAGCCCAACATTTATGTTGCTTAGTGAGAAATTTGTTAAGAGAATTTTGCCCAATTTTATGACTTTTCTTACTACAGTTTTTAAGTGATTCACTGCAACTGTTAAATTAGTAACACGATTGTTAAGTGAATTTGGTTTCCCCATTGACCTTGCTTGTCAGAACGTTGCAAAAAGGGATCACATGATCCCAGGATACTGCAACCATCATAAATGTGAGTCAGTTATCAAGCAGCCGAAGGTAAATCATGTGACCATGGGGATGCTGCAATGGATGTAAGTGTGAAAAATAGTCACAAGTTCCTTTTTCCAGTGCCAGTGTAACTTTGAATGTTCATTAAGTGAACTGTTGTAAGTTGAGGACTACCTGTATCAGATAATTAAATGAACTAGATATGGTTTTAGGTTAGGTTCATTGAAAGTAAATGAAAGCACCTAAGGGTAGGACAAGAAGCAATGGGTGGAAACTAATCAAGGAGAGAAGCAACTTAGAACTAAGGAAAAAATTTCCTGACAGTTAGAACAATTAATCAGTGGAACAACTTGCCTCCAGGAGTTGTGAATGCTTCAACACTGGAAGTTTTTAAGAAGAGGTTGGATAACCATTTGTTTGAAGTAGTGTAAGATTTCCTGCCTAAGCAGGGGGTTCGACTAGAAGATCTCCAAAGTCCCTTCTAACTCTGTTATTATGTATTGTATTGTATTGTATTGTATTGTATTGTATTGTATTGTATTGTATTGTATTGTATTGTATTGTATTGTTATGTTATGTTATGTTATGTTATGTTATGTTATGTTATGTTATGTTATGTTATGTTATGTTATGCTATGCTATGCTATGCTATGCTATGCTATGCTATGTTAATGGTAATTTATGAATCTTGCTAGCATGTCTCTTCAGTTACTCAAAAAAGAAAATGTTCTAAAATTGGAAGCTTCCTAACATAGAAAAAAAAAAAAGCATCCGTGTACCTATTATGCGCACATATTTTACAATATCTGTGCAAAAAGGCATCTCTGAAAGTAACCAATGCACCTAAAATTCTATATTTGTGATTGATTTTGCACAGCTGATTGATTAAAGAAGATAGTTTTCTTGTCAGGTCCACCTGGTGGCTGTTCTAAATTGTTAAATCCTCAATTGGTCGTTTATTAGTTCCTCAAGGAAAGGATCCTGAGACAATGGGAAACGAAAGGTCCTTTTCTCCTCCTCCTCCATGTGTATGGACAGATTTTCAGTACGTAAACATTGGTAGTTTGAAGCAGCCTGCTTACTTACTTACTTGTGGCTTATCTGTAAAATCAAATGGGGAAACAGCTTCTTTAAAATGTGGAATTCAGACAGAGACTGTGTGATTCGGCCTTAATGGTGCCAATGATCTTCAGACACAGCTGAAGAAAATCACAACTAAAGCCCTGTAGAGTTGCTCCTAGGCCTCATAGATAAAGAAAGTCTGATTGAACGTAAGGCAACTTCTTTATTTACTAGCTATCTGCCATCAGGTTAGATTCATGGCGCCTGCATGGACAAATGTTCCCTGTGTTACTAATCTCCAGTTAAAAACCCAGAGCATTTCCAAGAAATCTGGCATTATTATGATGCTACAGAAGATAATAGAATATTGAGCAGAAATTTACAGTACAATGAAAGCCTTTATAGACCTTACATAATATGGGATGATATACAGGTGTATATTTGGCAACCAGAAGATGGCTATGATTTGATGATTAACTGGTCCATAGCAGTGGTGCTATTCAGCAGGTTCTGACAGGTTCTGGAGAACTAGTAGTGGAAATTTTGAGTAGTTTGTAGAACCAGCAAATACTACCTCTGGCTGGCCCCAGAGTGGGGTGAGAATGGAGATTTTGCAATATCCTTCCCCCAGGAGTGGGGAGGGAATGGGGATTTTGCAGTATCTGTCTCCTGCCATGCCCACCAAGCCACACCCACAGAACTAGAGTAAAAATTTTGAATTCCACCATGGTCCATAGGCAATGTAATAGCATACTGGTTAAGTAGAAAGTAGATGTTCAAGAACGAACGTGTACAGTATAGTATTATAGCAGAGAATTACAGATGCACACTTTATAGTAGAGAGTAATTGGTCTTGATCCAAAGTTTCCTAATCCCCTGGCTATTTTTGAATGCCGCTGTTTCATAGATTCCAGTTTGCATATAAATATTCAGTGTCTTGGTAACTTTCCTCATGTAATGGAGAACAGAGTAATGGACTGCTGAACAAAGAAAAGCACTGTTATTCTCAGCTTTTTTTCTCTGATATGTTTTCATCTCTCTCAAGGATCAGATTTTTTATTATGATTATGATTATGATTATGATTATGATTATGATTATTATTATTATTATTATTATTATTATTATTATTACCTTGCGGACTCAGGGCGGTGAACAGCCGGATAAAAAATACAATATACAAAAGTTAAAAATCTTTAAAACCCATATAAACTTTGGCTGACAGTTAAAAACAATTTAAATATTTAAAAAACAACAACCCTAAAACACTAAAAATATTAAAATTCAACGGGGATCAGGCTAGACCGGCGAGCTGGAAGAGATACGTTTTCAGGGCCCGACAAAAAGTCTGGAGGTTGGGGATCGTTCTCAGTTCTGGAGGAAGATCATTCCAGAGGGTAGGGGCTGCCACAGAGAAGGCTCTCCCCCTGGGGGTCGCCAGCCAGCATTGTCTGGCTGACGGCACCCTGAGGAGGCCCTCTCTGTGGGAGCGAACCGGCCGGTGGGAGGCAATTGGCGGCAGAAGGCGGTCCCGTAAGTACCCTGGTCCTAAGCCATGGAGCGCTTTAAAGGTGATAACCAACACCTTGAAACGCACCCGGAAGTCCACCGGCAACCAATGCAGCTCGCGCAGGAGAGGTGTCACATGGGAGCGTCCCGTCGCTCCCATAATCCCCCGCGCGGCCGCATTCTGCACCAGTTGGAGCCTCCGGGTGCACCCCAAGGGGAGCCCCATGTAGAGAGCATTACAGTAGTCCAGGCGAGAAGTGACGAGCGCCTGAGTGACTGTGCGTAGGGAGTCCCGATCTAGAAAGGGCCGCAACTGGCGTATCAGGCGAACCTGATAAAAAGCCCCCCTGGCCACAGCTGTCGTGTGATCCTCTAAGGACAGCCGTGGGTCCAGGAGGACGCCCAAGTTGCGAACCCTTTCCGTGGGGGCCAAAGATTCACCCCCAATAACCAGCAATGGTGTCAGCTGGCTATATCGGGACGCCGGCAGCCACAGCCACTCGGTCTTGGAGGGGTTGAGTCGAAGCCTGTTTCTCCCCATGCAGATCCGCACAGCTTCAAGGCACTGGGACATCACTTCCACGGCATCGTTGGGGTGGTCTGGGGTGGAGATGTACAGCTGAGTATCATCAGCATACTGATGGAACTCCACCCCAAAACCACGGATGATCTCACCCAGCGGCTTTACATAAATGTTATGATCCAATCATAATAATAATCCAAGTTTTTTTATTGTAAGATACTTGCTCTCCTTCCTTCTTTAAATACTGACTTTAGTTACTGTATTTGCTGCTGTTAGTAGCTCTCATGAAATCTTCCTAGAGATCTTTTAGATATCCTAAGGTATGATAAATGTGTAGGGAAAATGGCAATGCTACTCCAGATTCTCAGTGACTTTGGACACAACAAAAACAGCACATCCTTGGCTGGCAAGTTTGGCAAAGAAAAGAAACTCAGGTGGGAAGAAGGAAAAAGAAAAAAGGACACCAGTTATCCTTGACAAAGTTCTGGGTAAAGACCCCTCAACTACAGTGGAAGTCATTTGGTTCTTGGGAATATCTTGTTCCAGAGAGCAAGTGTAGCTACAATGAAGGTGTACTTCCAGGTTCCCAGTAGATGATATTTTTTTAATCAAAGGAACCTGGAGTACAGATTCTTTGAGCAGGGCTGTGAGTCCAAATTGGAAAAGCCCAGATTGGAAAAAAACCTTGAAAGAAGAAATTACCCTATCCAAAGTCAAAAATGGAATATCTTCAGATGTGGATGATGACAGGGACTTTGTCTTAATAGGGATGAGTCAGAGATAGTTCCTCCCCATCCTAACTTTTGCAGCCTCCAGGCACTGCGACAGAACCTTGACAACCTCACTGGGCAAGCCTGGAATTGAAAAAATATAATTGGGACTGGTTGATGTTTTAAAAATTCAAAAGAAAATACAAATAATAAACCAAGAAAGTAATCTGAATAATTTTTATCAGATTTACAAAAGAGATTTGTTAAAGATCTGAAGAATTCTCTGTAATGGGATAAAGAAGAAATGAAGCGAAATAAAATCCTACAATATTGGAATGAACTAAATATTAAGGCTGTTAAAATAAAAGGAAAGAATATAAAGTAGGTTAATTTGATCAAGTCTAAAACAAGATATGTTGCTACTTCTGGCAACCCATTATGGACTTTCTGCTGACATAAGGACTGAAAATATTTTTTAAAATGGATTTACCTATAGATAAGGGATGGTATGAAGAGATAATTATTTGTAATCTTATGGGGGTGAAGACCCACTAAACTTGTTTATACTTGGATGAAGATTGGAAATCACTTATTTACATATGTTTTCTCTTTTTCTTTTTCTCTTTATTTCTTTGCAATTTTTACTTTTGCTTCTCTTCTGTTTAAGTTTAGTTTGCATTAAATTTTACTAATATAATTGACATTTTTTAATAAAAGCTATGATATACTGTGTTACAAAAAGAAAGATATAATTGGGTATCATCAGCATACTGATGTTATCAGATCAATGGATGGCCTCACCCAGAAGATTCATGTAGATTGATAGATAGGAGAGAAAACAGTATGCTGCAGCCCCCTCTCCTTCCACCCAAGTAGGGGCCTAGAGGACAATCTTTTCCAGCCAGACAATAGCAATAACACTTAGACTTACATAGAATAGAATAGAATAGAATAGAATAGAATAGAATAGAATAGAATAGAATAGAATAGAATAGATGGAAGGGACCTTGGAGGTCTTTTAGTCCAACCCCCTGCTTAGGCAGGAAATTTTACACCATTTCAAACAAATGGTTATCCAACATCTTCTTTAAAACTTCCAGGGTTGGAGCATTCACAACCTCTGCAGGCAAGTTGTTCCACTGATTAATTGTTCCAACTATCAGGAAATTTCTCCTTAGTTCTAAATTGCTTCTCTCCTTGATTAGTTTCCACCCATTGCTTCTTTTCCTACCCTCAGGTGCTTTGGAGAATAGCTTCGCTCCCTCTTGTCTTTACAATGCTTTACAGCCCTCTCTAAGCAGTTTACAGAATCAGCATATTGCTCCTAACAATTTGGGTCCTCATTTTACCCACCTCAGAAGGATGGAAGGCTAAGTCAACTTTGAGCCTGATGAGATTTGAACTGCCCAATTGCAGGCAACCCACAGTCAGCTGAAGTAGCCTGCAGTACTGCACACTAACCACTGTGTTACTGTGGCTCATATATTGGCAAACCATGGCTCAATATTGACAAATGGATCACCACCTTAATACAGTGCCCCCAATCTCCAATCCATGCAGCCAGTTTAGAGGGTTACCATGATCAATGGTATCAAAAGCTACCAAGAGTGCAAGGAGTTTTTACCTTAGAAAGTAATTCAACCTTTAAAAAAAATTGGTTTATAAATGCATTTGTTCTGTCTTGGTTCATTCTGATAATGCAATCTTGTTTTTGTACTTCTTAAGGTAATTCTTCCCATTTTATTCCCAAGAGCATTAACACTCATTACTACAGAGAGGCTAGGATTATTTCAGCATAGTCAATTATTTGGAAGAACAATACCGTGGCATTTAACAGAGTTGTACGTGTGTGTGTGTGTGTGTGTGTGTGTGTTTATTGCCTTGGTAAAATTTTCCTGAAAAGTGGAAAGCATATGAGCAACTTCCTCTCTTATTAAATCTTTATATACTTAAATGTATAAAATGAGACAGTGCAATCTCATTCAAGTGTTGTCAAAAATAAACTCCAATGACTGAACGGAACATTGCACTAATCTACAGCATGATTTATTCAGTTTTGGCTGATATGATTTGTAAGGGATAGTTCACAGCTCAAAGTGTTAGAGCTGAGTTCAACAAATCATGTTTTCCAAGTCACAATTAAACTTGATTTGTGAACTCGGCTAATGGGTTTGATTATAAACTCTCAAATAAGAGTGTATAAGACTGCATTCTAAGGGTACAATGTTGAAGATAATATTTACACACTCTAACTGGATAGAGTCTGTTTCTCAGTGATACTTCAAGCAGCTATAATATACACATGCATTCGAACCACATGTGGAGACTTTATACTCAGTTGTATCTTCTTATCTGACTATATTTTCACACACTGTAATTCCCTGGTTGGAAACTTCCTGATGATTGGTGGGCTGCAACATGTTTAGTCAGGGAACTGGAGGAGTGCAAGTGTTGTTACAGACATGTTGGTAACATTATAAGAAGTGTTGGAGCTGATGTTTTGATCATCTTTTGAGAGGGAGTAGGAGAAAAAGAATAGCTAACTTTTGGTCATGCAATTTGTGGAGATTAGAACTAGATTAAGAATAGAAATGGTTTCTGTTTCTATCTTTATTTCTGAAGGAATCTGTCCCTTCAAATTAGCCCCTCTGCTTTCAAAATGCAAACTCGATGTGAATTTGAACTGAGGAGGTTGCTGACCCCTATAATATAGGACAGCTGGGGAACTGTCCCAAAATGTTGAAAATAAAGATCATGTGACCACAGCAGCAACCAGTAGCACTGAATCAGCCATAATTTCCCCAAATTTCATTCCCTCAGAAACCATGGGTCCCAGATATTGGACTTGTTTTGAAAGTTAGCCCATTTGCGGTATCTTGATTAAAACTTGTTGCTCTTTGATAAATTGAGTTTTAATTGTATATAAATAATTTCATATTTCTAGGGGACCCTCTGCTCCTTCCTGTCTTCTAATCCTGCTTTCTATAGATGTGGGAGGATACTAAGTTAGAAGATACTGAAGCTGAAGTTTGAATACTTTGGCCACCAAATGAGAAGAGAGGACTCTTTGGAAAAGACTCTGATGTTAGGAAAGGTTGAAGGCAAAAGGTGAAAGGGATGGCAGAGGATGAGATGGTTAGATAGTCTCCATTTAACATAATCAATGCAATGAACATGCATTTGGGCAAACTCCGGGAGACAGTGAAGGACAGGGGAGCCTGGTGTGCTATGGTCCATGAGGCCATGAGGAGTCAGACATGAGTTAGTGACTGAACAAGTGTGATGCCCCATCACAAATTTATTTTGAGAACTCAATCCATTTCACAAAACCATGTGCTTTTAAACTGAGTACAGCCCAGTGGTGGAAGATGGGTTCCACCAAATGCTCCAAATTGCTATTTAAATAGCACAACCTTTATTGAATTGCTCAGGAATTAAGAAGTTAATGAAAGACTTAAAACAAACCTCATCAGGTTGTGTGATTTAACATAGATCACAACTGAGCCGCTCACTTTCTTTGTTTATTGCAAGCATAATGTGGTGAAAATAGAGCTTTTAGAATTTCTTTGCATCCCTTATTTTGTTCTTCTCAGATCATCCAACCAAACAAATATCTCAAGAAGAAGAGAATTAAACTATGCTCTATTGAGAAAATTGTTTTTTCTAAAAACCAATGCTAAAGCTGTAGATTATGGTAAAAAAAAAAAAAGTAGAACACATTTACAAAGTACCAGAAGCTTATATTCTCATCTACAAAGTCGGTTGCTTTCAAACCAGCAAGAAAAGTGTACTTAGAAATTGCTTGTCTTCCATAAAATGCACTTTCTTTGTTCCCTATCACTCTCATTTTCTAACAGCCACTAAATACTTACTCTGTTTCTATACGCTGACATAGCAGACTAGGTACAACCAGAAATGAAACGATCTAAAATACAGACAAAACATTGTAGAAAGGGCCGTGATTCCTTGCCTTCCCATTTATCTTCTCCATCTCAGAATATTTTTTTTCATTTGAACTTGACTTGTTGATTTTACATTTCTCTCTCCTCTTCAAAGACATTTTGTCAAAGGCAGACATGAAGAATGTGTCAATACTAAGATAAAAGTTGCAGGCAATGTTACAGATAGATTTAATTTGAGTAAATACTGAGTTCAATGAACATGTTCTCTAAAAGTCAAAGAGGGCAGGTCTTTTCCAAACTGGAATAAAGGATAATTTCAAACCTTCTTGGCAGACCCTCTTATTCCAAAGTTCCCCAATAAAAAGATAATTCTGATCAGCTGTCACCAATCAGGCTAAGCTTCCTGACACTTCGTCTGCCAGTAGGGCAGTTCTTGGCTTTTCTGTTGACAACATTTCCTTTTTCCAGCCTAAGGAAACAAATTAAAATGAAAGCACTTGATATCTTTCTATCCAAATCCAGCCTTACATAACATAAAGAACCATCGTTTTAAATCCCACTTTTGATTAATTCCTAGCAGAGAATTAGTCTTTTTCATAGTTGCAATACCTGGGGTCATTTTTTTTTATTTTTTAGCATTCACTGTTGAATCCAGTGAATTTTTATTGATTGGACCCCATTAGCATATATATGAAGTTGAGACTGTTGGTCCAATATGAAAGGACAGAATTAAAAAAACAACATTAAACATTCAACTATTTTCATAAAGCTTAAGAAAGCTTAAATCATAGAACTGGAAGCGACCTTTGATGCTATCAAGTTCAACCCCTTGCTAAATGCAATTATTTTTTGATAACATACTGTACTTTTCCGAGTATAAGACACACTTCCTCCCCCAAAAGAGGGTGGAAATATTGGTGCATCTTATATACTGAATACAGACATTTTTGGCCTCCCGAAACCCCACCCCGCATGTCCCATTTTTGCCAAAAACATGCCTGTTTTTCACAAAAACTGGGCCTGCAGAAGGTTTGAGAAGCCTGCAGAATGCTCCTGGGGGTGCATTCCCCCAGGAGCAAAAACAGGCCCAAAAATGGGCCTGTTTTTCTTGAAAATGGGGGCATTTTTGCCCTCCCCAGCCCTCAGGAGCAGGCCCCCCAAGCACATCCCATTTTTGTGAAAAATGGGCCTGTTTCTGACCTCCCAAACCTCCATATGTCACATTTTTGCCCTCCCCAGCCCCCGGGAGCACCCTTCAGTCCTCCCAAACCCTCTGCATGCCGTTTGCGAAAAACGGGATGTGGAGAGGGTTTGGGAGGCCTGCAGAGTGCTCCTGGGAATTGGGGAGGGCAAAAACTTTTTTTCTTGTTTACCTCTTCAAAATCTTGCTGCGTTTTAAACTCCAGTGCATCTTATAGTCCAAAAAATATGATAATAGGAAGTTGTTCAGCATATGGTCAATAGTACTGCGATAAAATATAATGAACATTTTTTTTAAAAAAAGCATTAGAATTCTGAAAAGTGCTCCTTATGGTTTAAAATACTGTGTGAGTAAATTTAGTGTAGAAGTGACATCATTGTTTTGCTTTTAAGAGCATCATGTGTCTGACTGAAAATGTTTGAGTTGATGAGATGGAGGAAACTCCCAGTTAGTTAATGCACTGAAGTTCCTGGCAAAGCTAACAAATGTTGTAAGGCTACATCTGAGCATCTTGCTTCGGTTTCTGACATTCACCAGATGGCTTTGTACTTTATCAGCTTCCCTTGCTGCCTCACTTGAAACCTTCTGGGAAGTTGCTGCTGGCAGCTTGAAAACCTAAATCAAACATCCTAATAATCTTTTCTGACACTGTGTGTAAACATGGAAGTACAGAGATGGAAAAAAATAAAGCTTTGAGTGTGATTTGGAGATGATTGAAAGGAATTAAAAATGATCAAACCCAGGGAATGTTGGAAGAACCAATGGGGATCACAAAGATTTTTTTTTTTAAAGATTTAGGAGATTCAGCTATCCCGAAGGCTTATTTAAATCAAGTGTTTGAAATGTATCATAAGGATATTTCATAGATTGTACATCTTTGTTTTTTTATCTATCTCTTTTTTCCTCAAAGTACTCTAAAAACTTATAGAACCTCATTAGAAACAAACAACATTTCTGTAAACTGAACTAGCCAACCCACAACTAAGCAGTTCACACTTAAAATGGAGGAGTGAGTCTCACCCACTCTAGACATCCATACAGCTCCTGTGATGCTTGATTGTTGCCACAATGACCAGAACCAATAGAAATTGAGTCCAAAAGCATCTTGAAGCTTACTAGGTCCTAACCTTAGCCCTTAGATATAAGATTTTAGGTTGACTTAAACTGGACATAAGACTTACTTTAGCATAAATTCACTTAGAAATAAATATATGAATCTATAGGAACCCAGTGTAATGTTTCTGCACTGATGATATGAGGTCTTATCATTCTACATCATTCATCATTCTACATTCTACATCATTATGCATTCTACAGCATAAGGATCAGGGGTGAAATGCTCCCAGTTTGGACCGGATCATCTGATCCAGTAGCAATGGTGGCGGGTGGTTCAGAGAACTGGTAGCAAAAATCCCTGAGCACCCCTCCCCCCATGCCCAGCTGAGCCGCACGATCATCAAAGGCTTTTTTTTTCCTTGTAAAAACATTTTTTTCTACAACCTCTTCTGACAAAAAAAATGCTTTTAAAAGTTAAAAAAAAAAGCCTCTGATGATCACGCGGCTAGCTGGGATCATCAGAGGCTTTTCAAAGCATTTTTTTTCTGCAACCTCTTAGCCGAAGAGGTGGTAAAAAAATGCTTTGAAAACCCTCTGACGATCCCATCTGAGTTGCCTGATCGGCAGAGAGGTATTTTTTTAAAAAGCCTCTCTGACAATTTAAAAGCATAGAAAAAATGCTTTGAAAAGTTAAAAAAAAAAGTTGGCCATGACCACCCAGTCACATTACCCCTCCCACACCACCAAGCCATGCCCACAGAACCGGTAGTAACAAATTTTACATTTCACCCCTGATAAGGATGCTTCATCTTTCTAGGCCAGTCAAATATTTAGAACATTTTTCAGGGCTTTGTCCATGGGCTAAACTACTGCTTTTTGTTCGCTAAAGAACACAATCTTTTAAATAAGTATCATTGCAAAAAGGCTGTTGAAACTGCTGCCATTCCTTAGGCATTTAAGGATGTGTTAAATAAAAACGCATTATGTGAATTATACAGTTGATGTATTTCCTTGGATTTCAAGAACTAGCATCTAAAATGAATCATACCATGAATACATCTGGGCATGTGTTGTGTGTTATGCATGTGTTGTGTGTTATACACACACACACACATAATCAGATACCACAATACCTTTTAAAATAATATAATGAACTTTATGTATTGTATTGTTAAACTATTTATTTTTTTCCTTATTGGTTTTATAATGCTAAATGGAACAGATAGTACATAACATTAAATAAAAGATAGAAAGTATTAAGAATATTGTATATCTAGTCTGGAATTGACAATCTTTATTGATTTAAATTCTTTTTTTTTAACCTGTAGGAGGAAGAATCTAATTTGACATAAGTATACCCTTTGAGTTATACTTTAGAGTCTTATGAGTCCTAATGAAGCCTCAGTAGATATACACAGTTGAAGACTATTGTTATTTATTCACTTTATAAATCAAACTTGTTTTGTGAAATTGAATATAATCCAAACACTGGAAATAAGAAGTAATGATGGCATACATCATTGCTGCATAATTTTATTTCATTTTACAGCCTGGAAAATATGGCAAGTTCTATAAAAGTGACAAATGACGCAGCAGCTTAATAAATAGCTATAGTTTATGTATTGCAGCTGGCATAGGAGTATAGATGGAAATTCCTTAATGCAGAAGAATGGATGGAGAATTAAGCTACACTGTCCTCATACAGAAAATATTCCCCTTTTCAGACATTAGTACTAAAACAGGGGTGTCAAACTCGTGGCCCATGGGCCGGATGCCTCACACACAGACCATGCCCACCCCCATTTTAGCAAAGGGGGAAAAGGTTGTGATATGTCATATGACAACAATGTGATGATGTGAATTTGACACCCCTGTACTAGAATATCAGCATCGGTTGCATGGTGATTTGATCTAGAAATCAAACATGAGATGCAACTCAGGATATCACAAATATTAGGGATACCCGATAAGAGATGCCCGGAGGCATTTTAAAACAATCTGGTTTCATCCTTTCCCCTGGAATGCATGATCCAGCATTATGCCAGGTCTTAAGAAAATTGGGGAAACACACCTTCCTCTTATCCATATATGACCAGAATAGAGAAGAGAAAGACACAATGGTACCTGTAGCAAGCTGTAGAGAGGTATGAGACAATATGCGTATAGCTACTGAGAAATTCCCAGGCAGGCAGAAAGAAGCAGTTAAGCAGGGAACTAGCCTTGAATCTTTGTATAGCTGCAAGACATCTGCCATTGACAAGTTCTATGAACCTTTATTTCGTTGTTCCCAAGTGAAGGCAAGCAATCTGGAGAGATTGTTGTAAAATAGGTAGAACCCAGCAAAGTAAAGTTGATGACTTGGACCTTTCATGAGTGGATCTGGTTGTTTGCACCTGACGTTGGTGATGTCATCACACAAAAGCCATAATCACATATTAATATACTGGCACCTGATAGAAGTATGTAATAAATGGCATTTGTGTCATGCCCCTTAGGTTATTAGCCCCCAGCATTGCTCTTCTGTAGGAAACCCCAACAATTCTCCCATTCTCCCTTGGAAAAAGGTATACGGCACTTTTCTGCACACGAAGAGTTACAAGTCCTCTTCCACAGGTAGCATTGCACACATGTGCTTTGCAATGGACTTTGTTTTGCCTACTAGTTCTTTTCCAAAATGAAAGATACAAACCTGAGCATACTAAAACCTAATCTATCCATGGGAGTCGGAAGTGGCAAAGCCGCTTACATTTAAGCTTGTTACTGCAATAGTAGATGGGTGGGTAGTTTCAACCAACTGGCCCTTTCAACATGCAAATGAAGCCCAGACAGCTGAATCAGTTCAAAATACAACTACTGTCTTTATGCGCAATTGCCCATCTATCAAATAATGAGGGATTCCTAACTGGATTGAGCTATACATTTTTCATACTGTATATGAGTCATATTTTCCAAGGCAATATCTAACTTTCTTATGCTTCTGCCTAATATGAAATTCATGAAATTATATTGATGTATTCATAACATTTTAAAATGTTTGCTTTCCCCGTTCATGGATAAATTATCTTTTATCCTCAGTTTAGACTAAGGATATCGAGCTAAAAGCATGTATTGTTTTCAGTGTCTATCCTGAATAAGAATTATTAGCTGAAAGGAAAATTATCTACACACACATACACACACACACACACACACACACACACAGGCACACAAACATGTTATTTTCCTGTACTCATTTCTATTTCTATTCTATTTTCTCTGTCACATTTCCAAGTCTTATTTGGCTTTTTTAAAAAAAATAAATCAATTTGTGATTATTATACTTTCAATCAAAAGTAATAAAATTAACACAAATATAACTTCCCCTAAATGTCTGTCTGTCTGTCTGTCTGTCTGTCTGTCTCTCTCTCTCTCTCTCTCTCTCTCTCTCTCTCTCTCTCTCACTCATATAGTATCATTTCCTCCTCCTCCTCCTCTTCCTCTTCCTATCACCTACCTATCTAATGGAATGATAAATAACTAGGAGTCTTAAGAATTACTTGTTTGCAGCTTTGTATAAGAAAAGGAAAAAAAAAGTTAACAGAACCAAATGAAGGGGTATATCCAATCTTATATTTTATTTACATGTAGACAAAGTTAGGAACAAATTGTGTATCATTATTTTGTTGTGATACCAAATATTTTAAAAGCCATGCTGTTTATTCCCAAATGTTAAACTTTTAGTTTGCTTCAGTATTGGCCACTGGAATCTCTCTCCTTCCCCTCCACTGGACCATAACTTCATTTAGACTGACTCCGTTTCAAATCCATCTTATCTTTCAAAATCCACAAACCATAGATTTTCCCTCCATTGGCCTCTTTACACAATAATACATGGGAAGTGGAAGCCCATTTTTCTTTTCAGACAGGAGTATTGTTATCTAGACTGAAGTTTCATTTCCTAGCATCTTTCTTTGAAACTATCACCTGATAATTATACCAAATAGAAAGTAACCATTAATCAAAAATGTGAATCAACCATTTATCATAATCTTCCTTCTTTCCTATGTGAAGCTTCATGGTAAAATTAATCAGTCAAACATAATTTCACCAATATATATCCTCCCTCCTTTGAATTAACTGTCTAAATCTGTGATGTTTAATATGGAAGAGTGATTGAGATCCTAAACTGTTAAAAGTGCCTTTTGTCATTATTGGAGAGTACTTTAATCTTAGTGTGACAGAGACGCTTGTAGGTAGGGAACTGACTAATGAGTAGCAGAAAGCAAACCCTGGACTTTCTAGAGAACTTGCTGAAGTTTACTCTCACTAGTACTCTGACTATTTGGGGGCAGGGGTTGAATAATAAAATAATAGAATAGCAGAGTTGGAAAAGACCTTGGAGATCTGCTAGTCCAACATCCTTCTCAAGCAGAAAAGCCTATACCATTTCAGACAAATGGTTGTCCAGTCTCTTCTTAAAAACCTACAGTGATGGAGCACCCACAATTTTTGATGGAAAGCTGTTTCACTGATTAATTGTTCTTTCAGGAAATTTCTGTTTAGTTCTAGATTACTTCTCTCCTTGTCCCGCCTTCAAGTGCTTTAGGGAATAGTTTGACTGACTACCTCTTCTTTGTTGCAGCCCCTTAGATATTAGAACGCTGCTATTATGTCAACCTTAGTCCTTCTTTTCATTAAACTAGACATATCCAATTCCTGCAACTGCTCTTTGTATGTTTTAGTGTCCAGTCCCCTAATAATCTTTGTTGCTCTTCTCTGAACTCTTTCAAGAGTCTCAACATCTTTTTTATATCATGGAAATCAAAACTGGCTGCAGTATTCCAAGTATGGTCTTACCAAGGCATTCTGAAGTGGTAGTGGTAAAAGGCAAAAGATTTATACAATCTGAAGAGAAACCAGAGTAGGTTTGGAAGATGAAGAGATAAAAATTTTGGATATGCAGTAGAAGTAGAGAAATGGCAACAAGTATGGGAAAGGAATTATAAACTGACAATGGCAACTGCCTATAAAGAAAACCTATATAAAATGGTTTATAGGTGGCATATGCCACCAGAAAGATTAGCAAAGATGTTTAAGCATAAATCAGCCAAATGTTGGAAATGTTTGCATTTGCCGGGATCATACTATAATATGTGGTGGTCATGTTTAGAAGCAAAAAAATATTGGTCGAGAATACAGAAATGGTTGGAAAAAATATTACATAAATCTATAGAATTAAAAACAGAGGTTTTTTTAATTGGGTATTCTCCCAGAGAAATATAGTAAAGAAGATGTGTATTTAACTATACATATAATAACAGCAGCAAGAATTGTATTTGCACAAAATTGGAAGACAGAAAAAATTCTGTCAGAAGGTGAAGTAATAAAAAAGAGTTTTTATGTATGGAAATGAATAGATTAACTTTAAGAAATAAAGAGGAATCAGTGTATTTCAAGACATGGGGAAGATTTTATATATGGTTAGAAAAAAAATATGAAGATAAGAAGATAGATAAATGATTTAGATAACAGAAAGTTAAATGAGGGAGAGGATAAAAAAGAAATAGAAACCCAGATGATACCAGAGTAAATGAAAAAGGGGGATGGGAGTGGGGAAAAGAAAGAACATAATAAGAATAAATGTACAATTACAAAGATAAAACTGATAGATAGAATAAATCTGAAAAGAAATTGATAGAAAGTATATACTATTAGAATACAGGAGTTGCTTGGATACCAAACAAGGAGAATATTTCATAGCAAATAAAATAGAAAGGAGAGAGGAGTAAAGGGTAGGAAGAGGAGACGGAGGGAGAGGAATGGAAGAAAGGGAAAAGGAGAGGAAGGAAGGGTAGGGGACAGGAGCTGGAGAGAAGGTGAGAAGGGGGAAAAGAAGAGAGGAGTGGGGGAAAAGGAAGGGGAAGTAGGATGAGGTAGGAGAGGAGGAAGGAGAAAGTAGGAGAGGAGAGGAGGGAGGGAAGGGAAAGAGGAGAAGAAGAAAGGTTGTTGCAAAATGGGGGAAGAAAGGGTAGAAGAGCAACTCCGAATGTAATTAAAATGCCTTATTTTAATGCTTTCTTTAAGGAAAACATGTGTATGTAGGATTAATTATGTATAAGAAAATGTACATTTTATGTTATGTGTATAAGAAATAAAGCTGAAAAACTTTTCAAAAAAAATAAAGTGGTGGTGGTGAAACAGTCTTAAATTGGCTTTTTAAAAAAAAAATTATTCACAGTGCTAAAATACAAACGTTAAGGGGCAAAAACCCTGTTCTTGACTTAATGAAGATTTTTGGATGATCTTCCCTTATCCCAGCCACTTTTTAGAGGTTGTTTTACATAGCTTAAGAGCTTTCAAGAATACAATTGGATGAAAAGGTGGGGAAAAAATCACTGATGGACAAGAGTAGGGAAAAGCATAGAAAGAAATATCTTTTCCAAGAAAGTTTAAAATTAGGAAGAGACTGGGCCCCAGAAAAATATGTTATGTGAAATTATTCCAACAAGCTGCTTTAAAATTGAGAAATGATTATAAGGTTTACCAGCAGTAGGTTGAGGTACAGATTCTTTTTAAGACTAATCTGCATTTCCAAAAATCATCTATCATTGTTTCCACCAAATATGAGGATCAACAGGTTGCGTAGGAGAAAATATTTTTAAATTTATGGTGCAGTAGCTTATTTGCAAGGATTGAAAGGTATTCTACCAAGGTAAATGGGAATAGGCCTGTTCTTTTTGAGCCATCTCGTCCTGTAAATCATTCTGAAAACTTTTAAACTTATTAAAGGGAGAACAAACTCTCATGGTAGCACACATCCTAGCTTTCTAGTCCAAAATTTAATTTAGATAAATATTTAAAATAAAATAGAATTAAAACTCTGAACTACTTCACATTCCTATTATTAAAGCAATGTTTCCCTTACTTTAACTTTAGGATAACTTTAGGATATGTTTTCCAACATGTATTCCTCCTAAATGGTAATTGTTCCACTGTCAATAACCTAATGTGGTTGTTAGTTCTTTAGCATGTCATTTAGTCAGCTCACCTGATTAGCTAAAAGCAGTTCTGTCTGTTTAGAATTTAGAGCAGAGGTCTTCAAACTTGGCAGCTTTAAGACTTGTGGACTTCAACTCCTGGAATTCTCCAGCCAGTATAGTGTAGCTGACTGGAGAATTCTGGGAGTTGAAGTCCACAAGTCTTAAAGATGCCAAGTTTGAGCACCCCTGATTTAGAAGTTTGTAGAAGTACCTGTATGTTGCCATAGCTTCCTATGAAAGATCCTACGTTTTTATGGAAAGTGGTGATGGGGCAGGTTGAGCAAACTTTGCGACATTCTCAGAAAAGTAATATATGGATCTTGCCATACTGAGCAAGCTTAAAAATAAGCCTTATTCAATTCCATTTGTGCTATTGAATTTTTTTTTTTTAGTTACTGCTGTCTTCTAAAAGACTTTTTAATCAATTATAACTTTCCATGACTTGGTTGTGACTTTCGATCTTCTTGCACCCTGGTGGGATATGTCTTATTAAATTGGGTCAGCTCTTAGTGACCACATAGAAGATTTTTTCCATGATGATCTGTTCCTCACCTGATCCCTCAGGTTTTCAGATCGTGCTTCTATTGCCACTATAATTGAGTCTATCTACCTTCTTGCTGGTTGTCCTCTTCTCTTTTTTTCCACCTTTCCCAGCATTAGAGTCTTCTCTAGATAACTACCATAGGTCTTCACATGATGTGCCGCAAGTAGAATCGATCGTTCTCTTTGGAATTCATAATATAATATTATTACAATGCATTTCTTGGTCAGAGACTAGAAGAGGCAGACCTAAAATTTAAATTAAAAGATGAGATGATGAATACACTTTTTATATCTATAGATACATATTGTATCTTCAAATTTCCACTGATGAGCCTTGCAGATAGAAAATAAGTCTAAAATAAGACTTTGGATATCTACTATGCAAATTATTCTCTCTTCATTTCTTACCTTATTGACTGAAACTACATATAGAAAATTAAAGGCACAGCATTCTGGTTTTTCATTTTCTCTTTTATTATTAAAGTTTAGAAAAATAATCTCTTTCAGGTATGCCTTTCTTTTTAAAAGGATAGATGTAGCCAATTTCCTTTACTCTGAAATTGCTATTTTCAGTTGCTTTAGGATTTAGCAGCATCCCATGAAATAAAAAATCATTTTGACAGAATCTATTCACCTATCAAATTTCTAAAAAGCAAGATAAATGCTTTCCTTTCTGCCTTGCCTCTTTAAGTTTTTCATAAAGTATATGTCTTCCCACCTTCACTCCTGTAATACTATCATTATCACATAAATCTCTATTTCAATTTTTTTCTGAATTCTGTTTTCAAAGAGGAAAAAAAGATCAGGAAAGAAACACCATTTTTAATATTTGCCATTTCCACTCACTCGCGTAGATTTTAGGCATGTTTATCAATGATTGAGAGTTCTGAAACATTGACGATATTCATAAATATTAACTTCTGACTACTCACTTTTGTAAAAACGTTCCTAGTCCACTTTCTGAAATACATAAAGGTGCAGGTCAGGTTAATAGGGCTTACTCTCAAAGGCATGGATCTATTAAATGTTACTGGTTTTTTTCCAGAAGTGACTCATTAATACTTTCATGTCAGAAGGATTTGCTGGTGATATTATCATTCCCAGTGGATATCTGCTCAGGTTCCCTTAATAGTTCACAAGATTTAGATCTAGGAATTTTATCTAGAAAAATAGCACAGGACAAACTTCTTAAACTTCTCAGCTTATTTGTATACAAACAACATCTGACAATTTAGCAACCCGCATACCTCTGTAATCTAGAACTATTGAATCAAGGAAGCTTCTGTGATTTATAAACCAAAGCCATTAAAATTAGGCAAGGTCATTTGAAACTGAGCTATATTATATTGATAGATAAATCTCTTTCACCGACTGTCTGAAAAGATAAGATGGAACTGATTGTTTCAACATGTACCTGTACATATAGAGAATTATTATCTAACTCAGGGGTCCCCAAACTTTGCAACTCATTGACCTCTTTGTAAAGTTTCAGATTGTTCATCAAACCCAAAACATTCATCATATGAAAATTGTAAGTGCTACTTTAATAGTACAATAGTACAAATTATAATGATACTACATAATAATATATAATACTAACTTCATAAAGTAGGTAATATTTAAATATAAAAGAATATAAGAGTTAACATACTTTTTTTTACTGAAGCTGCTGGTATCATTAATGAGAAGGATGAATACTGATGAACGTCTACCGGGGCACTGATATTTGGTTGGAAATTGGTGAGTTTTAGTCATAAGTTGCCATGTTCTTCCAGGTTCAATGTGTTCCTTAATTGACCCCAATTGACCTTCCACCATTTATCAACTACCTATTGATCCCCAGACTTTGTTCTTTTTTGACTCCCAGATATATTGATCCCTTGGCTAGTTGCATTTATTCTTGGGAATCAATAGTGACCTCTTGAGCACCCTGGTCTAATTGATGAAATGAAAAGCTAAAGGTCTTGGCTCCTGCTGAACTCAAATCTCCATTATTATTTTTACTTCTTTAGTTCCATCCCCCATTTTTAAATAGATATATAATATCTATTATCATGACCACCATTAGAAATAACAGTAAAATATTTTCTGATTGTTGTTGTTGCTCATGTCCTCTGTACTTTTGCAGTCCAGATATGATATACCTAATAAAAACAAACTCCAAAATGCAGTCAAGGAGAATGTGAAGTCAAATATGAACATAATAAAAGGCTGCAACATTACAATACAACTGAACAGAAAGCTATTCAAATCATAACAATGTTGATTTTGTTAAAAACTATAGTAATAGGCTTCAAGTGGCAGATCATACATTACATACTAGCCCAGAAAACTTTGTTATACCAAGTCAGATTATTTGTCCACCTAATGCAGCATTATCTTTACTACTAGTAACTGGCAATTGCTCACCAGAGATTTGTACATGACATTTCCCCTGCTATCCTTGGATATGCTTAGGGAATCTTCTGGAACCTTCTCTGTGAAAAATCATAGAGAACTTTCTCTATGAAAAATATGGAACTTTCTCTATGAAAAACATGTTCTATCACTGTAGTACAGCCCACATTAAAATCAAGCGCATCTTAAAAAAACAAGAAATTATCTAGGACAGCCTGTAAATATCTGTCTAATTAGCTGATATGTCAAACTTGTTTACATGTTATATTAGCTTCTCTATTTTTGGCTTGGCATATTATATGAATCCAGACACTGGTATTCATAAATTATATTTTATGATAGATATGCAAAGCGACCCATTCTGGTGTTTCCTAGTATGTTCTATTTTATTCCTGGAACATATAAATCCAGCATTTTGACTGGATTAGGTAATCTTTCTGGAAATGCATATTTCATAAATGACAGTTTAAATGTGGATCGTACAGATAGTCACCTAGTTGAAAAAAAAAGCAGTTGGGACTAGAATTTTCATTATTAAGTGAAGAAATTGTAAAGTGTGACAACACATGACTGCATACATATAGAGCTGTGGTGGCACAGTGGTTAGAATGCAGCACTGCAGGGCTAACTCAGTGCTCACTCCAGGAGTTCAATTCTGAGTGGCTTAAGGTTGACTCGGCCTTCCATCCTTCCAAGGTTAGTAAAATGAGGACCCAGATTGTTGGGGCAGCATGCTGACTTTGTAAATTGCTTAGAGAGGGCTGTGAAGCATTGTCAAGCGGTATATAAATCTAAGTGTTATTGCTATTGCTATACCTTAGGAATAGCAATCACTGCATCCTGAATTTGGATTGAGAAAAAGAGAAACCCAGCCCCTGTTCTTTTACCCTATAACTAAATGTAAGTGTAACCTTGTCCTTCTTCCTTATCTTTTGATGCTGAGCAGTTTAACTTTCAAAAGAAAAACTATCATAATTATGCAAAGACATGACTAGCTGACTGCCACAACTGAACATATAATTTTGATCCCCCCACCCCTTCCTGATCCACTTCAATGTAATTAAGAGCAATCAGTTCAAATTTCTCAGCTGCAATTTGGGACAATTCATATCAGTTTCCTCTAAGGCCAAATTCCCTAAGCATTCTAACTAGGCTGTGTAGTACAGATTTTGTTTTAACAGCCATGGAAAAAATGTTCCCCCCGCCCCCCGCTTCAGTGTCTCATTTTAACAGTTAAGAGATTTTTTTGTTTATTTTTGGACAGGGTCTTTGCTATATATGTAGAGAACGTTTTTGTTAAAAAAAATCTGGAAGGGGTTTTGGATATCAAATATTCTAATCAAGGTAATTGTGTGTGGAATTATTTTTCAAATGAAGTCATGTTTTACAATAATAGGGAAATGTTGCTGCCATATGGCGTTTACAAAAATGTACTTCTGAAAGCGAATACACAGATTGCTTAAATTGCGAGGCACACAAGGAAGCTGTAATTGCCAGCTTTCTCCACTAGGTTGTAGGAATAGTCTATAGAATTTGCAAATGTTGACATAAATTCTGAATTTATTCTGCATATATTGTGATGTGGTAAGCTAATCTTCAATTAATAATTATTCTATGCAAGATGCAAGAAGATAGACAGCTAAGCCTCTGAAACGTGCAATAATTGCTTAAACTTTTCATTTTAGGGCATATTAATGATGTGGTACGAATTCAATGATACACACATTACCTTGAATCTCAAAACAAAGGTGATATCATGTTTTATAAATTGGATTTTCTATCTGTTCTGAATTGGGACTTGCAGGAATCAGAAACCTTGGAATCAAGAGACTTCTGGAAGTGAGTACTTATCTTAAGGATGGCCCAGATGGAGATGATACAAGGACAATTGAAATATAGTCCACCTATAGGTTTAATGGGTTGAGGTCATTGAGGCAGACAAATTAAAGATCTGGGCAAGAATTTCTTCTTGCAGTTATTAGGCAATCCCTGGAAAGCAACTTTCTTCTTCAGGTTTTATTTATTTATTATTTATTTATTTATTTATTTATTTATTTATTTATTTATTTATTTATCATATTTCTATGCCGCCCACTCTCCAAGGACTCTGGGCGGCTTACAACAATCAACAGTATACTAAATAGCATATTGCCCCCAACAATCTGGATCCTCATTTTACCCACCTCGAAAGGATGGAAGGCTGAGTCAACCTTGAGCCGATGAAATTTAATCTGCTGATCTGCTGCCTTTGACCCCCTTTTAATATTGCAAGCAAGTGAAGGTGTTTCTAGCACTTCTAGCATTGATTATGTTACCTAGTTGGGTAATGAAAACAACCCAGCTCAGAGAGCACCAAGAACCCCAATGAAATGTTAGTATCTAGTGACTCTCTCTATGGAACCCAGAGCTACAGTATGTACCATGACTCTAGGCCTGAGATGTGAACGTTTCTTCTCACTTAGTCTTTTGAACAGAACTTCTGCTGTTAAATTAAGAAAGAGTTCCCTGTGTCCTACAGACTTCACAAACTGTGAGAGGTTATTCAATTCAGCTTCTGTACTTAGCTTTTAAGCATGTATTAGGCCAGCTATGCTAATCATTTAAGAATGACTGATAGCATTTACAGCTATAAAAGAAGGCAGCTGCCATTTTATTAAAATGAGAGTATAAGGTTACTCCTGAAAATAGTTCCAGTTTTCCATAATAAAGGAAAATAAAAAGGATAAGAATTATAGGACAGTAAATGATCTAGCACAGTGATTTTGATCATTTTGAGAGCCTAGTTGGTTTTTCAGACTCTTTGAAGATTAGCCCTGTTACGTTTTACCTCACTTTTTTTTCAAATTATGTTAATGCACATGTGCTTTTTTATATACGTAGACAATTTTTTAAAAAACCAAACAAGCATTGTAATGTATGGAGTGTCTCTGTGTTACACACAGATATCACAAGTCTGAGTGACCAAATTCCAGGCATGATCCTGATCTTACCTTAAATAGCAGTTGCTGAAGATGGAATATAATTCAGAGTGTAAAAATGAGGCAGAATGAAAAGTAGAGCAACATGTAGACCAGGGGTGACAAAATTGCGGCCTGTGGCCTGGATGCATCACACGTTGGTGATTCCCACCCCTATTTTAGTGAAGGAGGAAAAGTTGCGATACATCACATGATGATGTGTCATCACAAGTTTGACACTCCTGATGTACACCATTTTCTCAGTACTTATAGCTGTCCAATCATGGAGACAACCAACCAGTGTTGAGTTGCCCCCAATTCGGACCGGTTCTATAGAACCAGTAGTAAAACTGTCAAGAGGCTCCGCCCACTGACCCCGATGTCATCAGAATGCTTCTGCGCATGCGCGCAGCCCCATTGCGAACTGGTAGTAAAGGTAAGTAGATCCCACCCCTGCAACCAACCATGGACTGGATGAGGGTTGATGATGCATCTCTTACTTCAGCACAGGTTTAGCCAAAGTTTGTTTGCCCGTAACAATTTTGGTATGGCTAAGGAGTGCAGTGGGTAAGATCACCACGCAAAGAGAATTGGGTAAGAAGCAAAATAGGCATGGGAAAAATTAAAAACTAATAAACCCCAGTTTTAAAACATTATTTTACTCTGAGAGAAAGCAACTCTTGAGATTTAAATCACAATTTGAGAATGTTGGGTTTGTTTTTTTTTTAATCTTCAGCAATGAGCTCAGAAGGAAGTTCTGGAGATGTTCTATGGCCTGGGAACTGGCCAATGCTGTCTCATCTCCTTTTCTTCAATGAAGAGGATTTTGAGACCTGCGTTTGCAGAACCATGGGTTCAGAACCTCATGGCATGGAATTCTTCTCCCTCTCCGTCTCCCACTCTAATGTGTATACACAAGATTTTCCCATATTTCTGAAAAAAAGAAGTTCAAGATCCAAGAATTAGAAATCAGTCAAAGACAAGTTGAAATGCATAATATCATAAGCCCACTTCAATAAGCTGTAAAGAAAAATAGTAACAGCAGCTTTAAATGGCTTGATTGTTTTTAATTGTCTATCCACATATTTTTCAGAAACACATATGCCCACTGGCTATTTTAGGCAGTTTATATACCTACATGCCTGCATAGCATTATGTTATTTCCTGCTAGTTATACTTGTAATGTTTTTATTTGATTTTAATTTAACCACTGCATCAAATTTGGATTGTTGCTTTGTTGCCAAAACCAGTGCTAGTTCAAATACCTGAGAGCAGTTATTAGAAGGCTTGAAAAAAAATACAGAATCATTCAAGAAGGGTATTAGGGATCTGAAGGAACAGGCCATTGCTTCTGATCTGAAGGTTAATGGAATGGATAATCATAGTGAAAAAAACATGACTAAACCAGGACAGGAACATTTCACATGGCAACACTGGAGATTCCAATTTTTAAAGTGAATTTTCCATTGTGCCATTACACAATAAAAAGCCATATGATTGAATTATCATATTTCCATTCATTAAAAGACTTGATTTGTAATGTAGATTAACCACTGTTTTTGCTTGATTCTTTGACAGAGAATGTAAAAGTTCTACCTAAGTCAACAAATGTGTACATTCTCTCACATTCTTAAAGTTGATCAACTTTAAAAATGTATCTTTGCATCATAGATTTTCTCCGATTGTTGTACATTTTACATAAACTAGAACAATATAACTGAAGATTTGCCATGGATATTGCAGGTTGTTTCTGCAGTGAGTAGCAATCTCAAATTTGTATGGGTTTGAGAAAGCAAGAAAAAAATAAACAGGAAAAAAGAAAGTACAAACCTTATGTGGGAATTCATTAAAGTAAAATTGAGTTTCCACTGAAATGCCAGGTTGGTTGTTTACACCTCTATTTTAAGCTGCTTTTTATGACTTCAGATAGTTTTATGGCTTCACAGTGAATTACGAGAAATGAAATGGAGATAACATAATAATCTTAACCGAGTTTGCAGAAACATTCTAAAAATAGAACATGCTGTTATTTGACTATCAGTGAAAAAGAAATGGCATGGAATAAGATTGAAATAAACTATTGAAATAAAAACAAAAGTTACATCTTTTTAAAAACAGGATTCTGTCTCTGTATCCACACAAAAATGGAATAGAACTTAGAACACTGTTTTGGCCAATTTAGGATAAATTCCTGAGAAAAACAAAAAACCCTCTAATTTATTTTTAGACAATTAAACAAATAGAGTAGAAGATGAATAGAGAGCCTATTCTACATATTAACAATAGCAAAAAACCCATTTTAATTCCGCTTGCAAAAATTAGGATCTCCCGTAACATTCTGTTTTGACTTCCATGGAATCCATCTGCTGAAACTCCTAGTGGGATATAATTTATCTGGAACTGTGTATCATTTTTAAAGGACCCCCGTGAAAAATCCTGCCCTGAGCAGAAAAGATTATTTTTCTTTGCATATGTTACAAAATATATAGTGTTGATATGCAGTGTCAAAGTAAGCTACTAATAGAAGGCAGCTAACAAACAGAAAGCTACAAGTAAAGACGGGAGAATAAAGTTCATAAACAGACAGAAAGAAGAAAACAGATTAAAGTGATATGTAGATAATTTATATAATGTGTGACAAATATGTCTACTTCTTGGGACTATGGCTAAGATCAAATACACAATTTGTTTTAACTAAGATGGGTTGAATGTTCAACTAAATCTTACTTCACATATCTATCTATCATCTATCTATCTATCTATCTATCTATCTATCTATCTATCTATCTATCTATCTATCTATCTATCTATCTATCTATCTATCATGGATGGATGCATAGATGTCACCCAGCTGGCTTTCATGGCAAAAGTGGGACTAGAACTCACCAACTCCTGGTTTCTAGTCTGATGCCTTAACTGCTTGACCAAACTGGCTCAGAATAATGTAATAACCCAGCCAAAATAACTATATTACTCCCAGCATTTTAATCCCTGTTTTGTGTATATATGAGAGGATCAAAACTTTCAAACCCAAAGCTTAAGAACAGCACTGTCACACTTTATACCAGTTCAGTAAATCTGATAAAGAAAATGGGTGAAATCAGCAGAATAACCTCTACTCTCTTCTCTTTGTCGCTATATGTTTTAAGCAATAGCAACTTGTGGAGATGTAAAATAAAAGAGCCACGGTGGCGCAGCGGTTAGAATGCAGTACTGCCTGCAGTTTAGCAGTTCAATTCTGACCAGTTCAAGGTTGACTCGGCCTTTCATCCTTCCAAGGTCAGTAAAATGAGGACCCAAACTGTTGGGTTAGGGTGTCAATATGCTGACTCTGTAAACCACTTAAGAGAGGGCTGCAAAATACGGTGAAGCGGTATATAAGTCTAAGTACTATTGCTATGTGATGAAAACCCTCTAAATTACATCAGTGCAGGAACTGCTGTGTAGAAGCCATGTGTATCTTTGTTTTCAGTAATTGTTGTATGTTTTTGAATATATATTTTTTAAAAATATAGCTCCCTTAAACCTTGCAGAGACCTTGACTTTATGAAATTGCAAGTCCACCAATGAATCCTGGTGCCATTCACTTGGTACACACAGCCCTTGAGATGCCCCATGAAGCCTGGTATGGCTTTTTGCTGAAGGGCAAACTTCAGTAAATTCTAGTTCAGAGGTTATCAATCTTGGCAACTTTGAGATTATGGACTTCAACTTCCAGAATTCCCCAGCCAGCATGGGGAAGACTGGGGAATTCTGGGAGTTGAAATACCTTAAAGTCACCAAGGTTGGCTTTAGTTCAAATTAGGATTGTCAGAATTTCTCTTCATTTTGTTTACCCTGCGGTCAGGAGGATACAATAACCATGAGTTTTCTACATTTCAATCCATTCTTTTCACCAATACATTGGTGTGTTGTGCTAGACCTATATATGCAGGTAGTTCTTGATTTACAACAGCTCATTTAGTGACTATTCAAATTTATGACGGCACTGAAAAAAGTGATTTATGACTGTTTCTCATAGTCATAACTTTCCATCATCTCCATGATTATATGATCAGAATTCAGATGTTTGTCAACTGCTCCATCATTATGACAGTGGCAATGTCACGGGTTCATGTGATCATCTTTTTTGACCTTCTAACAAGCAAAGTCAATGGAGAAGCCAGATTCACTTAACAACCATGTTACTAATTTAACAACTGCAGTGATTCACTTAACAAATGTGGCGTGAAAAGTTGTAAAATGGGGCAAAACTCACTTAACAAATTTCTCACTTAGGAACATAAATTCTGGGCTCAGTTGTGGTTGTAAGTCAAGGACTACTGTACCTGTATGCTTATCTAATTTTATTTTTATTTTGAATTATATAAGACCACATATTAAAAAGGAGAGGTATATCACCTGGCCCTGGTCTGTAGGCCAAGGCTTGCCAATTTGGCTAAGCACTAGCAATGGAGAATGAATTTAAATCAGGGTTAGATCTGGGCATAATTCACTTTTTTGCAAGCTTAGTTTTCCTCCCTTGCTTCCTGATGTTTAATGCATTTTGCAGCAGGTTTCCCATGGCATAAATATTTCTCCTATGAGATCTCAAACACATAAAGCAGAATTTAAGCAGCTCTCAAATACATCAAGCAGCTTTTCTCAGGCCTTGCTGCTGAGTTTGACTTTTGTGTTTATAATTTATCTCAGAGCTGTAAGACAATTGGGATAATTTGCAAGCACTATGTGAATTGGGTGAAATTTGGGATGTGAACAAGCCACCTCCCAAGAAAGCATGGATGATTATTTGTTATTCAGGATGCAGAAAGCTACAGAGTAAAGACTCCCTTGATGAAAAGAAGTAAACACCAATAGAATAAATTTATCAGAATCATATGGCTAATCACATAACTGTAGATTCATAACGAGGTTTACAAACTTCCCCAATATGTAATTTTATTCAGAATGCTTATTTCTGAAGAATAATTCTGGATAGTTGAGCAATAATAAAGATTCTATTGAGATTAAGCAGACCTGGAAAGCAACAGAATGAGAGAAGTTGTTCGCATCACATTGCATCACATCACATCACATCGCTCATGTATTGAAACACCAAGGTGCTTCTAGGTTGAAAGGATTAGCTGGTAACATTCATGTTGTCTGAGGGACAGACAGTTGGAGGCTCCTTTCATGTTCCTGGCAGGAGCTGGCTTGAAGGACAGGCGCTCATCCCACCCCATGGCAACACTCTGAACTCGAATGTGGGCATGCTGACTCCAACACAGCATCCTAACCACATGAACCACCATACTCCTGCAGAAAAGTTGTTCATAGCATGTTTGTATGATTAACACTGAAATCTACAGTATTTAAAAGCAGTGATTATTCAGAAGGGAGGAATAGGACTAGAGTTCTAATAATCTAGGAGTTGTAGTCTTTGCTTGCTTTCCTTGTCAAATGCCCTAATTTACAATGTGCCCTGAAAGGATTGTCCTTGTCAAAGGACATTCCTTTGTTTTAAATCATCTTCTTCTATGGAACCCAAGTCCCTTATTTATAAGCCATTGCTGAAATATGATACAAAGATGGAACAAATTAAAAACGTATAACCTAACGGATGCAAAATTTGAGACAGGCAATTATCCCTGCAATGGCTATTGAAAAGAAAAAAAAAACCCATGAAATTTACTTTGTTACAGTGTAAGGGAAACTTGATACAAAATGTTTTACATAGTATATAACTTCATTTACAATGGCTAAAATATCATGCAGCAACTAATGTTGGAAATGCCACAACAAAGAAGGTAGTAATTTGAAAATTTCAAAAGTGTAGGAAAAAAAATACATTAAAAAATTAAAAATAAACTATAGTCTGAAATGCATATTTCTACTATGCTGAGTTCTAGAAAGCATGAATGAAAAATATCATAATTTACTTAGATACATGTTGACTGCAGCAAGGAAAAATCTAGCACAAGATTGGAAAAGAAGTATTTTGGCTACAATGCCAGAATAGAAGACTGACATTGGGGAATATGCAGTAATGGCAAAACTAACGGTATCTGTCCACAGTATATTGAATGAGGAACCATTCACTGATTAACTTTCTTGTATGCTCATAATACACAGTTGGACACCCTGATTCCAGGACATCCAAGTGATTCTGTTGATGTCCTGTCCAGAATCTCTGTAGGTCTGGATGGAGCAGTATGGGTCATGCTCAATCCTAACAAGACTGAGTGGCTGTGGACAGTGCTCCCCCAAACCCTGGGGATCTTCCATTTTTGGTCAGTTGGGATAAAAGTTCCACATTCAAGACTGATGAGCAAACTGAGGGTCTTCTTGGACTCACATCTCTTGCTGGATGAGCAAGTGGCAATGATGGCCAACAAGAGCTTTGCACATAGATCCATCTAGTAGGCTAATTGCACCTATTCCTGGAATGGGGGGGCAACTTTCAGATGGTCACTTATACCCTATTTATCTCACAAATGGAACACTGCAATGTGTTCTCCATCAGGCCATCCCTGAAGATCACTTGGAAGCTACTGCTGATTCTGAACACATCAATGTGAGCAGTAATGAGTAGTATGACCATACTATATTACTGTCCCATGAGCCATACTGGTTGCCAGTTGGCTTCTACGTGTAATTCAAACTACAGATTATCACCTATAATGTCATTCATGGCATAGAGCCTGGTTATTTGAGGCATTGCTTATTCTTGAAATGTGCTTTCTTTGTCGTGGTGCCTGAAATAGCATCCTTCCAGAAATCCATACAATTCCTATTCTCATGAAGTTAGGAAATCATTGAAAATTTGGCTATTATCCCAGACCCTGGAATAGAGTAGTTGTTGAGACTTTGTGTGATCTTTCATCTGGTATATATAATTTCCTCCTGAAGGCATCTGATCTCTGATCTTATTTTATAGTTTCTATTTTTAAAACTCTAAAGCTATCCAGTCACATAGAATGGGACAGCCTCTAAACTGTTTGGTACATATAAATAAACAATAAAATTGCCCTAATACAATCACTAAGAGATGAGCTCAGCACAAAGCTGTTTTTGCATTCTTCTTTATAGTTTATTTTAATAAAATTAATTATAATGAAATAATCTTCATTTTACTCTTTTACTTATTCCCACTACTTTTGGAATGACGCTCTTAATATCACTCAAACGCCTGGCACAATCCTCACTACTTTTATAGTTTCATTTAAATAATAAATAAAAGAATAGCAAGGGCTGTGAAGTTACCTCTCAGGAACACCTGAAAAGCAGACTCATAAGGCACACCAATCATAGTCTTCCCCTGGATGAGATGTATTTATTTTATTGGTATTGTAGAAGTCTCACACAAGATGTAAAGCAGAATCAAGGAGAGATATACCTGGGTAGGACTACCATATTGACATTATGTGCACCATCAATGATTATTTAATTAAAGGATATTCTAAGTGGTGTCACAAGACTTACTCCTTTGTTAATGACAACTTTGAAGAGTACAGGAGATTTCTTTTTTTTTTATCAGATTTGAAGCTAAGACCAATTATTAGGTAATACCTTAAAACAGCAGAGTCCAGTTATTTGCAACACAGTTATGGTAGCCTGATTCCATGATTAATAAAGCAAAATATTTGTAGCTCAGGATTGAAAAGAGGGGCCCTTAGTGGTCTCTGAGCTTGGTTGTTTTCTTGCAGTTGTTTCATAACCCTACTAGGTAACATTATCATGACTAGCAGAACAACAGAGTTGAAAGGGATCTTGCAGGTCTTCGAGTCCAACCTCTCGCTCAAGCAGGATCCTGCTACCATTTCAGACAAATGATTGTTCCATCTGTTCTTAAAAAACCTCCATGGATGGAGCAACTACAAGTTCTGGAGGCAAATGGTTCCACTGATCAATTTTTCTAACTGACAGGAAATTTCTCCTTAGTTCTAGGTTGATTCTCTCCTTGATTAATTTCCATCCATTGCTTCTTGTCCTGCCTTCAGGTGCTTTGGGAGAAAGGTTGACCTCTCTTCTTTGTGGCAGCCCCTTAGACATTGAAACACTGCTATCATGTCAACCCCCTATTCCTCCTTTTCATTAGACTAGCCATATTCAGTTGCTGCAACTGTTCTTCAATTTTTTAATCTCTAGTCCCGTAACCATGATGTTATTTAGTTTGAATAATGAAATATCTGCAAGACCACAACCAAGCTCAGAGAGCACCAAGGACTCCTCATAGTTCCATTACTCTGACCAGAGAGATTACATACTCCCTCCTCTTTGCTAATCCTGAGCGCCTCTTCTGTGAAGGTATCCAGGCACTGCTGTCACATTTTGCTGAAAAGCTGCTACCAAAGAAAAGAGAACAATTGTTAAATTGCACCATTTAGACTGTTCTTGTGACAAATTAAGCCTTGCTATGCTCCAGTTACTATGGAATTTACTGATAAAACTTTCCGCTGAACTTTATTATCATTTTCAATGCCAGCTGGATGGCCCTGCGACTTTATTTACACATTATGAATGAGCTAAGAAAAGCACTTCCCCCCTCCCCTGATCTGATGATTTGGGTCTTACTTGAAAGCACAGCTGTTGAAGTGGAAGCTTCTTTGTATATTGGTATCTCAGAGGAATGTGTTCTTTAATTTAACAGTGAGAAAGCTTAATAAACTGTCAATGATTGAAAACTAATTGAATTTGGACAATTAGGAAAAAATAATGCAGTGAATGTAATTTCAGGGAAAAAAAAGACTATTAAGAATAGCAGAGGAAAATTATGTTTTCATTAGCTATTGTAAATTAGACCTCAAAGAACCCCTTAGCTACCATTGTTACACCAAACAGGAGAAATGTATAAAGTTAAATTATACCTCTTAGCAGTACTAAAAACATCACACAAGAATATATGACTACGTGACAAAAAGAGGTTAGAAATCAATAAACCAAAATTTCTCACAGCTAAAACAATTTATATTAATGTTTTTTTTTCTGTCCTCTGTAGGAAACTTAAATAAAAATCTACTTTTGTGTTCATACATAAGTCGGATTTTTAAAATCAGTGCTAATTATTATTATTTATTATAGAAATTGAAAAAAAGTCTGGGTAGTATAATTTGTTTGGTAGAAAGATTTTTTTAAACTTTTAAAACTAGGAGTACTTCTGTGCTAGTAAGGTTCTTATTTTCCTACCCCTCCTCCCCACCCACTTCACCATGCTTTCATTAATGGAAAATATTTAGACTTTGATTTTTGTTTGTGCAAAATGCTTATAATATCACAGGCTAACTGTTAACTGTTACATAATTAATTTAATTGAGGAAGATTAATCCCAGATTCCTTCAACTCACTTCTTCGTAAAATTAACATCACGAGCATAAAATAGATGCTGGATATCTTTACGTAAATGAAAATTACATTTTATTTCTTGATGCAGTTAGCAAATTAGAATCATGTTGAAGGGAACGTATGCATATTTAGCAGCTGAATATATAATTTGCGAAGATAATCTTTCCTTCCTTCACTCTTTTTAAATTAAGTTTTGCTAACTGCATAATGCTCACCAGGAATTTATTGTGTTATAAAATGCATCTTTAGGATGAAATCTCTATAGAATTAAGTATTGATAGTCCTTGATTTATAGCCAGTTGCTTAGCTGGATTGCCCCAGGATCACCTATGACCTGGATTCAGAGTTTTGACAACTCTCCCCTATGGTCATATGATCACATTTGAACTACTTGGCAACTGGCCTTTATTTATGGCTGTTTGCAGTGTCCTGTGGTCACATGACCACAATTTACGATGTTTTTTCTGAAGTTTGCTTCTAATTTCCAACATAAAAGCTGCCCATTGTGGAAAATGGATTTGCTTAACAACTGTTGCAAAAATGTCAAAAAATTGCCATGTGCAGTCACATGGCAATCTGCTTAATGATTGGCATGATTTATGACCATAACTCCGGATTCAATTACCATTATACATTTAGGATTTCCTGTATATCAGTGATGAAACAATTCTCAGCTTTGTTTCTGAGTTGATTGACAATTATTTTAATTACTAATGTATTTCATATTGTCTAAATTGTTTTGAGCAATCTAATGATGGAAAGTTAGTACTCATTATTAATGAGTACTATAAATAATATGTGCTACACAACTACAGCCTTGATACATTTCTTAAACATTGCAGTTGTTGTTCATAGGTAGATATTGCATTCCCTTTGATTTTATATTAAGATAAGTTGAATATGAAAAAAGGCAGGATTGAAAAAAGGATTCTAGAGGGATATCATAGAAGATTGACTTGGAGGCATCTTGAAAACAATGGAATGATTAGTATAAATCAATGTAGCCTTGCCTTGTTTTATGATTGGATTAATAAACTAGTTAAATGCAAGGCATTGTAATAGGAAATACATACCTGAGTTGAAAATGTGCACCATCAATGATTATTTAATTAAAGGATATTCTAAGTGGTGTTACAAGACTTACTCCTTTGTTAATGACAACTTTGAAGAGTACAGGAGATTTCTTTTTTTATCGGATTTGAAGCTACGACCAATTATTAGGTAATACCTTAAAACAGGAGAGACATCTCCCTGCCAACAAAACAGCATATAGTCAAGGCTATGGTTTTCCCAGTTGCAATGTATGTCTCTGAAAGTTGGACCATAAGAAAGGCTGAGCACCAAAGAATTGAGGGCTTTGAACTATGGTGCTGGAGAAGACTCCTGCGAGTCCCTTGGACTGCAAGGTGATCAAACCAGTCAGTCCTAGAGGAGATCAACCCTGACTGCTCTTTAGAAGGCCAGATCCTGAAGATGAAACTCAAATACTTTGGCCACCTAATGAGATGGAAGGACTCACTGGAGAAGAGCCTAATGCTGGGAAAGATTGAGGGCAAAAGAAGAAAGGGATGACAGATAATGAGGTGGTTAGATGGAGTCACTGAAGCAGTAGGTGTGAGTTTAAATGGATTTCAGAGGATGGTAGAGGATAAGAAGGCCTGGAGGAATGTTGTCCATGGGGTCGTGATGGGTTGAACATGACTTTACAACTAACAACAACAACAACACCTTAAAACAGAGAAACAAAATTCAAGAAGATATTAATAGGTTAGAGAAATGGCTTTAAATTATCAGAGTGAAATTTAACAGAGGTGTAATAGGAGGTGGCACAGTGGTTAGAATGCAGCATTGCAGGATAATTCTTCTAACTTCTGATTGCCAGCAGTTTAGCAGTTCGAATCTCACTGGCTCAAGGTTAACTCAGCTTTCCATCCTTCCAAGGTCAGTAAAATGAGGATCCAGATTGTTGGGGGCAATATGCTATCTCTGTAAACTGCTTAGAGAGGGCTGTAAAGCACTGTAAAGCGATATATAAGTCTAAAAGCTATTGTATTGCTATTGATCATAACACTTATGAGTAAGATATGGGTATAATAATTGACTGGGAATTAAATACAAGTTAATACAGCTGCAAAGAGACAAATGCAATTTAAGGTTGTATTAACAGTCATATCAGAGTAAATAATATTTTTATGGTGTTTTGCATTGAGTAGACCCTGTCTTGAGTATTACTACGAATGCAGGCAAAGTGCAACAGGTCCAAAGAACAGCAATAAAGATGAACAGAGACTAGATATTAAGTCTTTCGTAGAGAGAATGAAGGAATATGCAGTGTTTATTATTAAGACTAGATTCGTGATATAAATATATTCTTGAAATAATAAAAACAATGTCAGATAGAATAAGGTCATGCTCCCTTCTTTGTGGTTTCAGAGTGTGAGTCAGGCAATAATGAATTGAAATTGTAGAATGGCAGATTCCAATGAAATAGTAGATAAAAAGTACTATCAAAAAGGCAAGTTGATACTGAATCCAATAACTAAGGAAGTATTGACTCCCATGGATGTATTTAAAAGGAGACCAGGCAATCACCTCTCAGTTATTCTTTAATTTGAATTCCTGCACAGGGTGGTAGATATAAATGGCCTTAATGACTTCCTCTGATTCCATGATTTGCTACCATCCATTTTGCTTGTTTTTGCTGCATTATAAGACCACATAAAACCAGGAGTCTCTGGAGGGTGTGGACAGCAAAAAACGTCACTTCCTGTCCACCCGGGAGTTGGGAAATGGGCCATTTCAGGCCCCTGGAGGGCCTCCGAGGAGGTGGGGAAGGCTGTTTTTATCCTCCCCAGATGCATAGAGAGGATCTGGAGCCAGGTGAGAAAGAAAAACAGGCCTTCCTCATCCCCCCAGGCCCTCCAGAGGCAGGAAACAGCCTGTTTCCCTACTTCTGGTGGGCCCAGAAGGCCCGAAAATCACATGTGCTAGCCGGCATGCACATGTGCTTCAGAGCTGAGCTGGCATGCCCACTGATATGGCTACGTGTGCCACCTGTGGCACGCGTGCCATAGGTTCGCCATCACGGGATTAGACTGTTAATCCATCTATCTAAATATTATAAATAATAGCTTGATTCGAACAGCATGTGAAACCTTGACAGGACTTCTTGTTTTGGTGCAGTGCACCCCACCATTATGATTACAATCAACATGCTCTTAAAAAAAAAAAAGAAGAATGTACTTTATTGTTACAATGATCCCACACATTATTGCCTACTTTCTTTTGTGCTGTTATACTGCTAAAAAAAAAAACAACCCTCCCATATAACTAGTTATGTGTGATAAAAGATATCCTGATATCCATTTATCTTTCCTAAAAGTCTGTACTCCAGTGAAGTCCAGACAAGAATGCCTGGCCATGGGTCATGAGTTTTCTGACGAAGTACAGCATCTAAGGTCATGTACTGTAGCTGTTTCACCTCTTTGTCTTCTCCTTTGTTTGGTCATCATCCAATAGACACTTTTAGTTATTTAGCACTGTTACTTTACTGGAAGACCAACTAAGCAATACATCTCTTAGTCCTGCACTTTGAAAAACCTGGATAATAATCTGTTTTATGTGACATTCTATGCTGGTGAGATCTCCCTCACTGGCATCAGAGAGGGAGATATATACATTTCATATCATCCATTTTAAGTATGATTCCATGAGGCACACAACTTGTTTCTCTGTTCACAAGCAGCCAAAGGATTTCTCATTTCATAAGGGTGAATAATTTTTATGGCCAAATGTTGATAGACCCTAAGAAGAAAACAGAACAAGGAAGAAATAAAACAAAGGGGGAAAAAACCCTTCCAATAGTCTGGTATACAATATGGCTAAGTTTAAATCAGGTCAATAATAATTAGATGAGCCACAGTGGCACAATGGTTAGAGTACTGCAGGCTACTTCTGCTGATCACTGGCTGCCAGCAGTTTGGCAGATCGAATCTTACCAGGCTTAAGGTTGACTCAGCCTTCCATCCTTCTGAGGTCGGTAAAATGAGGACCCAGATTGTTGGGGGCAATAGGCTGACTCTGTAAACTGCTTAGAGAGGCCTGTAAAGCACTATGAAGTGGTATATAAGTTTAAGTGCTATTGCTATAATGCTGTGTTTCCTTGATTCCTGAAATAGATTAACTACATAAAATGACTCACAATGTGTTGGAATTGTACTCTTAATGTATTTCATGAACACAGAAACATCCTTCCTCTAATAATGATTATACATCAGTGTGCATCTGAAAAATAGACTTTATATTATGACACAAAACATCTCCAAACTGTTAATGGTACCTTTTGAAGTACCAAATTGTTTGCTCAGAGTTGAGGTTTCAAATGCTATGCCTTCAGGGAACTCTTAATGCACTGATTGCTTTTGCTTGCAGTTGGCATCTTTGATCATTGCCTTCAGAAAGCAGCCACAGAAATGAGCTGAGTATGCTAGATATCCTTAGGGTAATAATGATGCTTGACAACTCCCACTAGGGTTATGCTTTAGTTGACCATATGTCTAAAATATGTCCCATGCTACCTGATGTGACTACTCATTTCCAGCTGAGCATTGAACTTCATTTCCAATATAGTAGGTGGAACAGGTATTAATAAATCAATCTGATTATTAACAAATTAGAGACAGTTCAGTGTTGCTGAAACCAAGTATTCTGAAGAATAATAGAAAATCTGGAATTTATTTAGCCAAGAAAATGCACAATTAGAGGAGGGCTTGTGAGCTAGTTATCTTAATCTGTTGGTTCCTTAGAGAAATGGCCATGTTAATCTATTGAACTAAAAATAAGTATGGTGTGTCAGGGGTTCTCCCCCCTCCTAAACTATATCCAATTAGATGGACCCAGACTCAAAAGAGGCACAAAAGCATTGGACCCTGGATAGTTAATTTTTTAATATCTCCCAATAAGGCTTGGGCAAATGTTTTAGACTGAAAAAACCCCAAGATATAAAAGTGAAATGTGAAACTGAAAAATCTGTTTGCAAGTGCTTCCTATATCAAAGAAATATGCAACCATTAAGGAAGTATATCAGAAAGTAGCAAATCTACAGACACAATATTCTAAATCCTCAATTGTAAGAGGAACTTCTCCTCACCAGGGAAGCTAGCAATATCAAAAAGGAGACCTTTTTGGGAGGTGGGTGGGTGGGTATATATCCATAGTAAAAGGCATTTGAAGGAAGAGTGGGTCTACTGTTTGAAGAAGATGGTAGAATAGTGACAGGTGAGAAGGAAGGAGCAAAGTATCTCAACCCCTCTTTGGTTCAAAGGGAATCTACATTCAGATTGTTCAAAGCAGAACAATTGATGTAAGGAGAGAGTGGCAACTGAAGCTACATAAAGAAATAAGGAACACCTGGCAACCATGAATGAAAGAAAGAATAGGCTTATAACACTTGACACTTCTTAAATGGGCTTGAAAGGAATGTCTCTGTGTACTCTGAGAACTGTGGAGGTTGGTAACTATGTCAGAGGACTGGAAATGAACAAATATTGCCCCAATCTTGGGGTAAAAAAAGAAGAAAGGACCCAGGGCCCAACAAATTAGGTAGCACACTGAAGCAAACTAATAATCTGTGTGGCCTGGTAGCAATGTGCTAACTAATAAAGGAGAATATTTGTAACTCATGGTTGAAATGAGGGGTCCTTGGTGATCTTGCAGACATTTCATTACCCAAGCTAGCACTGATGATGTTACCTAGTTTGGTTCATAAAACATCTGCAAGAAAACAACCAAGCTCAGAGAGCATCAAGGACCCCTCATTTCAACCCTGAGTAACAAATATTCTTCTTTATTAGTTAGCACCTTGCTATCAGGCCACACAGATTATTATAGTTGCTTGGCCCAAGAAAGCATGAATTTGTCCTTCTGAAGGATAAGGACAAAGCAAAGCCCACTATTGCCATGGCATACTTTCAATTAGTTGCTATATAAAAAGAAATAAGTACAGCAAGAAAAACTAGGCCCCTAATCCATTCTCTTCAGTCTCCCATCTTTGCAATCCCTGGCTTCTAGGAAAAGCCAGATTTTTATGGCTCTCTAGAAGGTTAAGAGGTGAGGAGCTTGCTGGATATCAAGGGTGTTCCACACGGTAGAGGCTAAACCCCAGGTTTCTGTTACTTCATGCATTATATTTCAATGTGTGGTAAGCAAAGCTCCACAAATGAAGGATACTATGATTTTGAAGCCAATGTGTGTGCCTGACAGCTGTATTCTACTGGAGGCCAAATCAAAGCCTGATAGAACTTCAAGAGTATTTTCTTGAATGGGAAGAAATATGGACGAAACAATTGAAACTCTTGATGGCAACCACCTACAAAGAAAACTTATATAAGATGGTATATAGATGGCATCTCCCTCCTGCCCGACTATCTAAAATGTACCCAGGACTTTCTCCAAACTGTTGGAAGTGCGGAGAGATAGGTACTTATTTTCATTTATGGTGGACTTGCCCTAAGGCAATTGAATTTTGGAAAACTATACAGAGGTGGATATCGGGATATAAACTACAATTGAAACCAGAATATTATTTATTAAATATTAGGCCAGATAAGATAGGCACGAATATATGGTGTTTGAGTATATATATCACAACCGCAGCAAGAATATGTTTTGCTCAACATTGGAAGGGGAAAGACCTGCCGGCTGAAGATTTGATTTTGGGGAAAATCATTGAATATGCGGAAGCTGACAGGTTAACAAAAATCTTGAGAGATCAAAAGGACTCCCAGCACTTCCAATGCTGGGACCAATGGTATACCTGGTTGAATAATAAAATTAAAAAAGGACAAGGTTAATGTAGATTTTATTTTTTATTTGTAAATTTTGATTGAAGTTAATATACTGTGTAAAGTTCCCATCGCAATCTGTATGTGAATAATTATTTTGTTGTAATGAAATAAATAAATAAATAAATAAATAAATAAAAAAATAAAAAAATAAATAAAAAAAAAGAGTATTTTCTTACTGATCCCTCCAGTGTTATTTGAGATGCTCTGTGACAGATTCAGATGAGGTTTATGTCTATTAATCATATGCAGGATGTGATAATTCCAAGTCAGTTATGAATCAAAATATGCATTCCCTAAAGTAAAGGTAGATACCACTTTGATCTATTCTTTATAGATTCAATTTTAACACCTCTGTATACTTTGCATGGTTACTATTATGGGCATTGAAAATTGGAATCTCCACAATATTTCAATTTAAAGCTGAATTTAATTTTTTCACAGCTATTTCCCTTTCATGCTTTTAACCTATGTACAGGAGAACACTAATCTGCATATAACTTATCTCCAATGCTAGAAGAATTAAAGACAAGTCGTGTTATTTTAACACTGAACATTTTATTAAGGAAGGTGGGATTAGCCCTACCTCCCTGGGGAATTCTTTTCCCCACAGGTCTTGAAGCATTAGCTACTTTAACTTGCGATATTGTAAGTCCCTTTATAATATCCCGCTTTCTTAATCACAATTCAAATCAAATCGGGAAACGTTTCCACATTGTTCAAGAAATATTTCAAGTTCTTACTGTGAGCTCCTAAACTATGTGTGTTCCTGCTCAAGATCTCCAGACTAAAATGCTTATTAGTAAAGGTGCTCTAAAAATTCTTAGATCACTTCCTCAGACATGCTTTCATTCGTCAAGAATTTTTCCTCTGCCTTCAAAATAACCAAGAACTTGAATTAATAACTTGGAGTTACTCTGGCTTATTTAGCAAAGGAGAATGGTACTGAAGTTCTTAATTCTCTGGTAATAATGGTGTCTTCATGCTATCTAACAAAGCATTGAGAAGAAAACTTGTGGACTACTCATATTTCTGAGTATCATATGCTCCCTTATTAGAGTTGCATCTCCTATACCTGTGATGGCGAACCTATGGCACACGTAGCCATATCAGTGGGCACACGAGCTTAGCTCTAGAGCACGCCAGCTGATTTTCAGGCTGTATGGGCCTACCAGAAGCAGAGAAACAGGTTGTTTCCTGCCCCCGGAGGGCCTGGGAGGGGTGGGAAAGGCTTGTTTTTCTTTCTCATCTGGCTCCCGATCCTCTCTATGAGTCTAGGGAGGGCAAAAACAACCTTCCCCACTCCCTTGGAGGTCCTCTGGAGGCCAGAAACGAACTGTTTCCCAACTTCTGGTTGGACAGAAAGTGACTTTTTTTGCTGTCCCCAGCCTCCAGAGCCTCTCTAGGGCCTCCGAGGGGGTGGGAAAGCTGTTTTTGCCCTCCCTAGACTCATAGAGAGGATCTGGAGCCAGATGAAAAAGAAAAAAAGTGCCAGGAAGGGGGGGGGGTCATGCACACATGGGTGCAGGTAGGGCACATAGAATTATGGGTGTAGGCATGTGCGTGAACAAATCTCCCCCACCCCCCGTCCTGGCACATGATCGTAAAAAGATTAGCCATCACTGTCCTATACATTAGGCCAGTGCTGTCAAGCTCATGTCATCATGGTGGTGTCACATGACATATTGGGACTTTCCCTCCCCCCCTTCGCTAAATCAGGCATGGCCGTGGCCAGCGTGTGATGCATCTGGCCCATGGGCTGGGAATTACACAGCTCTGCATTAATCTATGATGCTCTTCATAGTTACAGCAAACTACAGCAACCATTTGTCCAATCTTCTGTGGTCTTATGCTGGAAACTTCAAAATGAAAGCAGATGCAGTAAATCGTAGAGGGACTAAGGCCAAAGGCATAATACTCAATAAATTCAGGAAGCTCATAAACCTTTAACTGAGACTTGTTCTCTATTAATAAGCTGATTCTTAAAATCTGCATTAACGTTACTGTATCATAGAAAGCCATGAATGAGAAGGTCATGATCTGAGGTTTGGATGGCATGGCTTTTTATGATTTCTAAAATATTAATGAACCCAGAATTGCTGTACCATTAATGATAAGTAAGATGTTCAAAAAGTGTTCAAAAAAGCACTGAAATGTTTTATAATATCTTTGACCTTAATACTAAAGTCTTTACTGTACAGTGGTCCTCATCTTACAACCACAACTGAGACTCAAATTTTCATTGCTAAACAAGGCAGCTGTTAAGTGAACTTTGCCCCATTTTCCTGCCACATTGGTGAAGTGAATCCCTGCAGAAGTTAAGTTAGGAACATGGTTATTAAGTGAATCTGTCTTCCCAACTGACTTTGTTTGTCAGAAGTTTACAAATGGTGATCACAATGCAATTGCCATAAATACATGCCAGTTTCCGACTGTCTAATTTTTGATCCCCTGATATTGGAAATGTTGCAACAGTTGTAAGGGTGAAAAAAGGTCATAAATTACTAGTAATGAATTCAAATAAATTACTAGTAGTGATTAGAGTGCAGTATTGCAGGCTACTTCTGCTGATTTACAGCTGCCTGCAATTTGGCAGTTTGAATCTCACTAGGCTCAAGGTTGACTCAGCCTTCTATCCTTCCAAGGTTGGTAAAATGAGGATCCAGATTGTTGGGGCAATATGCTGACTCTGTAAACCGCTAAGAGAGGACTGTAAACAGTGGTGGGATTCAAATTTTTTACTACCGGTTCTGTGGGCATGGCTTGGTGGGTGTGGCATGGCTTGGTAGGCATGTCTTGGTGCGTGTGGCAGGGGAAGGATACTGTAAAATCTCCATTCCCTCCCCACTCTAGGGGAAGGTTACTGCAAAATCCTCATTTCCTTCTGATCAGCTGGGACTCGGAAGGCAGAGGCAGGACCAGTGGTGGGATTCAAACAATTTAACAACCAGTTCTCTGCGCTAATTATTTCTTCCAATAACCAATTCACCAAACTGCTCAGAAAGTTGACAACCGGTTCTCCCGAAGTGGTGCGAACTGGCTGAATCCCACCACTGGGCGGGACCAGTCAAAGGTGGTATTTACCGGTTCTCCAGAACTGGTCAGAACCTGCTGAATACCACATCTGGCTGCAAAGCACTGTGAAGTGGTATATAAGTCTAAGCGCTATTGTTATTACTATTCAGTGCTGTTGTAATTTGAACTATCACTAAATGAATGTTTGTAAATTGATGACTACTTATATTGTTATTTATGAATGTTTAAAAGGAGAAAAGAAGAAAAGGAACAGCTTTTGTCAAAATCACATTTCAATAGAGTTAAGTATTACCTTGGACTCTAGGGTAAAGTATCTAAGTTGATTAAAAAGTTTTTATCCTTTCCTTTCCTTCCAGCCCCTGACAAAGACTGTTCCTGAATAAATAAGGATCTAATACAGAGACAGTTGCAGGAATTATCTCTGGTGAGATTTCTTAAGTTCCTCAGAACCCATAACTAATTTGGGCCAATTCTTCAAACTTACCTACTTTAGGAATGATATTTTATGACTTCTAATTTTTTAAAAAGCCATCTAGCTTTGTATATGTAGAATACTACCTCTGCTTTCCACTCACCTTACTTGAATGCTATCCATTTGATTACGATTTATATCAGAAGTACTGTTTTTCTTTCTTTTTCTTTTAGTGGAAGCTACTTTTCTTATCATTATCATTTTAATAATATAGTATTTTATTTCTTCCCAACATCTTGAATTTAAATTTGGCCTGTAAATTGAGTTTTCCCCCTGCTTTTATAAATGTGTGCTCATGAGGAAAAATATATTTCTTTGTTCAAGTATTCTAACATTTCAATTACTTAAATAAGCCAAAGTTCACTTTCCAATCTATGGTAAATGTTGTAGAACATTTTATAGGCTTTCTTGACCACAGCCAAAGTCTATTTTAAAGTTATTAAAGTTCTTTAATGAGGCACCTTTCCAAGCACACAGAGAAAGTACAATATTCTATGATGCAGTATAATAATTCAGTGAAACTAAGCAAGTAAGTGGTCAATGAAGCAAATGATTAAAAAGAGAATTGAGAAACGAAGATTAAAATAACTAAAATTATATTTTCTACTAGTGTAGTTTTGGAATTCTTAACAAACATTCATTGGTCAAAGGCATAAAAATGACCTTTGGAAAATATATCAGGAGACTTAATGCACTAACCAGTTTAGTAAGTTAGGTTGGTTGCTGTTTTAATGTATGAAAGTGGAGAATAACAGATAGCCATTGATTACTATATACCAAAATATTTTGGGATTCGGTTCCACAGCAGAATTGCTTAAATGCAGTGCATTCATCAATATATCTTAGAGACTTTCTTGAGAAACGATATCATCCAGTTATTGATAATTGTGACAACATTGTGATCAAGCTGTTTTTGTATTGTTTTTCATATTGCCTTTGAATGTCATTTTAAGGACTAAGTTAACTATTCATGAACAAACATGAGAAGAGGTTTCTGGTGGAATCATGCAGCTTTCTCTAGTGCCCAAACTTTTTACAAGAATTGTTCAGCATTTTTATAATACACTTGCATTATAGCAAGTCTTGTTTCATGCTCCATTCACCTGTAGCCAGAACACTATTTGTTTTAAAGTCTCATTTCATTCCTGTATTAATAAACAATATTTTTTTTTAAAAAATAAAAGAAATATTATTTATTTAAAACATTATTTTAAAATCCAGTGAAACAGAATGTCATGTTTTATATACAACCTCAGTGAACAGCGAACCCTCTCCCGATACTTAAATATTGCTTTTCAAAGAAGTAGGATTGATATGTGACAGTAATGAATAATACTTTGCTATGATGATTCTGAGCCATAACAGTAGCATAAAACTGGCTAACTACTTAACCAGTGTTTAGAACAATATATTTCTACCAATATTTACTTTCAGACAATATAAATAGGAAAACAGGGGATTCCTTATTTCCTGTAGAAATAGATCAATGCTAACATTTTAAAGAGAAATATCTGGTTGTCTCAGGTAAGGACTTATTGCTCAATTGGTTTTGATGTATCTGTTTTTCCACAGAAGCTTCAGTTCTTATCTTCAGAGCTATTACTCAGCATTTTTTCTCATCACCAAAACATTTTGCAATTAATGCATGATGCAAAGATGAGGCTACTAACTGGCAGAACAGGCAGAAGGCAGAACAAGAAGCAATGAATGGAAACTAATCAAGGAGAGAAGAAACCTAGAATTAAGGAGACATCTTCTGACAGTGAGAACAATTAATCAGTGGAACGGCTTGCCTCAAAAAATTATGCTCCATTTCAAGAAGTTTTCAGAATAGATTGGACAACCATTAGTCTGAAATGATATAGAATCTCCTGCTTGAACAGGGGGTTGGCCTAGAATACCTCCAAGATCCCTTCCAACTATGTTATTCTGTTATTAGGGTGATCGATACAAAAGATCTGACTGACTGCCAGTTACTCACAAGATGTTCAAAATGTTGGGTTTTGCTTTTGATAGCCCTAAAAGAGCTGACTTTCTGAAGGACCACTTCTCCTGCTATGGACCTACTTATTTGCACAGATAGCAGTAGAGACTATATTAAAGATGTTCCACTGTCAGAAGCTCAGCTAGAAGACACCTCTTTGTAAGACTCCTGATTATGTAATATGCTTCCCTGGAAAATATTTTGCTCTCCATTCTTCCATGATATGATATAGAAAAATAGTAAACTTATATCTCTTGGGTCAAACTTTTTAACAATTGATTTTAACCATACTGATTTTAATTAAAAGATTATATTGTATATATTTTATATTTTGCATTTTGCTTATTATGCAAGCTGCTCTGGGGGCTTATATAACCCAAAAGACAGAGAATAAGCTTCATGCTAAAGGACAGATTTAATTTTATTGACAGGGTGGTGTGACAAACATAAAAAGCTTTGCCACTAGTAAGGAAAATAAGTGGTCACATAGCATAACTCGCCATGTTTTTGTTAGAGGGTTAAACTCAATAGTACTGACTCCTTAAGCCCGTGACAACTTACTGGCCACCAGGTGGCAGTGGGGTGTTAATAAAGAGTTCCATGTGTTCTATTTGGTTCTGTCTGCTCTTTTTCAAAGGCTTTCTAATCTCCAGTTATTTCCTTCAGCCTGTATTCCTGGGAATGCAGATATATCAGATCCTTTGGGACTCCTGCTTTTAGAATATAGCTAGCTAAGTCCCTGTCCTTACCATGTATTTCTTGTGGGGATTTGTAGGGTTTGGGAGAACCCCTAGCTAAGATTCTGTGTAGTTTGGAGAACCCTCAAATCGCACTCCTGGCTGGCCATGCCCACCCTTTCCCGAGTCCCCATGTGGCCCCCATAAGTGCAGGGGGTGCGCGGAGGGTCAGGGAGGGCAAAAAACGGGCCTACCAGAAGTTCAGGAAGTTTCTGGCCTCTAGAGGGTCTCCAGAGCCTGGGGAGGCCGTTTTTGCCCTCCTGGAGGCTTGAGGAAAGCCTCTGGAGCCCAGGGAGAGCAAAAACAACCCTCCTGCCATGGTGCAGGAGGCTAACTAGGCCATGCCCACCATGGCCACGCCTACCCAGCAACCCGGCAGAGAACCCCTTGCTAAAATTTTTGAAGCCCACCCCTGAATTCACTCATTATTGTCCCGGCGAGATCCCTGGCCTTAGAAAGAATCACACATTCCTCAGACTCCAACAGTTTTGTTTTCTTTCAACAGTAAGTCAGCACTGTAAGAGACACAAGGTTGCCAATCAATTGATCTACTTCATAAGTGTGCAATAAGTGAAACATATCTGACTTTCAATTCTCAGTGTTGCTATACATTTATATTGATACTGAGAGACCACTGTAGGAATAGCTGTGGTATTTCTAAGGATAGACATATTTTCAGCAGGATTACAGGACTAAATGATCTCATCTTCCCCTCCCCCATTGTTTTAGGCTTGCAAAGCTTTACACACATATATTCTATCACCGAAAAACATCCCAAAGGTGCTGTTTTCAAGAGGCAACTGGTGGGGAATGGAAGGTGAGGAACCATCCAGTCAGAGCTAAAGAAGTTTCTTGGATGATGTTATGTATTGTACATAGTGTATATAGTTGTCAATTGAAGTTCTCAGTCTGGTCCTCTGTTGGAGCAGGAAAATACTCTCTCCTGATTGGTTGTTTGGCTGAGCAGTTTCCTATAAAAAGAGCTGTGTCAGCCAGCAGTTCAGTTGCTTCACAGGCAGTAAATAAAGAGCTGTTAGAAGTCTCTCAGGCCTCGCCTCCATTCATCGCCCAGAACTTAACACTGACAACGAAGGTGGGATCGAATGGAAACTGAGGCTGCAAAGCTGACCCACTCAGAGCTGAATTACCGGAGCTGATCCACAGTTGCTGCCACTTCATTGACCATAGACACCTCAACCCAGATTGCCTGAAGGCTCACACCGGTCTCTTGGAAAATGGCTGCACTACTGCCTTTTGCTCCACACAACCCAGCCTCTGTGACATGGGACTTCTTCCTTACTGGTTTTGACTGCTTCCTTGAAGCAAAAATGACTTTGCAGAGATCACTGACAATAGGAAAAGGGCAGTTTTCCTAAATCTCTCCATGCCAAAGATCTTTGAGATAGCCAGGGCTCTCCTTGCTCCAGTGGCCATTCAGTCTGCGCTGTGGGACATGCGAGTTTGTCTTAATTTAGTTTGGACTATGCTGAGAATGAGTTAATTCTCAGCTGTTCTAATAAAGTCTGTTTGTTTTGGAACTGTTTGCATTGATTACTACCTACTTGGGCCTGGGTCACAACAGGCACAAGCAGCTGAGATGTCCAACCAGTCAACGGCTGAAATTCAAAAATCAAACAGCCCACCAGCATCACAGAAAACAGTCACTGTGCACCATAAAAATTCTAACCACGGTGAATCAGCAGATGAGGACAATGACATCTATCGCCTCAAATCCTCCAAGGGGAGGAATGTGGCCACAGAAAAGATGCAACCAACATGAGTTGGTTGTGGCGGCAATCACCTGTGAATAAGTTGAAGAACGCCATCTGTCAAAGATGTGAAAAGAAAGGACATTTGGCCAGGGTCTGTCATGCAAGCCAACTGACAGCTGCCACTGCCAGCCCAGAAACTTGCCCCAAAAGAAGGCAGAAAAGATAACAGAGTAATGGAGAGGACTACTTCACCGTTTCCAGAGGCACCTGCAAGGCAGAAGCAGTCATCGGTCAAGCTAGCCTCTCCTCTTGCAAGAAGGCCCATTTCACCATCCTGATTGGGGGTTCCCTTGCTCCATGGAGGTGGACACCGGATCTTCAATGACCATTGTCTCTTGGAGTACACTAAAGATACTGGTGCCAAAAATCTCAAAAAGACAGTTGGACTTCCACCATATTTATCTTCCAGACTACCAGAGGAAAAGCATTCCTGTTGTCGGAACTGATAACTATATACACTATATACAATACATAACAGATGAGAAGCGAAAGGTCTCAAAGAAAAACCAGAAAGTCCAGTTGCCCCTTGAAAAAAGCACCTTGACCTGGGTGACTGAGAATCTCATACATATCACTGAAAGACGTCTGTCAATTTCTGGATAGGAGTGTAAAGTACATAGGTGACCAAAATGCACTGTTACCTTATATTCTTTGTGTTTGCTAACATTTCTTAACGTTCTAGATTAGTTGGTGGAGTATGGGTTATATGTGTGTGTAGGAAGGCTGATATTTGTATACAGGAAGTCTGCACTTGTTAGAAAAAGGATTGTCAAAGAGGGCTTCCAAAAAAACCACAACAGTCAAAGGCTTGACTCTAATGTAAATATTTGGAAAAAGTGTAGAAGAGCTTTGGTCTTTTTCATCCCCATATTACTTGAAAGGAACTTGCTGGAACTCACTTTTTGCTAAGAGAATAAAGCCCTCCATGACCTTGCTCTACTTATGTATTTATATACCCCTGACAAATGGTGACTGGTTCTCATCAAGACTGGAATGGCAGACAGAAAGGTTAGTGACAGGTGCTCTCTTTTTTTTTTAATGCCCAGGCTTTAAATAATTGCAATGACCACTAGTAAAAGATAAATATATATAGAAGCTCTTCATTCTTTGATCCCATTTAATGATGGCTGACATTTTTAAAGCCCAGGTTCAGCAGTCCTTGTTCTCCTTTTCTTGCAACAACAATAAGAACATCTAAGTATTTCAGAATAAAAGCCATTGTTGGAAGAAATGTCAATCTGGGTTCAGTTCCAAGTGGGAAGAAAAACACTGGAAACATGGAGACTGCTTGGAAAGAAGGTTTATTGATGAACCGGATCACATGTCTTGAAGATCTTGGGCAAGGAAAAAGGGGCAGAGATGCTTAGAGTGCCTGGGTTTTATGCCCTTCTGGGCTTTTGAATTTGAGCTTGTAGTCTGATTGTCAGACTCCCATGGAGCCATGCAGGTTTGTAGGTTGTCTGTGTCTCAGGCTTGGTTGAGCCCTGATGAGTGATGATGTAATGAAGGGGCTTTGGGCAATTCCTATTATGGCTCTGCCTGAAGGAGGTAGATCTTTGTTATGTAGAGTAGACTGGCCCAGGACTTAATGGCCCATTGACAAAGGTGGGGGGCTGAGTTTCTGCCTCCCTTTTAGGGTAAATATTTTGCCCTTTTACTATTTCCTAAAATATCTCATTTTTCTAGGAGACAGGTGGGTGCTAACTTCCTACACCATTATTTTAAGTGGCTGTAATGTACCACAAATCTGTTCACTTGAGCATTGGTGTTTTGACTATCTGGGAGCAGAAGAAATGTTTCTTAGATTTTGTGGCAAAATAACCTTGCTGGCCTGTCAGAAAAATATGTTTGGTGGTGAGTGGGTGATATTCTTTTTTTCATTCCTGGTATTCCAGAAAGACAGGGAGAAAGATACGGGATTCAAGAAAGTCAGGGACCATGTGTTTTTCCTACCTATGTCTTTTGTCCTAAAAATTCAGGGGTGAAATGCTCCTGGTTCAGACTGGATCGCCCGAGCCGGTAGCGATGGCAGGTGGTGGTTCAGGGGTAGCAAAAATCACTGCCCCCCCCCATGCCCAGCTGAACTGCGCAATCGGCAGAGGCTTTTTAAAAATTTTTAAAAGCATTTTTTTCTACAACCTCTTCAGCCGAAAAAACGCTTTTAAAAGTAAAAAAAAAAAGCCTCTGATGATCGTGTGGCTCAGCTGGGATTGTCAGAGGCTTTTAAAAGCATTTTTTCTACAACCTCGAAGAGCTTGTAAAAATGCTTCTAAAAGCCTCTGACGATCCCAGCTGAGTTGCCTGATCGTCAGAGGCTTTTACAAGCATTTTTTTCTGCTACCTCTTCAGCCTAAAAAATGGCTGTAGAAAAAAATGGTTTTAAAAGTAAAAAAAAAAAGTTGGCCAGTCATGTTACCCCCCCCCCCAACCAAGCCACGCCCACAGAACTGGTAGTAATAAATTTTACATTTCACCACTGGCCTATATATCCATTTGATATGTGTCAGAATATTCATAACTAGGAAGACATGGTAACAAGGTCAGCCAATGAATAGGCATAGCAACTAAGTCAGCCAATTGGGAGCTGAGACAGACTGGAGCCAGGGCGTGTCTTAGTCTGCAGCTTCTGATTCTAAGCAGAGAATTGAAACTGAAACCAAGCAGTCTCTGCATGTTGTCTGCTCTGCTGAAATGAAACTGTGAATCTGCTGTTGGTATTGTAAACTTACTTCATGTATTGTATATATATTCGTGTATATAAAGAAGTTAATGAATCCAGCTGAATCAGTTATCTGTGTGTGCTTCTGGATTTGATATTTGCAAGAAACTCTGACAATATGGCAATACAGAAGTGCCTTACAACAAATGTTATCTCATTTGATTTGTGAGTTAGCTGGGACATCTTAAAACATAGATGTGGAAGCCAAGATACACATTCGATGATATAGAACGTGACCTCTGTAAACAATCTGAGCAACTCTTAAAGGTTGTGTGTTGTGCTTGATTGCAAAAGGCAGAGAGAAAGCCACAAGATGCTTTGAAATGCTGCCATCTGCTGTCCGGTTACCATTGTATTGCAAAGTACACAATATAACTGAGCCAAAGCACTGATAGACCAGTTCGTTACTCGATCAGACAAAACCCTGTAATGGTGTATTCTACTTCGTGATCCCATTTCCTCCATCTGCTCAGAAGCTCACAACTCAATTGAAGCAAAGATGACCCTGAAAAATATCTAGCTTGGAAGTTGCTTTGAAACTATGCTCAGGCAGCTCCTGGAGGAAAACAAATAATAAAACTCAAAATGAAGTTTTAAAATGGCCTACTAATGTCCTAATATTCTTTAAGGAACTAAAAATATTATCAATGCTGGGCATTTATAAATATGCCAGGATGTTTGATACAAGACAGAAATGGATGATAAACAATAACCAAGAATAAAAGAAATAAATAAAAGAAATAAAAGAAAGGAAACTAACCTATAAACCCCTAGCACGGATGAAGACACTCCGTGACTAACTGACTTAATTGAATAACATCTGCACTTTAGTTGTTTGGGGCCCAGAGCAAAACTGAATGCTTGAAAAGATGCTGATATTTTTCATCATCAAGTACTGATTAGGGTTCTCCCCTCATTATCACCAGAGTGCAGTTGTATATCACTCCAGTGGGATCTTCTCCAGTCATTTGTGAATATTAAGCATTTTCTTAGAAGTAAGTTTTAGTATGCAAATGAAAACTGTCTCCCAGTATGTTGCGGATCATGACATTATTAAAACAAGCCTAACAAAACTGGAAATAGTAGATCAAAACATAGTTTGAAACATTGGGTCTCCTTTATAGGGAAAACTGGCTTAAGCTTGAACTTCCGTGCATTTTATTGTTAGCTGGTTAAAACAGCCTTCCTTAGATCATTTCCTCTAGATGTGTTGGAACCAGGAAACTTTCCCAATAACAATTGTAACTCTGGGGTGTTATGTTGCCTGTGTTTGAATTCTAAAGACCCCAAACACTCAAGTGTCTTCATTTTCTTTTAGACAGTCTGCTTTATGGTCCCACCAATTCTTCTTGCAGGCAAATGGTATTTCTTGCACATATTCCAAGGCACTATGGCTCATTGCACAGTCAGTCAGAAGTTTAGGCTGGATTTGGCTTTTTTTTTTAAAATAATTTTTATTACAATTTTCTTTTACACAACTCCAGTACATAATCAACAGACTGTGTCATTTTTGTATATTTCAGATCAACATTCCATACAATATATACATTATATACATCTAATCCTCAATAGCCTTATGTATATTTCCAATTTTTATTTCTATTATCTATCCAAGTGTGCCATTTTCCCCAAATCGCATAAAATTCCAAATCATCTTTTTCTTTTAGTTCTAGGGCAAGTTTATCTATTTTGGCACATTCATATATCTTCTGAACGATCAATCCCTCTGGTGGTGTATTGCGTTCCTTCCAGTATTGCACAATTCTTACCGCTGTTAATATGTTAGAATCAAATATCTTTCTATCAAATTTTGTTTTAAGTATTCCCAGGAGAAATGTTTCCAGGTTTAGTTCTATTTGACATTTTATTATCTCTTGTAACCATCCTTGTATCTTAGTCCAATACTTTTTCACTTCAGGACATAGCTGAAGTTTGGCATTTTTATTCACCTATCGAGTCTTTCCCAAGGATCTGGGATAGGCAAATGTTGATGTTTGATGATTTTCAATGTATTTTTGTAGGATGCAAACATTTCCAAGTAAAGCTGCCTTTTGCAATTGTCTAATCGTGATTCGATCAATGGCAATGGTATTGAAGTAGTGCTCCAGATATTTGGAAGTTATTATTTCTTTTATAATGGTCGGTTGCATAAATTATCCAATTCTCCAGTGGTGGAATTCAAATTTTTTTACTACCGGTTCTGTGGGCATGGCTTGATGTGGCTTGGTGGGCGTGGCAGGGGAAGGTTCTGCAAAATCTCCATTCCCACCTCACTCCAGGGAAAGGATACTGCAAAATTCCCATTCCTTCCTCACACCTGGGGGAAGGATATTGCAAAATCTCCATTCCCAGCCCACTCTGGGGCCAGCCAGAGTTGGTATTTGCTGGTTCTCTGAACTACTCAAAATTTCTGCTACCCGTTCTCCAGAACCTGTCAGAGCCTGCTGAATAGCACCCCTTCAATTCTCCCACCTTGTACTTTCCCCCATAACAACAATTTTGTGTGGTGGATTGGGCTGAGAGAGAGAGAGTGACTAGTCCAAAATAAGCCAGCTGACTTTTATCCCTAAGGCAGAACTAGAATTCACAGTCTTCTGGTTTCTAGCTCAGCATCTTAGCCACTATACCATACTGGCTTCATATAAATAGGAAGATGGAGAACATTTGCAGCATGATGACAACCAAAATATATGTTCATCTTCAAGTACATTTCCAGTAAAAGACAGAGCTGTATAGCATATGTTTAAGTTGATTTGCTGTATAGGAAAAGGCTAGACACTATTCCAAAATGTTGGTGAATTTCAATTGAGGCAACTCTAAATAGAAAGGTGAAATTCCAAACACAGAGCACAGGCTGTCATTCTGTTACTGTACATTGGGGGCAGTGGTGGGATTCAAAAGTTTTTACTACCGGTTCTGTGGACGTGGCTTGGTGGGCGTGGCATGACTTGGTTTGGTGGGCATGGCAGGGGAAGGATACTGTAAAATCTCTATAACCTCCCCATTCCAGGGGAAGGCTACTGCAAAATCCACATTTCCTTCCAATCAGCTGGGACTCAGGAGGCAGAGAATAGATGGGGGCAGGGCCAGTCAGAGGTGGTATTTACTGGTTCTCTGAACTACTCAAAATTTCCGCTACTCCAGAACTGGTCAGAACCTGCTGAATACCACCTCTGCATTGGGGATGACCAACTTATGTTCCCACATGCTTATAAACCTGTCTTCAGTGACCCAAAGGGCTTTTCAATCAATCTTAAAATTAACAGGAAGGAAAGAACAACTATGGGAATTGATACTAGTTGAAAGTAAGTTCAATACCACTCCAGGAAAGAAAAAAAAGGACAGGCAATTCCAACTCTTTTCCTTGAATGATCAATCCATTCACACTTGAGCTCATATATTCTTCCCTCTCTACATCCCTTTTTTGGTCACACATTTCAAATATGATCCAAGGTTTCCAAAAAATGGCCCACTTAGGTTCTTATAATATATGATATCTCAAGCTCTAATATTTCCAGGTTTATACCAGCAGTGAAAGGAGATGCTGAACTTCTTCCTTCTGTTCTAGGAATATGTTAGGGCCGTGATGGTGAACCTATGGCACCCCTGCCACAGGTGGCACGTGGAGCCATATCTGTGGGCACACGAGCATTGCCCTAGCTCAGCTCCAGCGCACATGCGTGTGCTAGCCAGCTAATTTTCTGGACTTCGGGCCCACCAGAAGTCGGGAAACAGTCTGTTTCCGGTCTCTGGAGAGCCTTCACGGGGCTGGGGAAGGCTGTTTTTTCCCTCCCCAGGCTACAAAAAAGCCTCTGGAGCCTGGGAAGGGCAAAAAGCAGGCCTACTAGGCCCACCATGCTATTGCATGCCAAAAGCACAAGGGGTTCGCACGCGCAGGCGTGAGGGGTGGGGCACATTGAATTATGGGTGTGAACATGCGTGTGCACGACCTCCCTTCACTCCCTCCGCTTTTGGCACGTGATGGCAAAAAGGTTAACCATCATTGTGTTAGGGCATAAGCTTGGAGAACTAAATTCTCCTTGCATCCTTGTCATACTCGATAGCCACTCACACAGTGGTGGGTTTCCATGCCATCATATTTTTGGCTGAAAGGACTGTGGGCATATCACCTCAGTTTGTTGGCTTTCACAACTTTTTACAGTGTGTCGGGAAGAATTTTGTTTAGACTTGTTGCTATATCAGCCATAATGATCTGTTTTTCCTCAGAACAGAGGCATGGTGCAATAATTTATCTCCCCCTCAGCTGGTTATTGCATTTGCTTGGTAGTATAACATATTGTCTGCAAAGCTCTCAAGCTTTGCTTCCAACAATAGCTGTTCAAAAGTGGCTCTTATTCAAAAGCTAAGTGTGCTATATTTATGATTGCTTGGACTAGTAAAAATACTCAGCCTATTTTAGAATATCTATTTGTAAATAATTGATATTGTTATATAATATTGGCCATATCATTTTCTCTAAAGCTAACAATTATTAGCTGCTTCATCTTGTGACCAAAGATAAATATTGACTTTTTAATGCAACTTCAGAAGTTCAAATTATTATAATTAAGTATGATTTTATCATTACCTTTTATATTTCAACTTGAGGGTCTCAGTTGAATCTAATTATTTGTTTTCATTTGAAAATAAGATATTTTGCAGATAGAGGCTGAATATCAGGACTCCTTATTAAGGCAATCTCATTATTTTTAATGAGCAACTTCATTATATTTGATATTTGGAAGCAGAATATATGATTCTGTCCATGTAGGAAAGCTTGTTAAAAATTCAGTGGCCAGAGATACATGACTAACCATTAGAATTTGAAAACACTGATGGGGAAGGTCAAAGAGATTATCTCATTTGATTTGTGAGATATGTTTGTAGATGACAGATAATAGTGGACAATCTAGCAATATTTTTTTATTAATTCAAATGGGCATACTATCTGAATGTTCAATATTATGTTTTTTTGCAGCAATTGAAGTAAAATCTAGCTGTAAGTTCCTTTAGTTGAATCTAGGGCACCTAATAGGTTTTTAACAGTTAACCCTTTCATCAACTACAACTTCCATTCCATGGAAGCTTCTGCCTACAAGTATCAGGCACTACTATTATTCAAGAACAGATCTGTCAAACTGGTGGCCCATGGGCTGGATGCATCATGGGCAGGCGACACCCACCCTGGCTCTACAAAGGCAAAAAACATTGCAGTACATCATGATACATCACATGATGCGAAAGAGTTTGTTAGGATATGGTATACGCCTAACAGGTTGCACAGGCAATATATGGGCAATATATATGTTCTGTGACTTTAACATGGATATGTATTATATGACTTTAAGTTTTACTGCTGTATCATTGTAATGCTGAGTCATGCTGTAATTAGATAATCATTAGTTGTAAATGTATTTAAGAAGGGAACTAGAATGTAGTCGGTTGATGATATGCTACCATTGTGTGTGGAGTTGCTATCATTGTGCTATCATCATGGATGGATCTGCTACCATCGTGGTTTGTGTACCAGAGTGAACTTGTTATTCTAACCAACTACTGTTTGTATGGTAAGAAGATTTTTGTATCACTGGATTGATTTAAATGGCAAAGACTTGGATTGTTTAAAAGACTATGAGATTGTTTTTTCACTATAAAGTAAACTTTTGATAAAGCAGTTTGCACGTTTATTCATTGCTCTCAGCACCATTTCTCTGTGCTCTACACTCTGGTGGTTGGTAACACAACAATATCCTTAACAACCTATGTTCAAGAATGATATTGACTTTTCTAGGTAAGTGGCAGTCAAGAAACAGGGACAATAAGAACTATTGGAACTCTCTTTTATTAATAACAGGAAAGAGAATCTCGAAAAACTCTGATACAGGTTCTCTCTCATCCCTTTATACCAAAGAGAATCAAGGAGGCAAGTCCTGAGATTGTGAGATCTATGGTGCTCTCTGAGCTATCTTGCTTTCTTGCAGATGTTATATTTCCTGACCAGGTAACATTATCATCATCTGTTGGCTGTCAGACTTCTGAATGCAACATAATACCATACCTACTTAGTATGATAGACTTGCAGGCCAGCACAATGTGAAACACGTCTACACTAATATAATGCAATGCAATGCAATGCAATGCAATGCAATGCAATGCAATGCTATGCTATGCTATGCTATGCTATGCTATGCTATGCTATGCTATGCTATGCTATGCTATGCTATAATGCACAAACATGTATAAAGGATTGTGTGTCTGTTAGTATGATCTATTGGGTTAGGGTTTTTACTTATTTGTTCATGAAGTTTTTTATAATAATTTCCCTGGTTTTGTTTAGGGCGTATATAGCTACCAATAATATTGATAGATCGCTTCTTTTTATCTCAATCATTAACGTCCTCCCTTTTGAGTCGGCATATTTTTTTCCCGCAATTATTCCTCCCTTAACATATATTACTACCCCCCTCTTTTTTTTCCACTAGTGAAGTGAAGGCCTTCCCTAATTTATTATATGCTAAATATCTTTCATCCTGCTTCGTATGTGAACTTCCTGAAGGCATATAATGTCGACATTTAGTTTGACTAGTTTTGTAAATATTTGTTTTCTTTTTCTGTTCTGATTCAATCCATTAACATTAATTGATATTAATTTCCAATCCTCCATATATAATTCTCCTGGGCGACTTTAGTATTTATTTGCTCGTGTAACTCTGGGTTCTTGGTTTCTTTTCTTTTGTGTCTTTGCTTTCTATTTCTTCTATTCTTTCTTTTCCAGAGATCCTTCCTTGGGTTCCCGTTGACAATGTATTTCCTCTTCTTCAGCTGTTGCTTCAGTGTCTTCTTTACTGCTCTGCTCTTCCTCCATCCCCACTAACTGATCAAGAAAGTCTTGCACAGTTACTAAGCTGTTGATCTTGATTTTCTTTCCTAGCCATGTAATTATTGTGCCTTCTGGCAGAATCCATATAAATAAAATATTTCTCTTGGTTAATCGCATGGCTATTTCAGGACAATAGAAGCAAGGGAGGTTTTGGACTCCCAGCATGGGAAATTTACCATAAAGCAGCCAATTTAGTTTGGATAAAGGAATGGATCACTTTAGAAAACAAAAGAATTTTGACTTTAGAAGGACACGACCTACAGAGAGGCTGGCATGTGTATTTATGGGACAAGGAAAAGAAGGGAAAATCATACTTTCACAGGCACAGGCTACGGGACACGCTATTACAAACGTGGAAGGAAATTGGGCAAAAACAACACATGAAGATTCCAAACCAGCTTTCAGTAATGGAAGCCATGATATATCCCAACGCACTAGCAAGAGATAAAATGTACAGGTACAAGGATATTTTAGATAGTTGTGGAAATCTCAAAACAAATGAATTACTCAAAGAACAAGGCATCTACATTGACTGGTGGCCATATCTACAGATCAAATCTAGGTATCAAAAAAATAGGGAGGAATTTGGTGTAGAGATGGGATTAAACAGATTTGACAAATTATTGATGGGCACCGAAAATAAAATACTATCCAAATTATACAATTATTTATTAGAATATGACAGAGCTGAGGAGGTGGTAAAGGAACAAATGATTGTATGGGCAAAAAACATAGGGCATAATATAAATTTGCCAGATTGGGAAATAATTTGGTATAGGAACTATAAATTGACAAGAGTGGTAACATTTAAAGAAAATCAGTATAAAATGCTGTACAGATGGCACTTAGCCCCCTCAAGATTAGCCAAAATTTATCCAAATTTGAGACCAAATTGTTGGAAATGCGACCACAAACAGGGTACCTTCTTTCATATGTGGTGGACATGCCCCAAAGCGGTCAAATATTGGAAAAAGATTTGAATTTGGATCCAGGAAGTAATCGAAGAAAACATAGATTTGGCACCTGAAACCTTTTTTCTGGGAGTTCTAAAGAGGACATATGAGAAGAGAAAGAGATACTTAATTATACACATTATTACGGCAGCCAGAATAACATACGCACAGTATTGGAAAGAAAAAGGAATACCAGTGGAAGAACATTTAATTTGGAAAATTTTAGAATGCTCTGAGATGTGTAAATTAACATATGAAATTGAAGAGAAAAAGGAATCAAAATATTATACGGTGTGGGGATATGGTATAAATGGTTGGAAGATAGAATAAAGAAAGGAAAAGGAATAACTTAGATACCTAAATAAGGGAATAAAATAGGAGATATAATAAATTAAGAATGTATTCAATCTGTATTTATATTAACACTGTCTAAACGATTGTTCATGTATTGTATTGTATTATTATGCAACTTAATAAAAAAGGAAACATTTAGCATCTTTAGATTGCAAAATGGAGCTATAATGGAGTCTAAAAGTTAATATAAAACAAAACAAGATAGAGAAAAGATTCAGAGCATGGTTTCTTGAATTCTTTCCAACTCCTTAATAATAAAGTTACTATGAACCATATGATGGAGAGGGCTTAAAAACAGAGCAGTCAATGGCACCGGAAGCTGCACTTATATGCCACTTCATAGGGTTGCAGTGGAGGAATTTTATCCAGATTTTTTCCCGCTCTGGAGTCCCTGGCTCTATTTTTGGATTCTATATTTCTTTTGCAATAATTTCCTCTTGCATCATATGAGATCCAAATCTGTTCTTTTTCAAAGAGTTACTTAAATGATTGACAAAGTCAAAGAAACATTATATAATTTACACAGAGTCACTTTGTATGAAGTGGACAGCCATGTACATTTGAGAAATATAATCACATCACAAACTGAACTCAAGAATAACTAGCAAAGTTGATTATATGTTACATGGTTAACGAAAGGCATAATTTGATTTTTACACACAGAAGTATTTTTATATATTCTTGTTTATTCTACTTTCCACCATATATATATAGACTAATTTCAATAAAGTCTGAATTGGCTTACCACAATACAGTTTTATCTAGCACTTCTAAAAATTTAAATAAGCAATATTCCCTTCTAATGATCTTTCTTGGAAAACAAATTGCTTATATATTTTATGCAATTGAATCCTACAGAATAAAAAAGCTGTGCATTTCAGTGACTGGTATGAAAATTAGATTTCCTATTACTTTGTTTTGTTTTTCTTCTGCAAAGTCACCAATTCCCGGGAGACTTACAAATCTATGGAATGATTCTAGAAACTGAATGTTGCACTTGGATTTCTGAATTAGCTTAGAGATATATAAAAGTACATGTAACTACCTAGCTCTTGAGGGGAATACGCCTGGCTTCAATTGTCTGAATTTGGTTCATAAATAATTTAAGGAAAGTTTCAGTTTTGGATGATTTTTTTGGACTGCACAAGAGGGAGAATGAGATATTACTCAGAAAGGTACACAGACAAACATACACACACAATTTTTGTAAAAAGAGTTTCACAAACAAGCCTAATCAAAATACAGAAGCAGATAGAGGGAGGGGGTAAAAAAGTTAAGATGGCAGCCACAATCATGCAATAAAAGCTCCCCCCCCCTTTTATATTAATTGAAATAACACTTTGATTTACATACAGTGGGATTAAGCCAGCTCGCACCACTTCAGGAGAACTGGTTGTTAACTTTCTGAGCAGTTTGGTGAACTGGTTGTTGGAAGAAATCATTAAGGCAGAGAACCGTTTGTTAAATTATTTGAATCCCACCTGCTTATATATCACTTCACGGTGCTTTACATCCCTTCTCTAAGTGGTTTACAGAGTCAGCATCTTGCCTCCAACAACAATCTGGGTCCTCATTTTACCAACCTCAGAAGGATGGAAGGCTCAGTCAACCTTGAGCTGATGAGACTCGAACTGCCAAACTGCAGGCAGCTGGCAATGCAGCAGAAGTAGCCTGCATTCTAACCACTGCGCCACCACAGCTCATATACATGTAAAGAGGGAGTGTGGTTTGGATTAAATGGTTGCAACATCTTGACTTATTAATCTCTCTATGGACACCCTTGATAAGAGGCAAGTTGTCTGACCTTTTTGATTCCTAATTGTGCAACCCCCAAGAAAAGCAAATGTGAGCTGAGCATGAATACAGCAGGGATTAACTAGGCTACGTGTTGAAATGGACATCTGGCTGTTCCTTAATTTATTTGGCTATATCCTCCTTCCATAAAACTTTACAAGCCACCATAATTGAACTGTCGGGTCCTTGGTGCTCTCTGATGATGCAACTTGGTTGTTTTCTTGCATCTTATCGAGTTGGATAATGAAACATCTGCAAGAAAATGACCAAGCTCAGAGAGCACCAAGGACTCCACAGTAATAATTCACATACTTAGTAAACTGTACTTGTGGTAGTACCTATTCTTGCACTTTGAAGTAAAAATTTGTAAAACCATATATGCCACTCAGTGTTGTATTTTTACTGACATCTCCCTAGCAGGCAATGTCTATTTGTATGGGTAAAGGGTGATAACTTTCTTGGCAGTAAACTACATGTTTTTATTTTAACAGAAATCATGATCTGGTTGTACTGCACTCTAATTGCATTGAGAGGACATGTCTTCCATAGCAAGTAAAGTATATTCACTCCAGATAATGTGAATACTTTCCTAATGTTCAAATTAGCACCATACACATGAGAGTGACTGAACTGATAAAAAAAAAGGTGGAGAAATCCCAGAAGGGTCTTTGTTGCATGTTTGAATAGCAGTATAATAAAATAGCAGAATATCCCTTGTGATTTCCTAATTTTCAAATTACTACCATACCCATGAGGGTGACTGAACTGATGAAAAAGATGGGCAAATCCCAGAAGGTTTTTCGTTGCATGTTTGATCAGCAGTATAATAAACTAGGAGAATATCCCTTGTGATTTTTATTTATTTATTTATTTTTGCAATTCAAGACTCTTTTTCTGATTGTTCCTTGGTGACATGAATAATCTATGCAACCACCCAGGGACCTCTGTAAGGCTCTTCTTCATTCTTCATTCTTTATCCTCATTTTACCTTGATCTGAATGTATTCAAGAATCATTGTTTCCTTTGTGTTATTCTTCTCTATCTCTATCTGTCTATACCTGTAGAACAGTGGTGTCAAACTCACGTCGTCACGGTTGTGTCACATGACGTATTGTGACCTTTTCCCCCCTTTGCTAAATTGGGTGTGGGTGTGGCTAGCATGTGACACATCCAGCCAGCAGGCCGTGAGTTTGACAGCCCTGCTGTAGAACATATTAATATCCTTGATCAACATTTTTCTGGAAGTTGTACACATAAAGAGACAAATGGAAAATCTAAACCACAAACATGAAGTTATGAGACATTTCAGAATTCCCTTCTTGAGGATTGGGTTTTTTATTTGCTTAAATTTTCTTTTATGATTTTATGCCTATTCTAGAACTTCAAAAATAAATCATGGATTTTTGGTGATATTTCTTCCTGGAAATACAGAAAAATCCTGATATTGCATGCAGCCTACAGACCACGGATTGCTCGTACGGTCTAGAGGAAACAATATAGAATAAATTCAAAGAATTCTTATTAACTTTACTTGCCAAACATGCATAGTCAATCATATCTATGGGCTGATTTTAGATAGATCCTTCAGACTATTTATTACTAATAAATTCACTAGATTTTTCTTATTTAGATTGCTAGACAAATATTAAATTAATCCAGTGAAAGTCTTGTTTAGTACATAATGTGGACATTTCATCTTATTTTTTCTATTCCTTTTGTTTTTTCACTCAGTGAGTATCCATTCCTGAAAATGAATCAATTGCATTGAACTGTAGAATCCTAAATTTACACTTTGGCCATCCCAGCAGCCATAAAATTATTTGAGGCTAAAACAGTGACAGAAATTCTCTATGGGCACAAGTAGGATTTTTTTTTAAAGAAAGAGTCTTTGAAAACCATACAAATAAAATTCATGTGATCCATTTTAGCTGCACCTAGCAGGACACTTTGGTTATAATCAATTGAAATACTCAATTTGGCTATAACCTTTATAAGTGATATGATTTAGTATGAAGTTTTCCCATACTAGCTGTAGCTAGACTTTATAGCTATAGTCATTATACTTCATTTCCCTTATTTGTGACATTTAAATTAATGAAATGGTACATGAAACTCAATCCACAATTGATCAGTTTTTTCTAAACAAACTTTTAAATTACCTGCAGTAAGTGGAGACTGCCATGTATTTTTTCCCCCTTCATTCTTGATCTATGCAGGGAAGAATCCAAATCTGTGTTTGCTTAACAGATTTGATTTAGAAATTCCTGGAAACTAGCTGAATGCAATTTTCATGGCAAGTAAGAGTGGGTTGCCACTGACGAAGTTTTAATAATGTGTATGAAATAAGGATCTACTAATCTAACAGTGAACTAATCTGTCAGGAAAGCTAAATCAACATAATTTCTGAACAGTAAAGAATAAGTATGAAGAAGGGAAGAACAATGTACATAGTCACATTTCACAGAAATCAATGCATGGGTTTTCAGAATATGTTATATTACATTCTTGGCTTTTGGAAACATCAGATATTTCTTTTTTTCACCATAATGCGATACAATTTATAGCAATGCTAGATCATTATGAGGGCATGATGAATGCCAAATCCTGTTGGAATTGGTCCAATAAGTTCTACAATTTATTCAGTTTTCCTATTAAATCCTCCCACTCAAATAATCATACTTCTGGCCAATGAACAGAGATGTGGTGGCTCAATGGCTAAGATGCTGAGCTTGTCAATCGAAAGGTCAGCAGTTCAGTGATTTGAACCCCTAGTGCCGCATAACAGGGTAAGCTCCCGTTACTTATCCCAGCTTCTGCCAACCTAACAGTTTGAAAGCACGTAAAAAATGTAGAAAAATAGGGACCACCCTTGATGGGAAGGTAACAGGGTTCTATGCACCTTTGGCATTTAGTAATGCTGGCCACATGATCACAGAGATGTGCTCGGACAGAGCTGGCTCTTCGGCTTTGAAATGGAGATGAGCACCACCCCCTAGAGTCAGGAATGACTAGCACATATATGCGAGGGGAACCTTTATATTTATATGTCCAATGAACATCACTTGGAGGATTCATTGACTGGCAGATACCATCTTGGAAAATATGGCCTTATTTTTGGAGAAAAGAAGAATTAAAAATGTTCCATTTTTAGAATCTCTATAGAATCTCTATAGAGATTCTCAGTCATTCAGGTCATGGTTGTCCCAATTTTTGCTGAGTTGACATATTTGCCTGACAAATTCCTATCACAAACAGATAATGATTTAGAAGAGACATAGAAACCACATAGAAGGCAACTTTAGCCATGAGTAAGCAAAGTGAAAGTATACCAGGGATTTAGTGTTTGGTGGCATTTAAATTAATTTCTATGTTATATACAAAAATTAGTGCTTCTTTCATTCAACATTTTTAACATTCATTAATGTGGATGGAGTATTGCCCAGTTGCTGAGATGTTTAGCACCTGGACAATACTTTTGGGGCTATACTCAAACCAAACTCTGGGCACTGTAAAATTATACAAAAAAGGCAAAATGTATAAAAATAATTTTCCTTTCTTTTTCCTTGATGGATGTAAACTACCATTATTTTAAAAGGTCACGGGTATAATTTAGGGACCTCTTTTATTGGTCTAAATTGTCTTGATTCATTCCCAGTTCTTAAATGCTACCTGGAAAAAAAAATCAGAGCTCTGACCTCATATACTCTAAAATAGGTGGGAGAAGCATTAATGATACATTGTGAATTTGTGTTTCTAACTACTGTATCAACTCTCTCTCTCTCTCCTACCTCTCATCTCTAAATCATCTCTTTCTTTCATACATACATACACAACTATCTCCATCCATCCATCCATTCTCTGAATGAGATGAAATGTATAAAAATTAGAGCATTAGATGGAAATGTATACAGACACATTTCATATCAATCGATGTATGGGTTATCAGAATATATTATATTATACTCGTGGTTTTTGAGATGCTGTATATTTCTTGCTTTCACCATAATGTGATAAAATTTACAGCAGTACTAGATCAATATGACAGCATGATATATGCCAGATTCCATTGGAATTAGTCCAACCAGTTCTACATTACATTTGTCTACTTATTATTATAGCAACCACTTACTCAGATAATTTCTGCAAAATTTCCAGTAATTTTGCCAAAGTTAAATGAGAAATCCCCAGTCCCTTCAGCAATACTGCCTAATCTACTATCCACACCATCCCATATACATACACCAAAATCAGGAGGAGAGAAATAGTGCTTGCAAAGATACAGAACTTCCAGAACACAAGCAGCAATATGTAAAAGTTAATAAAACATAATAAATTATTGCAAAAATATGGAGAAAAGATAAAATGGAAAGCTCAATGAATAAACACAATTTAAAAGACAAAAGGGCTGCAGATGATGAAAGCGTAAAATTAATTGATGCTCCAAAGGGAGCTGTACACCATATATAAAAACAGGACTGAATGAGAATCAGACATGCTCAGATCATGGTGTTTGGCAACAAATTGCAAAGGACTCTCTAATACCTGCTGAGTCCTGAATCCAATATTTTCCTGCTCCATTAGAGCATGTAGGAACAAATGCCCAATGTATTACATTGATCACCTACCCCTAAATCACACACTGTTCGGTGGGGTGGTCTGGGGTGTGTATGTGTGTGACATCTTGCCATGCCTAATTGTTAGAGTTGAACACTCATATCAGAAGTGGAATTCCATGGAGGATTTTGAATGTAGATATTTCTCCAGACCAGTGGTGGGATTCAGCCGGTTCGGGCCGGTTTGGGTGAACCAGTAGTTAAATTGCTGGTTGGCCCCACCCCTTCCTGCCCCACCCCTTCCAGGAGTCCCCACACATCCCATTTTGGCTTCCAGGAGGCTTCAGGGAGGTCTCCTAGGCCCAAAATGGAGTGCAGGGGGTTGCAGTGCCCCCCTGCAGCCCATTTTTGCTCCCTGGAGGGTGCAGGAGGCTGAGTGTTGCCTGTCACACCCCCTGGTAAGCCCCACTATGGCCATGCCCACCCAGCTGGTCATTAGGGCAGAGAACCTAATGTTAAATTAATTGAATCCCACCACTGCTTCAGACTACCTAAGGTTGTTAAATGCCTATGGAGATTGTCAGTCATCCAGGTCATGGTTGTCCCAAAGGTGTTTTTTTCAAAAACAGCTAGACTTTGTTTTTCCTTGAAGATATTTATCTTCTAATCCAAGAAGCTTCTTCAGTTCTGACTGAAAAACTATTGTGACTGAAGTACAGTTGCCTTTTGAAAAAGGCATCTTTGGGACTTAGGTGGTTAAATACTGAATCACTCTCTTTGGCATTTGTGCTGAGTTGATAATTTTGATGAATGTGTTTTGTTATGTTTACGTGATCTGTTTGCATGGATAAATAAAGACATTAGAAACATATATTTTCTTTATGATACTTTACATTTGATGAATGACGATCAGCTCATTAAATATTCTTTTTTATAGCTCTTTCTATTAATTTTAATATACTTTATTGATCAGCCATATGGAAGCATTGTCAGTAAAGCAATTAGGTATATCAATAATGGTATGTGAGTAGGGAAAGGGATTATCAGTCATTAGATATGTGATAGATGAGATTAATCATAATACATACTTGTTATAACTTCCTAAGTAATCTTTTGATTTTGTTATTATCTTGATGTGCTACAAAGGGGTAGATATTGATGTATGATGAACTAAATATAAATCTCTGAACATTTCATTATTTAATATTCATTGCCAATACTGTTAATGCCTACCAATGTTGAAGATACCCATATATAGCGTTGCATTCAACAATCAATGGATGGATGCAAGATGGATTTAACATGGGAATCCCTACTTTACACAGCCCTATTGTTTTATTTATGCTTATCAAACCATTATTCTTATTATTATGATCCCACACAGCTAGCATTGCCTTCCTCAAGCAACTCCATGAAAAGAAAAAGCTGCCAGTATTTTCAGTTCTTACCAGATGTCAAAAAAACTTATTGAATTTATTGGGAAAAATAATCAGCCAACTAAGTCTAGGTAGCAAAAGAGCTTGAGGCTCTTTTTCCAATAATGGTGGAGAAAAGATGATGACCTTCCTGGCCAACAAGAAAGAGGAGAGAGAGAATGTCATTTAATATTTCTGGGAAAAGTGCTTAAATATAATGGAAAGTACAGTAGTATGAGAGCTTTAGTTTTCATCCATATTCCTCCTTCCATTCTTATTCCAAAAAAATCTTAACATTCTTAATTTTTTTTTTTAAAATTAAAATTTAGCTGCAACCTGCACACTTTTAAAACATCCCTGGGAATTTGTTTATCTGATGATATTCTATTATTTTTGGAATCAGTACATGAGGTGAGATTGAGTGGGAGAACCATAGTTGTCTCTGTAGTTATCACCCCCCATTATATTTGATGATAAGAAACTTATTTGTACCCTATGACTATCATTAAGTGTTGTACCTTATGATTCTTGATGAACGTATCTTTTCTTTTGTGTACACTGAGAGCATATGCACAAGCAAATTCTTTGTGTGTCACACTTGGCCAATAAAGTATTCTATTCTATTCTATTCTATTCTATTCTATTCTATTCTATTCTATTCTATTCTATTCTATTCTATTCTATTCTATTCTATTCTATTCCATTCCATTCCATTCCATTCCATTCCATTCAGCTCAGTGGAAATAAAATAAATGAGAGAGAAATGCACAGCTATATATTATAGATAGTGGTCTAGACCAACATTACAGGATATCTATATATTGTACGTGGAAGAGAAAAATACATTCCATTCCATTCCATTCCATTCCAATCTACTCCACTCTCTGGCAATGAGACTGGATTATGATGTGACTGAATTTAGGAGGTCCAGTTCTGATGTGATCAGAGACAAAAGGAAAGTTCGGTAATGCTAACATGTCTATGCAACTATTTTAGGGTTCTAATAAATACAGTACTACTAATAATGGAGTTCCAAGAATCAATAAAATACCTGCCAAATTGTTTGAAACCTTGCAAAATATAAGTGAAGTGCTGCTTATAGTTTGTAAACAGGTACAGAAAACAACAGTTTCCAAGGTCTTGCGGGGGGGGGGGGACACTTTAGTATCAAGAAAGGGCAGTACGAACAAATGGACAGGCTAATGATGAATTACTGTTTAAGTTTATCATTCCCCCCCATTATATTTGATGATAAGAAACTTATTTGTACCCTATGACTATCATTAAGTGTTGTACCTTATGATTCTTGATGAACGTATCTTTTCTTTTATGTACACTGAGAGCATATACACTTTTATGTACACTGAGAGCATATAAAAAAAATTTTCAGGGAGATCGTGAATGAGCATACAGTAGTTAGAGCCAATCTTTCCAGCCACAAGGGGTGGCTTTTACCTTTGCAAATCTATTTAGCGATACAGCACTATTTAATATTGAATGATAATTGAATAATAATTAAATCCTTTCACATGCCTGAATGTTCTGCTTGTCTACCCACAGAATAAGCTATTATAGAGAAGTATCAAACAACCCGACCTTGTCTGTGCTTAGAAACCAAACAAGTCTCACTGAAACTTGCATAGAAAGCCACCAGACAATACTAGGGCCCATAGGCTAATCTCCGAAGATAGAAAATATTCTGCATAAGGTAGCAGAAAACCAGTTCCATAAAATTGCCAAAAGGGCAGTGGGGATGCGGGGAGGGGGACATGGTTGTATCCAGATAGCCAGAAGTGAATCAGCAAACCACCGGAAGGCATTTGCACTTGCACGGTGCCATGTGCTTCCATTGGCCGTCCTTTATGGCAAGTATAAAAGGATACCATTCACGGAAAGATTCTGTCCCTGCGGCTCAGGAGAGGTGGAGTCTGTGGGTCACATGCTCCTTAGATGTTCCTTTTATACGGAGATTAGGAAAAAACATATTTTGCCAATAACTGCTTAGGTATCTTGGCCGTTCTGACACTACCTATCTTCAGTGGCTGCTTAAGGGTGAACAGTCCATAACTACAGCACAGGTGGCCAGATTCTGGGCAGTAGCACTGGGGATTCATCGCAAATACATCAATGGTGGGTTGCCCCTGGTTTGGACCGGTTTGCAAGAACCGGTAGTAAAACGGTGGCGGGAGGCTCCGTCCACTGACCTGGACGTCATCAAGAAGCTTTTGAGCATGCGCGCGGCCCCATTGTGAACCGGTAATAAAGGTAAGTAGAATCCACCTCTGAAATACATGTCTTCTCCGCCATAGTGATATTATATAAAAATTGTGGCAAATCCTTTGAATTGCTTAATCCTTTCCCTTTTAATGTTGAACCTACAATGGGCCACACAGTTTAGGGCTTGCAACTATTGTATAGTCAGACCATGTATAATTGACACTGGATTTTATTATAGATTTCAGTTGTTATTTAGTTTAGTTAGTTATAGTTTATTGTATTTATATACCGCCCTTCTTCTGAAGGACTCGAGGTGGTCAACAGCCAGCAAATAAAATACAAAAAATACAAAATTTAAAACAGTGTTAAAATCCAATTAAATTAATTTGGCCCACAGTTAAAGCCCCTATATTAAAACCTGTAATTTAACAATTTAAATTAAAACAATTTAAAAGAGTAGGTGAGGCCAGCCCGGCTTGATGAAACAAAAACATCTTTAGGGCAGTTCGGAAAGCGCGTAGATCCGAGATCCGTCGTATCTCTGGGGGCAAATTGTTCCAGAGGGTATTTATTATTTCATACTAGAATTTTTAAGTGTACATATACTGAGTGCTTTTATTTGTTCTGGTCTAAGACTGTAATAATAAATTGTGTTGTATTGTATTGTACTTGATGACTTATTTACATTTTAGCACATATACAAGATGGCCCAGTTTGCTGGTGCCATTTAAAGGCAGATAAAGAAGATGCTAATAGCACTGAAATATGTAAGGAAAAGATATATTAATTTTAGTCAATATGAACTTCTCATTGTGAATCTGGTGTTCTTTTCTAGTTCTTTGATAAGCTTGTTCTCACAAACATTTTTAAATTATGCTGAAGAATAGAAGAATTGGAATAACTTTGGGAAGAGTTAATTTTGTGCATATTTGATATTAATCCCAATAGAAGCGCATGCTGTAAAGCATTGAAAGAAGATGAGACAGAACCATCTGGTGTCTTTATTTCTGAAGGAAAGCGTATCTTTTTGAAGAGTAATTTCAATACTGACTTTATAGCTTCAGAAAGAGTTATTTACATTAGCTATTATAAAAGAAAGGAAGATCCATTTTACTGGCTAATCCAGATTATGTATATCATGGAAAAAATTAGTGACATTTGGTCAGATAGGATTCTTTTGTTGACTTTTTAATTTGTTGTTAAGAACTTTGACACTCTGGTGCCTGGCTTGACTTACAAAGAAAAAAATAACAGGATACTTTATGATTTGAATTTCAAATATCTCATGCATCAAATAGAGTTATGAATATTTAATATGCCAACTGGAGTTAGACATGATCTCTTTGAAAATATTCCTATTTGCAAAAAGCAGAATTATACAAGCCTGACCTTTAAAACGAAATGAACAAGATTCTCGTTAAGTATGGTTGTTTTCAAAGGAATGTTAAGTTCCTAAGAGGAATTATAGAAATTATATGTAGCAGATATTGAAAGAATTTTTGTCAGTTTCTAATCTGAGCAGGTGGTAATACCAAATGATCTTGGCTGGTCTAACAACCTAAAAACAAGGTTATCCCTGATTAGTACCTGATTAGGAGGCTGCCTTCAGACTTTAGGATTTCCTAGGCTGGAAAGGAAAGTTTAAGCAAAATGTTCCTGAAATCAGTAATGGCATGTCAGTTCCTTAATGGATGTATTCATTAGAAGTTGAGCTCTCAATTTAAGGTTCTCCCCCCCCCCTTTTTTTCATCTTAACATTATTAATAAATGAACAATGCTGAATAATAATAATGTTCTAACTTAAAAATAAAACCAGGTCAACTCTTACAACACCTTAGTGGGTCTCCATTGTTTCTGATGTATGATTTGGTACTAAAATAGTGTAGGCATCTCTCTTGACATCTACCAACTTCCCATTCAAGAACACAGATTTTTAGATAATAGATTCATGGCTTTGAGACACTAAAAGCAAGAATCCCATCCTTGATTTTTTTTTTTAGTAAAATTATCTTCTTTTTTCAGAGTTGGAGGAAAAATCAACTCCTCCTGTAAACTGAAGGAGAAATGGGCGAAGAAAAATTGCAGAAGAAAACACTTGAATTTTTGAAGGCATTGAGCATGTTCAGCCCTCTTTGTTTTCTTCCATTTTCCCACCCAAATAATACATTTCTACAGATCTTTGTATACACCAGGATAAGTAATAGTGTTCTCTTTTGTGGAGATCTTGGGGTGAGCTGTTGGTTTATTTGGTCTTTGGTTATGTATGGATTGGTACATGAAAACAAATTGTCTGTTATTATATAGCAGAGATAGTCAGAAGTTTTAAGCTTCTGCTCCAATCAGTGCCAACAGAAGGACACTGTATCCCAAAACATGTATTGTACTGCATAGTCCTAGCCTGTGTAGTAGGGAGGTTTCATTATATTTTATAGTATTGAAAGCATACAAATATACTGTCTTCAGAAAATTTAAAATGAACAGATGACCACTAAAAAGAACTATAGAAACAGAAACATGAATGAGAGAAGCTATGTATTTTTGCCTTTATTTCCAGTCTAGTAGAATGACTGATAATTGGAATAGAGAACTGGGAAATGAATATTAAAAAACCCTGCATGGATGTTTCTATCAATTTCTGTGATATAATTACATAAGCAACAATCTCCTTACATAAGTAAGGAAGATCACAGTTGAAAAATCATCGTCTTGTCTCCACCACAGCTGTATTTCTAAATACCCTTCCTTCCTTCCTTCCTTCCTTCCTTCCTTCCTCCCTCCCCCCTCCCTCCCTCCTTTTCGCACTCCCTTTCCTTTTCCTCTTTCCTTACCTCCCTGTTATTACTTTCCTCCTTTTCTTCCATCTCTCCTATTTGAATGAATAGTGACTATCTATGTCATTTTTGACCCTGGCTAACTGTAACCTATCTGCTGATGATACTTGAGGATTCTATATTTCTTGTTGTCTGAATTCTACCTTCACTGAAGGCATTATATATCCTTTTTTTGCCTTGACCATCAGCATGATAATGCTTCATAACTTTCATACCAAACTCTGCAGGGAATAAAAACTATTGCCATTTTCCTCCATACTTAGAAAACATTCATGAATGCTGTGCTGTTACATATGCAGAGGGTCTTCAAATAGTTAGGGAAAAGTCCTGTTCGTGCAGAATTCTATGTGTATTCCAAGGACAGTGACTCATATCTGGTAATTCATCATTCAGCTTTCCAACTTATTTTCCAATTTCCTGTAGAATCTATTTTACTTAATACCTAATGAAAATGATATCTGCAATATTAAAATAATATGTACTGCATGTGTTCTGAAGATAGGGGTTATAGGGAAAGGCTACTTCTTAGGATAATGAAATCAGTAAGTTACAGATTTCTCACGATCTTTAGAGAATATTAATGGTTGTTCAATATATTCTAGCTTGGATCTCATTATTCTAAAGGGATAAGGCTCTGAAACAAATGTTAAACAAAGTTATACACTCTTAAGAAATAAATGGTTTTAGTACCAATAACAATTTTTCATGGTCTTCTATATAAAGAACACAAGAGATATATCTTGATTGGAAGTTTATTGCCCAAGTAATTTATTTTTGTCATTATTATCTTATCTTTTACTGTTTCAATGCCATCTTAGGTGCAGATGAATTAACAGCAAATTAAATGAAGTATGTATGTCCCAGGTATGGTGTTATGTAAACCAAAATGTTTTCAGGGGTCTGAAGTTACCAAATCATATCTTTAACTTATATTTAATAGCAGCTTACTTTTAAACCTTTGAGTTTGGCTAATGGTGGAGAAAGGTTAAGTAAAAAGAAATGATTTGCCTACAATGATTTTGATTAATGTAAAAAGGGAAGACATCTTTTAATTTTTTAAAACAATTATTTTACATGCATTCAAACAAGTGGACAAGAAAAGAGATTAAAATCCTCAAACTATTGGCTGACTCTCAGGTACTAATAAAACTAATCTTCCACAATATTCATATTTTTTTCCAGTGCCCAGAGGCTGGCAGTCATGAATAATATTATTTTAATATTAATGTACTTTTCAGTCCAATATGGTTTCATGGGAAAATGAAGCATGGTAGGAGTCTGCAGCTTCTTATATAATGCATAAATTATTCAATTGCTTCATTGTTTATGTCCCCACAGCCTTTACAGACTATATACTTGAATTTGTAGCTGCTGACAACACTATTCTTGGATATATGTTGAATTTTCATCAAGTCAACATTTCCCATATATTACTGCTGCTACATCCTATAGCAGATCGCTATATTAACTCATATAACAACACCCTATATCGTATGCCATTAACCAGGCCGCTTGGTGGATACTTCTGGGCAGTTAAAACATGTCTCTAGGTTCATAACTTATTATTATTTTTTTATCCTCATTTTGATAGTATGAAGTTCCTTTCTCATCTACTAGCCTATGTATCAATTTCTTCTCTTTCTCTGTTTTTAATTTGTATGCCAGCCATCTTCCTGATTTATTTGTGTTTTCAAAAAAGTTCTTTTTAGCATTTTTGATTTTTTGTGCCAATTCTTCTTTCTCTAGGAAATTTATTTTATGTTTTATTAGCTCCATTTGATTGCTTAAAATCTTCTTGTTTGGTTCTTTCTGTAATTCTAGTTCCAGTCTTTTAGGTTTTTCTATTAACCTCTTTTGATTTTGTATCTTTTTCTTGTTTTTTTTCCCTTATGTTATAGCTACAAAGTATAGAAAAAGAAATGGACTTTTTTAAAAAAAGAGAATAGAAAAGAAGAAACTTCACTACAAAATATATGGGACAGGGACTAGCAGTTTAACATTTTTATTGAGTTATAAAGTATTGTAAAATACAAAATACAAAAGAAAATAGAAAAGCAGTGGGGGGGGGAGGGGAAGAGAAGTGGGGAAAGATAGGAGGAAAAAGAAGAAAAAGAAGCATTTACTTCTGACTCTCTCTGTTGCAGTAAAATAAAGCATTAAAATCAAACCACAACTTTTTGCTTTTCCATAATAGTATGAGTCATTTCTATAAAGATCTATAAAAATCTATCAGTCTAATCTGAGTTTTACAGATTAGACTTCTGAATTTCCTCCAAGTGAACAATAAGACTTCTATCTTTTTCAGAAATAGAGAGGTAAATTTGTTTGTTTAATTATTATATCATAAATTATAGAAATTATATACAAATTTGGATAAGGTAATCCTCTAAATAAAAGTGGCTGCCGCTTGAAATATTTTCTTGCCCAAATCTATCTTTCTTTCTCTCTCTATGACATATAATCATACCTACTTGGACCGAGATGCCCTACACACAGTTACTCATGTGCTAGTCACCTCCCGTATTGACTACTGTAACACTCTCTACATGGGGCTGCCCTTGAGGACCACTCGGAGGCTTCAGCTGGTACAAAATGCAGCCGCGCGAGTTGTGATGGGAGAATCCTGATACTCCCATGTAACACCTCTCCTGTGCGACTTGCATTGGTTGCCGGTTGCCCTCCAGGTGAGATTCAAGGTGCTGGTGATGACCTATAAAGCCCTACATGGCTCAGGCCCAGGATATTTGGTGGACCACCTGCAGCCAGCAACGACTTCCCATCGCCCGGCCTGCTCAGGGTGCTGTCGGCTAGATAATGTTGGCTGGCGGACCCCTGGGATAGAGCTTTCTCTTTCGGCGAGCCCACCCTCTGGAATCAACTTCCCTTGGGGCTCCAGCTGGCCCCTGACCTTCGCACTTTCCGCTGCGAATTAAAAACTTGGTTATTCAAGTCCCCCGGCCTGGACTGATGGGGTTTTATATGGGTTTTTAAGTTTTATCTGGTTTAATTAGGTATTTTAACTTTGTACTGTGGTTATTGTGGATTTTATTGTTATGAGCTACTCTGAGACCGTTAGAAATAGGGGGGCATATAAGTTAAATAAAATAAATAAATAAAATAAAATAAATATCGTTATGACAACCAAGAGACTTTGATTAAAATATGGAAAAGAAAAGGAAAAAGACAATACCGTTTAAAATGGTTTTTAATGTGTTTTATCCCTTCAAGGTGGGGATGTCCAATCAAGAAACCAAAACCATGAATACTAACACAATAGTTATTGTAAAGTTACAGTAACAAAGTTTTGTAAGCCTGAAAACAATTCTTCCCTTCCCTGTATTTACAGAGTCATTTCTGAGATGCTTTCTCCATCCTCATTCCTTCTCTTGACTGCCACATTGTTACTCCCAAGTTCCACAGCCCGGTACAATATTTTTACTACTATTACTGTAGTAAGACAATATATTATTACTACACTATGCAACTATTCCTTGAAATCAATACAAAGTAATTCTGAAAGCAACTACAAGAATTTTATTGAAGATTCAATTTTTTTTTAAAAAAGGGTTTTTAAAGTAACCTGCTTTGATTAAACTTCTTACAAGACAGGTTTCTTTGAAATATGGCAATACTTGCCCATCGTTAATTGCATTGCAACACATTGCTCAGACAATCATCCTTGAAGTTCATTCTTTCCCTGTCTCCCATTAGAATACTCATCTGATGCAAAGAGTGATTACTTTAAGCCTGTGAACTTCTCAAAGAAATTCTTAATTATTTCACTTCTTTGCAGAGATGCCCTTTTTAAGCACTTTCCTGAAAGTGCAGCTAAATAACTCAGATTTAAAGAAGTGCATTAATTTCCATTGGCTACAAGAAACTCATGAGTGTTTGGCAGCTTTGCAGCTTTGGGTGAAAAATAGAAGAAAATGAAGCAATAAATGATCACAGAGAAATTAGATCCAATAAGGATCATGGCTAAGAAAGAACAGTGGATTTTCAAACAGGCGAGGAATTATCACCAATGACTCAGTTGACACTTTAAGAGTATATGACTTCCTAATTCACTTTGTTGCTATTCTGCTTCCCTTTTAAGTTTCTTGCTTTATATGTTAATTTTTCAGAGAGGGCAGATTTCTGTATTCTCAGAGTAATGTGTCTGTGTTGTATGTATATATTTGGAACCGAGATGATTTAGAATTGTTTCTAAACTCTCAAGATGTTTCTTGGGAATAAAGGCCTTTGAGCCAATGGAGTCTTCCTACAATACAAATGGAACAAGCAAGATCAGTGTCCCCCAACCTTTGTGGCTTGGGGGCCCAGCGGGTCAGGAGAGGAGAACTGCATGATCAGTGGGCCGGTGCATCTACGCATGCAGCTCAATTAGTTCAAATTGAGCTACATATGTGTGTGCACAGGCACCAGCCTGCCGCTGGCAGGGCCTGGTTCCAAATAGGCCATGGCCGAGTAGTGAACTGTGGTCCAGGTGTTGGGGACTAACTGAGCTAGGTAATCTCTACTTTGCTTTCCCTGAACATATCATACATTTCCCAGATCATGCTCAGAATAAAGGAAGTGCAGAAGCTGCTAATAGTTGCCCTTTTGTTAGTGGATCTTGAAGCTGCCCTCTATTTTTATTTTTATTTTTAATAAGAAGCATTCTGCCTATAAGATCTTAGTGCCAAATCCAAGGGTGGTGATCAAGCTATATAATGTTTCAGATAATATTTGCTGTGTTTTTAAAAATGTCCTATGGAAATCTCAACTGATTTCAAGTTTGAAACACAGAATATTTTCTTTGTTCCAGCTCTCAATCAATGAAATAAATCGATAAGTATTTGCATCTCATATATGTATATTTGTATCTTAACTACCCAATTTAGCGCTTGGTTGGTGGGCAATTTGTAACGTTGTCTATGAAGATTCTTAGTCATCCAGATCGTGATTGTCCCAAAAGGCGCCTTTTTCAAAAGGCAACTGGACTTTGTTTTCCCTTGAAGATGTTTCACGTCTCAACCAAACTTCTTGGAAGAGAGGCAAAACGTCTTTCAGAAAAAAACAAAGTCCAGGTGTTTTTTGAAAAAGGCACCTTACTAAAATTTGCAAAGTTGCACTCTGCACACAACTGGAGGGTTCAATACAGGGTGAAATGCTATGAAGTCTAGCGGTTCACTTCACTACTGGTTCACTTTGCGTGCACGTGCATGATGCACACCAAATGCTCGCTTTGTGTGCATGCGCATCGCAGGCACTACCACACAGTGCTGAAAAAGGAGGATTAAAAAGCCTTTTCTGAGGTAAGTAGAACAGCGAGGGAGTGGGAACAGCTGTGCCGCATGATTTATATTCGCTAGGAAGCCGGATTTCCTGCTTTCTAGCGAATATAAATTGCACGGCACAGCTGATTCGCCTGAACTGGTAGCATTTTTTTTTACTACCAGTTCGCTCAAACCAGTAGCTTTTATTACTACCAGTTCGGGAAAACTGGTCTGAACCAGTAGTATTTCACCCCTGGTTCAATGTTGAAGAAGAATGACTTAAATGCTCAAAATGTCAGTTTCTCCCCAAAATACATTTCTCCCAAAATGACTCAATGGCAGTTCTAGAAATCTAGTGATGATAATAAACACCCTCCATATCCAGAGCATCAGCCATTCATTAAAGAGAGCCACAATGACAATGAAACATAAAAGTAAAATCTATTTACTGTATGACCTCCAAGCAAAGAAAATGTAGAATAATCTTCTGGAGGTAGGGAAATATCTCCTTAATTGATGAAAAGGTCAACAGACTCAGCTGCCTTTAGAACATTTAAAAGATTATCTCACATTCGTAAACACCCTGACAAATACATCGATCTCCAAGAAGAGAACATAACGAAAGCCTTCCCTGCAGTAATTAAAGGTCAATGCATCTTTATTTTAGCTTAAAATGTGAGGCCTTTTAAAGGTATCATTTTGCAAAGGGAAAAGAAGGAAGCACAAAATTCAGATTTAACTCTTGGTGCTTGTGTGGAAATAGTAATGCTCTTTTTTTGTGTGGCAAGAATATTGAAAAGGCTTCTTTTATGATATCTATTGGCTTCTCTGAATAAACAAACAAACAAACAAACAAACAACAGAATAACAGATTTGGAAGGGACCTTGGAGGTCTTCTAGTCCATAGTCTGCGTTCACTTACCACATGAGCTCCTCCTTAGGTAATGACCAAGCTTTAGATTCTAAGATCAAACCAGATTGGCTGGATCCTATCACCTGACAAAGCATATGCCAACAAAATAATTTGGATTTTAATAAGGTTATTATGCTTATTGGGATGGACATATATGTCTAGAAGGTATTAAATGAGCTTTGACTGATATGGATTTCCCTATATTAGCCAAAATGGCAAGAGCTCCTTGTGTCATTCCCTTCCTTTTCTTTGGCTCCTCAGAACCCATCAGGAGTCTTCAAAGTGAAACATCTGCCTCCTAGAATGGAATTCAGATAGAATTAAACTGATGCATCAAAATGAAGAAGCAGAACCCCAATTCCTAGCCTTTGCCTATTCAGAAAACTTGACAGTGCACCTCTTCTGTTTCCCCTCATGCCCTACCCCAAGAAAGGAGCAATAGTGGTTGAAAGGCTTAATCTCTGATGGTTTTACTGCTCCCCCCACCTTTTTTTTAAAGTAAAAAAATGCAATAAGGAGCAAAGGTTCCCATCATAGAGTTTCCATATCAAAACAGTAGTGTTTCCCATCTACCTAGCCACTGGCTTCATTCCTCTTGCTTTTTCTGTAGATTTTTGCTACTACATTTGTATCTTTTCTGATACTGCGGAAAAATACTTCTTACCATTGGCTAATGGAGGGTACAAAACAGCACAGGTAGATTTTTTCCCACTCTGCCCTTTTTCCTCATTGCATTTGCTGCTTACAGTAACCCCCCCACCCTTTAAAATCAGAATAGAGCTGGAAGGGACCTTGAAGATCTTCTAGTCCATCCCCCTGCTCAAGCAAGGGACCCTATGCCATTTCAGATGAATGACTGTCCAGTCTCTTCTTAAAAACCTCCAGTGATGAAGCACTCAGAACTTCTGAAGGCATACCTTGGAGGTATTCTAGATCAACACCCTGCTCAAGCTGGAAACTATATACCATTTCAGACATGTGGTTGTCCAATCTCTTCTTTAAGACTTCCAGTGTTGGAGCACCCACAACTTCTGGAGACAAGTAATCCCACTGATTAAATGTTTTAATGGTCAGGAAATTTCTCCTTGTTTCTAGGTTGCTTCTCTCCTTAGTTCTTAGGAGAACTTAGTTCTTAGGTTGAAATATTTTGCTTGTTGGAATCTATTGTTTTTCTTCAGTTGCCCTGCTACAATTTCATGTATTTGTAAAATAGACTACAAGGTGAATTGAACATTGTTGTAGGACTGTGATGGTGAACCTATGGAATGAGTGCCACAGGTGGCATGCGGAACCTTATTGGTGGGCATGCAAGCTCAGGTCCAACATGCATGCATGTGCCAGCCAGCTGGTTTTCGGGCCTTCTGGGCCCACCAGAAGTCAGGAAACACACTGTTTCCAGCCTCCGGAGAGCCTCTGGGGGTGGAGTGGGGAAGGCTGTTTTTGCCCTCCCCAGGCTCCTAGAAAGGCTCTGGAGCCTGGGGAGAGCAAAAATGGGCCTACCGAGCCCACCATGCCATCACGTGCCAAAAGTGGGAGGAGCACAGGGGGGGGCAGGGCACATAGAATTATGGATGTAGGCACATGTGTGCATGACCCCACCATGCTCCCCCTGCTTTTGGCACGCGATGGCAAAAAGGTTAGCCATCACTGTTGTAGGAGATATATAATCATGTGTCATGTGAACTCATTTTTGACAAGTCATGCAGTCTATTATCATACAGTAAGGGACCATTCTGGAATAATAGGAAAATGAAACTATTGTATCAATTTGGGATGGTAATAAGCTTTTAGACCAATACAAATACAAAGGGTTTGGGTTATGAGAGATGTTTACTCTCTGCATAGGTTCAGGAACATATAGGAAATTATTTGTACATTGGAGTAGGGTACTCCATAGTTACTTCTGTTTCAAAGGGTCAGTCAATTTCTTGGCACAGTAAATGAAGGGGATAACTTACCTTTGCTGTTCTTTTCCATATAATAAAATTTATGATGGTATTATTATATGCTGTTGCAAATGCAGACAGGAATTTTATGGTCTCAGCTGGAATTGTCTAACCTCCACGCATGCCATGAAGCCAGCTCGTTTCTGAAGTTATTTTGAAATGGCATCTGTTAGGAAAAAATAATGAAAAAGAATTTTTGGAAAGTACTTTGCCAAGTAGACATGAAAAGCAGTGAAAGCGAGTTAATGCATATTTGTATAAGTGGCAGGCTGGGTGAATGCATCACAAGATGAAAAAGTGTGCCAGGGACAGAATATTTATGTTTCCTTTTTCTCTTTTGTCTTTAACAACTTTCCGGGGGGATCACAGAAAGTGCTTCACCTTTTATTGGAAGGGAATGTGGAGGGAGCATTTTAAACTTCATTTCATGAATAATTCAATCTTGTTTAAACAAAAAACAAATGCAAAGGAACCTGATTTCCTTAAGTTTGGATGTAAGAGGTTCTGCTTTGTTTAGTTCAAAGCAGCTCTAAATTATGGTTGGAAGGATGTTTGTGAATTTAAGAAGCTAAGGCTTAAGCACACTTTTCCCCATTTGTATTTTCACCTTATTTTCTCTCTATATATAATGATCTTCATTCTTCAATATGAGAAAACAGATCAAAACTAACCACAATGGATTGAAAGTAAGCATTAGGGAGTGACTGGGAAACAAGCAGAGAAATCATTTATCACTTAGCATTTCCAATTGCAAAGCATCAGGCTGGAGACTTTATGTCTTCACCTTTAGCAGACATTAATTGAAAGGGATAACTTCCCAATTCTAATTAAATTAATTTTGACCCCCTAAATGGTAAGAATGGAAGCAAATTGATGATAAACTGCTATGGAAGTCTTATTGATAAACTATTAGTTTGTTGCTTTTTTAAATAATCAAGACAAAATGTTAAATAAATGCTGAAATGCTCGGGAAAGAATAAATAAAACATCCCAGTATTTAAAGCCACCAAGTCTCAAGGGCATGTCATTGAGAGAAAAGATCAGGACAAAACAATTCTGATATTCTGCTCTTGAAATATATCCTGTATGTAACCTTTAATATAACACACTCTATTGGATTAACATTTTGACCACAATAGATGGATTCATTGACCACAATGGAAAGCAGAATTTATAAGACATAGCACACCTGCTATTTTTATATTCCAATGGATGTCCTGCATGATGAAATACAGAGTTTCCAGAGTTGAGATTGACTCCTAGTGCTGACATACACATATCCATGTAGTCTTCTTATGAACGTTATAGAAATCATTTGTCATTGTCTTTGTCCACTATATTTTTTTCTAGCTGATAGTGCTGGGATTCTTCTGGGGAACCAGAAAATCCAGCTACAAGATAATAATATAATAATGAATAGCTCAGCAGACTAAGCATTGTAATTAAAATCCAGCTGTCTGCAATTACTGCTAGTTCGATCCCCAGACTCAAGGTTGACTCAGCCTTCCATCCTTTCTAAGGTAGGTAAATTGAGGACCCAGTTTGTGGGGGCAATAAGCTGACTTTGTATAAATATACAAAAGTATGGAGGCTATTGCTTAATGCATTATAAGCTGCCCTGAGTTTTCAGAGAAGGGCGGCATATAAATCAAATTAAATAACTATTATTATTATTATTATTATTATTATTATTATTATTATTATTATTATATTTTATTTCTATATCGCCCTTCTCCCAAAGGACTCAGGGCGGTGCACAGCCTATTAAAAGCACAAAAACAAACATCAGTTAAAAATAATTAAAATTAATAAATAATTTAGGCTCAGATTTAAAACTCAACATTGAAAACGCCCAATTTAAAAAACCATCACATTGATAGCCCAGCCTGGCAGAACAATAGGGTCTTGAGGGCACAGCGAAATACACGGAGGTCGGAGATCTTACGGATTTCCAGGGGCAGTTCATTCTAAAGGGCAGGGGCTCCCACAGAGAAGGCCCTCCCCCTGGATGTCGCCAGCCAACATAACTTGGCTGATGGCACCCTGAGGAAACCCTCTCTGTGGGAATGAACTGACTGGTGGGAGGCTACTGGTGGCAGAAGACGGTCTTGAAGATACCCAGGTCCAATGCCATGGAGCACTTTGAAGGTTGTAACCAACACCTTGATTTGCACCTGGAAGACCACTGGGAGCCAGTGCAGCTCGCACAGGAGGGATGTCATATGGGCACAACAAGTTGCGTCCATAACCACCCATGCGGCCACATTCTGGACCAGTTGGAGCCTTCGGGTGCTCTTCAAGGGGAGCCCCATGTAGAGAGCATTACAGTAGTCCAGCCAGGAGGTGAGAAGGGTGTGAGTGACCGTGTCCTGATCCAGAAAGGGCTGCAACAGGCGAATCAGGCGAACCTGATAAAAAGTCCCTCTGGCCACGGCCATCATATGCTCTTCTAAAGACAGCCGTGCGTCCAGGAGGATGCCCAGATTGTGAGCCCTCTCTGTGGGGGGCAAAGATTCACCCCCAATAGTCAGCGATGGCACAAGCTGACTATATTGGGGCACCGGAAACCACAGCCACTTGGTCTTGGAGGGGTTGAGTCTGAGCCTATTTCTCCCCATCCAGACTCGCACGGCCTCCAGGCAGCGAGATATCACATCAAGGGCATCGTTGGAGTGGTTTGGGGTGGAGATGTACAGCTGAGTATCATCAGCGTACAGGTGAACTCTCACCCCAAAACCACGGATGATCTCACCCAGTGGCTTCACATAAATGTTGAACAGAAGGGGCGAGAGGATCGACCCTTGCAGCACTCCCCATGCGAGGTGCCTTGAGGTCAACCTCTGCCCCCCTGTCAACATGAACTGTGAATGGTTGGAGAGGAAGGAAGAGTACCACTGCAAAATGGTGCCCCCTATTCCTAACCCCCTCAACTGCTGCAGCATGATACCATGGTCAATGGTATCAAAAGCAGCTGAGAGATCTAACAGGACCAGGACAGAGGACCAACCTTTGTCCCGAGCCTTCCAGAGATCATCCACAACACAACCATGACAACCCCAAGTTTGTTTGATTATTTGTTTTTTAGGATAACCAATTAGCTAAACATTCTTATAATAAAGACATGTTTAGTTAAATAACTCCCAGCCCTCATTTACCACATTTATTATGTTTACCCTAATAATGAGAATTTCATCACAGATGCTATGTCTCTGAATTCCTTTTATCAAAACTGTCTTATTAGATGAACAAATTGATATCAGGCTCCTAACATTTGTATCAGTGGTGAGTTCTAAAATTTATTACCGGTTCAGTGAGTGTGGCTAGGTGGTGGTGGTGGTGGGGCATGACTGATTGAGCATTGCCAATGTGACATCACTCACGCACTCAGTCACATGACCCCACCCCCCAAGACATGCCCACCAAAAAGGTGACTAATTTTTTTGGGACTTTTTGGAACTTTTTTTTTGACACTCTGACCCCATACCCAGGTCAGGACGCATGGGGTGGCAGTGTTCATCTTGGCTTTCCCTCCATTGCCCTTCCTGGCTGAAAAGTGCCCCTTCTTGCCTCTGATGGGCCTTCCTTGTGATTGCAGCTGGAGCAGCCCACTCCGCCAGTTCAAGGCAGTGGATGAGCTAAGGAACTGCGGGGAGCTTCCCACGTATTGCACTCCCTCCCAGCTTTCCCCCATGCCTCCGCACCATTTTCGGACACCCAGTTTACTGGGCTGTCCCCATCCCTGTTGTGGTTCCAACAGCAGTGACTTCAGGAGACGCTGACAGCATGGAGGCATGGGCGAAGGCTAGAAGGGAGGTGCAAAACGCAGGAGGCTCCCTGCAGTTCCTCAGGTCATCTGAGCTGTAGTTGATTGAGATGTTTTAGCAGCCATGAGCTGCACTTTCCTCCAAGTCTCACAGAGAGAAGCACCTGTTTCCCTCTGCCATCCACAGCGCTTAGAGGAAACACGGCTCATGGTTGCTCCTGGGCTGCCCCAGTCCCTGTCGCGGCTCCAACGGTGGCGGCTTCGGGAAATGCTGGTAGTATGGAGGTGTGGGCAAAGGCTGGGAGGGGGGTGCAACACGTGGGGGCCCGAGTTCACTTCCCTTCACCTCCCCACACTTGTTTACCCATTCCAGAGAGCTCGGGCTATGCCTCCCTCCAACCCAGCCGCCTTCCTTACTGGCATCGCTCCTGAACGAACTCTTCCATCCTTGGCTGTTGCACCTTGTTTCCAAAGCGGCTCTCAAAGAAAAAGAGGAGGGCATGGTGCACCCAGAGCTGCCGCTTCTTTGCAACAGCAGAGGACTCCTTCTACTTGGAGCTCCAAGCTGTGGGGAGGGGGGGCAGTTGCAACGCTGGCAGCTTCAGTGGGCTCCTTCCCTCAGTGGTTTGTTTTCTTTTACCTCGTCTAGGTGACTTTGTCATCAAAGGCTGCTCCTCACCTTTTGATCTTTCTTGGGTGTGGAGAAAAGTGACCTTGTGTGAAGGGACTGAGCCAGCTGCTGAACTTGGAAGCCAAGAGGCTTCTTTTCCACCCAGCCACAAGCTCACAGTGCTGGAAAGGCCTCCAGTCTCTGCCACCATCTTCGCATATGCGCAGCTTTCTTCTCATCGGCCGAAGTACTTTTTGACATCCTGCGGCCAAGTGGCTGAGAGGCTTCTTTGCTCCGGTCAGCTTCGGGTGGGTGAGCAAGCAGTGACCAGGGAACCGGTTCGGGGGTGTGTCCTGGCTGCCATTACTACCGGTTTGGAGAACTAGTTCCTAAAGTTACTACCTATTCGATAGAACCAGGCTGAACCAGTAGCAACCCACCACTGATTTGTATGCACATCATGAAAAGATGTAACCTATTTCATTTAATATCATAGGTCCACTGAAAATTTCCTTGCTGGTATAGTTCCTGTACATTTTTACTCTAATACCAATGCATTTAAAAAGACAATCTTCAGAATGGCCATTGGAGAATGTGTACCTCAAAGTTTAGCATACTGCAACTAGGAAATAAATAGACCTCCATGTATTTCAACCTATAGTGTCCTTCAAAATCTTCCAAAGATGTTTGCTGAGCAATTTTTCAATGCAATATAGCGTTCACAAGGAATTACACTGGGCATAACAAAGAATCTGTGCAGTGCCCTATGTGAACTTGATAGCCACCTTTAATAGCACTTAGCAATAGCACTTAGACTTATATACCACTTCACAGTGCTTCACAGCCCTCTCTAAGTGGTTTACAGAGTAACATATTGTTCCCAACAATCTGGGTCCTCATTTTACCCACCTTGGAAGGATGGAAGGATGAGTCAACCTTGAACCTGTGAGATTTGAACTGCTGAACTGCAGCTAGTAGTCAGCTGAAGTAGCCTGCAGTACTGCACTCTAACCACTGCACCACCTCAGCTGTTTAAAATATATTGGTATCTTCTGGAACCTGTGTTCCTCTACAGATGAGTCAACCAGGAAGGATTAGAAGCCCCATCTTAATGCCCTATCATAATGGAATCTTTCTGCCAATAACCAAAGTACCGTATTTTCCGGCATATAAGACGACTTTCTAACACACAAAAATCTTCTCAAAAGTCGGGGGTCGTCTTATACGCCGGGTGTCGGTCTCCTGAAACCAGGCAGACCATCCCGAAAAGCTTTGACGAGCCTTAAATGGCTCTAAGGAGCCAAGCTGAATTGCCTGCTGAGCTGCCGCTAATCAGCTGAGTTACACGCAAGCCCCCTGTAAAGGGGAAAAACTTCCCTTTTACACAACGCTCGCCATCCCAGCTGAGTTGCCTGATTAGCAGGCAACTCAGCTGGGATAGTCAGAGCCTGGATGGCCAAGCGCTGTGTAAAAGGGAAAAACTTTCCTTTTACACAACGCTGGCCATCCCAGCTGCTAATTTTTGCCTGCTAATTGCTCCGTAGCAAAAATCCCCCCCCCAGCTTGCTTACCTTAGCTGCTAGCCGCAATGCTTGCCTTGCCTTGCCTGCAATCCATTGCATCAGCAAGCAACTAAATCTCCCTGCCTGCTTGATTGCATCAGCAAGCAACTAAATCTCCCTGCCTGCTTGATTGCAGGCAGGGAGATTTAGTTGCTTGCTGATGCAAGCAACTTGTGGACTTCAACTCCCAGAATTACTCAGCCAGCAAAGCAAAGCTGGCTGAGGAATTCTGGGAGTTGAAGTCTACAAGTCTTAAAGTTGCCAAGGTTGGAGACCCCTGTTCTATTGGGTAAGTTTTTTCCCCCTTTGGGAGCTTTAAAAAAAATAGTTAATTGGGGGGTTTTTTAGTTGTTCTTTTTTAGACCTAACCATTTAAAGGCTAGGTCTAAGTTTTAGGCTAGGAAGTTTTAAATTTAGCTTTCATATAAAAATAAAAATAAAAATAATAAAAATAATAAAAATAAAAATAAATAAAAATAAAATGTGTGTAACTTTCTGAGATTTAATGTGTTTCTGTAGTGTTTCACTCTAACTACACAAACACACAAAATCTCACAAAGCTGTATGTGGAATTTTGTGTGTGTAAACCCACAATGTAAAAGTTGTTTTTTTGGGCTTTTTGTGGCTGTGTGAGGTTCCTGCTTATTGCAGGGGCCATTTTGGGTCTAGCACAGCTGCTTTTACATTGTGGGTGAGCCAGTTGATGTTTTTTAATTTTTATTTGGTGTGCATTGGAAGAGGGGTCGTCTTATACAGCAAGTATAGCCCAAACCCTATATTTTTACAGGAAAAGTCAGGGGTCGTCTTATACGCCCAGTCGTCTTATACGCCGGAAAATACGGTATAATATACGGCATCAGAACATGAACTATAACACTAGAAGTGGGGAAAATAATTTTGGGTGCATTTTAGATAGCAGTATTTATTTCTAATGATATGCTAAAATCATATTCACATCATTAGCACAAGGATACTTTGAATTTTCTAGACTGAGCTCCCAGAGTATAATTGCACCTTAATTATTGCTAGTGGAAATGGTAGTTTCATATCGTTTTCTTTCAGAATTCTCTGCTAAAGTCAAAGAGTGTTAAAGTCAAGGTTCTTTTATCAGATGCTAATAGTTATGCTGAGAACAAATGGAATGTCATGTCATACTCACCCAGCCTTGAAAAGACCTTTGAGATAACATGAAGAAAAGGTTCAAGACTGCAGCTGCTTTTCAACTAAATGCTACAAAATATCATCCCAGCATAAAATAAAATGCATACTTTGACTTCTGTTCAATTGTCACCACATTAACAGGGTAACCCGGGGCATATCTGCTCAGTTATGACTCCTGTTGAGTTCAAAAGCCCCTTTTTATTTTCAGGTAACTGGAGGTTAAATTTATGAACAATGCAGTTTTCATTGATTGAATTAATTTCTCTGGTCCGTTAGCTTATATGTATTGAAATGTAGAAGTAAAAGTAGTTCTTGACTTACAACCACAATTGAACCCAAAATTTCTGTTGCTAAATGAGACAGTTTTTAAGTGAGTTTTGCTCCATTTTATCACCTTACTTGCCACAGTTGTTAAGTGAATCCCTGTAGTTGTTAAGGTAGTAACATGGTTGTTAAGTGAATCTGGCTTTCCTATTGACTTGTCAGAAGGTCTCAAAAGATGATCACATGACCCCTGGGACACAGCAATGGTTTTAAATATGAACTATGATGAAATATGATGCTTGGTAACTGGTTCATACTTTTGATTTACAGCAAGGAAAGTTATAAAATGGGACAAAATTCACTTAACAAATTCCTCATTTAACAACATAAATTTTGGGCTTAATTGTGGTTGTAAGTCAAAGACTACCAGTAAAATAAAAATAAGGGAAATTAAAAGAAATAAGTATAGGCTTATACAAAGCTGTTCAGAAATTAAATCTAAATTCTAATAAAATCTAATTCTACTTGCGCATTACCAGAAATAGTTATAAAATAGATTTCCCCCAGATCAATCCATTGTAAAAAATACTCCAAGTAATTGCATTAAATATCAATTTCTCTGTTCCTAAGGATAATTTGTAGACATGGCACAATTGTGGGAAAGCACTTGCACATAGAATAAAGGCAAACTATAACTACAATCCCTGTTATCCGTTACTCCCTATTTGAGCAATTTTGTGGTCTATCTCAAAATTACTTGGCATTGAACTGTGGCTTCTGTGTGTGTGACTGAGAGGGTGTACAAGCAGAGGTTTCCACTTGGTTATAATCAAAGAAATCAAGATGGCCACCATAATAGTGTGATCAAAGTTTCACAGAGTATGTTGTCCCTTTGAAAATGGGTAGTTATTTTTTCTCCAAGTCAAGAAAATTATGGGAAAAAGCTGTTATTTTCTGAGAATTCAGATGCTTTTTAGTGATTGTTGGACTGTATGACTCAATGAAGTATACAGATCTGAAAACTAACATATCAAATATCAGAAAAACGGAGCAGATAATTGCAAATTATATATATGGGGCGAGGGAAGGGATTGAGAGCATACAGATTTAGGTACCCTGATAGAATGTTTACTAAAGACAGTGTTGTAAAATGTACAAATGCTGATAGAATGGTGTCATGTGGTCTGTGGTGAGGAATGAATGTTGAAAGAAGTGAAGATGACTGCACATAAGAGTATCATTTCCCCACTTAATATATAGAAATAAGAGTTGGGCATCTCAGGAGAAACATAAAAGTTGAATGCCATGGGGAAAGAATATTTAAGAAATGTGTGTGTTAATTAAGAAGAGATAAAGCTAAAATCAATGAATTCTGAATGAATGCCAACTGTATACGGAAGTGAGTGAAAAATGTACATTGAGTTGCTAAAGAGAAAATGAATGACAATCTCAAAACAAATATAATCTAGATAGATTCAATCTGGTCAGGAAAAGGGAAGACTAGGGCAGTCATGATTTGATGGGGTTCATGAACATAGAATAATAGAAGGGACTTTGGAGGTCTACTAGTCCCATGGCAGGAAATAATATACCATTCTGAATTAATAGCTGTCCAATCTCTTATTAAAAGCCTTTCGTAATGGAACACCCACATATTCCAGAGGCAAGCTGTCTGATCTGTCCCCCCCCTTCAGAGACCCACAAAAACACAGCCAGCCGAGGGTTAAGACTCACTTGGCACACTCTGCAGTTCTTATCTCAACCTTGGCAGCGATATGCACACCGTCTGCCAAGGACTTTATTGGTTTACATAAACAAGAAAATCACCTACGTAGCTTTGCCGTTCATCCAGCTTCCAAGACTACGAGGTTGCTCCGTTTGTTTAGCTGTGCAGTTAGCTTTGTTCGTCACGAACTTCGTGACCCATTGTACTGTCTTAAATAGATATGCTTCTGGGTGTGGTCCAGTGAGTCATGGATCCTATGACTCCAATCCAATGACTCAGGATTTCCTCATACGCCGCAGCTGCAGTACCCTTTTCTCTCGCCTTCTTTGGCGTGCGTCCAGGAATGACGTCTCTCCCTCACTCTCATCTGAGACACCTGTTTCCCCACTACTTGGCTCTCTTTCAGCTGGCACCTGAGCCGGTGCCAGAGGGGGAGGGCTGGGAGATCTGGCTGGCTCCTCTTCCTCCTGCTCAGAGTTGCCTTCCTCCAAAGGGATAGGCTCAGAGGACGGGGCCACAACACTATCCCCCACCGCAGGGCCCTTCCCCCGGGTCTGACGGTCGGGATGGGGTCGGGACGGGAACTGTTCGTGGAAAGTCCGCACCAGGTCAGGGGCCTGAACGGCAGATGCGTCCACCCAGGTGAAATCCTCGGCCCCGTACCCTTTCCAAGCGATGAGGTATTGGAAGCGCCCCTTCAGCCAACGGGAGTCCCGAATACTGTCCACCTCATACGTCGAGGCGTCGTCCTCGTCGGCTGCGGCTGGGGGGGCAGGCGGCGGCGGGCGGCGGAGACGGCTAGTGGGAGTCTCAGGGACCAGGAGGGACCGATGAAAAACGGGGTGGAGCCGCATGGAGCGGGGTAGAGTCAACCGATAGGCCACCGGGTTGATGACCGCCTCGATGGGGAAGGGACCGATAAAGCGGTGGGCCAGTTTCCTCACCGGCTGGTCCGTGGGGAGGTGTTTCGTGGACAGCCACACCCGATCTCCAACTTCCAGCGGTGGCGTCGCCCGGCGGCCGCGATCGGCGAACCGTTTATAGTCCTCTTTCGCCCGGATCAGCTGCCGCCGCACCAGTTGCTGCACCGCCTGCAGCTCCGAGAGGAAGTCCCGGGTCTCAGGAACAGGGGAGTCCATGATGGTCAACGGAAAAAAACGTGGATGGTACCCGACGTTGGCATGGAACGGTGTCATCTGGGTGGAGGTATGTTGGGAGTTGTTAAAAGCGAACTCCGCCAGGGGAAGGTACTCGGCCCAGTTGTCCTGCTGCTGGTTGACAAAACAGCGGAGGTACTGCTCCAGTATGCCAATGACCTTCTCCGTGCCCCCGTCAGTCTCCGGGTGGTGTGATGACGACAGGCACACCTGCACCTCCAGCGCAGCCATCAGGCTTTTCCAGAAGCGGGCCGTGAACTGGGCCCCGCGATCCGAAACCACCCGGTCCGGCAGGCCGTGGAGGCGGAAGATGTGTTGCAGGAACAGGCGAGCCGTGGTACGAGCTGAGGGCAGGCCGCGGCACGGGATGAAATGTGCCATCTTCGTGAGCGCATCCACCACCACGAGGACGGTCGTGAACGTAGCGGACAGGGGCAGGTCAGTCAGGAAGTCCATGGAGATGGCTCCCCACGGTCTCTCCGGTGTCGGCAGCGGCTGGAGGAGTCCAGGAGGGGGGCCGGACGCGGCTTTGGCCTGTCGGCATGGCACACAGGACGTCACGTAGGCGTGCACGTCGTGCCGTACCCGAGGCCACCAAAAAGTCCGCGTCACTAGGTTCAAGGTCTTAAAGAAGCCGAAGTGCCCCGCCGCGGGGTTGTCATGGCACTGGTTCATGACGAGGGCTCGGAGCGGACTTGTGGGCACGTACAGCCGACCCCGGTGTCTGAGCAAGCCCTCCTCCACGGTCCATGGGGACGCGGGGCCGACGTCCGCTCTCCGCTGCTGCGACCAGTCGTCCCGTCGCTGCGCTTCCAGCACCTGAGTCCGCAGGTCCACCGGTTCCTGGACCGCGGCCAAGGAGTCCGCTGGCAGCACCGTCCGGGGGGAAAGGGAGTCCTTTGGGCAAAAGTATTCCGGCTTACGGGATAGCGCGTCCGCCCTCTGGTTGAGGTGGCTCGGAATGTATGTGACGTGGAAGTTGAACCGGGCGAAAAACAACGACCACCGGATCTGCCGCTGGTTCAAATTCCTGGCCGTGGTGAGGTGCTCCAGGTTCCGATGGTCCGTCCGCACCTCCACCTGGTGTCGGGCCCCCTCGAGGTGATGTCGCCAAGCCTCGAACGCGGCCTTGATAGCCAGCAACTCCTTTTCCCAGATGGTGTAGTTGCGCTCGGAAGGAGTGAGTTTCCGGGAGTAGTAAGCGCAGGGAAAAAGAGTGCCACCATCCACCGGAGCCTGTAGCAGCACCGCTCCAATCGCCACGTTGGACGCGTCTGTCTCAACCACGAACGGACGGTGTGGATCGGGGTGCCTCAGGACCGGCTCCGTGACAAAGGCCTGCTTGAGAACCTCGAAGGCCTGCTGCTGCGGGGGCCCCCACTGGAACGGAACCTTCTTCCGAAGGAGCTGGGTCAACGGCACGGTCAGGGTGGCAAAGCCCGGGATGAAGGTCCGGTAGTAGTTGGCGAATCCCAACAGACGCTGGACGTCCTTCACCCGACGCGGGGGTTCCCAACTGCGCAAGGCCGCCACCTTGTGTGGGTCCATCGCGATGCCCTCGGGGGTGATGATGTGCCCGAGGAACTCTATGGAAGTCTGGAAGAAGTAACATTTCTCCAACTTCGCATAGAGCTGGTGCTCCCGCAGGCGCTGCAGGACCTGGCAGACATGCTGGAGGTGACTCTCCGGGGTCCGGGAATAGATCAAAATATCATCCAGGTAGATCACCACGAACCGATCCAGCATGTCCCGGAACACGTCGTTCATCAAGTGCTGGAAGACCGCGGGGGCGTTGGTCAACCCGAACGGCATGACGGTATATTCAAAGTGTCCGTATCGGGTGCCAAATGCCGTCTTCCACTCGTCCCCCTCTCGCATCCGCACCAGGTTGTAGGCTCCCCGGAGGTCGAGCTTGGTGAAAATCGAGGCCTCCCGCAACCTCTCCATCAGCTCCGGGATCAGCGGCAGGGGATAGCGATTCCGTACCGTGATGGCATTCAAGCGCCGGTAGTCGCAACACAGGCGCAAGTCCCCCGTCTTCTTTTTCACGAAGAGGACTGGGGCCGAGAGCGGGGAGGTCGAAGGCCGGATGAACCCACGGGCCAGGTTCTTGTCCAGAAAGTCCCGTAAGGCGGCCAGCTCGGGCTCCGACATGGAGTACAGGCGTCCCGAGGGCAGGGGCGCGTTGGGCATCAAGTCCACCGCGCAGTCGTAGGGTCGGTGCGGGGGCAAGCGATCCGCCTCCTTCTCGCTGAACACGTCGGCGAAGGATGTCAGCTCCGGAGGCAAGGAGACGTTCGGGGCAGAGACGTCCTGGCCGGCACAGGTGTGGCGAAGGTGGTCGACACACTGCAGGCTGGGGAACGAGATGGCATTTCTCGACCACGCCACCTGAGGGTCGTGCGCCCGAAGCCAGGCCATCCCCAGGACCAAGGGGAAGTGCAGGTCCGCCGTCACATAAAACTGGATCGCCTCCTCATGGTTCCCAATGGCAAGGCGCAAGGGCTGAGTAGCGAAGTTGATGGGCCCCGCCACAAGTTCCCGCCCATCAATAGTTTCGACCCTCAACGGAGGGTCCACTGGAACCAAGGGAACCTTGTAATGGGCCACAAAGGCCTGGTCCATAAAGTTCGTGGTGGCCCCCGAGTCCACCAGCGCGTGCGCCTGGAGCCCCTCCGACCGGTTAGCCAACAACACCCGGGTGTTCAAAATCAGGTGCCGAGGGGGCTCACAGTCCACAGCCGCCGCCTCCGGCGGGGCATGGTCACCTGCCTGACCCAGAGTTTCCCCTAGGCCAGGCCTGACCCGTTTCCCGGCTGGTCACGCCGAGGCTCCGGAACAGGCTTGAGCGATCCACTCCGCTTCCGGGGACACGAGGCGGCGAAATGTCCAGCCTCGCCGCAATAGAGGCACAACCCCCCTTGGCGTCTCCGCATCCGCTCCTGGGCCGTCAGTTGAGGTCTGGCTGCTCCGAGCTCCATGGGCTCCTCAGCCGTCGCCACCAAACGCGGTACGGTCCGGGGCGCTGTTGGTACGAAACGCGGGGGTGCCGGCACTGTCGGTGGTTCCGGAAGAGCCCTACGGGGCCGTCGCCGTTGTAGGCGGGCATCGATGCGCAGGCATTGGGTCACCAGCGTGTCCAGGGTCTGTGGCGCCTCCACCCGAACCAGCTCGTCCTGCATCTCATCGCAGAGGCCGTCCTGGAAGGCATCCATCAGCGCCGCCTCATTCCAGGCCGAATCCTGGCCTAGCAATCGGAACTCCGCAATATAGTCCTGCAGGGGGCGCTTGCCTTGGCGGAGGTCTTTGATGCGCCTCGCTGCCGTCTGCACCCGGAGGGGGTCCTCAAACATGGTGCGCAGGTGTTGCAAAAAGCCCTGATAGTCCAGAAGGAAGGGGCTGTCTTGCAGCAACAGGGGCGTGGCCCATCGGGCGGCAGTGCCAGAGAGGGAGCTGATAATAAAAGCCACCCGAACCCGGTCATCCGGAAAATCCTCCGGCCGCATTGCCATGTACAGCTGGCACTGTCCCAAGAAGGCCGGGAACATTTCCTGCTGTCCAGAAAACTTATCTGGCATGTTCACTGGGCATCTTGGACGGGGAAGGGGAGCAGGTGGAGCTGCTACAGGAGCATTTCCCAAAGCAAGTTGTGCAGTTAGCTGTGCTACTTGCTGTTGCAGAAGTTGATTGGCCTCCAGCATCTGCTGTACCTGCTGCTGCAGCTGTTGGTCCATCGTGGGTTAACGATGGAGTTTTGGGTGACGAACAAGATGATCTGTCCCCCCCCTTCAGAGACCCACAAAAACACAGCCAGCCGAGGGTTAAGACTCACTTGGCACACTCTGCAGTTCTTATCTCAACCTTGGCAGCGATATGCACACCGTCTGCCAAGGACTTTATTGGTTTACATAAACAAGAAAATCACCTACGTAGCTTTGCCGTTCATCCAGCTTCCAAGACTACGAGGTTGCTCCGTTTGTTTAGCTGTGCAGTTAGCTTTGTTCGTCACGAACTTCGTGACCCATTGTACTGTCTTAAATAGATATGCTTCTGGGTGTGGTCCAGTGAGTCATGGATCCTATGACTCCAATCCAATGACTCAGGATTTCCTCATACGCCGCAGCTGCAGTACCCTTTTCTCTCGCCTTCTTTGGCGTGCGTCCAGGAATGACGTCTCTCCCTCACTCTCATCTGAGACACCTGTTTCCCCACTACTTGGCTCTCTTTCAGCTGGCACCTGAGCCGGTGCCAGAGGGGGAGGGCTGGGAGATCTGGCTGGCTCCTCTTCCTCCTGCTCAGAGTTGCCTTCCTCCAAAGGGATAGGCTCAGAGGACGGGGCCACAACACTGTCCCACTGATTAATTGTTCTTACTGTCAGGATATTTCTCCTTAGTTCTAGGTTCATCATCATTAATGATCTTCTACCTGAGAGGTTAGTGTTTAAGTAAAAAAAAAAACAACGTATGAAATAGTATATGGATCAGTGGTGAAATCCAATTATTTTTTACTACTGGTTCTGTGGGCGTGGCTTGGTGGGCATGGTGTGGCTTGGTGGGTGTGGCAGGGAAAGGATACTGCAAAATCCCCATCCCCACCCCACTCTGGGACCAGGCAGAGGTGGTATTTACCGGTTCTCCAAACTATTCAAAATTTCCGCTACCGGTTCTCCAGAACCTTTCAGAATCTGCTGGGTTTTACCCCTGATATGGATGCGAGGAAAGCAAAGATGGTTTGGTAGCATGGCAGCTTATGGAGAGGCCTTGTGAATGGCACCGGTACTGGAGTAAACTGCATTCAGCTGTAATTCTTTCTTTCTCTTATCTCATGTCTTAATTTCTTTGGCTTGCTATTGCTTATTCCTTTTCTCTGCTTTGCATAATGTTATCTATCCCAGAGAAGAATAGTGTAATTTTAAATTCTATTTGACAATCTGGTCATAGATTTCTGGGCCTTATATTCCCAAAAATTCTTCAATTACAATGATTGTAATTATGTACATTACATGCAACAAACATTCCTCTTGGGATAAACAGAATAGCTGTGCTTCCCTGGAAGACTATGCAGTGTGAATACTCTAAAGATAAATTACAGATCCTTGAAACTGTATTTTGTATGCAGTTCCTAGCAATGTTGCAGTTAAGGCTAACATATTATGCCTGGGGTTACTAAAGACACCAAGCATGCTAAATTTGCTATGTCTTATCGCCAGTACTCAGTTCTATTAAAGGCACTATGTGCTGATGAACTAATTTAACACTCGGGTGTTTTAAGTGATATTGAAAAGAAACTCCTCCCTCCCCCCCCTTGTACTAAATGCACAAGCACCTCTTGGCTCTCTTTGATTTGCTTTAATGTCATCAATATATCTTCTGTAAACCTAGAATGTTTGCAGTTTCTTTGTACTCCTGCTGAAGTCAATATGTCACTGTCTCTCTTGTGCTGAAACTAGTTTTATAGATATTCTGTTTCTATATTTAGAGGCTTCGGGTTGATGTATACATGCAGTATACATCAGTATAGATCAGTATACATAAGTATCTTTGAACCATAAATAGCCTATTCTCTGCTATTGAATTTTTCATCAAATAATACACAAAATTTATACGGTATTTCAGACAATTCAGGTTGCCAGCAATATGGCACTAATCATGTGAATTAGGTCAATACAAACTAGTAATGTAACTTTAGCCCTTACTGTGGAATGTAAGACTAAGTTTAAACTGAAAACTTTCCAATTTCTATCAAATTTATTAATTCTGCAGATCAGCCATTGCTCTGGAGTTCCGGAATTATATGTTTTTAAATGTTTATCTGTGTGAAATTTGTATTTATTTGAATGGTATAACATGGAAAATTTCAGTGGCAGAATGACATCCAAATTTTAGTTTTTCAGCTGACATGAACAGAATCTGATGCTCCTTTAGTTAAAGCATTTGCTTTTTGTCTGATATTGTACGTATAGCCTATTCTGTTTTTATCACAATTGAAATATTTTATTCCTCAAATAGATGCTATTGATGGCTTTTGACCTTATTAAGAAATGAAGTGACATAAGGTCAGGCTTATCCCAGGGTAGAGGTCTTTCAGTACAGCTCCATTCAGGTGAAGATCAATTACTTCAACAGTTTGATTATTTGTGAAGCAGGTGGAGGAAGAGCTAGGCGAAACCACTGAAGGATTAAGCAAGCACATCCAGGCAAATATGTTATTAAGAAAGTAGCACTGTTCTAAAATTAAGTTCTGAGTGGGAGAGACTGAAAGCAAGGTCAGGGAAGTCAAACAGTACTGCTTGGTCTTTAATATTTCATAATTTAGCATTTCCTATTGTGAGGAGTGATTTAGCCAGTTCTCACGGATTTTTTAACACCTGGATGAAACTGCTGAATGAGGAGAATCTTGACTGGCATGCCCGCTTAGTGGCTGCCAGAGACTGTCATATTCCACCTTTAGGACAATGATGCATCTTTTAAGAACTAAAGAATGAATCCCCCCCCCCCCCCCCCCCATGATTCAGCAGGGGTTTGCTATTACTGATTTGGTTGGTTTACAATTTTTGCATCAATATTAATGATAGAAGAATATAATTGACAATTTTTTAATATTGATCTCTTAGGAGGATCAGTGGATCATCATCATCTTCTTCTTCTTCATCATCACTTGACTGGTTAAATTTGAGAATCAGAAAAAAGTTACAATTCAGAATTTACAGTAAATGGAGTTATCTGGCTGAGCTGTACAATAGGGGAACTGATTATATTTCTCAGAGGATCTACTGTACTAGGATCTTCTCAGAGGATCTACTGTATTAGCAACCTTATATATTTCCCAATTTTTTGCTCTTATTTGACTAAGGGTTTAGAATATGATAAGATAAATTTAATATTGGGTTCTGCTATTGGCATAAAGATAAATAGAATATGCAAGCAGGCAGTGTAGCCTTTTCTCTTCTTTGTAATCTAAACCACTTGGTTTAGTTTTAATAAAAAGGAAGAAGTATGTAAAGTATCATCATACAAAGGTGTCTATTTTTATACTGATATTAATTGGACATATTAAATATCACTTACTTTGTATGCAACAGGATTTCAAAATATTATCTTCTCCAAAGTAAAGAATGAGAAAATGGTTGTTTCAGAAATATAGTCTCCTGAAGCCAAATACTTGATGCAGTCAACTAGGACTTCAATCCTTCTATTCCAAGAACAGAATAGTTACTCTTCCTTTTGTATGTTTTTATTTATTTATTTATTTATTTATTTATTTATTTATTTATTAGTTTGATTTATATGCCGCCCTTCTCCAAAGACTCAGGGCAGCTTACAATGCATTAAGCATATGAAAGGATACACTAATATGTTGATTATGTTGAATTTTCCATCCACTTTGCTAATATTAAACTCTTAGTATTCTTCTGACAGAGTTATTTTTGTCCACCATGGTTCTTGAACTATCCAGACTCACATCTCATTCAGCTTTGCCTTTCCTCCTTCATTTAGCTGGATGCCTGTGCTTCGCTATGAAACTATGTGATCAGGCATGATAAATTGTCACTTAAAGCCTGAAACTTAATGTAGAATGTGTAACTCCATAGCATCAGAGCATATTAATATAAGGCAACTGGCAGTTGGAACGGGGGTGGGGGTGGGGGTGGGGGTGGGGAGAAGTAGAATGTCCCAGCATGCAGATTGGATGAGTCGCATGCTGGCCACCCCCACACCTGGTGTAGCAAAGGGTAGCATCAGAACATGTTAATATAAGGCAACTGGCAATTGGAACAGAGTTATTTTGGGAAGGGGGAAGGGGAAGTAGAACGTCTAACTCCTTAGCATCAGAGTGATGGGGCTTGATAAATCGACACTTACAGCTTGAAAATTAATGAGTAGTTACGATCTGCCTCTCCTCTCCCCTTCTCTCCCTTGGCCTTCCCCACAGAAATGTCTCCTATCCTATCCCCTTCTCTCCCTCAGGCTTGCCACACAGAGGCCTCCCCTATACTATCCTTTTCTCTCCTCAGCCTCACCCCACAGAAGGCTCCCCTATCCTATCCCCTTCTCTCCCTCAGCCTCACCTCACAGAAGGCTCCCCTATCCTATCCCCTTCTCTCCCTCAGGCTTTCCCCACAGAAGCTTATCCTATCCAAACCACTTCTCTCCCTCAGGCTTGCCCCACAGAAGGCTCTCCTATCCTATCCCCTGGTTGCTGCTGTGAAAGTAAAACTGAAAGTGAAACTCACCTCCTCTGCTTGTGTTTTGCATTTGGAACAAATTTCTTTTCAGGTGGGGAGGGGGAACTCCTTAGCAACAGAGCGTGTTAATAATAATATAGGAAATATTAATGCTCTGATGGTCATTTTGAAAAATCCTTTCCTAGTGAGCACCTAGAAAGCAAGAGAAACCAACATACATGGCAAATTTCAAGTTTGTAGGCTTTACGGCTCTGGAGATTTCGTGATTATGGTGAGAGTGATTTTCGCTTTTATATATAGATAGATTTTCTTCTGCCACTCTGCTGTTTTTCATTCAGTAGATTGGTTTTATGCTTCCTTAAGTTATTCTTTAAGGAATGTATGATTCAGAAGGAAGCAACATAAATATCCAGAGATCAAATAATAGCAATAGCACTTAAATTTATATACCACTCCATAATGCTTTACAGCCCCCTCTAAACAGTTTACACAGGCAATTGTTGCCCTCAACAATCTGGATCCTCATTTTAATGACCTCAGAAGGATGGAAGGCTGAGTCAACCTTGAGCCGTTCAGGATCAAACTCCTGGTGTGTGGGTAGAGTTAGCCTGCAATACTGCATTCAAACCACTAGGCCATCACAGCTCTTTCAAATAATGGTTTGTAATGACTACAATGCTATATATGACATTGCATATATGATAAAGGCATGCAAATATGAATGAAAGATGATGGTTAAAATATGTGAAGTATGTGTGGGAGTAATTCAGAGTTCAAAAAGCATCAATTCTCCCAGCTGAGGTGACTGAAATATTAATGGCTCTTGCCATACCAGTATTAGTAATTAGATGTCAATATTTTACTCAGATATTCTGGAGAACAGAGATTTCCTATACCCATTTTCATGTTCTTTAAATCCAAGCCAATCTGATTCAGTAACTCCCTTGGTAAACAAGAACCAAGCAATAAAGGAAATCTCCGAATGCCCAGAGGCAACATATGTAACTTTAATCAAAAGAGATTTATTTAAAAAGGCAGCAGCATTTGAATCTTAGCATAAAAAACAAACACACAGAAGACTTATTTCTAACTCACTACTTCTCTACCCACAACTGCTAACACCAAAAAAAGTTTTAATAGACTAATAGGGATGAATCTAAGTGTGATGTAGAATATGCTTTGTGTTCAGTTCCCAAAAAGTGCTACAGGATGTATGAGAATGAAGACTGGGGCTGTTATGTCCTTATAAGGACATCCACCTGGGATTGGCTGAAGATCCTTCAGCGGGAGATTTTGAATCCCTGTCAGTGGGCGGTGCGTCTGCCGGAGCAAATATAAGGAGAGCTCCAGCAGCGCAGCGCCAGTTCAGTTCTCGTTAATAAACGTTGTTACTTGAACTCTGCTGGTCACATCTTCTTTCCTGCGCCGATCTAACACTGGCGACGAAGGACTAGAGAAGAACCAACCGCGTGGCACGATCGCCATAATGAGCTGAAGTCACTCGACGCGGGCTGAGAGATGGCAATGCCGCAAGCGCCGTTGGCCTCGCTGGCTCCATTCAACCCCAGCCGGGAGAAATGGAGCTCTTATATGATCTGTTTCCACCAATTCCTCCGGGGAAACGGCTACAACAATTTAGACGACGAGAGGAAGAGGGCTCTCTTCCTAGCTCACTGCGGCACCGACGTCCTAGAGCTCGCCGTCAACCTCGTCGTGCCCAGGGACATTGAAGTCATGTCCTGGATGGATCTGCAGACTGCCCTGCAAGACCACTATGCACCAACGGGCACCCCCATCTCGAATCGATTCACCTTCCGCCAACGCAATCAGAAGGAAGGCGAATCTATCAAAGACTTTGTGGCGGCATTGCGTCAAATCGCAGCAAACTGCGAGTTTGAAAATGTTGACAATGCCTTATGCGACGGGATCGTCTTCGGGATGAGAGATGCAAGCCTCCAAAAGAAGTTCCTGAGCAGGAAAAGACTGTCCCTGAAAGACGTCCTTGAGGAGGCTACGGCTGCTGAAACATCCGAGAAAGCCGCCGCCGAAATGCTCCAGTCCCGAGGGATCCATAAGATCCGCAAGTCGTCCTCAGAATCTTCTGAAGACTCCGCCACACCGTCCGACTCAGAGGGGGAGTCGACCGTTTTGAAAGTTTCCCGCCATCTAGGCGGGAAATTCAAAAAGATGGCCGCCGCAACGCTCAGTGCGGCAGTTGCAAGGGACACCATCCCCGCCAATCCTGCCACTGGCGTGACGCAACCTGCAGACGTTGCCTAAAGAAGGGACACATCGCTGAGGCATGCAGAGCCTCTGATCCAGTTCCAGAGTCGATCAGGCCCTGGAATCCTGAAAATCGCCGCGACTCCCAGAGGTCATCCAAACGGTCCTCACTCCTGCACAGCCGCGACGATCGCAACGGTTCCCAGGGCAGCGCGGTGAACCAAACGACGATCGCCCTGACTAGTAACAACAGTGCCACCAAATTCATGTGACACTGTTGGCTGAAGGCTTGCCATGCACGATGGAAATAGACTCTGGCTCCGTCTATTCCATCATTGACTGGCACCAAGTAAAGAGACTGAAGCCGGCTCTAACTAAGCGCCAACTTGAACCCCTTCACTCCAAGCTGGTGGATTTCGGCGGTAATCCCATCGGCGTCATTGGAAGAACCAGCCTCCAAACAGGATCACCTTCAAACAGTTCCGGGGCCAGCTCCCAATCACCGTCGTGGAGCATAGCCGCCCGACCCTGCTGGGCGTGGAGTGGTTCCAGCCGTTGGGGCTTTCTATTGGAGGCATCCACCAGATTAGCTCAGGCGAACTCGACTCACTCATCGGAGAGTTCCAAGAAGTCTTCGATGGTAAGTTAGGGACCTTTACAGGGAAACCCATCTCCTTTAATCTGGACAAGGGGGTAACTCCAATTCGGCTCAAGCCCCGCCGGGTTCCATTTGCCTTGCGGGCTAAAGTAGATGCTCAGCTAGATAAGCTGATTGCCCAAGGCATCCTGGAACCTATCGATCATGCTTCATGGGAGACTCCCATTGTGACCCCCATGAAGCAGGATGGATCGGTGCGCATCTGCGCCGACTACAAGGTAACCATCAACAAGGCGTTGCCGCAGAGCGCATACCCTGTGCCGGTAGTGCAACATTTGCTTCACTCACTCGGCAAGGGCCAAATTTTCGCAAAACTGGACCTGGCCCAGGCTTACCAGCAACTGCCAGTCGATCAGCAAACGGCGGAGGCTCAGACAATTGTCACCCATAGAGGCGCATTTAAGTGCAACCGTCTCCAGTTTGGAGTCAGTGCAGCCCCAGGCATTTTCCAATCCATGATGGAACGCCTTCTCCAAGGCGTTCCAGGGGTAGTGCCTTACTTCGATGATGTACTGGTCTCCGGGGACTCAAAGGCACAACTCCTTGACCGGCTGAGGCTTGTTCTCCAGCGGTTCAGGGAGAAGGGTTGAGGGGTCCGACGTGACAAGTGCATCATTGGGGTACAGGAAGTCGAGTTCCTGGGCTATCTCATAGATAGTTCTGGCATCCACCCCACCAAATCAAAAGTTAAAGCTATCCATGAAGCTCCCAGCCCCCAAAATAAAGCGGAGCTTCAGGCTTTCCTTGGATTGCTTAACTTCTATGCAATTTTCCTCCAACAGAAAGCCACTATTGCTGAGCCGCTGTATCGCTTACTGGCAAAGGCGGCTTCCTGGAGGTGGGGCCGCGAGGAGTCTGCCTTTAGAGCCGTTAAACAACTGTTGACTTCTGACAGCGTGCTCATTCAATACAATGAGACGCTGCCCATCAGGCTCACCTGTGACGCTTCCCCCTACGGAGTCGGCGCTGTCCTCAGCCACGAACTGCCTACCAGCTGTGAAGCCCCCATCACCTATTTCTCAAAGACTATGTCCAGCGCTGAACGCAACTACAGCCAACTGGACAAAGAGGCATTGGCAATTGTCGCAGGGGTGAAGCGTTTCCACGAATACCTCTATGGACGGTGTTTCACCATTGTCACCGATCACAAGCCGCTCCTGGGCCTCCTCGCAGGTGACAAGCAGACCCCGGCCTTCATGTCACCCCGAATGACTCGTTGGGCTATCTTCCTCGCCGGCTACTCCTATAGACTCGTCCACCAGCCGGGGAAGTCCATCGCGAACGCCGACGCGCTAAGCAGATGCCCATCTGCTGACACCATGGAAGACCCGGCTCCCACACTTGAGCTGCTGCACATTGACAATGACAGCAGCTGTCCTGTAACATCTGCTGACGTGGCTACGCACAAGAGGAACGACCCCATCCTCCGACAAGTCCACTCCTGGGTCCTGAGGGGATGGCCGGCACGAATTGACAGTGACGACTTCAGCCCTTTCAGCCGCAAGCAAGGGGAGCTGTCCACCATGAGCGGCTGTTTACTATGGGGAGATTGGATGCTGATTCCCAGCACGCTCCAACGAAAGACTCTTGAAGCGCTACATAAAGGACACCCGGGCATTGTCCGGATGAAAGCCCTGGCACGGAGCTACGTCTGGTGGCCAACACTGGGCAGAGACATTGAACACTGGGTCGCCAGGTGTAGCCCGTGCCAAGAAGTCAGAGCAGCGCTGCCACAGTCTGACCCGATGCCTTGGGAAACTCCTAGCTCTCCCTGGTCGCGCATCCATATAGACTTTGCGGGCCCTATCCAAGGGCGCCACCTCCTCATCGTGGTCGATGCCTACTCGAAATGGCTGGAGGTCATCCCCATGGCATCCACCACAACAGAAGCCACAATCCGCGCACTCCGGCGTCTCTTCGCAACTCATGGGCTTCCGGACGTTTTGGTTTCCGACAACGGGCCCCAACTTACGTCCGTGCCCATGGAAGCTTTCCTGGCAGGCTTGGGCATCCGCCATGCCCTCTCTGCCCCTTACAGACCAGCCGGAAATGGACAGGCTGAACGGATGGTGAGGCTCACCAAGGAGTCACTCGCCAAGATGGGCCCAGGGGATTGGCAGGAGCGCATCGACACCTTCCTGCTCACCCAGCACATCACGCCTCACTCTGCCACAAGAAAGTGCCCTGCCGAACTTTTAATGGGCAGAAGACTCCGGTCACCCCTGGACAGACTGCACCCTCAATACAATTCCGAGGTGCCCGCCACTGCCAGCCGCCAACTCTGCCAGTTTGCCATCGGCGACACCGTCTTTGCACTCAATTTCCACGGCTCGCCAAAATGGCTTAAAGCTACAGTACACAGCACAACCGGTCCCAAATTCTACCGAGTTGAGCTGGAAAATGGACAGATCGTGAGACGTCACCTCGACCAACTCCGCAAAAGGTGGAGGGAAGCGGGCGGAGACCAGCCTGACGAGGTAGGCCTAAACCACCCAGATGAGGTAGGCCTAAACCACCCCGATGAGGTAGGCCTAAACCACCCAGACGAGGTAGGCCTACACCACCCAGATGAGGTCGGACTAAACCTCCCCGGCGTGGTAGGCCTAAACCACCCAGACAGGGGAGACCGGCAACACAAAGGAGGAGCGGGTACTCCAACACCTAACCAAGCTAAAGATTCAGCAAGGCAAGTAGACCGGGGACAAGGCCCACAGGGAACCCCAAAACACCGTGGGGTGGATAGCAGCCAACATCCCGAGACCCAAGACCTACACCCTGACAACAGGAGTCAAGTAGACCGGGGACAACCTAGCAGGGGAAGCCAACACCAACCCTGCGAAGTAGGCGACCGACACTCCAGGGAAGGAGACCTCCATCCAACACACCAAAGGGCACCACAACAACAGCCCGACCGTGCAGAAGACCAACCCTGCGAGGAAGGCCTCCACCACCCCTGCAGGGTAGGCCTACACCAGCCAAGCCAGGGCGAACACCCCAATGATGGGAAGCAGCGACCATCACCACAACACCAGCCTTGCAGAGAGGGCCTACACCACCCCTGCAAGGAAGGCCTACAACACCACGACAAGGCCGACCCGTTCCCAACCCGTACCACTGCTGCCCCGGGAGTGAATTGGACTCAACCGGAGATCCCGGGGGCCTAACCCAGCCACCATCGCCGGACTCGCACCCTAGACTGGACCAGCGCAACTCCAACCCAGAGGGAACCCGAGGGAGACCCAGGGACCTACCGTGGCTCAGGAGTTCCAGACCGGTCGAGAGCAGGGATCCGTGCCAGCGACACCGAGATCCAAGCGGGAATGAAGCAGACCAGCATCGCCCGCAGGCGGAGGTCCTCGACCTGGCCAGAGGTTCGGGAACATCACCCGCATCCTCGACGGCCAGATCCAGCCCGGCACCAGGGAGGAAGCCCCGAGCCGAGGAAGCACCCTCCGTCCGGGAGAGCGCCCAACCAGGGTATGAACTGCGCAGGTCTACGCGAGCACGTAGATGTCCTGTGTACCTGAGTGACTTTCTACCTTGATTGACTGACTAAGAACTAGGGGGGAGGAGTGTTATGTCCTTATAAGGACATCCGCCTGGGATTGGCTGAAGATCCTTCGGCGGGAGATTTTGAATCCCTGTCAGTGGGCGGTGCGTCTGCCGGAGCAAATATAAGGAGAGCTCCGGCAGCGCCGCGCCGCGCCAGTTCAGTTCTCGTTAATAAACGTTGTTACTTGAACTCTGCTGGTCACATCTTCTTTCCTGCGCCGATCTAACAGGGGCATCCATCTGTAGATGTTTAAAACAGCAGTGCCTTTACCCAGGATTATATAGCAGCTGTAGAGAGCAGCCACAAACCCCTCTCTGTGGGGGTAGAGGGGGAGCAGCTGCTTTAAAGAGTTAGAGAAATGCTATGTTAGTGTGCCAAAGCACATTTCTGAAACATTTCTAAAACACAGCACAGCCTAATTTTGCCTGTTCAATAACTAAGGAATGCTACCTCCAATTCTTCACACACATAAAACAAGGGGGGGGGGGAGTAAGGAAAGAGAGAGAGACACAGAGAGAGGGTGGGGAGAGAATGAAAGATAGAAAATAAGTTGGATTTCCCTTTCAGCAGAGGGGGAAAAAAATCTAGAAAAAAAATTTACCCAGATATATCCCTAAGAGAAATGCTATTGGGCAGCATCAAAGTATAGTATGCTAATGGCTGTTCCATTCTAAGCACTCTCCCTTCTAGTCTCATGACCCCTAGTAGATGCCTAGTGTACTAGTCTCTTGTCTCCCTGGTATACAGATGCACACAAAGTCTGAGCAAAAGAGACACATACAGATATGCATGCACACACATGCACACATGCACACACACACACACACACACACAAAGCAAGTGAGCAAGAAATAAAATATTAATATACTGCACAGAAGAAAATGCATTTATGGCTACTGCATGGAAAATGATGGAAAGAATTCCAAAGTGGTACTTGATACTTCCCCCCACCCCTATTTTTGTCTGCATATGTTGCTTAGGAGAAACATATTAAAAACTTCTTTGCCCCCTAAACATATTAAGAATTTTTTTTTGACTCCTCGTCAAAAAATGTGTTAAAGGCTTGTATAACATAAATGGTTCCGCTACTTAGAGGCCGCACTCTTTAATACAATCTAAAGCATGCTGCTGAGTTCCCATTTCTTCCATTTAAAAAAAAATAATTATAGGTACCGTATTTTTCGGAGTATAAGACGCACCTTTTTCCCCCCTAAAAGGGGATGAAAATTTAGGTGCGTCTTATACCCTGAATGTAGCCCCGCCCACCCACTGGCCCCCACCCTTTGGCCTTTGCCTCGCAGCAGTTACCTCCTTGTAAGCAAACAGCAAGAAAAATCAGCTCCTTTCAGCTTTAGCACAGCCTAATTAGCACAAGTTGATTGGATCGGCCTCCCAACTCTCAGCTGATTTGCTCTCAGCTGTTTTGCGCAGGGCTCTGCTGCTTGCTGCAAAGAGGTAAATTGCTGGAGCAGATTTTTTTTCCCTTGTGCTAATCAAGCTATGCTGAAAACGAAAATGAAAGTAAAGCAGGCTGTTTGCTGTTTGCTGCAATGAGGCAAAATTGCTCAGAAGCAGAGGCAGAGGCAGAGGGAGAGTTCTTTTTCTTCTTTTTCCTCACCAAAAAAGATAGGTGCGTCTTATATTCTGAAAAATATGGTATGTAAGAGAAATGCAGAATTTCCTGGATAGCAGATGGGAGCAGAAACATGCACAGTTATGCTAACTGATTTGTTACTTAGAAGGGGACAGACAACTTTTGTTCGCTAGTTTTGATGGCCACGATGTAAAAAAGATGTTGAGACTCTAGAAAGAGTGCAGAGAAGAGCAACAAAGATGATTAGGGGACTGGAGGCTAAAACATATGAAGAACGGTTGCAGGAACTGAGTATGTCTAGTTTCATGAAAAGAAGGACTAGGGGAGACATGATAGCAATGTTCCAATATCTAAGAGGCTGCCACAAAGAAGAGGGAGTCAAGCTATTCTCCAGAGCACCTGAGGGCAGGACAAGAAGCAATGGGTGAAAACTAATCAAAGAGAAAAGCAACTGAGAACTACGGAGAAATTTCCTGACAGTTAGAACAATTAATCAGTGGAACAACTTGCCTGCAGAAGTTGTGAATGCTCCAACACTGGAAGTTTTAAAGATGTTGGATTATCATTTCTCTGAAGTGGTGTAGGGTTTCCTGCCTAAGCAGTGGGTTGGACTAAAAGACCTCCAAGGTCCCTTCCAAATCTCTTTTCTTTTCTTTTCTTTTCTTTTCTTTTCTTTTCTTTTCTTTTCTTTTCTTTTCTTTTCTTTTTTTTCTTTTCTTTTCTTTTCTTAAAATACTTGTTCATATTTAGAATAATGCCACCACTATCATGCTCAAAATGACAATCTTGTGACCCAAGGTGCTTGGGTGAGAAGCAGATGGGATCATGGAGTGTCAAGATGTCATGTCTATTGTAGATGCAGACCTTATGTACTATACTAGCCAATAATGTGTTTAATCATTGTTTACGAAGTCACAGTAATTATATCCATAACTTAAAGTGTTGTTGTTATTATTATTATTTAAAAATGTATTTGCCAGCCATCTCATGATTCAAGGCAACTCTGAGTGGTTGAACTGTTACATTTCTGTGCAAAATATTAATGTTGCCGTAATATTTCACTTTTAGATATGAAAACAAGTCTACCTTGCTCCTTCTAGAGATATTCTGTCCTATTTGATTATATACGCTGGTCTGTAGTTCAATTTCCATGTAACTAGAGATGGAGCCACATTCCTCCTAATCAATTCATTTTGGAAGGAGATGGACAAACATTAGAATGCTTCCAAATATGTAAGAGTTGTGATCCATACCAGCCATTATTAAATATGTCTTGTTTCTTGCTCACCTTTCAGCAAATACTTCAGCCTATTTGAGGATGATGAATGGCATTTTGAATACATAATTTGATATCTCTATTGTTCAAAAGTTTGGAATTTGGTTGCCATAAAAATGGATTAAATCCAGATGGTATCTAATATCTGCAGCTAAACATCTGTTAGCAGAATGATTAATAAGTAAATATCATTCTTCTGTAGCCGTCACATCTCTAAAACCTACTCAGAGGATTTGAAAAGCATAAAGGCCTGCAGAAAGGAGGAGAGGAAGTTCCTCTTGCACATGGGGATCTGTTATGAGTCATAATGACATCCAAATGATTCTGCAATTTACATCAATGATTCAACTTCTGATGCAATTATTTTAAGTTGTGTCCTTTGTGTGATGAAATCATGACATCCGTGTTCCTATTTTGTGGCTTTCTTAGACAATCATGGTATTGCATTGGGTAATCGAAAGTTGTTTACATAATATTGGACTTCACACAGATTCTTTAAATATATTCTACATTGTTGTTGTTAGTTGCAAAGTTGTGTCTGACCCATAGCGACCCCATGGATAACTTTCCTCCAGATCTTCCTGTCCTCTACCATCCTCTGGAGACCATTTAAGCTCACACCCACTGCTTCAGTGACTCCATCCAGCTACCTCATTCTCTGTTGTCCCTTTCTTCTTTTGCCCTCAATCTTTCCCAGCATTAGCCTCTTCTCCAGTGAGCCCTTTCTTCTCATTAGGTGGCCAAAGTATTTCAGTTTCATCTTCAAGATCTGGCCTTCTAAAGAGCAGTCAGAGTTAATCTCCTCTAGGACTGACTTGTTTGATCGCCTTGCAGTCCAAGGGACTCGCAGGAGTCTTCTCCAGCACCATAGTTCAAAGGCCTCAACTCTATATAGGAATTGGTTATTTTATGTCCCTCTTAGAATATACAAAACTAACACAGTTTAGCCAAAAACTACAGAATGTTCTTGAATCTTTACCACTCTCTTGTTACTGCACTAAACATTCTTGCCGTGAAAATATCCCAAGAGTGTTAATGGATAACACTGATGGAAGCATAAAGTTTATATGAATCCATCATATGATACCCACACACATATATTTTCCTCCCAGAGCTGGAGCAATGTTTTGGAACTTAACATTTCATAGGTGCTAATAATTCATGCCTCATTCTGCCAGCATCTTAGGGTGGTAAACATTGCATTTAATATTCTTCCAGCACAGAATGATAATTAGGCTGTGGGGAAAACAACTAAAGGGTTTTGCTGGGATCATAATATTTGAAGGGCTAAGAGACAGAGAGACAGGGAGGGAGGGAGAGGGAGGGGGGGAGAGACGATGGGATGGGGGAAGGCTTAGGTACCTTAACCCTATCTTTCTTAATGACATCAGACAACACTATAAAAGAGGTTTTTTTTAAAAAAAAACTTGCTTCTTTTTATCTTGCTCTGTTCCTAACAGCGTAACTCTGCTTTAATTCTTTCTCCAAAGAGAATTTGCTTCAAGGGCCAAAATTGCACGAGGGAAGTGAAATCGTTTTTAAAATGTAAAGCACTGACTCCTAAGCTAATTTATATTAACTGCAGGAGCACATTGATATACCACAAGTAAATAATTAAAAATGTCTTTTCAAATGAAGAATGCTCTTTCACTGGAAACTGAATAAATTTGAAATGACTTGCTAATTCTTTCTTAGACCATACTTCTTAAAAATAAATACTATTAAGATCAAGACTTAATCCTATTGATTAACTGGGAGTAAACCCACTGGAATTAGGGCAATAAGTTAATTCTGGATAAGTAAACTATAGTTTTACAGATATGATGTAAATATGATTAAACCTGGATCCCAGTCATTCTGTATAATTCAGAATGTTATTTATCTTAACATTAAACTTTAATGTTGTAAGTTGAGGAGTACCTGTAATGATAACTAGGTGTATTTTTGTGTGTTTCCGTGTGTGTGTGTGTGTGTGTGTGTGTGTGTGTGTGTGTGTGTGTGTTGGGCGTAGGTCAGACTAGGAAAAGCAATGGTAGAAAACTACACCACTGTTGTGACCTAGGCTTCCTGAGTCATTAAAACACATGAGTAATCTCAAAAACTTCTTTTATTGCAACAGCTGTGAATTATGTTCATTCACAGTTGAGTCCCAATTAGTTGCAAAAAGTCCTTTGGGAGAAGCCCTTCAGGATAATCACCAACCTTTATCTCCCTTGACACGCTGGCAAAGCCACACAAAGTCCAGAATCAAACAGAAATGGCGACTGGGAACAGAATTAACAACGTTGCTTTCCTGCAAAGGCCCCACATGCCTTTGCTCCTCTTTTAAGCCTTATGGGAGAGGCCAATCATCTCCAGGCCATATTCTCGAGTCATCCCTTTAGTTTTAACTGTTCTTGCCTTCTGGCAGCACTGTGTATGTGTGCACTGGGAACAGGCTCCTCCTGTACTTCTGCCTCTCTGATGTCCGATTCTGGAAGCTCCGGAGTCCGCACATAACTCCCAGATGGCCCTGTCTGCATCTCTGCTTCCGATGCAGAGCCCTTATCCAGGCCTTCCCCAGACTCCAGGACTGGCCCATGTTCCTCCCCAGCCTCCTCACTCACTCCTCTGCCAGCTCCATAGGCTGCTGGCGGACCACAACAACCAGGAGAGAAGATGAACTTGAGGGAATCTTTACTTAACTACTAGAAAGAGAATAATTCTGTGACTGTAGATCAAGGTGAGAAATATGCACATGTACATGCCTCTGTCCGATACGCAAGTTATACAATCCATACTTTAAAAACAGTGTAAGGATGGACTTTTTTTTGTTTGCCTCAGATATTGAATATTATTTCACTTCATTGGATTAGTTCACCATTCTAATTGAGGAAAGAAACAGAAAGCTTCTCATTAGCATTCTATACCATGAATATTTATTTATACATTTCTATTCCTGTCCTTATTCTATTTGTTTATCAAAAACGGCTCCAAAAGTTGACATCTTTCTCATAGTGGAACTGATCCAGCCTGTTGATTAGAAGGATTGCTATTTTGTGCAACTTCAATTCTTGTTTTTCAGCTATAGGAGCTTTTGTTATTTTAAATATGGCTATGTCACATTATATAAAGATATTAGAAACCTTTAGTTCAAATTATCCCTAACGTAGGGATTTTGTTTTTGTTCATGATAGCTATGTGACTTAGTTGATTTTTTTTATCAAGAAAACTGTCATAAATCCAATACTCACGCTTATTTTTCTGCTCTATCATCTTTTCATTCCTTCTCTTGGAGTTGTTAGGGTTTGCCTCCAAATTTTCATCACTACTCTAAAAATGGCAGAGTCCTTCTAATTGGATTAAATTCCTAATGGCCAGATGGATATGTCATTGTAGTTCCTACTTAAGTCCTCAACAGCACCAATCCTCCTTAGTTTTTTAAGTTCAGCCAAAGTCATTTACAATTTTATAAGCTATTTCCTTCAGATTGAAGGCACATTGCTGCTCATTTTTCTTTTAAATCCCCTGAAGAACCTCATATTATCAGCAAATTAGCCATCTGATGGTTCATCTCAACTCTGAAACATTTTTGAACAAATTAAATAATCCAATTCTAACAAGAATCTCATTGTATTAGAGGTGATTTGGAAAGATAGGATTCATAACCAGATCAGATTGAAATCAGTCTGAAGTTCATCTCCTTGACAGCCTCAAATGATATTATAATAAGCATGGTTAAGGACCATCTTCATGAACATATAGGAGGGAAATAGATTCTGGAGATTCTGAATACATGCTTTTCAAGCAAGATATACGATCCAAATAGCTCATCCTAAGGAGACCTTAACTTAATTTCATGTGCTAATTAAAAAAAAAAAAGTTATTTAATTTGACAAGCTAAGAACTCTAGTATGAGCTATATCTTGTCCCTTGTAAACTGATGCTGGGAAATGATTTTGGAAGGTGATGAAGAAGAAAAAGGTGCCAGATATTCAAACGGGAAAAAAATCCTTATAGATAGTGAAAAGTGCAGAAAAGAACAACAAAGATGATTTGGGGGGGCTGGAGATTAAGACATATGAAGAACGATTACAGAAATTGGGTATGTCTAGTCTAGTGAAAAGAAAGAGAAGGGGAGATATGATAGCAGTATTCCAGTATTTTAGGGGCTGTCACAAAGATGAGGGAGGCTAACTATTTTCCAAAGCACCAGAAAGCAATATATGAACCAATGGCTGGAAAGTATCCATACAACTAAGGATAAATTTCCTAATGATGAGAGCAATCAACCAATGGAATGGTTTGCCTTCAAAAGTTGTGGGTGCCCCACCACTGGAGACTTTCAAGAAGAGACTGGACAGCCACTTGCCTGAAATGGTATAGGCTCTCCTGCTTGTGCAGGGAGTTGGACTAGAAAATCTTCCAACTCTATTATTCTATGTTCTATGTTCAGTAAGGGAGAATTGCTCTAGGTCTACCCACATGTTGCTTCAGCTTCATATTCATTCCCTGCATTTGCCAAAAGAATACTCTTAAAGGTTCCTGATAGAAAATTTAACCCAGCTCTATGCTGAGTGACTGTACCTACATTACGAAAATACAGGATTATAGAAAGATGGTTACCTAGATAAAGTCTGAAATGAATACTATAAAATGCAGTCAGATGCATTGTTCTTATATGGTGGTCCAGGCCAAATTATGTGGGTTCTTCTTCCTTTTCTTGCCATCTCCATCCACACTACAGATTTTAATAAGGTTGTTTCGCTTTTAAAAATGTTTTGTCTGAGAGAGTCGGTATGTTTTTTGATCCTGCCTTATTACAATGACCAAAGCTGAAGCATATTCCTAGTTTATACATAACAAACCACAGATACAGAAAACAGAAGCAAACCACATTGTTCTCCTCACAGATTAACTCATGAAAGAAATAATAGCAAATATGTACATTAAGAACAAGCAATCTAAATAATGACCAATGAGTCTTCTCTGGGCAGGCCACATCAGTAGTGATTGCCTGAGAAAAAACGTAAATAAAACTCTATGCTTTCTCCTTGATGATACCTAATACTGCCTATTTACTACTGTCCCAAAAAGACTCAGTTGCAATCCAATTGACTTGGAATAGAGGGAGCAAAGTGTACACAAAACCAGGATACACAAATAATGAACACAATATATTGAGAAACAATGAATATGCATGCAAAAATCCACTTTAAAACTTAAGAATAATCTAACCAACTGTTTCAGCCCCTTGAAGATTTGTAAATGCATTTTATTATTTGTTATCTTTCCTTAACAATTACTTGTTTATTTGTGCATGAGAGAGTATCTTTTCCTCAACATATTTTTTTCTAATGTTTTTTTCTAGTCCGCGTGTTATATAATCGTCATGAATATTCTGTGCTTGCAAAGTGTATTGCTGTGTGCTTACAAATAGCTTCTTAAGATATTTTATGCATGTTTGATTATAATTTGTATATCTTGGCTTTGGGATTTTGGTATTTTGAGTAGGCTTTCAGGGTTTTTTTGGGGGGGATTAGAACGGAGGGCATGCCATCTTCACCTCAGGCAGCAAAACATTTTGTAGGGAAAATGCTGTTCTGCAGTGGAAAAAGTAGGAAAAAGTGATTGCATTAATGCAGCTGCCGCTGCATTAGCAGGGAAAAAAAGTCATTTGGTAGATATATCAGCTTCTAAAGAAAGATATTTATCCAGAAAAATATCTTTATTAGCTGAAAAGTGTTTTCCATTAAAAAGAGCTAACTTTTTAAGTGGTCGTAAAATATGGCGAGTGCCTTCAATGGTAATTTCTCTGTTTTCCATTTTAAAATATTAGCATATTTCTTCCTTTGGCTAAATTCGATACTTTGGCAAATTACTTTCTGGGAGGGCAACCAGACTTTCGGTTGCAAAAAATTGTGCAATCCATTAGATAACAGCAGCAAGAGGCAGAAAGTTCTTTCCCTTAGTAGTCCACAGGGATGTTCAGCCGTATTTTTATAGAAATATGAATGTTGCACAAACAGAAAATTATTTTTCCCTTCCAGGGAGAAGCTGGTTTTTCATCGGGATTCATTTCCAGATAAAATCTAATAGGAGATTTGTAAATTTAAGAAGCTATTGCATGTTACACCACAGAATGGATGCTATGGAAGAAATTTTATCTCATTTTCTCTCAAAATACAGCTGCTATGGGAGGAGCATTTGCCCAAGAAATTGAACATAGAACTGAGATTCATTTTCAGCTTAATTACATTTCAGTTTCAGATTAAAGAATAATTGTAAACATCTCAAAGATGGAATTCACCCTGAGAGTGTTCTCAATGAAGTACCCCTTGGAGACCTTTTGTATTTCAGAATCCTGGTGCTCCAATTTAATGGCAGAAAAGGACACCGGTCAAGGTCAAAGCTGCTTTCTTTTCACCCTGTGCTCTCTTCTATTTCACTAATTTGTTGAATAGGGTATTTATGGATGAATGAGGATGATTGGCATTCCTGTGTGTGTGTGTGTGTGTGTGAGAGAGAGAGAGAGAGAGACAGAGACAGAGAGTGGGGGGGGGGAGAGATGGAGAAGAAGAAGAGGAGGAGAAGGAGGAGGAGGAGGAGAGATAAAGTACACACACAGAGGTTGGAGACTCCAAACTAATATTTAGCTTCCAAAGAATATAATTAGTCTCAAATAAGTTGAGGACTGCCCCCCCCCCACCCAAATAGCAAGTGTAGATGGAAAGGAAGAAGAGTGGAGTGATTGGAGAGATGGTACAAGAAAAGACATAGAGCTGCAAAACAGGAGAGCATTTACTCAGGGCCTCATATTGTTCCCATATTGAGTGTGGCTGAGTGAATTCCTGCATAAATACTGAAGATTAAACGTATCAGTATTAATTATATTAATTGTGATTAATTGACTGAATTAATTCAATATAATTCATCAAATTACACCTAATTTAAATTTTGATCTTTTTGTTTTCTCTTTTACACCCACTTATTGTAGTGCTACTTCCCACATATAATCAAAGGTCAAGTACAACCTTCAGCTTGACAAAAGTTCATTAATTTATTTAAAAGATTTATATGGTTATCCATCATAAACACAACTCTAGATAAAAGCAATAATAAAACCAGCAACACAACAATAAAATTAGTAAATATATAATCATAAAGTAAAGTATGAAAACCCAGTACATCAATTGTTTGCTTAGGATGCCCCAGAATCTCCTCTAGATAGCAATAGCTTTTAGACTTATATACCACTTCACAGTGCTTTACAGTTCTCACTAAGCAGTTTACAGAGTCAGAATATTGCCCCCAACTATCTGGGTCCTCATTTTACCAACTTCAGAAGAATGAAAGGCTGAGTTAACCTTGAGCTGGTGAGAATCAAACTCCAGAACTGCTGGTAGCCAGCACTCAGCAGAAGTACTGCAGTACTGCATTCTAACCACTGCATCAGGGTGGCTCTTGATATCCTCAGATGTATTATAAAGACATGTTCCATGTTCATTCTGTTGTTTGCTGGATAACACTAAAATTCATTTGCTAGTCATAAGCTAGTGCCACCCATTTACTTACTCAATAAACAAGGAGCACAAATCTCTTGTCTTCATTTATAATTTTTGCCTTCTAAATTTTGAACGGCAATGGAATATATATTTTGTTGCTTTGTTTTAAGCCTTGGTAAGAAGTTTGGAGTAAAATAGCAGACTCTTGGTTGATGTTGAGCTAGACAAAAATGACGGGGGGGAAAAAGCTCGAACTCACAAAAGCAAGATGTCTATTGAAATCTGGCTATTTAGAGACAAGAATCTGAATTTGAAATCCTTTCAGGTCTTTAGCATTTTAGCTAATTAGACCAGTGTTTCTCAACATTAGCAATGTTAAGATGTGTTCACTTCAAGTCCCAAAATTCCCCAACCAGGCATAATTGAACTAGACTGACTACCTCCAATTGCTTATTTAGAATAGCACCTAAATAAGAATAACAGTATGTCGTGTTAAATAAATGTATGAATGATAAACCTGTTAGTGGATGCAGTTGCCATGTTGCATGTATCCATTTTATATAAATGGAACCAGAAAATATATTTACAATCCAATGATTACTCAGTTAGTCATCTTGCCATATGCAGATCCAGCCATAAGACTGCTGAGGATTATATATATAAATTGTATGGGCCAGATTTTAACTTGCAATTACAACTGCCCCAAAGATACATACAGATTATACTAATGATGTTGCCTAGTTGGGTTATGAAACTTCTGCAAGAAAACCATCAAAGATCCTATAACTCTGAGCTGCAAACATTCTCATCTACCAATACATGCAGATTGTTATTGTATAAATCTTCTGTCTCATTTCATGGCAACATAGTTAAAAATTATAACAATATATATGCAAATGCACACTCCCTATTGGTCCCAAACCAGTTGTGAAATCCATTTTTTTTTACTACCGGTTCTGTGGGCGTGGCTTGGTGGGCAAGGTGCAATTTGGTTTCTGTGGGTGTGGCTTGGTAGGCGTGGCAGTGGAAGGATACTACAAAGTCTCCATTCCCTTCCCACTCCAGAGAAATATACTGCAAAATCCTCATTCCCACCCCACTCTGGGGCCAGCCAGAGGTGGTAGTTGCCGGTTCTCCGAACTGCTCAAAATTTCTGCTCTGGTTCTCCAGAACCTGTCAGAACCTACTGGATTTCACCCCTGTCCCAAACAATACTTATGATTGATTGATTCTGTGCCATCTGGTCATTTTTGACTCCTAGTGACCACATAGATAGATTTTGCAAATACATTTTCCCTTGTATTTCAAATTGGCTAGAACTTTGAGAAGAGAACTAGTTTTGGCTAGACTACAGCAAGTATTACGTTTAGAGCCTCAGATAGCTCAACAGGCTAAGTAGTCTGTTATTAACATTCAGCTGTCTGCAATTATTGCAAGTTTGAGACTCAGGGTTGACTCAGCCTTCCATCCTTTCTAAGGTAGGTAAATTGAAGACCCAGTTTGTGCGGGCAATAAATTGACTCTGTATAAAAAATATACAAAAGTATGAAGGCTATTGCTTAACGCATTGTAAGCTGCCCTGAGTCTCTGGAGAAGGGCGGCATATAAATCTAATTTAAAAAAAAAAAAGAATGCTCCTGCTATAGGACAGCCCTTTCTCTTCCTTGTCTGTTAATAATTTGCGGCTTCTTTTATCTATTCCATTGTTTTCATTACTGTGACCTGTAAGTCATTTTTTTTCTTTTTCTTGTGAAGTTGCTACTGTATGCTGATATGACAGAAGAAGTCCTTTCTGTTCTCTTATCTCTGATGTCCTGTGGCTCACCTGAGTTAATTCCAAGAAGTTGATATTGGCAGAGATTCAGCTTTCACTGCTGCCTATTGCAGGCCCCTCACATACTCACCCCTCCCCACTCAAATTAATAATACTGTATTATATTATGAAAATAGTCATATATATTATACCATGGCAGCACTATACCTCTTTTTTATGACAAACTGTGCTGATGCTTTTTTTTTTAAGTGTGCTGTTGCATTGTGTTATACCACAGTACTACAATTATGTGGATTCACTGCCATTTTGAGAAGAACAAGAAAATGGGTTGTGCATTTTTGTTTTAATGTAGTGGCTGGCATTATGATACTGCCATAATGATAACCTCTCTTTTAGTAAAAAGAAAAGAAAAAAAGAAGAGTAGGAATAATAATTGAAATGCTTGTTAAAAGCAGCAATGAAAAATGTAATAAATAAGTGCTGAACTTCAGATGGCCCAGCCTAGATAACTAAATTATACTGATTGGACAGAATATTGTGGAATAAATTCATTGCCAAAGCCCCATAATCTTCTAGCTTGAGTGAAAAACTTCTAGTGGAACACGAATTACAACTCTGCTTAGTTTCCCACAGAAATATAATAATCAATCAAAAATCTCCCTTTCAAATAGAATATACTCTGGATCAAAGAGATTTGAATTTCCATTCCCAATCAAGTTATAGAAGCTGATTGAATGACCCTAGTTCCATATACACTCAGCCACATAATAAGATTCTGAGGTGATAGATGGTTATGAAACTCTTCATTCCAAAAGTGACACTTCTTGTACAGATGATTCTCCTCTGTAATGTTGTAAAGCAGGAGTGCCAAACTCGATTTCATTGAGGGTTGCATCAGGGTTTTGTTTGACCTCCGGGGGCTGGAGTGGTGTGGCCAGGGGGGCATGCCCAGCTCACCATCACTAGTGTTGGGAGTACCTATGGTGACTCAAGCACTCTGCCAGAGAAAATGGGCTCTCAAGCTCCATTTTCGGCTGCAATGGCCTCCTGCAACCCTCTGTCAGTGAAAATGGAGCTGCGGCCCTCCCAAGCTCCTTTTTCATTGGCAGAGGCATGGTGGTCCAGTCCTTTGCTGTTTCCCAGGTGGCCCCATGGGCCACATCTAAGTATCCCATGGGCTGGATCCGGCCCCGGGGCTTTGAATTTGACACTCCTGTTGTAAAGGAAGGACTTTATTTTCTTCAACTAAAAACAGGTTGTGGTTAAAGATTTTTACACTTCAAGGGTCAGTTTCATTTATTTATTTAAGGTTTTCTATTGCCCACTTTTGTTTTGTTGCTTTGTGAGGCTTACAAACCTAAATATATACGATAAAAGCATTGATAGACTGCTGAAGTGCCATCTAGTGACCATATACATAGATCCTCTCCAGGATAACCTGTCTTCAACTTGGTATTTTAGAAAGATTTCACTGAGAGATTTCAGTCAAAGAAATTTCAGTCAAAGAAATTTCAGTCAAATCTCCCATCAAATTGATTTTGCATTTATCATGTGGCATCTTCTGGAACTACACTGAACCTCACCCTGTTCTATCCCAGGACACTTTCAGTTCCCAGAGCTCCTAAATGGGCTCATTGAAGTATCTAATCTTCAGATCATCTACAGAAGTATCCCCAATACCAGATACTCCAAGAATAGGAGTATCAGGTGTATCAACCAAAGTTTCACCTTGTCATCACCAATATAACTTTACCCAAAGCTGAAGAAGGCATCCTGGAAAAAAAAGGAATAATCTTAGAATTCAGGAGAAGCCAATGCAATCTGAAAGTCAGAAAGTGCTACTTTTAAAATATCAAAATATGATTTATATTGCTGTATTTATACAGTTTAACCTTTTTGGAAGGTTTAAAAAAATCCCCAAGGAAGTTATTACAACTTGTCATTAAAAAATCCCCAAGGAAGTTATTACAAATTGTCATTAAATGTGTCATTTAGTACTCTAAGTTGATTTAATAATTTATTCTGATTCTCTCTGTGTTATAAAATCACTCTGTCTTCTTTTTCAAATATATATATATATATATATAAAACTTCAGGGACAAGAGAAAATTTGCATTTTTATTTCTTAGCATTTTATTTCTTTCTGAAACGGAGATTCCTTTCAATTACAAAAAGGTCAAAACTTCTTCCTTATATTATCAGGAGGTGGCAGTCATGTTTGCTGAAAGAACTCAAGATGGATAGGAGGTAGAAACCCTCTGTAGGAATTCGAACAGAATGCTTGCTGTTCTCTTGATAGAGATAACAGCAGCTTGAATTAAACAGGATCAGCTCTTTAAAGACTTATTAGACACACTTAGTAAATAATTTATAATTATAATTCAGGAGCATACATTGTTGACAAAATGTTAAGTGCCTAACTGTGAAGGATTTTGTAGGAAAACGATTTAATTTGATCGTTGACAGCGCTTTTCATCCATAGTCCTTTAGAAGTTCAAGCTACAGTCATCAATTGTCATGCTTCTGTGAGATGTCATCTAAAGGAATGTGTGCCTTGTTATGTAGGAAGCCAATAGGAGAAGGAAGCAAATATAGGCAATTCTGTGATGGCATTGCTATTAATAACATTAATGCTCTACTTACGTGATGTTATTTATAGAATCACTTTTAAAGAACAGTACCTTGTCTGCTTGTGTAGATACGATATTTCTGATAGAAATATCAAATAACATGAACTGTACTTTGATGGGAGAAATCAAAATACACTTCCTATTACAAGTTTGGTTTAGTCTACTGTAAGTGCCTTTTGGGGGAGGGGAAATTACTTTCCTTTCCTCCTAGAAAGTTTAGGAAGTAGTTAGTCATGAAAGTTCACGTTTGTTACAGCCTCTTTACTGAGTTTGATAATATTACATGCTGTATGTAAATGAAAAATACATGGAGTTACTTTACTAGGGCCTGTAACTTGTAAACCAAAGCTATATCATAGGTAGAAATTATAGGTCACCAAACCATTTGAGATTTTACATTGGGATGCAGAATGAGTGGCAGCTATAATTGGCTTCTGAATAATCTGCATCTGTTTCTTAAAATATAGCAAAGCAGCACTCAGCAAACTGGGCCTTTTTGTGCTTTCTAATGGTTACTACAAGCCCACAATGGGGATATCATTCTTCTGTAAATTTAATATTCCTATGTTAACATTTGGAAAGGGCAAACTGCTACAGTAATCAGCATTTATACTTTCATTTTTGTCCAGAGAGGTAGCTAAAAATGTGAACCAAATATTTTCCCAGACAGTGGTAAAACTACAAAGTCTCTTCTCTTCTCTTCTCTTCTCTTCTCTTCTCTTCTCTTCTCTTCTCTTCTCTTCTCTTCTCTTCTCTTCTCTTCTCTCCTCTCCTCTCCTCTCCTCTCCTCTCCCCTCCCCTCCCCTCCCCTCCCGTACTGTACCATGCTGTGCCGTGCCGTACTGTACCGTACCATACCATCCCTCTTATACATTTATTGGAGTTTTGTATTATACTTTAGAATATGCACATGCTTTTGTCTTTTTGTTTTCCCCGCTTCTCTCTTTGATACCTAAGTACATATAAATTATTTACTGGTCTATTTTGGAGGCAGGCCTTATTATAATATGTATGTATTGTCACCTGTATTTCTTTGCACTTTTAGGGAAATAAAATCAATATAGCTTTTGTATCTGAAATCTGGCTACCTCTTCTTTTTTTCTCCATGATAACAGTGTAATAACCTTTCCCTAGGAGACCAGACCCCCAATTAAAGGATACCCTTTTCTTTACATTAGCTGAATTCCAGAAGAAAAAGTGATTGTTGGAGAGCAACTGTCCCAATCAGGAGGAGGGGTCAAATGAGGAATTAGTCTGGAATCATTATATAAACACAAGAGGGCAAGATCTGACCCCCCCTTCCTTGAATGCTGTTGGACTGTATTTAGTCTTTCCAAAGGGCAAGTTGACAGTTTGGGGAGATTCCTGTGAAATAGGAATAGAGTAATAATGTGGCTAATTTACACATGTGGATCTGGTTGTTCATGCCTGACAGTGATGCTGCCTTAGCATTGGTTCCTTCCCAGAATCCGTCCTAAGAGCCCATGAAAGAGACTTTCTTAATAGGATTCCATGTCACTAAAGGCTGCTTATGAATTAAAGACATGCCAAACCTGCCTCATTTAATTTTTGTTCCAAGTGCCTTCAGACTCTTCATCTGACCTCATTAACCAGCTTTGTGTCTAGCTGTTGAAGATGAATTCATCCAACAGATAATTTTTAAAAGAAGCTTATAAAGATATATAAAAGGCATCCCCAGTGCAGTAAGTAAAACATTAAGTTAGGTAAATCAAGCAGAACATTTCATTCCAGGTAGATTAGAAAACTGGTGCTACAAATGATCACTCATATATAAAAAAATAGATTTACTTGCATTTGATACAACTTGAGAGGAATTTACTACAATCCTTGATATATTTCAAACTACCAGAATCTAATAGAGAGGATAAATGGTGACACACGTATAATGTCCAAACTTAGGCCCCAGGGTTGGGGGGCAGATGATCTGACACAAGATAATTCATCGTGGGTGAATCATTTTAGTATCACAATAGCTTGCTATTAATGCCAGGATAACATTTTGTCTTTTTTTAAAAAAAAATTAAGCAAAGAGAGATCATTTCGGCCAGTCATGATTTAATTGCAATATTCATGTTGTGAAACTCAGTCAAGTTAGATAGAACCAGTTCTCCTATGCTGGCTTGTGTGGCAAGAAAGTATGTTTCTCTTCTTCCTCATTATGGTGAATAAATAAGCTTGGAGCGATATTCCTTTAAGTTTCAAGAGGAGAGGCATATTGTGCTGTTTCCCAATGACTGAATGACAATGTGAATGAATAATGAATGAGCCACAAAGAATATTGTATAATCATGCTCGCAATTCTGATAATAACCCAAGATAAAATGACATGATGAAGGTTCCATAAAAGTTTCATTGGGTCTCATCAGCTTCTTTCATTTTCCTTTAAGATGATTTCGTTTAGGCAAGCTGTCCCTTGCACTGTGTAGGCTCACACTGATTGATGTTTTTAAATTACTTATAGCACGGTCTCTTTTATATCTTTTCTTAATTAGCAATTTGCTTTTGGAATTGTAGACCAATGAGTATCACTCTACTGATAGAAAAACCTTTGAACCAGTAAAGATTATCCTGGGATGGAGGCAATTCTTCCATTCCCTGTAATCTGCCTCCTCCCTGTTTGAAACAGACTTGCAACATCATTGTGCAGGTTTGAGATAGCTGCAAGGGAGTGCTGAGGAAAGGGTGTGGAACATGAGTTCCCTTATTTTGCTGCTTATGGAAGCTTATGGTCTGAACTGAGGTCTCCTTTAGCCAATAAACACTCATTTGGGGGTAAATAACTTTTCTTAGCTTGAGACCAATGTTTTGTGTAACCTAGCAACAGCAATTGGATGTTGTCCCATAGTCCTCTCTGGGTGGTTTACAGTGTAGAAGCATTATTTGCATATTGCCTCCAACAATCTGGGTCCTCATTTTACCTACCTCAGAAGGATGGAAAACTGAGTCAACCATGAGTCCTGTCAGGATTGAACTCCTGGCTGTGGGCAGAGTCCACCTGTGATACTGCTTTCTAACCATTGTGCCACCAGGTCTCTGGTGTTTGGGCTTATACTCAAAAAGTAGCTGGAGGCCCATTCATTTAAATACCTAGAGGTATTTAAAGGGGAAATTTTAAAGATGACTTCAATCATGCATTTGATGGTTTTGGCCTTCTCCCTTGACATAGTTGCCAAAATCAAGCAGTTTAGAGGTTTTCGCAAGTAATTACTTCAGAATCCTCAGTGGTAGGTCATCCATTTTGGCCCTTAGCCTCAGTCATATGCAAAAAACAAAACAAAACAAAACAAAACAAAACAAAACAAAACAAAACAAAACAAAACAAAACAAAACAAAATCCCAACCTCAAATGTTTGGTCTCACGCACACTGGACTGGCTCTGAAAAGCTGACAAGCTGCATGTGGCTCCCAGATCACACATCTTATACCCTTGCTTGCACTAGATGGAAGTTTTATAAGAGTTGTAAGTTTACTTTCAGATTTATGCTTTATAACCTACAGAGGATGAGAGTAACATGAGACAATATCAGTTTTGACAATCGATGCACCAGACCATAAAGAGTGTCAGAAGGATATATCTAAATTTGTGGTGCAAGTGGGGAAAAAAAAACACCTGAGTTTAAATATAATGAGTTACGTGATGCAAAGGAAAGAGGAGGGTTGGATTAACTTGATTTGAAACTGTATTTTACAATTTGCTGTTTAGTTTGGATATGGATGCTGCTGAAAAATAAAAGACTTTTGGAGTCAGCAGCAAATGACCTGAGATTTGAGTGGCATGGATAATTGCAGTATGGTAAAGTCAAGATTAGTGTGGATTTTAAAAATCATTATCAACAAAAGAGAATATATGTAACAGTGGAAACTTTGGTGTTCTTTGAGCTCAGTTGTTTATTTGAAGATGTTTCATTACTTGACTAGGTAACATGATCACTGAGTGTGAGGCTTGTTCTCTGTTTATATACAGTGCCCTACTAGTGTTGGTGGTGTGGTTTTCCTTTTGGTTGGTTCTTTGATTAGGGTATTGTTTTCTGCTTGATTCTTTATCTGCTTGATTGTTTGTCTCCCTTGATTATGGTATTATTCATAATACATGAACGGTCTGTTAAGGAAAAGGTAGAAATAAAGATGTCCTCACGTTGAGTTTCGTTCACGATGACTGTATCCTTGCAATTTTCTTGAAAAGGAATTCTAATTATGCAAGCATCAACTTCTTCCAAGATGATGTTTGATTCTTAACAAGTATCCAAAACGTTCAGTAATCATTATCTTTATTGTTTTGGTTGCAATGTAAGGTTTCTGAAAGTGCAATACGATCTGATTTGATTAATGCAACTCTCAACACAGTTTCTTACAATAGCAATAAAAGCTTGTTGGCTGTGTTCTTGTTGATGTGTTCTTTTAGCTGTAAGATATTATTTACGGTAATATAAATTTTCAAAATATTAAAAGTGAACATTCTAACAAGACAATACAGTGATCTGGAAGTGAAAAGAAATTATTTCTTTGGGGTAAAGTGAGCACAAACCCTCTCTAAACCACCTAAAAGTGTTAATTAGCATCAAATAAAGAACAATGAAGAATGGTTGCATTCTTCCTTTGAGACTAAGATTTGGGACAAGTTATTTTGCACATGACTGGAATACTTAAATGTAAAGAGATTTAAATATCTGATTTTAATAGGTTTCATCCCACTGGGACAGACACTTTTGATTATCTGTGACCTCCACCAATTATAGTGATTCTCCCCATAGGCCAACTGTAATTTTAATAACTCATCAAACTAAGCCTGAAGGTTCTCTAAAATGCCAAATATGTACTTGAATTTTTTTGCTAGTTACTGAGCAACTAGTTTCAACCTGACCTTTTTTGAATTCCATCCTTTTATTACTCATTCTAAACTCATTAAAACATTTAATTTCTGAACAAACGTTTCTCATAAAATATTATGTCCTAACTATACACATATATGAACTTATTAACACAAATAAATGGGATATTAATATACAAGAAAGTCAAGAAAGCAGATAAGACCAGGTTACACTGGGTCTATATAGAAAGAGGAGCTACCTATGTTGGTCAGGTGGATTATCCTGCCATCCTGTAAAGATAGAACTGACTTATTTTTTATTTTTATTTTTTCATCAAGCATGTATTTTATGACAGATACAAGTGTAAACATAATTATAAATACATGAAATGGATATGAATAAAAGAAAACATTAGGACAGGGACGGTAGGCATGCTGGTGCACTTATGCACACCCTTAAAAGACCTCTTAGGAATGGGCTGATGTAGTAGACAGTAGACAGTCTAAGGTTAAAGTTTTGGGGGTTTGGGGAAGAAACCACAGAATCAGGTAGTGCATTCCAGGCATTGACCATTCTGTTGCTGAAGTCGTATTTTCTGCAGTCTAGTTTGGATTAATTTACCATGAGTTTGTATCTATTGTGTGCTCTTGTATTGTTTTGGTTGAAGCTGAAGTTTTCATTGGCTGGTAGGACATTGTAGCAGATGATTTTATGTACTATGCTTAGGTCAGACCAAAGATGGTGAAGTTCTAAGATGTCTAAGACCAAAATTTCAAGTCTGACGGCATAAGGTATTTTGTTGCAAGCAGAGGAGTGGAGGACTCTTCCAAATATATCTGGACTTGTTCGATTGTATTAATGTCTGATATGCAGTGCGGGTTCCAGACAGATGAGCTGTATTCAAGAATTGGTGTGGCAAAAGTTTTGTATGCCCTAGTTTGCAGTTCAATATTACCAGAGAAGAATCTATGCAAGATTAGGTTAACAACTCTTAATGCTTTTTTAACAATGCTGTTATAATGAGCTCTGGCACTTAGATCATTTGAGATGAGTACTCCAAGGTCTTTGACAGAGTTAAGGTCATCTGTTAGGTCATATTCACCCAGCTTGTATTTTGTGTTCTGATTTTTATTTTTATTTTTTTGCCAATGTGTAAAACACAGCATTTGTTGGTTGAGATTTGGAGTTGCCAACTGTTTGACCATTCTGACACATAGTCAAGGTCTTTTTGTAGAATAGCAACATTGTCAGTGGTGCTGAATAGTTTTACATCATCAGTGAAGAGAACACAGTTGCTTTTACTATGATCGCAAAGGTCATTTATATACATTTTGTACAAACAATTGTACAAAGTGTATTATTTTCCAAAGCACCAAAAGGCAAGATGAGAAACAGTGGTTGGAAGCTAACCAACGAGAGAAGCAACCTAGAACTAAGGAGAAATAAGAGCCAGATAGCTCGATGGGCTAAATAGGCTGTTATTAACACCCAGCTGTCTGCAATTATGCAAGTTCGAGGCTCAAGGTTGACTCAGCCTTCCATCCTTTCTAAGGTAGGTAAATGGAGGACCCAGTTTGTGGGGGCAATAAGCTGACTTTGTATAAATATACAAAAGTATGAAGGCTATTGCTTAACGCATTGTAGCCGCCCTGAGTCTCCGGAGAAGGGCGGCATATAAATCTAATTTTTTAAAAAAAATTCCTAATGGTGAGAGCAATCAGCCAATAAAATGGCTTGCCTTCAGAAATTGTGGATGCTCCATCACTGCAGACTTTCAAAAAGAGACGGGACAACCATTTATCTGAAATTTATCTGTCAATTTATCTGTCAAATTCCTGGCCAGATGCATCACGTGCTGGCCACACCCATGCCTGGTTTAGCGAAGGGGGGGAAATTCCCAATATGTCACTAATGCCAGTTTGACACTTTGGTATAAAGTCTCCTGCTCAAGCAAAGGAATTGGACTAGGAGATCCTTCCAACTCTATTATTCTGTTTTCTATGTTCTACAATTGAAATTTAGGTTGCTTGTTCCTGAGCCATGAATGCTGCTGAGAAAGGAAACAAAAGAAGCAAGAGCTCTAGCATACAGTATATGATAATATTTGAAGCCAAGGCAGAGTAAGAGAAATAGTTGCCATCCTTGCTCACTCTGGTTTTGCTTTTGTAGGATAAAATGGCACTTTATCTCTGTTGGCCATCCTAACAAAATATTGGAAAAGGGGTACACTTTGCAACCGCAAATATTCTGATTTTGAATGGGCCCGAATTCTTTGCAGCAGGAAAGGCATTCTATTTGTACCAGCAGCTTCCAAATTATCGGTTTGAACTACTTAATTAAGTGTGATCGGGCACGCATTTGTCTTTACCCATCTGTACAATGAGCACTATCAAACATGAATCAGCATTTGTAGTACTTAAATAATCCAGGCCTTTCTAGAATGTGTTTGAAGCATCTCCCAATAGATTTCATTTCTTTAAGAGCAGTTGCTGCTCTTGAACTAATGGATGGAAACATTCAGCTGCATGTAAACAATTTTTTGGTTTATCCATCCTCCAGTGCTTTCCCAGTTGTCATAAACATTGTGAATATTTCCTCTTCTTAAAAAAATATCAAGACAATGAGAAAAAGAGAAAGAGGGAATCCCTTTGGGAGTACCCAATCTGGATTTAAAAAAAAAACAACAACATTTCAATGTTCTTCTCCATTGTCATGGCAAATGGTAGCACTGCAGACAGTCACATACATTTCTCTCTTGTCTTACAGGCATTTGAACACATACAGTTGTGCTTGAAAGAAAGGCTGTTAGTCAGATTTGTGACTCATGTAGGCTTTTTTTTTTTTTTTTGGCATATTCTTCTCTATTTTAAGGTTTCTATGTAGGTTATTGAAGGCCATGGGACCATATTGCCTCCATTCTAATTGGCTAGCCATAGAAAGCAGCATAGCAAGGACGGCGTAATGGACATGTGTGCTAGAATCAAATTTAGGGATGTGCTCCTGAATCCTGAGGCAAAACTGGATAATTTGGAAAGGATTTTCACTTTCCTGCAGGAACACAGATATGGCACACTTTCTCTATATCTGCTTTTGGCTTCGATCAAACTGTGGTCCTGATTTATTTCCTGGAGATAGAGAACTGCAGCAGCACAGATAAACCAACAAAGACATCATCAAACATATCCATTGCGTGACTGCCTTGTTGAAGAGGGAAGTCTGGAAAATATTGGGCATCAATCACAGGCTTTGGGAGTTGGGAGTAAAGGTGGCAAATGATAGGTACACTTTGGCTACAATGGACACACACACACATTCATAAAATGATCTCATTTGAGTGATGATGCCAAAACAAACAGAATATTCTTTTGCTGTTGGTTGGCCACTGAGAGAACAGACTCCTGGATTCTGATGAAGTAGGGTACTACTTATATTCTTATGTACTTAAAGTCATTGTGATGTTATCATGGCTTCCTGTCAGGCCCAAAATAAAGAATAACATAATGTTTCCAAGCCGAGTTCTTTATTGTTTCACACCTATAGACAAAGGTTTGCCATATTGAGGTCTCTACTATCTGCATCTACCATATACTCTATGAACTGTTAGGGAGAGGCTGCCTTCCCCCTCTTTCTCTCACACATTATATCTGGACTTGAGTTGCCTCTTACTCCTCCGGAATGGATCCCACCCCCTCCCTCCTGGGGATCTATCCAGCGGTGGGTTTCCAATATTCTTACCACCCGTTTGCTGCGTGCACGCATGCTCGCTTCGCACACGCCTTCTGCACATGCGCCCGGCCTTCCACGCATGTGCTTTGCTCACTCATGCGCCTTCCATGCATTCTCCCGGCCTTGAAAACATGCCTAAATAGGATGGCATACAGGTGGAGTGGAGGGGCAGAGGGGCAATCTCTGCTACTGATTCACCCAAACTGGTACGAATCGGCTGAATATCACCTCTGGATCTATCTCCTCACAACATTCCATCCCACTTTTACTGGACATACAATATATCAATGACTGAAAAGTTCCTACTAAGTATTCCAGTCATGGTGATTCTTGCATTCATCGAATCAATCAAGGTGTTGTGAGGGATAGAAGATTTTTCACTTTCGTAGCGAGAAGGACATCATATAAATCTAATAAATAAATTTTTATTTGGGACTCTGGCTCATTGTTACCTTTGAAAAGTTGTTTTCTGAGCGGCCTTACCTTATTCTCCTGGATTATTTATTTATTTGTCATTTATTTCTCTCTGTTCAATATTTCCTATCCCTTCTGATTTTTTTCTTTTTCAGCCTCCATAATTAATGAGGGATGCTCCCTCAACTTGATTCTTTTCTTGCAGACATTTCATTACCCAAGGAAGATAAAGTTTACCTAGTTTGGATCATGAAACATTTGCAAGAGAACAACCAAGCTCAGAGAGCAACAAGGACCCTTCATTTCAACCCTGAGCTACAAATATTCTCCTTTACTGATATCCATCATTAATTTGTCATATGCTCAGTGGTAAATCTCAGCACAATTGTACAACTAATTTAGGTGCAGATCCACCAACTTATCTTTCTGAAAATTAACTTGGACATTCCTTGCCTTAGTACCCCTGCACATTTCCTCAGATCCCAACCCATGTCTGCAAAGTTTTATATACTATTTTTTTTAAAAAAAGAAATATTATTCACCATTATTCACAAATATTATACACTCAATCCCATCATAAATCTCTAGTTTCCTTGCAAATTCACTTCTTTGGACTAACGTATACTCAGATCAATTGCAGTAACATTTTTGTTTTTTCCTGTTATTAGACTTTATCAAGCGCTTGAGACTTTAAATTAGATTGCTGCACCTGTTTTTTTTCACTTCTGACATTTGCAGAACTTATCATATGTCCTATGCTGTAATACATGAGCTATCCATTTTTTAAAAAATGAAACTAAGATATAATTTGTGTTACAGCATGATAAGATGTAAAAAACTAATTGATTTGGGTTACGGAGAAAGGTATTAAAATCCAGAGATGCAAGTCTCACAAGAATATTTCATTTAAAAATGACAGCATAAGGGGGCAACGGCAATATGTTTTTCATGTAAGTGCTCCCATTTAAATTCCTGTCATTTCATTAAGGCCAGATCAGGTTTATATCTGAAAATAAATCTCATGAATGTAACCTGTTTCTATGCAATTTCCAAAAACATTCATTTTTCAGATTCTTCTCGTTTATTTACTTGCACACAAATTTCATGCGTGGTGTGCAAATTTTGCACCATAGAAAGATATTTGTGTACTTTGTTTACTATTCCTAGGGATGCCATCTCTGACATGCAAAACTCTGTGTGGCCTCTAGATGGCACCTGAGAGATTCAGAAAATCCTAATTTTTCTAGTGTAATGGGACAAGGGAAAGGCCTTGGGAGACTGGGCAAAGAGAAATGTCAGATAAGGCCAGGGAAATGTCAGATAAGAGACAGCATAGCTTGCAACTGGATAGTAGGCAGTGCAAAAGGCTCAGAATAAACCCTCCCTAGATTCCCAGGCTGTAAACGAGACTAGGGAAGGATTGTAATTCACACTTGCAAGATTGATGTCAGCCTCCCAGGATAAACCAGATCATCACCAGATGAGATAATTCTGCTTGATTGTAAAGCTACATTGACAGAATCTTGCATGTCTGAAAGTCCAATTCTGAGTCTCTTGCCCCACCCACACGACTATTGTCACCTGGGAAACTATAGAAAGTTGGGGGTCAGGACCCCTTCTAGGCAGATATTGTTTTTTCAGGGGGACTTAAATCTCATTCAGCGCAATCTAGGTTCTCTTTTCAGCATTTTTGTCTATTGGTTTTTCTTGTTGATCTTCATTTAGCTCATCATAAAATTTTAGGTATTGGTGAAGGTAATTCACTGTTTTTCTTGGAGTTATGTGGCAAGTAGATACATGATACTATATGGATGGCACCCCATCAAGCCAAAGTTCTTAGTGAGCTCTACCAAGTGATTTTACATAGACATGAAGCAACGTATGTGGAACATACAGAATCTATAGAGACATTTAGGGAGAGAACTGAATAGAGCAGTCTCTAGCATCTTTTTCTGGACATGGCTTAATAGAAAAGGCCAGAACCACACCACTTAGGACCAAAACCACCAGCTGGTATTGACAGCTGTCAAGAACTCCCATAGAATCAATATACTTGTACCTCTCTGATCCTCTTCTAAGTGTTGTCATCCATCAAGATGATAAAAGCAGTCCTATATCCTGGTCCAAACCATGATTCAAATGAGTTTAGATCAAGGGTGTCAAACTCATGTTGTCACGTCATCATCATATGACATATCACAACTTTTTCCCCCCTTTGCTAAACTAAAGGTGGGCATGGCCAGTGCATGATATATCTGGCCCGCAGGTCATGCGTTTGACACCCCTGGTTTAGCTAACCAGTATCCTAGTAAAAAAATGACAGACTTTTTTCTGTCTTAATGTCTCATGCTGAAAATCCATTTCATTGCAATCCATTGATTGCAGTTAGCAGCTTTCACTGAAATGTAACAATTGTGCAAATTGATGTACCGTATTAGGCATACAACATACATTCATAACATCCCACTGCAAAGATGATTTGCAAAAATATGCATGGAAAGGATTGACTGCCCAAAGTGAGCCAATTTCCAATGATTTTTTTTTTATCACCAGTCTCAAGATAAGGGCTAGCTTCTTCTTTGAATTCCATTTTCAGCTCCTGAAATAATATGAATATGAAAAGGGCTCTCCATTTAATTTAAAACGGATAGGTTTCTAGCCTCCTGGCTGTAGAATAACTGGGAAATATGACCCCAATTAATCCCAAGTGCTCAAACAACCAAAGAAAAAGAAATCTATAGCATTCTTTCCATGTCCAAGCATTCTTTAAAAAATGAAATAAAAATAATTTGATTGTCAGGGAATTAATTTTCATTCCAGAAAATTTTATATTATTGGACACCAAGATGTTATCTGAATCAACTAATACATAGGCACTAAATATAGAGCATTGCTTTTAAAGCTTGAAGGCTTGCTTATATAAGGCGTTGCTTTAAGCTTAGATTGCTGAATCCTGGGTTTAGCTACAAAGATAACCATGCCTAATTTACTGCATGAGTGGAAGGGAGAATGGGATTGCTAACTGTTTCACCAACAATATCTAATAGCATTCAGTGGAAAGAGAAGTCTACTTATGTAGAATGCCCTATATCAGGGGTGTCAAACTCACGGTATCATCGTAACTTTTTTCCCCTTTGTTAAACCGGGGGTGGGAATGGCCGGCACGTGATGCATCCAGCCTGCAGGCCGTGAGTTTGATATACCTGCTCTAAATTATGGGTGGGCAACCTTACTCAATATGTTGCTGAACATCATTTTCCATTATCCTGAGCAGCAGGAACTAGCAGCAAAGGACTATGAGAATTGAAAAACTACCATTTCCCTTATCCTATATTGTTCTTGTTCTGGTAGAAGATACTTGTGATCTCAAAAGATTAAGTAAGTCTGGGACTGATTAGTACTTCAGTGCTAGACCACCAGGATATCTCAAGGAAGTTGAAAAAAATATATTAGAAGGCAATTGTAAATTGCTTCTTTATTATTGTCAGAAAATACAGGGACATGTCCATGAAATCACTAAGACCTGAGCTAAATTCAAAAGAGATTTTACCTATTATCTTCTTGAAAGTGTCCTAATCTATGTGTTAATGAAATTGGGAGTCTCGGTTGCATGGGGCCTCAACAGCATGTAACTTTTATGGAATATCAAAAAGATAAATACTGTGCTCAGGATCACTAAGAAAAGGATTTGAAATAAGCTTCCAATATTTTATTAACCTAATATAAATCCATGGTATGCCCATGTCTAGAATCCTGGGTATTGTTTTGGTCATCACATTTGAAAAGGGATATAATAGAGAGGGTGGAAAAAAGGAAAGAAGGCAGCAATCAAAACAAGGGTGTTGAATAGATGCCTTACCATTAAAAATTAGAATATTTAAAAGTCTTGAGCTTAGAAAAAGTCATGGTGGGGACATGGCATCAAGGTGCATGGCATAAAGAAGATCACACATATAAAATACCAGGAGGAAGGGACATCCAACGAAGCTGCTTAGAAGATAATTTAGAACAGAGAAAAGAAAGCAGTTCATCACATGCATAATCAGCTTGTGAAATCCATCACCAAAAAACATGGTGATGGCCATTAACTTGGATGACCTTAGAAGAGGACTGAATAACTCTCGAGGACAGGCCTATGAAGGGCTGTCAATCTTGAAACCCAGTGTGTTGCATCTAATTGGACTCCACATGTCTCCAAATATCAATTGCAGGGGAACAGCAATGGGGTTGAAGTATGTTCCCATCAACTGCTCGTGAGCATCCAGCTGATTGTTCTAAGATAAATAATACTGATATAATATGATGCTTACATTGATTCACAAGGCTGAATTCTACATGGTGCTTTTAAATTGCTGATCTCCTAGGTTGCTTATATGTGCTGGAAATGAAGCCATGTTTATCACTGTCTGGATTTTAACTTGAATCTTTTTGTTCAGATAGCAGTTACCATGCAACCAACCAATATATTCCCATACTTGTTTACTTTTCCAACTCTTCCTGGGAAACAATCACCAATAGTTTTCCTTTCTATAGATTTTTGAAGAGAGATTATTTTTGTTTGCATAAGCAAACTGTAGTGGTACTGATAGAATCATATAGTCTGAATGGATCTTACAGCACATTTAATCAGAGAGACAAAGAGGGAAGGGTGGGGGGAGAGAATTATATACACTAAGTTTGTAATCTGCCCAGAGAATATTGATTATTGGGTGTAACAGTAACAGGGTAGATTAAGTAAGTAAATAAAAGTAAATAAGACAATATCTTTAGCTAGATTTCGAAATTTTCCTTTATAAAACAGAATATTTTATCCTCTGTTATATATTAAAACTGTTTCTCAGAAATTTCTTCACACTGAAAAAGAGATTACTTCTGTGAAGACGAAAAACAGGCTGTTTGAGAAATTTGAATTGTATTTCCCTTGACAAATAGAATTAGTTATGCATTCTTTGAATTCTAGGATGAAATATACAGTTATTTAGAGTGTCTTAGTGTTGAAAGCCAGAGATTGCAAAATGTTTCAAGTTTGAAATGGCTATTTTATGCATTTCAAGCCTAGAAAAAAAAATCTGTATTCCAATATTTCATCCAAACACTTCATGCTGGCTTTGTTTTGTGCCATATTGTTTCAGGAGTTTCCATTTTCAACTCAATAGTGGCAGGTCAGTAGAAGCAGCAACCACAAGTTCTATCCATCCATTCATCCACCTTTGTCTTGACTATATTGAGCAGTACCGTGTATATTAAAAAAGAAGTTTGTTAAATTTGTTTTGTTATATTGACAATCAGATTTAGTAGATGTTGTGGTGCTTCAGGTTAGTCTTGTAGTAAGCAAAATGGACCTTTCTTTGCTGAATCTTTACAAAACAATCCATCCTGTTGAGCAAATTTCACCAAATATATCTGACGGTTGTCACTGATGTATTTGCTTAGAAGAGAAAGCTCTTCCTTAAATGCTTTTCCCCAAAAGTATAATCGGGATGTATTGAATTAGTTCATAATAGCTATTTCACTTTTCTACAATTAATTTGACTTGTGAGAAGTTCTTGGATTCTAACATTTAGGCAAGAAAACCCAAATGCACAGGTATAGAATAGATAGTACCTGGCTCAGTAGTAGCAATAGCAATAGCAGTTAGACTTATATACCACTCCACAGTGCTTTACAGTCCTCTCTGAGTGGTTTACAGAGTCAACATAATGCCCCCAACAATCTCGATCCTCATTTTATGGATCTCAGAGGGATGGAAGGTTGAGTCAACCTTGAGCCAATGAGACTTGAACTGTAGTCACAGTAGTAACCTTGGACTCCTAGTGAGCCAGCAGTATACTGCAGCTGCCAAAAAAACTGACACTCTGTTAATACTGACTAGACAGTATTAACAGAGAGATAGAATTAAGACAAGTGAAAAGTTAGTGCCATTTTATAATGCTTTGGTAAGACCATACTTGGAATATTGCATCCAGTTTTTGTTGCCATGATATAAAAAAGATGTTGAGACATTAGAAAGTGTAGAGAAGAGCAAAGATGATTAGAGGACTGGAGGCTAAAACATATAAAGAACAGTTGTAGGAATTTAATGTGTAATTTAATGAAAAGAAGGATTAGGGTGCTAGTAGTGTTCCAATATCCAAGGGGCTGCCACAAAAAAGCTATTCTCCAAAACATCTGAAGGCAGGACAAGGAGCAATGGATGGAAACTAATCAAGGATTAGTTAGGATTAAACTAATCAACAATTTATCAAAGTTCTGGGTGCTGTAATACTGGAAGTTTTTAAGAAAAGATTGGACAACCATTTGTTTGAAATGATATAGGGTTTCTTGCTTGAGCAGGGGGCTGGACTACAGCCCACTGTAACAACATTGCCCAAAAGGCTTTAAGAGTTGTTAACCTAATCTTGTGTAGCTTCTTCTCTGGTAATGTACTACTAACTGGAGCAGACAAAACATTTGCTAGACCAATTCTTGAATACAGCTCATTTGTCTGAAACCCGCACTGCATATCGGACATAAATACAATCAAGAGAGTCCAGAGATATTTTGCAAGAAAAGTCCTCTATTCCTCTAACCACAATAAAATATCTTATGGTACCAGAATCCAAATTTTGGGCTTAGACAACTTGGAACTATGCCGACTTCAGTCTGACCTAAGCATAGTACATAAAATTATCTGCCACAATGTCCTACCTGTCAATGAATACTTCAGCTTCAACCACAACAATACACTAGCAAATAATAGATACAAACTCTAGGTAAACTGCTCCAAACTCGATTGCAGAAAATATGACTTCAGTAACAGAGTGGTCAATGCCTGGAATGCACTACCTGACTCTGTAGCTTCTTCCCCAAACCCCCAAAATTTTAACCTTCAACTGTCTACTGTTGACCTCACCCCATTCCTAAGAGGTCTGTAAGGGGCGTACATAAGTACACCAGCATGCCTACTGTCCCTGTCCTAATATTCCTTTTTACTTACTCTTTTCATATATTCAAATTATGTTTATACTTTTACCTGTTATCTTATATATGCTTGACAAATAAACTTATGACTTATGATTTATGGACTAGAAGATTTTCAAAGTCCCTTCCATTATTCTATTAATCTGTTAATGTATCTGTTAAATTGATTTCAGTCTAGCTTGCCTGGGAGAAGCCTGACTTTTGCACGATGAGGTCACACCAGTGGTGGGATTCAAATAATTTAATAACCAGTTCTCTGCCCTAATGATTTCTTCCAACAACCAGTTCACCAAACTGCTCAGAAAGTTAACAACCAGTTCTCCCAAAGTGGTGCGAACTGGCTGAATCCCACCACTTGGTCACGTTTAAAAGAAGTGAAAGGATTAGGAGCAGACTAGATTCATTTTTAAATAAAACTAAATTTTAAACATCATTATAATTATCCCTATATATTTAGTTAGTTCTTTACTTCTACCACAATAAAAAACTGCAGAAAACAATTGATTTTTGCTTTGGTTTAGGGGATTTATCTAAGGCTTTCAAGGATCTCTCTTGGATCTTCCATCTTTTACTCCTGATTTACAGGTTTATTTTTCTGCTCCTGATTAATTTTGTATAAACATGTATTTGGGGATCTGTTACATTGCAGTATCCTTAAACTTTTAAACATCTCCCTGAATTCAGTGCTATTTCATTTAGCCTGTCTGCACATTTTGACAATATATTTAATAGCTTATTAAATGGGTACATGATTATATGCTCGTGCTTATTATTTGGAACATGTCACACTTTATGATCATATCGCTTAGTGATGGAAATTCCGGTCCCAATCACCATCATTAAGAGATGACTACCTGTACTGATTTTTCACGTCAGCTATCTTGCTCTCTTTAGGAAGCAAGGATAAAATATAAGTGCTTTCAGGTGAAGACATTGAATGTTTCCGGTCAAAATATGGCAATGGTTCTGATTCTTTCTAAATCTTTATCATCCTGATGCTATTGTCAAAAGGTTACCTTCCAAAACGATGTCTGTCCTCGCTGGACAGCAGTGAAATTCAACAATGGAACTTTAATCATTAGCTTTGGATAAAAGAAACTCATTTTTAAAAAAGTTTTATTGGATTTTTATTTTTAAATATTCATCTATCTCAATACATGAACAGTGTGGGCTCTGGATATAGTTCATTTTGATACAAACAGCCATAACAACAACAATAACAACACTTGCTACATTAGTCAAACTTATATAATCCTAGTATTGATATACAGAATAGTTTTAGAGTAGTTATTCAATATTTCAATGTTCCATTTTAATTCCAATGATATTATTAAGCATACATAGTAATACCATCTTTCAACCTCTAATATTTCCATCTAATTATTACTTATATTATATTAAATGAAAATTATATCTGCTAATATCCCCCCTATTTCTTATTTCTACGTCTATTCTAGCTTCTAGTCAGGCTGCGAACCCTCCTCCAACAAAGTATGCAGATAGGTTAAGTGGGAAGCATTTTTTTTTCCAGTGCTTTCAATTAAATCAACTCTTTGCTGCTATGGTGCAGAATGAACAACAGAGCTGCCTTTGTGTTTCAAATGAAGTCATTTGTTGTTAAGATGATGGGCTGTCCTAGGAGACTTTTTGCCAGAAAATTGAAAACAGCAACTGAAAAGCTAATGAGTAAAGCAATAAGGTACTGTCAGATCTCCTTCATGGCCATGGCTCTCCCAGGAGGTTGACACAACCTTTTTGATGAAAATGATGGAGACCCACATTGGAATACAATGTATATCAAGCTGCTATCATTTCACAAGTGTTCATATTTATTTCAGCTGTTTTTATCACGTTATCTGAGAAAACCAGCTTTCTAAGGTATTCCAATTTGCCAGCATTCACTCAGTTAACATAAATTTCATATGGAACTAAAACGGTTTATAAAAGTTCAGTAATTTGATATTTCAGTGTTATTGCTTTCTCTTCAAAATATTCTGAAGAAATTAGTTCTTAAAATGGGATTTGATGGCCATGATCGCAGAGTGTTTTGTAAGCAAAATTTGCACACTATCCTTACTCTTCCTATTGGGGTAATTTAGTGTATCTGAATTGATATAATAATTCCCCACCGCATATCATTTTGTAACCATTAATGTATTCCTTAGGGCAAGTCTCAAAAAGAACTGAGAAAAGGCAAGAGCTTCAATGCCCTAATATAAAAGAGTGGATAATATTTTGCCCAACAAATGAAAGGGGGACTAGTTCCTTTGATTTATTTCCCATTAAAATTGATAATCCAAACTCAGTAAATAAACCCTATTGAATTCAGCAAGGGTTATTTTTGAGCAGACATACATTCTTAGGCTTGCTTCAATCATTGGTGTGGATTTGGAAAATTGGCTGTGCAACCTGTTCTAGACACATACTACCAATATATACACATCGTCCCAATGAAATGGTTATGAAGTAGTTTATATCAAAACCCCAAAGAGTTACTCATAGACTCCTTAAATCATGAATTAAACCTTTTAAAAATATTATTAATTACAATATTTTTACTGTTAATTATTATTAATTATAAATAGAAAGCTAGCATGTTGAAAAGCAAAGCACCCACCACCTATTTATCCATAGGTATTATGATAGATACTACAGAGGTCCTTCTCAGAGGATAAAGAAAATCCAGGAAGCTGGTATGCTGATGGTAAATGAAAGCTTTCTAACAAGCCTAGCTTGTCAGGCAAGACTTGGACAGTTGTTTTGTTAGGGCCCTTACAGCATGCACCCTTTGCTTCATATAGATAAACCCAGTGGTGGGATTCAGCCGGTTCAGCCCAGTTCAGCCAAATCGGTTGTTAACTTTGTGTGCAGTTCTGAGAACTGGCTGATCCCACCACTGGCTGACCCCACCTCTTGCCCCCCCCATCCACTCCTTGACTGGCCATTTTGGCATCTTGGTGCTCTTCTAACCATCCCTCCCCCACCCCCTCCAAACAAGTGATGTCGGTGCAGGCAAAGGCAGCTCTGACAAGGCACTCAGAGGGAGGGGCTGCAGCTACTAAACAAATTAGCCTGAATGGCGTAGGAGGCTAATGCCTTCTACTAAGGCTGCATTTAACATCCAGCTGCCTGCAATTACTGTGAGTTCAATTCTCACCAGGCCCAAGGTTGACTCAGCCTTCCATCCTTTCTAAGGTGGGTAAATTGAGGACCCAATTTGTGGGAGCAATAAGCTGACTTTGTATAAAATATACAAAAGTATGAAGGCTATTGCTTAACGCATTGTAAGCTGCCCTGAGTCTCCGGAGAAGGGCGGCATATAAATCAAATTTTTAAAAAATGGCCGAGCTAAGTGCCTGAAGGACCCCATCCATCACCAGGTGCCTTAGTGGGCGGCAAGCGTGGCCTCAGCTGGGCTCCTCGGCAGACCATGGGCTGTGCAGGGGGCTGATCTAGCACCAGAGCTGGCTCTGCCCTAAGAAGGCCAGGAGCATTGTTGGCGATCCTGTGAAGAGGAGCTCGACCTGGTCCCTGCATGGTGCCATGATCCATGAGCTGCTGCTGGCATGGCATGAATACACAGGTGGCTTCTTTGTGGAGGAGGAAACCTCCCTCTGTGGGCCTGCCCCACTGCCCTTCCTCCTCCTCCTCAGATCTGCCTGTATTCCCAACTCCCGGGCTGACTGGCTTCTTCCCGGCAGCTCTTTCTCTGCATTTTGGGATAAGCCGTCAAAGATGAGACTTTTGTGGGAATTGTGCTGCAATGAAGAAATGGGAAATGGAGCAGCTGGCATGAGGGAAGGAGGAGGAGAAGGGAAAGAGGAAAAGCAGAATCAGCCATCAAAGATGAAGTTTTTGTGGGCAGAAGAGCTGCACTGCAATGAAGAAATGGGAAATGGAGTGGCTGGCATGAGGAAAGGAGGAGGAGCAGTGAAAGATGAAAAGTGGCCTCGTCTTTCCCTCATGCTAGCCACTCTATTGCCTGTTTCTCCATTGAAATGTAATGCCATGCTGCAGAGCTGGCCCCACCCACCACCGCCCAGATGCCCTCACTTCCCCCAAGCATTTCTTTGCATTTCTCCCTTACCTTTCTCGCCATCATGTGCAGGGAAACAAAAGTTTGTGGGGCTAAAAAAAAAAAAAAAAAAAGTTCAGTCAATCAATTCCAACTTCTCACCAAAAAAAAATCTCACAAAGTTAGAATTGATTCAACATTTTTTTTAGTCCCACAAACTTGTTTCTCTGCATGTGACAGAGAAACGTGACGGAGCTGGAAATCAGGTGGGCAAAGAAATGCTTGGGGGAAGCGAGGGCATCTGGGCACCTGGTGTTGAAATGGCCATCTCTCTCCAGCAGTCGCCCACCAGAGGGAAGGCCAGCATCTACCAGCTCTTAAATGAAGCAGCATTCCAGCTCTAGCCAGGAAGGGGCAGCCAACATGGACGCAGCAGGCAGGATGCAGCAAGAAATGTGATGGAGCTGGAAATCAGGCAAAGAAATGCTTGGAGGAAGCAAGGGCTGAATGGTGGTGAATGGGACAAGCTCCATGGTGCTGCGCTACAATGTACAATGGAGTGGCCAGCGTGAGAGAAAGAGGCTAATTTTCCTCTTTCCCTACTCTTCTTTCCTCTGTGCCAGCCACTCCATTGCAGCGCAGCATCCAGGATCCACTTTGATGGGTGGGGAAACAGAGTGGCCAGTGTGAGGGAAGGAGGTTCCTTTTCCTCTTTCCCTGCTCGTTTTTCCCTCATGCTGGCCTCTCCATTGCAGCACAGCACTCAGGATCCACTTTGATGGGTGGGAGGAGTGGAGCATCCAGCGTGAGGGAAGGAGGCTGCTTTTCCTCTTTCCTGGCTCATCTTTCCCTCATGCCAGCCTCTTCATTGCAGCACAGTGCCCAGGATTCACTTTGATTGGGGGGGGGGGGGAATCAAGCAGCCAGCATGAGGGAAGGAGGCCACTTTTCCTGATCCTTGTCTTTCCCTCATGCTGGCTGTTCTATTTCTCCAGCACAGCGCAGCACCCAGGATCAACTTTTATTGTGTGGGAGGGTAATTTAATAACCAATTCAGCCAGGGGCAGGCTGGCGGTTGTGGGAGGTTCAGCCCGCATATGTGACAGAAGCTGGAGGATGATTGGCCATGCCACCCATGATGGCCAACCTGACCCTGGGTGAACCGGTTTTTAAATTATTTGAATCCCACCACTGGATAAGCCTCTGGCTTAGCCTACAATAAGCAAGAGCCGTGTTTTCCAAAACATTTATAATGAAAAGACACAAGAAATGCAAGAAGATGAATCAGTTATTGTTATTATTGTATAATGTCACAGCTGCTAGTTCTTTAGTTAGTGTTGGTCTAAATTCACTTCTTGACTTCTTCCAAAGAACCTAGGATGCTGTACAGATAGTCTTCAACTTCCAATCATAATTAAGATCAGAATTTGTGTTGCTATGGAAGGAAGTTGTTAAATTAGCTGTGCCTGATTTTATGACTTTTGTTGCCATGGTTGTTAAGCAAATCACTGCAATTGTTAGTGTGAATCATGAGGTTATTAAGTAAATCTGTATTCTCCCATTGACTTTGGTTGTCAGATGCTGGCTGGGACAGTCACAAATGGCAATCACATCACTTCAGGATGCTGCAACCATCATAAATACGTGCCAGTTTCCCAATTTTGGTCATGTGACCTCGGGGATACAGCAACTAGTTAAAATGATTATAATTAAAGAAGAACTCCCACTAAGGCAGAATAAAAAAAAATTAACTCTGGAAGAATTTAAGGGTGCTTTGTTGCAAAGTGCACTCAGAACTTATTCTTTAGAGACTGTCTGATACAATAAAAATGGGCTTAACAGAAGAAGGAGAAGAGGATATAGTTGAAAAGCAGGTGGTTTTGGATATAGATTTCAACGTGACAGGATATAAGAATGATATTGACAACAATGTTACACAAGACTAACAAATGAAACAGACAGAAATTTTAGCAGTGAACTAGAACATACAAATAATAAAACCAGAAGAATAGCATTGTTTCGTGGCTCTTATCTCAGAAATGTGGTTTGAACTACTTTCTTACTCTGGATTTACAAAAGATGTGTTATACCTATTTCTGAGAAAAGCAAAAGAGAGCAGAAATAAACTTTTGGGACATTACCTAAAAGGAATAAACAAGACTCTTAAAACTAAAACTAAGGGACCTATTAGGTCAAGGTTAAACTATACATGATTGTCTCTTTTCTAACAGCTTTTAATGTGTTTTCCTTGACTAGGACTGAATGATGAGTCTTTAAAAAATTGTTTATAGATAAGATATGGAAGAAGAAAGACTTGCTGTATTTTTAGAGAAAGTGATAAGCTCTGATATTATAATTGAGAAGAGATGAAGAGAAGATGATAAGAAATTAATTTGTGGGACATCACTTGAAGAGATTAAGGATTAATATTTTCAATTTGTTGTTTCTAGTAGTACTTAATGGAATTTTTCTTGATTGTTTGAACGATGAAGTTTTAAAGATTCTTTTGTAGATAAGAGATAAGACATAGAAAGAAAATTTTTCCTTTGCATTTCTGGAGAAAATGACAAGTATTTTGTAAAGGAAAGGAAAGAATTATGAAATGTACTTCTTTAAAGTGAAATGTACCTCTGTGTGTGTGTGTTCATGTATGTCCGTGTGTATTGTTTCTGACAGCTCTTAATGAACTTTTTCTGATTAAGATTGAAAAATGAGGCTTTATTATTTGCCAATAGATAAAAGATAAGATATGGGATGAAGAGAGTTTTGGTTAAAATATTAATGGAGGTATTGAAAATGTTTATATTCTTCCCTCTTTCCTCCTTTTTACACTTTTTTTCTTGTTTATATTCTCCTTGGTTTGTATTAGCTTTTTATCTTTGAGGTTTGAAAGTTCAATACATTTATTATATATAAAAAAGGAACTTTAAAAGTAGGTTTTTAAAAAAGAAAATAGAATGAATGCAAGCTGATTAATTGGGGACAGAATTGTGGCCTCTCCTCCGACAGGGATCCCAGGCAGCTCCATGGTTCTCCGTGGAGCTCAGGGAAATGAAACATTAGAGGAGACGCTTAGAGGGCCATTGGAGGTCTTCCCGGTCCGAGTCTGACCAAACACAGTTAAGAACCTATATGAGGTCTTATCTTATGGCGATGGAAGCGGCGAAACGTGACTATTTTGCTGCTCTCATCGCATCTGCAGAAAACCGCCCAGCAGCCTTGTTTCGAGTGACCCACTCCCTCCTACATCAGGGAGCGAGGGAGGACCCCTTGCATGGCAGTGCTGAGCATTTTGCGCAATTTCTGCAAGACAAAATCACTCAGATCCGGACAGGGTTAGACTCCGACTGGGCAGGATCCGATGAGGGGATGGGAGCAGTCCTTGGAGGTAACAGCTGGGTTGAAGTGGAAGGAAGTGGACAGGATTGTGGGTATACTGGGGGCCTCCACATGTTTATTGGACCCTTGTCCATCCTGGCTTGTTGCAGCAACCAGGGAGATGACTGGAGACTGGATCTGGGCGATTATCAACACTTCATTGAGAGATGGGCCCGCCTCGCTTAAGGAGGTGGTGTTTCGTCCCCTCCTCAAGAAGCCTGCTCTGGATTCAGCCTCCCTGAACAACTTCCGTCCTGTCTCCAACCTTCACTATAAAGCCTGTTGAGTCTGTGGTGGCGTACCAGCTTCCGCAATTCCTGGAGGAGACTGATTATCTAGACCCATACCAATCAGGCTTCAGGCGCAGATAGCATGGAAATGGCATTGGTTGTCCTGGTGAATGATCTCTGGTGGGCTCGGGATGGGGGTTATTCCTCCATCCTGGTGCTACTTGACCTCTCAGCAGTTTTTTTTTTATTGAAAAAGTTTTACAATACAATTTTTTTCCCCATTCCCCCCCATCTCCCCTCCCGTCCACCCCCCCTTCCCTTCCCTTCCCTCCCTTCCCTCCCTAGGCTTCCTTTACTAATAAAACATTAATCTTATATATCAATTAATATTAAACAAAAAATATAGGTGAAATCCAGATAACATATCATAAATTTTAACATTGAATAAGGTAAAGTTAATCTATCATATATATGCTAAACATAAAATCATATATACATACTTATCGGGTATTTTTAACATTATATTTTTTCCCCTAAATCAAATATATACTAACCGTAAGTCATATATAAAAAACTTAACAGATATTCTTGACATTAAGATTTTTCTAGACAGCAGTATAACAAATATATATAAACTTATTTTTATCATTATAATTTTTCTAAGCAGTGATGTAGTAGATATATATAACATAATAAGCTTTCTAAATAACAATATAATAGATATATATAAAAATTTTTAACCTTAAAATTTTTCTAGATAACAATATAATAAGTATATATAAAATTATACTATAAGATATATGCTAACAATAAACTTATTTCTAACATATATACTATACTAATAATTTCAAATATATTTAACATTGAAACTTTTCTACTTATTATTATATAAGTATAAATATAATAAAATAATTATAATAAGAATAATTATAAATCAAATACTAATTGAAACTTCTTGGTTTTATATTTATTCTGCACATAGTCTACCCATTTCTTCCACTCCCTAACAAAGGCTTCATGGGTCCTGTCTTTTAAGTATGCAGAAATCTTTGCCATTTCCGCAAAATTAGCCATCTTCGATGTCCATTCCTCTATCGTAGGTACACCATCTTTTTTCCAATATTGTCCAATCAGTAACCTAGCTGCAGTAATCATATATAAAATCAATCTCGTTTCACTCGGTGAACAATCCTTAACTATACCCAACAAAAACAATTGCGGAGAAAATTGAAGCTTCTTTTTCAAAACATTCTGCATAACCCACCAAAGTTTAATCCAAAATGCTTTCACTTTTCTACAGGTCCACCAAATATGAAAGTATGTAGCATCCAAACAATCACACCTCCAACATTTAGGTTGAACATTTGGATACATACATGACAATTTCTTGGGATCTAAATGCCATCTATAAAACATTTTATAGAAATTTTCCCTCAGATTTTGTGCTTGAGTAAATTTAACATTCTGGACCCAGATCTTTTCCCATGTTTCCAACATAACTGGTTCTGCAAAATTTTGTGCCCACTTTATCATACAATCTTTAACTAATTTGCTCTCTGAATCTCTTTCTAACAGTAAATTATACACCCTCTTGATGTGCATCGGCCCTTTCCGTTTTATCTGAGTCACCAAATCTTCTTCATGTAGCATTAAACCAATTTTCTGGTCTTCTCTCCATCTCGTTTGAAGTTGAGAATACTGCAACCAAGTTAAATTCCTCCCTTCTTCCAACAGAATTTTCAAAGGTTTCAAACTCCATCTGCCCCCATCATTAAAAAGCATCTCTTTGTATAAAATCCCCCCGAGTGACTTTATATTCCGCATGATTTGCCCAAGATCCAACCACAAAGGTATTTTGTAATCCAATTTAAGATGGTGCTTCTTCCAAACTCTTATCAAAGCATGTCTCAATATATGACTTTTAAATACGTTGTCCAACTTGTCTTCATAAAATAAGTATGCATGCCAACCAAAGTCCAAATCACGGCCTTCTATATTCAAAATTTCAGTTTTTGTTGTTCCAAACCAATCACCCACTTGCGTCAACACTGCAGCTTCATAATGTGAACATAAGTTCCATTCAACCAAGTTGAATGGTTGCCATTCAACCAAGATTTTATCACTTTTAAGCACCGGAATCATTTGAAACAAAAACAGAAATCTAGGTAGAACGTTCATCTTAACTGCTGCTATTCTGCCAAGTAAAGATAGTTGCAGTTTCTTCCAAATTTCAAGATCTTTTTGAATCTTATGCCACAAAACCTCATGATTGTTTTGAAAAAGTTTTATATTAGAAGCTGCAACCTGAACTCCTAGATATTTCACCTTTGTAACTATTTCAAAACCTGCCAACCTTTCTAGTTCACTCTTTTGTGGTTCCAGCATGTTTTTAACTATCATCTTAGTCTTTTTCTGGTTTAGTCTAAAGCCTGAGACCAAACCATTTTCCTCTATAGTATTTTTCATCTGAATGATTGATTCCAAAGGTTGTGTCATCTGCAAATGTTTTTGTTCTGTAGTCCTTTTGCCTTATAACTATTCCGTTCAGATTATTCGAGTCCCTTAAGGAATTCAACAAAACTTCTAAGGTTAAAATAAACAACAGTGGAGATAACGGACAACCTTGTCTAGTTCTTTTTGTATATGAAAATTAGTGGTTAAACTTCCATTAATAACTATTTGTGCTGTCTGTTCTTGATAAGTTGCTGAAATCGCATGTATAAACCTCTCAGCAGTTTTTGACACCATCGACCATGGTATCTTACTGTGTCATCTCGGGGGTTTGGGGGTGGGGGGCACTGTTTTACAGTGGTTTGCCTCCTACCTCTTAGGCAGTATGCAGTTTGTTTTGGCAGGGGGTCAGAGATCCTCCCCAAGGCCCCTCACTTGCGGGGTGCCGCAGTGGTTGGTTCTCTCCCCCCTGCTCTTTAACATCTATATGAAGCTGCTGGATGAGATCATTCGTGGTTTCAGGGTGCGGTATCATCAGTATGCTGATGATACCCAACTTTACATCTCCACCCCGGACCAACCTAGGGATGCCCTTTCCATGATGACTAAGTGCCTGGAGGTGGTGTGGGTCTGGATGGGTAGGAACAGGCTCAGGCTCAACCCCTCCCAGACTGAGTGGCTGTGGTTACTGGCATCCCATGATCTAGCTTCCCCATCGTTATTGATGGGAGGGGGTTGTCTTGCTCCCTCGGAAAGGGTTCATACCCTTGGCATCCTCCTTGACTCATGGCTGTCTTTAGGGGACCATCTAACAGCCATGACAAGGGGGGCATTTGCACAGGTCTGCCTGGTGCACCAGATACGTCCTTTTCTAGACAGGGATGCCTTCTGTACGATCATTCAGGCTCTCATCATCTCTTGACTGGATTACTGCAATGCCCTCTACATGGGGCTGTACATTGGGGTGCACCCGGAGGCTCCAACTGGTCCAGAATGCAGCCACGTGAGTAGTTACAGGTGCCTCCCACTACTCTCATATAACACCTCTATTGCGCGAACTGCACTGGCTACCGGTGGTCCTCCGGATCCGCTTCAAGGTGCTGGTACTCACCTATAAAGCCCTTCATGGCATGGGCCCGGGGTATTTGCAGGATCACCTCCTACCGACCTCCCTCCACTCAGTGCGCTCACATAGGACTGCCTTCCTCCGAGTCCCCTCGGCCAGACAGTATCGGCTGGCAGTCCCTAGGATGAGGGCATTCTCTGTGGCCACACCAACCCTCTGGAATGGGTTGCCCACCGGACTCCGGACAGCCCCCAACCTCCGCACCTTCTGCGCTGATCTAAAGACATGGCTCTTTCACCAACTTCCCTGATCTGCTATGGATTTTAACTGGGATTTCAGGGATTTTAAATTGGTTTTAATTATTATTTAAATTGTAATTATTGTTGAGTTGTTTTATGGTTGTGAGCCGCCCCGAGTCTTACGGGAGAAGGGCGGCATATATATCTGACAAAATAAAATAAAATAAATAAATTATGAAAGAAGTACGGTATACTGAAGTGGTTTGATCATAAAGAGAGAATGAATCAGAACTGAATTGCAAGAGAAATATGCAAATATGCAGTTTGAAAGATGGACAGAGAATGTTGTTAGATAGAATTGATGATATCCTCAAAAAAAAAAAAGGGTGAGATGTTTAGAGAGCAAAAGAAATTGTAGGAGGAGGTTTAAAAAAAGACTACAAGGTTAAGAAGGTATAGAAAATTATAATGAATGGTATTGGTATAAATTTAGCCATATTTTCCTCCATCCCTCTGTCCCTCTGTCCCTCTTAATTTCTTTCTCCTTCCTTCCTTCCTTCCTTCCTTCCTTCCTTCCTTCCTTCCTTCCTTCTTTCTTTCTTTCTTTCTTTCTTTCTTTCTTTCTTTCTTTCTTTCTTTTCATGGCTTAATTTTATTGGCTTACTAGTTCTTCTGTCCCTTGCTTCCCTCAAAAGGAACAGCTTGATATAGATGCATTTAGTACAACAAAATACAATAAAAGTACAATAACATTTATTATTTAATCAGCACATAACTTAACATTTAATGTAGGACACTGAATTGATTTCACTGGCCAGGCATGTCAGTTTTTATCTAAACTACTAGGCTAAACACTTTTTTCATCAAGGTAGGCTGATAATCACAATTTCATGGTAATGGACTGCTGGGACACTGGGCACACTGTACATCCTGAAACCCAAAAGAAACTGACCTGATATCCAATGAACTTTTTTTAAAAAAAACTTAAATGTTAACTTCTTAGGGTGATTTAAAACAATTCCGTTCTTCTTTTTATGTTAGTTTAGTTTGAATATATTTAGAACAGTCCTTTGGAACAAGACAATTATATTCATAAGTATAATAGGGCATGTTTAGTTTTATATTTAATTAGGGGATTATTCTCTGCGTGCTACTGTATGAAAAGATAAAACCCTCTGTATCTCCATCCAACTGCTTTCATCCCTCCATAAATATTCACTTAACACTATTATAGCCCAGTATATGAACCAGCCATAACTGAATAAATTCTACTGCAATATTAGATTAGATGTTATTTATTGGGCACGGATCTTTTGTGTGATGCATGATGTTGACATCTTACCTATTTACCCTCAGGAAAGCATATTGAAAACTAATGTATAAATTCCGTTTTGATGCACACTGCACAATCCAGCTAAGAACCATTCCAGGAGTGTCCTGTTGCTGCCGTTAAGGAGGATCATGAGCCATTAAGCAAGGACTTTATATGAACATGACTTGCGGTTTCCAGTAAGCAAAATCAATGGAGAAGCTGGCAGGAAATCATTAATCCTGGGTTGTTGTAAACAAGGTGGCAAGCAGGTGAGTTCTATAGAAAGGGCCTGGACAGCAAAGGGATGTTGTTACTCTATGCAGCATGGCTAGTAGGGAAAGGTGATGCAAGCAGGGAGGAAGCATGGATGGGGTCCATGGTGCTGCAGCATGGTAAAGTGGTTCTAGCACAGGCAGGTAGGGGAAGGGATGATTTGGTGTTGTATGAGTGCAGGTGGGCAGGGAAGGAGATGCTGTGGTGCCATGCAAGTAAAGCCAGACAGAGGAGGAGGTACTGTAGCAGTGGTGGGTTGCTACCGGTTCACCCCGAATCAGGTGAACCAGTAGCGGCAGTGGCGGGAGGCTCCAACCCACCCACCCAGATGCTTCTGTGCATGCGAGTGCACATGCACCCATGAGCAAACCACTAGCAACGGGTTCTGAAACCCACTACTGTACTGTAGCACAATGTGAGTGCAGCTGGGTAGGCAAGCACTAATCAGCATGTCTGAGGGTTGCTGTGAATTGCCATGCACCACAGAATACAAGATTCCTGGGATCTACTCCATAACAGGTTCCTTGGGAGAAAAAGCAGTGGGAGCAACTTGTAAGCTTCCCTCCTGGCTTCCTCATTTATTTTACTTGTGGGAAGCCAGCAGGGAAGGTCACAAATGGTGACAACACAATAGGATCCTGCAGCCATCATCCTAAATGTGAGCTGGTTGCCAAGAGCCCGAATCAGTACCATATGACTATGGGTGCTGTACCAGCAGGAACCTCAAGGACTAGGTATTAATTCAGTGCCACCATATCTATTTTTGATGGGTTGAGAATCCAGAAAACAGTTAGGCAATCATGATCTTAATTGTTGCTGAATGAGTGATTATTAACCTGTAAAACAAAGCATATAGAATGCTACATATCCGCTGAGTTTTCTGAGAGAACACAAAATTTGAATTACCATTCAAAATGCAACCAGTGAAGGAACCAGATGGATTCCAGAAGGGGAAATGGAGCTCTGGAGGCAAAGGAACCAAAAGAGAAATGACTCTTACATCCACAGTCACATTATACATACTTTTAAAAAGGCATATACATAGATAATGAACAGTAAAAAGGTAAAGGTAAAGGTTCCCCTTGCACATATGTACTAGTCATTCCTGATTCTAGGGAGCAGGGTCTTTAAATCTCTGTTTCAAAGCTGAAGAGCCAGCGCTGTTCGAAGACGTCTCCATGGTCATGTGGCCAGCATGACTAAATGCCAAAGGTGCATGGAATGCTGTTACCTTCCCACCAAAGGTAGTCCCTATTTTTCTACTTGCATTTTTTTAACTTGCTTTCGAACTGCTAGGTTGGCAGAAGCTGGGACAAGAAACTGGAGCTCACCCCGTTATGCGGCACTAGGGATTTGAACTGCTGAACTGCCGACCTTTCGATTGACAATCTCACGTCTTAGCCACTGAGCCACAGAATCATGAGTTTTGTTTGAATACCACCTATCCTGACCCTTGACTCCTCAGGATGTTCCCACCTATGGGGAACACACCCATCTGTTATGTGTGCAGTGGTCTGAGCAGCATGTGTGCGGTGGCTGTATCTGATATGGCTAGGCACTTAGTCATAGGTCCCCTTGAGCCTACAACTGGAGGTAAGCAGCTAAAGCAGTTTCTGTATTGTGTGGTGTTTCTTAAATGCAAACGTATCTCCTGACCGAAATTCTGCCCTTGATTATTTTCAAAGAAAAGTCCTCAAATGAATTCCAGGTGATGTTTGGCTCAAGAACAACAGAGTCTTGGCAGTCCAACCTCAGATGATGGTGGACCAGGAGAAGTCCTTCAGTAAACTCTTTCTAGCCTATGTGACCAAAAGGTCAAGGGATCATTATTTGTTTTGATTATCTATCCGGGTGCTTCTCATTTTTTAAACGATCCAAATGAAGCCATACCCTAGAGGAGCAGACTGACCCTTTCAGGCAGGTGCTGAATCAGCAGTAGCAACCAGTGCCCAGTTTCAACATGGGATAATTAGTCAGCTCAAGCATGCCAAACCCATCTTGGAGCAGCTGGTTTGCTTTGGTTTGCTCAGCCAAAATATAAAACATTTTGTTCTGTACTATCTGCTTTTTCTCTGTTTCCTTTAGCATTTTGCTTTCTTTACTGAGCAGCTGGTACATATATTTAAATTTAATTTGAAAAAGAATGAAGCCCTTTCTAACTTCAGCCAGTTCTGAGCTTTAACTAACTTTCTTGAGCTCTACATTTAACTTTCTTTAGCACCAGGTTACTGGATTATTCCCTTTCTTGGTATCATGACCATCAATCTTCATTCAGTTTTTGTATAAGCACCTTGAACTGCCACCATACAGTGGGGCAAAAAAGTATGTAGTCAGCCACCAATTGTACAAGTTCTCCCACTTAAAAAGATGAGAGAGGCCTATAATTGTCATCATAGGCAGACCTCTCTCATCTTTTTAAGTGGGAGAACTTGCACAATTGGTGGCCGAATAAATACTTTTTTGCCCCACTGTATCTATTTTTGGGACCCTTAGTTGAAAATCCAGAAAGCGGAAGCAATCCTGGGTTCCAATCATTTCTCATGGCTGCTAAAGTTTTGTTCTGATGGAAAATAATACACTCAAGCTGTTTTGAGTTTCATTCCATTGGGAAACAACCGATTTAAAGCAAAAATAAGTATAGCAAGGGGCCTGGAAGTCAAGACCTACAAGGAACAGCTAAAAGAAATGATTGCAAAAAGAAGAGTTTACAAAGAAAAAGACTGAGAGGAAATACCACTGTTTTCAGATAACTAAACTACAATGAAATAGATCCACCTTAAATTTTAGGCTGAATTTCCTAAAGTAAGTATCTAAAGCAAATATGTACTTGTATAGAATCTCGGGTCCTATGTATCTGAAAGAAGGAAGAAGACTTACAATATTTCAACTTAATCTTTGAAACATGACAGAATGGCCCAGTCAACTTTCTATTGTCAATATGCTACCATGGATTTTTTGGGGACCACTACAGGTAGTCCTAGACTGACAACAGTTCATTTAGTGACACTTCAAAGTTACAATGGCACTGAAAAAAAGTGACTTATGACTGTTTTTCATAGTTATGACCTTTGCAGCAATCCCATGATCATGTGATCAAAATTCAGATGCTTGGCATCTGGTTTAACATGGACCATTGCTGTGTCCCAAGGATATGTGATCCCCACTTGCAACCTTCTGACAAGCAAAATCAATGGGATAGCCAGATTCACTTAACAATCAGGTTACTAATTTATCAACTGTAGTGATTCACATAACAACTGAGGCAAGAAAGGTGGCAAAACTCACTTAACCAATTTTGGGCTCAATTAGGTCGAGGACTTATGTATTTAGAAATTTTTGCAATGTAATTTTTCTAAGTTTACACAGAATACCAATTTAAGAATGAATGCATTTGTCGCATAGCTTTTCTAAAAAGGAATGTGATGATGATGACGATGATTGTTAATAATGATATATTTTATTTATTTGGCATCCCTCCCCCCCAAAAAAAGCGCAGATTAGTTCTATGTCATGCATGAAGAAATGTTGTAATGCCAATTACTTCAGCAATAGAAAAAAAGGGAATCCCAGAATTGCATATTACTCTTAGATGGTCCTCACAACAATTGCTACATTAAAACAAGTAAATCTAATGACAGGCTACAGCATTGGGGGGATTGGCAGGCATATGCATGTCAAAAGCCTTCCTTGACACTTGCTAATAAAATTTGGCACCAGCCACATCGATTGCAATATGTTCTACTGAAATGTGAGAAACAAAAATTATTGCTCTCTGACATACGTTTTTTTTAACATGCCAGCTTTCAATGACTTGATAATGTGACTTTGCTCTTATGATTGCCAGACGTGAGAAATAAGGCCCTTGATGTTCCTTATTGTTACAACTTGTTGCAAATTTCAATGAGTTTTTTTAGGAAAAGAGAATTGGAGCTTATCTATGTGAATTTTGACTAAAAAGTTCCTTTTTCAAAGCTTTGCCTCCTTCACCAAATGAATGGAGACCACATTATTTTAAAAAGTCAAAGCTATAAAATAATTACAACTTAATTACTTGTTCATGTTAATGGGTTGAAAGCGTAAATAATCAACTCTCCAAAAGTACTGTAATTACACCATATCGTATCGCTGCTATAAGAAATAGCATAGCTATATCAAGAATTCTTTTCTGCAGAAAACACATGAATTTCTGGGAAAAAATCATGAGATAGGAGGACAGCGGTGTGTGAGGGTGTTGCTTTAATTTTATATTGACTAATAGGGAGGTGACTTTCTTCTTTCAACCTAAAAATGTATAGCTCTGCTTGTTCACAAATTTGACATCTTGCAATATGGTTTTGAAAAAAATGCTCACTTGATCAGTTTTGCATAATCTACCACAATGGTTGCAGCGGTCAGGTGATTATTTCTAATAAGATGCTCCTTGCATCATTGTGAACAAGTAAGCACATACAGATTTAAAAAAATAAAATAAAATACAGAAAGATTAATGGGGTTTTTTTTCCCAACCACCATTTTGGCTCATAAGACCCCTTACCTGCCTCTTCCAAGGATGAATTCTGTGGATAGTAACCCAATACATCTAGAAGACTCTCGAATGGGGCAGGGAGTGTTATATTCTGAAATTTATTTCAAAATAGTCTCTCTTTATATACTTACTTTGCCCTGTATGAAAATCTTGAAGAACTTCCAGGTGAAAGGTTCCGTAACAATAAAGGTCTAAGGACAGAACCAAAACAAAGCAAAACTAAATGCCCTAGTATGTATTTCATATACTAAAACACCATGCATCAGTTGAATATAATTGGAATTAATTTACTGCATATAAATAAGTCATCTTCCCAAAACAAAGAAAGTTTCATCAGTTACCAAGTTTGGCCTGTTGAACTATCCCATAATTTACTGGGTATTTCCATTGAGAAACTGGAAGGTCGGTTTAATTAAGCAGCTTGTGCTTCGCTTAGCTTATCCCCTAAAGTCAGAATCATTTTCTCTCATTTTCCTCTGGGGAACTGGCAACATACTTATTTGTGAGTCTCACTTCAAGGAACGGTACCTAAATATTGAGCAACATTTCAGCAAAATGATTATCATAAAATGTCATGCTATTCTTAGTATGCCAGCATATGAAATATTCAGCTACAGAACACGTACAAGAAAGTCATGCAGTCAGGAATCGTTAGCACGTTTCTTTTCAATGCCATCTTTCATTGACTGAAGAAGCTATTCAGGGGAGAAAAATAGTAACTAAGAGGAGCTAAATGAAAAAAAAAAACCCTCAATCCAGCCATATTACACATATCAAAAAGAATCTATGCAGAATAGTTCAGAAAGATGCACACAGGTAGAGTTACTTGCCATCAGCTGGAAGCATAACAAAACGTCGCTAAAATCTGAAAGATTTATTTTAATATTGATGGAAACTGAAGAGCCTTAAACAAAGAACCTTTCTGCTTGAGAATTCAAGGATGCTCTCTTTTTATTGCGCTTCTCTTTTTCTGCCTCTTCCCTCCTTCTGCCAACACAAACACAAATGCATGCACACGTGATGGATTCCCGGCATTTTGTGACCAAGGACACTGCTCAGTGCCTCTTTGATTTCTTTGCTTCTCCTTTACCAACAGTCAACTGGATTTTCTTTGTTTTTCCTTGAAGATGTTTCCCTTCTCATCCAGGAAGCTTCATCATTTCTGACTGAATGTTGGAGAATGGAAGGATTTATACTCCTGCAGGAGAGAAGGAATATAAATCTTTCCATTTTCTACCATTCGGTCAGAACTGAATTAGCTTCTTGGATGAGATGCGAAATGTCTTCAAAGAAAAAACAAAGAAAGTCCAGTTGCCTCTTGAAAAAAAGCACTGTTGGGACAACTATGACCTGGATGACTGAGAATTTCCATGGACATTTGCATCTCCTTTCTTTCCCATGACTGCTGATGCTTCTGTCATGGATGGTGACACTTTCCCACTTTGAGAATGAATTACCCATCTACACATTCCAGGAAGAACATCATAGCAATGCAGCCCCACATATCTTTGGGGCTATGTGGTCCCAAAAGGAAGAAGAAGGAAGAAATCTGTTTCCAGAAGCAATCCTTTCCAGCAAGAGCACATACATCCCTGGATATCCATTCCTTACCCCAATGATATCCCTTTGACCAGATCTGCATTGGGGCATCATGATATACGTTTTGCCTTTTCATACTTGCATTGCAATGTCAAGATGCCTATGTTGTCGCTTACTCCCAGGGGGAATAAATGAATTAATACCCAAATCCTTCCTCCTTAAAAAAAACTACTTTCTAAATCTTTTTCTTTGGGCATTCTCTGTTTTAGAATGTAAAACCTGTCAGAAACATTTTTAGAGATTCTTCTGAAGATGACGCGAAGTCTGCTTCCACCAAAGAAATTAAATAGAGTGGAAGAATATGAGAGCAAAGTCTATCATCCATGTGTTCTATTTTAGAGGGATGAAAGGATGTGTGGGATTTGAAAAGATACTACATCTCACTATGGGCTTACCTCTCTTCCGCTCATCCAGTGGGATTCACAGACCGATGCCAATCTCAGATATTTTCCGCATCACAACCGCTCAGCTGCAGCAAGATTTGGATTGATATAAACTCCACACAGAGTTTCCCTTCCTTAAATTTGCATGCGCTGCTTGCTGCCTGCATAGCAATGACAGCGCCTTTAATCTAATTTGTTTACTAGTCCCAGGGAAGAATCGGTAATGATCTGGCATATCTATCTTATATCCACTTTAAATATCTTTGTCACAGCCAGTGGGAAATTACTGGACCTGCATTACAACTCAGTGTTGTGCAGAATTGTAATGTAAATAATAGAAGTAGAAAATGTATTCAGGAAATATTGGGTAACAAATTAAGAGGACAACCGCCCTCATTCTGTGCCGCAAGGAATTCCATGTGGTATAGGTATTGCTTTCAACTTTGGACGTGGTTCTTATTGCCTCTATTAATTCAGCTGATACAACCGTCCTGTCCTGTGCATCTCTTAAAAGCTAAACTTAAATCAACTTGTGCTTTCTGCACTGCCTTTTACTGAGGTCAACATTTCTATTGTTCTGTATGTTTTGGCTTTCCTGCTATAGTTTAATTATTATTTCTTTGTTAGTGCTACTGTTTTTTGTTCTTATCTTAACTCCAGTCAATTGCTCATGATAATCATATTAATAATATATCTTGTTTATTTGTTTGTTTATGAATATGTATATAGCCACCCAACTCATTCTCATTGACTCTGAGAAGCTTACAAAGATAAAGGTAGAGTAATATTGAAAATATATTATACATCTGTGACATTTTAAGCAGTATGATAGAATAGAATAGAATAGAATAGAATAGAATAGAATAGAATAGAATAGAATAGAATAGAATAGAATAGAATAGAATAGAATAGAATAGAATAGAATAGAACAGAACAGAATTTTTTATTGGCAAAGTGTGATTGGACACACAAGAAATTTGTCCATACATTTATTTACAATCACTTTATTGTATTAGTAAATCACATTATACATGTTTACTAAAAGGCATTCTCTCACCCCCATCCCCTGCAAATGAGTACCCTACAATAAATAGGCAAGTGTTATTGTGCATTAGGTAAGTGTAAGGTTATGGTTTGTTTGTTTGTTTTTCCAAATTCTGAACCCACACAATGTAGAAGTTAACTATACCAAATACTTCATTGTAGCACTTACTTTACCTAACAATAAACTGTTGCCCTGGGTTAGCTCCACACTCCTAGGATTTGCAAGTTGATATAGCCTCCAAAATAAGTAACTGATAATTAGCCCTTAGAACAAAGAACAAAAGTCTTAAAAGTTTAGTGGCCTACAGACTTTACCTCCCTCCAAAAATTCTTGCACTTTTTGCACAGATGCGCCTTTTCTGATTGTTGCTAAGCTCCAGGCCAAGTTGTAAGCCAAGCTCCAGGCAGGAATCACACCACAATGAGCTGCTTACCATAGCTTGCGCACTTGGCAGTTGACTGATAGCTCTCCTGCCTCTGCATGTAATAGTTGTACATTCCCAGGCATTGCTATCCTGCTTCTTTGTCTGCAAGAAAGTTGGCTTACAATTTATCCTTTTCTCCAACACATCCACATCCATTTTTGTAGAACAGGGGCCAAGGTGAGGTGAGTTTACATATAGTTGTTGACATTCCATATGTTTCAATTAGCTAGGTACAGTAGAATCACTGGTAACAAAGGCTTCTGACCATGACCAAATTGGGTCCTGACCAAAAAATTCACTTTTTTTTCGTGGCCGATTTCCCCTTCTGTGCCATTTTTTTTTTTGTAAGCACCAAATTTCCAAAATTATGTTCGGGTTACGACCAAATCGGTTTGTGACCAAAGTTATGGAACGAATTATGGTCATGACCAGAGGTTCTACTGTATTTGGCCTGGATGATTGTGAGTAAACTGTGAATTGGGAATGAATGAATGAATGAATGAATCAATCAATCAATCAATCAATCAACCAACCAACCAATCAATCTCCGCTCAAGTTTCTGGGACTTTAAAGTTTTAGAGACCTATGGGAAAAAGCATGAGCTGTGCCTCTCCTTTAGTATTTGGGATGGGAAACATATTTTCTTGGTTGCAATTGCTTTCCCAACACAGACAAGAACCCTGCCTTTATTCCTGCACAGTAAGAATACAAAAGACTGTCAAAAATTACCATCTCTGCTAGAAGAGAAGGATTCTGCCTGTGGCAGGGGCTAGTATGTGTGAAGGGGCTATTGTAGGCAAATAGAGAATTAATTTTATAAATGGGGCATCCTTAATTCAATTGCCATTAACTGTTTTTCTTGCAGGTAGCTTCTAGAAGGCAGTGTATTACAAGAATTCAGAGGTTAAGTCAGAATTGGGGGTTAGCTCAGTGGGAAATGGAGCAGTCACTCTTCTCCCAGTCCAAATTACCTGATAGGATTGTTGGAGGGTAAAACAAATAAAGCATGTATTTGTTGGAGCAGAACATTGATGGAATGGTTCCAACAGGAGTTGGCAATCCTAAATTGAGAACGTGGGAAAACTGGATCTTGTGTGAAATTCTTGACTGGATTTATAGCATTGCTAAACTCTTTCCTGATTGGTTTTTTGTTTGTTTGTTTGTTTTTTAATTTTGACAGGTCAGTTTAAATTTAGAGAGTTTATTTTCAGATAAATATACAGTATTAATAATCTCTGGTAGCATCTCCCCTTGATTTTTTCCCCAAAAGCAGAAAAACAGAATTGCAACAGTACATTAGTGACAATTAAACATTAATGTGAGTTGCTACGTCATTGGCATGGTTTCCCTAAAAGCATATAAAGTGTCATAAAAGTTAAAGCCCATGTTTACCTTGGATTGAAAAATGAACTAACAAGAGTGTTTTGTTTTTTTTCATTTGGAAATTGCTTCCACATTAAAAGAACCTTGCTGAAAGTTATAAAGGGAAAAATAATGAAGGCATATGTAAAGCTATAGATGCATTTATTAAATTATGTTGTGTTTATTTCTGGCAAAATAATGGACACTGGCTCTTTTGGCCGGCCACATATGGCTATTGGAGGAGAAAAGCCAATTAAGACTTCTCTATATAAATGCAATGAAAGCCTTTGAGAGATAAGTAGATTTTGCTCTGTTTTCTAAGTTGTATAGTTTTAATAGCAAAGGATATTGGTAGAATTGCCAGGTGTCCACTATTTGAGCGGACAGTTCGCTTTTTTCACATTATGTTCACTATTTTTTTTTCACAAAATAGTGGACATTTTTTTATTCAAAAGCTTTATGATGAAATGGTACGTAATCTAAAGCTGTACAGTCTAAGAGAATAAGGATAGGAGAATTGCGTTTTGTCTTTTTTTTCATAAGTTAGAATGAGACAAAGATCGACTATCCATTGAACGCTAAGTTGTTTCAATCTAATTGATCGCAATAATCCTCCAACTTTAGAAGAAATGACGAACATCTGGTTATTATCACCATGGCGAGAAGAACTTCCACCCAACACTCTCTTCGATGAAATTTCTGCCTTAGAAGAAGTTTATGTTCATCTGCAGGGCGATTCATCCCTTGATAAGTGGACGTACTTTTTCAAGAAAGTGCCTGCTCCGAGTTTACTGAAACTGTTCCAGTATTGTGCATCAATTCTGGTATCAAATGCAAACGTCGAACGAATTTTCAGCGTCATGGGAAATTTGTGGACTGACAAATGTAACCGACTGCTTGTACCATCAGTTCGAAGCGAACTTTGTATATTTTTTAATGTTTCTCAACGTTGTACTGAAATTAAAGAATTATTCCTTAAACACAAAGAATTGATCAAAGCTGCACAGTCAAATAAAAAATACACACGACAGCAAAGTAAAATGTAATTTAATATTTTACATATTATTATAATATATTTGATGTTTTGAATTTTAAGTAAAGTTTTGAAGTGATTATTTTAATATGTGTTAAAATGTTTGTAAGAAAATATATAATTTAACTGTAATTTTTTTTTACTACTTAAGACCCCCCCCCCCCCGCTTGTCTGCTATTTTTTGGAAGCAGACCTGGCAACCCTAGATATTGGAGCAGTTTGACACTAGGGAAGAGGGTGGGACTAGCCACAAAGGAAATATTCTGTGTTTTCTCCACTGGTGTAATAAAAACAGAATAAAGCAATAGTTAAGATCGTCATTGTATTTCAGAAGACCTGACTGAAAAAGATAGCCTTGACTCCGTTTTAGTCAGTAGTGATGAATCATGAAATATTTAATGTGAAATTATACTGAAAAAAAGCATTGGATTAGACTGAAGAAAATAACAGTGGCTAATTCATATTCCAGTATGTATTCTGTGCATTACAAGCTCAGATCTTTTTCTGGAGATCAAACAAGGAATCTAATTTCACATATAATCAAATTAGGTCAGTTGCTAGTAAGTTGCTCCTTTATAATTCAATAAAATCATTGTTTAAAAACAATAACAGGTTTAGAGCAGTAGTAACTCAGTAATAACTATCAGAGTGGTGGTCACAGTGCTTTGATTTGATCTCCAAAGAATGTTACAGAGCATAGAAAAGCATCAGTCCAAGAAAAGGCATGCCTGGTTTTTTTTTCCAGTTTTTTTTTATTTTTTTCCAATATAAAGATACATATGTTGTGGACAGTACATTGATTGGGTCTTTTTTATACAACATTAACAATAATAGTACAAATAATATGTGGAGTTCTAATCTTCCAACTTCGAACAATACTAGTCTCATTTCATATTCCTTTTACATTTTCCCATTGAGTCATTTAGGCATAAATAACATTTTTTTTGCACCCTGTGTTTGTTATCTCTTGGTAAATATTATCCTTCCATATTTAAAAAATCACTCATTATTCTACCATTGCATCATTATTCCAAATATATTACTAATAACACCAATTATTAACAATATTCAATCTATCACAGGAGTCTATTTCAAAATCAGCACCATTTCTAATCCTTAATATTTTAAATTCACAATATATTTTAACACACCGTTAATATTAATACTATAATTAAATTGCCTACTCTTAAATTACTATCTACTATCCTGAATTTATTGGGGTTATGGTATTTTCCCATTTTATTAATATATTTTCTCATTATCTATCATCGCTTAATCTTTCTAAAATTCCATCATTTATTGATTTTTTTGGTCAGCCTTTTATCTCTCTCTCTTGGAATCTTTTTGATTTATTTGTGTCTACCAATCTTTCCCTTCTGGGTGCCTTTTGTCTCTTTCTGTTGTGTTATTTGAAAACCCATCCACAAGACTTCCTTTTTTAAAAAATAGGTTTTTCTCTTTTCTCTCTATACCATTATAAATTGAGAGGTTATGTAATTGTCCTCTACTTATTAGTCTTTTCTCCTCTTTATTCTTAACTTCTTGCTTCTCATTTTTATTTTCCCCTTCCCCTATTTGTTCTAATTTCTCATCTATTTCTTGAGTATCGTGTTCCTCTTTCCCTCCCAATTGTTGAGTAGCTCTACGTTCATTTCTCTATCTTTAAACAATCCCTTTGTCTCTTTGTCATCTTTTAAGAATTCACACATATTTTTAACATAAGCAATATTTCTTCATATATCTCTAAATCCATTTAGAGCTGTTTTAAGGTGTTGCAGTCTTGGGCATCCTCAGGAATCAAATGAGCTTCACTACATTATATTTACAATTATTATGTTCTTAACATAGCAATTAAATTAACTTATATACTTCCTGTATATGATATGTGCACACATTACATAATAGATAATTTATAACAACTAATAAATAATTTATTGCAATTTCTTTGTTTGATTGTTGTGAGCCATCCAAAGTCATCGAGAGTTATTATGGTTCATTGCACATTGCCAGAAACTTAGATTGGATTTTTGTGATGAAATCATAAATTGAAAAACCCTGGTGGTGAAAGTTAAGAAGGTTTCTAGTTTGGACTTGAGAGGTTGGAGGAAAGATATGAGGTCAAGAACTTTGGTCTGTATTAGGCTTTACCAAGAGAGAGCAGATGGTCTCATGAGATTATTGTGTACAGTTGAGCCCACAATTAAGAAACTTCTTGACCTAAGCCTAAGATCCATTTAGGTTATTTGCACCTGACAATTTTGAATTTTTTATCCATCTATTGAGTCCTTCCCAAGGAGCTCGGATGGACAAATGTTCTTGTTTGATGGTGTTGGAGGTATCATGGCAGGATATAAGCTGTTCCAAGTAAAGCTGCCTTTTGCAATTGACTGATGGTGATTTTTGTCAATGCCGATGGTGTTCAAGTGGTACTCCAGACATTTTGGGACTTCACTCAAGTGCCTATCACTACTAGTATTACCTTTGCTTTCTTCTTTTCCACAGTGGTTCTACTTCTATTTGCAAGTCTTTATATTTTGTGATTTTTCATGGTTCTTAGGGAGACTTAAAAGAAACTTTGAATTTAGTTTTAGAGGAGTATTGGAGGAGTATATGTTCACTGCCTTGAGTTATTGATAAAAATAATGATGGTAGGATCATTTTTTTAAAAAAGAATTTAAAAAGAAAATTAACTTATTCTTAAATTATCTTACAATTTTTAATCTCTTGCTACAGTAGTTTAACTGAATAAAGGCCATGAAGCTATATCACTTTCCCTTTTGTCTTCTTTTCCTCCTAACAGTTTTTATGGGTTGCTTTATTGAAAAAGTAATTACTGCCTTCCAGTACAATAGCTGGGAAGTGTCTTATTCTAATAACCCAATCATTGTCACATGCACCATTTGCACACAAAAATTAATAATTGCTGCACCGGAGGAGGAACTAGAGAGAATGAGCAAGATTTCTTTGATTTCAGAAAATATTTCATATTAGTGCACAGATCTATCAATAATCAGATACTTTTGTGGGTATTATTTGATGGTAGCTTTTAGCTGGTGAGGAGAAGAAAAAAACACATCTGCTTCTAAAGGAGTATAGAATATGCCACTTCTTTGAAGTTTTAAAATTCTTCCCTGAGGGGCCATAGAGAAGGTAAAGAAGAAAAATCTAGACTATTTGCTAAGGTAACTCTTCCAAAGGCTTGAACCACAACTGAGTTTCTTTCTTCTCGTTCAATTGGTTCTGTTTTAAATTCTGATACATGGAATATTGCAAATTGCTTAATAAAAATGAAGGAACTAACAAGTTTTAAATATGCAAAGAAGCAGTGCCAGGTATTAGCGCGCTCTCTCTCTCTCCCTCCCTCTCTCCATTCTGTAAATTGCTCTCTTGTTTCCAAACTTGAAAGTGGAACAAATAATGCAAGGCAGTAATGGGTTGAAAATCCCATCACTACTCGTCCGCCCGTGGGCGCATGTGTGCTCGTGTGCAGAAGTGTCTGGTGGGTGGTGGAGCCTCTTGCCACTGCCACTACTGATTTGCCTGATCCAGGGGGAACTGGTAGCAACCCACCACTGGTGCAAGGAAGAAAATGTATACCAGATGCATTGTAACTAAAATCTAATGTTTGCCTCACAGTTGCTTAATTTAGTAATTTAGCAAGCAAAAATGAGGTTGTATCATTGTTATACCTAGTCATTGATTATTTTACACCAAGCTTGTTGTATCAAACTTGTTGTGTGTCATTTCATATATTTGATTTCAGGGCATATCCTGGAAGGCAGGAAGTCCTCCTTCTAATTAAGACCACTGCCTTCTGTGTATCTATGAAGAAAAAAGTCTTTTAAGCCTTGACATCTATCTCTGGGAGGCCTGCCATAAACATTTACTTAAAGAAGTAGTTCCCTTGGTTTTAGGAGTTGCTGCAAAACTGTAATCCTTACAACATTCTGTACAACAGCAATATCAATAGCACTTAGACTTATATACCACTTTACAGTGCTTTACAACCCTCTCTAAGCAGTTTACAGAGTCAACTTATTGCTCCCAACAATTTGGGTCCTCATTTTATCCACCTCAGAAGGATGAAAGCTTGAGGCTTGAGCCTGGTGGGATTTGAACTGCTAAATTGCAGGCAGCCAGCAGTCATCAGAAGTAGCCTGCAGTATTGCACTCTAACTATTGCACTGCTGAGGCTCATGTAAGGAGATTCTTTCAGGAGAACATGTTTGTGAAGAGTCACAGATTGAAATTCTCTAAAAGGACTGAAGAAGCTTTGCCGGTAAAAGATGGAGAAGATTCTTCCTCAAGGCTCTGCATTCTTCTCATGCTGGAATCAGCAGAAAAGTATGTTAGTGTAAATTGTACTGCCCTGACAGCAAAGATGCACTAGGAATGAAGCAGAAGGCTCCTGCTGGCTTTATAGATTTAACATGGAACAAGTTAAAGAAAACAATTGGGAAGAGAATTTCACATACTAACAAGGATTACCAGCTGAAGGGAAAAACAGACAATATATTTTCTAGCTTGGAGTGGATTGGGGACTGGGGAAGAGGTAAGCTTTGAAAGAGTTTTGACTTTTGTCAAAAATTTGCTCTAATTTTGGGTGGTAGTCTTTACTTACCAAGCAATCATTCAGCAACCATTCAAAGTTATAATGATGCTGAAAAAAAAATAACTTTACAGCCTATTTTTATTTATTTATTTATTGTAATTTGTCATACAAAAACAGAAACAGGAATAATATAAAAATACAGTGACAGGGACGATAGGCATGTCAGTGCACTTATGCATGCCACCTCTATGGACCTCTTAAGTATGAAGTAAGGTCCATGGAAGTCAATTTGTGACTAAAACTGTGAAAATTTGTTGCTGAGACCTTATTAATTTTGCAGCTCCCCTGGGCACATGTTTGCCATTACATTCAGTATGCATTGTTCTTTGCCTGACTTGTGGTTCCCTCAACTTTCATAGACCAGAGAGATTGGAGTTGAAGGGATTTCAAAAGAGTACACTCTATGCTGTTTGTGTAGTGGGCCCAGGCCTCTCAGTCCTGGGCTGTAGCATAATTGCACTGCTTTTGATGTGTACAAGATAATAAGCAGGCATGTGAATGTTTCAAAGGATGAAGGAGAGGTTAGGGGGCAAATAAAAGCCAAAAGTGTGAAACTGAATAATCTTGGCTGTTTCCAGCAGGAAAACACAGTCATGGTAATGGGATTTCCCACTTAGTAACTTCACTTCACTTAGCATTAGAATTGCCAATCTCAATTAGGATCATCTAATATTTGTCTCATTTTAGATCCAGATTTATTGCTGTAGCATTTGCAATAGACTTATATATCACCCTATAGTGCTTTACAGCACTCTCTATGTGGTTTAGAATATCAGCATTATTTGCAAATTATCCCCAGCAATCTGGGTCCTGATTTTGCTGGCCTCAGAAGGCTAGAAGTCCATCAGCTTGAACTCCAGACTGTGGTTGAGTTAGCCTGCAATACTACATTTTAACCAGGGGTGAAATCCAGCAGGTTCTGACAGGTTCTGGAGAACTGGTAGCGGAAATTTTGAACCAGTATTTGCCGGTTCAGAGAACCGGCAAATACAATCTCTGACTGGCCCCAGAGTGGGGTGGGAATGGATATTTTGCAATATCCTTCCCCTGGAGTGGGGTAAGAATTGAGATTTTGCAGTATCCTTCCCCTGCTACACCCACCAAGCCATACCACGCCCACCAAGCCACGCCCACAGAACTGGTAGTAAAAAAAATAGGATTTCACCACTGATTTTAACCATTGTTCCAGTAGGACTATTCTGGAATAAACTTCTTCAGGAAATGCACTATTTCAAAACAAAATACATTTGTAATAGCACGAAAACCATGTTATGAGCGACTGATAGTTGATGGTAGGGTTGCACAGGAAGTGGAATGAGATCTCCCATTGCACTGAGGAACATCTTCTCCTGCCAGCTGTTCTGAGAAGGCTAAATCAGTGCAGAGAATGACATTTTGAGAAAGGTGAACTCTTTAGCCACAAAAAGAAATACTGTAAGTTCAGAAGAAAATTTTGCTAGACAGAAGATAGCATCATTCCACACCATAATATTAGTACTAACTCCTTTATGTCTCTCTGTCTCCTTTATGCACTCTCTGAAGCATGTATATGTGCCTCTTCTCAAACATCTACGAAAACTTCCTTAATGCTGAAATAAAAATTTAAATCAGCGGCATCTCCAACTCCATATGTTGCTGTAATTCTAAAAGACTTTTCAAGGTAATTCCTTGGAGGCATATGGAGACATTTGAAGGAGTGTTGTATTTTAAATTGGAATTAATTGGCAATCAGGGGGAAAGGGAAGAAGAAGGAAAAGGAGAAGGTGAAGGAATAATGATACCATATCTCATGGAAATTCATTCTCTCTTTCACTCTCTTTTTCTTTCTTATGCAAATTATATAGCTATCCAGCACATAGAAATTTAAAAACAATGAAGCATATTTAAGTAATAATAATCATATATACTGTGCTGATTTATTAGAACAGCCTAGATTCTTGGGAAGAACTCAATCCATATGAAGACCAATGCCAACTAAAAACTGGGAACTGTGACTTCACATTGCTGTGAAATAACAACAACAACAACAACAATAGCAGCAACAACAATAAACCACCAGTCAATTGCAAAAGGCAACTTTACTTGGAACATCTTACATCCTGCAACAGTACCTTTAATGCCATCAAATATGCACATCTGCCTATCCCAGGGCCTTGGAAAGGACTCAACAGGTAGATAAAAAGCCAAATTCAGACTGAACATTTGGTTGACTGTGCAATGATCCTTAATAGTAATAATACTATAGACAGAAGGACAAAATACGAAGATCTACAAATAAACAAACAACTATGGAGAAAGAAAGCAAAGACACCCTGGGTGTAATCCTAAAACATCTGGACCACCATCAGTATTGACAAAATCACTCTCCCTGGAAAGTAGGCAGCATGCCCATAAAAGCTTAAAGTAGCCAATAGGAGGATAGCAATCATAATCCCATGACCATGGCATCAGTTACATCATCTCGAGGTGTCCCACATCATTGAGCGAACAGACAAAAAAAGAAAAACAGCTCTAAAAATCTAAGAGATCTATGGGCATGAGGATGAAACGAATGTGACATGAGGATTTGTCCTCTTGAAATAATATGCAATGTGTCTTTGTTCTGTGGTTAGCAAAATATAAGGACCAGGCCTTGGTAACTGTTTGGAAGGCAATGCTAAAAGCTTGATGCTATAAAGCAGACAATCTGCCAAGGCTGGAAACTTTACAGGAGGCTAATGAATCACAAAGAAGACCAACATTTGTCTGATTTGTCTTCCAATTGAATATATTTTGATTAACATCTACAGTAGATCATATAAGAAAATGATGCATTTTCTGAAATTTCTTCTATTGCTCTTTAGGCTTTAGGAAGCATACAGAAGTCATCCTTTCTCTCAAAGGCAAAAGCAGTTTGATTGCATATCGGAGTCTTTGAGAATTTTATTCATTATTATTATTATTATTTACAAATTGTGGATCTGCTTTTGATTGCATGTCAACTCCGTATCTGCACTTTTCTCTAATTATACTTTCCTCTCAGACCTGCAATGGAGAAAACCTGTGTGATATAGGCAGAAGAGGTTTTTTTTTTTTTAAAAAAAAAATGCTGGCACAGTGAGGGATAAGATGGTGCCAAATGTGCTAAAAGCATCCTCAAGCAAAGGATTTCTGTTCAGGGTAGAACCGATTTTTGAAGATGAACAGATAAAACAATATGGTACCTTCCAGATGTCCTGGACTACAGCTCTCCCAATCCTTGTCATTTTCTGAGGTCTATTAACATCAGGTTGCCTATCCATCAAGAAGGCTCATTTGGGAAGTTTAATTATTGCAGGCTAATATATAATCAGGGTGACTGTGACCTTGCTCACATTTTCTCCTTGTTTTCTCTGCCTTGCACTTGATATGAGCATAGTATTTAGAGGTCAATTTGCTTTCCCGGTACATTCCTGTCACTGTGGGCTATTATTCTTCAACTTTTGAAGAAGATGCAATATTATATGTCTTGGATGAGCAACTTCTAAGGAACATCTATTGGATGAGTTAAAGAAGCTTATTTTTTAACATTTCCACCTAGGTGTATTTTCTTTTGATGCATTTGTTTTTCGAGAGAATGCTTCTTGCCACTGAGCTTTGAACTGTATCAGCATTGCAGTTGTGTATTTTTTTTTCCTAGACTCGGTAACTCAAAGTTAGAGGTATAAATAGAGGAATGGACTGAGATGTTTCATTTCCTTTTGGCCCTTTTTTTCAGCACTCAGAATTGCCTGTATGAAACTTATTTTATTCTCCTGGGAAAGGAGAACAGTTTTCCACATGTGGAGAAAAGTAGTATTGAGAACCCAAGTGTAAATGAGGAAGTGCTTGGAAATAAATAGTTCTAGATCTATTTCATTTATATGCTGGCTTCCTTTAGGATGGCTAACATGGGTCTTTTTTGATACTAATTCTACAGTTGACAGAGTCAAAGAAAAAGGGATGATTTTAAATTAAGTTGAGTAAGGGATTTGGAACTGGGCCTTCACAATCCTGGTTGACCGTTCTAACCACCAGAAGAAATTCCCCATTCCAAATCATTACATGATTTTAGTATGATTTGAAATCTTTCCACATACATTGTTTCCTAGAGCTGTTGAATACACAAGAGTGCCAATTTTCTTTTCTTGCATGTCTTAAATATTGTTGTGGCCCACCAGCGGCCAGCGGAGCTGGCAGCTGATTCAGACAGTGAGGAGGTTGGGGAGAAACATGGGCCAATCTTGAAGTTGGGGAAGGTTCTGATGACGGCTCTGCATCAGAGGCAGAGAGGGGGCCAGGGCTGGATGCCAGTGATCAGCTGCCTTCAGAGTCAGACATCCCTCAGAGGCAGATGAACAGATGGAGCCTGTTCCCAGTGTGTGCATGCTCAAAGTCGCTAGATGAAGGGAACAGCTAAAGAACAAGGGTCGACTTGGGAGTAAGGCCACAGATGGATGATGAATGGCCCCTCCCAGAAGGAATAAAAGAGGAATGAAAGGGGAGTGGAGGAGACAATTGCAGGAGTGGAGGAGACAATTTGCAGGAGACAATTACTTCACCTAATTGGTTTGTGACTCTCTGAGACTCTGCCAAGTTTTGAAGATATCAGCCTGGCAGCTCTCCAAGCCAGATAAAGTCTGTGACTGTAAATTCTCCCTTGACTTTGTTGAAGGTGAATGAGAGGAATTCACTGTTTGTTTAATAAAAGGGGTTTTGTTGGGACCAGGATTCTGATTCTGACCTAGGAAGCCTAGGTCAGAACAGATATGTTCACATTACTTGACTAACTAGAGGACATATCTTGACAAGGATATGGATGAGATATATAGACTTTCCATCCTCTAGACATATTGAATATTCTTGCATGCTTTTAACAACCAAGTTAGAGTAATTAACTTTTCTTACTTCTAAAAAGTGTTAACCAGGGGTGAAATGCTCCTGAATCAGACAGGATTGGTCGATCCGGTAGCGATGATGGCCAGTAGTTCGGAGAACCGGTAGCGATGGCAGCTGGAGGCTCCGCCCACCCACCCAGAAGTCATTACTTCCTGGTTTTATCCAGGAAGTAATCTGGTTTTTTGAGCCTCTGTGTGCATGTGCTCGGGCCAAGAGAGGCAATGGTGGAGGCACTCACTGTGCAGCAGCAGGACACCCACCCTCTCTCCTGGAATGCCACTGCCACCCCAGAGCTTGCCTTAGCCTCTGCAGCCCACTGGCCCCTCTTGCCCTTCTCTTTCTGGGTGCAGCGCTTCTGCTGGTGCCACCATGCAAGCCTCCCATGAGGAAAAAGAGGGAAAAAGCAAAGCAGCTGGCTGCAGAGCTGCCAGCTTCAGGAAGTGGCCCAACAGGAAGAAGCAACACACCCAGAAAGAGACTCTGGCCTTGTCCCTCCAGGGAAGGCAAGTGCCTGAAAGTTACCGGAGCTGCTCTCCTTCTTGAATGTGCTGCCACCATCACCATCACACCATTTATTTCATTCATTCATCAGTGGCAGGTTGGTGTGCGCTTGTACAGCTGGCATATGGACCAGATCGGCGATGGTGGCAGCACATTCAAGAAGGAGAGCAGCTCCGGTAACTTTCAGGTGCTTGCCTTCCCTGGCAGCCAGCTGTGGGAGAAAGGTAAGGAGTAGGACACCAGGATGGCGAAGGGTGAGCGGGCGGCTCTGCGGCATGGCTGGAGTTAGGGAATGGTGCATTCCCCAACCTGGTTGAGGCAGGCAGTGAGCAGGCAGCAGCTCCGGGGCTTTGATGAATGGTGCGTCTCTGGGCCCCAGCCCCCGACCCAAAGCAAAGGGAGAGAGGGTGGTGAGCAGGCAGCAGAATAGAAATTTAAAATGTTTTCCTACTGGGTTCTGTGGCCGTGGCTTGACGCGGGGGGTGTCTTGTGACTGAGTGGGTGTGGCTGTGAGTGACATTGAGTTGGCCATGCCCACTTAGTCACAGGACACAACCCCCCAACCAAGCCACACCCACTGAACCGGTAGGGAAAAATTTTAGATTTCACCCCTGGTGTTAATTACCTGCATGATGGCTACATCTGCACTGAACTGGGTGTAATTAATTACTTTTTGTTAATTCATTAAAGTATTACATTATTGATACATTGTTTATTGACAAGTTATGTCTGCTCTCTACAGTACCTTTACTTTCATTTAGCCTATATCAAGGCAAACCTAGTAATTATCTGTAGAAGGAACTAGACACCCTAGAACTTGAATCTCTGATTGACATCTGAATTCTGTCAAAATCAGTAATTTGCTGTGTGTTAGACCACTGCAATATTCTAGCTTAGCTCCTGACATAAATGATTGGAATTATATTGCATGTAATAATATGCTTGAAGGTTCCTGAGTTGTTGGAATGCCAATTCTTGATTAGTCTGCAATATTCTTTGATTTCTCACCCAGTTACTAAAATATGTGAAAGCGGTGTTGTGTATATATTATTTGATTAAGATAAAGGAAGAAATGAACCCTTAGTTTTCATATTCATTGTGAACCTATCATCACAATTCTGACCTATGATGCAGCTACCAAATCAGCAATTTTCATTGCTGCTGGTCAGGAAATGAGTTGAACCATCTGCCTCTAATTCCAAAGATTTGTGATTTTGAATTAGATGGCTGGTATTTGATGGTAAGGAAATCTCTTATTTTTACTGGTAATTTCGTCAGGATTATTGATTTGTCTTGCCATCAGAAACAACTTTCAGAAGGTGGTCATGATAAGTCCTAACTCATGTTCCAGTCTCCACTCTAAATTCTTTGCAGATTCTGGCTGAACATATTGTAAGGTAAAAGTGAGGGGTTGTGATTCTTTATTTTCTCTTTTTTACTATTTTATTCTGAATAAGTGTTTAAAGGTTTTAAGGGTGTTTAGTGTTTATAAATAACCAATCATATGGTCCTGAGTATGATAGCATGCTTTTCCCTGAGAAATTTGCTGTTGCGTTCTGACTATTTATAGTTCCTAAAAATTTTTGGAAAGTGGGCCCAAAAAGAGCATAAAGTTATAAAATTAGCATATGTCATTATGAACAGGTTGTATCAAGTTGATATTTGAATTGCCAGATGCCAATCTGAATTCAGAAACATCCTTAAATTGAAAGCCTGTTTTCCCCAGAAGGAATGCTACTTCATCCAACCTGTTCTAAACAAGACTCTTTTTGCTTCTTGACCAAAAGCCAGTTCTGGCTCTAATGATTAACAGTTAGTTAAAAACAATTCAGTGTCAGTGAATTCAGAGTTCTCCATCAATAATACCCCAATCTTTCTAGTTAGAATACTGGTCCTTCTTCAGGACTTCAAACAGAGATCAGGAGTCAAATCCAGAAGAATATGAAGCTGGTATATCTGAAAAAGTAATGCACACTATAGAAATGTGTAGCTCAGGCTATATAAAACAGATTCTACAGTGCCTACACCAGTGGTGGGTTGCCCCCAGTTTGCACCAGTTCATAAGAACTGGTAGTAAAATCAATGGGAGGCCCCGCCCATCGCCCCGATGTCATCATCGGTAATTTGCGTATGTGCAGAAGCAAGGCACGCATGCGAGCAAAGCACCCACACATGATCCCATTGCAAACCAGTAGTAAAGGTAAGTAGAACCCACCTCTGGCATACATCTGTTTCAAGTCTTGCTGCTACTGTTGTCTCAAACATCAACAGGCACCTGAGGCAAGTGCCTGGCTTTGCTCAATGGGATACCTGGAACAAGCTGTAGTTTCATCTTCCAGTGACTTCCCTTCCTAAGAACCGTAGAGCTGCTTTTGCAAATCTCCAGCAATTGCTAGAGAAACTTAGACGCAATTTAAATTGCATTTGCAACAGGGTTAATTGTAGAAATGATCTAAGAAAGAAACAACTTTGCTCTTTGAAAATATTCATTGTCCTAATGTATTCTGTTGTTAAGCCCTAAGGGGTCATAAAGTGATCTGCATATAATGTTCAGTGTTCACAGATTTTACATAATTAACTTAATAATTACATGTGGTCCTGTAAATCTGCAATTCCCATAAAGACCATTAAATGCTTACTAATCAGCTGTTATATGGCAATTATTATCCATTGCACTTCGGGAATTTTGGCTATCCTGAACTGTAAATATTCCAGTTGGTATTTGTCAAAATCAATGTATAAACTTGAAAAATTATGTTTAGACCACATCCAGTGTCATGTTCTCTGTGTGTAAGGTTTAAAACATTCCAAAGCTGCTCACGTACTAAAACTACTCTGTTGATAAACAAACAAAGGCAAATAATTCATCAATTACAGATGCATGACAAACACATTTTAGGTTGGTATTATTAACTGACTTTAATGGATAAGAGACTGAAGTTGAATTCTACTTCAGGGCTAACCTTGATGCTGTGTGGCTGATGAAAGTATTTAGATATGGGTCTTGGTATACGGTAGTAATTTTTGTAACTTTGGATATTGTTTGAAAAAATAGCTTTGTAAAGAATAGTTTGAAAAAGTTTGAAAAAGTGAATTGTTTTCTCAATTTAAGGCTTTCTCAAAGCAAACATACTTTGGAGATGTGGTTCAGAGGTGGGTTTCAGCAGGTTCTGACCAGTTCTGGAGAACCGGTAGCGGAAATTTTGAATAGTTTGTAAAACCAGTAAATACCACCTCGGACTGGCCCCGCCCCCATCTATTCTCTGCCTCTCGAATTCCAGCTGATCAGGAGGAAATGGGGATTTTGCAGTAACCTTCCCCTGGAGTGGGGAGGGAATGGAGATTTTACAGTATCCTTCCCCTGCCACATCCACCAAGCCATGCCCACAGAACCAGTAGTAAAAATTTTTGAAACCCACCACTGATGTGGTTGTATGCTTTTTGTGCTTTTCTTTAAAAAAATATTTAACTTACTGGAAATTATTAGCTGCCCAGTTCCAAAGGGATTCTATCTTTGGGTGACAGACAAAACTGGAAAATTCATAGATAAATAATGCTTTATATAATGTGAGATATATTATGACTCAGTGAGCTCCATAATCAAGGCAGCTCAATATATTTGTACAACTACACATGTCTAGGTACATTGATAAAACTCAAGCATGTGGCCATACACATACTGTCCTACTTTCCAGTATGTTCCTTCTGAATCCTGTGTCCTTTATTATCTGCCCTTTATAATAGCAATACAGGTAGTCCTTGACTTATAACAGGTCGAAGTACTATTCAAAGTTCTGATGGAACTACCAGGGGGGTACTTATGACCTGGATCCAAAGTTTCAATGGTCAGCCCCCATATGGATGCTTGGTAACTGCGATGCATTTATGGCCATTTGCGACATCCCACAGTCTTATGACCATGTTTTTCTAGCAAGACTACCAGATTCTGTAACAGTTTTGTTCCCTTTGCCATCCATCTGGTAAACTTGCAAGATTCATTTTTCTCGCCATGTACATACTTATGGGACCGCCTTCTGCCACCAGTAGCCTCTCACCGGCCAGTACGCTCACATAGAGAGGGCTCCTCAGGGTGCCATTGGCCAAACAATGTCGACTGGCAGCCCCCAGGGGGAGACCCGTCTCTGTGGAGGCACCTACTATCTGGAATGAGCTCACCCCAAAGATACAGAGGATCCCGGATTTCTGCACCTTCCATCAGGCCCTCAAGACCTATTTATTTCAACAGGCTGGCCTGGCCTAACTTCCCTTTTAACTGTAACTTTTAAAATTGGTTTTAAAACATTAGGAGTGTTTTAAATTGTTCTGGGCTAAATTATTTAATGGGTTTTATATTGTCTTTTAAATTTTGTAATTTGTGTGTTTTATCTCTTTGGCTGGTCACCACCCTGAGTCCTGAGTCGGGAGTAGGGCGGTATATAAATCTAATAAAATGAAAAATGAAATGAAAATGTACATGTATACATCTGAACAAGTCAATGTTGTTTCTCTGTGTCATATAATATACATGGATATATGCATTATTTTGTATTTATTTATTTATTTATTTATTTATTTATTTATTCTGTCACAGTTATGTAATGTATATTGGAGGTGATGATCCTTTGAGAGCTGTATGCAAGGAAATTTCATTTTAATGTATGCCAATTAGTGTACATTCAAAGTGACAATAAAGTTGTTATTCTATTCTATTCTATTCTATTCTATTCTATTCTATTCTATTCTATTCTATTCTATTCTATTCTATTCTATTCTATTCATGTTTTACAACGGTTTTGCCAAAAACTGGAATTTACTTCTGGTTTTCAGCAAAACTGCACCCATTGGCTTGCTTAATGACTGGAGTATTTTGCTTAATAACCATGGTGGTATGCTTAATGACCCCTGCAAAAATCATAAAATTGAATTCAGTACTAGACCAGGTGTATTTTTGATCAGTAACTTCAAACATACACTAGGTTTGCATACTTCCTTTTTAAATCACTTTTGGAAATATCTTGTTAACTGCTTTTCAGCTATTAGGAAGTTTGGATCAACAAGTCTGAAAATGCTGGATGAGTTTCCTTCAATCTTTAGACAAACAAATTTTAAATCAAGTTGACAATTTGTTTAATTAATTATTTTGGAATAATCAGCATAAATGTGATTAGTACTTTCATTTTGGAAAGTTACAAATGGACTAAGCATCCAGACGGATTTAAAATAGATTTTGGGAATAATTATAAGAATCCGTCCTAAAATTCTTTTAGTTTTGAATTAAAAAAAAATATTAGGATGAGACTTTGAAGTCTGGACACTAGAAGAAACTAAAGATTGCAATTAAAAGAAAAGAACACTTAATGTTAAAACATTTTTAACCTTCCTATATTATTTTCATAAATAATTCACAGTGGAGAACATACCTAATAGTTCTTCCTCCTCCAGTCTCCCTACTATAATAACTCTGTGAGGTGAGTTCAGCTGAGAGAGAATTATGACTTACTAAATCAAATGCAGAAAAATATTTTTAACATTGGATATATTGAAAGATATTTGTGAATAATGAACTCAGAGATTAATTTTAACAGTGTCTGCCTCTATAGACTATGTTTAATTATGTTACAGAAGAGGAATAGGTCTTATTGGACAAGACTGAGACTGACTTGAAAGTGGATTTAAAAACAACAGATTACAAGAATGCTATGGAAAAAAGATGCTACAAGAGAAAGTGGCCAATGCTACAAAGAAACTGACTGGTGTCTTAATAACTAAAAGTATATACAAATAACAAAGAGAGTGACCTGATAATTTTTCTATATTAGAATTACAAAATAGGCTTATTAAAGCTTTGGAGAATTTTACGTTGGGAGTAAAGAAAAAAATGAAAAGAAATGAAGGTCTAGGAAATTATTTGAAGAGATAAAAGATCAAGTTTGCGAAAAGAAAAAGGAAGGATTATCAAATTGGTTTATTTGATCAAAGTTAAAATAGATGTTATTTCTGGTAACTCTCAATGTTCCAGATCCATGGACTGGCAATGGCCGAGGCAATGGATGGTGACAGTGGAAGGGGGGAGGGGATGGTTTCACGTGTGCAAATGGAGCTGTCACACTCACTCAGTGCTTGCACGGCCTGGTTCCCAACAGGCCATGGACAGGTGTTGGAGACCCCTGACTTAATTAATATTTACTGATCAGAACTGAAATGATAAAGTTTTAATATTTTTTTAAAAATAGACAATAGATGGATATGTGAGAAAGAGATCATTTGCTGAATTTTAAATAAGTCAATAAGTTACTAAAATTATTTGTATTTGTGATAAAGGAGGAAGTGATTTCCTTATATATTTCTTTTTCTTTTTCTTCACTATATTGTTATTTTTTTCTTTTCTTTTTCCCCAAACTTTTTCTTTTTACTTTTAAGTCTTTTACTTTTTTCTTATAAATATAATTTTAAATAAAATTATCATTTAAAAAATAACGTGGCTACACAACTACTCTATATCTAGTATATCTACCTTTGATGTTGTTTTGCAATTTATGGACTGTGATATCTCCCAAAATGTAATTTTGAACTATATGTATTAGTGTACAATATGAATAGCTCACGTCTAAAATAAAAGAATTAAATGAATACATTTTCACAAATCAAAGTGATTGAAGTCAAGCGAAGAAATATGATTGAAATGAAAGGTGATACAGCTGAGGCAAATTGATTTTACCGATGATTGTGAAATGATGAAAGTAAAAACACAATTGAGGAATTTTTAAAACCAAGGCAATATCATATTATATCAAGAAAAATGTTCATTTCATCTAAATGAAATAGACAGTACCTACTAATAATCTTTTCCAATAGTTTTTGCTGTATGGGATTATGGGAGTTATAGTCCTCTAGCTAGATGCTAAAAATCTTATCAGTCTGGTTTATTGTGCCAGTATTATTAGGCTGGTTTTAAATTTTTATCTCAAGATTTTTTTCAAATACTACTACTACTACTACTACTACTACTACTACTACTACTACTACGTATTATTATTAATACTATTGTAGTTCTGATTGAAACAAAAAGTTGTATTTTCTTTTCAACTATATTTAGCATGGGGCAACATCTAAGATTTCTTTCACCTATAATTAATTTTACTTGTTGGGTCCATGTCCCCAGGGGGAAAAATGGACTGTGTTATTTTAGAATTTGTTATAATTATGAAAGGAATCCTCCAGTGTATTTGAAACAGAATGAAAATTAGTTATTCTGATCATAGGTTTATACTATGGATACAAAAATAAATAAACTTATCCCAAGTGAATAATCAGGCTATTTAGCAGCACAGGAAATTACAATTTAGATGAATAAAAGAGGTAACACAGAGAAAATTTACATACAATGCAGTAATTACAGGTAATATATATTTTCCTGGCTTAATTCCCAACCTAGCAGAAACCCTGGAAGCTATTGCCTGTTCCTAGCTTTAGATGGTCATGGAGAAAAATCTAGGCGGTTGTTAGAAGTCAAAAGTGATTTATTGACAAAAAATCAATCAACCAATATGGCTCATTAAAATAAATAAAAAAGTGGAACTCAATTTCTGGTAATCATAGAGACACAATCATGCAATGTTCTTGGCATCAGTCTAGTAGAGAACTTTAGAAGGTATTTTCTTTTCTCCAGCTAATTTAAACCCATGAGATTCCCCTAAATATCTCCCATTCAAGTTCTAACCAAACCCAAGCTTAGCATCTGAATTCAGGTAGGTTCAGCAAGTGCTGCCATCTGCTGATCTATTATCTTCTAACCTTCCAACAAAGACACCTTAAAAATAGATTAAAATAGCCACTTCAAGTCAATCCTAGCCCTGCCCTTTCAGCCTCCATTGCAACTAAGACAATTTCACAAGTTTCACATTTTTAGAAGGATGAGGAGTTTGATTCTTATATTGCGAAAGCTGTGTAGAGATGAGAAAATAGAACTATTGCTCCGTAATGATTTTTCTGCTACGCTCAACATCAAGCTTGGAATTTGCTGCTCTGCTCATATTGCTGTGCTGATAGGAAAACCTTTCTGAAACTCTGGATTAACTGGCACTTTCTATGGCTTTGTGATATCATTCTCAGATCAACTTTTCAAAAATAAATTGATCTGCAAAGGGTCACCGTCTCATCTTCAGATCTGTATTGCTGGGAGTTACAGAAACATCCAAGAGTCTAAGATGGACGTTTGCAAACTAGGTGAGGGAGGATAAATTGACCCAAGGACAAGACATGAGTCAAGCCAACCCTGCTGTCCAGCCATATTAAAAAGTGTCTACATATTTGTCATTCAATACACAACTGTCCGGAGTTTTCCAGATGGCTTGAACTTTTAAAAATAGGACGAAAAGGTCACAGGGCTCTTTGTGAATGATGATAGATAAATGGAAATGGAATGAAAAAATATAGTTACACATTCACAGGGAAGATTGATTCCTTATTATCATAATTATATCCTACTGGTCTATTCATATATCCGGCAGCTACACAGCATCATACGGGAGCTTCTGAGCAACTTGTAACTTGTAAACAAAAGTAGAGTTCCTATTGAATTTATAGATCTTGTTATTTATGCACAGTGTTTCACTCTGTTCTTTCTCCATTATCATTCCAGAGTGGCTTGCTTAAGAGGAATAATATTGCCTAAAAGACCAGATGCAAAAAACCACAAAGGAACAAGAAAGGGAGAAGACAAAAAGGAAGCAGCAATTGCAAAATGTGTTGTGTATTTTTTTGTGTATGCATATTTGCACTGCAAATATCACACGCACACACACACACACACACACACACACACACACACACACACACACATGTTTTTCTGTTGAAGCACCTGGTCAACCCCAATATGGAAGGGAGCATACTGCTTCCCTTTCGCCTTTCAGCTCCAGTCCAGGAGCCTGCACTGAAGATGGCTGCTTATCAACCAGTTTGTTACACACCCTGATGCTCAATAGGGTTGAATGGGAGTGACTGGGTGAGTCACCCAGCAGGCTTCAGTATCTAAGGGAGGACCAGAACTTGGGTCTTGCTGTTCTTATGCCAGGATATTAACAACTATACCCCATTGGCTGTCCAAATGGAACATTATATGAGTTGTATAATTAGAAATGGGTTTGCATGCTTGTGGAGGGTAATTATTTCAGGAATTCTAGGTTGAAATGGAAAGAAGAAAAAAGGGGAAGGAAGGAAAGAAGTTTTCTAATGCTCCCTGTCTGCTTCCCACAAGGAAACTCAATGGAGAAGCCAACAGGAAATTGGCAGTCACTGAGCCAGAGGTGCTCTTCAGCAGGTTCTGACAGGTTCTGGAGAACTGGTAGTGGAAATTTTGAGTAGTTTGGAGAACCGGCAAATACTACCTCTGGCTGGCCTCAGAGTGGGGTGGGAATGGAGTTTTTGCAATATCCTTCCCCCAGGAGTGGGGAGGGAATGAGGATTTTGCAGTATCCTTCCCCTGGAGTGGGATGGGAATAGAGATTTTGCAGTATCCTTCCCCTGCCACGCCCACCAAGCCACATCCACCAAGCCACACCACACCCACCAAGCCATGCCCACAGAACCGATAGTAAAAAAAAATTGAATTCCACTACTGAGTTACTCCCATGCCAACTGATTTATTTATTTATTTATTTATTTTTTTGCCTATCCATGATCATTCTGTTTCTTTATTTAGATTAGGGAATATCTCTGAAATGATGATCCAGAGAGTCATGGGGTGTATAGTTAGCAATGTTTTAAAAATTAGTTTTGTTTTTGCTCCTTGAGGAAATGAAAAAACTTAAGTGAAAGGACATTTTACAATACAATAACATTCCATCTTAATTTATGGGCAAATATGAAGGATGCAGTCTGATGTCACTATTTAATAGTACTGTTGACGAATTAAACAGAGATAAATGTTTCTGATCACATCAGTTGTGTTAGGCAGGTTATGAATGGGAAAATGTGCTTGTCACACCCCACAATAATTTCTTTAACCATGAGTATATGCATTCTTTTTTAGAACTGTATTTCAGAAAATTGAAAAAATATGTCATAGATTATATTTTCAAAAATGTGTGATTCTTTACTAGACTTCTCTACTAGACTTTTTCGAGGGGTTGGGGTGCACCAAATTTAATATATTTACCATTTTGGGAGTAGGACAATAGATTCTTTTGCCATCGCAGTTGGGAGATACAAATCCATTCTATAAATTGTGATAAATATAAGTTGCAAGTTCTTGTATAGCACTGAAATCTTACTGACATATTAATTTAAATGACACAGACTGCATCTCCAGAACCAAATGCCTTAGAGAGAAGAGAAACAAGCTTCCGTGTCTTGCAAATCTAGTCTCTACAGGTGAGTGGCATTTGAAGCTACTTGAAGGTAGATCAAACTTAGACGAGGGAAATATCCTGTTCTCAGCCAAAGACCTTGGACGAGTTTTTTTTCTATATGTCACTCACTGCCTTACTTGATGAGCAGCATACCATAGAGAATTAAAGAATTTTAAATGCAGCTTAAAAAAAAATAACTTCATCCTATGTTGATCCACAATTATATGCCTCATCAAACAGTCTTCTCATGTGAAAAATATGCTTGGAATGCTGTAAAACTAGCATCATAGCTTCCATCATTCATGTAGATTGCACAGCATCTTCTTTTCCACCTCTTGATCTCTGTTTGGTTCTCTTTGTTTCTTGATTTCTGATTTCCTGAGCATTCTCTAGTTAAATGTTTCAGCACACTCAGACTGTAACATTGGGCAAAGTTCAAAAGAGGTAGGGAAGAAAACACAGGATATGGAATCACTGTTTACTTTGACTGACATCTCTTAGAGGCTGTCTTTATTTTTTCCTAACAATGAGATCATAGCAGAGCTTGAAACTGAAACAGAAGACATCCATTGTCTCAATTCAGTTTGCATAAACTGATAAGGGTTTATTGATTGGTGGGTGACTAAGATCTTTAAAGGAAGGCTTTTTGCTATAATTCTTAATCACATAGCAACCTTTGGCCATCATTCCTCAAGAGCTGCCATTTAGGGATATCTCAGATGTATTGAATTCTCAATTAGGAATTTTGTCCTAATTGTCATCATGCTCTAATGATTGTTCAAGGGTTGTATCTTTTTTTCAAAAGCAAAAAAATCTAACATGTGATATTCAAGCCTTTAAAAATGACTGGCTCAATTTCTCAAAGATGCATCCATTTTTTTTTTAATTTATTTATTTTTTGCCAATGGAAAAAAATCCTTAGAATCGAATGACACTGGCCCTGTGAAGAATTGTAATGTTGAGCAATTGAAGGTGGAATAAGTATTTTTAATCTGGCAAGTAAGAGGATAGACTTGAGCTCATTGCTATCAGTTGAGAATGCTCTTGAAAACAACACAATGGACATAAGAGATGGAAATGTCTGATACTGCTGCAGTTGCAGAGGAGGCATGTCTTTGAAAATTAGCCTGAAGATTAGTTGCTTTTTTGAGAGATGCTCTTTGCCTGGAGAATTTAACCTTTTTTTAAATCAGTTTCCCTCCCTGTTCACTTATCTCAGAGGTCTTCAAACTTGACAGCTTTAAGACTTGTGGACTTCAACTCCCAGAATTCAACCACCCAGGATAGCAGAGCTGAAGTCCACAAGTCTTAAAGCTGCCAAGTTTGAAGACTTCTGACTTATCTCCTACCTTCACCTAGTTTCCCTTGCCCCATCTCCATCCTATTGTTGATGGCTCTAATAGTTTGAATATCTGAGTATTCATTTTACAGGCAATTAATTTTATTACACATTCTATTACTTTTTTATATCTGCCCTGGTTTTGGATGGAATATAACTCTTTCCAAGTATATAAAAACCTTTGAACGTATTACAAATATTTATTGTGTCAGGAAAGACAACATCTCCAAGATCAACTTCAGCTGCACTTTACAATCCTAGGTTAATGAAGTGGGGAAATATCCACCACACATGATTTTTCTCTTTCTCTCTTTCTGTATATGTATGTGAGCATCTCTATAGCTATATATCTCTATCTCTTATCTAATCTTTATATCATCAATATGTACTGTATTCACACACTTTCACACTATGCATGCTTTTCCATCATTTAAAATTAAGTATCACCTTCATTTGGTTGATTTAAAAAACCCATAGAATCTTTTCCTGGCTATGAAGAAGCATGAAAGTCACAATTAAAACTATTTTTTTTAAAAAAAACACCCAATAGAGAGATGTTTCCAACTGAATGAATACATATTTAAAGTTCTCTATCTTGCCTTATCTTTCTTCAATTTTTTGAAATCTCTTTTAATGTGAAGTTACTCAAGGAACCACAATCTGTACACTACTTATTTAAGTAACCCTATGTTCGATACTGATTGACTTTTTCTAGAACATGTTTTAACTCTTTTCCTTTGAAAATTATGTATGGCAGATATAAAGGAATCCCAGTAAACCCTTAGGCAATGCCCTTATGCCTTTGGTGAGGCTGAAACCTTACTCCATGTTTTTCTTAGGTGTCCGATCTATGTGGAACTGTATTTTCAATTAAACCATCTTCTGTTGGAAAGACTGCCCAACTGCCCCAATGATCAATGTTATCTAAATGTTTTCCAAGTGACAGGTGTCCTGGAATCCTCTTTGTAATTGCTAAGTGTTGCCCCTTTGCCATAAGGCTGCATCATACTTTAACTACTATTATTTTTAATATAGGAGGAAAGAGTCATAAGGCAATTCTTCACTGCAATCTAAACAGCTTATTTTCCAGACCTTTTTAAAGCCAATTTCAAATATCCCAGTACAGATTGTAATGGGTTGGCAACAGACAGGCTGATGCTAGCCTGTACTATAGCCGCAAGATATCTGATTGGTTGTCCTCTTGTTCTCCATTGAGGAAACATGGCAACACCATAAATTTCTGCAGTCTGCAAACTGTGAGTGGGCTATCCAGGCTCATCATTAGTTTTAGAAATGATTTAGAATGTATGCTATCCATTTCTTGCCATAAGATCGGCTGGAGAAAACAGAATTATTAAGCATATTGTTGTGTTAGAAGGTTGTAATATTTTTGTTTTGTTCTGCTATTGTTTTGTTTGCAAATGGTAATATGCCAACAAATTTTGGGTCAATTTATGCCACTTGCAGCGGCATGTGGATATATATTTAAGGAAAAGCAGCTACTGTACAGGAAACTAATTTTGAGTATAGTGTGAGCCTGAGTGACCTTTGTTTTTTCTCTGTGGGGACTAAAAAACAGCAGAAGAGTAATGGTGAGTCAAAAAACAGCCTGAGGAGACAGTGTGTCCATTCTCCATGATCCAAATTAAATTATAAGGACCATATTCTCCTATTTGGTTCTTGTCGCCCAAATCATGTTATGTGTTTGGGATGCTGATGTCCAGGTCATTATCTTTGCCTTGCAACAACTTAATATACATTGATTTCTGCTAACCTTTGAATGCTAAATGATCAAGCTGACATTTTATTTTCCTCCCTAATACACAAGTCAAGATTGTTTACAATACTTGCTTCAATGCACTATTTCCTTGTGCTTTTAGTTTCCTGGAACATCTGACAGTAAAATGAAAGGATTCTTAAACCACAAGCAATAAACAGTAGTATAATATTACTCTGTATAATAATCAAGCAATGCATATAAATATATGAGTGGGATTTTTAATGTTTTTTGGTATTCATGTTTCAAGTGGTTAAGGCAAACTACATGTTGTTAAACCTAATAAAAGCTTAAAAGATCTATTTTAGTTTAGCATTATCCTAGAGGAGTTGGGATGACAAAAACTGAACTAAGGACCTCATTTAGTCTTTGACTACATCACCACCCTAAGCATGTGCAATATCTATATATTCTATATAGCAACATTTATACAAATGAAACTCCTTGATGAGATCTAATTCAGATAATTATATTCAAGACGGGTAGTCATTAATTACACTGTGGCATACAATAATTTTGAGTTTTGACAGAAATTAAGTTTAATTAAAGCAAATTCCATTATTTTTGAAGTCATCATACAGGGGAAAGTTCAAGAATATGGGTCAACAGAAATAGGAGAAAGACTTCCTCATCCCATCAATTACTTTACTGCCAATATTGCTCTCTCCAGTCACAGCAGCCTCTTCTAGAACTACTTTTTTAGTGGTGGCAAAAAGAGAAAATTTACCCTGTATTTAGACAAAGTTTTTTTCTGCCTACTAGCTTTAGGCAGAAGAACCGTAGTGGCACAGTGGTTAGAATGCAGTATTGCAGCAGTTCGATCCTGATCAGCTCAAGGTTGACTTAGCTCTAAAGTTGGTATAATGACCCAGATTGTTGGGGAAAATATGCTGATTCTGTAAACCACTTAGAAAGTGCTGTAAAGCACTATGGGTGGTATACAAGTGTAAGCTCTATTGCTATCACCATTATGCTCAGGAGATCCTTGGAGCAAAGTACTATGACAGATACCAAGCATTGCACTATTAAACAAAGCATTATCTTAGACAAGCACGACATACTTTAAATATCTTATCTGTATGAGTTAGTTAAATACGCACACAGGAAATCTCATTGTGTATGGTTTCTTTGTCTAAATGTTCCAAATCCTTTTGCTTTGAGATATAACCATTCCACATGCAGAAAATCATATTTTAGAATAATGCAAGTTATTTTAAGACTTCAGGATTTGATATACTGCCAAGTTTAAGTACTGTTCCAATTCTAAGTCTTTATACAGATACCATATTTTTAAAATTCTGACAATCCAAGTGTCAAAGAAACCTAAGATTTAACATATCCTTCTACTAGCTTCATAATTCTGTGTCGCCAGCTAAAACAAAACTAGTACAACAAAGGACACTCAGAAATTCAATCCATTCAAAGTTTTAAAAGCACATTTTATGTACTCAAAGCTGAAATAAATGAATCTTTCTCTGAGGCATGTTCCAAAAATCTTACAATTTATGCATGTTTATTATATTTTAATGCTCTCTTTAGATCATTCAGCTGTTGCTTTTTCCTCTGTAATTCTTGCAAGTTGTGTAAATTGCTTCTATTGATTTTCTCACAAACGTTTATATATTTTTTTCCAATAACAATAATAAGGGCTGCTATTCTTCCTCTAACTATTCTCTAGTTATTCTTCAGTCTTCTACTCTCTGGTAATATTATTCTCTGGTAATATTGAACTGCAAACTAGGGCATACAAAACTTTTGCCAGACCAATTCTTGAATACAGCTCATCTGTCTGGAACCCGCATTGCATATCGGACATTAATACAATAGAACGAGTCCAGAGATATTTCACAAGAAGGGTCCTCCACTCCTCTGCTTGCAACAAAATACATTATGCCACCAGACTCAAAATTTTGGGCTAAGACAACTTAGAACTTCGCTGTCTTCGGTCTGACCTAAGCATAGTATATAAAATCATCTGCTACAATATCCTACCAGCCAATGAATACTTCAGTTTCAACCAAAACAATACAAAAGCACACAATAGATACAAACTCAGTAAACCGATCCAAACTAGACTGCAAAAAATACGACTTCAGCAACAGAGTGGTCAATGCCTGGAATGCACTACCTGACTCTGTGGTTTCTTCCCCAAACCCCCAAAACTTTAACCTCAGATTGTCTACTGTAGAACTCACCCCATTCCTAAGAGGTTTTTAACGGGCATGCATAACCCCACCAGCATGCCTACCATCCCTGTCCTAATGTTTTCTTTTATTTGTATCCTTTTCATGTATTTATAATTATGTTCACACTTGTATCTGTCATAAAATACACAATTGATGAAATAAACAAATACTGGGATTCTCTTAATACTAATACAGGATGAGAGGCGCAGAGAAAGGACAGAAAGTTTCCTGCCTTTAAGAAGGAAGCTGAGCTGTTTAAGAACCTTTTAACTTCTTAGAATATTTTCCTAGAATATCTTCATTAGATCCTCTCTGATACATATGAGGTAGAATTTGTTCCAGATAGAGGCAAATATTGGTTATATTCTGATGAACAGATGTTGTTACAACAAGCTTCATTTTTTTCATGCCAGATTGTATATGGAGCAAGCTATTCAGCAAATGAATTAAACTCAATATTAAAACCTATTAAAACCTGTACAGTTTTAAATTAGTAGTGAGTTACTAAAAATTAATACTTTAAAGTAGTTCATATTATCAATTCCCTGAATATACCCCATAGAAGAAATACTATATTTATCAAAAGCTATAACTGTGTGCTAGCCTCATGTTGGTACTTAGGCCAGGATTTTCAGGCCAATAATGATAGAGCATTATATTGTTCGGTACCACTGAGATACTCTTGCCCAATGCAGCCTCACTCCAGGCCTTTGAAATCTGCTCCGTACAGTTTCCTAACCAAATGGAATAGATGTTGAGAAAGCAGGGACTGGAGCATAAGAGTAAGATGGGTTCCACATTCAAAGTTCCACTGACATAATGGTAGATCCCATCTTAACTAGGAAGTCTTCCATATGAATCTTCAAATATCCTACGTTCTTTCAGATAAATGGAAGTTGAACCTCCTCTCTCTATTGCCCTACTAAATAAATGTTGCCATATGGTAGTCCCAAAGGTACTTTTTCAAGAGGCACCTGGACTTCCTTGTTTTTCTTTGAAAAAAATTCCCTTCCCATCAAAGCTGAAGAAGCTTTTCTTCAGAAAGAAAGAAAGAAAGGGAGGGAGGGAGGGAGGGAGGGAGGAAGGAAGGAAGGAAGGAAGGAAGGAAGGAAGAAAGAAAGAAAGAAAGAAAGAAAGAAAGAAAGAAAGAAAGAAAGAAAGAAAGAAAGAAAGAAAGAAAGAAAGTAAGTAAGTAAGTAAGTAAGTCACATTGCCTCTTGAAAAAGCACTTTTGGGACAACCATGATCTGGATGACTGAGAATCTCCACAGACATTTGCCATATGGTAAGATCTAAGTGCCTAACAAGGAACCAATGGGCTACAGTCAGTCCTCACCCAGCCTCCTATGCCACCCTGTTATGAGTGATGTTTGCTCATACAGCATTTTGAAGTAATATAATTTTAGTATTCAAGTGGTTTTAATATTACAGTGTTACACTGGATTGACCAATATAGCATGATTTTCAATGGCACTATGCACATTCATTGAACCTTATTTCATATGTAGATGGTCTAAACATTTATTCAAAATGCTTAATAGCACAATTGCATACATGTCGATGAGCTGTGAGGCCTAAAATATGTATGTGGAAGTTTGCATGTAATGTTTTTGTCTTTTTTAATACATACATGTTTTTTTGTACTATCCAAAATGACATTAGCCATGTTTGCATGATCTATTAGGCTATAAGGCTTGGCTTACACAAATGTGCCACTACTTTCTGTAATTTCTGAAGGAAAGGCAGTCCTTCAAATGGACTATTTCTTCATGTTCTCAGGTGGCAAATGAAATTAGGCCAGAAATTGTTATGATTAAGTAAACAGACAATACTTTTCAAGCACAGAAATATGTAACTTCAATTACTATGAATTTACAAGAGCCTATGGTGTAACAAGCATGAAATCACATGTGTTCAGCTCCACAGGACTGTGTAATACTGAATAAATGTTTCAGAACCTTTCAAACACATATTGATAGAATAGAGGTGTAAAAAGTGATATCATGGTTGCACCTTGACTGTTTTGATTAGTGGCCTAATTGTTATTGCATTTTCTTTAAAATATGCTCACTGTATTCAGCTAAACTTTCACCTCAGAAATTATATTCAAGATAATTAGGGGATACTTAGCATCAATGAAGCCAAGCAGCTGATTTTAAACTCTTCTTCTACAAGATAATCCATAGCTGCCTGAGCAAGCTTCATCAACCCCAGTTCCTCAGAAATGGATGGAAAATCTTGAGCTGACATGATTAAGGGATTTGAGAAATCTTTTGAGCATGAAGAGGAAGTACTCTCTGCTGAGAGGAACTAAAGCTACAATGTGCAAACCTTAACATTGCACATCTGAAATGTATTTTAATATAAGTAGCTTGGGTTGGTAGTTGGGCTTTTGGTCTGAACTCCGAGCTTTGCAAATCTATCACATATAAAAGTATTTAAAGACCAGTGCTCCAACAGATGAGCACAATTCAAAGTGCACTGACAATGTTGCCTCAAATGGTGACCAAATTTTCAACCAAATTGCCAAGCTCGGAGCTCAGATCCATCACCCAAAAGTGCTATCTTCCTGGTGGCTGTATATAAGATGTCAAGATTCAACAGTATTGAATGAATAACATCACCAATAGAGAACATCTCTAAATAGAGAACATCACCAACAGAGAACATTTCTAAAGGCAGTGAACCCTGGTCGGGAAGATTGAGAAGCAGGGAAAACATGTCATGCTTTTGTCCATCCCTCCAGTTGAGGTTTATGGTGTAAGACAAGGATAGGATTTTGAGAATGAAGAATAGACTGTGTACAAGTTGTACCACCAAACACTGTGTACTACCAAAAATGTTTGGTATGAAATAGAGTATAGATTCCTTTGTTTGTCAATTCAACTGCTCCTGGAATGCATACTGAGGAAAACCTGAGGAGTAAATACAGTTCAATCTTTATAAGTCATTTTGTTAGCTAGCTAGGATATGATCAGCCTCAGTGCCCAGTTGTATTCTAGCTGCTATTCTCGTACTTCATGGAGATTTACAGGTAATCCTTGATTTATAACTATTCATTTAGTGACTTTTGAAGTTATGGCACTGAGAACAGTGACTTATGATGATTTTTCACACTTATAACTGTTGCAACATCCCCATTGTTATGTGATCAAAATTTGGATGCTTGGCAACTGGTTCATCTTTATGACGGTAGCATTGTTCTGGGTTCATGTGATCATGTTTTGTGACCCACTGACGAGTAAAGTCAATTGGAAAGTCGGTTTCATTTAACAGCTGTATAACTAAGTTAACAACTACAGTGATTCACTTAACAATTTGGCAAGAAAGATCACAAAATTGGGCAAAACTCACTTAACAACTGTCTCACTTAGCAACAGAAATTGTGAGCTAAATTGTGGTTGTAAATTGAGACTACCTGTATTTATTATTCAATATGAATAACCGCCCATCTCACATAGGTGTCTCTGGGTAACTCACAAGAATTAAAAACAACAACAGCAATTAAAATACAAGTAAAAACAACAAACATGAAACCACATTAAAACTACTCCTTAAAAAAAATCAATTCAACATAAACTTAATCAAGTGATTCATCCTATGGGTGTGCAGGATGCCTCAAACCCCATTTGTCTGAAATTGATTTAATCCACTGTTATCTGGATTCTCCCAGCAGTCTATGCAGGAACAAATAATGCTCACTATAATCCAAGAATTTTTGATAAGTAGTCTGATAATAGAAAAGCAAAGAAGCCGTTGCAAAAGAATTTCAGCAAATATGTATCAGATATTTATTACTACTTACTTACAGTGAAATCAGTATTCCATTTTTCATGCCTCTTTTTCAGCCTCAGCAGTGAAGTGGGTAGGATGACTCTCTTTTGGATTGGAAGCTTGGTTTCCATCTGCCTGTTGTTTTGGAAACAGACTCATTTGATACTACACAATGTTTTCCTCGGCATTGACTCCAAACTCTTATAACTACTGTCAGGGTTGCTCGAGTTGCCATGGGCCAGGGATGCTTTGCAAGTTGACAACTACCTGAGAAGACTTATGATGGAATTTACCATATTTTTCAGAGTATAAGATGCTCAAAAAAGACGGTGAAAATCTGAGTGCATCTTATACTCCGAATGTAGCCCCGTCCAGTTTCTCAAACAGAGGTTTCAGAGTCTGAAAAAAGCATCAGAAATGAAGCTTCAGAAAAGAAGCCCCCAAACTGAGCTTCAGAGGCTTTTTTCTCCCTGAAGCTCTGTTTTGGAGGTTTTCAGAGGCAGAAAAAAAAGCAATAAAAAGCAAGGCATAGAGCTCACAACCAAGGAACCTGTTGCTAAAATTCACCTCTGGGAACAGCTGATTGGGAGGTTGAGCCACCGGGAAGTTGAGCCACCTGCCAATCAGCTTTTTTCTTATTTTCCTCCCCAAAAACTAAGGTGTGTCTTATACTCTGGTGCGTCTTATACTCTGAAAAATATGGTAATTTGCAGAGGTCCTTGTTTTTTCCCTGAGAACACTAGATGAATTGCCTCTCCTGACTTTGATTTTATGAGAAAAGATCATAGATAACTCTTCCCCTCCTGTAGACACCCCAAGCACAACCAATTTTCTATTATGCTATCAGTGCTCTGTGCCACGAAAGTAAAATATAATTTTCTGCTTTCTCTGCCATTAATATGCAGCATGTAACTGCAAAATAGATTCCCCACTGATCAGAGATTTAGGCCGCTTTGAATAAATGGACATTCTCCGTTTAGAAGTTTCCTGCTGCCAATATCTAGTTACCCTTCTCATGGGGTTCTCTAGATCACTTTTAGAGATACCCAGAAAGAAATGTAGAAAAGAATCATGTTGAAAAAGGAAAGAGGGAAGCTTTCTTCTGGTAGGGATATAACATATGAAAATAACATAGGTATAGTGGTAAAGGCAGCAGATTAGAAATCAGAAGATGGTGAGTTCTAGTTCTGCCTTCACCACAAAGCCCGCTGAGTGACCTAGGGTCAAACACCATCTCTTAGCCCTAGGAGCAAGTGAAAGGCAAACCCACCTCTGAAAAACCTTGCCAAGTAAATTGCAGGGCATGGCTAGGCAGGTATTAAAATTCAACAGTGACTTGAAGGTACGCATACATGCACATGTACGCACAAGAGGTGGGGGTGGGCTACCCCATGCATGGAAACCTATTTATAGGACCCGAGTCAATTAAAAATGAGTTAAATAGAAAAAGATGAGAAATTATATTTACAATCAAAGTCTAAATTGGTTAGCAAAAAAATAAAACTGCATTTATGAGATTCAGGGAAAAAGAACATAATTATCCCAGGGTAAAAAAGTATTAGAATGCTAATATTTTAATTGAAGATTATTACAACGGATCTTTAATAAAGCTGTGATGTAGGAGCTATAACAGGTTGAGATCTGGTACTCTCAACAGGAAAATTTGAATAATTCAGTTGTAAAGAGTGAAAAAAAAAGACATGGACCAGGAGGATGCAATGGTATTGAAATTGAAGCAATAAAAATGAATTAGGAACTAAGAGCAGTGTGTCTAAAAAAGCTCAAGTAGATGTACTGGACTTTGAACAATTGACAATCTCCTCATTCAATATGACAGTCAAACCTCAATAAGAAATCTGATTGAGCATCAAGATTTTTTAAAATATTTGAATAAGACTCTGTTGGTTCCTCAATAATCTTGGACTTTAAATTGGTAGATGTGTGTTTTGTTGATATATAGAAATGTAAGAATATGGAAATAAATCCTTTACAAATGGGATTTTAGAACAACAGAAATATTTGCAGAGCTTCCCAGGGAGATATAAGAACCAATTTGTTAGCAGCAGATGCAAATCTGAAGCCTACCGACTGGAAAAAAAATCAAAAGAAGTAGGATGCAAAAAATGAACAAATTAGCAAATCCTTGCACTAATTCTTTATAAAATTTTGCTTAAAAACTTACAAAGAAAAAGAGAATAAATTTTAGAGCGAGAAATGTCAGATTAATATGCAGGATTTAGAAGAAGCAGAAGGACTGAAAGTCAGATAATTAAGATAGGAAATGGAGGGAATAAAGCAATAAAGCAATTGACTGTGTAGATTATAGCAAAATGTGAAATATACCTGTATTCATGCTATTGTCCATGCTGGAATACCAGATCATTTTTCTGAGGAATCTTCCTAATCAGTTAAAAAAAAAAAGTGCTACAAAGAGAACATTTGAAAAAACTCAGTTCAGTACAGAAAAAATAGCACACAAAAAGCTATATTCATTTTATTCATTGATGTATGATTTATAAGAATGGCAGGATTAGAATGAGTGATAGCTGAAATCAAAATAAGATGCTAAAGCACTTATAATATTTATATTGGCAACAATGCTTTTGTTAGCCAGAAGCAAGGGAGTCTTAGAAGAACTTATTATGAAAAACTCAACAATAAACAATACATACAATACAAACAATACAGTACATACCAACTTAGTCAAACAATCCAACAGTATACAATAGCCTGTTCAAGGAACTACCAAGAACATGTCTACCAACATTGTCAGGGCAAGCCACTTGTATATAAATAGAGAGGAAACCCCACTCCCTTCTAGCACTGATAGTGTTACCTAGTTGAGTAATGAAATGTCTGCAAACAATAGCAACAACACCACAACCGAGTTCAGAGACAATCAAAGACTCCACAGTTCAACCCTGATCTATGTATATTCTCTTTTATTGGTACAATAGATACAATACCCATAGACTGAATAACTGGTATTCTGAGTAGCCTGGTAGCTCAGCAGAGTAAAAGCATTGTGATTAACACCAGCTGTCTGCAATTACTGTAAATTCGAATCTCACCAAGCTCAAGGTTGACTCAGCCTTCCATCCTTTCTAAGGTAGGTAAATTGAGAACCCAGTTTGTGGGGGCAATAACCTGACTTTGTATAAATATACAAAAGTATGAAGGTTATTGCTTAACGCATTGTAAGCCGCCCTGAGTCTCCAGAGAAGGGCGGCATATAAATCAAATAATAATAATAAAAAAACTGAAGAAATATTGAAGTCCAGGCCAGTTTGACCATTGCACCTTCTCTACAGAGAAAAGGGCAGGATTACTTAACTATAATGAGAGAAAGAAGGAAGTTTTAGCTAAGCTCATGCAAATCTTACCTGCAATTCTTACCTGGGAGTAAGCTCATTTGGACTTAGTGGCAGTTACTTTTGAAAATTAGCATGAAATCATTGCTTTCCTCCCAGATAGAAATACAGTACCGAGGCAAAGGAAGAGGAAAAAATTGAATTTCAGCCATATGCATCAGCAGCTATTTTCCACATCTCAATCTATGAAATATATCTGCCTTGCACATTTGTAAGGAATGAGAAGTACAAAATGAAGGTGAAGAACACTGCAGATTGACAAGCCAGGCATGTGTGAAGAGATGCTCTTAAAGTCTGAGAGGTGTGATAGCATAGTAAGTGCTATATTATAAATCACTTTTAAAACACACCTTTTTTTTTTTATTCTTTCAAGGCTCACTTTTCAGGTTGCCCCATGCAGAGAAGGAAGACTTATAATATTTGAACATGTATGTGCTACATTTATTGGAATGTAATGGTAATCAAACTACCTATTTTCCTTTTGGAAAAAAAAAATGTCCATTAAAGCTTGCAAACCTAAATCCATTTAAGCCACTTACACCCCTTAAGAAATGTCACCGAATCGATATAACAGATTCCCCTGGGACTTGCCTGCATTTAAGCAATGGAGAAGAGGGCTGCACATACTTGGAAAATGATTTGGCAGGAGAGCTCTGGAGCCAGCACAGCATTTCTTTCTTATTCATCGAAGTGTTTTTCAAGCTTTTGCACAAGCCTGGGAGAAAAAAAAAAGGTGTCACTGCTTTAAGGAGTTGTCTCATTAAAGATAATGGCATTTCTAAAACTGTGGCTTTTCAGGCTCACAAAAGAACCCAGGAAATTCTTTAATAAATAGGACAGAGATGCCATGCTCACACAAGATGAAGAATTTCTGAAGTGGTTGCAGCTCTATTTTAGAATTGATGCATGCTGAAGGTCTTGCATTTCTTGTCCCCTTGTTGACTTGTATGAAAGGAGCTGAAGGAGGAGGCTTTCATTGGGACAAATCATTAACCATGGTACATTACCAGAGTTACGAGGTTCTGATGAGCTCTCAATGAGTCACATCATTATTCTGCACTTGACTGGTGATATATCAAAAATAATGCCTTCATTATCCAGAATCATTAGATGCCTCTGGTATATAATAATAGCATTGCCATCTTAGCAAAGTGTGGCATCAGATTAACAATGTGCTTCTTGAACATGCTTAGTGATTTCATAACATTAAGTTCATCCATGCATCCTTATATTTTCTGTGTCTTGGGAGATAATGTTGCTTCAAGGAGGCATGCCAATCAGCTACAATTCTAAAAATAGTAAGGTGGAAGGGATCTTGCTTTTGTGATGGTCACTTGTTGGGTTTATTCTTTGTACTAATTTATATTCAGGTACTGTGTAACCCCATCATCTACTGCGAATTGTACATCGTAGTTCACAAATGAACAACTTTCAGGTGATTAGAAAGGTGAACTTGGGGCAATCACAAAATGGTTGTTTATATAATAAACTACCGTTAAATGGACCATGGCTTAGTGTGATGGTCTTGTCTAGTTGTTTCCTCTTTAGATTCTAAATATTATTGAGGACTTTTATTATAAGCCTACAGTAGTTTTCTATTTAATTATTATTTTTGACTGTATTATAAATTATTTCAGGAAATTTTGGGATCAGCTTTAATGATCAAAAAGTAAAATAGAATTTTTTATAAATAAAAATAACATATAATAATAATAATAATAATAATAATAATAATAATAATAATAATAATAATAATAATAATAATAATAATAATAATTTTATTTCTATACCGCCCCTCTCCTGAAGGACTCGGGACGGTGTACAGCCTGATTAAAAACACAAAGACAGACAAAATTTAAAAATAATTAAAAATATTAAATAATTTGGCTCAATTATAAAACCCCAATTTAAAATCCCGCATTTAAAACCAATTTAAAATCTTTACAGTGATAGTCCGGCCTGGCGGAACAACAAGATTTTGAGGGCACAGCGAAATACATGGAGGTCAGAGATCTTACGCATTTCTGGGGGTAATTCATTCCAAAGGGCAGGGGCTCCCACAGAGAAGGCCCTCCCCCTGGGTGTCGCCAGCCGACATAATTTGGCCAATGGCACCCTGAGGAGACCCTCTCTGTGGAAGCAGACTGGCCGGTGGGAGGCTACTGGTGGCAGAAGACGGTCTCGAAGGTACCCAGGTCCAATGCCATGGAGTGCTTTAAAGGTGGTAACCAACACCTTGAATCGCATCCAGAAACTCACCGGGAGCCAGTGCAGCTCGCTCAGGAGGGGTGTCACATGGGCACAACGGGTTGCGCCCATGACCACCTGCACAGTCGCATTCTGGACCAGCTGGAGCCTCCGGGTGCTTTTCAAGGGGAGCCCCATGTAGAGAGCATTACAGTAGTCCAGTCGAGAGGAGACAAGGGTGTGAGTGACCGTGCGCAAGGCATCGCGATCCAGAAAGGGCTGCAACTGGCGAATCGGGCGAACCTGATAAAAAGCCCCCCTGGCCACGGCCGTCATATGCTCTTCTAAAGACAGCCGTGAATCCAGGAGGACTCCTAGATTGTGAGCCCTCTCTGTGTGGGGCAAAGATTCGCCCCCAATAGTCAGCGATGGTACCAGCTGACTATATCACGACGCCAGGAACCACAGCCACTCAGTCTTGGAAGGGTTAAGTCTGAGCCTATTTCTCCCCATCCAGACCCGTTACCCATTTTGATTTTGCCTATTGGATTAGGGAATAAATTATATCCTGACTTTAAACCAGACCTGAGTATTTTACAGTTTACATTTGAGAAAATTAAATGCCCACCTCTACTGTAGACTAACAATGTGGCATTCTCCAGATGTATTATGGATCTCTTTAATTCTCATACTTTATCCTCATGTTGTATAGGAATATTTACAATCAATATATATTCGGAGGAGAGTATTAGGAAGTCTATGAAAACCGAAGTACAATGTAGACAAAACTGAAGACCTGTGTGGTGCTGTTTTATACAGCATAAAAACATACAGGTCTTTTAGTGTTTGTGAAAGGCTGCTTGCCTTCTTCTAGTAATTCCAGAAACAAATATCCTGTCATTTGCCTCCTTAGATTACCCTCCATATGATAATGAAACAAATATTTTGTCTTACAGATTTTTTGATAGATGTATATTTAATTTTCCTCAAGAACTCGAGGTAGTATGCATAGCACTTACCTCCTCCAATTTTTTCTCCACTACAACTAAAGCAGGGGTGTCAAATTCAAGGCTCAGGGCCCAGATGCGGCCCACGGAGTGCTTAGATCTGGCCCATGAGGCCACCCTGGAAACAGTGAATGACCAGCCTGCGGTGCCTTTGCCAGCGAAAATGGAGCTCAGGAGGGTCACAGGTGGCCCTCTCAAGCTCTGTTTTTGCTGACAGAGGATTGCAGGAGGCTGTTGCAGCTGAAATTGGAGCTCAGGAGCCTGTTTTTACTGGAAGAACACTTGAGCCACCACAGGTGCCCCTGATATGACATTGAGCCTGGCCATGCCCACCCTGGCCCACTGAGGTCAAACACAACCCTGATGTGGCCCTCAAGAAATCAAGTTTGACACCCCTGAACTAAAGTGTAGGATAGGTTGGGCTTTGAGAAAGATGGTGACTTGGCCTAAGTTATCCATGGAGCTTCCATGGTTGAAGTGGATTTGAACTTGTTTCTCCTTGGTAACCATCAAGATTTTAACTCTTGCACCAGGCTGAAAGTGAAGAGTTCAGTAAATGATATGGAAGCAACAAAATAGGATATATTGTGGATTCTTGAGTCTTCCTCTGGGGTGGAGGACCAATCAAGAGTCAGGGAAGGAAATTAAAGTTCAGCAAATTCTAAAGTTGAATGTCAAACGTTGTAACACTAGATATTCTGTTCAACATTCTTCTGCTTCATTCTTTTTTGTCTTTGTGCATACAAAGAACACATTAAAAGAATAAAATGTGCTGTTTAAAATGATAAAAAAAGAGATTGACAAGGAGAGTCTGCAGAGTAATTATTTCTGTGCAAGTGTAATTTGTATGAGTGTGCACATGCATATTTAATAATAAAGAGTATTATTACAATTATAGTGGTACAGTAGTTAAAATATACTTGTCAGTTTTGTATGATTTTATCCCTGCTAGGTAATTTCTTTCTTTCCTTTGCTGAATCTCAGGGAGAAATGAACCAAAAAGGAAAATTATATTAGTTTAGTGTAGCTTTTAAATATAGCAGATTTAATCAATTTTGCAATTGAGTATATGGAATCATATTAAATCTTCAATTAGCCTATGCATTAACATCAGCACTACATTTTTAGAACTTTAATTTAACTCTATAGGCAAAGTAAATACAAAATGTTAATGTCCATATAAAATTGTTATTTTAAGGAATATTTCGGTGCCAAGTATAACCATAGAAAAAGCTGAAGAATCAAAAATATAATTAAACAGATTGATGAATAGAACAACTCCATTAAATCACAACATATGTAACATTACACAATCATTTCTGATCTATAAGAATCTTAAGAACATTAAGACAAGATTGCATGCGTCACTTGTAATGTTCTTCTGAATAATGTGGATCTTTGGCACATTTTATGTGCTTACTCAGAGTTATGATGATCCATATTTATTCTACTAGATCTAGATAATCTGATTTATCCAGAGAGTCTTGAAATTATATTAGAATAAACACAAGGGATAAAGTAAAAGTTTAATTTGGAGCTGCAAACTGAAGGATCAAATCTCCATACCATTTTGACTTTCCAAATCAGATTAAGGTTACAGTTTGAATTAATGTGCTGAATGGCCATTTTAGGTGATTCAGAATGACTTTTGCAAACATATAAAAATATTTGGTTTGGAAAATCAAATTGACTTGATTGTTGAAATGAGTTTTAACTGTTGTGTTATATCCTATGTATGTTCTGAACTACATCATTGATTCAAATCAGGCCAGAGCCAATTTGCGCAGACTTTACTTTTTTTAAATTATTTATTTATATGCCTCCTTTCTCCGGAGACTCAGGGCGACTTACAATGCGTTAAACAATAGCCTTCATACTTTTGTATATTTATACAAAGTCAGCTTATTGCCCCCACAAACTTGGTCCTCAATTTACCCACCTTAGAAAGGATGGAAGGCTGAGTCAACCTTGAGCCTGGTGAGATTCAGATTTATAGTAATTGTAGACAGCTGGTGTTAATCACAATGCTTTTAGTCTGCTGAGCTACCAGACCCACCAGGCTTCATGTCAAAGCAGAATTGGATGGTGATGTCCTTAACAAACCATTATCAGATAGGATGGACTCTTATCTAAACAGGAACAGAATCATATCTGTCATCAGATCAGCCTGTTCACTTCTGCCTGTATTGACAGATCAGGATGCATCAGGTACAGTGCATTCCATTCATATAAAAATCTGAATCATGGATAAATGTCATGGATTCTGTTTTAAGCCACATTAGATTGACCCAAACTCAAGAGAAACACAAAAGCGCTGGATCCTGGAACATGTCGGCTTCTTTTATATCTTCATATAATGGCTGGGTGGACTTTTTAAAGCAAAGATATTGTATAAAAATGACACATAAAGTTTGTATGTATTGTATACACAAATATATTTGTGACTGATTCCTATTACCCTAATTATAGTCTAATATTATTAAACTATAAACTCTATACAACATAGTTCTCTGTTGCTAACTACTATTCATCAATGTTTGTCCTGTCTATTTTTTTCCCCTGGCTTTGGGATTTCTTCTGCTTTTTACCCCCTCTGTTGTTGTTTTTAAATGGCCAGCACATAGAGTTATTTCACCTTTCCAAGTTGTATTTTACCTGGCTGTGCCTCCACGCTCCCCCCACCCTTGGACTCTACACTCCCTCTGAAGAAAAACAAACACAACAACAGCTTTTATCTTTTTGCTGCTGGACTTCTGCATTCGCTAGTGGCTGCAGAGCCTCCCAAGCCTATTTGTCTTCTCATTCACATGTCAAGGTTGTTCTTTTATTGGTATCTCTGCCATGCCACTGCTGGGGGAAAGGCTCAAATGGGAGGGGATTTTCTCAAGCAGCCTGCTCTTGTACAATAAGCAACTTTATAAAATTAATCACAGTATTTTTCTATAGGAATAACCAGGAATGGTTCACAAAGAGGTTAGAGCAGACTACTGTATGGTCTGCTAACTGCTGGGCCATTGATGTAAAATCAGGCCACAGGCCACCTATAAATACTTTGTTGTTGTATTTTTCCATTTGAAGTTATGCTAATCAAGAAGAGAATGAATGCATGCTACAACATTAAAACCTGAAAATGTAGAAGCAAAACCATGAAAAAGAATAGAAACTAGGAAGAAATTCTGCAGATATTATGAGTAGAAAAACTCAAAAAATGTTGACTGTTGTGCATGAAAGTTTTTCCCCTTCCTGTTTGTCAACCCATCCCTTCCTTAATTAATCAATTACAGGTTTTTTTCTCCTAATGCTGTATATTTATTATATCCATCTGTATTGCCCATGAAAAATATTGGAGTCCAAATATAGCCAATATGACTATTCTTCTTCTTGTGCTATATGCATCATTGGACATTTACGAACATGTTGAAGATCCTATTTTTACCAATAGCTGCCTGAAAAAGTGCTGTTGACTTTTGTCCAAACCAGTCCCTTAGATTTTGAAGCCATGATGTTCTTTTTCTGCCTGGACCTCGTTTGCCTTCAATCTTTCCTTGGAGGATTAAGTGAAGGATGCCATATTTTTCTGGGTGTCACATCACATGTCCATACTATTCTAACTTCCACTTTTTTATGGTTTTGATGATTTCCCTTGGCTTTCCCAGGCAGCTTATCACCTCCTCATTTCTGATTTTGTCTACCCAACTTATATGCAACAGCTGCCTGTAAATCCACATTTCAAATGCTTCTAATCTCTTCAAGTGGCTTTCTGTCAGAGACCAACTCTCCATTCTGTAGAGCAGGATAGAAAAAATGTAGCATCTCACAAGCTGATTTTCAATCTTAGCCTTATGTCATGACTGTAGAAGACCTTTTTCATTTTGAAGAGTGCTGTTTGAGCTTTAATATATTGGAAATATATTGGAAGTCCAAATATAGCTAAGAAGACTATGGGTGTGTTTAATATGGCGATTGATTCAGAGTCATATTATCAAGCCTATTGATGTTAGCCCCAAAATGAAATGATAATGGGGCAAAACTAAATTATTTGGATTAAGGAGTCACATTTCTACTAAGAGGGAGGATATGACTAATCTTTACAGAACAAGAATCACAAATTTTGAGAATAAAAATTAAACATTCTCTATGGAATCTATAATACTGAAGCCAAGTTACCATCCAGCCAAGTGGCTAATTACCGTCCAGTCTCCAACCTTCGCTTTGTTGCGAAGGTTGTTGAGAGTGTGGTTGCACGGCAGCTTCCCCGGTTCCTGGATGAAGCTGTCTATCTAGATCCGCTCCAGTCCGGCTTCCGGCCTGGGCACAGCATGGAAACGGCATTGGTCGCGTTGGTGGATGATCTCTGGAGGGCACGGGATAGGGGTTGTTCCTCTATCCTGGTCCTATTAGATCTCTCAGCGGCTTTTGATACCATCGACCATGGTATCATGTTGCACCGGTTGGAGGGGTTGGGGGTGGGGGGCACCGTTCTACGGTGGTTCTCCTCCTATCTCTCTGACCGGTCGCAATCTGTGTTGACAGGGGGGCAGCGGTCGACTCCGAGGCGCCTTGTTTGTGGGGTGCCGCAGGGGTCGGTCCTCTTGCCCCTTCTGTTCAACATTTATGTAAAGCCGCTGGGTGAGATCATCCGTGGCTTTGGGGTGGAGTTCCATCAGTACGCTGACAACACCCAGCTGTACATCTCCACCCCAGGCCACCCCAACGATGCCGTTGAAGTGATGTCCCGGTGTCTGGAAGCTGTGCAGGTCTGGATGGGGAGAAACAGGCTCCGACTAAACCCCTCCAAGACTGAGTGGCTGTGGCTGCCGGCGTCCCGATATAGCCAGCTGACGCCATCGCTGACTATTGGGGGCGAGACATTGGCCCCCACGGAGAGGGCTCGCAACTTGGGCATCCTCCTGGACGCACGGCTGTCTTTAGAAGAACACATGACGGCCGTGGCCAGGGGGGCTTTTTATCAGGTTCGCCTGATACGCCAGTTGCGTCCCTTTCTAGATCGGGACTCCCTACGCACAGTCACCCATGCTCTCGTGACTTCCCGCCTGGACTACTGCAACGCTCTCTACATGGGGCTCCCCTTGGGGTGCACCCGGAGGCTCCAACTGGTCCAGAATGCGGCCGCACGGGGAATTATGGGAGCGACGTGGCGCTCCCACGTGACACCTCTCCTGCGCGAGCTGCACTGGCTCCCGGTGGTCTTCCGGGTGCGCTTCAAAGTGTTGGTGACCACCTTTAAAGCGCTCCATGGCTTAGGACCTGGGTACTTGCGGAACCGCCTTCTGCCGCCAATAGCCTCCCACCGGCCAGTACGCTCGCACAGAGAGGGCCTCCTCCGGGTGCCGTCGGCCAGACAGTGTCGGCTGGCGACCCCCAGGGGGAGAGCCTTCTCTGTGGCAGCGCCCGCCCTCTGGAATGACCTACCCCCGGAGATACGCAGGATTCCAGATCTCCGGACCTTTCGTCGGGCCCTTAAAACCCATTTGTTCCATCTAGCTGGGCTAGCTTGATCCCATCCTCCGTTTTTAAATTTGGCATTGATTTTAAATTGGGTTGTTTTAATTCTCGGCTGAATAATATTTAATAATTTTTAATTGTTTTTAACTTTTGTATACCATGTTTTATTCTGGCTGTTCACCGCCCTGAGTCCGCAAGGAGAAGGGCGGTTTATAAATTGAAATAATAAATAATAAATAAATAAATAAGTTGGGTAGTGAAGCTTTTGGAGGGGAATTAAACTTGTGTTGTATTATTTTACATTATAATTTTGCAATCCTGAATTGCTTTAATGGATGGGATGCTCAAGTTTATTATTTCAAAGGTCAACTTAATAATCTTCAATATACTTTGGAAAGTTGAGATGAAGAGGGTCCTTAACTCATGTATAAAAAAAAAGAATTAGGAATAGACATTTCTAGTCTATTTGTAACAAATAAAATATCATCATGCAATAATATCTTATCTGAATTTTTAAATATTATTTTATTTGAATCTTACCCAGAATTTCCAAATATGCACACAAGCAGTTCTAAAAGCAAATTATAAGAAAAAGACAAAAATATAACATTTTTTGCATGTACATTGTCATGAATTCAACTAAAAGGAAACCCTATTGATAATAACCTGTGATAAAGTGGTTGAAAAAATAATTTTATATCATTCCAAGGGAACTCAAATCATTGTTTCATCCCCATATAGTTCATTGGAGTGTCATTTCTTCAAAAGAAATCAAAGCCCATTTCAAAATCTGCCAAGAAACCAGATCAAAGATTCTTTCAGTATCCAAAGATGCTACTGTTCCTGGGCCTCCCCTCTTTTGAGTGAAAGGCAAAACATCAGCTTAAATGTGATATTGTCAGGAGTTGAGTGCACTATGGATGAAAGCATGATTAGCTTGTCTGGCTTAGAGAATGAAATCTCCTCATGATAATGGCAGTGATGAGCCTTGCTTTTCCAAAGGCACATTACTGACATTTGATTTTCAAGCATCCATGCTTCCACTGATGGAGCTTCACTTGCAGAGACTGTCATGGGACACAGAACTGATAATGCAGGATTGGGATACTCATTCTCCAGTGAAAATGTAGATGTCCCTGAAGTTTTGATTTCATCAGTGTTCTTTTGAAGGGCAGAGCTTATCCATGCCTCTTGCATGGAGGATGTTAACCCTGTAACATCTGAGTTGGGCTTCTGTGCTACTACAGTGATGAAAATGCCAACATTGACATCGTAGTTCCAGGATAATTCTGAAAGCAAGCTGTAGTTTACGTTTGACTGAATTAATCGGAAATTTACCTCCATTGTCACTCTATTTGTCTTCTTGCTTATTTTATTGCCAACTAATCTGTGGAAAACCAGGGAGGTGTCTAAGCTCTGAGTAGAAGAAAATAAGTTCAGGAATGATCAAGCTACTGTCTAAAACAGGGTTTTCCATTTCAGAAGACAACCAAGCTTTAGAAGGATCATCATTCATTCAGAGAGAAAATCTCCCAAAGCCATCTGGAATCTATCTGGATCCATTAGCTATTGAGAATGGGTCATTTTAAATTATTGCAAGTCACATATCATGCTAAGACATTAATGCATTACTTCAAGAATTCTTTTGAGAGTATGCTGGATTGGTGTTTCATTTTCTAGGCTGGTGGAAATTAGCCCTGATGTGATTAGTTTGAAAAGGCTTGATTTGAGACCCAAAGGCAACTCTATTCAACTTGAACCATTTTGAGATTTCATTCCAGAAAGATATTTGTCCCTAGGCTATAATGAGGAAATGTCAAAACACCGCTTCTTTTTTTTCCCCATTTGGCAGAACGGAAAACAGAACAGATGGTTAGACTGTTTTGAAGACATTAACCCAGCCAAGTTTCAGGTGAAGACTTCAAATGTTTTTTATGATATGATATGGAAATATTCCTTCCCTTTGGCAAAATCTGGCCTCATCTAAGCATAACTCAGAAAAATGCCCTTTCACGTGTCCTTATATTTTAGGTTTCCTACCTTGTACAGTCAGAATTTCTGAAATTTGAGAAGAGTTGGTCTAACCAATTGAGTGTTTGTACCCTCCAGGAAGGATTCCATTTATTGCTAGCAGTTCTCTCAAGGCTGTGGCTTTCTGTCAACATTCTATGCTAGTTAGTAGAAACAAGGTAGCACAATGTGCAACAATGCCATACAGATAGTGATAGTTGTACCAAGCCATTTCACCTTTATTTTTTAGAACAGTAAAGATTTGAGCCAATGGCTGTGTTAGCCTGCTTTTATTCAATCATGGTCAAGAAACTAATTTCAGTTTCTTGACCATGATTGAATAAGAGCAGGCTAAATTTAAAAGTAGAGGCGGCCCTGAGACTATATCAAAAATATTGTGACCTGAACTGAGTATTCATCTGTATTCACTTGTATTGCCAAGATCTGTGCATCAGTTATCAGAAGAGAAAATAGTATTAAAGTATGTAGATGCCCACAAGAAATTTTGAGAGAAAAAAAAGGTAGTGAACAAAATTCACTGAGACCTAAGCTGATTGGTTTGCTACTTAAGTTAGTATCAGAGAGCCTATCATACGAGTGAATTCTGCTCTCCTTGATAATTTCCATATATGGAACAGTTGCAATGCAATGTATATTGAATGTAACAACTCCAGAAATAGTAGAAAAGTCAATAAAAAAGAATCAGTAAAATGTTTAAAATGCCAATGAAGCATTTCAAAGCAACCTGGTCTAATTTGCTTCTGTAAAAGAAGTCCCCACTTTGATTGGAGAATCTATTTTGATGAGATGGTTTGATCAAAGCTTCATCAAATCAGAACTCTCCTTTGAAATACTGTACATTTTTGAAATTGTTTCTAAGTATTATTTCTCAAGATATTTACTATCAGTTGCTGTACTATTGACAAAATGTTATTCTTGTTTGACTAATCACAAAGATCTCTAAGACAAGAATGCCTGAATGGCTTTTTTCAAACACCCAGTATCTTTAAAGTTAATTAAAATTAATGAAAAATTGAATTTCTATTGCATGGTATCTAGCATTTCTGGTTGCTGAGATAGTTTATTTTCTCCTTTGTTTCTTTTCTTTTCTTAAAAAAAATTCATTATTCTACCTTATTTGAGGCTGTTCCAAATTCTGTAATGTTTCTTTTATTATTTTCTCTGCATCTTCTGTATTGGGCAGGTGAGGAAATCTAATTACTCTAACTGTGAAATTGCTAATGACAGGACAGCTCATTATTATTAGGTGTGTTTGAGATAGCAATTACTATATTTTTGAACAAACTCTCATTCCATAATGGGAAGCAATTATCTAGACTCACAGATAAAGCAACAAGTTTAATTTACTAATTGTTAGTTACATTTGCCATCTTTTTAAAGGCAAATTTAGTCATGATAGAAGTGTTTTGTCTTTCAATATTGTACAAACGTATGAAAGTAAAATTCTGATAGGAACTGGGAAAATTTTATTTTATTATGTGAAGAAAGCATTGATCAGCATTCCCATGTTATTAGTTTTGCAATATGTAAATAGAAAATTTTCATAGCAGTTGGGATTCATAATTTAATAAGGGAAATTAACCCATTCTCTTTTTTGATATCCCCCATCTACCTTGGGGGGTGGGAATCAAACTTCTTTATGGGACAATTGCTATCTCAAAGCCTTCATATGGAGCAACAGTTTCCAATGTGTTAGAAAACAATTTCTATAATTCCCAGACCCTTTCATTGGGAATTATGGTCTAATACACCTGGAGCAGCACACTTGGGAAAGGCTGAAGTAGATCTAAAGCAGAGGTGAAATCCAAAAATTTTCCCTACCGGTTCTGTGGGCAAGGCTTGGGGGGCATGGCTTGGTGGGCCACACCTCCAAGAGTGGCTTGGTGGGCCACACCTCCTTGGTGGGCCACACCTCCTCCTGCAACCAAGAGCGACCAGCTTGGTTGCAGGAGGAGGTGTAGCACAATAGGGTTGTTTCATTTGTGGTGGTGCTTCGGGAGAGCAGGCAGACATCTGCAGCTAACAACTATAATGAATATGTCCACCTGCCCTCCTGAAGCACCACTGCTGCTATTTGCTTTTGTTTCGCAGCAGGAGAAGAAAGAAAGTGAATGGTGGCACCGCAACGGTGCTCCAGGAGGGCAGGTGGACAAGGGAGGGTGGTGAGAATGGCAGTGGCAGCCCTTTCCAAGCACAGCACATGGAGATGGTGGACAAGGCAGCCCCAGCACGCTTGTTGAGTGGGTGACCAGGTGGATGGGGGCAGGGCCATCAGGGATGATTGCTACCGGTTCAGCAAACCGATGCCAATCATCACTACCAGTTTGCCCGAACCTGTCTGAACTGATAGGATTTCACCCCTGATCTAAAACTGTCAATTCCTCTAGACTGCATTTTCCTTAATTATATCATCTGTTGTATCTTTTGATGTGAGACTGAAAGAAAAGCATGGCATAGATGGCAGATGAAGAGAGAGAACAGATCAGAAATCTGAGTCTCATAAGAAGAACACCACAGTCTGCCTCCGCCTCTTCATTGTTCTGGGAGATCTAATGGGGCATTGTCTGATGTCAGGTTGCAAGTAACAACAATGTGCTTCGAAATCTCCATCTGGAAAACTTTCTTCTGCTAACATCATAATGTGAGATTGGCAACGAAAAAGTAAAATAATCTGATTTGATGCAACAAAATACTTGGCACACATTCTTTATTATCATTGGGCTGCTTAGGACAGCTCAACCATTGTATTATAAATATTATCTCCTTTTCCCCGTGCCCGCCCCAGGTAAAACAAATAACTTTGCATTATGCAACAATACCTGGTATGCTAGCAAGCAAGAGAGGGTAAAACATTGCTTCAAGAGCCAGTGGTGCTTCAGCTGACAATTACATTTGTGGGCACCTTCAGAAGATTTTCTTATTTCCTTGATACTAATTTCTAGTAGACACCTGTGTCCGAATCTTTCTTCTTTCTACCCTCCCATCACCACAGAGATTTGTCTGCCCAAGGAAAACTGTTAAATAACCTGCCAAGCAGGTGTGTGAGTGTATATGCCTTTACTTCTTGAATTATTGATCAGAATCCCAGTTGACAGTATTCTTTCTCTTTGTGGCAGTGGTAGGCCAATAGGAACTAGCATGCTGTTGGCTGCAAAGGTTTATTATTGGATTTGAAAGCATGCCAGAACTGGGTATGTTTGTTTTAATAAAATTAAAAGACAGCCGATTATCCTGTAGCTAAATATTGGGATAAACTGTCACATCTTTAGGTTTCTTGATTTTAAGTAAATAACAAAGCAGAGGTGGATGCTATTTTGTAAAAATATATGGTGTATTTAATTTGCTGCTTCAGCTGTGGAACATCTTCCAATGGCACATTGGAAAAAAAGGCTGTAAATTGTGTTTCAAATGCAGACTTGGATTGCTACTTTGGATTCAGTTCTTTGTTTTGAATGGACAATTTATAGCAGTGCATTCAGATGAGCAATTTGTGCTCCATGTGTCATTTACAGGGTCCTATTTTTCACTGCAAACTATTTGACGTAGTTATGTTGAAAGATTGGGTTTTGCCAAGATGGAAGGCATCGCTGCATCCATTTCACTTTTTCAGACTGTGCATCTTGAAAGTTTGTCAAATCTGTTTCTGTGGTATATATATATGTCTGTCTGTCTGTCTGTCCGTCTGTCCGTCTGTCTGTCTGTCTTTGGTTATTCGGGTTGTAAAAAATATATGGTTTTACACAGGGGAAAACCCAAATAACCAAAGACCTACATACAAACACCTGTGAAAACCTCAGAACACACACACACACACACACAGAGGGGGAGAGAATGAGAGAGAGAGAGAGAGAGAGAGAGAGAGAGAGGGAGGGAGGGAGAGAGAGAGTGTTATGGTCAAGCATACTAGAAGATTAGAAAATAAAGTTGTTCCCATTATAGGAAACAAAATTCTATTTATTAAATAAAACTAGACTGGGCTGCTCTTAGGAAATACAAAAGAAAAACCAATAAAGGCAGGGTGGAAGCACTGTGGATGTTGTGTAGTTTATGAAATAGAATTTTGTTATTCTATGATATGATAATGGTTATTGATATTGTTTTATTTTTGCACCAAAACAGGGACATCTGTACCAGCCTCCCTACATGCCACAGTTCAGCAGTATTTACTTATGTGTTTATTTATCAAATTTGTATAGCTGCCCATCTCACGAGACGTTAAAAATAGAGAACCCCTTGGATGATAGTTCTTGCTGTTTTCGTCTAGAATTTTATTTCACAGGTTTTTATTGACTATAGCTGGGGGGGAAAGAATCTGGATTGCATTGTGTAATTACCTAGCAGAACCACAGGAATTGCCTGAAGGGTAAGCTATAAATCACATTCATGGCATTTATTACTTTCCCATTCCATTTCTTTTCTATATTAAATAGGCACAAAAACTATTATTTGTCAACAGCAGTGAGTTAGCAGGCAGCCCAAACATGATGTGCACAGGAGTATTGCGATCCCCAGATTCTCTGACTAATATTAAAATTCATCATTGCAAAGGTCAGAAGCTTCAGTGTTTAAATGCACCTGATTGCAACTCTTTCAAGTGTTCTGGAGAAAAATATTTCCCTCCAGTCTTATTTGTGCATACAAGCAGTTGTATAGAGAATATAGTGAGGGACAATGGGATCCACAAAGTAATGGTGGGTTTTTAATTTAGTAGCAAATAAGAAAAAGGTTTCCAAGAATGAGCACTCTATTCTTTGCTAAGTGCTAATTTTTTTCCATGCTCTCATCTAGGTTTTTCTTAAGCAAAGAACCCTTGTATAATTGTTACAGAGTCCATAGGGACAACTGTCTCTGTGGTTTTTTCCAATAACAATTCCTGAAAGCCTGAAAATCAGCATCTGCACTCAATAGTAGGGAATTCATATTGACCATTTCTGGTCATTTACCATTGGTGATAGCCAGGGGTGAAATCTACTTACCTTCCTTACCAGTTCGGAAGTGCATGTGCCACACATGCACATATGCAGAAGGTAAAAAACACATTACTTCCTGGCTAAAACCAGGAAGTAATGACACCTGGGCCAGTGGGCGGAGCTTTGCTCTGCCATTGCTACTGGATCGCCGAACCACCCATGATGATCGCTACTGGATCGTCTGATCCGGTCCGAACCGGGAGCATTTCACCTCTGGTGGTAGGCCAACATTATAAAGTTTAGGCAGTTGGTGATACAATGTCAGGCATAAGGAACCAGAATGACACAGCAAGTTGATCAAAGTTACTCTTTTATTGTTGAATGCCTATTTACAAGAATATCACCAGGCTGATTGTGTTCTGTTGGGAACAGCCAGATAAGGCTTCAGGAATTCTGGGGGAGGTAAGATTTGCACCACTATGCAAGGACTCTAAACTCAGCACCCTCTTCACACCTCCCTTCCTCAGTCTCAGCTGGAGATTCTACCACGTACAAGGATGTTCATGTAGTATACAATGTTCCTGCAACATCTCACAACTCCCTGTAGCTTCTCACTTTTTCAAAGGAAAAAACAGAAGGGATTAAGAACCAATTCATCCTTCCAACCACAAGATAATTATTATTTTCTGCTTTGCAAAATTTTATTTTAATAGGAAAGCCGGCTAGCCACTGCCCATATCTCTTTCCCTTAATGATCAGGGTACTCTCCGGGTAAGCCGTTATGATTAAGGGAAGTTAAAAAATATGGTAACAAAATGCTGATGTCATTCATTCTTTCATTCATTTAGAAGATTTATATAGCTGTCCAAATCACACAAACCGCTCCTGATGGTATATATCAATCCATTCGCACACAATATTGCAATTAAACAAACTATATATATCACCAATAAAAAATAACATCTATAAACCAACAGATCAAATGATATTTTGCTACAGTTGCCAAATATATAATCCCCTCCCAGAAGAAGTTTCATCTTGGCCAAGGGGGGAGCTTTCCCACTTGAGGGTAAAGCTATTTTTTAAATAGCTTCCATGATAACTAATCAAGTTGGGGCCATCTCAGTTTCAAGAGAGATCATTCCAAAGGGCAGACATCACAGTAGAAAAGACACACCAGGCATCAAGAACCTATAGCAAGTCCATCTGGTCAGAATATGTGGGATAAAAGTAACTGGAGACAAGCTGCAACTAGCCCAGTCCTGTGCTGTTCAAAGTTTGGTAGATAAAAATCAGCATCTTAAACCACACCCTAAAGCATATTGGAAGCCAGTGCACTTTGTAAAGTAGTGGTGTTACTCAGTGGTGGGTTTCAAAATTTTTTACTATCTGTCGGATATGCTTCCTTCAGTATCCAGGAAAGGAAAACCCAGACTTCATCATAGATTAAAGTATGGTACTTTTACTAGATATGAAATGAACGCAATCATGGAAAGCAGGATTCTGAGGCAAAAAGCGCGAAAGTTACATATAGAAAACATCCCCTCCCACTGTCCACCATAAATCATCCAATCCACAGGTCTCCCAGAGGTCAGGTGGGAGCAGACATCTGGCCACGTCAGCATCCAGGAATGCAGTGTCCGTTGGCCTGATAACAGTTTAGGAATTGGTTTCGTTTCTTAGATTCATCCATAGCCCAGCTACCTAAACCCCCCTCCCTCCATTACTATGACAGCCAAAGCAGGGAAAGGCGGAGGCTGACACTATCTTTTCTGTGGGTGTGGCTTGGTGGGCATGGCTTGTGGGCGTGGCAGGGGAAGGATACTGTAAAATCCCCGTTTCCTCCCGATCAGCTGGGACTTGGGAGGCAGAGAATAGATGGGGGCTGGGCCAATAAGAATTTTTACTACCAGTTCTCCAGAACTGGTCAGAACCTGCTGAAACCCACCTCTGGTGTTAGCATAATAAGCATACTACGGATATACAGGTACTGTAGTCCTTGACTTCCATTAATGGAGTTCAGAATTTCTGCCATAAGTCTTGATGATATAAGTTGAGACTTCCACATATCTGAACCCAATTTTATGACTTTTTTGTGGTAGTTTTTAAGCAAATACTGTGGCCATTAAGCAAACCTAACAGTCATTAAATGAATCAATGTATTCCTATGAGCGTTTGTCTCCAGAAAATGGCAGAAGGGGCCATTTGGCTGAAAAAATGGCCAAATATTTGTCATAAACTATATCATGTGATTGCAAAATGCTGCAACCAGCCAATCACTAATTGCCACATCCAAAATGCGGTCATGTGATAACAGGTTTGTGTGCCACTGTTGAAATTTTGGAATTGGGTCATAAGTCGCTTTGGGGCGGTCCATCATAACTTTGAACACTTGTTAAACCACTGATGATTAAGTGATGACTACCTGTACTATGATGAGCCATGAACTTCTGCATATTGGACTAATTGATCTATGGTGGACATATTGGGCTAAATAGTGGTGCAGTGGTTAGAATGAAGAATTTCAGGCTGACTCTGCCCCACAGCCAGGATTTCGATCCTGACTGGCTCAAGGTTGACTCAGCCTTCCATCCTTCTGAAGTCAGTGAAATGGCTTTCACTGATTGTTGGGGGCAATATGCTGACATTGTAAACCACCTAGAGAATGCTGTAAAGTACTGTGGGACAGTATATAAATCTAAGTGGTATTGCCATTGCTAACTGCAGTTTCCATCTGGTCTTCAGTGACAGTCCACTTCCAACCAGGAAGTGCCTCCCAGTCCATTTTATAAATTAGTAGTTCAGTGCTATTTTGCAGAGAAACAAATGTCATTCAGCGGAGCCAATGATGATGATTAATACCTTTAGATCTCCCTTTTATTATAAATACCATAATTTCTTGGTAAATGGAAGGTTGCTGTGTTTAAATTCATCAGCAGGTTATATTTTTAATTGCTATTTTTCTCCCCGAGCTTTCAACTTCTCTCTGTGATTTTTTTTTAAATAAATTCAATGGCATAGTATTTTCCCAGTCATCTGAGGCAGAAGTGTTTTAACCCCAGCTCCCAAACAGTCCAGAGGTTTTTTTTAGGCTATTGAGGAGCTGAAGGTGAAACCTTTTTTTTTTTTTTTTTTTTGGTCAGTAAAATAGAAAAATGGTTTGTTGATCTGTTTTGCCTTGGGTCCTAGTTATTCTTTTTCTTCTACATAACTTTACCCTGTCATCTGCATGGCTGCCTTGTGCTTTTGTCTTTGATTCTTTAATTTTTTTTCAATTTTAATACTCTAGCATATATTTCAAAACAGGAAAAAAATAGAACTTAAAAAGGCAAAAGAGATTTACAAGCTGAAAGAACCTGAAATAAACTTTGAAGCGAAAGATCAGTGTTGTAGGTTAATGTTTATTTTCCAATTTGAAATTTCAAAACCATTATTAAGATCAAGTCAATATTCAATAATGAATTAAGGTGGCTCATATAATATGATTCATATTGTAATGAACTATTAACAAAAGCTTGTATCCAGTCTAAGAATTAAATATCTAGGAGAATCCAAGACAAGTTTATAGAATGAGTCCAAGAGAAGTCTTGGTTAAATTAATACCTTAGATTAAGAAAAATCCAAACTTTGAATATATGGGTCCATGTATAAAAATGGGTTCAATAAATGATTTTAAGTTATATTAAATTCTGTGTCAGACATGTTCTTCAGATATGAAGACATGTATACTCCTACAACTTAGTTTGCCATTCTTTTAAAGAGGGAATTATGTGTGGTTTCCAGTAAAGGCATAAAGTGGAAATAAAGTCTCCTGGCAGCTGTTATCATATACAGAACTAATTTGATACATAAGACATGGTAATGTTTAGGAGAAAAACAGCCTGGGAAAAGAAATATCAAGAAACATCAATCTTTAAAATTTGTTTTATTCTATAATAAATCATCTTCCAGAACGTTAGGCTTCATAGCATTCAGCTAATTTTTGAAATCCCAACTATGTTTAGAAAAGGAATTATCTATTTTGGCAATAAACACTGGATAATATATTGGTGGTAAAACGTATTAGTCTTCTCTAAGTATTATTGTTTCATATTTCTGTATGTCCCTAATGTGGATCAATAATATGAACTCTGGAAGATGCATGGAGATGATCAGCCATGGAATCATCCTATTTTTTTGTAGAAATTGGCTTCATGCCTTTTTAATTCTCCATTTGATTATTTTTCACTTTGGGATGAATCTGTCTGCATAGCTGTTAGACCAATATATTTATGAATAAATGTATTACACAATATTCCTTCCTCCTCTTTACTAAACTCCAGTTTGCTTAATATATTCCTCTTTCCATATCATTATATACCAAGCATACCTACCAATATGTTGTTTATAAATTTACTGCAAAAGTTCTGTCATTTTGTTCCTTTGTACGTTTATATGCATGTACAATGTATTTCTTTTTTTAAAATCCTGCATACTTTATACAGCATCTATTTAAACTACAGCTTTATTATAAATGCCATCATCAGCATTATTGGCTCAGAAGTTACAATGCTTCCTAGGAGGTGTATAATTTCACTACAGCACCCATAGAACCATTGAGAATATTTGTGACACCAAAGCTTAAATCCACTCACTTGGGCATACTAATTTTTTAAATCAGAAATCTGAAATCTAACAGTGATAGCTATGTTAAAACTTGGGTAGTAGATTTCCATCATTTACTAGTGAATCAGTTTTCCATGAATAAAAGAAAGAGAAGGACAAAAATGATTATTTCCTGCACGGTTAACTTGCAAAACAGATGTTTTAGATGCTTACATGAAAACAAAACATGACTGAATGCATGTTTATTTGCTTATTTGGTAAACCAAAATTGTTCACATATACCGCTATACCATAAACCATTGTTTATAGGACATGCTAAGTAAAATCAAACAGTATGTTAAACAGTAAAGACATTTGTTGGGTTTTGGCTTAGTGTGGTGAATGAATACAATCTTTGTGTCAAGTTTTGATGTCGTCTCAAATAAATTGCATTTCAACAAAAAGTCTTTGATAAAATCTCTTATTTATTAAGCACAACAACCGATACTCGACTCTGTCGTAGCCAACACTGGCTTCCTGACACAAAACCCTCCCTTTCCTTTCCACACTCCTCTGCACTCATTGGCCATCTTCCAAGTCACTCTGCCCCTAATCTACTGCTCCAGCTCAAAGGAATTTCCCCCCTCCCATCCCATCTCCTAGGGGATATCATCTCCAGGGAAATAAGTAGGTGAAAAGTCAAACATTCCTTGCCAGATGCCTCCTCTTCTCCTTCTTATGTCAGCTGTAGAGTAAATGCAGTTTGAAGTGCTGACACTTTGATTAGCTATTGACAGCTATAGGAGTATTTGGAGAACACCTAGTTCTGAGCCCTGAAAAACTGTCTCTTGTTTTCTGGATTGGTTCAGCTCCATCTAATTTGTGATAGGTCATTGTCTCTGTCAGTCTTTAAGGTAGACCAGATCACGAAACAGATTCCATAGTAAGAGTAGAACTATCTACTTTATTGAAGTAAGTTATAAAACAAAGTTTTACAAACCTTCCCATGTTTTCCCTTCCGTCTTTCTCATACACCAGCAATGTGATATCTTGTATAATTTTTGATACTATGAACTGCTTTGAGCCAGGCAACTATTTATATAACTAAAATATTTATATAGCCTTTCATATAACTATGGAAAAAGAATTCATACAAATAGGAGGAGGACTATACTGTATTTATTTATCAAATTGTGTGCCATCATAACTGCATGAAGATTCCTGGCAGTTAATAGTAGGATGTTTAATATATATATGGCTAAGCATGTTTTCAGTTGCAGTTTATTCATACATATCTATATCTATCTATCTATCTATCTATCTATCTATCTATCTATCTATCTATCTATCTATCTATCTATATCTATATCTATATCTATATCTATATCTATATCTATATCTATATCTATATCTATATCTATCTATCTATCTACCAGTTTTTTTCCTACATAAATCAAGATCTTTATACAGTGAAATCCCATTCACTAGTTTCTAGGCTTTATCAGACATCAAACCAGCATTTTGCTGTCTATGGTGAGACTTAAGGGAGACTAAGATAGATCTACTTCTGACTTGTTTGTCTTCTTCAGTTAGCCGCACCCTCATCTCATGTCTCCTCCCTGTAAAGGTCAAATATTTATTTTCATCTCTTTTCGTAGGTCTTTATGTGTATTTTTCTCTCAACCAGTTTTTTTCCTACATAAATCAAGATCTTTATACAGCCATAGTTCAGTGAAATCCCATTCACTAATTTCTAGGCTTTATCAGACATCAAACCAGCATTTTGCTGTCTATTGTGAGACTTAACCTGGTTGAGAGAAAAATACACATAAAGACCTACAAAAAGAGATGAAAATAAATATTTGACCTTTACAGGGAGGAGACATGAGAGGAGGGTGTGGCTAACTGAAGAAGACAAAAAGTGAAAAATAGATCTATCTGAGTCTCCCTTAAGTCTCCCAATAGACAGCAAAATGCTGGTTTGATGTCTGATAAAGCCTAGAAACTAGTGAATGGGATTTCACTGAACTATGGCTGTATACGTAGGAAAAAACCTGGTTGAGAGAAATACACACACACACACACACACACACACACACACGTGAAACTCAAAAAATTAGAATATTGTGCATTTATGTAGGAAAAAAACTGGTTGAGAGAAATATATATATGTATACACACACACACACACACACACACACACACTGTGTATATATATATATATATATTTCATTGGAAGATTCAATAGTCTGCTAAACATTTCCTTAAGGAAATTACTGTGCTTGTTTTAGTAAACCAACTTGCTTCAGAAGCCATGGCAGGACAGACTGCTTCTGTGTAAATCAATATAGTGCACAGCTAGCTGAAAAGGCCTTTTAATAACCTGTAGTGTGGGAAGTGGGCAATTTTCAAGGAGAATGCTGGAAATATAAATGTGGCTATATTCTTTTAAAGCAGGGTTGATTTCCCAAAGCAATATACTGCTCTTCCATGGGATTCCCAATGCTTTTCCAGTCAAGGTTCACAATTCATTATTAATCTTGCAGAAGAAAGACTGTCAAATTACTCTATGAGCATGTAGCCCTATTTGCACCTGAATTCTGTGAGGGGAAGGGCCACAGCCCAAAACTATTGGAAAAGAATGTTTGCCAGGTAAGTTAGCACAAACTCTGAAAAATTGTTACCACTCAATGCACACAATAAACATAAGTTAGACTAGACTAGACTAGAATTCTTTATTGGCCAAGTGTGATTGGACACACAAGGGATTTGTCTTTGGTGTATATGCTCTCAGTGTACATAAGGAAAATAAAATAAATTCATCAAGAATAAAAAGATACATCACTTACTGATAGTCAAGGTTACTAATAAGCTATCAAATTGTACTAGAAAACAAATAAAAATAATATAAATTGAAAGATACAAGCAACATGGTTATAGTAATAAGTGGAAAGAGATAGATACTAGTAAGGAAGAGAAGAATAATAGTAATAGTCTTAGTAAATTATTTGATAGTGTTGTAGGAAAGTTGGTTGTTAGTTGTTAAGCAGAGTCATGGCATTTGGAAAAAAACTGTCCTTGTGTCTAGTTGTTCTGGTGTGCAATGCCCTGTAGCATCGTTTTGAGGGTAGAAGTTGAAACAATTTATGTCCAGGATATGACGGGTCTGTAGATATTTTCACAGACCTCTTTTTGACTCGTGCAGTATACAGATCCTCAATGGAAGGCAGGTTGGTAGCAATTGTTTTTTCTGCAGTTCTAATTATTTGTTGAAGTCTGTGTCTGTTTTATTTGGTTGCAGAAACAAACCAGACAGTTATGGAGGTGCAGATGACAGACTCAATAATTCCTCTGTAAAACTGAATCAGCAGCTCTTTGGGCAGTTTGAGCTTTCTGAGTTGGCGCAGAAAGAATATTCTTTGTTGTGCTTTTTTGATGATGTTTTTGATGTTAGGTGTCCATTTTACGTCTTGAGATATGATAGAACCTAGAAACTTGAAGGACTCTACTGTTGATACGGTGTGGTCTAGTATTGTAAGAGGTGGCAGTATAGGAGGTTTTCTTCTAAAATCCACCACCATTTCTACAGTTTTGAGTGAATTTAGTTCAAGATTGTTCTGGTTGCACCACAAGGCTAGTTGTTCAACCTCCTGTCTGTATGCAGATTCATTGTTGTCTCGAATGAGACCAATCACTGTTGTATCATCTGCAAACTTCAGTACTTTAACAGAGGGAACTTTTGAGAGGCAGTCATTGGTATACAGAGAGAAGAGAAGTGGAGAGAGCACACAGCCCTGGGGAGCTCCTGTGCTAATTGTGCAGGTACCATAAGCTTCTTCTGGAAGCTTATGATCCATTTACAAGTGTGGTCAGGTACAGCTAGCTGATTTAGTTTAGTTAGAAGAATATCTGGAATGATGGTATTGAATGCTGAGCTAAAGTCTACAAAGAGTCTAACAATATATATAAATATATAAAGATTCTAACATTGAAAAAATTCCTGTTACATTCATATATTTATATATGAAAGGAAGCCAGCATACCTAATCCTACTTCCCCATTTTCCCCACAACATGGTCCAAGCTTCTGCAAACAGTTAAATTCCCTCTCTCTCTCTCTCTCTCTCTCTCTCTCTCTCTCTCTCTCTCTCTCTCTCTCTCTCTCTCTCTCTGTGTGTGTGTGTGTGTGTGTGTGTGTGTGTGTGTGTATATATATATATATATATATATATATATATATATATATATATATATATATATATATATATATATATATATATATATATATATATATATATATAGACATCACGATCTCCGGAACGTTTAAAAAGTTTAAAAATTTATTTAAAACTTATGCTAAGCTTTCGTCGGCCCCTACCGACTTCATCAGAGTGCAAAATCCCCATTGAAGAGATGCTTGCTTTTATGTAATGCTGATCAGTTTGGTCATTGCACGTGTAACAGGTCCACCCCCTTAAAAATAAATTTTTTAACTTTTTAAACGTTCCGGAGATCGTGATGTCTATCGCTTCTTTCATAACTATACCTGGAACTCGCATTTTTAGGACAATTCTTTATATATATCTATATCTATATCTATATCTATATCTATATCTATATCTATATCTATCTATCTATCTATCTATCTATCTATCTATCTATCTATCTATCTATCTATCTATCTATGTTTTCTGAGGTATATATGCATATACAGCATGTGTGTTTTCTGAGGTTTTCGCGGGTGTTTGTATGTAGGTCTTTGGTTATTCAGGTTTTCTCCTGTGTAAAATTGGAAGTGTCTTGGCGACGTTTCGACAAAGTCTCATTCATCATCTTCAGGCTGGTGTTCTCAGCTTAGTGCTTCCAGGAGCAACCAGCCTGAAGATGATGAATGAGACTTTGTCGAAACGTCGCCAAGACACTTCCAATTTTACACGGGAGAAAACCCGAATAACCAAAGACCTACATACAGTATGTGTGTATCATATCTATATCTATATCTATATCTATATCTATATCTATATCTATATCTATATCTATATCTATATCTATATCTATATCTATCTATCTATCTGTATATAGATATCTGTACATACGAGTCCCTAACACGATGAATGACACCAGACCCACACTCACAATAGCCACCCAGGATGTAACCACCACACATCCACGCAGAAAGCAGACTCAAACCCACACTGATAATGAGGCATGACCAAGGACCAGAAGCCATACCGTAGCTGCATCATTAGCCACTTTAACCCCCTCCAATCCATACATGAAGCAGACTGACACCCAGCATGAAGAGCTCTCACGGCCACAAACACGAAGCCAAACAACAACGACGCAGCTCACCAGCTCAAATCCCCCTGCAACTCAGACTAAGCCGAGCACAACCAAGCCCCCACCCAAACAGAACACACCCCAGGCCAATCAGAGCACAACCAACCCCCCATCCAATCAGAGCACAGCCAAGCCCCTACCCAATCAGAACACACCTCCACCCAATCAGAACACAGCCAAGCTCCCACCCAATCACCTCCCACCCCAACTAGCAGTTAAAAGGAAGAGACAGCTGCGATCTCACATTGCTCCTGGAAGCACAAAGCCGAGAACACCAGCCTGAAGATGACGAATGAGACTTCATCGAAACGTCGCCAAGATACTTCCAATTTTATGCGGGAGAAGACCCGAATAACCAAAGACCTACATACAAACACTCGTGAAAACCTCAGAATATATATATATATGCAAGGTTTGGTGTATTCAGGTCTTTTCTTGTGTAAGATTGAGAGTATCTTGGCGATGTTTCGACGAGGTCCCACTCATCATCTTCAGGCTGGTGTCTTCGGCTTCGTGCTTGTTTGAGGAAAGCTATATATAAGTGGATGTGACTTCACTGAGCTAGGGCTGCAGAAAAATCTTGGTTAAGAAACACACACACACACACATATGAGATGTGTATAGATGTGTGTATATGTGTATAAAAGATGTGTGTGTGTATATAGATATATAGATATATCTATACACACACGTGTGTGTGATATGCATATATGTGTGTATAGTATGTATACGTATATGTATGTAAAACTATGTACTAAAAGGAATTCTTAGAAATTAATAATTATATCAGCTTTCAAGAGGAAAAAGGGGGAATGGATAAGTTAACTAGAAAGCTGGAATATTGGTATGTATTTATAGTTAGTATGTATTTATGGTTGGGAGAAAAGGTGCTGCCTGAATTCAGAGGGTCTTATTTTTAAATTCTGGTGTATACAATGCTTGTTAACAGTTTTTGGAGAAGTTCAACATCTAAACCCAATTTTTTCAGTGCTGTGTTATAGGCAGTACTAAATAATAGCAAGAGTGAGCTCTTGAGGGCAGCACGTGGGTATAAAATATTGAATTTTTGCTGCCATGTAGTTATTGCTGTAGCCTATAGCTAGTTATAATAGAATGTTGGATTTCCAAATTCTTAAGAAGGATGTTGTTTCTTTCTTACAATGAGGAGGAGGAGGAGAAGGAGGAGGAGGAGTTGGAGGAGGAGTTTGGCTAATAGTAAGGTTCCTCAGAAGAAACTGAGTTGTCTATGAAATTAAGTTTTAAGGAACATTCAGTCAATAAAGGGAAACTATTGGCATTCTAATAACATGGAACCAAATTGTATCCGACCAGCTCAGCATTATTTGGGAGAGTTGAGTAGTCTGTTGAAATACAGCTTTCTTTAGTAGCTCTGGGGCTGAGCCTACCAAGCTCTGCTAAATGAAAAATGTAAATGGATGGGATATGCAAAATTACCTTGCTTGAAAGTAAGTCCCTTGTACTTTGTTTCTTTATCTGCACTGAGAGCCCTTTTAAATTGTTGGCGGGGATTATAAATTTAGTGGCATTCTTAATTGGGCAGTCCAATGAGATTACATACTTAGCAATCTTGTAAACATGTAGAAAAAAATGGTTCTTATAGAGAAGGAATGGGGAACTTTTGATTGCCACAAAGCAATTCCCTAGAAGCTTAGTGCAACAAATAATGAGAGCTCGTTTTAGAAAATATATCATGGAGAATTTAATAGTGACAGTAGGCTATTACTAAAAACTTAAAACAAGGATTCTCTGTTATTTAGAAGAAGTCTTTTTATCAAGATCTTATGACTTTTATTGAAGAGATGCTCCATTTCATAAGTTTTACGTGAGAATTATTGGAGACATTTTATAGTCTACTTTACCCAGGAGGTCAGACTCAATGAACAGGATGGTGCCTGGTGGCTACAAATTCTATGAATAACAATACAGTGTAATCTTGCGCTTCAGATTTGCCATGTTTTTACAAAGTTGCTTGAGCATTATTATCTCTGCTAACTCGAGCAGAAAGAAGGGACTTTCCCCAATAATTCACAGGAGAAGGACCAAAATTCTCAGAAAATGGCAACGATTGTGGTGCTGCATCATTATTATGTAAATTAATACTATAAGGGCCTATAGTTTCAGGCTGCAATCTTAGGCCTCTTTCTCAGGGCTCATATAAATTGATATCCATCCGTCTATCCTTTCTCAATCTGATGAAAAACGATAATGGCATAAAATTGCCTGCCTCTATTGCTAGTCCTTATCCTACCCTAGGCACATTGCTGCCAAGTAGTAGTGTCCTTATTTGCCAAGTGGAAGACATAAAGAAATAGACAAATACATTTCACAGCTTTGTTTCCCTTCCCTATTCCTCCTGACTCCTTCCCCTCTCAAATATTAACAGTTGGAGGGAAGCATCTGCTAATCACTCTTAATGAGGGCTGGGACTTAGAGGAGTATAGTTTTTAAACCTGGGCTTAGCCATTGATTATAACTCAATGCAGTCGTTGCACCACCATTTTGCATGGTTGGTGCAAAATGTAGTTGTTGTAATGGGATGCTTCACCATCCCATTATAGAAGTTTTCCTGCTATATTATGCAGTTGTATAGAAGCTTTCCTGCTATATCATGCAGTGTCTTTCCTGAAACTATCTGTAGGGATAATACAAGAGCTCGGATGAAGTTTGTTGACAGAATGTCTCATAAATAGCAATGGAGTCAGGTGGGGAGACATCTGAAAGAAAAACATTTCAAAGAAGTTGCATTTTAATTAAATCACTATTGAGGAAGCTGGAAAATTCCTATTGCAGGTTCCAGAATTCTTTAACAAGATTAAAGACAGCGGTGAAATCCGCCTGGATCTATCCAGCTCTTGCGAACTGGTAGCACCGGCGGTGGGAGGATCCGCCCACCCACCGGGACATCATTACATCCCATTTTTGACCCTCTGTGCATGTGCAGAAGCGGTGCACGTGAGCATGTGCTCACATTCCCGAACCGGTAAATGCATTTCACCACTGATTAAAGATACTTTATTGTGTCATTCTTGCTTTCTTGGTCTTACTAGCTATATAGACTTGACACTATCACCTGTTAAATTAGTCCTTTTTGTTTCAAAAGTGTGCATTTGGCACTGTTCTGAAACAGTTCTCACTAGTGCAGAGTTATGAAGATGGCCTTGATAAAAATATGCAGCAACTATTAAGAAAATACAAACTTAGCCCAGGAAGATGTAATAAAGAAATTGCCCCTCCATTTTGATATGTGTGTGTGTGTGAGAGAGAGAGTGCAAGAGTGTATGTGTGTGTGTGAGGGAGGGAGGGAGGGGGAGAGAGAAATAGTAAATGTAATCACTTTTCAGTGGGGTTTAAAACATAATTATGGATATTATTTCACAGAAATTTGAAAAACCTTGACCCAAATATATTTGCATTTGAAGATACATAGGCAGAAAACTGTGGCCTCTGAGATGCTGCTAAGTAACATTCAACAGGTCCAGTCACCTTAATCAACGAGGAAAGCTTTTGAGAGTTATACTCTGGAAGACTACTAGGCCATATAATTCTTACTAAACCTGCTTTCCCTGGCACTACTAAAATGATGAATAGATGAAACAAGTGCTGCTTTAGTAGCTTTTCAGATGACAGATTAACAAGGCCCTCAGTTTTCTTTGTTTAAAGCCCTCATCATTAGTGCCACCAAAACAGTTGTTACCTGCTACGAACCCCTCCATTTTCAGTAAAATACCGTTTGGTTATGGTAACATATAATCTTGTAGGACTCACAGGTTACAGCCTAATTATAGTTGTAGCTGCTCACAAACAGTTATTTAATATTCACAGGGACAAATTACAGGCGGTGTCACCCAAGGGAGATGAGCATGGGGAAAAAATGCACACACACACACACACACACACACACACACACACACACACACACACAACTGCGATTAGGTTCAGAAAGAAATTTCCTAGGCCAGGATTAAGATTAAAGACATTCCTGTCCAGAAATAACACAATTTGATTGAATGGTAAGGAAAAAAAAATCAATCCAGATGTCAGGCCGACAAATTGGTTTCGTTTGACAATTATTTGATTAATAATTGCGAAAACGTTCTTGACATCCTCCTGAGGAAAACTGAGCCGGCTGTGTGCAACAATGCCTGAATCAGCACTCAGTCGCCTCAGTTAAGTGGGATGATTGTAGTTTTCACTGAGAATGATTCAGTCTGAGGTCATGGATGGCATGAAACGTCTGTCGGTGATGTTTGATGGCTGTTTCATGGGTGCAAAGCTGCCAAGACAATGCCACCAAAGTGACAGGCAAGCCATGCAAACTCATCTCAAAGCGTTCCAGGCTTGTGTGGATTTTCTTGATGTTTTTGCTATATATAATTTTGAGAAATTCAGGCTATAGTGGGGCAGGTGAAATAAAGAAAACAAATCCAAGTAGCTAGGGAATTTTCTTCCAAATGCATTATAAATTGGCTGCTTTCTTAATTGAAATAGTCTTGAGAAGCATAGAAACAGAAAACTGACAGTAGAAAAAGACCTAGTGGAACATTAAGTTTGCCCTTTGGGTTTCTGATTTATTTGTTCATCTATTATTTTTAATGATTATTTTTATTTTTAATTTATGTCAGAAGATGGATATATGTTTATCCTAAGTATTTGTAATCTTAATTACTGATTATTGGCTCACTACCTCTGCTAGAAGTTAGTTCCAAGCTTAAATCATCCTTAAGGTCCCCCCCTCATGCACACACCTTTTGTCTATATGTGTGTGTGTGAGTGGAGGATTGATAGCATCTCTAGTTTAAAAGCTTGGATTGAGAGAGTGTGCAACTGCTGTTTTTCTAGTTTATTACAGCAAACAAGAGATGTATATATGTGGAATAAGGGAGTAATCAAAGCCATGGACTAGAGGAAAAGAGGAAGAAGAAACTTAATTGGGTTTTAAAGGTCAGGGACTATCACAATTTACACTATCCCTTTCCAGCTGAAATTCTAATGTCATCTCTATTATTTATTGAATTTTGCAGTTTTATTGCTGCAGACCAAAGTATTTCAAATGACATGCAAAAGCATCTCTCCCTTATGAGAAAAGTTCCATAAAACTAGACATTTCACAAAATGAGCAAGTGACAATAACCAGTGTAAAAGGGTGTTCATAGTAAGGCTTTTTTAGATATATAATCCCTCCAGTTTACTTGACAGGCAGTTTTCCGGACTGAAAACAAAAATAAATCACATTTCTTTTGCTCCAGTTAAGAGAAAGCCTCAGAGTAAATATCCAGTACTACCCTTTGCCTAGTTGTAAATCTTCAAGCAATAAATAATGATATAAAAAAATCAGAGTTATTGCCAGCTAGTGGTGAGGAAAAAAAAAACCAGTGGTCATGAAATCTGAGGGGTTTTAAGCCTGAAGAGCAATGTGCCTTTTCACATGACAACTAATTAGGGGCAGGTTGGCTGGGCCTCTAAAAACCTTCAAGTATTTTGCCACATAAAGCAGATATTCCAGTAAATCCAGACAGCTGAGTGTGGTAAGAAATCAGTGCTAAATTTTACAAAGGAATTTAGAGAAGATCACATCCTTGGAGACCTTGGGATATGCATTTTTAATTCACCTATGTCATGTGAACCCTCAGAAATCTAGGTCAAACCACTAATGGTTAACAGCAGCAAAATGGCTGAATTTTGGTGGCATGATTTTGGCTTCTGACTGAGGATGGGAGCAGTCTGCTTGCCTGATGCTCCTCATATGTCGAGAGACTCATCCTTCTTGCTCCTATTATCCAATTCCAAGAAAATGTTGTTCAGTTACATATGACCACATGAATTTTGAAAAGATCAAAAGGTAGACAGTGCTTTTGTTGAGATGGGTTTGGGGTGTTTGTTTGATTTTTGCTTCAGTACTGAAGTTCCTGTAGCCTTTCTCAGGGATGCATTTTTTTCTTCAACTCTCTAAATTAGCCTACAGCCGTGAGATTTCCAGGTGATCATCCACACAAATACTGATCAATTCAACCTTGTTAGCTTTTTTTGAAATCAATTAAAGTTGGCTTGGCTTGTTTTATTGTTAATTGTTTGTCACTGCAATGTGGTGTCACAAAGGTGCTGCTGTCTGCTGTGAGCATGCTGTAATTCATCCCACCCTGTTGAAAATACAATTGGGAATTGGGAAACTGGTCTTGGGGACTGGGATTCAGCTATTTTATAATACCTTGCCTGTAATCTGAATACATAGGTGGCAGTTGGAATGAGAAGCATATAGCCCCAATTAAAAATAGTATGCCAGCCTGTCAGGTTTGGCCACACAGATGCTTGCAAATGAAAATTGAAATGTGATTTGTCTGGAGGATGTAATTAGGGTAAAATATGACAGCTAGACTACTAACCAGTGCCACAATACAGAGTTCACATGAAGCCTATATTGAAAAACCTGCACTACTGACTGTGCCCAGTCTGTTAGACAGAATTTAATGTGTTGGAACCAACTTTAATGACATAAAAGACTTAAGGACTTAACTATTTGAGAGGTTGACTTTCTTGTAATAAATCAGTATGACCATGAAGATCTGCAGAAGAGATTCTTTTGAAGTTGTCCCTGCAGATATCAGAGGCTTTCTCCCAAATTTCTTCTCTTCTTCCCATGTCCCTTCAGAGTTACATTTGGCCTTCTCTCCCTTCTCACATGGAATTTTCCTAAAGATGTTATCTCTTTTGCCAGCATTTTCATAAATAATTGATTTTAACATTCTCTTTATGCTTTAATTTTGTTGTTAGCAATCTTTTAAGCAGCAGAGTTGAATAATAAAACCATTGGCCTGCAAATGCTTTATGTGATGTAAGCATTGAAGACTCCTAAGAGCAGGCAACATATGATCTCAACATCATCCATCCCATCCCAGCTTTTGAAACTTATTTTAGTTTCTCTCCTTTTCCCAAACATGACTTTTAATTGTAATCTCTACAATTAAACACAGAAAGAGTTTGAAATGGTATGTTATTGTTTAGAGAAATCCACGTTCCATTCCAGAAATATGACATGCAGAATGATTTATATCTATAATGTTTTATATCTATAAAGGATCTAATTCAATACAAAAATTAATAGGGATGAATGTATCCACTTTTTTTTTTTTTTTGGTAGTATGGAATGTAGCCCTTTTTTGCAGAAGAATCTATTATGATACAGCTTTTTAGAGAATGAAATAGAATCTATTGCACCAGTTGAACAGAAAGTGCCTTTAAGAAATTTTACATTTTATAAACGCGGTAGGGAACTTGAAAGCATAGGCAAAAATGTTTTCATGGGTACTGTTAATTTCCAGATAACAGAAGTCACATAAATTGAATGGAAACTACTGGCCAGTTTTCAGTGTTGGGTTTTTTTTTTCCCTTAACACTAATTAAAAAGCTGAAATTTGTCATAGTTCAGACATGAAAGAAATATTTTTCGGCACGTTCATATATGGCTTTTAGCATGAATGCTTCAGTGCCATTCTGCTACTAACCACTTTTGATTCACAGCTCACAAAATGGATACCTTGTAAGAATTTAGAGAGCATTATTTCAACCTCCAAGCAACCTTATTTCACAGGTTTTCATTATTTGATTTCTTGCCTAAGAAAGAAGCGCTGATCTGTTTCATTGTCATTTCTGGCAAAAAGAAGCCTTATTTTGTGATAATGATAACCAGTATAAAACAGCAGCCTAATGTAGAAATTCTATAGTTCCAGAGTCTGAAGGCCCTCTTACTATATATCCAACAACAGAAATGTTATTTAATCTCCCTTTTCTTCAGCATTCAGTGGTCAGTGAAATGTAATAATTAAAACCTACCTATAGAGGAAAGTTACCTTTATGCACATAGTTTGTGGTGAGAACTAGAGAACACTGATTGTCAAGCACAGGAAATCGGGAGTCCAGGCTGTTCAGATGAATGTATGGGTTTTTTGCAAGCTTAAGATCTCTGAACTACTAACAGTCAAAGCAAATAGGCAATAGATAAGAGTCAATGGAATTTAAGGTGAGTTGGACTTAGATCTCTTGTGGGCATGAAGGGACTCAAGTCTGATGATGCATTTGACCCCCTCCCTCAGGCTCAACCTGGTCATCTCCTACACTGATTTAGCACTGATTGTTTGTTTTTAAACATGGTTTGAGTAATCATCCCAAATTGGTTCTATTTTAGCACTAGCCTACACAAACAAACCACTTTATAGCTCAGCATCTGAGCTATAAAGCTCATTCTTTATCATTGGAAAAGCCTAGCTCTTCTCAGAAGAAGCCATGGCAATTTTATTCGTTTCATCTTGCTTCTGCCTTCTAAAGAAACTCGGGGTTAACAATTGTTGTCATGTTCCTGTTGAAGAGAGATATAGAACAGATAAAATAACTATTGAATCTGCTTTAACAAAAATTTTTAAAAAATGCACTTGCAGGTTTTTTTTATCCATTTTTTATCATGTTTGCGATTCTTCTTTGTTCATCCTTCGCTACATTCTTCTCATCAAATTTAAAATGTCCACCCTTTGAACTTTATCATTGCATATCAGCAAGTTTAGTTCACATAGGATTGCTATGATTTCTTTAAAAGACTAGATAAAATCTAAAGTGGATTTCCCTTTTATTTTGGACACTATAGTGATAATATTTTTTTCTGAAATGCCACTGTTGTTCACATAGCAAAGAACAAATCACAGGTCACCATACCTACTATATTTAATATACGACCATGCACAACAACTAAAACCAGATCTTGTAACTGCAGAACAGGAAATGCTAGAAACGTCACACATTGTGTCCTTGCAATTACACTTCCAAATTGCTGTCTTCTTTTTAAAAAAATCAATTAATTGTCAGTGACTGTGCAGTAACCCAGTTCAGACGGTAATCACTGTATTCTTGTGCACAATTGAACCACTGTTCCTCTATTTCTCCACATTTGAAATGCCTTTAAAAAATCAATCATTTCCTGCCCACTAATCTGTTTCCCTCCTGTAGTGCTATGTAATTAACCCTTTGTTGACCTCAATATCACTGGATTTCTTTGCTTCTTTATTGTTTTTCATTCTCTCTCAGCATTGTGCTCTGTGGTGCTCAAAAGAAGTTCTGCTTCCTCAGCCCAAATCAGAGGCATTTTGTACTTCTGATTTCTGTCAAGCGGTTAAGAGCTAATAGGCTTAAAATATGTATTTGCTCTGCGGGACATGGAAGTTATGATTGCATGAATAACTGAATTAAAAGTAAAGAAAAAAAGGGGGGAGAATGTCATGCTAAGGGAAGATGGGAAACAAATGACAGGCAGGGTACTGTATCATGTGAATTGGGAATGAGATAGATATCACAATTTGAGGAAAACTGTATTGGTGGATCTTTCCATTGAGTTTAGCCACGTCTTCCCTTTGCTATAAAGAATTTATATTCAAAGCCACAGAATTAACATTTTTCATGCATCCTTTTCAAAGGATTCCATTTAACAGCCATAGCCAAAAGGCAAATAATGAAACAGAAGCCTTGCTTCAGTTACATTAGATTTATTGAACATGTTTTCTAACCCTTCAATCGAGATTTCAGTTTATTTGGATCTATCTTCATCCTTATTCTATAGTGCAGGAGTAATATTAAATTTTGTGTCTTATGTACTGGGACATCTTAGAATTCGCTAAGACTTTACTTCTTCCATTTCTCCTATTCTACATCTCTTCTTGAAAAATGATTTTTTAATCAATGGATTAAAATAAATCAACATATGATTTTCCTGCATTGGTGACTAAAGATTAGATGATGCTTTTGGATTGTTTCCAAATTTTTTAAAATATGGCTTCAGAACAAAAATGGTAGCTCGTCTTCACGCTACTTAAATAATTTTGGGTGGGCAAGATGAAAACTAAAAAAATAGAACATAATATGAACTATGTTCTATTTTTATGAATATATGAACCATGAAGCTGGAGAGACTTCTAGAAAGTTTTGCTAAATGCTGTTGTAAAAGCAGATCTGTATAGCAATATGCTAAAAGAAAAGATCAACACCAAAAAACTACCTTTACGTGATTCTAATATTTCTGCCTGATTCAAGAGTGAAGCTATCTTTTGCTAATCAGCCAGTAACAATTATTGTTTGACAACTGCTGTTTGCTTCAAATAAAATATACTGAAAGGGATGTCAGTGACATATATAACTTGATAAAATGCTTATTAAAAATGTATCTTTGCATATAAATTTTGTCTTCCTGAGAATGAAAATTCAGGGATTACAGAAATAAAGCAACTTCAAGTAGTCTTTAGCTATTTGTTTTTCTGCTTAATTAGGATTAAGGGGTTAAGTCAATTCCCCAACAATTAATAAAAGAATAAAACAAAACATATTTCAGACTGCCATTCTTTCATATTTGTAGCTTACTTGTAGAAAAATGAGATGGAATATATTTGCAATGTATACGATATTTTATGAAACCTTTAAAACCTTAAAAAATTTCTACAAGTTTTAAAAAATGTTTGAGAACAAACATTTGAGAAAAACGTTGAATAAGTCATTCAAGAACATTTTTAAAATATTCAACTTTTATATTGTGGGTCTATACTATTCATAATTGCTTTGCACTTAAAAAATAAATTGGATTAATTAAATATGTCTATAACTATTTTTAAAATGGAAGAAATGGGAACTCAGAAGCATGTGTTAGATTGTATTACAGAGCATGGCCTATAAACCGCTGAATCATTTACGGTATACATATTTCTTGACAAGGGGTCAAAAAAATTCCTAATATGTTTAGAGGGGCAAAGAAATTCCTAAAATGTTTTGCCTTATCATATATGCAGACAAAAATACGGTAAAAAACATACCAAGCACTGTTTTGAAATTCTTTCCATCATTTTCCCTGCAATGGTCATAAAATGCATTTTCTTCTCTACAGTGTATTAATGTTTTCTCCCTCCCTCTCTCTTTCTCTCTCTCCCTCCCTCCCTCCCTCTCTCTCTCTTTCTCTCTCTCCCTCTCTCCCCTCCCCCTTCCTCTCAGAATCATCCTACTGCTAGAGACATATCATTCCAGTTTCCTTCACATCATTTCTTTCCAATATTCTGTTGGATTGGAAAAAATAAAAGCTGCTTAAACTGCTTAAAACTGTTTAATAAAAAATATTTTTTTTAAAAAACTGCATTTTTTTTTCATTACCTGCACTAATAATTTATGATCCTGGTTGCATGTTCCACTAATTTTCTAAGCATTTCTATGGACTCAGCAAAACCAGGGACTACTTGTCTCAAAAATAATATTCAAGACACAGACTGAATGAAATTAAATTAGGAAAAGCGTCTGTTCCAAGCATCAATGTGTGGTTCTATAATCCATCATGGCTTGGTTCTCATTTGAAATAATGTTTACATGTCTGCAGTGGCATTTAAATATTTTGTCAAATGAGACCTAATTCCATAGAGACCTTGTAGAAGATAAGATTCAATGGTAATGCTATGCAAAAAATATGTTTGAAGTTCCAATTCAAAGGCACATCAAACAGCTTTTCTCAAATTCATTTGGAAATTTAGATTGACCTGATTCGATTTGAAGACTGCTTAGGTTTTCTGAAATGAATTGACAGAATCATGTCCTGCCTGATTAGCACAGGCCTCCTTAGCAAGTCTTAAAGAAAACACCTGAAAAAAGAAGTTAATCTTAACATAAAGAATGATTATGGAAGGAAATACTGAACCTTTCTAACTAGGATTTCAGGAGGAAGGCGATGAGGAGAAACTAACACAGATGCATTTTCCCATAGGTCAGGTTTTATCCAGATAAAACAGGGAAGAAAGAATTTCCCATGGGACTCTCTCTTCAAAGTTGTCTCCACAGAAGACTCAAGCATGAAATTCAGAACTTGAACATAGCAGCTGAGTTTCATATTTAACTATAACACTGAAATGTTATATTTGTCTGTAATTACTTTAACACATGTACATCTGAAAGAGAATTTCATATTCTTGATCCTGAGCTAACACCAAATGATCCAAACTTATTTTGGGTCATACAATAAGTGTAACATGACAAGCTAAGAAGACCAATGAAAAATGCCCTAAAATTTTAAAGAGGCCTCAGAGGGAATACATTTCTTAAAATTAGAATTCTTCAAGCTAAATGTGAAATCATAATTTGCTTTGCAACCCTGTACGATGCACAAAGAAGTATAAAAACAGAAAATACAGAGTCAATTTAATTTCTTATTAGAGCAATTTTCATGCTCTGTTGGATAAGACTTTTTATTCTGTTTTTCTCTTGAAGTTTGGAGGATTTCAGACAACTATGATTTATTTATTTCATAAAATTTCTATTCTCTTTTCCATATTTCAGAGAAAATAAAAAAAATATTTATCTCATATTAAACTGGAATTGACCTTTTTCATTTCTACAAGGTATCAGCAACGAGTGCAGAAATTTTACTGCTATATCAAACATTACCACCCAAGAACTTATAAGTCTCCTTCTCTAATACCATCCAATTCTATGTACTTATGTCAATTTGTATGAACTGGGAGAATCCTTAGGTGGGTCTGGCTCAATAAGATGATGATCTGGAATAGGGCCTGGAATAGGGATCTGGGTGAGAGAGCCTCAGATAGGAAATCCTCTCCCAAAGGAAGTATGATCAGCTCCAAAAATAGCCAGCTTTCAAAAAGAGAACTACCCCCCCCCCCCAGAGTATTCTCAAGGTAATAATTACTCCATAACCAAGCCATACTTTTCACAAACTATTTACTTTCTCAATTTGTAACAACAATTGTTTTAATGTCCTATGTGATTAAATGGGTCTAGGCTTTCTCTTGCTCTCCTTTTCTTCCTTTTTTGAATACAGTGGTCTTTAGAAGGAAGAGCAATGTAAAAATAAATTGAACTAAATAATACAGAATGCATCTTTGGATTGGCTGGGGATTGACTGAAAGCTAAAGCTTTTGGCAATGTATAAATTTGCTCAAGTATCAGTGAGTCTGAAAGCAAATGTCTTTAATCTAATTATGCTGAATTAAACCCATAATTCTTCAATTTAATCAGTAGAAGAAGCACATAAACAATTAAGGCTTTGTCCTCTCTAATCCATTTTTCCCTGCATGTGGTATCTCTTCCAAGCTTCAGAGTATAGTTTCTTTTTTCAGAACCAAAAAAAAAAAAAAGTTTCCTGAGCCAAAGGCTTTTTTTTTTTTGACAAAGTTCACAAACAATAGAAAGAAGGAAGGAAGGAAGGAAGGAAGGAAGGAAGGAAGTGTTGGAAAGAAAAATCCATCCAGTTCATTTCCAAGCTGGGAGAAAGACATTGGAAATATGGAGGCTGCTTGAAAGATGGTTTATTGATGAAGCAGAACCACCAACCACATGTGATTCTCGGTAGCTGACAAAATGGAGTTAAGAGTAGGTGGGTTTTATACCTTCTTTGGGCTTTGTATTTGAACTTCCTGTTCCTGTGCAAGAACATGTCCTTTAATATTCTATTGGCTATTGTCAGTTTCTTATGGGGTCATGTAGGGGTTATATTTGGCTCTATAGGCAAAAGAGGAAATGCAAATCCTAGATATTTGTCTGAGGTAATCTGGCCAACCTTTGGCTTGTTGTTTATCTGAGCTCCCAAGTTTCTGTGACTTTGAAGTTTGGACTATTCTGGGGGTAGTGCAATGAAGGGGGTTGTGTTCTGAAAGGGTGTTGGGCAATTCCTATTGTGGTTAATGGCTTTCCATCCTGTGTTGGATCTTGGGTGAGCGGCTGCTTTCTAATATTACCATTCTTCCAAGGACTTTTGAAATATCTTGTCTTAAATGAATTACCAAATCTGCATTTCTAAAAGCTAGCCTCCTCACTTTCTGCTTGGGGGCAGGAAGAACTGGTGCTGTTTCTGTCTCCCTTAACAGCATGTTTCTGCATTTCTCCCTTTGGGGAAATATAATATGCAACCTTTTTAATATTCCTCAAAATATTTCATTCTTCTAGGGTGGGGGGCTTCGGAAGGAAGGAAGGAGGGAGGGAAGGAAGGAAGGAAGGAAGGAAGGAAGGAAGGAAGGAAGGAAGGAAGGAAGGAAGGAAGGAAGGCAGGCAGGCAGTGGTGAAATAGTAAACGAGTTCTCTGGCTGCATGAGCGTGCTGTGAGCACGCAAACACAGTACACACAAATGCACCAAATGTGAGGTGTGCACGCATGCAGTACCAAAAGGAAGCACGGGGTAAGTAGAACAGTGCGGGGGTAGCGGTGATCAGCTGTGGTGCATGATTTTTTTTTTTTACCTTTTAAAAGCATTTTCTTTACAACATATTTGGCTGAATAGGTTGTACAAGAAAATGCTTTTAAAAGTAAAAAAAAAAGGGGGGGGGCTCTGATGATCAGGCAGCTCAGCTGGGATTGTCAGAGCCTTTTTTTAACCTTAAAAAAATATATGCTTTTTTTAAAGCACAAAAAATCCTTTTAAAAGGTTTAAAAAAAAAGCCGCACACATGCATGGAAGACGTGCATGCGAGCAAGCACATGTGCACATGTGTGGAAGGCACACATGTTTGTGAAGTGATCATGCGCATGCATGCTCACATTTTTGGTGCATGGAGAACTGGTAGTAAAATTATGTGAAACCCACCTCTGAATGTGAACATTGCTTGCTGAGTACAATAAGAATAATACACTAAAGAAGCAAATATAATAAGCATAACCTTTAGAGCAGTGATGGCTAAACTTTTCTGGACTGAGTGCCCAAAGCACATGCCCGACCCCCAAAATTGCAATGGGCACACAGCCCCCCATATGTGCCCTGACCCCACAGATGTGTGTGCCCCCCACATGCCCCAACCCTCACACATGCACGGCAGAGACCTGAAGACCAGCTGGTTGGTGGGAGGCACACACGTATGTGCGATGAAGCTGAACTGGGGCAATGGCTCACATGCCCACAGAAAGAGCGCTGCGTGCCACCTTTGGCACACATGCCATAGGTTCACCATCATGACTAGAGAACACTTCAGCTGTGAGCAGGAAGTAAGGCAAGGATGTGTATTGTTTCCTTGGTTTCTAAATATATATTTGATAAATGTATATGGTATACTGATAATGCTAATGTTAGAAATGTGTTGATGGTATGTATCTATGAATGTATGTGTATGATGACACCATTTTGCTGGCTGCAAACCTGAATGATTTTCAGGAAATATTAGATAGATTGCACAATGTGGTAAGGAACATGGAATTAAAAATTAACATAACGAATATTAAGATAATTGTGTTTGGTAGGAAAAATGACATGAATGTTTGCAAATTATATTTAATTAGAAAAAATATTAAGCAAATAGATGGCTTTGTGGACCTTGAGGGAAAATAAAAAAAATTGGATGGACAATTTGAAGAGACACAAATATTGATAGAAAACTGGTGAATAGTATGTTGCAAAGAATGATTTCATTTAAAAGGAATAAGCAATGGCTGTGCATAAGAAAGGGAGCATTTGTTGATATGGAATTGAGAGCTGAGTATTTTAGAAAAAACAAACAACACAGTGGGAATATGGTACTTTGGAAGTGTGAGATAAAATGAGAAGAAACAGGGTTAAGAATGAATGGAAGATGAGCAAATGTGGAATGTACACAAAAATGAATGACTGGTACATACGGGGTATGTTGGGATGGGATAGAGAGAATGAATAAGGTTCAAATTTATAAAACAAGTATATAGAATTATGATTCTTAACAAATGTATCTTGTCTTTTTATGTACACTGAGAGCATATATACCAAAGACTAATTCCTTGTATGTCCAATCACACTTGGCCAATAAAGTATTCTATTCTATTCTTTTCTAGAAGGAAGATTAAATGGGTCAAAAAGCAAAAAAAAAAAAAACCAAAAACCAAAAAACCACGGTTAGAGTGTAGAAGATCCTGAGCAACAGAGAGGACAGATGTGAAAGAACACATTTTATAAAAAGCATGGATAAGCTGTAAACAAGACTAGATTTCAATGGGGAAAAAAGACTAGTTTCAAGGATAAAAAATATCATCAATAGTGTTGATTTAAACTAGACTTATCTATTTTTTTCCTTGATTCATGCATTTAATTTCTTCTTCACCATTTCTTAAATCTTTTCTGGGCTTTGCATAACACTCCTGATCTCTGAAGGGGATAACGTGATTAATAGGTCCATGTGTAGGTATGCCAAGGCTACGGCTCTGTGCTGTTCTATTAATTTTACTTATTAGCTGCTTGTTTGTTTTTCATTTATTTCCAGGGCCAAGCTGGAAGTGATATTAACTACTGAATTCTCTCTGGCAATTTTGCTTTTTATTGACTAAATAAATGTCATATAGGCAGGGAAGACTTAGGCTAGGACAGCGATGAACCTATTTTGGATAAGAAGCTTTAATCAATTGGTCCTTGTCCATTTTTGTCTCGTGGTGGGACTATCTCGGCTATCTGTGTTGGAGCAGCTGTTCTAATTAAAAAGATAATGTCCCTCCAAACCCCCCCCCCCACCTCATTTGCCTGCCTGATTCTCATGCACATTACTACAATTGCAATCAGATTTGCATTGGCTTGAATGGGAGAGCAGACAAAAGCCGGCAAAGTGGCAACAGCAGTTGTAGAAGATGGATTTCCTGCTCTAATGATGATGTTAAGATTATTAATTTATTTAATACAATTCGGAAGGAATTCATCTGTTAACTGTCAGGATCCCAGGGAGCTGATGGGTTGCTGTAGGCTATTGGCATGCTAGTTGCCCGTTAATGACAACCAAGGGGGCTGGTTGATAAATAGCTTTGTTTATTTGTGTTTGGATTACAGGGTCTAATCTATTATTTGGTTCAAAAGAGCCAACTTTGTGCTTCTTAAAAAAAAATCACTAGAAGTGTTGCTGGTATAAAATTGTGTTTTAGCCTTAGCCAGTTTTAGTTTTCTTTTCTTTTTCTTAAGAAATGGTTTACCAGACTAAATACTGTATATTAAGCACATCGTATAACAGGGCCATATATTAAATTTGACTGAATTCCAATTCCAACTAGTCCAAATTGAAACAGGTTATTTTTGAATGTTTCTGTAGCTTTCTAAAGATGAATGGCAAAGTTTTCAAGCTATTCAGAGTCAGATCTGGAGCCCTCTGAAGCTTCATGAACAATTTGGTGCTTTGACAGGAAGGAAGACTGCCTCCCCCCAACCCCTTCCATTTCTAAATATGGGAAATATCAGCACAAGGAGAGGGAAACAGAAGAGGAATTCAAGACTGACAGGCATATCTTCAAATCAGAGAAGACTGTTCAACAGAGGCTATCCAATCACAATGCTTTTGTTATTCTTCTCCATATTCTTTAGTTAAAATTTGCTTTTTTCCCCATTACATTTTGCTGCTACTGCTGTTATTATTATTGTTGTTGTCATCATCATCATCATCATCATCATCGCACAGTCAGCCAGATATTCAGACTGGGTTTGGCATTTTTGTTCACCAATCAAGTTCTTACCAAGGACCTGGAATAGTAGTTGTTGTTGTTGCTATTATTATTATTATTCCTCCATTTCCATTTCATCTAAGCAGACATTTTTGAAGAGCTTTGATGGCATAATCTCAGATTGCTATATCTTCCTGATTTCTTATACTTCCAACCAATCCTTTTCTTGTGATCAAGATCTATTGTGCCTGCAAATTGTAACTAAGTCTATAGAACTATAAGGAATTTAGAATCAATTGTAGATATTTTCATAATGAAGAGGTCACAAAATATTTAGGTTTCTGAATTTTACCCTGGAATAGGACATGGGTAAAGCTGGGCAGCCTCTGAATTATTTCCAGAATTACTGAATGGAGGATCTAATACAGTGACACAAAGCTGAAATCACAGTAAGTGCAGTAAATATTAAAAATTCTGCTTTAAAAAGTAGAACAGAAAAGGAAAGGGTTAATACAAAGTTAGGTGTCATACTGAATGTCTCCCCCACCCCCCATTTAATACTTAGGGACAACAGAAGCCAAACAAAATCAAACAGTAAACAGCCAATAAGAGGATAGGATTTTCTTTTTTATAAGTTTATAAGTTTTTTTTATAAGGATAAGATTGTCTCCCTTTTCTTTTGCTTTTTTTGTCTCTTGTGGTGTGTGTTTTGTTCTCCAGAGGAAGCAAGGCAAGATTTGAAGTAAGATAAGGCAGAAAATTCTCCTCAGAACTTGCAAACAGCAGAGCCAGGTCTAGCAAATTTGGACAAGTTAGGATACTGAAGCTAATTGTGCTATAAATTCTGCTTTATTTCATGGATTGAAATTCAGGGTCAAAGAAAAGAGCGCTAGATTGGGATAACAATTAAGATGCTGAACTAGACCTGGGAGCACAGAGTATCTAACCCTTCCTTGGACATACAAGTTGGTTAGGTGACTTTGGGACAGTCATTCTCAGATGATTGGATTATGGTTGTGGGGAAAATTAGAGGCAGGAGCATTATGTACACTATAGCATAAATGTGTGGTACCACTCTAATAATATATTTTTAAAAAGTGCTCTGGGGTGAGTGTAAGTCAGAAATCTGGAGGCTGTGGGAGTGACTGATCCTTGCGCTGAAAGTGACTTCTTCAGAACACAGTTCTGTGTTCTTTTCCATTTCCATTTTCTTGTTAATTTTCTTCTAGGTCTCTAAGCTCACTTCATATGATAAACATTTAGAATTCTCAATGAACTAGTGACATTTCTTTTGCAAAAGGGATATAGACTTCAGCACATGCCTCAGTGCTAGGTCAAATTACTGAAGGAAGAGGTTTGCCAGTTGTCTCCTCCTTGGTAAATGAGTGGCAGACAGGATTTCTCTGGACTCCAATTCCTGGTGGCAATAGTTGAATCAGTTCCTCACCCCAGGAGGGTACAGTGGGGCTACAAAAGGAAATGTTGTAGTCTGATTAATGGGGAGCAGGAGAGCACCACAGTCTACCAGCACAACACCCCATTCCAGGAAATAAAATAGCATGGATCAGTCAAATCCACAGCTTGACAAACACAGAAGAAACATCTGGATTAGTAGTTTGTCTCAATATCCACCTGCCATTCTTAGCTCCCAGTGTCTATTTAGCTGTTTCAAGGCAACCTTGTTTGAAGTGAAGTACATCTATCACATCTCCTGGGATCTGAATCTCTAAACAAAGACATGATTCTGATAAGACACAAAGCCAGGGGAATATTGCTGACCTGATTTGGAGATGAAAGAACACCTAAAGCCAAAGGAGTCAGCTGTCAATAAAGACCCAGCATGGAGCTTTTCCCTTGGGGCAGCAGTTCCTCTAAAAATGAGGTTTTACAATGTCAGTCCTTGTATATTATGAAGAAAGAAGAACTCCAATCCGGGACTACAGAAAATTAATTTTGGGGAGGTCAAATATAAATATATGCAAAATGGCATCAAGGACACCCTATGGAGTTGGAGGGAGTGTCCTGTTAATGGGAGTGAAGAATTTAGAAGTAGCATAACAAATTCCTTCAAGAGACATGGAATTCCTTCCTTCCTTCCTTCCTTCCTTCCTTCCTTCCTTCCTTCCTTCCTTCCTTCCTTCCTTCCTTCCTTCCTTCCTTCCTTCCTTCCATCCATTCATCAGAGCCACAGTGGTTAGAATGCAATACTGCAGGCTACTTCTGCTGATCACCAGCTGCCAGCAGTTTGGCAGTATGGGTCTCACCAGGCTCAAGGTTGACTCAGCCTTCTATCCTTCCAAGTTGAGTAAAATGAGGTCCCAGATTATTGAGAGCAATATGCTGACTCTGTAAACCACTTAGAGACTGCTGTAAAGCACTGTGAATTGGCATATAAATCTAAGTGCTATTGCTTTGCCCTTCCTTCCTTCCTTCCTTCCTTCCTTCCTTCCTTCCTTCCTTCCTTCCTTCCTTCCTTCCTTCCTTCCTTCCTTCCTTCATCATGAGTTAAGCATTCTGCTCTTTTAGTAAGTCCTTAAAGAAGCCACTTGATTTGTATTTTCTCTAAACCTTAAAGATTCATGCAACTAATTTTAGTGTGATCTTGTGGGGTTCTGGTGGCTATATGTGTGCCATGGTGTTGCCCACGTCTGTTCTATAACCACCCTGTATACAATTTATTAACATTTGGAATTTCGGTTTAACCAAACAAAGTACTTTTAAACAGTATGCTGCTTAATTGCAGGCTGATTTGGGTGGCTGAAACATTTTGCTTGTCATTTTGTCAATCCTAGTGGAATAGGATATAGAGAAAATAAGATATCTAGAATGGAAGGAATAAATGCAGGAATTCATGAATCTCCAGTTTAATTGGAGACTCAGAATTTCAATTATTTGAAATGTTGGCCAAGAACCACAAGGAGACAGAAAAGGCTTTGAATTAAAGATACTCAGATACCTATAATTTTGTCAGCTTTCTTCTTAGAAATAAATGTTTGATGAAAAAACCAGAGAGTTATATGTCTGTGTGTGTCCCTCCATAAATATTACTGGGCAGTGACACAATTTAACCTCTATAGCTTGCAATACTCTTGAAGTCCTACCTTCTGAAAAAACAGCTTGAAAAACTGTGTAGCACAAGAAAATTAAATTTGAAATGATGCTTCCCCGGGTAGCTATTCTACTTTGTTTTGTGAGATGTTTATAGCAATTTGTTCCCATCTCTCTTGATTGCTACCTGCAGCTAGCTGATGACTGTGTGGCCATACCAATGAGGTCCATTCCCTCTGTTCTTTTCATTAAAGCTTTCTAGGCTTTACCTTCAGGAGTGTTTTCAAGTGCTGCTGCTGTGAGTTATAAGAAGGAACACAATAAGTTACTCTTCTTAAAGGACTTCTGTTTATAAGCTCATGATTAACTTTTATAGAGACACTTGAACAAACCACTCTTACCATGCAGCAAGATAAAGCTGGCTGGTTCAGGGGACAGAAATGGAGTGGAGATATAGTTCAAAGAAAGGCAAGGATTTAAGTATTCATGTGTGGGAAGATTTTTTTAAAAATGCTGGGCATTAGATTTTGGGGAGAATGGTAGAATCCTTTGGGGGTGTATTTCCAATAGCAGTTGCAAAATGACTAAAATGTACCCTGCTTTTCTAACCACATAAAAAGCAACAAGATTTTGTTTGACTGCTAGGTAACAGGCTTGGATGCTTATAATGTAAGGAGAGCCAGTTTTGTATAGTTGTTAAGGTGCTGTCCTTAGAAACCAGGAGATGATGACTTCTAGTTCCACGCAATGGAGGGTTCCTCCCTGTTTGGCCTGGTTCTGCCGAGCCGGTAGCAGTGACGATATGACATCACCAAACCAGTTCTGCCCCCACCCCACCCCGTGTTATTCTTACCTTTTATTTGGCTCCACCCCCAATCTATTGCTGCCTCCTGAGTCCCAGCTGATGGGCTATAAGGAAAAAACCTGTTTAAACTCTTGTCGAGGGGCTTCAAAGGGCCGCCCTACAACTGATCAGTGGTAAAAGGCAGTTTGGTAGTAGACAGGTGCCTGCAAAAATAAATGGGTAGACTGGTGCCTCCAAAAACAAATGAGTAGACCGGTACAGCTCTGCAAGCAGTTAAAAGCCTGGTAGACCAGTAGCTCTGCTAAATCCTAAAGAATTGTCACATGACCATCAAGCCATGCCCACAAAATAAGCCACACGCTCAGAACCGGTAGTAAAAAAATTTGGAACCTACCCCTGGTCCCACCCTCGGCATGAAAACCAGCTGGGTGATTTTGAATGAGTCACTCTCTCTCAATCCAACCCTCCCCACAGGGTTGCTGTTATGGGGAAAATATGAGGCGGAAGGTGTGTTGGGTAGGAGGAGAAGGGAGTATTAGGCATATTCATTGCCTTGAGTTACTTAATAAGTAATAAAGGTGGGGTAAAAAATTGAATGAATGAATGAATGATTTCTCAACATTTACCCAATAAGTGAAGTGTAAGAGCTAAATTGTGAAAAGACGTAAGAGAGAACGGATTTAAAGGAAATTTCAGCTTATGTAGTGAGGGTGTTTGGAGAAATTAAAAATGAAATATATAATGTGACTGGGCCAGTCACTCTCTCTTAGCCCAACCTCACAGGATCATTGTGGGAAAAATAGGAGGAGGAAGATATGTTGAATATATCTGCCACTTTGAGTTTTTATAAAAATAATAAAGGTGGGTTACAAATAATTATATACATACATACTAATTTCAGCCTTAAATCTTTCCTCAAACGCTACAATTTCAGTCCAACCACTCTAACAATGCTTTGGCTGAATGAATCCTATGGGATGTTGGTTATTCATTAGTGTTCTATCACTGAAGTTGTTATAATTGATTAATTTTTCTTGATTTATCTTCTTCAAATAAAAGATGGATTATAAAGTGAATGAGTAAATACAGAGAATTTTCAATTCTCATCTTTTATGAAGCAACCACTACATTCTTTTCCCTTGCTTTTTAACCAAAGATCTCATCTGCTTCCTTCACTCCTTTAGCTCACATTCTTTGGGTGCCTGGTTCATCATTCCTAGAAATATAAATAGTAAGGGATTTAAATAGGTATTTTAAATAGGGTCTACTTATTCAGTGGTGGGATCCTTCCAGTTTAACAACCGGTTCAGTGATCACACACTTTGAAATCTCTGTTTCTGAAAACACTTAAATACACTGTAGGTAGTCCTTGACTTATGTTGCTGAGTGAAACATTTGCTAAGTGAGTTTTGCCCCATTTTACAACTTTTCTTGCCACTGTCGTTAAGTGCATCATTGCAATTGTTAAATTAGTAATATGGTTGTTAAGTGAAACTATGCTTGTCTCAAAAGGGGATCACATGACCCCAGGACACTGCAACAGTCATAAATATGAACCAGTTGCCAAGCATCTGCATTTTGATCATGGGGCTGCTGCAATGGTCATAAGTGTGAAAAAATAGTTATAAGTCACTTTTTTCAGTGTCGTCGTAACTTTTAACGGTCACTAAATGAACTGTTTTCAGTTGAGGACTGCCTGTATTTAAATTTTTGCAGAACACATTAAACACAAATAGCACGTTAACATTTTCTGAATTTTTTTTATTTCTTCCACTCCTTTCCTTTAATGTTTCCTCCCCTGCTTTAACACATAATCCAAAGAAAAATGGGCACATGTGACATCATATCACTGGGGATGTAGCTCAGACTCTAGATCACTATGCTAGGTATATTTCTATAAACCTAATTCACTGCACAATAGATTGAAGATTATTTAAATCTTCCAATGATTATTTTAATCATCCCAATGTACTGTTTGCCAGACAATGTAGTCTAGAAGGAGGGATGGGGAGAGAGGGAAGGAAGGAGGAAGATTATCATCTCATTAACAAATCTGGCAGCATTATACTGACAGTAATCACATTTTGAATCCTTCTTTGGGAAGCTGCATTTCCAAGCAGCACAAGGACTAATAGCATTGGTTGTAAGAATGTATGTGAATAGCTTTATCAGAACCAGCCTATAATTTCATTAACATAGTCCCAGACAATGTACCAGACTAAAGGGGCTTTTTTTAATAAAGTATTTGCTATATATAGCAAGAATGAAACACCCGAAAAGATAAATGTACCGGTACATGTTCCTTTTTTTTTTAAAAGAGCTATTGCAACAAAAAAGAGTAGAATAACTCATAGAACCTCATCATAAAGCAATCCATTATATAGTTTTTGTTCGTATTTGTGTCTAAGCAAGCAAATAAAATTAGGGTTTTTTTCCGTACTATGTACCCTGTTTTCCCCAAAATAAGACATCCCCTGATAATAAGCCCAATCGAGCTTTTGAGCGCATGGCAATAGGGCCAAGCACTTATTTCAGTGTTCAAAAAAATATAAGACAGGGTCTTATTTTCAGGAAAACACAGCAGATCACTAGAAAGGTAAGTAAGGTTATAAATATGCAACTCAGCTTTCTCCGTCCTGTTGCTTTCTGGACACATTATACTATGTTTTATAGTTTTATAGTCCTATGTTTTATAAAAAAAATACTTGTGGATCCTAGTATTGTGGTCCATCACTTCTCTAGGATATCCTGTTGGCAAAGGCTGCAGGTATGCTTGTTTGCATGTTAATATAAATCTAATTGCATATATATATCTAATTTTTTAAAAAATGTACTGTGTTGTATATAAGCATTATGAGTTCTATGGGGCTTCCCATTAACTCCTCACCTCCCACTGTTTTCCACCTGTGGGGCTGATAATTCCCAGCAAGTTGCTCAGGGGTGGGTTCTAAATTTTTTTACTACCGGTTCTGTGGGCATGGCTTATTTTGTGGGCATGGCTTGGTGGGGGTGGGTAATGTGACTGGGTGGGTGTGGCCAACTTTTTTTTTTTTACTTTTAAAAGCATTTTTTTCCTGCAATCTTAAGAGGTTGCAGAAAAAAATGCTTTTAAAAGCCTCTGACAATCCCAGCTGAGCCGTGCAATCATCAGACGCTTTATTTTTAGCTTTAAAAGCATTTTTTTCAGCCCAAGAGGTTGTAGAAAAAATGCTTTTTAAAAGTTAAAAAAAAAGCCTCAGATGAGGTGGGCAGGGTAAGCCATTGGTGACCGGGCTGGGGACTGGTTTGGGGGAGTGGCCAGTAAATGTTATTACTGGTTCTCCGAACTACTACAAATTTTTACTACTGGTTCTTGCGAACCAGAGCGAACCACCACTGAAGTTGCTGCTTAGAAAGAATAAGAATACTAGAGTTTAATAAAATGATGCATGAAGATAAGGAAGATTTTTCTTATAGTGCTGGAACATTTAGTCAATTAGTGAAACTTACTTCCTATTAGTCAACTAGTAAACTTACTTCCTATTAATATTAATTAATTAATAGTAATAGTAAGTAAAAGTAAGTAAAAAACCCTTGGTGATGCAGTGGACTAAAGTGCTGTTAAGTAGCACTTAGCTGCCAGCTGCCTGCAATTACTGTGAGTTCAAATCTCACCAGGCTCAAGATTGACTCAGCCTTCCATCCTTCCGAGGTAGGTAAAATGAGGACCTGGATTGTGGGGGTAATAAACTGACTTTGTATAAAAAAGAACACTGCTTAGGGGGGTGGGGGCAAAAGCCCTACTAAGCAGGTATATACAAAAGTATGAAGGCTATTGCTTAACGCATTGTAAACCGCCCTAAGTCTCCGGAGAAGGGTGGCATATAAATCGAACCAGTAAGTAAGTAAGTAAGTAAATAAGTAAGTAAACATTTCTTCCGATAAGCTATGGTGGGAGTAGAAATCCACACATCATAAAGTTGTTGAGATTAAGAAACATTGCTCTAAGCAGTGAGAGACACCTTTTGTTGTGGGTGCTCTTTCATTGGAGATGAACCAGATGTTGTGGGTGCTCTTTCATTGGAGGTTTTAAGAAGAGATTTGGCAGCCATGTGTCTGGAATGAGGATCTCCTGCTTGAGCAGGAGTTTGGACTAGAAGTCCTCCAAGGTCCCTTCTAACTCTGTTATATATTGTAAAGCAGGTTGGTCAGGAGATGAGGATTGGCACAAACTAATTTTCTATCATTCAGGCAGGTATTGTATATGAGTCACCCTAATTGTAATAAGACACTTTAAGCCCCATATCATACTAATTCATTAACAATTGAAGAGCCAGTTGCTTTCATTTTGGTTAGAGGCAGTTACCCTGTTGTGCTTTCCATGACATAAGATATCAGCCACTTATGAAAGGATTAGATTTATTAAAAGAACATTGATTAATTACAAACAAATTGTCTCGGTTCAGAAATAAACTGTACAGTTATATAAAATAATTCTTTAAAAGACAACAAACCTTTTTGTACCTTTTGATGTGTTGGAAGAAATGTCCATCTGGGTTCAATTCCAAGTGAGAAGAAAGACATTGGAAACATGGAGACTGCTTGGAAAGATGGTTTAATGGTGGACAGGACCACATGGGTTTTTTGGGTCCTGGGCAAAAAGAGCACATGGAGTGGAGAGAGGGATATATTTATACACTCTCTTGGGCCCTGCCTTAGAGTTTCCTGTTCCTGTACAAGCTATTGGCTCAGGGGTGGGATCCTATCAGTTTAACAACCGGTTCGCTAAGCACATATGCCAGATGCACGTCAGATGCATGTGCACAGTTTGGAGAAAACTCACTTTCTTCATTGCTGCCAGCAATGAAAACAGCAGAGATGCTGCAATTTACTCTGCCATGTTGATCAGCTGGGCTTCAGAAATGGAAATATAGGTGAGTATAACACAGGGTTGGGCAGGTAGGCCCACTTCAAAAACAGAGCAAACCGGTTCGCTCACAGCTAAAAGTCGGAGCTAACTGTTCGCCCGAACCAGTCCAAACTGAAAGAATACCACCATTGCATTGGCTGCTGTAGGGATCATAACTAACCTTGTTTGTTTTCTGAGTCAAGCTTGGTTGAATCTTGCTGGGTGATGAATTTGGGCAATTCCTATTATGGCTTAATGGCTTTGTCCTGGTTTGGATCTTGAGTGAGGGCTAATCCTATCATGTCCTGAGGACTATGTCTTTTGTGTTGTAGATACGTTGGTCCAGCCTTTGTCTTGTAGATGGATTGGCACCAAAGTATTTGCTGGAGGCAGGAAGCTGAGGTTCTGAGTTTATGTTTTTAGAAAAATGTTTCTCCTTTAGGGAAAATAGAATATTCTGCATTTTTAATATTTCCTAGAATATTTCATTTTTCTAGGAGAGTGGTGGGTGCTAACTTCATACAGATGAGAACTGCATTGTCATACTCATTTCATTCTTCAGGCCTTCTCACTGAAATCTGATTGGCCACTGTAGGAAAATTAAAATGCAGCAACAATGCATCCAAGATGATACCAACGTTTTTTTAAAAAATCTTTTTATTCTTTTTTAGAAGACAGAACATGAGAAACAAACATAAAACATATATTTCTTTTTTACAACAGTTTCATAACAGTATTCTTCTATTATTTACATTTCTCCCCGCTCTTATTTAACTATACTTGTCTTTATAGTCTCTTTATTCCTTATTTCTGTATATAATCCTTCACACATAATATTATAACTATATATTATTTTACAAGCATAAGTTTCTGTATATAATCCTTCTGTATATAATCCTAAATTTCTGTATATAATCCTTCACACATAATATTATAACTATATATCATTTTACAAGCATTATTCATTTTGTGACATTTTCCCATTCATTCTTATTTACTGTTTCTAATCTCCAGCCAATCAGACCATTTGTTCCATACTGCATAGTATTCGGTATCCTCCTTTTCTTTTATCTCCTTTAATTTGTCCAACAATGGTTTGTAATACATGCAAGGAGAAAATGTTGAGAAAGAAGGAGAGGAAACTGCTTCTGTAACATTTGTCCAGAGTAACTCTGAAGACCGAAAACTTCCCATTCAAAAACTTATGAAAATGATAATTCTAAACTAGTCTTTAAAAACCAATTTCCCACCATTTCCTAAAGGCAAAAGAGAGATAAAATAGGGAATCAGCTTTACCAGCCAAAAGGCATCAGAAATCCAGGTCTCTGGAAATTGTTTTAGAATATTGGCCAAAAAAAGATTTGGAATCTTTTAGACTTCTGTTTCTAAATGGAAATTAGTATTCCTTTGTATTGCACTTGTTCCTGCAGAGAAGGTCAAGTGAATAGGCTGTGGTAGCTGCCAACCTTTTATTCATTCTAACTGCATGATGGGTCCCTGCTCTGGGGACCTAAATAAAAAGCATCTGAGAATTATCTGGAGGAGCAGCAAAAGAATCAATGGTCATTTTGCCTTGTGATACAGCTACTACTGCTATATGAGAACCATATTGTAACCCCTTAGAAGTCATGGTCTCCATCTCAGAATTCTGATCCCTAATATAATAATTGCTGTGTGATCTGAAATTCTTTGTTATCACTCCATTTCTTGTGTTTGATTCCTTGACTAAATGGATCCTCGTGAAAAACTATTTTCCAACATTGCAAATGTCTTCTCGAGGTGTTATTTTCCAAACATTATTCCATGCTGTTTGTGCAGCCATTTTAATCAACCTCTATAATACAAAGGGAGAACGGTCAAATGTAAACAACAGAAGTGTTACTGGGTTTGCTCCTATCAAAAATTAGCTTAATTCATATTGCTGTACTGATGACTCAACAGCAGCAAGGCAAGAAAAACCTGGAAATTAAGTAAATGTGAATGGCGTAAATCTCAAGTCACTTTTTAAATTTACTTTTTAAGATGCAAGTCTGTGGTACAAACTCTTAATCCTGAGTTTCAGTAGGAGGTGAAAAATAAAACAGTTTGATAGTTTTATGTGTTATTATTGTCAGCACAATCATGTAATATTATGACAATGCAGCTCACTTTCTGAAGTAATCTAGTTGTTCTCAAATTCAGTTAGAAAGCTGGTACTTCTTTGAAATTCCTATCTTGCATGGTATTGTGGCCTTTTTTTTTTTTTTTTTTTTTTTGCATACACAATTTTGTAAGATTTCCCTATACTTGGTCAGTGCTGCTGTTTTTCTTTCTTTCCCTGGTTGCTTTTTGTAGAAACTCTAAGAGGTGATCGTGTGAATAAGGCTCATTATCAGTTTAGCAAGCTTGATATGTATCTGCTGATTAGGCCCACTCTTCAGTTGGCAGTAAAAGATAAAAGCTAAATTAAATATGGGGTATAAAGAACGATTTTAACAGTTGCTTAAACAATTAAGATCAGTAATTGAGATGATCTCAATAAGCAGTGAAATAAATCATATAGAAAGACTTATAACTTCGATTTAATGTGACTCTTTGAATTGTTCCAATATCCACAGACTGTAGAAGTCTTTACTAATTGAATTATCAGATCTGATTCAAAAGGAACCAATGTATAGCATGTTTGAGGAGTCAGATATGGAGTTTACTGGCATATGCAGTATTGTTTTAAAGTCAACTTTTTTTAAAAAAAGGTTATTAGTTAAAGAAGTGTCTTGGACATTATTTATTTTAGTGTATGGCAATGGACTAGAAATATATATTAATATTTCATCTAGATTAGTAGAACCCAATAAAATATAAATATTAAAAAGATCTATGTTCAAATACTAATGTCTAGGCCATCTAACCATTGAATTGCATCATTTATATTTTTAAAAAGTGGGATACTGGATCAGTATATGCCCTCATCTTATAGCCGATCACAATGTGAATTACAGTATGAAGTGTGACCCTGAAGTCACACTGAGGGAAAGATAGTACCATATGCCCCATTTATAAAGGGAGTCCTGGCAGATATTGTGTGAGATATGGATTGTCGGTTGCTGATGTGGTAGTTCTAAACTGTTTTTGTGGGGTCATTTATATCTCTTCCACTGTCTTGGGCAGTGATTCAGTATGAGTAATTTAGAGAGAATTGGGAACAGAATCATTTTAAAACTATATATTTGCTTATTTTGGGAGATTTTCTTCAAAACAGAGAGCTCTAGTATCAGTTAGGACCATGATGTTCATATTGAACTCATTCATCTTTTCAGGATCTTTTTTTTCCCCTTCAACTCATCATTTCTCATCCAATCCATTGCTACCAAGGACCAGCTATTCAAGAAAGGCTTGCTATTACTTCAAGATGTTTCAGCGAAATAAATGGGGATGTTATCAGCAAGCTGATAGCAGCTGCATTCAACTCTCTGGATGATCTTTCCCATTTTATGTGCATATTGAAACACACTAGAAAGAGAATTGAGCCTGGGGATATTTTGGACAGCAACACGCACAGCTGATAACTATGGCTGATGAGAGCTGAATATCAAAATATTTGGAAGCTAACAGGTTGTAATAGGATATTCTTACCTTGGACAATGAGTTGAACTAGATGCTTTCCTACGTTCATATTTATTCATGCTAATATTAAAATCAAACAAACAGATAGAGCAAACTAGAGGGAATGGAATTTATGTAAGAATTCTGGGGATGTGTTTTTTTTCCCCCATCCATGGATACAAGTACTATGGAATGCCTTCTCCCAGAGATGTGACTAGGATCCTATTTCATTCTGGTTCCTTGTTAAAACCTGTTTATTTATATACTGTAAGTGATGTACCAAGCAACTTCATCTTGCTGAAGGAGATGAGCAGGCCGAGCCCAAGGGTGGAGTCAAATGTGTCATCAGTTTGGAGTCACTATGCTTTCACAAAAGACTTAGATCCAGCCCCTCTTGAAGTCCATTGACTCTTATCTGGCATGAATTTGCCTTGACCACTAGTAACTCTGATTATTGTGAATAGATAGCATAAAATAAACTTTTAGTACTTTTGAACTCTAGCTTGGCTCCTGGTTTCTTGTGCTCAACACTTGCTCATTGGTGCCAACACATTTATTGGATTATCTAGTTGGGTTTCTCTTTATTCGCTTTTGACCACTACAACTTCTGTTTTTGTTTTATATTAGATATTTTATAGTTTTCTGGACTACCATACCAGGTTTCTGTGATTTTCTTTGCTCAAATTTCACACGTGATACTTAGGCTAGAGAGCTCTTCAGAATATGTCTCATTGTTCTTCAGTTCTTTGGGGATATACTCCAAACAGCACATATTTTCTCTGCCCTTGAAGGTCATATATACAGGTAGTTTTTGACTCACAACCATTCATTTAATAATTGTTTGAAGTTACAAGCACTGAAAAAAGGGACTTATGACTGTTTTTCATGCTTAAAACCATTGCAGCATCCCCATGGACACATGATCAAAATTCAGATGCTTGGCAATTGGCATGTATTTATGATGGTTGCAGTGTCCTGGGGTGATGTGATCCCTTTTTGCAACCTTCTAACATACAAAGTCAGTGAGGAAACCATTCACTTGACAACTGTGTTACTGACTTAACAATTGTAATGATTCACCTAACAGCTATGGCAAGAAAGGTAATACAATGGAGCAAAACTCACTTAACAACTGTCTTGTTTAGCAACAAAATGTTGGGCTCAATTGCCTGTACTCAGTTGTATTTTTCACATTGAATTCAATTGTGCTTGCCCAATTTCCCAAACATTTCTCCTTCCAGGTGAAATTGGTTTTAGTTCCTATCTCGCACCTGATCCTTCCAAAAAAAAAAAAAAATTATAGTTTTTGAGTTGCTACCCTTGTGTGATGGCAGATAATTCTGATGAGTATTGGTTTGTTTATTTTGGTTTTCTTCTTACAATCATCTCAGTGATCTGAAATCTCATGTACTGCCCCACAAAACAGGAAGGGGGATGGATTCTCTCATGATGTCTTGTCTTGGATATTAAATGAAATATGGAAGCCAAAGAAGATAAAGGCTGCTGGAAGATGATAAGATTCTGCAGTTCACCTCTCTGCTACACATTATCACTCAATAAATGCAAGACTCCCATATCTCTATTGTGAAAAAAAATTCAGTTGAAGTTTCTCTAGTGTTGGGGGAAAAAATTAAAAGCAGAAACAATTTATATTTAATAAAAGAAATTAAATCAGCATGCATGTAAGTGTGGCATATCCATTCCTCTAATTATACTTAGGTAGATAAAAATAAAAATTCAAATTAGACCTAATCAAAATCTCTATAAGAAACTCAAGAAAAACCTCCCACTTTCCTTGTCTGTACATGAATTCCAGCTTGAGGGCAGAAGGGATAGCAACTATAGGTGGTCTGATCTTGTAAAGGATTATCTTTCTCCAACCTTTATAGTGGACACTTGATTCTGATGAATAAGTTAAGATAGTTTCATGCCAGGGAGTCTGTATGTTGCATTTCCAATCTGGAATCCTCATCATAAAAAATAATATTGCATGTAGTCTAAAAGCAGCAATTGCTGGTGTTTCTTTCTAATTTTTTTAACCATTGGCCAGGAAGAGTAGGGTAGTAATGCAAGTAGCTTGCATTCATTAAGATGAAAGAAATAATATTTTCATTTATAACTTTCTCTGAAGTACTGATACTTGCATTTACAAGGCCACATAAAACAAAACACTTCCAGGATATAAGGTAGCCTTTCTTCAATCCTGGTTCCAAAATGTCTACCTAAAATACATTGGTTCGGCAATGATACCTTGTGCCAAGGATTTGCATTGTGATATTCTAAGGTTTGACAGTAGTCACGTCTTAAATGATACCCTGTTTTCCCCAAAATAAGACATCCCCAGAGAATATACCCAATAGGGCTTTTGAGCACACGGCAATAAGACCAAGTGCTTATTTCGGGGTTCAAAAAAAAAATAAGACAGGGTCTTATTTTTGGGGAAACATGGTAACAAATTCCTTTCTAAACTAATTGCATGTACACCTATGCCAACAATGTTTGGAAGTTTCAGTTCTCAGAAAATATCTTGTATCAGAATACAGGTAGTCCTCGACTTACAACAGTTCATTTAGTGACCATTAGAAGTTACAACGGCACTGAAAAAATGACTTGTGACCATTTTTCACACGAATGGCCATTGCAGCATCCCCATGGTCATGTGATTTACATTCGTATGCTTGACAATTGGTTCATTTTTATGATGGTTGCAGTGTCCCGGGGGTATGTGATTACCTTTTGCAACCTTCTGATGAGCAAAGTCAATGAGGAAGTGAGATTCACTTAGCAACCTCCCCAATTATAAATAAATCTCCTCACTGGAATGTAAGGTATAAATTAACATTTCTATTGAAGGCAGACTCTCCTCCTCTGGTAAGGGCTATCACTTGTTATCTTAAAAGGATGACAGCAATACGAGCCAGTTACATTGAAAAGAATTTTACTGATTGTAAGAAAGATGAGCTGAGTTAGAGAGGAGCTATCTTATTTGGATTATCTAGTTTTGGAAATTTAGTTATTGAATTTCAATATTGTTAAATTTTAATGTCATATACCATATATTTTTACACTGTTATTTCTGTATCTGTTTGTTCTATCTTTCTCTTTTGAAAAGGCCTTCGGGCTATTCAATAAAATACATACATACACTTAGCAACCTCATTACTAATTTAACAGCTGCAGTGGTTCACTTAACAAATGTGGCAAGAAAAGTTGTAAAATGGGGCAAAACTCACTTGACAAATTTCTCACTTAGCAATGTAAATTTTGGGCTCAGTTGTGCTTGTAAGTCGAGAACTATCTATACCAAAATCTTGGAATTTGAATTTTTGCTTGCAAGTGCATGGGAGAGAAACTAGGGAGAAATTGTCAAAACTTTATAATCTAGGCTACTCTATAAAATTGTTCGCTGATGCTTGCAACCTGACCCCAACCCAAACCATCCCAGATTAACCCCACTACTAGATGCTGCTGGGAAAATGTTTCTTTTATTTTATATGTAAGATTAATAGGTCCCTTTGTGTTGGTAACCTATTACTATCAATTGCCCAGAATAATTTCTTTTCTATATAACTGGTTCTCTTCTATCCCTTCCTGTAACATTTGCTGAGGCTTAGCATTGTGGGACAGTAGATTACACAAGGACTTTCCTTAACATATTTAGGCAGAACGAAACATCAAACTGGGGCAATCGTTATGAAAATTTGGTCTGAAGAAAGACTCCCCTAAGGATATGGTTTGGCAGACAAAAATTCTAAATCCCAAATTAAGGATTTAGAAATGTAATGATTTCTGTCTCAAAAAATTATGTGTTACTGTCTTAGATGAACAGAAGAGGCTGGTAGCCAGTATCCTTCTCATCTGCGTAGCAGGAAGTAGCTGTATAATTCCTAGAATTAGTTCATTCTCTATACTCCTTCTTCTGTGTCACAGTAACATTTTCAGAATCTCTTCACCAATATTTCCAAATACCATTTACTGAAACATGATATTTTGTCTGCTATCTCTGTATACCAGCTTTTACTTTTGCAGAGATTTTAATGTTTGGGATTAAGCCATTGTTCATATCAACTGCTTTGGCACTTATCACCCACCCACCATCTTATTTATAGAAAGTAGAACAAACCACGGTTTGATATCTTTCCAACATTGGAACAATCCTGTCCCCAAACATAACTAAAGACATCAGTGTGGTGTTTCTTTTGAGCTTTCTGAGCATAGTCCTGCTTATCATATTCATAAACATGTCATGTTACAACTAAGGTTCCTAGAATATGAGGACCAGTTGTTAGGATTGTTAGCTTTGGAAGTAAGGAATTCTCTGCTCAGCAGGTTGACTTGTGGGTCATTTTGATTCTGTTTGTTGGAAGATTCTATCTCAGCTAATTACTATCAAGAATTTACTGTTCGCCGACTGCTTTGCAACATTTTTGCTGCTATCTTTAAAAAAGAAAAGAAAAAGTGAATAAGTAGTATTATTGTGAGCTCCAACTGAAATCCGTTAGACTGTTTGCCTATGGCAGAGTTACAGATCGCATAGATAACTGTCACAAAAGGCCATTCACGCCTTGTTAAAGCACAGAATTTAGACTGAGAGTTATTGCTTGCTTGCCATAATCGAATTATCAAAGTTAATCTATTGCTGTTCCTCCCTAGATCCAAACCTTACAATCCACCTGAAGATGATTGGAAAATAATACATTTTTAGTTTTATTCTTTTCTCATGAAAGATGGAAAATATCACGGTTTCATCTGCTAGAGATTGTGTAGGAATTTGATTTATATTAAATCAGGGAAATGCTGCATTTTGGGAGGGTGAAGATCATATCATGCCTTGCTAGAATGCCATGAATTGCACTCTGAAGAATAGGGGCAAAACATTAAACTTCATCACAATTATGATTATTATTCTGAATTTATTTAGCAATGTTCTCTTTATGGCACACTAAAATTACAACTCACAGCTAGCTTCTTAGGAACACACTCAAGGCTGTGAGGGATGCATGTGTTTGTCAAGTGTCAAGTTGTGACCTAGAAGACTCCATGACTACTGTGTGGCCCACATCATGAAACAATGATGTTGAGCTCAATATGGCAAATGGCATATCGTGGATAATTTTCCAGGCTCTTTGAATAAGGGAAACAGAAGGACCTACTGATAGTGAACATGACGTTTTAAGATTTTGCAAGTGATGGTGACACACAGATTCATTTTTCAGTGGGACAAAAAGAAGCAAGAAGGCAGGTGTGATTAGTGTTTAATGATCCAGGGGTTCATTAAACAATTATTTATTACAAAACAATTACAAAAGTTTTAAGTACAAATATAAATTCTAGCCCATTTTTTCTTATTTTCCTATTTCCTTATTCACAAAGTTATTCATTATTCATTATATACATTATTCCTGATGAAGGAAAATAATTTTTCATGAAAAAAAACCAAGAACTTTGGAAATCTGTTTTAAGTAGAATTTGTTTTTTTCCCCTTGCAGTAATAGCAGCACCATTAGGATCAGTTTGCATTTTATACCAAAAGCATTTTGTCTCTCTGCAGAACTGATATAATACATGAAAGCTTGCTGAGCTGTTAATATGCATCACCATGGCTAATCATTCATTCTACAAATCTTCCTTGAACCAACCTTTCATTGATGTGTTGAGGAAAACTATTGTTACTTCCCTCAGAGTTTCTTGTTAGGTACTATGAGAAAAAAATGAGCTGCATGATTGATTTTGGCATCTCAAGTATTTAAGTGAGTTTATTTTCTTTACACAGCTAATAATTTTGAATACCAAAAATGTATTTTCCTGAAGATTCATAAATCCAATCCATTATTCTTTGTCAGTGCCTTTTATCAATATACAACTTTCCTGTATTTTCTTAAATAAAGCCTCTTAAGCAGTTTGGCATGTTTAAAATGACTGGCACTCAAATTTAAGAACATATTCTCAGTGTTTATAATATAGGTAATAGGCCAAATAAATCACATTTAAGAAAATATGAAAAAATCCCAATGTTTTTAATTGAATTACAGCACCAGATTTTCTGAAACATGTTCTATGCTGGTTATATTGGTAAAAAATGTATACCTGAATTGCAAAGTTTCTCTTTTGGGGCATGGTATGAAGTTCTTAAAAACAAAACAAAACAAAACAAAAAAGAGCCTTTCCATTAAATGAGGGTTTTGGCAGCTTTAAGTTATGTGGACTTCAACTCCCAGAATTCCCTAGCCACCACAGCATTGTATAGCTGGCTGGGGAATTCTGGGAATTGAAATCCATGTGTTAAAGTTGTCAGGGTTGGGAAACCTTGCATGAAACTATTATTGTGGATAGGGGATTGTGGACTGCAAGACTGAATGGTTGGAAGAAACAAATATTATGCCAATGTAGAAATACATCAGCAGTCATTGCCGACAAGAATCAAATGTTGTTCTATTTCAGCTAAGACATTTTGTCAGGGTTCCAAATAATACATCCTATCCAATAAGAACTCCAAGGCAGGCAAATTCCTCAAAGAACATTTTATTGGGAGATACCAATTTGGCAACATTCCTGTTGGAAAACTGGCTCTAAATCCCTGCCGTTTTTTCATCCAATTAAAAGTAAATCTTTATCACCCCCCCCCAATGTCTCCAGTCACATGGTCCAATCAGCATACAGCCCAGTTGCTAGGTGACCTCAGTCTCCACCTTTCAAACACCTCCACCAACATCAGTGATGTGTTCCCCCAGTTTGCACCAGTTCTATAGAACCGGTAGTAAAACTGGCAGGAGGCTCCACCCACTGACCCTGATGTCATGAAAATGCTTCTGCACATGCACTTCTGTGCTTGAGCAGAAGAGCATACACGTGGCCCTGTTGCAAACCAGTAGTAAAGATAAGTAGAACCCATCCTTGATTCCTAGGGCAAAGAATTTTATTTAGGCTACAACAGTGGTGGGTTCCTTCTGGTTCAGCCCGGTTCTCCCGAGCCGGTAGCGGTGATGATATGACATCACTGAACTGGTTCTGCCCCATCTACGCACCCACCTCCCCACCCACCCACCCCACATGTTATTCTTACCTTTTATTTGGCCCCAACCCCAATCTATTGCTGCTTCCTGAGTCCAGCTGATGGCTAGAGGGAAAAAACTGTTTAAACTCTTGCCGCAGGCTTCAAAGGGCCGCCCTACAGCTGATCAGTGTTAAAAGAAAACAAATGAGTAGACCAGTGCCTGCAAAAATACATGAGTAGATCAGTGCCTGCAAAAATACATGAGTAGATCAGTGCCTGCAAAAATACATGAGTAAATCAGTGCCTGCAAAAATAGGTAGACCAGTACCTCTGCTAAATCCTAAATAATTGTCACACGATTACCAAGCCATGCCCATAAAATAAGCCATGTCCACAGAACCAGTAGTAAAGAATTTTAGAACCCATCCCTGGGCTACAAACCCCCCAGCTATCTCTATACTCCCCTCCCTGGCCCCTTCTTCCAGGCTTCAGACCTGAAGCTGTGAGAAGAAAAACCTCCCAGACAAAGCTACCAAAAGAAAATGGCCACAGCTCAGCCAACTTCAGGGTTGACACATTTTAAAATCTGAAACCTCCACTTCCATCAGTTCAGTGCAGAATATTGGACATGTAGTTAAGTGAATTCAGCTGGACTTACCTGTGAATGACTACATGCTGAGAATATGCTCCAGTGGTCAGGCAGAACCACGAGCTGACAGTTGATCTTCCATTACATGGAAATAAATGCCATCTTACATTAGAATACAAACAGAGCAAAGGAGGGAAACTTAAGGCTGTGCTGTCAAGCTATGTAAACATCAAAATATTTATCTGCAAAGAATGGAATCTCATAAAACGGTAAAGATTTTCAATATCTGGGACTAACTCCTCTGAGAATGACATCCTTTGTTATCCAATAGGTTTTATTGCCTATAAGCAGATAGTTTATAGCATGCTGCTGGAGTGCAGGTAGTGTACAGCCCGAATAATACAAACTGCAGAGCATGCTAATTCCATTCACATGGTTACTAAACCAAGGCAGTTATGAAAATAACTTACAACATATGGCAAAATTCTGTAGCTTAGAATCTAAACAGTAGTTTATTTATCTCAATGCAGGTGTTTGTTTGTTTGTTTGCTGGCATTATCCAAGTCTTCACTTCTATTTATTTACCAATGTATGTTTGGAAACATGAACTAACTTGGAGAAATATCATATTGTCATGACCGGATGCTTATCCTAAAGGGTAGAAATGATTGGATTTAATAACTTGCATTTAAACTGTTCCAGCAAAAGACCATCAAGATAGCCTTTTTACTTCAGTTGAGTGTATTTATACAAAAGAAGCAGCTACGTGCATGAATAAACATTTGTATGACTGACTGAATAATAAGGCCACAGAAATATGTCTTTCCATCGGTAGGTGGTAAATTAGGTGGCAGGGACATTTTGGAATTTGGGACACACCAACAGTTATAAATATGCAACAGCAAAATGTTACTTTCTGTTAACCTTAATGTCAATATTGGCTAGATAATAAGACAATTAAGTGCCTTCTAAAGTCATTTGATGGGATGTATATAATGTAATAAATAATTTGCATGAACCAGAACTGGATTTAGAATGATGTACATATCTTTGTTTTCAGTTGATTTATTTTAAAAATGACAAAATTTGAATCCAAATCCTTGTAATTGTCAGAACCAAGAACCAAGAATGACACGTGGAGATACTTAAGAGTAGTTTCCTTTACTATTTTTCACCTTTAGACAGAATCTTGCCAGACTACATCAACTATTTGCGTAATTATAGTATACTCTGGGAAAAGCTAGGAAGGACCTGTTTTAACCCTCTTTCAACCAGCCAAACTTTCCAAACTCCACTGCTTCTGGAAAACAGCTTCTCCCTCCTGACAATCCAGACTACAGTATCAAGATATCAAGCCTTTCTAACTTTTATAGCAGTGTAGACTTTGAAAATGGTTCTGGAGTGATGATCTCTACACTACTAACATTTTATTTATTACATTTGTTTGTGCTTTTTTTTGTTTTTGTTATTATTTTTTATTGTAAACAGTCAAAATTGCTTAAGATAGTGAAGACATTTGCATTTCTCGAATGACTCAGTAATGAAGGCAGTCACAACCTTTTATTTAATTTGATATTTTTTTAATTTTTATTTATATATTTAATTTGATTTATATGCCACCCTTCTCCGGAGACTCAGGGCAGCTTACAATGCTTTAAGCAATAGCCTTCATACTTTTGTATATTTATACAAAGTCAGCTTATTGCCCCCACAATCTGGGTCCTCATTTGACCTACCTTAGAAAGGATGGAAGGCTGAGTCAACCTTGAGCCTGGTGAGATTTGAATTTACAGTAATTGCAGGCATCTGAATGTTAATAATAGGCTATTAGTCTGTTGCGCCACCAGGCTCTGGTGGCACAGCAGACTATAAGACTAAAACACCTTTTATTTATTTCTATTTATTTATTCAATTTCTATAGTCATCCATCTCAATCAATGATTTGCTGCTGGATTAAGAAATACTTTAACACAATGAATGCAGTGAGGTTCTGTGCATATTTGAGGTGCAAAGCTTCTTCTGGACTGTGCTGAAAGCATGCCCTGCCTTATTAACTATTGTAGATGAAATGAAGCTTTAGTAACATGAGCATGCCTTGCTTTACTAACTACTGCAGATAAAGCGAAGCCTTCGTAGTTCATGGGGCTGGTCCACAAATTTTATTTTATTTCTTCATTCATGAAGACACTGAAGGGCTAATCTGAGCAATTTCAGACTAAATGAAGGTGATCCATTGCTCTCTAATAAATGGTAGATTAAGTGATCTAAGTGATCTGCCATAGATCATTTTCACAGCGAAACTATTAGATAAAATGACAACTCAAAAATGACCTCTGCCCAGGCATATCTCTGTCCATAAGCACAAGACAGGAACAGTCTGTTGAAGAGGGAACTTGTTCTTATTATTGGAATGCAGTTGTGCCATCTTCCAATTGGTGACAATATGTGTATTGGAACCCCAGCAGTAGCTGTCTCTGCAACAAAAAACAACTGCAACAAAAAAAGGGGATTTGAAATATCATTTAGAGAAATGAAAAATAAACTGAAAATGAGAAAAAGAGAAGCCTTTTCTGATTGACAGGTTTCTATGCAGATTACCACTGATATCTTCATGATTGACAAGCAAGATTTAATGTATTTGTATGCATGGACACACACAATTATCCCGTATCACTAACTTTAATGAGCAAATGTAATCTGTAGATCTCTCTTCTTTTTTTAAAAAAAATACTTTTGGTGTTCTTTAAATCTCATTTGTGATAAAATATTAATGTCATTATTCACAGAATAATTCCCTTGCATACTTTGCTTTACCACAAGCCTAAAAAGATTGTTTCCCAGGGTCTCAAAGAACAGGCAATCTCTCTTCCCTGTCGTGGTAGATGAAAAAAAAAATAAGACCTTGACATACAGAAAGAGTTTGTAGAAATTCAAAATAAACACAAGTTTTATAGTGAAAGGTCAGCCAGAACAGGAGGTATTTTGAATGCTCTGGCTTTGTTTACTGCTGTGAAAGGGTATGACGACAGGTGTCAGGGTTTATAGAATAAAGCTGATCAAGTACCGCAGCTGTTAATGTGCAAGTTTAAAGATGTAAAGATTTGGAAAATGATGACAAATCTGACTACTGGCAGAGGCTACAATTCTTATGCCCATTGAACTCAAGACAGCGTTCTGCATAGATGTGAATATGCTAATGGTCACCCTGTAAATATGGTAGCCATATATAAGTCATAACTCTCAATTTTTATTTAGTTCTGGTTTTGTTACTATGATAAGTAGGAATTCACTAACTTTAGCAAAACGCCACATAAAATGACTGAACAATCAAAAGCAGCAATATAACTTTTTAAAAAAGTCCTGTTAAGACTAGTTGAGAGGATGCTGATGATAATATTTTTATCTTACCTTTTTAATATTTATGTCAGATGGCAAATATACCTACTATTCCTATTAGTATGAGGTTGCATTCTCGTAACTGGGGAGTCCTCGGTGCTCTCTGTGCTTAGTTTTCTGCCAGGTATTTCATTATCCAAACTAGATAACAACATCAATGCTAGTTCTGATGTACTAGTACTGTAGTACTAACACTGATGATGTTACCTAGTTTGGGTAATCTGGAAGGAAACAGACAAACTCAGAGAGCACCAAGGACCTTCAACCCTGAGCTATAAATATTATTTTTAAATTGATTCCAGTAACTTTATTGTGACTCAGGATGAAAAATCCAAAAGATCCTAGAGATGGAAGTGAAAAGTAAACATGTTCCTCTAAAACCCCTAAAATAAGTTGATGGAAATGCTCTTGATTTAAAATTTTATGACAATTGTAATCTCAGATGACAAACCATTGAGAGCTAATGCTGGTGTTTCTAGTAAGAACTAAAAATGTTAGCCCATTTTAATAGTGTCTTTTGTAAAACAGGCTTTATTGATAGGTTATTGGGTGACACTTTTTGCCTGGTGAATCTCAACCTTTTGCATTGACCAAGACATGTTGGCCTTTTGATTGTGGGCCCTTTTCACCTTCTTCACTTTATTTCTCTACATCTTCATTAAAATACTCCACTATGTTTTATTATGTCAAAACAAAAAAAAAATGCCTGCTTTGAAAAAAAAAGAAATATATTAAAAAAGTAAACAAAATAGCTAATTCTGAATGTAAATAATTGATCCAGAAAATGTTACAGTGGATTATACAGAATACAAATAACATGAAACCTCTGCTTTAATTTATTGATTTTTATTCTTCCTCTGTTGTCCAATAGTTTTCACTATATAATTTCTCTTCTATGGCAAAGAAGAAAATAGTTGGTGAAGGAGCTCCTCGAGGCACGAAGCCGAAGACACCAGCCTGAAGATGACGAATGAGACTTTGTCGAAACATCGCCAAGACACTTCCAATTTTATGCGGGAGAAAACCCGAATAACCAAAGGCCTACATATATATATATATATATATATATACACACACACATATATACACACACACACACACACACACACACACACACACATATATATATATATATATATATGTGTGTGTGTGTGTGTGTTTTCTAAGGTTTTCGCGGGTGTTTGTATGTAGGTCTTTGGTTATTCGGGTCTTCTCCCGCGTAGAATTGGAAGTATCTTGGCGACGTTTCGACGAAGTCTCATTCATCATCTTCAGACTTTAAAAAGACCAGAACTATCACCAGAACTGAACACTTTAATGACAGAATAATCAGAGAAGCCATCGAGATAGAAAAACACCCACACAGCATGAACAAATGAGACGATACCTCCCGCCTGCCAGCCATTTGGAAACCCGCCCTTATTGACAAACGGGTTCCTAACACGATGAATGACACCAGACCAACACTCACAAGAGCCACACAGGATGTCACCACCACACGTCCACGCAAAAAGCAGACTCAAACTCACACTGATAATGAAACACGACCAAGGACCAGAAGCCAGACCGCAGCTGCATCATTAGCCACTTTTAACCCCTCCAATCCATACATGAATCAGACCAACACCCTCCATGAAAAGCTCTCACGACCACAAACACGAAGCCAAACAACAACGCAGCTCACCAGTTCAAATCCCCCTGCAACTCAGACTAAGCTGAACACAACCAAGCCCCCATCCAAACAGAACACACCCCCAGCCAATCAGAGCACAACCAACCCCCCATCCAATCAGAGCACAGCCAAGCCCCTAACCAATCAGAACACACCTCCACCCAATCAGAACACAGCCAAGCTCCCACCCAATCAGCTCACACCCCCACTAGCAGTTAAAAGGAAGGGTCAGCTGCAATCTCACATTGCTCCTGAGAGCACGAAGCCGAGAACACCAGCCTGAAGATGACGAATGAGACTTCGTCGAAACGTCGCCAAGATACTTCCAATTCTACGCAGGAGAAGACCCGAATAACCAAAGACCGACCGACCGACCGACCTACCTACCTACCTACCTACCTACCTACCTACCTACCTACCTACATACATACATACATATATATATATATATATATATATATATATATATATATATATATATGTCGTACTTATTTGGCAAAGCGTGGTTAGACCCATAAGGAATTTGTCGCCAGTATAGAAGGACTCAGTGTTCTTGCGAACAACAGAATATAATAATACTACTAATAATATTAAAATGTACAGTCAATAAAAGAGGGAAGTAAAAATAATAAAGGGAATAAATAATAATACTATATCCATACCCTATAGTTTAATTTACGTACACATTAGCCCATCCTATGGGTGAAATCCAGCAGGTTCTGACAGATTCTGGAGAACCGGTAGAGGAAACTTTGAATAGTTTGGAGAACTGGCAAATACCACCTCTGGCTGGCCCCAGAGTGGGGTAGGAATGGAGAATTTGCAGTATCCTTCCCCTGGAGTGGGGTGGGAATAGAGATTTTGCAGTATCCTTTTCCTGCCATGCCCACCAAGCCACACCATACCCACCAAGGCACACCCACAGTAAAAAAAAAAAATAGATTTCACCACTGGCCCATCCCCCAAATAATCTTAGAAGTTACGTTTTCTTTGTCAGGTGCAAGAATTAGGTGATCAGCAAAGTCATAGCATGAGAGATGAAACTGTCCCTGTGTTTAGTTGTCTTGGAATAAAATGCCCTATACGCTGTCCCAAGGGAAGGAGTTGAAACAGTTTATGTCTAGGATGTGAGGGGCTGCAGATATCCCTACCCTAACCCTAACCCTTTCTGACCCACACAATATATTGGTCTTCTGTGGAAGGCAGGCTGGATATGTGTCTGAATACACAAGCACTGTATGTGTGATGGACACATACACACACATACACTTGTATATTCAATTTTTTATGCCCTTGCCCTTGCTGTGAACTGGATCCAGTTTTTGTCATACTTGGTATGGATATACTGAAGGAAAGGCAACTTAAATTATACATGATAAATGAAAGACCTGCTGAAAGTCTGCATCTTGCCCAGTGGATTGTAATAAACTGTATGAGAATTATACCAAATAGGCCTATTTTGGATAACAAAATCCCAGTATCTTTTGACAGGTTACAGAGATTTACATTTTAACTTTTAAAAAGTGCATCATGGTTTTTTAATTATTAGTTATGTTGATACTCACTTGAATAGGAATGAAGGATATAAATAAAATAAATACAGACAAGGTTGCTCTGTTCTTCCATGGATGAGTCAGAAATGGAACTTAAAAAGTATATGAGTTTATTGGGGCAAGTCAGAATTCATAGGAAATGAATGAATGAAATGTGCTATTTTTTATTGGGCAAAATCAGGTCTTCATTTGCTTCTATATAATCAAATCATTTTTATAGCACAGCTCTTCAATATAGAATAGAATAGAATAGAATAGAATAGAATAGAATAGAATAGAATAGAATAGAATAGAATAGAATAGAATAACAGAGTTGGAAGGGACTCTGGAGGTCTTCTAGTCCAACCTCGTGCTTAGGCAGGAAACGCTATACCACTTCAGACAAATGGTTATCCAACATCTTATACTTGTACAACAGTACAAGTAAATTATGTATGTATGTATGTATGTATGTATGTATGTATGTATGTATGTATTTAATTAATTTGATTTGATTTGATTTGATTTGATTTGATTTGATTTGTATGCCACCCTATCTCCATAGGACTCAGGGCGGCTCACAACAATCAAAAAATATAATCCCAATCCAATAAAAGCATGTTAAAAATACATATTAAACCCCTAAAACATGTTAAAAATAATCAGAACCCCATCAGTCCAGGCTGGGCAATTTGAACAACCATGTTTTTAGTTCGCGGCAGAATGTGAGAAGGTCAGGGGCCAACCGGGGCCCCAGGGGGAGTTGATTCCAAAGGGTGAGTGCACCCACAGAGAAAGCTCTACCTCTGGGGGTCACCAGCCGACATTGTCTAGCCAACGGCACCCTGAGTAGGCCCTTCCTGTGAGAACGTCCTGGGCAATAGGAAGCTGTTGCTGGTTGCAGATGGTCCGACAGATATCCTGGGCCTAAGCCATGTAGGGCTTTATAGGTCATCACCAGCACCTTGAATCTCACCTGGAGGGCAACCGGCAGCCAATGCAAGTCGCGCAGTAGAGGTGTAACATGGGAGTATCGGGACCCTCCCATCACAACCGGTGCGGCCGCATTCTGTACCAGCTGAAGCCTCCGAGTAGTCCTCAAGGGCAGCCCCAAGTAGAGAGCATTGCAGTAGTCAATACAGGAGGTGACTAGCGCATGAGTAACTGTGTGTTACTCATTTATGGACTATTTATGGTCCAAATAGGGGCGCAACTGATGCACCAGGTGAACCTGGGCAAACGCCCCCCTGGTCACAGTTGTTATATGATCTTCTAAGCTCAATCGTGAGTCCAGGAGGACACCCAAGTTGCGTACCCTGTCTACAGGGAGTAACACCTCACCCCCTATAGCCAAAGATGGAAGCTCTCAGGATGCCGGTACCCATAGCCACTTGGTCTTGGCAGGGTTGAGCCGAAGCCTGTTCCTACCCATCCAGACCTGTACCACTTCCAGGCACCAGGACATCACGTCAAAGGCATCACTGGGTTGGTTTGGGGTGGATATAAAAAGCCTCATGGATGATCTTTCCCAGCGGCTTCATATAAATGTTGAACTGAACAGGCGAGAGGACTGACCCCTGGGGCACCCCACATGTGAGAGACCTCATGGCCGACCTCTGCCCCCCCGTCAACACCACTTGTGTACAACCTGAGAGGTAAGAGGAGAACCACCGCAAAACTGTGCCTCCCACTCCTAACCCTTTGAGGCGTCGCAGCAGGATACAATGGTCGATGGTATCAAAAGCCACTGAGAGATCTAATAGGACCAGAACAGAGGAATAACCTCTGTCCCCAACCCTGCAGAGATCATCCACCAGCGCAACAAGTGCCATCTCCGTGCTGTATCTGGGACTGAAATCCGATTGGCATGGATCTAGGTACTCCGCTTCATCCAGGGCCATCGGGAGCTGACGTGCCACCACGCTGTCAACAACCTTCACAAGAAAGCAAAGGTTGGAGACGAGACAGAAGTTACTCAAAGTAGCTGGATCCAAGGCAGTTTGCTTGAGGAGGGGCCTAACCACCGCCTCCTTCAAGGCAGCAGGAAAGCTTCCCTCACCCAAGAAAGCAGTTATCACTGCCTGGATCCAGTCCCATGTCACCTCCCGAGCTGAATAAACCAGCCAGGAGGGGCACAGGTCCAATACACACTCAGCTTCCTCATGATCCCGTCCACTTCCTCAGGGGTAACAGGATCGAACTCCTGCCAAATAACAAGACCCGCTGCCTCCTCACCGTCTGACCCTGCCTAGTCAGAGTCCAAGTTGTCCCGAATCTAAGCTTGTCCAGCAGATGCTGACTAAACTCCTCAGCCCACCATTGCAAGGGGTCCTCCCCTGCCTTCTGATTCAGGAGGGAGCGGGACACCCTAAACAAGATAGCTAGGTGATTATCTGCAGATGCGATGAGGGCGGAGAAGTAACGATGCTTCGCCACTGCCATCTCCACCAGGTAAGATCGTGTAAATGACCTTAGTTGTGCACGGTCAGATTTGGAATGACTGGCTCTCCAACAGCTCTCTAGGCTTCTCCTACAGTGCTTCATCCCCCGGAGCTCCTCGGTAAACCAAAAAGCCAACCGAGATTTGCATCAAGTCAGAGGCCACAAAGGCACAACACGGTTGAGGGCCCTGGTGGCTGCCTCATCCCAGGCATCCACCAGGGCCGCGATTGGGGCATGGGAGAGAGAGAGAGGTATCATCCCTAGCTCCATCTGGAACCTCTCTGGGTCCATCTGGTTCCTGGGACGGAACTAGGTGGTCGGTCCCACATCCCAGCGAGGAGGGGTGGCATATTGGAAGCCCAGTTGAAGGATATAGTGATCGATCCATGACAGGGGGTAAATAGCAGATATTCCCCCACTGAACTCAATCCGCCACTGTTCCGAGATAAAAACAAGATTGGGCATGTGGCCCCCCTCATGAGTCAGGCCCTGAATAATCTGAGCCAGGTCCATGGCTGTCATGGAAGCCATGAACTCTGAAGCCACCCCCAACAACCCGCCCAGGGAAGGCAGATTGAAGTCCCCCAGTACAATAAGTCTGGGAAACTCCACCACCAACCCCGACAGGGCGTTGAGTAGCCCGGGAAGGGCTGTTGTTATGCAGATGGGAGACAGGTACGCAATCAACAGGCCCAACTGCCCTTGTGGGCCCCATTTCATGAGGAGGGTCTCATATCCGTCTATCTGAGGAACCTTCCAGATCTGACCTCCCATGGATTAAGGGTCTCCCTAATAACAACCGCCACCCTTCCTCCCCTCCCCTGGGCCCTTGGCTGGTGTAGCACCCGGAAACTTGGTGGGCAAAGTTCTGTCAGAGGGGCGCCTCCCTCTGAGCCCAACCAGATTTCTGTAATGCAAGCCAGGTCTGTGTTTTCCTCCTCAATCAAATCACGAATGAGGGGAGCTTTGTTGACCACAGATCTGGCATTAAAATAGACCAGCCTGAGCCCAGTAACCCCCTGTCTCAAACCCCCAGGAAGTTGGGTAGAACCAGGAGGGTCAGAGCACATCACCGCTCAAAGACAGCGAGGACGAGCTCCCAGATTTTGATATGGTCCTCGGTTCATCCATCTGCCTCCATTCCCAATCGCAACTGGGATCAGCGCTCCCACCCTCTCCCCTGGGATGCCCAGGGACCCCAGTCCCACTCCAACCCCACCACTACCCATCTATGGTCTGGACTGCCATTGGTCTGGAGGAGCCACCCCCCTCCCAGCAATCTGCCAGCTATCATAACCCTCCCCAATCCCCTTAAAAGCCTAAATAAAAAACTGTACAAAGCCCCCTTATTAAAACCCCTAAAACTCGTAGAACCCGCATGCCACCTCTCAGGTTCCCAGGACCCGTCATTAAAGTAGATCTTCGCCAGGTCAGCAGGCCACTCCCAGGAATGGGGGGTATTCCTCAGGGCAACCAAATCCGCACTCGCATACATCAAATTCATGTATCAGGCATCGGTTCTTGTTATTTTGTTAATCAAGAAAAGGAGCACATCTGTTTAAATTTTAAAAAAAGTTCCTTACAAATAACTATTAGACAAATTCTTCAAATATTAATGCTGTAAGAAATTAAACAAATATAAATTTATCAAATAAAAGCTGAGAAATAAAGCAAATATCTCATAATACAAAATGCATCTAAGTGAATGTTAGTTATAAACTATGATTTAAAATATTATACAGTACATATTTTCAGTAGGAATGCTGGGGATAATCAAATCTCTCCTCAGCTTTTCCAGATATGGAAAAAATATGTCCCAGATATGTGAGACAGGGTGTTTCACTCATGTTTTATTGCTTAGTGACTAAGATATAAATTCATATGGATAATGTAGATCAATTCAATATAATCCAGAAGCACAATGGGTCCTATATAATCTAGAAGAACAATGGATTTGTGCATCAAGTGAGAAAATGAAATAATCAACATGATGTTATTCACTTTAAAAATTGGATTTGGGGTGGGATAAATGGCTTGTGATTACACTGGAGCAAATGTAAATGAAAAAGAATTTACAGACAGACAAATGTGAGCTTTTCTTTTCCTGTGGATACTCATAGATTGCATACTTGCTTAATCTGCCAGGCATTCAGATTTTGTACAAATTGGATGTGTCTTGCAGGAATTACTATAGAAGCTGGATGGAAAAATAACTGGGGGAACTTAAGTTGTTTATAGAAAATACATAGAAATTCTAATAAAGGACTTCACTTAATTCACATGCTAGATTTCACAAGATTATTACATATTCTTTTTCTCTGGATATCTGCTTCATTGTAAGTGTTCATCTGTGACTGGCATTGATACGATCCATACTGTCAATTCAGATTCAGAAATGAACATTTCTAGTATGAGCTAGATTCATTGATACTGTTGGTAGATTGGTTATTTCCTATCTCATACCTATAACCCTTAAAACTACAATGCAATTCTCAGTAGGGCTGTTCATGAATAAATCCCAAAATTTCCCAAAATATGGAAATCAATACAGTTAGTTTGACTAATACAAAGAGTAAAACATAAGCATATGATATATTATTAAAATGATCGATACAATAGATAATAAAGTCATAGATTTTATTCCTATTATATTCAATATTTTGTCAGTTTACTGGTTAAACCAATAAACTACAGACTACTCAGGTTTCTTTAATTTACTTTTAAGGTAGTATTCCCTTTCTCTCTTACAGATTATTTTAAACATACATTCTAAACTTAGATTGAACAAAGCAAAACTTCTAGCATTTTTCTCACATTCACATTCATTCCGTTCATGCCACTTAATGGATCCTGAAATGAAAAACAGTGACCAAATGCCATAGAAAGGAAGAGTTGAAATTAGAGATGTAATTATAATTTGTAAACAGTTCTCTGAAAAGCTTGAATCCTACACCCACAGACAGCAATGTCTTGGCAACACTTTGTAATCATCTCAAGTGCCAGGTATTCAGGTAGAAGTGACTTAATTTTATGCCTTTTGCTATCACTTTTTTTCTATTTCTAGGTCAATTGTCAAGCCTATTAATTAAAGCAGTCTTTTGTCACCTCTCTTGCTGCCTTTCAGTTGTATTTGAATTCCCAGAGAGCAGGTGGATCCAACAGATCTAGAAAATGGAGAAGAGAATCTAAAAGCAGGCAGTTTGCACATGTCTTCAGTGAAATACCAGCAAAGGTTCAAACTAACCTTAAACTATTGGAACTAATCCTATTCATTATATCAGGGGTGTCAAACTCATGGCCCACAGCAGTAGTGGAATTCAAATCCTGGGGCTATTGGTTTGCTATCAGTAGCAACGCAGGCACATGTGCTCGCTTTGCAAGTATGGCTCTGTGCCCATGCACAGACCGTTTTTGATGACATATGGGCAGATGGGCAGAGCCTTCCACCACCACCACTACCAGTTCACCCAAATCACCACTGGCCCACAGGCTAAATGCATCACACACTGGCCATGTCCACCCCAGGGGTGAAATGTAAAATTTGTTACTACCAGTTCTGTGTGCGTGGCTTAGTGGAGGTGGGGGGGTGTAATGTGACTGGGTGGGCATGGCCAACTTTTTTTTTTAACTTTTCAAAGCATTTTTTCTAATGCTTTGAAAAGCCTCTGCCGATCAGGCAACTCAGCTGGGATTGTCAGAGAGGCTTTTTTAAAAAATGCCTTTCTGCCAATCAGGCAACTCAGCTGGGATCGTCAAAAACTTTTCAAAGCATTTTTTTTAACCACCTCTTCGGCCAAGAGGTTGCAGAAAAAAATGCTTTGAAAAGCATCTGACAATCCCAGCTGAGCCGCGAGATCGTCAGAGGCTTTTTTTTTTAACTTTTAAAAGCATTTTTTCATTGGAAGAGGTTGTAGAAAAAATGCTTTTAAAAGTAAAAAAGAAGCCTCTGATGATCGTGCAGCTCAGCTGGGCATGGGAGGGGGGCAGGGATTTTTGCTACCGGTTCTCTGAACCACCTGCTGCCATCGCTATTGGATCGGGAGATCCGGTCCGAACCAGGAGCATTTCACCCCTGGTCCACCCCTGTTTTAGCAAAGGAGGGAAATTTTGTGACATGTCACATGACGACAATGTGTCATCATGAGTTTGGCACCCCTCCATTAGATCAAAGATTATCTAGGCCTTGCAGGAGCAGATAAGAACCAACTGGTGCCCTAAAACACAAGCCAATAATGGTGCCAGCCAGTGCTTCAACGGTACTAACCTTACAAGACATTTAGGCACAATAAATGTAGAAAGTGAAATATCAGATTAAAAACTTCAGTTATCTTCTGTCATCTCCCATGCTGAATTACAGAATTATGTTAAATATAAGTTTTTTTAAAAAAATAACAGTAAGCATTATCAACAAATAATAGCAGTCAGCAATACAAACAAACAATTTATTAATAACTAGGGTAATAAAAATGTATACTATATCTATAATAGAATGGTTATAAGGGAAAATGCATACACAAAAACAGATTGGAAAGTGAAAAATAAAAGAGAGAGAGTTAAGGGAATGACAGGAACAAATGCTGTGCTGTTGTCAGCTATTCAAAATACACTAGAAAAACAAAGTTATAGACATTTTTACAGCACAAAATAAATACATTATAAATAAATGCAGAAAATATGACTTCAGAAACAGAGTGGTCAGTGCCTGGAATGCACTACCTGACTCTGTGGTTTCATATCAAACCCCCCAAAATTTTAACCTTAGACTGTCTACTGTTGACCTCACCCCATTCCTGTCCTAATGTTCCCTTTAATTGTATTCATTTTATGTATTCAATTCATGCTTATGCTTATATATATTATCTAATTAGCACTTGACAAAATAAATAAATAAAATTACAGTTATAGAATATTCAAACTTTTAATAACTTATTTGATTTTTATCTCATCTTTATACTTTGTAAGTAATTCAAGACAGCTAGCATGCAAAATATTCCTTCTTCTTTCTATCTTCCTCATAGCAACAACCCTGTCAAGGTCGAGAGAGAGTGACTAGCCCAATGTCATCCAGCTGGCTTTCATAGCTAAGGCAAATCTAGAACTCAGAACCTCCTAGTTTCTAGCCTGGTGCTTAACCACAGTAATCTTTGTGTGAACTAACGAGGGTCTTTTCCTCAGGTTAAACTTCTACCCTGGACTTGGATTTATCTGGCCATTGCCTTGGTTACAGCGTGCAGTCTGCCCATTAGAGGTGCCCCCTCTCCTTAGTGCTCCAAGCCCTTTGATCCAGGGCTGAGTCCTTCCATAAGCAGGGCAATGAGAGAAAGAAACCTGGTTTGAGGGGGGAAGGGACAGTGGTGGGATTCAATTTTTTTTACTACTGGTTCTGTGGGCATGGCTTGGTGGACATGGCGTGGCTTGATGGGTGTGGCAGGGGAAGGATACTGTAAAATCTCAATTCCCACCCCACTCCAGGAGAAGGATACTTTAAAATCCTCATTTCCTCCCGATCAACTGGGACTTGAGAGGCAGAAAATAGAAGGGCGTAGGGCCAGCCAGAGATGGTATTTACCGGTTCTTGGAACTACTCAAAATTTCTGCTACCAGTTCTCCAGAACTGGTCAGAACCTCTGACCAGGTCCAGAATACTGGACCTGGTCAGAGAATACTGACCAGGACCTCTGGACCTAGTCAGGTCCAGAATACTGGACCTGACCAGGTCCAGAGGTCCAGAATACTACCTCTGGAAGGGAGGAATTGGGCATTGGATTGGATTATGCCTATGTGACTTTAGCTAAGGACACACTGATGAAATCTCACAAAATCAGATTCATTATTCTTAAAAAACCCCGTGCATATTTATTTTTCTGGCACAAGTTCTTAGGGAAGGCCACTAAAACTTTATAAACTTCAATCAATACATAATTATGCTGCAGACCTAAAAATTGGTTTTATAAAATTTTCCATCAAATACATACATGGCTATGGGGATGGTATGGTTCAACACAGATAAAATAGGGCATTACAAGCCATGATGAAAAATACGGTCACTTGCAGAGGTTGTTTTGGGAAAGCTGTGTGTTTCTGCAGTCTATAGCTATCCCTATTTACATAGCTGTAGTCAAAGAATGCCACTTGCTACCAATGAAACCAAAGTTGCAGTAGCATATTTTTCTCCAAAACAACTGCTTGAAGGATTGTCCTAAGCTTACTCCAAGGGTATCAAACAAGGCTTCAGCTTCACCTTGACAACAGGAATTACATCGGTGCTTCATATTTTCTGAGTATCTAATTACCCAGAAATGTTGCCAAACCACTTTGCTTCAGCTGACATTTAAGACTGCTAGTTAGGTAACATTTATCAATCTAGAGGTTTCTAAGCTGTATTCCTGTACTCCTTCCATAACCTTCACTGGGTGGTCTTAGATATAAACAAAATCATGCAGGTTCTTCTTAATCTTTGCTAAGCACCAGGTCTTGTTCTGTAGATGATTTAGGAAATTACTTGCTTCCTTTTGCACCTGTAAAACTGTTCAGGTTAATCAAACAGTTTGACTGCTATGATTGTGCAGCTGGTGGTAGAATTCCCCGTAGAGTAAAATGTCACACCTAAATTGAATGCTAAAGCTATAGTTTTATTTTTAGCAGGGATAACTTGGCATTGGAATGACTACATGCTATCTATCTGTCTGTCTGTTGGCCTCCCTGCCTGCCTATAATGTGAATAAGATTGGGATTATATAATGTGCTAAATATATTTAAAAGTTAAAACTGTAGAAATGATAGTAGATTTTAGGAGAAGCGCTCCTACACTACCACTACTCACAATGCTAGACAACACAGTAGCAACAGTAGAGACCTTCAAGTTTCTAGGTTCTATATCTCAGGACTTAAAATGAACACCTAACATCAAAAACATAATCAAAAAAGCACAACAAAGAATGTTCTTCCTGCACCACCAATCAGGCTGCCCAAGGAGCTGTTGATACAGTTCTACAGAGGAATTATTGAGTCTGTCATCTGCACCTCTATAATACTGATTGCAGTTTAGCACTGCAATCAAACAAGACAAACACAGACTTCAATGGATAATTGTTGTTGTTAGTCGCAAAGTCTTGTACAACCCATTGCGACCCCATGGACAATGTTCCTCCAGGCCTTCCTGTCCTTTATCATCCCCTGAAGTCCATTTAAGATCACACCAACTCTTCAGTGACTCCATCCAGCCACCTCATTCTTTGTCGTCCTCCTTCTTCTTTTGCCCTCAATTGTTCCCAGCATTAAGGTCTTCCCCAGTGAGTCCTTCCTTCTCATTAGGTGGCCAAAGTATTTGAGTTTCATCTTCAGGATCTGGCCTTCTAAAGAGCAGTCATGGTTGATCTCCTTTAGGACTGACCGGTTTGATTGCCTTGCAGTCCAAGGGACTCGCAGGAGTCTTCTCTAGCACCATAGTTCAAAGGCCTCAATTCTTTGGTGCTCAGCCTTTCTTATGGTCCAACTTTCGCAGCCATACATTGCAACTGGGAAAACCATAGCCTCGACTATGCACACTTTTGTTGGCAGGGTAGTGTCTCTGCTTTTTAGTATGCTATCTAGATTTGCCATAGCTTTCCTTCCTATGAGCAAGCATCTTTTAATTTCTTGGCTGTAGTCTCCATCTGTGGTGATCTTGGAGCCCAGGAGAATAAAATATGTCATTACCTCCATTTCCTCCCCATCTATTTGCCAGGAATTGAGAGGGCTAGATGCCATCTTAGTTTTCTTAATGTTGAGTTTCAAGCCAACTTTTGCACTCTTCTCCTTCATCTGCTTCAAGAAACTCTTTAGTTCTTCTTTACTTTCTGCTATTAGAGTGGTATCATTTGCATATCTGAGGTTGTTGATAAACGGATAATTAGAACTGCAGAAAAAACAATATGCCTTCCATTGAGGACCTGTATACTGCATGAGCCAGAAAGTGGGCTGTGAAAAAAATCTACAGACCTCTCACATCCTGGACTTAAACTGTTTCAATGTCTACCTCAGAATGACGGTATAGGACATCAGAACAACTAGACACAAGGACTGTTTCCCCCCATGCCATCACTCTGCTAAACAACTAATTCCCACAACACTGTCAAACTATTTAGAAAGGCAGTATTACCATCATTATTCTCATCTTCCCTATTCCCTATCTCCTTATCTTCTTATGACTATAACTTTGTTGCTTGTATCTTATGATTTATATTGTTTACTTAGTATCCTAGTATGATTTATGTTGGTTGCTTATTTAGTATCCATGACTATCATTAAGTGTTGTATCCAATGTTTTATGATGAATGAATTTTTATAATGACTATGATAATGATCTATTACTATTATTGTATGTACATTGACAGCTTATGCGCCGGAGATGAATTCCTTACTTTGTCTAATAACACTTGTCCAATAAAGAGTTGGACAATCCAATTTGGAATGGATTCTAATTTTTTGAATTAGCATAATATCTAATACAATCCTGACATTACTGGCAAAGTATGAAGGCTTGGTTCAAACAACATATTAAATCAATGGGTTGTTTTCAACCACATGTGAACTATGGGCACTCCAATTATATCTTTGTAAGTTTAGTATTATGTGAACCTTCTTGGATGTTTCCCATTCACAGTTGAGAGGTTGTGGAGATGGATGAGCAAAGCATAAACACCACTTCTATAATGGTTGCTGTTGTGTTTCCAAAGACAATTGAAAGAGCTAGTTGGTATCCATCATACCATCAGCCATTTGGAACATCATCTCCCACATCCCCACAGTTCAAATAGTCCTGAAAACTTGAGTCTTTCTCCATGACTTGGGTTAGAGCAGGCACAACTATGTAACTTAGCAGTTCACCAAAGGACAGCTTTACTCTTTTTGATTATTTATTGTTTGATATGTTAGATGTTCTTCTTCTAGCTTTTAAAACAAAATATTGGATGATTGCTTTTCTTATGTGCTGCTTAAAACCACTATAGAGTTGGATAGCCTTGTAAAAGTATAGATAAATGACACTTATATTATCTTTATTACAAAGCCAAACATAGTTTGGGACCATTCTATTTGAAAGAAAGTTTGCATCAGATTGAATTTGCCTATGATTGTTCTATTAGTATAGAAAATCTTCATAAGGGAAGACTCAAGGATTAATTAGTCTCCATGAACATCATAACAAAGCCAAATTTTGAAATCAATAAATACACATGCCAGCCAAGTATTTATAATCCAACATAGATATTCAATGCGTCACAACCCAATGCATTCTACCTGATTTTTTAAAAAATGATTTTTTAAATGAAATTCTGTACATTGATTTATTATTTAATATTATTCATATGACCTTTCTTCATGGTTTTCTCTCAGATACGTGGACATGTGATCAATAAATAATCAAAAGGAGTAAAGTTATCATTTGGGTAAACTGATAAGTTACATAGTTGTGCCCTACATGTTTCAGCATGACAATTTTAAGATTCAGACAGAATTCCATCAATTTCTTGAAACTTTTATTGGGGTTTTGTTATAGTTCTCAATAGGAATATTCTTGGTAAATATATTCTTGGAGTTCAGGCTTAGCGGAATGTGTGAACCTAGCCAATTTGTGTTTAAGCAACGGTTACATTGAATAAACACAAATTGGCTAGGTTCACACATTCTGCTAAGCCTAAAATCCAAGAATGTACATTGCTTTAAGCAATGTATCAACTCAGGCTATGACTGGTAATGAAAAAACAAATACTTGCCTTCTTTCTACGCATTAGTTTTAAAGTCTTGATGTCAGTTGTCTCTATCTCTATAGCAAGGGCTATAATTTGGTTTTAAGGATTTTAATTTGTTTCTTTCTAAACAAATTAAAATGAACTGAATTGTATACTACATTCTGGATTTTAAAGTAAGAAAAAGAATTTGTGAACCTACTGATATCGGAAAATTTTGCTTTGCTTTGCACTGTCTGGCTTCGCAAAGGAGATGGTTCTAAGCCATCCCTTTCCCATAGAGAAATTCTAATAAAAATCACACAGCTCTATTTATAAGAATAAATACATTAAAAACAACCCTACCAATTCAACTGCTAGCCATGTCTTTAAAGTAATATGTCTTGTGATTCTTGGAATACCAATTCACAACCCTACTTTTACCACAGTGTATTCCAATTCCAAATCCAATTCCATCCTCATTTCAATGTTAAGTGTTGAAATTCAGTTTACTTCTTTCTGCTTATCTAAAAGCAAGCATCCAGGCCGTAGGTTGAGCTTGTTGCCATGGTAAGTATATACTCAGTGAATAATACAGTAAATCATTGCTTGAAATACCTGATACACTAAAGTGATAGTTAGAATTACTTGACTCTAGCCTGTGTGTGTGTGTGTGTGTGTGTGTGTGTGTGTGTGTGTTTATGCGTATGTGTATGTGTATGTGTATGTGTATATATACTGACCCTCAAATCAGTGTATATATTTCATACGTACAAACATATACAGAGAGTGTGAGAGACAGAGAAAAAGAGAAAGAGAAACTGATTTGAGGGTACTTGTTCCTACAAATGGCATTGCGTGCAAACATCTACCCTAGTTTTAATTTTGTATCTACAAATACCATTTGGGCATATTAATGATAGATTAGGGAACAGGTTAAATTGATAAGCTAAATGCTGCCTAATTTAATTATGCATGGGTATACATTATAGCCTTAGCTTCTAAAACTTGAGTTTTACAAGAAAATTTATGCAAGAAAAGCCGTAGCAGTCACTTACCTTTCTGACTTTACATTATTTATTCTAAAATGGCAGAAACAGTTATAGGGAAAGTATATGAGAAGAATTCAAAATTGTGTGGTGAGAACATAGGAGCATAAGTGTGTCTCCTGTAAAAAAAAAAGTTCACAAAAGGTGAATGGAAGGAAGGTAAGAAGCAGAAAAAAAGATGTTCCAAGAATCTGCAAACTAATAGCTGAGAGCAAATCAAATGCTAAGCATTGGTCTCTTTTAAAGAATCCGTGGCTTACCTTTTATTCAAGGAAGATGAAGCTTCTGTTTCCCTGCAAATGACAAAACAGAAGCTCATGCAAGAAAAAGGTCTTACCTCTTGCCACACTGCCAGTGTTGGGATGCCCCACCTCCCACCAGCCAGCTGGTCTTCAGGTCTCTGCTGCGCATGCACATGTCCTCGCATGCACACACTCATGCATGTCGGTACATGCATGCACCTTTCAGTTTGGGCATGCGCACACATATAGTTTGGGCACTCGGTGTCTGAAAGGTTCGCCATCACTGGCCTAGGATACCTAGAGCATAAAGTCGGAGCTGACATATATCCCAGTGCTTGAGAAAGGAATTAATGAAAGAAGTTTTCTGACAAATTTGGCTTGATTATTTAGAGCTTTTTAGGCCTGTTCTTCAAATTGTACTTAGTCACTATCAATGACCCATGCAAATATTCTGAAAACGCTGTAATGTGGTTACCATTCCACTCTATGAACTGAAGGGCAGCTTCTGAAAGAGCACACACTGCTAATCCTCTTTCCGGAATAATATACATCAGCCTTGGATCAGGCAATAAATGTCATACCTATCAGAACAACAAAGTGGATTGTATGTGTTTGTATATTTCCTGAAGGATTTAATTTATTTGGAATATCTTACAGATGACTGGAGGCAAACTGCAATCACCAGTCATTCTTTGGTGAAATCATATTTGCTCTCTATTAAAATATTTATTGATCTTTTAAGCTGTAAAACAAAACATGTTTCTCTTTTTTTGCTGGAAACCTAGTTTTTGAATGCCGGAGTAACATTAAAGATGAGCCTTGAGAAGATAATGTGGTTGTGGTCTTACAAGATTTGGTGCATATGCCTTATTACAGCCTGTGGCATTTAATTTTTTTAATCAGTTCCCGTGAATACAAAAATAATAATTGAACTGTTAAAAATAAGAAAATTCTCATGGATATTCTTAAATGGCAAAAAAAAGTAGTCAATAGTTTCTCAATAGTTGGGCTAATTTAGTCAAGCGTATCTGAAGAGAAGATTCTATTGCAAATTTCAGAAGCAATAGAAGTCTATCTGAAGCTTTCCTCCATGTTTGCATCTCTCTTTCTCTCTCTCTCTCTCTCCCCCCCCGCTCTCTCTCTCTCTGTGTATGTTAAAGGTAAAAAGATACAATGTGGATTAAGGAGCAGTAGGTTGCAGTGTGTGTGTGTTCTAACCCAGCCTTAGCAAAAACAAGAAACAAGTCCTTGTCACAAAAACCCCTTCTTTATTTTCCTCTTGTGAATTAATTGTATTCACCCACCAAAAAGGAATTACTCCTTCGAGGAGTTAACTGCAGTACAGACTTTATCAGTTCCTTGCAATAATTTCAGGGCCATGAACTCCCAGACGAGAGTCTGCAAATAAAGTTCTGGCAAGCAGTCTTTGTGGTACAAAATGCAATGAGCCAAAATCTTCAGAAATACGAACTGTTGTCTCCTACGACAACCATTCCCCTTTCCTTCTATTTATTCCCCAGCCAGGAAGGGGCCATTCAGCACCCAAGTATGCTTTGCTTCCCGAGTCAATTCCTTGTCCTCCATTGTTCTCCTCTCCTAACTGCTCTGTACATACATGCACCTGGAATAGGCCCCAGCTGTTCTTCCTCCTCATTTATCTCAGCCTCCAAAGACAGCTGCCTTTCTGGTGGCTGGGAAATGTCAGACAGCCCTGGCTCTATCTCTGCGTCCGATGCAGAGCATCCATCAGAGCCTTTCCCAGACTCCAGAACTGGCCCAAGTTCCTCCCCCCCAGCCTCCTCATTGTCCAAGTCTGCTGCCAGCTCTGCTGGCAGCTGGCGGGCTGCAACAGTGTGGTTTGCTCATAGGATTCTTCCACAGTTCTTAATTATCATGGATAGTTAGCAGACTAGTTAGGACCTTTGTCATATAACTGCAGTAAATAAATCCAAGAAAATCTTTTACTAACAACAATCACAATAGATAGAAGCCAGAGGCTCCTGTTTGCAAATCCCCCTGCACTGTTTGTATAGTCCAAAGGATATTTTTGCTCAGTCATGACATTTCAGTGTCAATATACACAGTTCTAGGAAACCATCATTTCTAACTTCCTCATCCCTTTGATAAACATAGCTCCAGCAGGGGTGTAATTGCAGTATCTACCTGGAGAATATGTCCAATGTGATTTAAATGGGCCTTGATAAGAGGTCAAGAGTTGTGGCATTGTTTCATATCATCCATTATTATTAAACATGCAATATTGGCTTTTATTAGAATTCCTTTTACTTATTTCTGTGTTACCATATGGTTGGAAACCTATAGTATGTGAATTGTTTTGATTGGTTGGACAATGAAGATGATGAGATGTGTCTATAGGATAATATTAGTTGATAAAAGAAGAAAAAGAGCTGAAATTAATAATTACTGGATGCTGAAATTAAATGTTTGCAACTTACAAAGCGTGACCTGGCTGCACTCATATTAGACCTTGTTCCAATTAGAATGATTAGAAAAATGGTCTGAAGTGGTTCTTTTAGGATTCAGTTTAACCTGAAATATCTCTTCTCAACTGTGCACTAGAATATTTTTGTATTTGCTTAAAAATAACTGCTCAAGTTTCTAATAGTATTAAAATAAGCTGATCGACAAGAATTATTCACAAACTATATTTTATTTAAACTGAATTTATCCTGTCTTTAATAATGATACATTTCAAAATAGAATGCATAATTAAATATAGTGGAATAGTACACCTCAGCAAAAGCAACACCAATAAGTAACCGTAGCAATTCAATAATTGCAAGCCATTTGAAAAGAGCCAGCTAGGAGATCAATTTTGGTGTGTGCCATAGTTGTTTATTACAATGTTGAAAATATTCTTTTCTATTTAGTCATTGTTCTGCACCCCTATTTTTGCAATACTATACTGTTGTACAAAAACACCCAAACTAAGCTTCAAAATTAGGGGTGGGGGGAGGACATTGCAGAAGGTGGTACTTTAAGTCATGTGTTACCCGTGGCATGAATACAGAATTTATTTATAGATCACTCTATTCTTTGCTCTCTTCCAGCATACATTCCGTATGCATGTGTAAGTACGGACACTGAAATTGTGAATATTTTATTAAATCCATTGTAACTCCTTCAGTTGCTCTAATCAGAATTGATTGGTCCTAGAACAATCTTTCCCATTGTTAGACTATGTAATCGATGTGGCCATGAATGGATTATAAATCAAAAGTTTTTTCCTCTGCTACTAAAACATGCATACTGACTTTCTTCGTCCAGGCGTCACCCAACTATAAAGTCAAGTGAAGTTACTGTGTCTGCTGGACATCTATGTTCCAGATCATATTTCTTATCTCTCATAGCCAGCCGCAATTCTGCTTGCGGCTTTCCCGTGTCTCCCACTTACCATCCTGGAGACAGCAATGGTGATGAAACATTTTCAATGACTACTTTTGGGAAGCTCTGCACCATTCTCAATAAACCTGTCCGTCCTTGTTCAGTTCCCTGCACAACTAAACCCTGCTTTCCAATCTCAGACATTTTACAGACACCCCTTCCCCTTCATTTGAAGATGGCTGGCTATATGGCAACTCTACAAACCTGGAATCTTTTTTTTAAAAAAAATTGATTTATATGCCGCCCTTCTCTGGAGACTCAGGGTGGCTTACAATGCATTAAGCAATAACCTTCATACTTTTATATATTTATACAAAGTCAGTTTATTGCCCCCACAAACTGGGTCCTCAATTTACCTACCTTAGAAAGGATGGAAGGCTGAGTCAACCTTGAGTCTGGTGAGATTCGAACTTATAGTAATTGCAGACAGCTGGAGTTAATCACAATGCATTAGTCTGCTGAGCTATCCAAGCTCTTTTATCTTAACTTTGCTCAGAAGAATAAACTGTGATTATTTTATGGCAATGTTTCCAAAGACAAATGAGGTGATGCTTTCTATTTATACTTTGGGAGTTGTGTGGGGAAAAAAGTGGTTTCAATTAGTTTAAAACACTTTATCCATGATAACTTGATTGGCTATTGGTCTTAACAATTACCATCTTCAAGAAGAAAAGCAATCTGCCTATGTTGTAAAAAAAGCTTTTCAGCTGATAACTCATGCAAGTTTAGCCTTTTGAACCTGAATTTTTATTTAGAGCTAGTACTTTGTAGATTGAGAGTCTGTTTTTGTTAATTTTGTTTTTATATGTTGATGCAAAATGCATATCTAATATTTAGTGTACACTCACACTATCCAATGTGTGTTTTTTCCCTTCTGATTTACATGATTAACTTGTTTAATGAGGCAGAAAGAAGGTCCCATCCATTGTACTTAGTCACAAGCAATGCAGCACTGAATAAACAGTAACAGCACATTAATCTTGCTGACTTCTCATTATTATGTAGGAACAGAAATAAATTAGTACCTGATTCCATTGTTCCAAAGCATTTACCATGCTTAGCTGAAACGAGGCAGGTATGCTATGTTAAGAAATTTTTTCTCATCGTTAAATTGGAAGTTTCAGAAAAGAAAAATTGTAAGTAGCAATAAATAAAATTGAAAAAGAAAGTCAAGAGGATCAAAACTCTCCAAAACTTCTTTGATTTATTTCAAAGTATAGAAATGTTCAGCTACCTCTTAAGGTAAGAAAAAAATCACCACATCCCACAGAATGTCAGTATGGTGACAGCAGGAGTCAAAGGAAGTTATTCAAGTTGAGAAATGTCTGCTTAATAAAACTCTGATATATGGCTCTTTAGTGGAGTTTGGATCCAATGAACAGAATCCGCCTACGTTTCTATGCGTGTGTATAATTTTATTCACCGTTTTACACATGCACAGAACATGTAAAATATGGAAAATAAGCATATGCAAAATCCATTCCCATTTCAGGTAGGTGTGAAATATGCAAATTATGCATGCATAAATTCCAAATGTTATTGAAATTGGGGGAAAAACAGCAAACTTTGGCAACATGGTTGAAAAAAGAATGGAATGAAATGACACTTTGAGGAAGCAATGTGAAGAGCAGGAATGACAAAACAAAAGCTCTGGGCTTTAGTCTTTAATTAATACTTGGCAAATAACAGTGTCCAGAAGGGCAGGATATAGATCATGTATGGACTGAGAGGAATAAGCTGGTTGTTATCAACCCCCCCCCCCGAAAAAAATAATTTGAAGGTTCAGAGTGAAAACTTGTGCAGTGCAGAAGAGAAGAAGTAGACAGCTATCAGCAAAGTAGATAGACTTATATATAATTTTATTAAGGATTTTAATTATAATAATAAAATCTGAGGAAGGGAGGGAGCGAGGAAAATAGATAGAAGGGGTGATTCAAATCTCAAAGATTGAGATTTGAGAGCTTCACTTCAATTATCAACTTTGTGTGATGAGAAAAGTACTGAAATTATTCAACAAACCCACAGTTTAACAAATAAGAGAAGAAAAATATTAGAAACACATTTATAAGTCCAGTTTTTTTAAAAAAAATAGTTTTAAAATAAAGAAAAATAAATAACATGAAAAACTCATTGTTCTCCCATTTGCAAACAAGGAGAAATTAAGCCCATCTCTTGTGAAGCCAGTTCAACATTAAGGCATCTTGCCAATATTTATAAAGCAGATATGTTTTTAGACATCAACAAAGCTATAAACCAATATACCTAAATGCTGTTATCAGATTATGATCACAGCTGGGATCAGAATTTCCATTGCTAAGCAACTGATTGTTAAATGAGTAACACCCTATTTTACAACTTTGGGGCAGGGTTGTTAAGAGAATCGCATAGTCATTACGTGAATTCGGCCTCCCCCATTGACTGTGCTTGTCCGAAGCCAGCTGGGAAAGCCACAAATGGCAATCATGTGATCCCAGGGTCCTGCTAGTTGCCAAGCAACCAAATTTTGATCATGTGACTACAGAGATGCTGTATGATTATAAGTGTATGCTGTATGATTATTAAGATCAGCCATAAGTCACATGTTTCGGTACAGTTATAACTTCAAACAGTTGCTTTTAAAAAAATGGTTGCAAGTTGAGGACTATCTGAAATACCAAACAACAGTCTACATTTTGTAGTCTCAATAATCACTCAAGCTGAATTAGTACTTAATTTTATTTAACTTGCTCTTCTAATTTTTGCTTCCCAATGGTTTGGGTATATTAGAAAGATAATGGTGAACTATATTGGCTTTATGCTCTGTAGAAGCATACTTAGTGCACGGAGATTGGAGTCTGGGGCTGCCACCATGACTTCCATGCTATCTTTTGCCCTTAATTTATTTTTTAATGCACCCAGCAGGGTTTGATGTTTGACATATACAAAATCTGCCTAAAAATGCTTTTTTAGTGAAGATTTTCACTGGGATTTACATTGAGAACAGTAACCTATCAGGTGCAAGCCGGACAGTGAAAATATGCCATAATACAGTTCATTTTGTCATTCCAGTAACTATTTCTCTCAGGGTATGATCAGAAAACATTCCTGTAGTAACAGTGTTTAATTTCATTTGCTTCCAAAGACATCAAATAGTGTATTTGTCTGATGGCAACCAGCGGCAGTGATGTTGGTGGGAGGGCTAGAACAGAGATGATGAGGGGACCAATACAAAGAGAAGGTTAAATATTAATCAGTTTTGGCTAACATGAATAATGAATAAGCCATTTAGCATGCCCTTGTTTAATCATGGTAATGATCTATTAAGCACGGTGTATGAAAAGTTCAGCATAGGTCATCTTTTGCATTTAAAATATTATTTAATTTTAGCCCTTGACCTCTATTTCTGTTCACATGGAAGATGTAAAAAATGAAACACAAATCCCCCAAACAAGTGACTCTTATAGCTTTATTTGAATTAACCACATTTATGGCCTTCTATATTCATAACTGCCTTCTATAATCATAATTATTTTTACTGAATAATTTAAAATAAAACCGTCCAACAAAAAAGCAAAGTGCTTTGATGATCTGGATAAACAAAGTACAAGCAACTGGGAACTGTTGTAGATGCAATATACCAATTCTACAGACACAGTAGTGTTTTCTTCATCTATTCTGAATGCTATTCTTCCCATTTGAAAAGATGGCAATAAATACATGTGAAAGAAAGTGGGGGATAATTTAAGCAGGCAAGAAGGTACCAAGCAGAAACTCACAAACTTGGGAGAAGAAAGAAGGTGGGACATGAATATTTGGTTTATGCAAGAACAGAAATCAAGAAAGATAAGGACTCTCTTGTTTTCCAACTAATTGTGTGTGAGGGAGGGAGGGAGGGAGGGAGGGATAGATCCTGGCAGAAAATCAGGACAGCTTGAGACTGAGTAAAAAGTATAGTTGCCAAAGGGTGTCAGCTGACAGGGACTAGAAGAATCCCTTTTCAGCAGTGTCCCCTGCCTCATGGAATATTTTCTCCCTCAGACACTAAAGTGACCTCAACCCTGCTGGCCTTTCATAGGATTTTAAAACCTGGGAAGCTGACTATGCTAGGGGCCAATTAATTATCTCGGCTCTGTATATATTTATTTTGGATGTTTTTAGCAATTTCATTTTATAGTTTTAGAATTTTAAGCCACCTGAGTATTGATTGAAATAGGTGGTTATAGTAATTGAATGTGTGTGTGTGTGTATGTGTGTGTGTGTGCGCGCACACACACATGTGTGTGTATGTATGTATGTATGTATGAACTAATTAACAAATGGTAAAGAATAATTCCTCTTCATACTGAGAAAGAATCAAGGGTATGTAATTTAGAGAAACTAGGCATATGCATTTATCCTGTGGTTTGGTTCTAGTATACAAAATAACCTTTATCCTGTGGTTTGGTTCTACTATACAAAATAACCTATATCAATTTGGGTCTTCCACCTCCTAATAATTTGATTAAAACTCCCAATTTTAACTTTTCCAAAACTCCCTCTTTTCCTTCCACATGGATCTATCAAATACTTGCAATATTTCAGAAGATAGGAAGTTATTGGAATGAGAGACTTCAAATTTTGCTGTGTTTATCTCACAACTGTAATTGTGCAGCTTCTTCAGAGAATAATCCAGGAAAAAAATTGTGGGGACCAAAGGATTACAATGAATGAAGTCAATGCAAGGTTGAGGTTTGTTTTACTTATTCAGTAGGAAACTACAGAAAACCAATAGAGTGGCATAAGTAATAGATGGATAGCTGGAAGAAAATACTGAATATGTAGCACTTTCCAAGCAAGACTCCAATGTAATAATGTCTCAGAACACACAAACTTTAGTAGGAGCATTTTACTACTCTTGGGAGAAAGAACTAGGAATGAGAATTGAATACTGGAACCATCTTACAATATATCATTTTAACATCCTTTCCCTAAAGCACTGTAATGGGGAACCTTGCTAAAACGTTCACTATGAATATAATCTAAAGCTCTTTTCTGTCCCTCTCTCTCTACCTTGGATTTTTCCTTCCATGAGAATTTAGTGAGAAATTTATCAACTCTTGTAGTATCCTATGTCTTCTTATCTCTTCTAAGCTCTGAATTACTAATGAACAGTCCAAGAAGGTGTAGATTTGGATTTGGTTTGCTCAGCCTGATGTAGTTCAAGGTCTGGAGTTCACCTGCATGTAAAATGTATCCTTACCTTTTTGTCTAGTGATCAATGTTGCATTAGATAACTATCTCTTATAAGCTGAGGCTGGGAAGCATTGCTCTTTAGTAACACTTCCTAGCAGTCTTCCCCCTTGCCATAAAGGGCAGATTGTATCTGGCATTGGTTTAAAAGCATTAGATCATTCTTTATGTCTGGGCATATGATACTTTCTGCCGGTTTGCGCAGGAGAACCATCAATTGAAGATGTAGCATATGAATTACAATGTAATAAGTAATTGGCCTGATTCTCATCCTACGCTATTGAAATTTCGTTCTCCAGTAATATTCAGGATCTCCAGCTTTTTGCAGCTGTGTACAGGTAAGTCCCCTACTTGCAACTGTTCATTTAGTAGCTTTGAAGTTATAACGACACTGAAAAAAAGTGATTTATGACCATTTTTCACCTGTGTGGCATCCCCATTGTCATGTGATCAAAATTCAGACACCTGGCAACTGATTCATATTTATGGTGATTGCAGTATCGTGGGGTCATGTGATTTTGCAGCCATTTGACAAGCAAATGAGGAAGCCAGATTCTCTTAACAACGTGGTTACTAACTTAACCACTTCAATGATTCACTAACAAATATGGCAAGAAAGGTTGTAAAATGGGCAAACACACTTAACAAGTGTCTCGCTTAGCAGCAAAAATTGCGGGCTCCATTGTTGTTATAAGTTGAGAACCGGGGTGGGCTGCTGGGGGTTCGCAGGGGTTCAGGAGAACCTCTAGCTAAGATTCTGTGCAGTTCAGAGAACCCCCAAATCCCACTCCCGGTTAGCCCTACCCACCCTATCCTGCCCCCCTCCCCTCCCAGGAGTCTCCATGTGGCCCGTTTTGGATGCACTCACAGAGGCTTGGAGAAGGCACGTTTAGCGCATGCACAGAGGCTTGGAGAGGGCAAAAAATGGGCCTACTGGAAGTTTGGAAGCTCCAGCTGGTCTCTGGAGCATGGGGAGACCATTTTTGCCCTCCCAGAGGCTCGATGAAAAACTCCAGAGCCCGGGTAGGGAAAAACACCCACCCCCAACCTATGGTGCAGGAGGCCAACTAGTCCATGCCCACCATGGCCACACCCGCCCAGCAACTGGGCAGAGAACTTCTTGCTAAAATTTTTGAAGCCCAACCCTGGTTGAGAAATTCCAACACTATGCCATTCATGCTTATTCTATACCAGGGAAAAGCTGTTGAGCACACGTTCTATTGTTCAGATTCACACGTGCATGTTAATTATAAAAGATACATATGTAATTTGACCTTTATTGCTTCAATGAGGCTATAAGACAAAAACTAATAGAACAGCTCATATGGTGTGGAAAGAAACCAATAAGTAAGTTCTATAATCTATTTTAAAATTCCTCATGTAGCGATGAATGAAGTTGAAATATCTGATTATCTCCTGTAGTGTCCCTTTATCTGTGGGGTTTTTTTTATTCCAGTAATTGTGTTTGACAAATGTTTAATCATGACCAGCAGGATTCAGTAAACCCGCTAATTACTGGATTTCAGTTTAGTGGTTTTTGAATGCAAGGGAAAAAATTGTTTGCTGGTTTAAACATGAAATGCTCTACTCTGATTGAATAAATATTTGGGTGTAATGGATATTCCTCATCTTTGATAGTTCATTAAATCACCAATTCATTATTTTTCCCATTATTTGTTACAGCAATTGTTGTAAATGTCTCAATTTAGTCATTTCTCTCAACCCAGATAAAAGTAAAATAATCAAATGTGTCTTTTGTTGTACATATTGCTTAGTGGACCTCACTCTTATTCATTCTTCACTCATATATATATATATATATATATATATATATATATATATATATATATATATATATATATATATATAATCACTCTTATTCATTCTTCACTCATATATATATATGTATGTATGTATGTATGTATGTATGTATGTATGTATGTATGTATGTATATGTATCTTTCTTTATGCCAGGGATTTTCCTACGTATATTAAGATGTTTCATGTTTCATAATATACGTAGGAAAATCCCTGGCATAAAGAAAGATACACATAAAGACCTACGAAAATAAAATTATATATATATATATATATATATATATATATATATATATATATATATATATATATTATATACAGAGAGAGTAGTTGAAAATGAGATGTTGATGGTGGTGGTAGTGGAGAAGGAAGAGGAGGAGGATAAACATTAATGGCCTTGTCATTACACATGTTGATACTTTTGTATATGTGAAGTGTTTGCCTCAAAGGAATATATAAGTCATCTAAGCGCATTGTAACATCATGTTCCCTAAGAATTAGAAAACAATTTTTGTCAGCAGCTGAGATATAAAACTGCACTGCACTGTTTACTGAATAATGAAGGTAGCAAAGGTGACCATCTCTGTAAAAAGGCTGAGTATCAAAACTGAATTGACAGTCACCACACAAAGAGGCTCTAAACAATTTTGCCTTAGCTAATGGGGACATTGCACAGATATGTTTCCTCAAGCGGTTCTTGAGTTGGCTTCTTTTATACAGCATGCCGATGTGCCCCACCTTTATCAATGAGCCTCCATTTGAGATGAAAATTTTTCTTTCATTCTTCTTGTGACAAACCTCCCCCAACTGAATCACGGAGAAAAATGTATTTTTTTCTTTCATCTTTTTTAATGTATAGTACATTAGTACAAATAATACAGTTTTATTGCTAGTCTTATATATTCTATTCCATTCATTATAAAAAGCCCTACAAATGAAATATAATATGAAAAATAAGTGCTGTTCCTAATTGTATCAGTAGAAAAAAAAGAAGAATGTAAAATCCTGCTACATGCATGGGAAATGTAATGAAAGTTTTAAACCAATGCACATAATGTTAATTTGAACTTTCTTTTTTTTTACCATGTCTAGAAATTAATATTTTGTCAATAATTATGATGATTAATAAAGCTCAATTATGAGTCTTGATAATTGATGATAGACATACCATCTGAATAATACATACAGGTGTGTATTAGGCGACTCTGATTAAAATGTTATAAATATTTTAAAATAATGTTGCTCATAAATCTGTGGATGAATGGCATGGAGGACAGAGATAGCACTTAAAAGCTCTCCTCATCCTCTGTCCTGCAGAACACAAGTCTACAAGGATGTCAGAAATGATGATTTCCCTATCATGGATACTAGTAATACAGGGGTCAGCTTTTGATAGGATCATCTAGTCATTTGCATGGATTGAATTTTTCTAAGAATATTAGCACTGTTAGAGATCACCTGGGTGATAAACATTTTATGGATTGTGCAAAAAGGTTTGTTGTGCACATAGCCTTCTGAGCTGGTCAATGTATAGTTAATGTCTGGCACAAAGAAGCCACAAACTATTACTAATCCTAGACACAAAACAAGTTCTTCTAAAGGCCAATGAACTACAGAAGCTAGTTTAGGGATGAAAAATGAATTGGTTCTGGTTTTTCAATAATTTTGGAACATTGTCATATAATAGTTTATAAAATAAACATTGATTTGTTATGGTCTAACTATAAGACAAAATATGTGAAATATCATTTTTGCAGATTCTCCGTCATCCAGGTCATGGTTGTCCCAAAGGTGCTTTTTCAAGAGGCAACTAGACTTCCTTGTTTTTCTTTGAAGATGTTTCACTTCTCATCTGAGAATCTTCTTCTAAATAGCTGAGGAAGCTTCTCAGATGAGAAATGAAGAGCCTTCAAAGAAAAAACTGAAAGTCCAGTTACCTCTTGAAAAAGCATCTTGGGGCCATATGAAATATCCTTAATAAACATTTCTACCCAGACAGAGATTCATATAACCAGAGATAATGGTTATAAATTACTTAGTTACAACAAATATAACAGAATACCTCCAAGGTCCCAAGGACCTTGGAGGTATTCTAGTCTAACCCCTTGCTCAATCAGGAGACTGTATACCATTTCACAAAAATCTCTTCTTAAAAACCTCTAGTATTAGAGCACTCACAACTTCTGGAGCAGTGAACGGTTTCAAAATTTTTTGATACCGGTTCAGTGGGGTGTGGCTAGGTGTGGGGCATGAGACTGAGTGGGCATGGCCAACTTAGCATCACTCACACCCACGCCCACTCAGTCACATGACCCTCCCCCACATAGCCACACCCACAGGAAAAGGTAGGAAAATTTTTGAAATTTCCACCTATCTACCCATACCCACTCTTTGCCAGTCGCCCACATTTCCCAGCCTTTAGCAGCCACAGTCCTAGCCCCACTTCCTCCCCTACCACCGCCTCTTTGTTCAGGCTGCTCACCTTCCGTGGCCGCTGGTCCAGAGTCCAGAAGGCAAGTTGACCAAGGTTTTTGGCAGCCAATAGGCTGCTGAAAAGTACCAGAAGTCATGGAAAAAGCTGCTGCCATCAGTGCCATGTTCTTCGCTCATGCACATCCCATTGGATTTGCAAGGCAATGGGATGTGTGTACACGAAGAACATGGCGGCGAGGAACATGGTGGTTGGGGTGAGCGAGTGGCAACTGGGGGACTGGTTCAGGGGCGTGGCCAGCTGGCCATTACTACTGGTTTGGCAACTTTGGCTAAATTTCCATCAACGGTTCGGGCAAACCGGTTGAATACCACCTCTGTTCTGGAGGCAAGCTGTTCCATTGATTGTTCTCATTGTTGGGAAATTTCTCCTTAGTTCTAGGCTGGTTCTCTACTTGATTAGTTAACAATCTTTATATTATACTTTGAGAACTTTGTTAAAATATTAAAAATTGAAAACAAATATAAATAAAATAATCCTTGAAGCATTGTATGTTTCCAAACAATTTGTTCCTTGGATTTAATTTGTTCCTTGGAAATTTGTTCTTTGGATTTTATTTACAGTTTTGGGGGTTATTTTCATTATTTTCAGTTTTTAATTATTTCCAGTCATTTATTGATAAACTCTTTCAATAGAAATTATAAAAGAAAAGAAATAATCAAGCGAGGGGATTGCTGAAACAATAAATAACCAGGCAGCATAATTTGAGTGGATTTAATGGGTGCAAATCCACATTAAAAATATTGTGTGGAATGGCATAAAGTGAATGTTTTTGTTGGAGCGGAGAGTAAACATTATTTAAATAAATAATAAATAATTCCATTTGCAATGAATGAAAACCTTGAGACTTATTTGACTCAAAACTCATGAATAACATTAAACAAGCCAAGTAGTTTATGGGATGCAAAAAATATTCCTAGCTGCCATTTCAAAGAGTATCTTATTAAGTGGGAATTTAGGTTTATAGCCACAGGGATCACATTTTTACTACTTTCACACAGGTTTAACATGACATGATTTAATACACCCAGAAACTGTATTGAGCAAAAAATACAAGGCAATACTATAGGTAGGATTTAAAAACCTCTTTAATAAACAGAAGTGTTAACCTGAACTAGAATGCAATATTGCCAGAATAGCCAGCTTTTAAGATTCAGGATTGGCAGTTCACTTATTTCTTTAAGGAAACTACTGACTTATATTCAGATCCTGAAGGCATCCATAGCATTTAGCTTTGTATGATTCTTGCAATGCGCTAGTGTGAATGATGTAATATTACTACACACATCCTTGAATGAATAATTTGCAGTAGACTCAAAGACCATGCTAGTTATTTATTCACCTGAATCTGAAGTCCTAACTTATTTCTTGGTTTAGAACAGACCTGCTGAAATTCTCAAAAATACATTTTTTCTGTGTCAGATTTTTAGACTCAGGTATGCAGAGGGGCCAAGCAGTTGTATTCAGTTTCTAGCTCCAAAGCTGTAGAAATGGCCCAGTATTGTCTGAGTAATTCTGGAAGTAATTTAGTCCAGTTCAAAGCATAAATCTAGGATGAAATAGCAAAAAACATAGTTTCCTTCTTCCATAATATAGACACAAAAGGGTGTAGCTATTGGTTATTCAACAGAATGGGATATTGTTATGCAAATGTTATTGCAATAAGGTATGTATGGCCAAATTTAATAAGTGTTGGTACATGGCTGTCAAAAATAATTTCTCAAAACTTTGTTAACTTTGTTGCTTTAAGATAAAATGTGATAAAATGCGCTGAAATAATAGCCCCTGTCAAGCCTGTTTTAAAAAGATATATGCATTGAAGAATATGTGAAAGGTGCAGGAGTTTCTGTGGTATGTGTGTGTGTTTATTCACACACACACATATTCAGGCACATACAGACACTGATTCTGGTGCAATTAAAGGACTGAAATCATAATCCATCAATTATTATAGACTGTAATGGTATGTGGGATTGAGTCTGGCATACAGGGAACAGCCACAGCCAAAACAAGAGGCAGATAAGAGGCAGCTTAGCCTACAAAAGGAGTGATAAATGTTTCAGAAGGGACCCTCCCTAGTTTCTGGGGCTGTAAAGGCAGCAGGGGGAAATGTATTTGTAGACTTGTAAGTTTCTGTTAATGGAGCACTGTACACCAAGACAACTAGATACAAGAACAGTTTTTTTTCCCCGAACACCATCACTCTGCTAAACAAATAATTCCCTCAAACTGTCAAACTATTCACTAAGACTGCATTACTATTGCTATTGGTCTTCTCATCATTTCTGTCGCCCATCTCCTCCCACTTGTGACTGCATGACTGTAACTTGTTTCTTACAGTATATCCTTGCAATTTATATTGATATTGATTGCTTCCTAGTCTGATTTGATTGCTTATTGTACCGTATGACTGTCACTGGATGTTGTGCCTTGTGATTCTTGATGAGTGTATCTTGCCTTTTTATGTACACTGAGAGCATATTCACAAAATTCCTTATGTGTCCAATCACACTTGGCCAATAAAGAATTCTATTCTGTTCTGTTCTGTTCTGTTCTGTTCTGTTCTGTTCTGTTCTGTTCTGTTCTATTCTGTTCTATTCTATTCTATTCTATTCTATTCTATTCTATTCTATTCTATTCTATTCTATTCTATTCTATTCTATTCTATTCTATTCTATTCTATTCTATTCTATTCTATTCTATAGATTCCAGATGGAGCTTGGGCCATTTCCTGAGACTCTAGCTCACAACTCGATTGAAGACCTGGCGGCAACCTGGGATAGGATGGCCTCTGGTGCCTTAGATCGAGTTGTGCCTTTGCGGCCTCTGACCCGGCGTCGAAGTCGCCCGGCTCCTTGGTTTTCCGAGGAGTTGAGGATGATGAAACGCCGGAAAAGACGCCTAGAGAGTAGTTGGAGAGCCAGTCGTTCCGAATCTGACCGAACACTAGTAAGATCATTTATTAAGACCTACTTAGTGGCGATAGCAGCGGCAAAATATAACTATTTTTCCGCTATTATTGCATCGGCAGATAATCGCCCAGCCACCCTGTTTAAGGTGACCCGCTCCCTTCTCCATCTAAGAGCATGGGAAGACGCCTTACAAGGTCGAGCTGAGGATTTTGTACAATATCTGCACGATAAAATCACTCAGATTCGGGAAGGCTTGGACTCTGACTGGTTATGTTCAGACGAAGTGATGGAGGCGAGTATTGAGAATGTTATTTGGGATGAGTTTGACCCTGTGACCCCTGAAGATGTGGACAGGTTACTGGGGAAGTTGAACGCAACCACATGTTTATCGGACCCGTGTCCCTCCTGGTTGGTACTGGCTTCCCGAGAGGTTACACGAGGCTGGCTCCAGAAGATAAAAAATGCTTCTCTATGTGAGGATTTCTTGCCTTCCACCTTGAAAGAGGCGGTGGTGAGGCCTCTCCTCAAGAAGCCCTCTCTGGACCTGGCTGTTCTAACAAACTACCATCCTGTCTCCAACCTTCGTTTTGTGGCAAAGGTTGTTGAGAGTGTGGTGGCGCAGCAACTCCCGCAGTACTTGGATGAAACTGTCTATTTAGATCCGTTCCAGTCCGGCTTCAGGCCTGGTTACAGCACTGAAATGGCATTGGTCGCATTGGTTGATGATCTCTGGAGAGCTCGAGATAGGGGTTGTTCCTCTATCCTGGTTTTATTAGATCTCTCAGCGGCTTTTGACACCATTGACCATGGTATCTTGCTGCACCGGCTGGAAGGGCTAGGAGTGGGAGGCACTGTTCTACGGTGGTTCTCTTCCTATCTCTCTGACCGGTCACAGTCTGTGTTGGCAGGAGGACAGAGGTCGACTTCAAGACACCTTATTTGTGGGGTGCCACAGGGGTCGGTCCTCTCACCTCTTTTGTTCAACATTTATGTGAAGCCGCTGGGTGAGCTCATCCGTGGTTTGGGAGTGCAATGCCATCTTTATGCTGATGATACTCAGCTTTACATCTCCACCCCAGACCACCCCAATGATGCCCTTGCAGTGATGTCCCAGTGCCTCGAAGCCGTGCGGATCTGGATGGGGAAGAACAGGCTCCAACTCAACCCTTCCAAGACTGAATGGCTGTGGATGCCGGTGTCCCGATATAGCCAGCTGATACCATCGCTGACTATTGGTGGCGAGTCATTAGCCCCCACAAAGAGGGCTCGCAACTAAGGTGTCCTCCTGGACACACGGTTGTCTTTAGAAGAGCATATGACAGCCGTGGCCAGGGGTGCTTTTTATCGGGTTCGCCTGATTTGCCAGTTGCGACCCTTTCTAGATTGGGACTCCTTACGCACAGTCACTCATGCCCTCATCACTTCCCGTCTGGACTATTGTAATGCTCTCTACATGGGGTTCCCCTTGAAGTGCACACGGAAGCTCCAACTGGTCCAGAATGCAGCTGCGCGGCTGATATTGGGAGTGACATGGCGCCCACATGTGACACCACTCCTACGCGAGCTGCACTGGCTTCCAGTGGTCTTCCGGGTGCGCTTCAAGGTGTTGGTTCTTACCTTCAAACTCCTCCATGGCTTAGGACCTGGGTATCTACGAGACCACCTTCTGCAACTGATAACCTCCCACCAACCAGTACGCTCCCACAGGGTAGGCCTTCTCAGGGTGCCATCACTAAAGCAATGCCGACTAGTGGTTCCCAGAGAAAGAGCCTTTTCTGTTGGGGCACCTACCCTTTGGAACAGGTTACCCCCAGGGATACGAATGATCCCAGATCTTCGTACTTTCCGTCGTGCACTTAAGACCTTTCTTTTTCACCAAGCCGGTCTGGCATAAATCTTTTCTATGTAAATCTTTATGCTGAAGATTCTTAACTGTCGAGCCAAACTGGCTTAATTATTTATATTCACATTCTATATGTATGTCATTTTAACTGTTCACCGCCCTGAGTCCTTCGGGAGAAGGGCGGTATAGAAATTGAATAAATAAATAAATAAATTCTATTCTATTCTATTCTATTCTATTCTATTCTATTCTATTCTATTCTATTCTATTCTATTCTATTCTATTCTATTCTATTCTATTCTACTATTCTACTCTGCTCCACTCCACTCCACTCCACTCCACTCCACTCCACTCCACTCCACTCTCTACTCTACTCTACTCTACTCTACTCTACTCTACTCTACTCTACTCTACTCTACTCTACTCTACTCTACTCTACTCTACTCTACTCTACTCTTCAGTCCACTCCAGTCCACTCCATTAATGCAACATTATGATAAAGTAGAATTAGTTCACCTGGCATGCTTCTTAACTAGGTTATCTCACAAGGTTGTCAGAGACTTTATGATGCATTACAGAAATAAAACCCTGAATATGAAACCCAGTCAAGCCCACCCCCTTGGCTGCAACAATCAAATAAACCATGCCATGGGCTCTGTATCACCCTGGAGTCCCCAGGCCCACTGGTAAAACCATGTCTTGGGTTTAACCACAAAACCATATCTTGGGTTTGGTGTACTGAAAAATTAGTCCTAGATGCTGAATTAATCAGTGGATGATTGCACTAACATTACTACCATATGTTTATTAATTAACGGCTTAACACAAATTTATTAATTAATGGCTTAAATGAACAGCTTTTGAGGATATAAGATTGATGTTTATAATATAAATTTTGTTTATGGGTGGACACATACAGGCTTTCCAATTACTGTTCAAATGCAATTACAATCTTGAAACATTTTCAAGGTATGTAAGATATTCAGAAGAAATGTGTCTTTCATTTTGACACTAGAAGAGATCTTCTCATTTTCTGCACAGGTATTAATATCCTCTTCTTTCCACCCACTCACATCTTTCTGTAATCATTCTAACAATTTGAAAGATGATAAAAGCTGATTAGCTCACATGTCAAAACATGTATGAAAAGAATTATCTTTAATGAATATTGCAAACAAATGGTGTGTTTAGTAGAGTGGGTGGTATAAAATGGTGGTATAAAATGCAATCATAAATCAACTCATCTGTCTTTTGCTGTTGCCATCTATCTTTCATTGTTATCTAAATCTTTCTAGATTTAGCCTATAGAGGAAAAATCAAGTAATTAATTCAGAGGATTTGATAATTCTGGAATCATACATATTGATCACATTGATCAATCCTATCCAATAGTAGTTATAAATCAGAGGACCTCACACTCTTAGCTCATTGACCCTTCATAACCCTTCATGAAAGTTCAGATTGTTCAACAATCTCCATTTTTATATCAAAATAATGTAATAAATCCTACTTTCACTAACAGTACTATAAATAACGGCAACCTTTGAAGGTCAATGTTGATCACTTTAGGGAACCTTGGTATAAATTGAATAAAGTTAACTCATTAGTTTATGTACATTAAAAAGTATTGTCATTCAAAGGAATTTCTTTATAAACCATTTTAATTTTCGAGTGGACCTGCTTAGATGTACCTGAGTCAGCCTTCTTTGGGGAAACAACAGAAATTGTATCATGTGCATTGTGTGAACCTTCATTTTGCATATATGAAAAATTTGAAACAAAATTAAAACATTCCAACACCTTTGAACATATAATTACATAATCTGAGACTTCATGAAAAATTAAAAATGAATGTTCACAAATAGTATATGACAATGAGCAGTCAGGAAGGCCCTTCTTGAAACCATCCTATTATCTTAACTTCTGGACACACTATTTTCTTTCTTCAGACCTTGGAGCAGACAGTTAAAAACTTTAAGGCTAACTTACACCAGTCAATCCTTGAAGTTAATGATGCAAGCCCTTTAAGGCCCCAGAGTTCCCAAACTAGGTACGTCTGCATCATTGACAAAGCAATGGTGGGTTCCTCCTGGTTCGGCCGAGCCGGTAGTGGTGACAATATGACATCACCAAACCGGTTCTGCCCCCCTGTCCACTCCCCCATTATTCTTACCTTTTATTTGGCCCCACACCCAATCTATTGCTGCCTCCTGAGTCCCAGATGCTAGCTAGAGGAAAAAAGCTGTTTAAACTCTTGCCACGGGGCTGCAAAGGGCCGCCCTAGAGCTGATCAGTGTTAAAAGAAAACAAATGAGTAGACAGGTGCCTGCAAAAATAAATGGGTAGACCCAGTGGTATGATTCTACTTCGGTAGAACCGGTTGTTAGATAGTTAAGTAGTTAAGCAGTTCGGAGAACCGGTTGTTAAAAGAAATCTCCTTTTGTTTTTTGTTTTTTCACTTTACAGGTTTAATCCTGTAAAGATTAATTACAACGTTTGGTGTTGTTTCCTAGCCTAATCTTTATTACAGAAACTGCCTCTCCAGCAGTATGCCTAGACTTACTGTCACTTCCAGTTCCGGAGGCTATTTTTCTGCTTGAGTTTCTTAAAGGGGAAGGGTTGTTTTAAGCTTTTTACACTGCTGTTGGGAGGAAATACTTCCCTGTTAGAGTTCTTCCAGCCAGGGTGCAATCATCAGCACTTTGAAGAAATAATTGAACCCTTTGGTGCATATGGACTACTCAGAGGGCTGAAAAAGTTATTTTTGACTGGTCCTTGCACTTTTGACCAGTCCTCGAACTTACGACTGTCCTTACATTTTACGTTTTTTGCCCTATCTTGTCACTATGGTGAAGAGAAGCAGTTGTGAAATGAGTGACATGGTTGTTAAGAATGTTGCACAGGCATAAATGTGAGGATGGTCATAAGTGTGAGGACCAGTCAAAAGTGCGAGGACCTCTCAGAAGTGATTTTTTTCAGCCCTCTGAGTAGTCCCTATACACATAGCCATGGCCACCCGGTCACATGTCCAGCTAGCCATGCCCACAAAATAAGCCATGCCCACAGAACCGGTAGTAAAAAAATTTAGAACCCACCCCTGTGACAAAGCTACTAACAGAATAACAGAATTGGAAGGGACCTTGGAGATATTCTAGTCTAGGGGTGTCAAACTCACGTCATCACAGTGGTATCACATGATATATTGTGACTTTTTTCCTCTTCACTAAACTGGACGTGGGTGTGGCCAGCACGTGACACATTTGACCCACAGGCCAGGAGTTTGACAGCCCTGTTCTAGTCCAACCCCTTGCTCTTAGGTGTGTCAAATTTTTCAAACTTCAATTTCCAAACATTAGGAGTGCTCAAAAGTTATGACATACCTTCGAGATTGTAAAGATATTTTGGTTACTTTAATATAATTTAGATGTGCTTGGTAAATAACTACATAAATATAATAACTTTTTAACGTTTTGTTTCATTTCACAGGTTCAGCTTTCTTTCTCTGTTTGTTAAACATTATTTTGTCTGAGAGTGTTAATACTGCTGGCCTCATTTCCTGTGAGTATGATCACTGTAGAAGCCATCTGTAATGGCTTCTAAAAAAAGAACAAGACTGAGAACATTCACTCATATGAGCAACCTAATTGCTCAAGCAGGAAACACTATATCATTTCAGACAAATAGTTGTCTGGTCTCCTGCAGCCTATTGCCCAATATTTTGCAGACAAATTTGCAGTCTGGATAAAATAATAGTGATGTTTCTAAGGGCGCTCACAGTTTTCTCTTAAGATCTTTATGTTGTTTCTTGGAGAACTTTGTCAGCAAATTTCAGGTTCCAAATTTATGAAGAAGTCAAGAAAATAATTACTGTTTTTGCACATATTTGTTGACACTACGCTTTAAGCAGCGGAATTGGTACTTGCATAGAATTCTCAACAGTGACAGAATCTTGAAGATTTGGCAGCAAACATTTTGTATTAATTAATTACTTTGGGTAAATGGGATGTATGGTGGGTTCATTGCAGCACAATCTATTGAAATAAGTTATTTATCTTTGTTTTTACTAAATTTTCAAGCATACTCAATTATAGTTGACTAATAGTTAATAGGCACTAAAATAAACTGTTGCCTTAATATCTGATGCATTTAAATTTTGCACACTCTTTCTAAGCCTCTACTTTAAAATAAAGGTGCAAAATGATCAAATGTATGAAATGTGCCAGACTTTCAAGCTATTTCCAAAGTAGTGTTATGCTAATGATGAGGGTAATTGGGAGGGCTGTAAGGGATTTATATAATCGTTCATTCATTAAGAACACTGAAATGTTTTGCTGTGTTCATGTAATTGACTTGATTAAGCAATATTTTCTCAGTTTGTCTATAATCTGACTCCAGGCTGCATTCTCTTGATACACTGAGGCACAAACTGGCTACTTATTAGTTTATTACATTGCACAAACCTAGCCTCTATAGGTTTATATTTCTCTTTTCATAGAAAAAATCATTAACTGTTCACTACAAAGAAATAATATTCTCCCTTCTTCCAAACAGGTTTTATCTCTAGGAGTATTTCACCCTACTAAAGTTTAATTGGTGACTTTGGCTCAATCACTGTTGCCTAACCCCTCCCAACTCTCTCTCAGAGAGAGGGGGCGGGACAGAGAGAGAGAGACAGAGACAGAGAGACAGAGACAGACAGAGACTGAGAGACAGAGACAGGATCAAATGAAGTAACAATATAGAATAAAATGTACAATAAAATAAAGCTTCTACCTTGCTTTATCTGAAACAGCCTCCATTCAACATCAGCATACTGTATCTGTGATCTTCTTTTAAATTAATACTATTTATTACACTGAAGAAATTAATCAATCCTCAATACAGCAAATTGTCACCCATTTTGGAACATATTTTAAAAGTCAAAAGTATAGATACTTTTGATTCCATATCCTTTTCTGCATTACTAGTTGATAAGAATACAAACCAAACTTAATTGTTTTTTTTTTCTTGATTAATTGGCAATGAAAGAACAACCTCTGAGGATGCTCTAAAGTGAAAGCAATTTCTTTGGAGCAAAGGACACTATACTCAGGAGTTATTAATGTGTGCTGTTCATTCAGTGTTTAATTTGGATGTGCCATTCACTAAGCTAGCAATAGCGGAGTGCTTAATTTAAAACAGAAAAAAACCTTGCTAGATTCATATTTCCCATTTTTTTACTTCCAAGAAAAAAAAGAACATTGTATATGTTATATATCCATTATATATCAGAACTGTTAGCCATAACCATAATTAAATGTTTCTGAGCAAATAGTAATTGTAGTTCAGAATGTGTATCTTGTTAGATTTTATTTGCCTAACAGCACCACCTTATAGACCTAGTTTTCTTTTTATGCCAAGGTCACAGAGTCTATTGAACAGAGATATCTGTTTACATACACTTCATTCTTGATCTTCTATTTAAATACATTTTTGAGGTGAGGTGGATTGTTCCAATCATTAACTTAACCCTGACAACAATTTATGTCAGTTTTTAAATGAAGTCTTCATGCTTTCCCAATGTCACCTACCTGTATTATTGAAACACCACGAAGACAAAGAAAGTATATATCTTCTGTCACATTTAATACCAGGTATATAAAATAATGTCTGGCCTCTGTTCCAGTTCCTTTCTGCAAATGGCTGAAGGATAATACACAGACATACCTGGAAACAAGAGGTGAATATTGTTCTGGGAACTGATGTAACATTCTGATGGACTGGATTTGCTCCTTCAAAACATATGCTATTGTAAAAGAGTCTGATTTTCACACCATAAGACTTCATTCTTTGTCTAAATGCTGTCAAGCAGGACTACAGACGCTTCTTCACATGTGAATATAAGGGAATATTTGCTTGACTTAATTTGCAGCTGAGAAGAACAGATGTTGAGCATCTGGAAGCTTGGCTTCACTAATTGTATCTGGGCCAAACGTAGCTACTTAAGTTTCAAGCATTGCCAAGCTGCCAAAGCTGATGAATTAAATTCTGTTTAGAAGTCCAAAAATGATTTGAAGGAATGGTCTTCAAATAAACAGGGTCAATGAGGAGAGTACCTTGGTGGCTGATAGCTTCCACATAATTGGCTCAGGGGCTGTGAAAATGGAAGAGTGTCCCATATGGTAAATTCATGATGTAGGAAGCTATTAATGTAAAGCAATGTGGCTACTGATTTCTGTACTAGCTTAGCTGCTTTCACAGGAAGAGCATAATTATGGAGCATTTTAAATGGCCATTTCTTAAAAGCATCCTCTAAAAGGGAGCAATACTTTGAAGCCTTCCATGTACTCAAAAGTGCTTGAGCTTTTATGAATCTATATTCAGGATGGGAAACATAATATCTGGCTCTCTAGATGTTGAATCTCAGTCTCTATATTCCAAATCAGCATAACCAATGCCAAGAATTGTTGTCTAGAAAACCAGTCTTTCTCTGTGTGTGACCGATTATTTATCCATCACACAGGAAAAAAGATCTCCTTGAAAAATTATTGTCTCCAAAATGTCTTCTTTTCTTTCTTCATGACCCAAAAAGTTAATATGTGGATGGAGGCATGCAGAAGAGGAGTTATCATGGTTGACTATCATAAAAATATTACATTAAGGTTGTGAGGAACAGCATTTAGAATCATTGATAAAGAAAGTGAGAGTCAAGTGTCTCTGTAAGGGGAAGGATAATCTACTACAGAAATAAAGGATGACAGAAGTAGCTAGCCTACTGTATGATGTGTATTTACTTGGAGCTGAGGATGTGTGTTTGCATGTGTTGGTTACATCTGTACAATTTAATTGCTCAATTATTAGTGGATCAGGTCAGGGGTGCTATTCAGCAGGTTCTGACAGGTTCTGGAGAACCGGTAGTGGAAATGTTGAGTTAAAATGTTTCAGAGAAATGGCAAATACTACCTCTGGCTGGCCCCAGAGTGGGGTGGGAATGGAGATTTTGCATATCCTTCTCCTTCCATACCCACCAAGCCATGCCCACCAAGCCATACCATGCCCACCAAGCCATGACCACAGAATCAATAGTAAAACAAATTTAATTCCACCACTGGATCAGGTCTTTTATATATTTAAATATTTTGGCACATTTCACTGATATACTCACCCTCTGAGTATCAAACCACCAACTGTTTTTATATATTAATAACAATTTTTATTAATAATAGATATTTTCCAAATTTCCTGTTTGAACAGAGAGTAGGAAACTCCCAACTAAAACAGGTATTGGCAGCCCACCCACAAACAAACAAACAAACAAAAAAACCTGCAGCATTTGGGTATGTATAGAGGGTACCCTGCCAGGGAAAAGGCTTGCCAAGAACTTAAGGGAAGAGATAGTATATGATTTGGGCTCTCCATACTATTGTACCAAAGATGATAAGCAGAGACACTTTTTTATCACCAAGGGTCTAAGCTAGGATGGAAACTCCCAGAGAAAATATATGCTATTGGCCTGTGCAGATCTATGAAAAGTGCATATATTACTATATATTTTCAAAGAGCTACTGATGATGTTACCCAGTTGGGCAATGAAACAACTGCAAGAAAACAACCAAGCTCATGAAGTATCAAGGGTCCCACAGTTCAATCCTGAATTACAAATATTTTCTTCTATTGGCACTGACACTTCAGTTTGAAGTACTGGATTGGATGTTGTGATACTCAAGCCTGAAAACTAAAAGACTTGTGTCATTTATGGGCAGAAAGAACTATTTCCAGTTAAAATCCACTGGACGATTGATATTGGTCCAGCCCATTTCTGAGATTTGTTCCAGTCACTCTGTTTCGGTACACAAAGTGAGGGAATTTTTAAAATCATAGTGCCATTCGAATTGGATCTCTGCCACAGTCTGGTTGAAGCATCTGGAGACAAAGCAGGGTTACTCTTCACAAATCTGTATCACTCCTTCTGCCACTTTTACCACTGCTGTTCTTTAAAATTATTTTCAGAATGTTAAGGGATTTTTGGGAAAGAAGAAGAGAAAAGATTTAAGGAAGCCAACATTTTGAAAAGGATACAAGCAGGAAGAAAATTGAGCTTCCTATACCAACCCTGCTTTTATAATTTTGAGCAGAGATGATCACACACTGAGGCAGGCCATTTTCAAATTCTCATCTACCATTCACATTTTTAGTTACCATGAGACAAGTTGCACATTTGTCTCCCATGCTCACCTATACCCAGTCTCTACCATCTCACATATATTATGAAATATGTAGTGATTTGTTTGGGTTAAGACTTTTTTATGTGTGTGCTTCCAATTCAGTATGTTGTCCTGGTGAATGCCTGGAGTAGTGGGTTTTTTTTTTTGCAAGAATTCAGAAGTGGTTTGCCTTTGCCTGCTTTCTGAGGCTTAGGGAGAGGGACTGGCCCAGGGTCATCTAGCTCAGGGGTCTCTTTGGCAACTTTGGCAACTTTGGCAACTTTAAGATTTGTGGACTTCATCTCCCAGAATTCCTCAGCCAGCTTTGCTGGGAGTTGAAGTCCACAAGTCTTAAAGTTGCCAGGGTTGGAGACCCCTGAGCTAGCTGGCTTCATACCTAATACAGGACTAGAACTCACCATTTCCCAGCATCTGGCCTTAACCACTGCACCGAACAGGCTCTCATGTGTTAAGGGCACCTAACTGCTATATGTCTTTTCTTTTTATAATACTTTATGTTGCTCCCCTTAAACCACTATTTTCTTCTTTTTCTAAAGCATCTGTTCTCCTTAAATATAGAGAGGGATAAGTTCATAAAAATTTGACTAACATATTTACTATATAGGACCAAATACCAGAGCTCTCGATTTGCTTTGGCCTGTTTCATTTAAAACAATTGTTGGCTTTCCAAGTTCAAAATGTTTTCAGTAAAAGCCATAAAACCCAAGAATTTAAAAAGAATAGTTTTTCGCCAAAGGGGCTAGCCTGTAAAAAATGCATTATATGGGTATAATACCATAAGGAAAATTACACCAACTTTTTCTAGATGAAAGCCACAATTCCATTACCTATGTTCTACGTATCTTCTCTTCTAGCTTATCCACCATCTGGTTGTTTTGCTGCCAGAACAAATTGCTTTTGGACATGTCTGTCCTTTGAAGTACGCCAAACCAGAAAACAATAGAGCAGGGTAGAGTAGGGTAGAGTAGGGTAGAATAGAGTAGAGTAGAGTAGAGTAGAGTAGAGTAGAGTAGAGTAGAGTAGAGTAGAGTAGAGTAGATAGAATAGAAGCTAGAAGGGACCTTGGAGATCTTCTAATCCAGCCCCTGCTCATCATTATTATTATTGAAAGATGTCCAATAAGATATGCATCATGTCTACTTCAATTGATTTCATAACCAGATGTTTAAGAGTTTCTGTTGAAATGTTCACTCTGTGGCTTATTGTTGTAACCACGATTAGAAGAAACACTTTCTGCTTTGTCAGATACATTTTATATGGAGCAGTAGTAGGAGCCAAGTAAGTAACCTTTCTTACCGAAGCAATTATCTGTTGAATATTCCTGTAGTTTGAATCCCTAGCTTCTCTTGGGTAAAGGACCTGTCATTGACCCATAAGGGAATGTTGCTCCTATTGGATAACAATGTTCCTCCTCTCTAATTCCACGAACACCCGCTATTCAGAAAGTGAAAAATTAGGAGCCCTAGCTGGCTTTTGAGACCAGAATTTATAATAACAAAAATTGGGTTACACTGAAAGGCAGGGAAGGAAAGACAGGGAAGAGAAGTAGGCCTCTGCTGAAAATACCAATTGCTTTGGGCAATTTCCCCAACTATCACATAACCATCAACTATTCTATCATGCTATCTAACTGTTTGCATTCCAGCTGGGCATGATAAGAACTGTAAGTGGCTCATGAGTCTTTGTTTCTCCTCTTCCATCTCCCCCCTCATTTTCCTTATGTGTGATGTCTTTTAGATAAAAAGCCTCGGGGCAGGGACTGTCACCCAACGGATATCTGTAATTTGATCTGAAACACTTTTTTAACTTAATTCAACAGTGAGGTAGAAATGTTTTGAAAAATATACACTAACCTTCCCAAATGATTGAGAGTCGGGCACTTTGCAGACAATGGAAAAAAAGAGAAGAAAGAGGAACAAATGCTTTTTAAATTCACTCTTAGGAATACTCTGGTTATAACACATGCCGTATATTCTATCTTCTAATGGCACATTTGAATTTGAATCAGAGCGCTGTGTAAACTAGGAGTGGCTGTTTTAACATGTTTAATATGAGGACATACTGATGATTTTCATCACCTGACGCTCTCTGCTTTCTTTGAGATGGCATACCGTATTCTTCTTTGGCAGAATATTTTGCTTTCCAGCTCTGGTATTCTTCTTGTCAACTTTATATCACTGATAGTGTCACTTGAACAGTGGTGCCGCAACTGCTTTGCATTACTGATAATTCCAAGTGACACTGTCCTTTAGATAAAGAAAAGGGAAAGTGGGTCTATGTGTGTGCATACATTAGCATTAAATAAGTTTCCTGGTGTATCATTTCCTTGAAAAATGGCATTTTTATATTAAACACAAGGACATTTGTCCATAGAGAGAGCAAGAGATGAGAATTATGATTCAAAAAAGAAAGAAAGGGATTCTTCATTAAAAAAAAAACACTGGAGGGAAAAAAAATAATGCAATTTTTAGAGCTGAAGTAGCCTGTCCCATTAATGAGCATTCAGAATATTTTTAAAGTGCACTTTGCATATTACGGTTTCAATATATAATTTATTGGACTTTATACATTGTCTTTGCATAATGGTTTTAAAAAGACACCCCAGATAAACATAGCTCTTCGTGGCTCTTTTTGAAATAAGACTGGCTTCCAAGATAGTCTTTGTTCATAAAGTGAACCATAGACAAATGTTACATGAGGGAAAACTAGTGATACAGTTCAAGCTTCAAAAGGAGGAAGCAAATGGCATGGCAGCAAGCTGGGTCAGCCACTGTCACAGGATGAATATCTATAGCCTGAGAACTCCCTGATAGAGAGAGATTTCAAGTCCCTGAGCATTTGGGAAAGCAGTCAAGCTCTAGGTAGGAACATAAGTCTCACTACTTGTTTCAAGGATTTGCATCTTCCACTATTTAGTTACCTGAACATCTGTACTTTGAACTAGCCTGGGGAGGCAATTTTTTGGAACCATATTGCATTTGGGGTATATGTGTGTGTGTGTTATTAATTTAGCTTCTTAGGAGTACCCAAAAGAACTCATGATTAAATATTTCCAACACAGTAGGTGGGATTGAACTGTTTAGCCATCTTGCAGTTTGAGGAGAATTTAAAATATTCTTTATTTCTATCTGAAAAGGTCACACTATGAAAAATCAGTAATTTTGGTGATACAATTTGGTGGGCACACTTTGGAATGTCACCCATGGCTTATCCAGAATATATGAATTCAGTTTGCAGGTCAGAGATTAAATATAATTCCCAATTTTGTATCTGAAGCAAAATAAACTATTTCTTAGTGCATAATACATAGTATTAGCAATACTACAGAAGAGTTAGTAAAATAGATGCGAATAAACCAGGCAGATGGCTAGCATATAAATTGAAAAAGGAAAGAATCGGGGAACATAACACACCTTATTGATGAGCAAGAGGAAAACAAATTTGGACATAAAGAGATGGAAAAGATTATATATGAGTTTTATAGAAAACTTTATAAAAGAGAGGTAATGGAGGAGGAGAAAGTGTCTAAGTACTTACAAGATGCTAAACCACCTCTGATTAGTAAAAATATTGAGGAGATGTTGGAAAGAACCATAACGATGATGGAATTAAGAGAAGCAATTAAGAAACAAAAAAATGGGAAAGCCCAATGGCCTTCCAGCTGAATATTATAAGACATTACAAGAACCTTTGACCATCTCATTATTGGAGATGATGAATGAAGTGATGACAAAAAAGGAAATACCCAAATCATGGACAGAGGCATATATTACTTTGATTTATAAAGAAGATACAGACCCACAACAAATCAAAAACTATAGACCCATATCCTTGTTAAATTTGGATTAATTTTTGCTTCAGTATTGGCAGAGAGACTTAAGAGATACTTAAATAATTTCATACATTCAGATCAAAATGGATTTCTTCCAAAAAGACAAATTAGGGACAACATAAGAATAATCTTGGATACTTTAGAGTATTATGAAGCACATCCTGAAAAACAGATGGCGTTGGTTTTTCTAGATGCACAAAAAGCCTTTGACAACGTAAACTGGCAGTTTATGACCCTTTAAATCAAAAGGATGGGCTTTGAGAGGAAATTTGTATTCTAAACAAACAGCAAAAGTAATGATAAATGGAGAATTGACAGATGCGATTGAAATAGAAAAAGGCATGAGACAAGGATGTCCTTTATCCCCATTGTTATTTATATTAACATTAGAAGTTTTAAATAAGCATGTCAGAGGAGAAAAAGAGATAAAGGGCATGAAGATTTTAAAGGAAGAATACAAACTCCAAGCTTTTGCAGATGATGTTTTTATTATTGAAGAACCATTAAAAACAATAAGTAAACTAATAGAAACTATTGGAGATTTTAGAAATTAATAAGGATAAAACGAAAGTAATGACTAAAAATATGTTGAAAAAACAGAAAGAAGAATTGATGGAGATTTTGAAAATGCAGATTACAAATAAAATGAAATACTTGGGGATATATTTAACACCAAGATGTAGTGCTTTGAAAGAAAATAATTACAATAATCTTAAACAACAGGTAGGACAAGATTTGTTGAAATGGGGCAACATGCAATTGTCTTGCTAGAATTGTATTTGCTAAAAATTGGAAAGAAGAAACGATACCTACGGATGAAGAAATCATTAGGAAAATGTTGGACTGTGCCAAAATGAGTAAACTGACATTTGAAATAAGAGAGCAGAAAGAAAAGCAATATTATTTGATATGGGATTTATTTTTACCATTGGGTAGATATTTAAAAATGGTGATATGTAAGTAAATGTTGAAATACTTTAAATGATGATACAACTGATATGCTTTATATAAGAATAAATTTTGGATATGTAGTGATATTGTGAAGAGAGGAGAGGGCACTAGGGATGCAAACTGACTGATGTACTGTCTGTACTTGATTGAATGAACGATGTTTGTATGTTTTATTTTTATTTTTATTTTTGTTTTAAAATAAAAAATGATTTGGGAAAAAAAAGAGTTAGTAAAATATAAAGTATTTCCAATATGGGAACAGTAAAATATCTTGTCGTGCAGGAATTATAGACAGGTGAGAAAACAATATCATAGAACCATGGTGGCGAACCTATGGCATGTATGCCAGAGGTGGCATTCAGCGCCCTCTCTGATGGCATGCAAGCCATCACCCCAGTTCAGCTCCGCTGTGCATGCACACCTTCAGCTGGTCTTTGGGTCTCTGCCATGCATGTGCGGGGATGTGTGCAGCCCCCCATCATGTGCATGTGCGGGGAGTGGAGTAAATGCAGGGGGCACGCATGCATGCGCAGGGGGCATGCAAGAGGCTGCCTGTGCATGCTGGGGTAAGGTGCATGCTGGGGTAAGGTGCATGCTGGGGGCGCACACACATTGCATTTTGGGCATTTGGGCACACACACACATATTCTCGCGTGCATGTACACGCTTTGAGCACTCAGTTCGGAAAAAGTTAGCCATCACTGTCATAGAACATGCACAATATTGGCAGGAAAATGGCCTAAGAGTGACATTGATAAAGGAATTAATGAAACAGTTTGAACTGGAATTTTGCCATATTATTCTATAATTGAAACTATTTCCTGCTAAAAGTAGTTCCCTTCCCTTCCCCCACTTTTTGAATTTCTGCACATTTGTTTGCCAATTGATTTTTAATCAATTATCAAGCCATTTGCAATTACAGTGAAACACTTGTATGTATTTCGATTAAGAATTTCTTAATTCTTAGAAATTAAGTCAGGATCTGTCAGGTACTTAGAGAAAATTGATCCCACAGAACTGGTATGTAGATTCAATGTCAAAGAAAGGTGTTAATTAGCCCTAGCTCTCACTCATTGTTACAAATACACTTTTAGACTTGGGTTGGGCAATGTTCCCTATTATCTCACAACCATCATTTATTCTGTCAAGCCATATGAACTGGTTGCATTCCAGCTAGGTGTGATAAAAATGGTAAGCGGTGTACTGTGTTTGCCTACAATAGCAAGCATCGTTTTAAGCCCAATTAGTGCTGATGGGAGCAGGCAAAGAAGTCCAAACCATGTCATGAAAAATTAGCAATTTGTGTATTTGCACGTATATGGCTTAACAAATTGGACTGAACATCTGCAATTGCCCTATTGTTCTTGCTTTTTTCTAACTTAATGTGACATAATTAAGGAAATTTTTCAACATTATAAAATTCCTACTACCTTTTTAGAAAAGTCTCGCACCAAGGTATGTCAATTTCTGAGAGTCTGGGTAAACAGGGTCTTCAACTCATTGCAGAGAAGAGTAAGAAAGATGTAATTATTAAATGAAATTTTACAGCAAAAGCATATCCATTCCTGTTCATGTCTGAACTTTCAAAACTACATTACGTAAAAGAATGTGTGTGAAATCTCATCTCTGTGTTTTCTCCTGGAAAAGATAAAGTGCTCTGTGCTTTTAACAGAGTGGAATTACTGTGGTTTTCACAGGGAGTTATAGACAGTGCAATTGTTTCTCATTTTTGTTGAATGCAGCTGAATTCAATAACAAAAATGACATTGCTCCTTTAGATGATGCCTTTTTCTTGTCAAAAAATAGTGAAATATTACATCCAAATGCATGTCTTATTTATTTAACGAGAGGTAAATATCATGTTAATGAAATTGTGTCTTACAATTACTTGAGTAATAAATTAGTCTGTGAAGCATTTGTGGAAGACAGGAAGTCATGGGTATTGATGGCCCATTTGGGTAAGAATTGTAACTGCTACACTCTTAACTTGGATGTTTGCATGCAAGCTGGAATAATTATCAAAACTATTGGTTCCATGATTCTTCAGGCAGGAACATATTTGCATAAATTTATATTCCTCTCATGTTTGCACAGATTTTCTTTTAAAAAAGACAAATAATAAAGGATGTAATTTATCCATAAAAGCAATCGTAGTGATAAGTTAAATAAAATGTGTTCTTGATGGAGGACAATGATGATGTTACCTAAGGTAATGAAATGCATTATTTTCCCCCCACATACTTAAATGAGATATTTTAAATATAGGATTGCTGAAGAAATACATCAGAACACAGTTCCAGCCAGATCTCTCATCCAATTGGCACACAATAAATGAATGCTATTGGTTGAAATTATCTTCCTTTTGTTTTAGTTTTTCCTCATGTTTAATATAAAGATGACAAAGGATACTAAAATTAGAGGGTAACTAGAGTCTGTGTGACCCAACAAGCAAGAGACAATATCTGTTGCTCTAACTCAGGGGTGTTCAAACTTGGGAAATTTAAGACTTGTGGACTTCAGCTCCCAGAATAACCCAGTGAACATGGCTGGTTGGGGAACTGTGGGAGTGACGTCCACAGGTCTTAAAAGTTGCCAGGGCTCTAAATGAATTATAGATCAATAGTTTCATGGGATGCAAATCTTGTGTTGAAGCCTGGGCTGAAGGACTTTTAATATATTTCACTACCTAAGTACTACCAGACCTGGGAAAAAGATAATGGCTGTCCCCACAAAAATCTCACAGGATTGCAGAGAATATGCAGTTATAAAGGCATGTTGTTTTTAATAAAACAGCAGAAGATTAGTTTGAAAGATTGTTCATATTAAAAGAATGGGGGAAGGTAGGTGAACTTCATATTTGCTTCTCTATTGTATCCTCCCTCTTCCCACCCATTGGATGCCAGAGTATTCCTCAATTTTCTGAAGCATTTTTTTGGGGGGGCGGGGGCATATAGGTAATGGCAGGGGGAAATGGGATTGGGGAAAATAATTTCTTCTGCAGTTAGCAAAATGCATTGCTGGGTTAAAAGTCTTTTACTAATGGAGGCAACCATTCCACCCATAAGGAAAATTTACTAGATGTGATTTGTAAGGCAATAATACCTTGAATAAACCTTAACAATGGAAACATCCTAATACAATAATTCTCACTGGGTAAATGTATTTCTTTTGTGACTATAGGCCAAGTGATTCTGACTGGTAGGCCATGAGTTGTAAGCTATGGCAGAAATTAATGAAATATATGTTTATTAAAGAAGTGTCAGTTTGGTGCAATAATTACATACACTTGGTTAAAAACTAGGAGACCATGAATTCTAGTTCTGCACAAAGCCAGCTGGTTGATTTGGGTCACTTATTCTCTCTCATTTATAGGAAGAAGTCAATGGTAAACCACTTCTGAAAATATTGCCAAAGAAACTGTAGAGAGTAGTTCAGGCTGTTGCCAAAAATTAAGTCTGACTCAAAAGCAATACCAACAAACAATCCATTAAGAAGTATTAAATATGAAGCTTCAGTAAAATTCACAGGGTAAATAGAAATATGCTTCTATTATAAGATGTCATGACATAAATAGGTTGGGCAAGGTATTCATTTTATGGATATCATCAAAGTATCTGACATGTCACAACATTCAGTTCTAATAGGAAATAATTCTTCGAATATACTTCAATGCATGGATTTGTACCATGTCCAAAATTTGTCTTCTTCTACACATATAGCATCCATAATTATATTTTTTGTAGTTTATTGTAGTTTATAGTTTTAGTTAGCGGTTTATACTGTGTTTCATTAACTTAAAGCATAATATTTAATGTTTAGTTTAACAAGACTTGCAGTTTTTTGTTGGAAAAGTGATAGGATATAATGTATAATTTTATAAATAATTTGAGCTAAATTGGGAAATTGCAGTTGTATGACATTTGAAAGCCTTTGTTTGTATTTTACCCTTTACTTTACTTTTACATGCCACTTATTTCTGTTTCTTTATATTCTTTCCATAAAGTGTTTAATAAAAATAATAATCAGCAACAAGTTTCTGTCATGCTGCTGTGATCTAGGATGGTGGAGTGAATGATATGTGGAGATATTTTAATAGCTGGAGACCATCCATAGAACAACTGCCTATTGTTGAACTGAGTAATATCACACCTCATGCTTACATCATTGATCAGGTTAAGTTCAACTTGATTTTCAGGCTTTACTTTTAAAAGCCTTTATGAAATCTATATTGATTTTTGTGTGTGTCTCCTTTGAAGCAGTATACAAAAGTCTACCATGAATTAAATGGTGGGTGCAACAAGGGGTAAAGAAACAAACACATGCCCTGTAAATGACATGGAATACAAGGAAAGCTAAAGTTACAGAAATCTTCGACTTACCACTACAATTGGGACTAGAGTTTTCATTGCTAAGCAAGGCGGTTAAGTGAGACATGACCAAATTTATTATCTTTTCTGTCACGGATGTTAAACGAATCATGTAGTCATTAAGCAAATCTGGCTTCCACCATTGACTTGGCTTGTTAGAAATTACATGATCCCAGGACACTGCCATTGTCGTAAACACATGCCAGTTGCAAGTGTCCAAATTTTGATCACATAACCATGGTGATGCTGTGTTGGTTATGTGAGTGTGAACTGATTGTAAGTTGCTTTCTTCAGCACCATTGTAACTTTAAATGGTCACCAATGAATGGTTGTAAGTCGAGGACTATTTTTACAGTCCTATACACAATGTCTTAGAGCAGGGATGTCAAATTTGATTTCACTGAGGGCCACATCAGGGTTGTGTTTGACCTCGGGGGGGGGCGTGGTTAGGATAGGCATGGCCAGCTCGACATCACTTGTGTTGGGGGCACATGTGGTGGCCAAATGCTAAGGTAGGACTTCCCTCAGATTCTCACTCACTTTCGTTATATCCTTCCTTCCTTCCTTCCTTCCTTCCTTCCTTCCTTCCTTCCTTCCTTCCTTCCTTCCTTCCTTCCTTCCTTCCTTTTCTTCTTTTCCTTCCTTGATCTCTTCCCTTCTTCCTTTCTTTTTCTTTTTCTTTGTCTTTGTCTTTGTCTTTCCTTTTTCCCTTTCTCCTTTCCTGACTCTTCTTGCATGCTCAAATGCAAAAGGGGAAACATTTCTCTTTTGTTTTGTTTTTAGTTTGTTTTGCTAGCCCTCTGCCAGCAAAAACAGAGCTTGGTAGTACACACAAGGTTATCCCAGCTGACAGAGGCACCACATTTTATTTTATTTATTTATTTTATTTATTAGATTTGTATACCGCCCTTCTCCTTACGGACTCAGGGCGGTGAACAGCCGAAATAAAAATCCAATACATAAAAGTTAAAAATTAAAACACATATACATTAGGCTGAGAATTAAAACCAAATAAATATTAAAATGCGGCAACGCTACAAACATTAAAAATTTTAAAATTTTAAAAATTCTAAAAATGCAGCAGGGATCAGGCTAAACCGGCAAGTTGAAAAAGATGTGTCTTCAGGGCCCGACGAAACGTCCGGAGGTCGGAGATAATTCTCAATTCTGGAGGAAGATCATTCCAGAGGGTGGGGGCTGCCACAGAGAAGGCTCTCCCCCTGGGGGTCGCCAGCCGGCATTGTCTGGCTGACGGCACCCTGAGGAGGCCCACTCTGTGGGAGCGAACCGGCCGGTGGGAGGCAATTGGCGGCAGAAGGCGGTCCCGTAAGTACCCTGGTCCTAAGCCATGGAGCGCTTTAAAGGTCATTACCAACACCTTGAAACGCACCCGGAACTCCACCGGCAACCAATGCAGCTCGCGCAGGAGAGGTGTAACGTGGGAGCGCCCCGATGCTCCCATAATTCCCCGCGCGGCCGCATTCTGTACCAGTTGGAGCCTCCGGGTGCACCCCAAGGGGAGCCCCATGTAGAGAGCATTGCAGTAGTCCAGGCAAGAGGTGACGAGTGCCTGAGTGACTGTGTGCAGGGAGTCCCGATCTAGAAAGGCAACTGGCGTATCAGGCGAACCTGATAGAAAGCCCCCCTGGCCACAGCTGTCGTATGATCCTCCAAGGACAGCCGTGGGTCCAGGAGGACGCCCAAGTTGCGCACCCTTTCCGTGGGGGCCAATGATTCGCCCCCAATGACCAGCGATGGTGTCAGCTGGCTATATCGGGACGCCGGCAGCCACAGCCACTCGGTCTTGGAGGGGTTGAGACGAAGCCTGTTTCTCCCCATCCAGACCCGCACGGCTTCAAGGCACTGGGACATCACTTCCACGGCATCGTTGGGGTGGTCTGGGGTGGAGATGTACAGCTGAGTATCGTCAGCGTACTGATGGAACTCCACCCCAAAACCACGGATGATCTCACCCAGCGGCTTCACATAAATGTTGAACAGGAGGGGCGAGAGGACCGACCCTTGCGGCACCCCACACACTAGGCGCCTCGGGGTCGACCGCTGCCCCCCTGTCAACACTGATTGCGACCGGTCGGAGAGGTAGGAGGAGAACCACCGCAAAACGGTGCCCCCCACCCCCAGTCCCTCCAACCGGTGCAACATGATACCATGGTCGATGGTATCAAAAGCCGCTGAGAGGTCTAACAGCACCAGGATAGAGGAGTCCTTTGCTGTTTCCAGGGCAGCCCCGCAGGCCAGATCTAAGCACTTTGCAGGCCGAATTCGGCCCGAGGGCCTTAAGTTTGACACCCTTGTCTTAGAGTATAGGCCATTTAATTTAATCAGATTATTTATAGTAGACGTGTGCAAAATTGTGAAATAAGACTGCAAACCAAAAACATTAGTTAGGCAGAAAGCTGCTTTGAACATAGTAGATAAGTAGACATATTCCATGAGATTAATATTCCTGTGTGAATTCAGAATTACAGTGTGGGTGCATTTTGTCCTTAGCATTATTTTTTACCTAATAATAAACAAAACAGTGTCATTTAACAGCACAGGTGCCAAGAGGGAATTATCTGGGGGAAAAAATCCTAGTTTTTTTTTTTAGCAGCTCGTACTGAAATTTTTAAAATTCATCGTTGTTGTTCACAAAACAGGTTTAATAACAGATGCTGAGACAATTTTTACATTTCAAACACTACAATTTTGTCAGCTTCATCACAAATAGAATAAAATATTTATATGCAGTTTGGCTATCCATTCAATACGGAACAGTAAACACGAGTTATGGGGGTGTAAATAGAACCAAAACATCACTCATTAAATTAATATGTTATTTGCTTTGTCAGTCAACCCTGTTATACCTTCCTTTTTATCTGTGTATTTTAAATGATATTATTCCTCTTAAGTGTAATACTATGCAACTACAGAGCGCAAATTTGCAATATGTTCTTTAAGCTCTCTCATCCAATAGTGATTATTGCGGACACCAGTTTTTTTATTTCTGAATGTTATGAAATCTAGTGGATCAAAACAGGGGAACTATTAATAGATGAAATAAAGGTGATACAGAGTGATAAAATAAAGAATAAATGAATAATTTATTTTTCAATTGTTACTTCCTTAGTGTATATCTATTAATCTTTTCCTTTCTGTCTTTTTAAAACCCTAACAAAATTGCCCAGAATTTCGGGCACAAATCATATATCTTTCTTTTGATAGACTGTTCCCTCAGATTGCAGTATGTTATTGGTTTTAATATATTGCTGCAAAAAAAGAGAGTCCTTTCAGCTAGAAAATACGTGTTTCATTTCTGCATTATTATTTGCTGGGACTCCATGCATGCTGTGATAAATGTCATACTGCCACTTATTATATCCAGCAGTAACTAAGATAAATGCTGACTTCATGTCAGCCCTCACTAGAAACAGATTTGGCATTGTGTTTAAAATACATATCTGATAGCTCTTCAGACACAAGATACTTATATACAGAAAGGAGGATTAACACGCAAGTACATACCAAAAAAGGTTCAGAACAGGTTTCAACCTTGACAGTTTCATTTTATCAGCTCTTGCACTGACAAATAAAGAGTAAAGGAGTGTTGTAGCAACTTGGTGTTGAAAAATATGGAACAATATAAGGTAGCTGAACATATTCCTAGAGGGTTTAGTCCTGCTTGGTTAGTTGCAATCAATGTTACCAGTCATGCTATCAAGCAAAGATATTGTACAGCATGAAATGTGCAACACCAAGGGATTTAATGCAGACAGTGGAGGGAAATCCTCATTTTAAGTTAATTTAAATTTATCATAGAACAATCTATGTTTATCCCAGATCGTTCATAAATCTTTGTAAATATAGGAATTCCAAGTATCCATATTAGATCAAATTTGACTTTTCCTATTTTATTCCATAAGACCATTTTGCAAGCTAAATATCTGCAGTTTCCATGTGCCTTTCCTGATCAAATTAGAGGAATAATCTGCTAACATGCTTAGTTATAGCACCCCACAGAGTGTAATTGTTGGATAACTGATTATCTATTAAAAGGATATTATACCCCAAACCATTTATGAAATAATTTAGTCAATTGTGAATTAAATCATTGCCATTTGAATGAAATTAAGCTTTTGTCTTTATTACAGCAATATTAAGAAAACAAATAATTTGAACACAAATAACCAGAGCAATCTTGACTGTGGGATTTAATTTGGCAAAAAATATTGCACACATACTGCGACTATTCAATATAAATTGAGGATTGATGAATTTATTTATTTGTTTCTGTCTAATAGTCAGATCAATTTGTTCCATTAAAGTTGGTTCTCAAAAACTTCTGTGATATGGAATAAGTCTTCCACACTAATGAATTCTTGATTTGAGGATTAAAAAATCCTTATTTTTTCTGTATATAATATATAACATTAACTATAACAGAATACAAAGAGACTGCTCATCTCCCGTTGTTTGTGCCTATTTATAGAGGGTATTTTAACTTACTGCATCTGTGTATGGTTTGCCAATTGCACAGTGCCAAATAGGACAGCACTCCACAGTGTCAGCATCATTGCCCAGAGGATCATTGGTTGCCCTCTCCCCTCTTTGGAAAAGCTTTATACCTCCTGCTGCCTTAAGAAAGTTCAAAACATTCTTAAAGATACATCTCATCCTGGGCACCCTTTTTTTGAACTATTATCATCTGGCAGACGGTACAGGATAATAAAGAGCCGAGGTGGTGCAGTGGTTAGAGTGCAGTTCTGCAGCTACTTCAGTTGACTGCTAGTTCAGCAGATCAGCAGATCAATTCTCCTGAGAGGAGGGAAACAGCAGTCAGGCTGGGGAAGACGCTCCGTCTAATGCATGGGACCGAGTCTGCTATTCAAATTGGCTCCGCGCTCCTGGCCTTCTCTAGTTGTTCGACTCGGTCTATGCTGGATGGTCATGTCTTCCAGTCTCTCCAGGTTTCCTCTCCTCATCAGGATTCTTCTTGAGCAGCTGCCTTCAATCTCTCATATCTGCTGGCTCGCAGATACATTTAACAGGCTCGCCTGTTATTCTCGGCTCCCCAGAAGATCGGGGGAGTTTATTGCTGCATTTTAACAGCCTTTGTCCAGCAGCCTGCCTCAGCTTGAGCGAAGCCTCGCCGAGCGCCAAAAGTCGTGTTAATAGCCGGATGGCTAGCGACATGCCTCACTTCACCTGCATGGATTGGGTCCGGCATTGTCCCAGGGAGCCGTCGTGAGTGTTTTTCTTCCTTACCATCTCAATTACAACTTGGAGCTTTCAGGTGATTCAAAATGGCAGCCACCATGCGCTCGGCTGGTTTAGCGGGGCAGAAGGCTTCGGGGAAGTGTCAGCACCACAGTGACCCGCTTGAAGGATCTTTCACCTTACTTCCTCCTCCTCCTAAGTGGACCAAGGGGAAGAAGACCACCCCTGCTGTTCCCATTGCCTCTTCCTCTAAGGAGGAACAAAGAAGGCATAAAGTCATAGAGAAAGCTCAGGCTCAGGCAGCTCCCAGTGATCCTAGCTGCATCACCAGGCCCCCTTCTGTCACCAGTAATCTGGCCTCAGGTACTTCCAGGTCTCTGTGGGAATTATCTCCTGACATTTCCACAGTAGCCTGTATTGCACCAACTACAGACAGCCAACTTATGTTCCAGACTATGCCTGAGGAGGCTTCCTCAGTGGGGGAGCAGGTTTCTGCAGGGGCTCCTGCCTCAGTTTCTCCTTCGCCCCAAGCTCTTCCTCCTCTGGGTTTGGCAGACTCATTGGAGGCCATAATATCCAGAGCCATCAGGCAGAGCCTAGCTCAATGTTTGCAGCAAGCCTTGGTCCCAGTACATTCAGCCATCCCTCATCAGACCTAGACCAGGGAGGTGGAGGATTCTTTATCTGAGCAGGAGTGTGCCAACTCCCACTATTCAGCAGACCAGGCTTCAGTCTCTGATGTCAAGGATTTCCAAGAAAAGGCTTTGTCTGATGATGAAGGCCTTGGGCCAGACCAGCCTTCCTTCATTGGTCTCTTCTGTTCTCAGGTTTTCCACTCTCTCCTTTTCAAAGCCACCTCCATTACTCAATTGGAAGATCCTACCTCTACAGGCTCAACTTCTGTATCTACTGATCCTGCAGTGGTCAGGTTTGCAGAACCGACTGTTGATCCAAACACTATTCCAGCTCCTAACCTGTTCACTGATGTGATCCAGCACCAATGGTCCCCTCCTGTGGCAGGACCTAGTCCCAATGGCTTGGACAAACATCTTTACAATGCTGCCACTTCGTTGTCAGACCTTCATCAGCCTCCCTGGTGGACTTTCCCGTTGTGGCTCTCACCAATGTCTCACATTCTATGGGACCTACCGAGGATTCACTCCACCCAGAGGACAAGCAAGCTGAGAAAACTTTGCTTAAGCGGCATTTGGCCACGGCCTGGTCCATCAAAGTATCCATCTCGGCTTCATTCTTCAACAGGGCAGCTCTTCTATGGCTGAAGCAACTTCAAAGTCGCATTCCGTTATCCGACGCCAGGTCTCATCAGGACCTAAATAAGATCTCAGCAGCCCTGGAGTATTCAGCCAATGCCACACTCAACGCAACCAGGTTTTCGGCCAAGTCTCTTGGTTCCACCATCACATCCCGTCACCTCTTGTGGCTCCGTAACTGGCAAGCTGATATGCAGAGCAAATGGCAATTCACTTCTGCACCATACACTGCGGGCACTCTATTCGATCTGTGTTTGGAGCCCCTCCTCATCGAGATGAGGGATAGACACAAGATCGTACCTCCAGTCTCCAGGCATGGCGACTCCCGTTATTCAACTTCAGTCCACTACCAGTCCTTTCATTCCTCTGATTCATCATCTTTCCAGCCTCACTTTCAGAGCTCTTTTACATCTAGATCTCAGCAGGAATCCCAGGTCAGACAGGGGACTAGGTTTCCTCCCAAGCATCCCTCCTGCAGGTGGCAGGGCCATTTTACCTGATGGCCCAGATAAAGGAACCTCCTCCCTTCCCATTGGGGGCTGGCTGGTTCTATTTTCCGAGCAATGGGAGTCCTCCACTTCTGATTCCTGGGTGCTCCGCACCGTTTCCTTAGGTCTCTCCTTGGAATTCATTTCCCCCCCTCCTCCCCGGTTCCTTCTCTGTCCAGGTTCACAGGATAGATCCAAGCAGGACTTGCTTTCCACTGCTATTGCCCACCTGCTTCTCATCAAGGCCATTCAGGAGGTTCCCCAGTCCCAATGTGGTCAGGGGTTCTACTCCCGCCTTTTCCTCATAAAGAAGTCCTCAGGTGGGTGGAGAGCCATATTAGATCTCAAATCCTTGAACCGGTATATAATTTATCACTGGTTCAAGATTCAATCCCTTTTTTCTATCCCTGAATCTGTCCGACCAGGTCCTTCACATCGACTCAAACGCCCATGGCATTCCTTGGACGTCTGCCGGCTCTGAAGGTCTACATCTCCCGGACAGCTGCAATCCACAAGATGGAAGCTCTCTTCATGGCTTTCCAGCCTGCAAATATCAGCTCCCAGGTTTCAGGTCCCACCTTGGGCCGGTGGCTGAGAGCCACTATCGTCATGGCCTACCACCATTTGGGCATCCCTGTGCCAGGATGCATCACTGCTCACTCAACCAGGAGTGCCACCACCTCCACAGCTTGGTCTACCCAGGCTTCCTTGGAGGAGGTCTGCAGGGCTGCCACATGGACCAGCATCAGCCCCTTCATTTGCCACTATAAGGTGGACTCCTTCGCCTTGGCTGAGGTATCCTTTGGTCGACGGGTTCTACAGGCGGTTCACCATTCTTAGCGTCAGCCAGATCTGGAGTTTCCCTCCCTGGATGACATGGTGCTTTGGTATGTCCCCAGCCTGACTGCCATTTCCCTCTTTTCAGGAGAATGGATGTTAGTCTTACCTGATACGTCCTTTTTCTGTTGAGCGGAAACAGCAGTCAGCCCCACCCTTCTTGCTCCGGATCAGGAGATTTGCGGGGGTGGGTGGTTCTCTAATTCTCTATCATTTCAGGAAGACATGTCCTGATAGTCTACATTTCACCCTCGCCGAACAACTGGAGAAGGCCAGGAGGGCAGAGCCAATTTGAATAGCAGACTCAATCCCATGCATTAGACGGAGCATCTTTGCCATTTCCTCTCAACAGAGAAAGGACGTATTAGGTAAGACCAATGTCCAATCTCAACGGCTTAAGGTTGACTCAGTCTTCCATCCTTCCGAGGTGGGTAAAATAAGGACCCAGATTGTTGGGGGCAATATGCTAATGCTAATGCAATATGCTAATATGCTATATGCTAACTTTGTAAACTGCTTAGAGAGGGCTGTAAAGCACTATGAAGTCTAAATAAATAAAATAAAATAAAAACAAGGACGAATAGGCTGAAAAACAGCTTCTATCCCAGGGCAATAACAATATTGAATTCTATGGTATAGTGCAATATCGGGTTTTCAATTTCAATTATATAGAATGTAAAGGATGTATGTTTGTGTTTTTATCTTTATAGTTATAAGGTATACTAAAGACGGCATTTAATTTCATTGTACCATGTGTAATGACAATAAAGCAAACTAAAGTAAACTAAACTAAACTAAACTATTTCTTAAGAGTTGGCAAAAGTGTCAATCAAGCAATGGCATCTATCGAGATCGGGGAAGCCTTCCTGCTCTGCCTTGGGGCCTGTCCTTTGACAAGTCCCCGGAGATGTGGTTGACTCCTCTCCTGATGATGTTCCAAAACTTTTTTTTAAAAAAAGTTGCTATTGTCCCACACATTGGGATAGGATGTTTGGGGAGCCCTGTTGGATTTTGTTACACTAATGAAGCTGTGTTATGACACCTCATGTCTCTAGGATAATTATTATGCTTTGAATGAATGTATTACTTGGGTTTACTGCTTTATTTTTACATTACATTTACTGTACATGCCACCCATCTCACTACCCAAAGTGATTAATTTAAAATAAACGATTTCTTATTTGCAAAGGCATTTTTTTCAATAGCAAATTTAAAATTTATCTTATTTTTTATTCTAGCTATAGAATCTGCCTGTTTTATTGCATAAGCTTTTTCCTAATTAGTTTCAAATGATTATTACTCTGTTTCAGTTTAATTGTTCAGTCATCCTCAATGTTGAGTAAACTTTAGAAAGGCAAGACATAGTTTTTAAAAATAAAATAATAGAAAAAAATGTATTTTTTTCCTAATATTTATTTCTCCTGTATATTTATGATCAGTGGTGTGATTCAGCTGGTTTGGGCCAGTTCGGGCGAACTGGTTGTTAAACTGGCTAGTTCTGCCCCTCCCCTCCCCGCCCCTTCTAGGAGCACCTACGCACCCCATTTTGGCTCCCAGATAAGTGCAGGGATGCCTACTAGGCCAAAAACAGGACATGGGGGGGGTCAGCATCGCCCCCTGTGGCCCGTTTTTGCTCCCAGGAGGCTGCAGGGAGGCCTACTAGGCCCAAAACAGGGCACAGAGGGGAAGGCATACCCCCCCCCCCCCATGGTCTGCATTTGCTCCCAGGAGATGCAGGAGGCTGAGTGCTGCCTGTCATACCTCCTGGCCATGCCCGCCATGGCTACACCCACCCAGCCGGTCATTAGGGAGAGAACTGGTTATTAAATTATTTGAATCCCACCACGTCTATGATCATTGCTATGAATGAACAGCACATATAAACATGCAGAAAACTGCAATGAAGAATATTCTAACTTATTATTTGTACTATTCTATATTTCATAGAAGTTTCCATATTATTTAACAACAACAACAAAGGAAGTGGCTTCAGGAACATTAAAACACATTTTAGATATAGACTAAAAGTATCACGGATTAAACTAGAGATGGTTTTTTCAGGTGCATTATGCTTTCCCAGTTTGTCCTCCCTCCCTCCCTCTCTCCGTCCCTTCCTTTTTCTCTTCAATTGGTCATTAAATCCAGAGTATATGGATGTGTGCCTATCATTTCTGGAGCACAAATTATGTATATACAGTGATTGCATTCAAAATAGCAGCTGTTGGTAGGGAAACTATTTCACTTACTATGAAATGCAAAGATGAGCACCCACCAAATGGAATTACTACTAGCCCACCAGATGAACCTTTTCCTGCAGATCTCGTGCTCTCATTGGTGCTGAAGTGGAAATGCAGAGAAAGTTGCATTGGGTGAGGTAAAGCTCACTTCTGCATCACAGGGTAACATTTTCTTTTAGATGGAGTAATATCAAAATGTGATTATAAATTCTATTTCAGCACTTATAGTCGGGTATTGCCCTTTGAAATATTTTGCTGAAAAATGTCTCAGCAATTCAATTCTGGGATAGAGGAAGCCAGAATGAGATGTTCTTCTGATAAATTTTTAATATTGTTGCATTTTTTTAAATGCCAGATTCCTGTCCATTCACTCTTTTACATAGAGGCACACCAATTTATCCTATATTGACATCAAAATAGAATGTCTGGTGTGTAATATATAAGTATAAGTAGATATACCTACATACTGTAGTATGAAAAGCAGATCAACAAACCGTAAGAATAGTATAGTAAATATAATCTTGGCTTTAACTAAATATTTGACCAAGTGAATTTAAGGAATTCTCTTGATCCAACTTCCTCAATGTGGATTATATTGTATGATGATTAAGAGAATACAAGTTATCCTTGACTTACAACAATTCATTTAGTGAGCATTCAAAGTTACAACAGCACTGAACAAATTAACTTATGACAATTTTTCACACTTACGACCATTGCAGCCTCCATATTCATGTGATCAAAATTCAGATGCTTAACAACTGGTTCATATTTATGACAGTTGCAGTGTCCCGGGGTCATGTGATCAAGTTTTGGAAGCAAAGTCAATGGGGAAGCCAGCAACTTAACAACTGTAGTGATTAATTTAACATGTAGCAAGAAAAGCCATAAAATGAGGCAAAACTTGCTCAATAAATGTCTCACTTAGCAACATAAACTTTGGGCTCAATTTGGTCATAAGTCGAGGACTATCTGTACCTACTTGCCCTAAAAAATACCGTACCTATAAACATGTAGTAAGATTTTAACGGAGGTGTTAAAAAGTGTAGCCCTGCTTCCTGTACTTTTCCACAGGTTTCAATGATTTTAATGAAAAGATAGAAGGAATGTTTATCAAATGCGTGAATAATATAAAGCTAGATAGGGATAACAAATTCCTTAGAATACATTTGAGGTTCTCTCAATAGGCTGAAATCAGTAGAATGGAACTTGAGAGAAATCTGAAATGTTTCATTTTGGAAACTAAATGAAAAGCATACATATATGATGAGGGATGCCTGGCTTGGTCACAGTATTTGTGAACATGATATTCAAATAATGATTGCAATGACTGTTCAAAAATCAACCATAGAGTGAGCCAGTTTGTTCTAGTGGGGAATCCAGTGGTGCGAGGATAGGAGAATCCAAGTTCTAGTTTTGAGTTAGAAACAAAAGCCAACTAGGTGACTTTAGGCCAGTCACTCTCTTTTAGCCCTAAGAAAAAGCTTACGGCAAGCCACTTATAGAACTATATGTCCAAATTATATTTTTTTATCTGTACATTTTAAAATTTGGGAAGGTGCCTTTTATTGGCCTAGAATCGGGGTTTTCTATCTTTCTAACTTCTACTGAGTAGCAATAATTTATTTAGAGAATAAATATTAATCATATATCATAATACTATTACAGTCAGTGATTAAACCTAGCATGCAAAACAGGTTTATTGATAAAAGATCCCCCTTTGCTCCCACCAACATCTTCTGTTCTAAACATGTGTAAATCTATCTGTTACATTCCAATATTCATTGAAGATCTGAGAATTCTTGCCTTGTTTCTTGAAAGTACAATTAATGGTACACTAATACCATTAATGGCAAAAAGAGGTTCTATTTATTCAATATATATATATATCATTCCATTGGGCAGCATGATGATAAAAGCTGGTAAATTAAAAGACAATTTCAGAGATAGTATATTAATAACCTAGAAAAATGAATTATTATTAATGAATGGATTATTATGATAGAGTGAGCATGGATATGTTCTCAAATTTTTCCAAACATGAGAACACCTGACCTCTCATTGGATGGATGCACCCAGATCAACTCTGACAAAAATTCACTCTGACTACTCTGTAATACTTTTAATAAATTATAAGGTACAAAGCAGAACAAAGAATAAGTGACATATTTGTCACTCACTTGAAGGTTCAAATAATCTCAGGTTTATGGTTTCTTCAGGCATCCTCCTGCTCACTTTGCATAATAGAATTTTCTAAGATTTTTTTTCTTGCAATTTTATCTTTTTCCTTTCCAAATGATCAAGTTTGACTGCCACCTTGTGACAGCATGTGGTCACCCATAGGTCTCTGCTATCTTCTCAAATATTCAGCTAGCCAAACACATTCTTTTTAGCTAATAGCAGACCTTGAGAACATGCTTTTTTCATAGGAAAAAGCTGTTGTGATAGCAAGGAAGAGGAGAGAGCTGGAGACTTGAAGAAAAGGGATTTTTGGAAGAGAAGGAGACAGACACACGGAGGGTAAATGGTTTCCATGACAGTGTTGGCTCTGAAGGATTATTGATTCCAAAGGATCCTTGGGCCAAATTTTGAGGTGGTGATGAATAAATGAGGGCAGACACAGTGAAGGAAGAAGAGCTACAAGGTGGCGGCAGATGGGTCTTCTCATTACAAATAGATTTAAGAAAAAATGGACAATGATGGAAAGAGAATGTATGTGATGAGTCCATGGGAGAAAATAGTTGAGAGAAAAGATGCTAGCCAAAGTAATTTACTTTCTTACTTATTTCTTATTAGGAAGTACATTTAGGAGTATCAATATATAGATTTAGTTCATACTTAGATTGCATACAATTCCAACAAGAATTAGCTTGCTTTGAAATGCCTAGCTAGACAGGTCTATGTCAATTTGCCACGGCCAACTCAACACGGCAAACTCACCATGGCCAACTCACCATAGCCAACTTGCTGTGGCCAATTCACTGCAGGACAACTCACCACAGCCAACTCGCTGCAGGACAACTCACTGAAGGACAAGAGTTACACTAATATCAAAGAAATAGTGGAATAGCATCATTAAAGAAAGGATGCAAAAGGAGGGAGGGATAGAATTAAACGTGAATTGCAAAAATTAAAATATTTTTTATTTATTTTAAATAATTAAATAGAATTGTTAAATTGTCCCGCAGCAAGTAGTCTCATGGCGAGTTGGCCATGGTGAACTGGCCACAACTAGCTGGCTGTGGTAAGTTGGCCATCGTGAGTTGGCATCAGCGAGTTGGCTGTGGCAAGTTGTCCCATTCTGTAGCTAGACATGCTTAACTCAACTTGGTTGATTGCTTTATTGCTGCTTATAAGTTGCAGGGAAGTGGAGGTATGAGAAATTTGCTACAGTGAATTACTCCCTGGAAATGATATTGCAAGGCTGACGTTGCTTGTTGTATAAAAAAATCATAAGAAGTGTCTTATATGCCGAGTTGGACCATAAAGCCTTTATGACTCAGCTAATTTTTCTCCCTTTCCCTGTTCCTTTTCCATACTTACATCAACAAACATTTACTGATTTACACCTATCCATCCATAGATAAAGTTGTATAGGTTTCTATACATGCCCAGTTGTAGTTGGCATGTAGTTTTGTATGCTCAGAAAGTTTTAATTCTTCACTCTTCCTGCAATCTTGCTGGCATTTAACTCACAGTCTGGTGGAGCAGTGGACTAAAGTGCTGTTAAATAGCACTTAGCTGCTAGCTGCCTGCAATTACTGCAAGTTCGAATCTCACCAGGCTCAAGGTTGACTTAGCCTTCCATCCTTCCGAGGTAGGTAAAATGTGGGGGCAATAATCTGACTTTGTATAAAAAAAGAACACCGCTTAGGGAGGGCCAAAAGCCCTACTAAGCAGGTATATACGAAAGTATGAAGGCTATTGCTTAAAGCATTGTAAGCCGCCCTGAGTCTCTGGAGAAGGGCAGCATATAAATCGAACCAATAAACAATAATAATAATACTACTGTGGATATTATTCTTAAACTCATCAGTTAAAATACATCAGCTACTGATCCCCTTTGTGAATGATGCTTATTGTGATCTCCAAACCAAGATTTGGAAAAGTATGACAAATTTCTAGGAATCATGGTTAGGCAGACTGCTTTCTTTAGCAATCTTTTTTTAAGTTACCCTATTGTACATTCAAGTTAGTGTATAAAGTACAAGACTGAATAGAATATAGCTAATTCTGATAGAAATGCTTGAGATCCTCAGAGGTCTGGTTAAATTTTGATCCTGTAATATTGCAAGCATGGCTGTAGATTAGATTAAATTGAAATGAGACTTTTCATATCTTTAAGAATATGTGTTTTTTTTTAAAAGAAATATGTCTCATCATATGAAACTGAGTTTGATCATATGAGATTAAAATGAGTCTGATCAAAACCAGTCTTGGGATTTTATTATCTGAAATAAAATGTGATCTTATTCTATCCTAAATCAACTCAAAGTATCCAAGGTCTATCAAAGTTCCAAAGGCAAAAAACCATTGCCTTCTTGGCTTTACAAACTATTTTTATAACCAAATTTGGTGCTTTGCTTCCGGAGGTGTTTATCTCATTGTATGCAATGTTATAACTGTCCCATAATATAACAGGTGTTGAATACTCAAAAAGTCTGTAAACATCAGATGTTCATAGCATATCATTTGGAGAAAAAAACCATGCAAGATTATTTTAACCAAATTTGTAGTATTTTCAGAAAGGAAGTAAAAAAGCAATTCTTTAAAATGAATTACACTTCTACCCTATTTTTTTCATGTGGATCTTAGAACCAGATATATGGTTTCCCAGCTGATTTCCTTTTAAACTTAGTTATTGTGTGAATCATGTACCTTGCAATGGTGGGTTTCAAAATTTTTTACTACCGGTTCTGTGGGGGTGGCATGGCTTGGTGGGCTTGGAAGGGAAGGATACTGTAAAATCCACATTTCCTCCCAATCAGCTGGGACTTGGGAGGCAGAGAATAGATGGGGGTGGGGCCAGTCAGAATTTTTACTACAGGTTCTCTGAACTACTCAAAATTTCTGCTACTGGTTCTCCAGAACTCGTCAAAACCTGCTGAAATCCACCTCTGAGTATCTCAAAGTTATGTCCTGAAAGAAACCCTCATGAACCCACTTTTGGCTAACAAAGAGCATTTGCCCAAATAAACTAACAATACATATAGTCCCTACTTCATTTTTCATCAGTTGTCATTGCTACAGTTGAAAATGAAGGGTGGGGGGGATGTTTCAAAACTTGGCCATCCCTAACAGAATTTCAAAGGCTTTCAAAATGTATAACTTCAATTTTTGCTTCTTACTTAAAATGGATTTGGCCTCAGAATTTGGGCACTTCAGGATAGGATATTTAGGCTTTTCTCTCTTTCTGACTCCACCCTGAAAACAATCTCCGTCCGAGAGGAAAAGAATAGCGTTTATTACGTTGTGTGTGTTCTGAATAAAGGAATGGCAGAAACGAAGCCTTTTTCTTTCTTTTGTTCTTGAAACGCTGAATCGCTCATGAGCTTCTCGCTCGTCGTTTGCCATGCCAAAGCCAAGCCGGTGTGCAACTTAGCCAGTTTTCTTCCCCTGCCTGTGAGTGCGCGTAGGTGCCCGCACGAGTGACTAATTCGTGGCTTGGACAGTTCCTCGCCAAGCCAAACCCTCCACCTCGCCCGGGACACGATTGCCTCCCTCTTCCTTGCTCCCTCCGTCATCCCAATACCACACAAGCCGCCTCGTCCGCTCCGAGGTGAAGATTTCAACTGAGCGATCCCAGACTGAATTCTTGGCAAATCGCGAGGTCAGGAGGAGGAGGAGGAGGGGGTGCTGGCGTCGGTGGTAGTGGCGGCGTCGCGGTTTTTAGGGAAGCAGTACAAGCAGCCAGGTAGGCGACAGCACCACCTACTCTATCCACGGCAGCGTCTTTGCCCCCTCCCCCGCCCCCCGTGCCAGAGAGTCTGAATGGTCCATTCCAGCTGAGGAGGGAAAGCGAATGTGCCATCTGAGGAGCAGCGCTGCGCTCCTCGTTCCTCAGCTCCAGCCGCGGAGCTTGCGGCGCAGGGCTGCGGAGTACAGATGAGAAGAGACCGCGCGCTTGGGCTTCCCGCCTCCTTTTTTTCTCTCTCCTCTTCCTCCGAGGGACGCGCTTCTCCCGGGGTTCTCTGTCCCCGCAGCCTGCGCTCACCCGAGCCCGCCGCCGCTCTTGAGGGCATCCACACCGCAGTAATGCCAGAGCGTGCCTGCGTGGGGAGCCCTCCCGAGTCCCAAGTGGCTGCCGGCTCCAGGTTGCCGCGCGCTCGTTAATCGGAGCTCTCCCAGGCTTTTGGGCGCGCTCCTTTCTCTCTCTCTCTCTCTCTCTCTCTCCCTCACCCCTCCCACCCCAGTGGCTTCAGCCTGAGGAGGATTGCGGTAGCCTGGCGAGCGCGGCGCAGGCTAGTCCCATCCCCGTGTCTGCCGGGCGGGTGATTCTTCGTTACCCGGTTTGCCTTCAAGTCGCTGGCCCATAGGTTTTGCTCGGGCTGGCGACGAAGGGGAAGGCTTGTGACATGTAACGGCGGCCGAGGGAAGGGGCTCTCCTCCTACAGGGCCAGCCGTCAAAGGAAGTGCCGTCCGCCTCCCCCCCCCCCCCATTTCGCCCCGGACAATGACAGCCATGAAGGAGCAGCAGCAGGCGCAGTCTAACCCAGGCAACAGGGGAGGCCAGGCTCCATCGCAAGAACAGGTAAGACTCGCTGAGCGGCGGAGCGAAGGCATTTCAGCCGGCTTTTGGGTGGCTCGGGGTGGTGGGGATGGTTCCCTCGGTGGTCTCTCTCCCTCCCTCCCTCCTTCCGATTTCCCACTCCTCAGGGGATGGAATGGCCTCCTTCACCCCCTTTCATTTACCTTCTTTGCACACTGGTCCAAGTTGCAAGAAATGGTCGCGAGGCAGGAAGAAGGAGGGCAAAAAGAAGGAAAAGAAACTGAGGGGGGGGGGAAGTGCCATTTCTCCGGCCAGGCTGAAGGACGTGACCATTCAACCAATGCCAAAGAAGGCATGGGTGTGTGTGTGTGGGGTGGAGGATTGAGTGCCGCCGCCTCCTGGAAAGAGGCACTTGGAGACTTGGTCTGTATAGACACTGGAAGGACCCCGTTATATACACTGGGAGTGACGGAGAATCTTCCGTAGGAAAAGAGTGGTAGGTGAAGTGGGTGGGATGCAAGAGGAGATGTTGGATCCGAAAGAAGGAGGGGGGGAGCGGCTCACTTTCCCCCCTCTTTTAGAAGTAAAGTATTAAGGAGAGTTTTTAAAGGGATCTAACAAACCACGCACCCCACTGACCTTTCCCAGGGAGTGAAGTCAGCAGAGTGAGGGGTAATGATGTGTAATTACAGGGAAGAGAAGCTCTTCCAAGAGAAGACCAAGGGAAATCTGTAGTCATATTTATCCTTCAGGACTTTCAAATTAAGTAGTGAATATGTATAATATTGAATTATTAGGAAATGTGAAGGGAGTGTGTGGGGGGGGGGTAAAAACAATATTTTTTAAAATAGAGAAGAATATTTAGGAGGTGTCTCTCAGAATCCTTTGGTATCATCCAAAGGATGTTGGTAGTGTTCTCCATCTCTTCTTTCCTATTCTGAATTGGCTTTTTCATTTCTTTTTTCATTTCTACCACTTTTTCTCTTCTTGAGAAAGTCATGCTAAACAAAATCTATTTGTCCTTTCCTAAAGTAATAGACCTAGAGTCAGCTAGTAGGTCACTGGTTATTAGTGGCTTCTATAGAAAGGAAGGAGCTGGCTAGCATAACCAGAGATGGTGCTGTGTTCTCAGCAGAGATACAAATTCTCCCTCTCTCCTCCTCAATTACTCTGTCTGCCGGAGCAGTGAAATAAACTGGTGTCTATGAGTGTGTATGGAGAGTCAATACCTAGCAACTTTTGGCATTCCCATCCCAACATAACAAACAAACAAACAAACAAAAAAGGAAAATGCTACAGCTATTCATGGATGGTTTGGGGGCTTCTATGTTGGTGCTTGCTCATTGATCCACTTACAAAAGCATTCCTTGCCAGGGACTAAAATTAATATTTTACTGAAAAAGTAGCATGATTTCCACCATCAAAACACTTATTTCATCACTTCCAGCTTTAGGTTTTATTTCTTTTTTTGTGACTCTGTCTAATTATTAGATCAGACTAACCGAAGCATTAAAATGGTTTTGGCAATTTTAATACTCAAAAGTCAGCTATAGCCCTTTAAATTACCCTGTATGGCCAGAGAGGAATGTCTGTTTTGAAGATATTCATGAACATCTTATAGTAACACGTCATAATGGCTCTTGAATAAGGCAAGACAAAATTAATTATTTATTACCACTCTCTTCTGTCCTGTGAATCTAATATATACTGTATATATATGTTTTGCATAACCCTGAGAAAGTACCTGCAAAAACATTGCAGAGTTTAGAAATGACTTACAAAAGAAAGTATATTAGATTTTAAGTGTTCCCTATGCATGCAGTTGTATGGACTGTTTTTTCCCCCAAAGCACTGAACTTAATTAGGAAGTTTTAGCATTATTCTTCAAAGTCTACTGTTATGAGTAAAATCAGTTCACTAACTAAACTTGTTGAAGAGAAAATGAGTGGGTAATATTTTATTCCTATGTACAGAAAAATTAAGTAAATTCATTTTATAAGTTCTATAGAATTCTTTTCATTGTTCCTTGTAATTATTTCATTCAGATTTATAATATGTCCTATTAGTAGTTCCTTGTTTACTTATTGTTATCCTGGTCACTCGCTATTCCATTTTATAGCTACTAACTTTTGCTCAAATTAGCCAGTAAATTGACCACAGTGTGGCAGTATTTGAACCCTATCTTACTGTAATGTGCAAATCAGTTTCAGTTTCTAGCAAAACCTGGTCATAGTTCATATCTTACAGTTAAAATAAAAGCAACATATTATAACCAATTATGTGGTCACTGATTTTCTGCAGGGTTTTTTGCATGTGGGAATGCAACACGAAGTATAGGGTAATGGAATCTGATGTGTCTGACTGCTAAGAGAATAGAAGAAGGAATTATGGTAGATGAATAAATGCCAGTAGGACAAATTTACAGCCAAACTAAATGTAATACCAGGGATTCTTGATAAAAAAAATATTTGCACTTCATACAGTCAATATTTAATAGTCTTAGTAGCTAGTTTAAAGACAAAAATATTGAATTGGAGGAATGTTAAACTTCTGTTGTCACATCATCACCATTAGTTAAATCATGCCACTCACTCTTCTATGCCATTGAAACTATATTTGTTCTGCAAAGAATTCTTTCGGTGGAATGTGGTAATTGCTTTAGTGTTCATGTTTTTGATTGTGTCTTTATACTCCCTGTTTTCCATTGCCACTTCTGCATCTTCAAATATTTACAAAAGTCTATAATTTAGTTTTTGTTGCATAGGTGGAACATACCTGGAACAGATATTCTTGATAGATCTTGTAAGGGTCTAGTTCAGCCTTCTTCATCTTATTATTCTTTGATTCTGTTGGACAGCAACTTCTAATTCCAGAGTCAACCACTAATTTGGTCATGTTGGGTTAGGGTTAGGGTTAGGGTTTCAATTCAGCAAAAAAGAAAAAAGGAAAGAAAAAAATATTAAATATTTCTTCAATTATTAATGGTAACGAGACACTCTTTCTTTCTATTATTATTCTAAAACATCTAGATTTAAACTACAAGTTATAATGCTGTCCCCTTGAACAGCACAACCTATTTTCGTTTGCATGTCATCCACAATTGAGATTAAAAACAATTGCTCTCAGGTTGTTCTCACCTGCTATAATAAAACTGATTTGATCTAGTGCAGGTTGTTTAACCTTTTGGCTTGCCTGGGTCGTATTGAGTGAAGAGGAATTGTCTTCAACTACATATAAAATATATAATACAGTTAATGTATATAAATCACATAATAATATTAAAAATATATGATCTGGTGGGGCTGCAATATAGAATAGAATAGAATAATAATAATAATAATAATAATAATAATAATAATAATAATAATAATAATAATAATAATAATAGAGTTGAAGGGGTCTTGGAGCTCTTCTACTGCAACCCCCTGCTCAAGCAGGAGATCCTATATCCGTGATGGCAAACCTATGGCACGGGTGCCACAGGTGGCACATGGAGCTATCTGTGCGGGCATGGGAGCCATTGCCCTAGGTCAGCTCCACTGAATATGCACGCATTCCTCCCGCCGACCAACTGACTGAACAACAGAAACACACGCGCATGTGTGGGAGGGACTGGGTGGGGGGGTCATGCACACATTTGCAGGGAGCTGGGGGGTCATGAATGCATGCACGGGGGGATGCGGTGTGCCCCCAGCCCCATTTTGGGCCTAGCAGGACTCCGTGTAGCCTCCTGGGACCAAAAACGTGCCGGGGGACACAGGCATGTGTGGAAGGGGGGACCACGGGGGGTGGGTCAGGGAGTGGGGGGGTCACGTATGCATGTGCAAGGGGTGAGGAAACACGGTGCCGAAAGCGCACACATGTGTGCGACAGTGCACGCACGTGTGCTTGCATATGCAGGGGGGCAGGGCATGATGGAGGCATTGCATTATGGGTGTGGGCACACGTGAGTGCACTATCGCACACGTTTGCGCTTTCGGCATCCGAGAAAAAAAAGGTTAGCCATCAATGCCCTATATCATTTCAGACAAATGGTTATCCAGTCTCCTTTTGAAAGCCTCCTATGATGAAACACCCACAACTGCTAAAAGAAAGCTGTTACATTGGTTGATTAGGGAATTTCTCCTTATTTCTAGGTTTCTTCTCTCCTTGATTAGTTTCCATTCATTGTTTTTTGTCTTGCATTTTGGTGCTTTGGAAAATAGTTTGACATCCCTCCCTCATCTTTATAGGAGCCCTTCAAGTATTGGAACACTGCTGTCATGTTTCCCCTAGTCCTTCTTTTTATTAGACTAGACATACCCAATTCCTGTAACTATTCTTGGTATGTTTTAGCATCCAGCCCCCTAATTATTCTTGTTGCTCTTCTCTGCACATTTTCCAGACTCTCAACATCTTTTTTGTATTGTGATAAGCACAACTGGATGCAATATTCCAAATGTGGTCTTACTAAGGCTTTGCAAAGTGGTACTAGAACTTCATGTGATTTTGATTCTGTCCCTTTATTAATGCAGCCTAGGATTGCATTGGGTTTTTTGGCTGCTGTTGTACACTGTTGGCTCATATTTAAATGATAGTTCACTAGGACTCCAAGATCCCTTTCACATTTACTGGCATTGAGACAAGTCTGTACCTATATAGTTGGTTTTCCTTGCTTAAGTATAAAACCTTACTTTTATCTACTCTGAATTTCATTTTGTTAGATAGGGCCCAGTGTTGAAGTCTGTAAGATCTATTTGGATCTTGAGCTAGCTATTCCAGCCAGCTTGGTGTCATCTGCAAATCTGATGAGTTCCCCTTCTTATTCCCTCATCTAGATTGTTTATGAAGATATAGAAGAGTACTGGATCTAAAATGGAATCTTGGGGTACTCCACTGCTTACTTCCCTCTATGTAGATATAATTCCATTGAGGACTACACGTTGAGTATGATTTGTCAGCCAGCTACAGATCTATGTGGTGGTGATGCTGTTTATCCCACCATTTTCTAGCTTGCCAAGTAGTAGATTGCAGTCTACTTTATCAAATGCTTTACTGAAATCTAAGTATACTATGTCTACAGCATTTAGCTGATCCACTAATTTAGTCACTTTGTTAAAGAATAAAACATTTGTTTGGCATGACCTGCTTTTAATAAACTCATATTGGCTTTTGGTTACATCTTTGTTTTAGGCAGATTTGTTGCTTGATTATCTTTTTCAGTATCTTACCAGGTATTGTTGTCAGGCTGATTAGGCTGTAATTTCCTGGATCTGTTTCCCCCCTCCCCTGTTTTTACTATTTGTCCAGGGTTGCATGTGATCCACCAGTTGGACGTTCCTGATCTTTCTTAATGTTTAAGAGCTGGGTTTGTTGACTGTAAAGGCCCGAGCCTTTCCAGCCAACAAAGGCCCCATTTCGAGCAGCATTGCATGGTGCTCGAAAACCGAGCACCATGCAATGGAGTGAGCTCCTGCTCCTCACCCCAGCTTCTGCCTAACTAGCAGTTTGAAAGCATGAAAATGTGAGTAGAAAAATAGGTACTACTTCAGTGAGATGGCCACATGACCACAGAAGCCTCTTTGGATAAAGCTGGCTATCTTGTTTAAGAAATGGAGTTGAGTATTGACTCCTAGAGTTGAACACAACTGGATAATAATAATAGTAATAATAGTAATAATAATAGTAATAATAGTAATAATAATAATAATAATAATAATAATAATAATAATAATAATAATATTTCTATACCGCCCCTCTCCTGAAGGACTTGGGGCGGTGCACAGCCTAATTAAAAGCACAAGACAAACAACAATTTAAAAATTAAAAATATTAAATAATTTGGCTCAATATAAAACCCCAAATTTAAAAATCCCAGTTTAAAATCAATTTAAAAATCTTCACATCAATAGCCCGGCCTGGTGGAACAAAAAGGTTTTGAGGGCACAGCGGAATACACGGAGGTCAGTGATTTTACGTAATTCTGGGGGCAGTTCATTCCAGAGAGTAGGAGCTCCCACAGAGAAGGCCCTCCCCCTGGGTATCGCCAGTCCCTATTTACCTCTATCATAGACATTAAAAATTGGGTTAATGAAATTTAAGAATTCTCAGCCTTTAATTACCACACCAAAAAATAAAGGGTGGAGACACATATGATAATGCAAATTATTTCCAAAGCCAATACTTTTCTGATATATCCTGAAATGATTTTTGGCCTGGATTATGTATTGTATAAGAACAATAGGGATGTCTCAAGGGAATTTGTAGGCTTTCCCTATGTATGTTAAAACTTCTGAAATCTATCAGAAGAAGAAGCCAATTGCCTTTTATCAGCCTGCTATTTGTTTTCATGGGGTTTCAAACAATAGTTTTTAATAAATATAGGAGAAACCACAGATATTCTACAGTCAGCCAACAAAACAGATTTGGAAAAAAGGGGATGTAAACAAGAAATGCAATGTACCCCTGCAGCAGGCAAATTGGGGAACACTATTTCTTGACTGATGAAAATAATCAAATTAATCTTATACACAGGAAAAATGAAAGCTATAGTTTTTTTTTAAAAAAGTTAAACTATCCAGTCTTGTTAAATTATTTCTGTTTAGGCATGTAGCCTGTGGGGGCAGGGGAAGATAAATAAGCAGCAAGTTAGATACATCTAACAATTCTCACTTGGATTCTGGTAGTGACATCAAAATGTGTCTTACATATTTTAAAGTGTTTACTAATAAATAGAAATAGACAAGACCGACTGAGAATAGAATTTATTCCAGGTTTATTCTCTATAGAGGTGACTTTTTTTTTAAAAAAAAACCCAACCTTTTAGATTATATTTATATCTTGTCTTACTCTTTTAATTTTTCAAGTACCAAATTGATGCATGGATGTCATAAAATGGAATTCTGGCCTATGACATTAATGTGGCCTCTTGCTTCTACACTAAAATAACATCCAACTTGCTCACATTTCCAAGAATTATGCTTAAGTAATGAATAATTGTGAGTGTTGAAAAAAATGGGTGTTCCTACACCATATGATACTGTATACTATTTATTAATGATAATCTCTGTCTGCTATTTCTATGACTGCAGAAGTATAATTTAGTTTCCAAGGTTGTAGAATATATTTCTGGCATATAATCATGAGATCCAAATTCATAATTATTGATATTGCAAACAGGCTTTGGAGGAAAACCAAAAATGACAATAATCTTCATATTTGAGTTGAAAGAAAATACATAATAAATGAAAAATCTATTTTCTTTGGATACAATTTTTGGGAGTAGTTTATTTGTCATAGTGTTAATGTTGATTTGATTTTTATTTACCTTGATCCAATTAGCATCACTTCATCAGGATTGTCTACAAATTACTGCTTTTTGAATTCTTACAAGTACATGTCTTCTGTTAGTCCCTTATCAATCTTGTGTTCTGTATGTATGTGTATCAGGGGTGGGTTCTAAATTTTTTTACTACCGGTTCTGTGGGCGTGGCTTATTTTGTAGTGTGGCTTGATGGTCATGTGACAATTCTTTAGGATTTAGCAGAGATACTGGTCTACCAGGCTCTTAACTCCTTGAAGAGCTTTACTGGTCTACCCATTTGTTTTTGGAGGAATCAGTTTTCTCATTTATTTTTGGAGGCACCGGTCTACTCATTTGTTTTTGGAGGCACTGGTCTACCCATTTGTTTTTGGAGACCAAACCCATCCCATAGACGAAGTACAACCACCATCTAGAAGCCAGACCATGGCGGCATCACCAGCTGCTGCACCCCCCTCCGATCTCTACACAAAGCAAACTGACACACACCATGAACACATGGCAAGACCTCAAACTCAGAGCCAAACCAAAGCCTGGGATGTGGCATCACAGCCATCTGCTCAGGACATTACATAAAAAAACTCAGGATATCACGACATTACATAAAAAAACTCAGGATATCACAACACTAGAACTCAGGATGTTAACACACAGGCCGTTATCCAGGTCGTTAAAACACAAAAGACTAATGGGCACTCATCAAGGACCTCACCCACACAGGACATTATGAAACAGCTGACTAATCTGCAAACATTAACTCCATCTACCAATCAAGATGTAACAACACAGGCAACCAACCCATTCACAGCAACAAAGCCAGCACCCCACACCTCCCCACCAGTATTTATAGAGAGACGGCAGCTCCGATCACCCTTTCCTCGCACAAGCACAAAGCCGAAGACACCAGCCTGAAGATGACGAGTGAGATCTTGTCAAAACATCGCCAAGATACTCTCAATCTTTACACGGGAAAAGACCCAAATACACCAAAACTTGCATATCTCTACCCATGAAAATCTAACAAAACATATATATAACATATATATATGTGTGTGTGTGTGTGTGTGTGTGTGTGTGTGTGTGTTGTTTTCTTTTCGTAGGCTTCATGTGTATTTCTCTTTAGCCACATTTTTCCTACGTAAACCAAGATTTTTATGAAGCTCTAGTTCAGTGAAATTACAATCCAGTAGTTTCTAGGCTTTTTTTCAGGCAGCCAGCCTGAATGAACTAAAGAGAAATAAAATAAATATATAAAAACTGACTTCCAATCTTTATCACAAATATTTAAAAAATTGGTATCTCTTCACCCCCTATAAAGTTACAAACAGATCTCTCAATTTCCCATAACTTGCCCCTATCCATAACAAAATCCATAAGACATCAACTTTTCAATGCTGGTACCAGAATAAAGACTATAAAGGGTTGCCAGAATTTCATTAAAACATGTCTTTTTTAACCATGATCAAATAAGCTAACTTTATATTCCTTCCTTTTACCTCTGAAAATCTTAATCTTTAATTCAATATTGTCATAGAATTTGTTTTCTCTTTGATTCTTCTTTGTCTCATCACATAAGTTTCTTTGGAGTTTAACAAGCCTCTTTTGTAAAACCAATGAAAAGACATTATGCAGGTAATTAACTTGATCATCATTTGTATTTCCTCTTTCATTTTTAAATCTTTAGCCATTTTCTTTTCTATATCCAGTAAAGAGTCCTTATCAAAATCATGCCCTTGGCACTTGTATTTCTACTTTAAATACCTTCTTGATGTTACTATACCCTTTTTTTTACCCAATATTTCTGACTCCACTGTTTCTTCATCAAACACAATTTATTTTACTTCTGTCATTCCTTCATTAACATCCTTTAAACATAGTCCATCCATAGAAACAGACATCATTACTGACACTGCTAATATTGTGGCTATGCATTTTTGGCTCCAAGGATCTCCTTTAACATTTCAAATATTACAGCATTTTGTGTCATTTTACAAATCCCAGTCCTAATCAAAATCAAAGACAGGTTTTGTTTTTCTTTTTGCCTGGAATCTTTCCCTCCAGTGTCCAATTAAAAATATAATGTGTCTAATCTTTGTTGTCACCTATAGTTGACAAAATAATTCTGGTTCCCACAGAAAACTGTTTATTTTATGTAAAGATTTCCAAAATCTTACAGTAAAAGTTTCAATATTCCAAATTTGCCTCAACCTTTAATTCATGTATAACTTTTTTGGTTCAACATTTTATTTAGCTTTTGGCCTTTTATTTCAAATTCTTTAAGTTCTTAAACTTAAAGAGTTAATTTTTCCTGTGTTTGGAAATGAAAATCTTTGCTAAAATACTTAGGTTCCACTGTGGCGATTATTATTGCTTGCAAAGGACAGACTAATTTTACGTCCTCTGGTATTATGTTCTTTTTGCAATCCAATATATTGTCAATAATTTTCTCAGCCTCCAAAATTTAAAAACATCCATTTTATTTCTTCAGCCTTTTTGATAATCCAATCTTCACAGCCACCCACTCTTTAAAAAACTAAATTGATAATTGATAATATAAATCTTTTTTGTCAGAGTGAGGTCTCTGCATTTTTTATATTTTTTTCATACTGTAATGCAATTCGAGTATAAATTATTTCTGTAGTATTAGCTCTACTGCCACCAAGAACTATACAAAACAAAAGAATTTCTAGTGTAGTGTGCTCACTAATTACATTAACTATATATTTCTTCATAATAAATAGATTTTGTATTAGCATATCTTTGCAACTTGTAGTGCAATGTTAGGTTATGAAACTATCATTTTTTTATTAATGTAGCCAACTCAGCATTTGCTTTTTGTCACTAACTAGACCACTCATGACCCTTTGGGTTAATGTTTCAGAGACATATGTTTTTAACTGAGAGGAACAGAATGACCATGGGTGGAAGCAGCCTTCAACTACCTATCAGTTTTCATATTAAGTTTCCTTGTGAGAAGCTAGCAGGGAGCATTGGAAATGATGGAAGGTCTGGTCCCAATTGCTATCACAACCTATATACAATTCAATTATGGTATCTCATAGTAAACCAGAAATCTTGGTTAAAACTCCATTCAGCTAGTGTGCTGAGATTGTCTGTTTCTTACTGCTTCTCAGTAAGTCTGCTTGACTGAATATATATTGCATATATCTCTTTATTTAATTCGGTACTATGCATAATCTTCAGTTTGAAAAACAAATGTCTTAGGGATGTGTTGCTTCTATTTTAAAGAGCCGAGGTGGTGCAGTGGTTAGAGTGCAGTACTGTAGGCTACTTCAGCTTGCAGGCAAATTTCACCAGCTCAAGATTGACTCAGCCTTCTATCCTTCCAAGATGGGTAAAATGAGGAGCCAGATTGTTGCGGGCAATATGCTGACTCTGTAAACCGCTTAGAGAGGGCTGTAAAAGCACTATGAAGCGATATATAAATCTAAGTGCTATTGCTATTGCTATTTTATATTTGTAAGTGTTTGAAATAAGAGGCAATATGTAGAACATAAGCAAAGTGGTCTTTGCACCTTTCTGTAAATGTTATTGTTTCACCAACAATACAGCTTTTTCAAAAGGATTTACACTGAGTTATAGATACATGTTGTACAAATAAAATACCCAATATTTCTGCAACAAAACTGCAACATTTTTATTATCTATCTTCTGTGTCTGTTTGTCATCTATCAACATTTCTTTCTAGATGAGATTTATCCTCCTTCCATTCTTCATATATGCATGTTAAAAGCTTCTATTATTATTTTTTAAAATTTGATTTATATGCCGCCCTTCTCCAGAGACTCAGGGCGGCTTACAATGCATTAAACAATAGCCTTTATACTTTTGTATATATTTTACAAAGTCAGCTTATTGCCCGCACAAACTGGGTCCTCAATTTACCTACCTTAGAAAGGATGGAAGGCTGAGTCAACCTTGAGCCTGGTGAGATTCGAACTTACTAATTGCAGACAGCTGGAGTTAAATTACAATGCATTAGTCTGCTCAACTATCCAGCATTTTATGTTTGAAATTTATGAATGATATCCAAAGGTAGAACAAGGAGAGGAGAAAACCTAAAATATTAAAGTATGCATAAATCAGAGGAATTTTAATAACTTCTGTTATGAATCATCTCTTTCTTAATGAATGACTGTATATTTTCAGGCATATTTCAGAGCTAAAAAAGTTGAATACTTGATGGGAAATAATAGGAAAAGTATAGCTTTTCAAAGAATGATCAGATCACAAAGGGTCTGAAATCTGAAGTCCTTAACTTTTACTCTATTGCAAAATTTTCCAAGATTATCCTGATGAAAACATGCCTTTAAATTATGGGATATTATATAGACTAAAAAAGATTAGATGGATACCCTTTAAGAATCATAGATTGATAAAGATCAATTTCTATTGTATATTTATTATACCAATTAAGCACATGAGAAATAATCTGAAATTATCTACTGATATAAATTTATATAATCTTATAAGTAATTATCAGTTCTAACAAATCAGTGCATTTAATCTGCATAAATTTTTCTTTTTGAAACAAATTTTTACTTTTTTTTTAAAAAAAATTAAACTTTACCCTTTTATGTATTACTTAATGGCTACCCCATCTCACTGTAGTTTCAGCACAACATTATAGTGACCAGAAATGCTTGTCTCCTATTAGTCAAATTAACTTTGTACTTATTCACTACATCTCAGAGACTAGCATACCGCTTCATTTGAAAAGATCCTGAATAGAATACAAGGTTACCCATATACAATGCAATTTTCTTTCCTTATGTAGCTGCCATTCATATGACCTCAAAATTTGCTCTAGAAGAAGAAAATATTATTGGGTTTCATAATTAATGATTAATTTTCTGTATTATAGTTTCAGCCTGCCAAGTCACTGATCTTCCCTTATAAATTAAGAATATAAAAAATATAAAATGCCAAGAAAGCAGTGAAAAACTATCCCACAACAAAAGCAAAATAAAGGTGTTAGTAAAAAAAAATAATAGTTTGCATTTTAATGTAAACTTCCAAACCACCCAAGGCATTGAAAAAAATACTATTGGGCATTAGACAAACATCTTCAAAACAGTTTTGAAAGATATAATACAATCACTATAAATTATTACATTTATACTTTTTAAAATGGTTTTTATGTTGTAGTTTGGCTTGCAGTCACCTTTGTGTGAGTTGAATGCCCATATAAAATTGTTTAATACATACAATACATACATACATGCATACATACATACATACATAATGGTATCTTCTGTGAAAAAGTGTTTTTAGTTTTGGAATCCTGGTTTGTGACTATGGGAAGAGATACTCCATCAAGTTACAGGGTCAGAAGTAGAGAAAAGCACAATGTCTATTGAAAACTCTACCACATTTGTGATCCAACAACAACAACAACAACAACAACAAAAGTGCTTATGGGCAGAATTTGTTAGATGTCAAAGTTTTTCAGAATTATTACTACATTTTAAAAAGTATTATTCTGTACATTCTTCAAGCTCTTTGTTCCATATTCCCTGATAAAATTGTTGAGTTTTAAAATCTGTTCACAGTTTGATACATAATTGAAGTTTTTATGGATCAATGTAGCCTGCCTGCCTGCCTGCCTGCCTGCCTGCCTGCCTGCCTGCCTGCCTGCCTTCCTTCCTTCCTTCCTTCCTTCCTTCCTTCCTTCCTTCCTTCCTTCCTTCCTTCCTTCCTTCCTTCCTTCCCTCCCTCCTCCCTCCTTCCTTCCTTCCTCCCTCCTTCCTTCCTTCCTCCCGTCCTCCCTCCCTCCCTCCCTCAGTCACAGGGGATCTGAACAAGGGAGTATAATCACAGTATAGATGTTTATTATTTATGTTGTCATTCTTTCATCATTAAGTTCATCATTGAAGTTTTGAGACAAAAGTGTGTGAAGTTAATAGTAACTCCAGTTACTTTCTTATTTTTTTAGTTTGTTTAGTTGTCCTATGTTGGAGATGATTCTTCTCTGGAAAAGTGTATTGCAGAATATTCAACCTTCCTTTTTTTTTTTAACAGCTGGTCTTATATATTCCGTTTGCACTGAAAGAATATGACAGGGAGGTGACAAGTCACTTTCAAGCCCAATGCCAATCTTTCCCTTTTGTGTCTTAGCAAGAAGTAGATATATTCTGATAAGAGAATCTTTTTCATCCTTGGAAAGCTGATGTTATTCAGGGTCAAACAAGTCACCACAAAACATGATTTGTCTCAATCCCTTTCCTCTTCAACTTTTAAAAACATACAGTTATTCTCAGTTTCACTAAGCTAAATCAAATCACATTCACAAATACAATTACAAATAGGAACAATGCTACTCAGTGTTAAACGACTGTGTTCCTTCATTACAAAAGACCACTAAATAACCGACAGTACCAGAGCTGAAGCAGAAACGGAATCATTCATTTTTAGTCCTGGTTAAAAATAGATCAGAACAGCTTGATTGATAGTAATAACTCAGGGCTTTGATTAATTTTTTATGATTTTATGTTATTGTTAATATCAGTGAAAAATGAAAACAAAACGTGCATTACCCTGAGAGTATTGGTATAATATGTAACAATACAAGACAACGTAAGCAGACCTTAGTGTAAAGGAAAACAGAATAAGTTGGAGGAAAATTATTATTGAATGTCTGAAAGTATTCAAAGGGTAGAAAGAATTAATTTGATTTTTAGTACAGGTGGTTCTCTTGTCTGCTATGCAAGACAATTTTTAAGTGACTTGTACCTGATTTTATACACTTTATTGCCATTATTGTTAAATGTATCACTGCAGTTGTTAAATTAATCATGTAATTGTTAAGCAAATCCAGCTTCGCTCATTAACTTTGTTTGGGAAGTGCAAATAGTGGTCACATGACCTCTGGACACTGCAACTGGTATAAATACATGCTAGTTGCCAAGCACCAGAATTTTTACCATGCAACTATGGGGATGCTGTGCCAGTCATAGCTGTGAGGACTGGTAATAAGTCAATTACCAAATCATCAAATAACTTTTAAGGACTATAAACTTGGAGGACTTGGAGATACAATTCATCTTCAGGCTGGTGTTCTCGGCTTTGTGCTTCCAGGAGTAATTGCAATTGCAATTACTCCTGGAAGCACAAAGCCGAGAACACCAGCCTGAAGATGACGAATGAGACTTCGTCGAAACGTCGCTGAGACACTTCCAATTTTACACGGGAGAAGACCCGAATAAACAAAGACCTACATATAAACACCCGCGAAAACCTCAGAAAACATATATATATAACTATTATTAATATTTCATATACATGTTATATTTAAATTTCACTCATCTAAATAGTAGTCATTAACCACAAGCATTAGCAGGGATATTTAATTTTATTTCAGCTCCCATAAAATATGTCAAGTATCTTATTTAGGAAAACGAAAATTGAATCACTTTTAAAGGGGTAATTTACTGTAGCAGTTCAGCACTGCTGCATTGTGTGGCCAACTGTGGCACATTTTTTTCATCTCATTTATACTTAAATTTCATAAGAGTACACTTGCCATGGTAACCTATTGTCTTAACAACAGATATGCCAAGATAATGAATACCTTATGAGGGAAAAAACACATAGAAATAAATATAACAAAAAAAGGCTCCAATATTATGCATACTTGACAGAAACATTGAGTTAAGTCTTTCTGAATTTTAACTAGGCATTTATAGGACCACCTTATTTGATTATTAATTCCCATAAAATGTGTGCAATTTTTGAGTTATTTTGGGTATTAGCATATTGTGGCCTACAAAAGATGGAACAGTAAGTTGCATTAAAAACATAGTTCAGGCCAAGTACCATATGCTCAGTAATTTTATGTATGCTGCATATTGCTTTTTTCTATCTTGCATTTTCTGACACAAATCACTAGCATTTTCCAAATCAGAATCAGCAAATAATTTATCACATAGTAGTTTTTTGTTTTGTTGTTGTTATACTGTTTTGTTGACATCTTTGTTTTCAAGGATGTTTCTAAATTTCTTCTGGGGAGGTATGATGAACTGAAAATGTTTCTATAAGAACAGAGTCAATAACTGTGCAAAGACTAAATAACTTCTAAGGAGTCCTGGTTTTTTTGGAACCTCTGTGGATAAGCAGAGAATTGGAGAGTAGCTACATGTGCCCCAGATAGCTGCTTCTCATGAGGAGACCGACAGGACAGCCATATTTTATGGTTTTGACATTAAGAGATTAGCCATCTTGCTCCCAAACATGCCAAATCTTTTTAAAGAATACTAAGTTTGCAAGCCACACTTCTAATCAATTTCAGAAATTACCTATTAACTATCTCAAAGCTCTTAGAGACCTTCAGAGTTTTAAAACTCTGGGTGAATTTAGTTTCAACTCTGAAGAAAACAAATTATGATTACACGCTTAAAGAATTAGAAATAAATAGCCAAAAGCTAAATAAGATTTTGATTTATGAAAGTTGCGAATGGATTAAGGACATGTTACATAGTGGGTAAGGAATGATTACATTTATCTATACTTGTAATGAAGATTGGAAGTAATTTGTTTTTCTTTCTTTCTTTCTTTCTTTCTTTCTTTCTTTCTTTCTTTCTTTCTTTCTTTAATTGTTTTTACTGTTGCACTCAAAATCTTTAATAAAATTATATATAAAAACATTTCTAAACTTCAAATGGTCATTTTAGAAAAATAAACATGATAGGTGGCTTCAGTCTAGTGTTTTGCTTGAAAATTGCCTGAATCACGAGTTGGACAGCAAATACATTTACAGGGACAAAGTTGTCCCTGCAAAAGGGAATGCGAGGAAAGTCTGTGGTACTGGCCTCATGAGAACGCCCACAACATTCCCTCAGCGTTTTGTATGTGCTTAATCTGATTGATAGCCATTAAAGGGAAAGTTGGCAAAAAATCAGCCCTGCTATTTTGTCTTTCATTGTTTCTAACCAGAACAAAAGCATCACACATTTTGCTCTTTGATATCACATACAAATAATGACAGCGCTCAAGATAATGCAAGACATTCCAGAGAAATTCATAATGTCTTATTCTTTCATTGGTTTCTTCTTCCATAAGATAGTTAAGAATTCTTTTCAAACCAGATGAGATGCTTTCAAAAAGATAGAGCGAGGTTTAACTAATTATATGTAACCAATTCTTCTATCCTTTAATAGTTGCTATCTCCAGAATATTAGAGACATGGAGTACCTGCTTTCTTCCATTGTTGACACCTATATGATTACTTATTAGATAGATTATTCTCTTATGGCAAATTAAAATCTTTGGTTTCATTGTTGTATTACTGAGTATAAAAATTTATAATAATACTAAAATGAATATTATACAAGTTCCTTTTCTCCTTTTTCTGTTCCTCAATTGCATAAAATCTGGTTGAGTTCTAATGATGCATATATTAAAAACATTATCCTTCTCCTATTCTTTCTGTTTTCCCTTTTCTGTGAGCTGCAGTTAAACTAGGGAATTTCAAATTAACAATAGAATCTAATTTCATTTGGGGGAACTATGTTTAATGTAGAGCCTATTCCAAAATGTTCCTCTAGGGAGAAAGATTTCCTAATAGAATTCTCTGAAAAAGAATAATAGAAGCAACAAATGTAGTTAAACCCTGAGGTGAGCAACAGGATTTATAATTCATCTCTTGGTTGTATTTTTATTTCTATTTAGAATTGCAAGCTGAATCCTATAGAGTGGGAGGTAATATAGATGGTACAAGGGAAAAGCTTAATTGATGATCAAATGAAGGAGTGCCTACTTGAAAAACTGAAAACTGTGCAGTATTAAGAACAATTCAAGAATGATATCTTCCTCATGTGAAGGAATATTATAATGCAATTCTGGCTGGCAGTGGAGTCTTGGGCAAAGTTCTGAAGCTTAAAAGACTTCAATTCCAAACTCTTGAGTGATAGAACATAATCTGCCAATGTGATGGAATTTGCACTTGGAACAGAAAGAGCGACTTTTGGCAATACAGAATTTTCCCAGAGAATTAAGAGACTGTGCTCATACAAGATGTATGAGTGAGACTCATACAAGATGTATGAGTGTGTGTGCATGTGTGTGTGTGTGGAATTTCAGGTTAGCCACACCCTAAAATCTCTTAGGATATATCTAATAGGTTAGAAGGTTATGGCTTTAGTTTGGCAAGATTCTGTCTATTGGGTGTAAGCCAATAAAGGATTAGACTCAATTGGATTTCACTGTGATGTCTCTGGCCTTGGTCCTGACAGCCAACCTTCATTTTGTTGGTGTTATCTGTTATACTGCTGGATTAGATTAGATTTCATCTGAGATATTACCTGGACTTGATTTCTCCTGAGCCAGCACTGCTTTGTTCTGAGCAAGATAGTTCTTCACTTTGGAATAAGACAGAATGTTAATCAAAGGGATTAAAATTAACTTTATAGTGCAATGCCATAGTTTTCAAATTAAAATACAATAGTAAACTTTGGGTTATATTAAACTGGTTATTTTCCACTATTTCCTGTAGTCAAGGCTTCTGTAAGAATATGGATTAATTTTATTGTTTAATTATTTAATTATTTTGTTTAATTGTTTAATTATTTCATCCTTTTGATTTAGTTCCATTGTGCTAACTCTAAATTTCTCAAATTTAGATTTTGTTGAAGGCACAAGGAAGATGGGCACTAGCTAAAATGGTTGCCATCCTATTCTGCTGATATGACCTGTTATGGGATTATTTACCAATTCAATTCAAATTTAATTTTTACAGTTAGGTAAAACATTCAAAGGGTACTTCAGAAAACATGCTGATCTGGAAAGAGATGAGGTGACATACTTAAGAAGGCTCAACAAAATTACTTCAAAAGCTTTCATGTCCACATGTACAAGTAGTCCTCAAGTTACAACAGTTTATTTAGTGACCGTTTGAAGTTACAATGGAACTGCATGGAAAAAAGTGATTTATGACCTTTTTCATACCTATGATCCTTGCAGCATCCTGATGCTCACATGACCAAAATTTAAACACTTGGCAACTAACTCATATTTATGACGGTTGCAATGTCCTGGCATTATGTGATCCCCTTTTGTGACCTTCAGACCAGCAAAGTCAATCAGGAAGCCAGATTAACAGCTGTGTTACTAACTTGAGAACTGCAGTGATTCACTTAATAACTGGGGCAAGAATAGTCATAAAATGGGGCAAGACTCATTTAACTCACTTAGCAACATAAATTTTGGGTTCAGTTGTGGTTGTAAGTCGAAGACTACCTGTATAGGCATAAATGGACTTGTCTTGATACTGCCAATGAAGCAAAGTATTGTGTATTGTACCCTTTGTTGGATTCACTTAAAAAAACTTTAAAACAGTCCTCAAAGTCTTCTAAAGGATACAGCCATCTCAGTACTTTGAGAGGGCCAGAGTATTTTAAAAGGCACCCAACAGGTTGCTTTGCATATTTTTATTGATTAGGAATTAACTTCGTTTTAATTATAATTTTTATGAAGAGAATAGAAAGCAGTTATACAAAGAAGAAACACATGCATGTTTTGCTTAGGGAATTTAATACAATTGTCCATCAATGCAATACATTCAGCTACACAATTTCCTTCCTTTTAGCTTCTGATAATGAGATAAATAGCAGGCAGATTAATCACGATGGACTTTAAAAGTGGAGTAAGAAATCACTGCATTTTTATTGAGGATTTTGTTTTTTTTTAAAAAAGCTTGTCAGTGATTGAGGATGCAATACATTAAGATTAATGTGATGTTTTAATTAATTTTTTTAAAGAAAACATATATTACTTCAATCATGAAGCTCTAAGTGATGTGATTTTTAGTGTGATCTCAGGGAATGCTGTCAGATGAAATGACATTCATAGAAGCATCTATTGAATAAAACATTTATGACTAAAAAAAACTACATTAAAACAATATTTCTTACAAAAGAATTTGGATTTTGCTTGTATAAGCATTGCTAAACTTTTTGGATTATCCAAAAGTATACAATGAAAATGAATTATTCAGGATTTTAAAAGAAAGTAATTATAACTCTGCATCTAATGTCTTTTATAATAGCCTTTAGAAGGGACTTTAATTAAACTATAATGAAGGGAAATTCCTTGTGAAATAGCTGACAGTAATATATTTTCCATGATTGATGGGGCATAATTGAGTTCTGTTTATTGTACATTAATAGCAGATGTATATAGTCTTGAATGCTTATCCCTAGTGGCTATACCTGGGTACAAAGAAAAGAGAAAAATCCTATTAGAATAAAAGGTTTCTGATGTACTTATCTACTGCTGAACACTTTTCCTTCTATCACATAAATGATAAGTAGTGCATGCTAAGATATTTAGCTTTGTAATTGACCAATTATGTATAAATCTACTCATAATATTACATATGTTAATGCAGCTGTTTAAACTATATATATATATCAATCAAATTTATATTTTGCTGATAAAGAAAGTTGGTTGTGAATGCGACTGCTTGAGGGCTCCTGGATTGGAGCTGAAAGGCAAAGGGGATGCAGTATGCTCCCTCCCACATGCTGGGGTAGACCAAGTGTCTCGATAGAAAAACACTTAATATATATATATCCTGCCAACCTAGCAGTTTGAAAGCATGTAAAAAATGCAAGTAGAATAATAGGGACCACCTTTGATGGGAAGGTAACAGTATTCTGTGCATCTTTGGCATTTAGTCATGCCGGCCACATGACCACAGAGATGTCTTTGGACAGCGCTGGCTCTTCAGATTTGAAACAAAAGATGAGCACTGCCCCTTAGAATCTGGAACAACTAGCACATATGTATGAGGGGGACCTTTACCTTTATCTTATATATATAGTATATATAGCATATATCAGTGATGGCTAACCTTTTCTGGACTGAGTGCCCAAAGTGCGTGAGCATGTGTGCCCAAACCTCCAAAATGCAATGCGCATGTGGCCCCTGCGCATGTGCCCCACCCTCTGCACATGTGTGCCCTGCCTCCTCACACATCCTGCCCCCCGAACGAAGAGACCCAAAGACCAGCTGGCCAGCGGGAGGCATGCATGCATGTGCAGGGGAGCCGAACACGCATGTCATAGGTTCGCCATCACAGGCATATATACATATAGCATATATATAGCATAAATAGCATATATAATATTATAATATAATATTATATAATAACTCAGGATGTCAACACACAGCCCATTACCCTGGTCATTAAAACACAAAAGACTAATGGGCACACATCAAGGACCTCACCCACACAGGATGTTACGACTAATCTGCAAACATCAATTCCATGAATCAATCAAGATGTAACAACACAGGCAACCAACCCACTCACAGCAACAAAGCCAGCACCCCACACCTCCCACAGTATTTATAGAGAGATAGTAGCTCCAATCACGCTTTTCTTGCACAAGCATGAAGCTGAAGATACCAGCCTGAAAATGACGAGTGGGACTTCATCGAAACATCGCCAAGATACTCTCAATCTTACATGGGAAAAGACCCAAATACACCAAAACTTTTATATATACATACATACATACATACATACATACATGCGCTCTCTCTCTCTGTGTGTAATAATACATCACAGTAATGGTCTGGCAATTGGAATTTTGACAAGAATTCCATAAATTGTTGTGTTAGTGCATAATCTGATCAGTATTATTCAAACTCGAGATAACATTTTAAAGTGCACTTTAAAGAATGGCAGTATTGGTAAGAAATTCTAGGTGAATTTGCCTAATTACCACATAGGCATTCAAATTAGAAAAGTGTCATGTTGGGGAGCATTAGACATTAAAAATTAAAAGTAATATTCAAGGAAGCATAAATTTCATTTCTTGGCAATGTACAATACAAGGGGCTCAGAAGGACATTTAAAATTAGATTTTCACAAGTGTAAGAATTGCTTGAATGGACTAGTTTGGCTTGACTGGGACCTTCAATAGGGGAACGTAGATAGAGATTATCAGAAAATATTGGTCAGTGTAAATATCTAAAGAAGTGGTGTTGGGAGAAGAGGGGTTGGGTGATTCTGCAAGAACTAGTTTCTTGAGGTTAAAATGCTGCTTGTCATGAAAAGAAAAGCAATGGTAGAAAGGAGGGGAAAGGAAAGGAGGAGGAACAATTGAAAGGAGAATCTAATATAAATCTCCATTTCACTTTGACTCTTGAAAATGATTTTAAAAGATTGTGGTTCAGTCTGGAGAGGAAATCATTTGAGTAGCTTTACTGATAAAACACAGAGCAGAGACAACTGGAACAATGATGGAACCCAAAAATAATAAGAAAAGTTGGGCCGGGACTGTTGCCATGGATTAATTCCAAGTAAAAGATAGAAGAGAAAAATATTCTTTCAACACATCTGAAAAATGAGATTGGAGTTTAAAGTAGGGATTGGGTTTGACATGTTGAAACAAACAAACAAATAAACAAAAAAGGAATGAGTAGCAGCTACCAACAGTATTCATTAAAAAAACAGATTATTCCTTATGGGAATACAAACTCCTTGTTCTTGCCAGAACAAAAAGGCTTTCATGCAGCAGAGCTCTGCATTCTCTCTTGGCAACTTCTGGTCCCTATCCAGCTGCTCCATCCAGAGTCAGAATAGAGAGAAAAGGAGGGGAAAAAAATCTGCATCTCACACTTCAGTACAATCCAAGACCAGTGCATGTACACAGTGCAGCATTAAGAAAGGGAATATTTTCAACAGTCAGATTCTCATATTTAAATCTAAACAAGAACATATTTATTTACAAATAACCTTGGTTTGTCTGTCTTTCTTTCTATCTGCTACTGAAAATTTTGTAATGACTTTAACTGAGTGAAATAGTGCATCATAGAACAATAATTTTTGAACCAATATACCTCAAACATAACTTATAGAATGTATCCAAAATCCAATCCCCATGACTTCAAGGTAATGTAATTTGGGAGAGTGGCTGCTTCAATGCTACTGGCTCTGCTTTTGGGCTGCTGTTGCAGTCATATGACCTTCATTTTGAACGTTCTGGAACATTTTAATTAAAATGATGTTTTCTTTTTTAATTTTAAAACCAAAACAATAGCAACCTGCCTGTGGTCATTCTCTTTCTCTATTTTGATAAGAAAATATATCTGAAAAGGATGACCCAATAGGTCATGGGTTGTCTAGCCTGATTTAAAAGTTAAGTTAGACATGTCCAAAGTTGACAAGTGAATCAAAGGATTATAGAAAAATGTGGAACAATCTAACAGATGCTATATCAAGAATTTAGTTTCCAGGTCATTATGGTTGCAAATTTGCTATCAAGGCTAAAATTGCTTTGTGATTTGGCTAAAAAGTCAGCTGCTCTTTTCTCTGACCAATGTCTTGTCATAGTCTTTGACTTTGGCAAGTCTCCTAATCAGATTACAGCATTTTGCTTCTTGAAATTTAAAGTATATGAACAGTTTCCAGGATGTGAGCCATTAACTTTAATTGTAATTAATGTTCTACATAAATGTGCTTAAAATAATGTTGTTGAGTCCATCATCAACATAGCTAGGTCTCATATCTGAAAGACAGCCAAACCTGAAGCCAACTAAAGAGGAGAATGAAGTAAGGGAATTGAGGAGCATACAACAGTGTAATGACTTTGATGATTAAGGTGTGATAGCTGATGCAATGTCCTTATACTTCGTAAATGATAAGACTTAGCTGCGCAGCAAATAAGATAATTTTATATATGGTTTCAGCAACTATATCTGTTAAATGAAAATAGATAATCACAGAGGGAAATCTCATTCATATTAGCGTCAAATATACATTAAGAGAATGGTCATAGGTTACAGGTGAACAAGTATTTATCTATCTACGTTCACATATACATATAACCCATACACATATATCCGTACAGTATATAACACCCATATACATTTACTTTTATATATTTTATAAGCCTAATAAGTAATAATATTTATTTTATTTATTGTTCACATTTAAACCACCCATCTCCCTTAGGAAATAATTAGTATTTCAGTATAAGTTTTCAAAAACTAAATGAATATCCTTTGGCAGTCATACATATAAACAAAATGAAGTACATTTTTATTAGAAACAAAAAAATTGTAATGCATATTAAATGAAATCTTGTGGCATTAGAACAAGTGAACATTTATAAAATACTGGGAAAAATACATTTTCCCAAATAGAGTTCCAATAATCATTATTTTTATTGGGTTTTTTTTTTCATTTTCAGAGTCTTTAATGAACCTAATATTTCTACCTCTGTTAAGGATATACTTGCCCATCTAAAACTAAAATCTCCTATGAAGACCTTACTTAGAAGTTGTTGAAGGGTTTCAGCTTCAGGATTATTTTGGATGATTGATTTTTTTCCCCTTCATATCCCAAAATCTATTTTTTTTAAAGATTACTGAAAATTCAGTGCAACACTTTACTTCTGTGGTTGAAAGTAACAAATATGAAGGGAATTTTATAAGTATATAGTATTTATATTTGTATGGAATATTCATATCCAATAACTTACAACATGTAGCCAAATATTAACTATAATTGTCTTCACTAAATCTAGTGACAGTAAATTTTAGTTGTGCTTTACTTCTGTGGTAATTTTGAGGTTTTTAGGGAACAAGTGACAAATATATACTGCAATGCTCCTTGAAATATGAGTTATGGATTGACACTGTTTCCCATATGATTTAATCAGACAGTAGAAATGATCTTCAGAAACTCCAGTCAGTAGGGAGATGAATTAAGGGAAAGTGCCAGATACAACGAAGAGAGACAGAAAGAAGAAAGAGTGGATCCCAGCTAGATGGAGATGAGACAAGGACCTAAATGGAAAAAGGAAAAATATCTAACAAGATGCAGGTGGAAAGAAAAGAGAGAGAGAACAGCACTGTTTAAACAATAACAATAAAGGTATGTAAAAGCAACAGTGCCTGGCTCTCGCAAGTTGTCCTAGCAAAGGCTAATTGACAAGGATCCCCAAGTTTTCAGCAGAAAAGTAATTATCTGAGAAAATAATTCTTCCTATTGTTTGTATAAGAACTTGAAACCTTTAATGCATATATTTTCATGCACATTTTTTCTTATTTGTGATACAGTTAGGACATTTAAAGTCAGTATTTTAGGATATCCAAGCATGAAATATAAGGAATTTCATAGGATTACAATTAAAAAATGTCTTCCTAGGTATTGCTCTAGCCTTCATAATTCCTGTATATAATTACATGTTTTATTTCCTGCTATCTTTTATTCTCTGGAATAGCATTGTGAATCGGTGAGGTATAAAAATAAAAATTGATTTCTTAATTGAAGACCATATATTTTCACAGATAATAAAGAAAAAAAATGCACTGCTTGAAAATTGTGTTCAGGCTGGGCTGGTTGATAATATTGATTCAGAAGAAAAATACAAGTTTTGTACAATCCTACTAACACATCTACATTACTTATAATTTTTAGAACAAAACAAAAAATCAGAAAGGTTTTGTTCGTTTCAGCTTTGTGCATATTGTTTTTAAATGTAGTCTTCAAAATGTAGATCTTTGATCAATTATTTGATATTAGGCTGCTGTCCTTAAAAGGATCTGCCACTGGGTGCAATTTAAGAGCTTTTTTTTTCTTTTAACCTATAAAGTTCTTTATTGCTTGGCACCTACTTCTCTCCAGGATCCAACTGGAATCAGTTCAACTTATAAAGTACTCTTAGCTGAAATAGGGGATGGTTTCCCATTCCAGGAAGTAAAGGGGCTGAGGCCAAAAGGCACTGTTTTTCAGTAGGAAAAGTGGTCCTTGGAACAGTCTTTTTAGTTGAAATCAGATTGCATTCAGGAATATGAAAAAAACAGCTCTTTCTTATGGAATTTTTAATGCAGAATTAGTCATCCATGAGTATTGATTGAATGTGTTAGATTATTTTATAATATATTCATTTTATATAGTTTTAATCAGATGTACTATGGTAAAGGGCCAAGAATTTCTGTTGATTGCATTGTAATAATAATAAAGCATAACATTTTACATACATTCTTTTTCACCATCTTTAGGAATGTCTGCTGTAGAGCTAGGTATTTCCTTCCTATCTCAAATTCTCCTCTCACTGATATTAACATAACATAGTCATTTTCCTTCTTGCTGTGTTTGCATATCAAGGCTTGAATTATAATATATCACTAGCTAATTCTTGGGCTTCAGCTTCATTCTACAATCTTATTATATATCCCATGACTAAATTAAAATTATGGTTGTATTTCTTGGGCTTATTTCTTCATATATGTGAAAGTGTTATCCTGCACACCACCTTGGCAGTTTAAGCAAATTGGTGGAAACATATTAAGTTATACTAGAGTCCTCCACGTGTTACTTAGGCATGGTGTCTGGCAACTCCAACCACAATATGTGATGATGTCATTTGTGAGTATTATTTTAAGTTAGAGTTATCTGAAATATTTGTAAGAATACAGGTTTCAATTTTTGGGTTAAAGGAGTTCATAATTACTTAGATCCAAGCAGACCATTTTCTATATAGCCAATGTACCCAATCATCTATGCATGATAGATTGGAGTTGCCAATCACTAACTTCTGGTCTGGCACTTATATTTATACCTATTCTGTACTGCCCAACAGAATAATCTGTTGATCAAAATATTGTATTAGTGGCATAGCTGGCAGACTAATTACAAGCTCAGAAGCTAACTTGGTAATTACCAGGGGTGAAATCCAGCAGGTTCTGCCAGGTTCTGGAGAACCGGTAACGGAAATTTTGAGCAGTTCGGGGAACCGGTTGCAGAAATTTTGAGTAGTTTGGAGAACCGGCAAATACCACCTCTGGCTGGCCCCAGAGTGGGGTGGGAATGGAGATTTTGCAATATCCTTCTCCCAGGAATGGGGAGGGAATGGGGATTTTGCAGTATTCTTCCCCTGGAGTAGTGTGGGAATGGAGATTTTGCAGTATCCTTCCTCTGCCACGCCCATCAAACCACGCCCACCAAGCCATGCCCACAGAACTGGTAGTAAAAAAATTTGGATTTCCCCACTGGTGATTACTTTAAGGCAGATTCAAGAGATAGGAATCCAACTGATCTCCATTTATAGTAAGAAGTATATCAAAACATTCATAACATTCAGGAGCTGTAAAGCTGTACAATTGGATTTTTTTATCTTTTATTTTTATTTACAAGACTTATTCTAATCTAATTGATCAATATACCACTTCTGAAATCCATAATTTGGGATTAAGGATAATATATAATGTTAGAACTGCATTTTGTAAATTACCTTATACAACTGGGGATCAATTTTTAAAACTCATACAATGGGATCATGGCTGAGGACTGTTTCAACAATGATGTATTCTAACTACTCAATTATTACTAAGAGGCTATCAGATCTGCATTGCAGATATCCAGAGAACAGTAATAGTCATACCCTAGTGAAATGATAAAAAGTATCTATGCAATTACCACCATTTAAAATGAATTATTTTTGGAATTAAGGGTTATCAACACATCATGCTGTCTTCATTTTTAATATATCATGTGAAATCCTACTGTCTTCTAAATATATCACCTTAAAGAATACTTAGATTATGGACAAAGCATATTTAATGTTAGCATGTTAATAGAATTCAGGTATCTAACTACATAATATTTGATAATGATCTTCCTTTATCATCAGACATATGTTTATATTCTTTGTCCTTTTATTTTGCTGAATCTTTGGTTTGCAAATCCATTAATTAGAATGTGATCATGATAAATGGATCCTCAGGAAATAATATGGCAGTGCTGGGAATCCAGATATGCAGCGTGAGAATTGCTGCTCTGATATAACTTAATTAAAATGGATGAAGCAAGGTAATTTTGAACCCTGTCAAATAACCTGGCACAGTCTTACTCATCTCTCATCAGCATGCTAGAAACTGTCCGTAAGTGCTACATTTCTTTGATGGCATTATCTCTGAGGCCTGAGAAAAATCATGATCTGGATAGTAACTTCTCCCTAAGCATTGTTGCTAAGTCCTGTAGCACAGTTGCTTTTTTGCTATAGATGCCATTTGAAAATATTAAATTTAGTCCCCAAGGCATACTCTTCACAAAACCAGATTGTGCATCATAAATTGCCTAGAACTTTCTAATAAAACCATTTGTTGAGGCTGATTAACATGGTTGAAAGAGCAGAACAGAAGAAAGAACATCAATATTGTATGTTCAAAGAATTCATTAGATTTTTTTTTTAGTTTTCCAGAGCAACTGACAGTGAGATAGTGGTACCAGTCATCATTTTCTTTTCTTTTATTACACTCTCTTTATGTTTGGAAGCACTGATTTTGAGTTTGGCAGAAAATTCCAGTTGGCTCTTTCACTACAGCAAACAGTATAATGAGTTTTATAGCTTGCAAATTTTAAGAGTTAAATCATTTTTAAATTTAATTCTATCTTGAAAACAAACCTTTATATTATTTTTTCTTTTCTTTTATTTATAAATTCTACATCAGAGAAGAGACTATTCTAATTAACTTCCAAACCCTGGATTGTGGTGTGTTCAGAGCATTTTAAATTGTTTAAAATTTTAAGCAAAAATTATCCATCAGTTAGATGTACACCACATAAACCAGAGACTATTTGGATGAAATTGAACATTCTTCTAACAGACTATTTATTACAAGTCAGAACTCTTCCCAATAGCTAGTTCCCATTAGTTTCTATAAACTGTTTCCTATAATGTAGAGATCTTTTTCAAGAAAGGTGAATTTATTTTGGAATCCATTGTCATTTTTTGAATTCTATGCATTACACCAATGGTTCAAAATAGTGTTCTGGAAGATATTCTACCCGACTTCTTTTGTGAGAAGCTTATGTTTAGCTTACCCAAAAATAGTACTTATTACAATTTTTTTTATAGATCACAAATAATTTTTTTCATGCCTGTAAAGGCTGAAGCTCAATTCACTAGCTTGTACAGAGAAATAAGAACATGAAACAGTTGCCACCTCATTTAGCACAGCACAGAAAACAGATATTAAACTAGACACCAAATTTCTACTTCAATAAAAATATGAGATTCATAAATAAACATACCTCTACTTCATTCCAGCTTCTTGGAGGTTCCAAATCTTAGAGACTGAAAAATGTTAGCTATGTGGTTTTCCCAGCTTTTATTCACAGGTTTTGCCTGAATTTTACTCCTAGTTTTAAAACACCAAACATTTTCTCTTAACAGCAGAGGGAATAACCTCACTCTCTGGGTTCATGATAAAGACCATCTCTCGCTTGTAATTATTTACATTCTGTATCCACCAATAGCCTGTAGCTTTGTGCACAACTGGCAGACAGGTTCACAACAACATCTGATGGCTGGGAATGAAATTCCCTTTTCTCTAACAGAAGAAACCTGCTTTTGGGTACAGCAATTACTTTGGATGGCTCAAGTGCCTGGGCTAGATGAAAAGCAGCTGCCTGTCCTACTAGATGGCCTAGTATTTAAATTAATCTGTAATGGTACTCAGTATTGGTGGCTTTTCAGCTCTTTGTAAGGCAGGTGAACAATTTATTCTTTGTTCCTTCAACTTCGAAGAGATAAGAGTATCTTTATAGCATAGAGAAAGAAAATATTTCCTTTATTTTTTTAAAAAAATCCTCTATCCAATTCTGCCATAATAAAAACTTCTCATAGGAAACTATGTTTATCTGACTTCTTATAGGTCACTACTATTTCCATTGACAAAGAAAGCCAGATACAAAATAAATGTCATTGTGTTTTTTTCCCCAAAGCAAAATTTATCTTTTTTCTTTCTTTCTTTTTTCTTTTTTTCTTTTTTTAGAAAAAACCCCTTGTTTTCAACCAGTTATCCAAAAATAAACTTTGGCACAAGTTTCCATGCAGAAGCAAATTATATAAATAACAGATCAATAATTCCAAAGGTAATACTGATTTTGTACTGCTACCAGACAGGAAAAATGCATTATGTTTCAGGGTCCCACTTGCTCAGCAAAAGTTTGAGCCTCTACTAAATATCTTTAAAAGAAAAAAAAAACAATTCAAACAATTGAGGGTTGGAAGGAAACCAGGAGAGTTGTGAAATTCTGAAAAACGAGATAACAAATATTCAAACTTACATAGAGAGAAAGAGAGGATATGTGAGCTGACCAGGATGACTTCACAAGATCTTACTAATAAACAAAATGAGAAAGTTTTTTAAAAATGGAAAGAAGATATATAAGAACAGTAAATCAGGAAATAGCCCAAATCTACAAAGATGGAGTTAGGAAGGCTAAGGGCAGTGATGGGATTCAGCCAGTCTGCACCACTTTGGGAGAATTGGTTGTTAATTTTCCGAGCAGTTTGGCAAACTGGTTGTTGAAAGAAATAATTAGGACAGAGAATCGGTTGTTAAATTACTTGAATCACACCACTGGCTAAGGGTAAGTATGAGTTAAGGTTTGCTACAAATGTAAAAAAAATGACCCCAAAAATGGTCTTTGGGTATGTCAGAACAAGAGAAGAGTCAAAGAAATGGTTGTTTGGAAATTCTATCAGTACTGTTTGGAGAAGATGGCAAGAAGGTGTCATGCGACAGAGAAAAGGCAGAACAATTTAATACATACCTTCCTTTTTGGTTTTTCACAAAAGAAAAAAAAGCAGTTCAATTTATCAGCCTCTGCATTGTGGGAAGTAAAAGAAGAAATGGTGATCAAAATAGATAAAGCATTGGTGGTACAACATTCAGTTGCTTTGAATGAATCAAAGTCTCTTATGGATTACATCCCTAGGTGTTAAAGAAATTGGCAGATATCATTTCAGGGCCACTACTGAAATCTCTGAGAAATTACTGAAGGAAAGTGCCAGACCTCTGGAGAACAGCTAACATTGTTCCAGTATGTTAAAAGGGAAAAAAAATCAGACCAATCAGTTTGACATCATTACCTGAGAAAATCCTAGAAAAGGTTATGAAGTAGTGTTTACCAAAAGCCAGCGTGGATTGGTTAGAAACAAGTTGTGCTGGACAAAACTTATTCTTTCTTTAACAATGTGACTAAATTAGTGGACCAAGGATATGATATGGATGTAATGTATACAGATTTCAGTAAGATATTTTATAAAGCTCCCTTTTTGATAAACTTGAATAATGTGAGGTGCATAGTCATACTATTAGATGTATTCATAATTGGCTGAATAGGCAATTATTGTCCTTAATGGATCTCTATGTACACTTGGAGGGAGGAGCATAACGGGGTACTTCAGAATCTTGTCCTGGGCTCAGTACTCTTTGACACATTTATAAATTACTTAGAAGAAAAAATAAAAACAATGCTGTAAAATTTTGCAGATATGAAATGGGGGAAGAAGGAGATTGATAATATATTAAAAGACAGATTTAAGTGTCAAGTTCACAGAAAATGATAGTAACCCACTCTATGCCACAATGGTCAGACTACACTGTCCACTTGATAACAAAAAGAACTTAGAGAAACTGGAAAGAGTGCAAAGAAGTATTTTCACATACAAACATGGAAAGGGGCTTGGAATCTAAATCCAATGAAGTGGGGTGGAAAGAACTGGGTATATTTAACTAAAGAAGAATAGGCTTAGGGAAGACTTAATAAGAATCCTCCAATATAAGGGTAGGGGACATGGATTTTTTCTTTATGACACCTAAGAAACAGTGATAGAAACTGAACACAGAACTAAATAACATATTTGGAAAAAGGATGAATTTCTTGACAAGGTGAGCAATTATTCAATGGAGCAGTCTGCCTCCTAAATTCATGGATGCTTAATTTTCTTTTCAAGAAGATTGGGCAGCCATTTGAATTGAATTAGTCTGAGGTTTCCTTGCCTCTATAGGAGGTGGGACTAGATTACCTCCAAGGTATATTCCAATCCTATGATTCTTTGAAAGATTTGGTTTAGGACCAGACACTGGTTCTTGGTAGTGCTTTCATCTTTATGCATTATTCTAAGCTGTGTGGTAGGGATGTAGACATCATTTTTTTTCATCCAAGGATTGCTTCAAGACAAGTCTAAATGCTGATTTTTTTTTTACTGCTCACCTTCACTGCATCACCTTTCTTTCCAGGACTGCATATTTATATCTGGAAACAGATTGGTATATATGTCATCAAATTCAGCACTTCATACTTCTGATATGCATTTGATATCACCATTCCTCCTACTGATTTTCTTGCCAAGGAAATTGCTAAAAGGTTGCTAGTATACTAATTGAGTGTTCAGTGCAGAGAAAATGTTCAGTACATCACAATATTAAAGAGCTTTTTGTCCCATTTGAAGTGTTTTATTTCAAAGTAATTATTTCAAAGCATCCTTCTGATTCTGAGCTAAAGTATAGTTATTTTCATATAGCTATCAGAAAACAAAATCACTCCCATTGCCTTCAGTTCCAAATAAACCCACCTGTACCCGTAGGATGGCTATTCTCTTAACTAACAAGAATATTTTCTAAGATGTGTGGTTGTGGTGATTGTTCATTTCAGAATGTGCAGTATCAAGCTATTCCATAGATAACTGCCCACTTTATGTAGAAAAAAATGTTTGCTGCAATATGTTATATATTTATTATTCTTTTTACCCTTAGTTTTTGAGTAAATTGAGAGAAACACAATCTCCATATAACACAAGTAAACTCTAGTTGTTGTCTTAAATCCAGTTTCTTTTTCCTGTGCATTTTGTTTTCAAGTAACGGATGGAGATTATTCTAGTACTTAACAGATCTCTTCCATGCTGTTACTGGGTCTGAACAGAGTTATCTTCAAGATTTTTTTCCCATTATAACTCATTCAGATATCACCTTGCTATTCATAAAATTGCTCTGTTTGACAACAATTATGGTAAGCATGGGAAAAGGGACAATGAAAATAAGAACTGATTTAGAATTGATTCTTATTATATAATGTGATAATATACCCATGTTTCCCCAAAAATAAGATTCTTATATTTTTTTGAATGGTGAAATAAGCACTTGGCCTTATTTTCGGGGAGGTCTTATTATTTTGGGGCATGTGGAGCAAGACAGGGTTCCTCTTGCTGTCTTACCTGATTTCCAGCTCTGTCTCCCTAACACTAACCAGAGGGAATAGTGGGGACCAGCTGTGCATGCGGTTAAATATTTTCGGTGAGGGCTTATTTTCAGAGAGGGCTTTTTTTCAGGGGGAGGCTTATTTTACCCCATGCACTCAAAAACCTGATTGCGCTTATTATCCGGGCAGGTCTTAGTTTGGGGAAATACTGTATAAACAAGTTTGCCTGGATATATAATTATTATATATCCAGGCAAATAAGTACCTGGATATATAATTATTTCAAAAATAGTTATTAATTTTCACAGGTTTTTTTTTACTCCTGAGTTTATCAAATCCTTGAAGACTATTATTCATTGGTTGAATGTTGATATTTGCTATGATGGCATAAGTAGTTTTTAAGTCTCTGAGAAACTCACCATGTTTCTGAGTCCTCATGTTTTTCCTGTTTTCTTTCAATATTTCTTGAACTACTAGATTACTCTATTGGTTGGAAGGCTAACTTTACCATCTGCTATTCATGGCTTTAACTCCAGCAGATCACACTTGCTGCATTTGTCAGGTGTATTTTCCTTTCAGATATCAGGTATCAGGTAAAGTCATTGTATGGTCAGTTTCTTCCATAGTTATAAAGCCCTACCATTCAGCGGTACATTCTTTGTATAGTATGTATCAAAGAATATGTCACTTTTGGCAGTGCCACTTTTTCAATTTCCTCATAATACCACTTGATCCATCCCATCAAAGGAATCTAACTCTCATGTGTGATGCAAAGATACCACGGAGAATAACAGAATTGTTTGGCTTTAACTGTAATTCTTTGAGAGATCTTCTGTATATTCATGTGAATCTTCCACTACTCTCTTATTTTTCTAACCTGGAAATTGAGAGAATTCAGCATGACTAGAATCTTTGGGATGTACTGGGAGATTTTTCATATAGGAGCAAAGCTGTAATGGATAACTTGAAGAATTATAGTTAGCAGAAGGGAGTGACTTATTTCCTTAAAGCTAATTTGACATCATAAATGACAAATACAGGCATGGATTTTACTTTAAATAATATAATTAGTTAATCAATTCAGGCAGCTAATTGTTCATAGGGAGTGAAATCAACCAATGACACTATGCCTCTCTAAGCCCTCCCTCCCTCTGTATATATTCCAAATTGAATACATTTTACACAATTACCTTCCTTTAATTAAGCATAATATCTATATGTATAATGCAATTATGGTTATTCCAAATTAGTGAGCCTGAGATTGCAGGCTAAATATGGATAAAGAGAAGTATCTTTTACTCTTATCTCTAGAGTATGAATAGATTTGTGTGATCCTTAACTTCTTTCTTACAGTAAAGGTTTTATTATCTTCTAATGGAAGATGTAAAATAGTTCTGAATTAAATGGAGGTAGAATATCACAATAGATCATTTGTAGATTATTTTCTTGCTGTAGTAAGGTAGGTGGCAAGAATATTGTAAATTCAGGTCTTTTCTGCAAGACATTTATTCAAAACTGTATCCAATCTTGTGCATTACAAATTCCACTTTTACAAAAATCAGTGCATGCATATTCATTACTTGTATTAAGCATTTCTAGATTCCTCCTGAAATCTATACAACTCTGTTAGGTAATGGATGGAAAATGTTAACAATAAAACCCAATATTTTTCTATTGCTTCTTTATACATTCAGGTTCAAGACACATATTTAATAGTTAAACAATAAATAAATCTTTGTTCATTTCACAGGGAACTGAGTTGCATGAACCAAAAAAACATCATTATAAAAGTATAAACATTTATTTAGCTAAAATTTAAAGAATGTAGAAACAGCATTAAATAATCTCGTGATACTTTGATTTTGAATTTCCATCATGTTCAATTAGTATGGCCAAAAGGACAGAATTTAAGAGTTGTTATTCAACTCAAATTCAATTTAAACTATATTTTAGAGAAAGATCAGTATATTTCAAGGTGGGCAAAATATGGAATAAAAATCAATGGTGCCTATTTAAATCACTTAAGATTTGCAGATGATGTTGTTCTCTTCTCACAAGACCCTGAAGAGCTATGAAGACACATATAAGAGCTACACAAAGCAAGAGAACCATTTGGCTTAAAAATAAACCTGAAAGAAGAGCCAGGTTATGTTTAATAAATTAATCAAAGAGAGATTTATATATATATATATATATATATATATATATATATATATCTGGAGAAGAACTAGATGTAGTAGACCACTACATATACCTCGGCCAATGTATCTCAATGGAAGGCAATACAATAAAAGAAATTGAACAGCATGTTAAATGTAGTTGGCAGGCATTCAGCAAGCTAAGCATATTTTTCAAGAACAACCCCTATGCCTGAAGAGAAATTTTTTTGATCAGTGTATGCTACGTGCTCTAAGATATGTCAGTGAAACATGGACACTAACCTCACAAAAGCTATGAGTGGTGCAAAGAGCCATTGAAAAATACATGCTCAGGATTACAAGCCTGCACATGGGTTAGAGAACAAACATAAGTATACAATATAATCAAGAGAGTAAAAGAATTGAAATGGAAATGGGCTGGTAACATAGCAAGAAGAACTGATGGCAGTTGGACCAAGTCAGTCATACAATGGATCCCACTTGATAAAAAGCATCCATGAAAGAATCCTAAAACAAGATGGCTCGACAACATCAACAAGTATTACGGACCCAATTGGCAAAAGACAGATCAGAACCACATTGTTTGGAAACATGCAAAAGAGGCCTTCATCTTGCAGTGATAAACAATGGCTAAGATGATGATGATGATGATTCAATAAACCATTTAAAAGAATAAGTGAAAGGCCAAGAAGAAAATGAGAAGTGAGTTTTGCCCCATTTTATGACCTTGCTTGCTCCAATTGTTAAGTGAATCACTGCAGTTGTTAAATTGGTAACGTGAATAAATCCATTGACTTTTGCTTGTCAGAGTGATCACATGACCCCAGGACACTGCAACCATCATAAATATGAGTCAGTTGCCAAGTGTCTGAATTTTGATCACATGAACATGAGGATGCCGCAGTGGTAGTAAGTGTGAAAAATGGTCATAAATTACCCTTTTTGGTATCATTGTAACTTTGAACAGTCATTAAAATGTTCTAAGTCAAGGACTACTTGTAGATGGCATCAGAATTATTTGGATATTTTTTCCGAAGAAGAGAAATAAAACAACTTTTAATGTTCCTATAAAAACAGTAATACAATACAATGCAGGCAATCAATATTACAACGCTGGTATCATATAGATGTAGTTTGGCAACATGTAGAATGTTTTTGTATTTACTTTCCAGAATAGCTGAAGGCTAGATATTAAATCAAGCTTGTGTTAAAGCTTTCTCAAGTTGGATAACATGATAAAATTTAATTGGTTGGAGCAAGATTCCCTTTGTTTATACAAAGCATGGGAAATATGCCTCCCAAACAAAAGTTAAGATTAAGAAGTAAAAGGTAAATTCACATGTTCTGCAAATACTGCTCCTGATCTCATTTTTGCAAATGTTACATTTAACAAAAGTGCCAGCTTGTAATGCTTGATTTGAGAATCAGGTGTGTAATGGAGATAATTTTCTACAATTTATTTTATCAGCCTAGAATAGTTTTTGTTTTACTGTACGTGAACCCCTATGAAACTAAGCTGCTCTGCAAAGATGGAGATGGTTTTGATTACTTTCATTTACTGTCTGAGAAACTTGCTATTGAATTCCTCAGCTACATCCCAATGATAGAGATCCATATTTACTTTCTCAGTTTACTTGTCATTCAATGATCATTACATATAAAATCCCTGGTCTTTCATCCAGGCAATACCAGGAGAGTTCCTAAATGAACAATCTAAATTGTTGTATACAAGAATATTTCTGATACTGTAATGAAATGTGGGAATAACCTTGAGAAAAGAGCGGAACAGATGTTGTCTAGAAAACAATTCGACAAGAGAGGCAGGAGCCCCAAGTGGCTTAAGAGTCAGAGAAAGAAAATACTTGCCCTGATGGATCAAGCAGTTGAAAGTGGTAGTGGGAAGTGTTGTACTTTCAGACTTGCAACAATTCTGTTAATGTAGCCTTACTATAACCTATATTTAGCTCATCTAGTCATGTTTTCTATCCAGAGGGGTTGACAGGTATGATACATATGAAAATATAAAGCCTATATTTTGGACAACACACACCCTTTTTTATTTTCTTGCATAAAATATTTTCACTGTCAGTACATTATAAAAAAAATCTGTGTTTGGAAGTTCAGACATATCCTCTGTTGTTCTTTGGAACAACACATTTTAATCTTCGTGTTTCATAGTTTTTGATAGACAGCAGATTGCAAAAAATATTTCAGTCACTTACAATTAGATTAAAATCGATGTTTTTTAAAATAAACTTATACTGAGTATATGGGAAAGTAAATATAACCTTTTAATAAGTAAATGTCCAGTTAACCTTTTATTACTTTTAGTACAATGCAAGCAATTTGCTTTTCAACTCACATGTTTAACAATGAAGTGTTCCAATACAACTGTGTACAACTCAGTGCAATTCAGACTCTAAATTGGAAAACAAACTATTTGAACTGCTACATTTTCTTATTTTTGTTATCATAAGCATAGGCACTGAATGTATTTTGTTCTAATAAAAACATACTGTTCATATTTCATTCCTTTAGGAATGTTATAATTATTGAAAGTTCTGGATTGGTAATTTATAAAGTATTCTTGTTGCTGAAAAAACTAATAAAACTTTTATGCCATAGAGACACCTGGTTAATATATTATTCAGCACTACTATTCAGTAGAGAATGAATAGCTTCTATCAGTGTCACAAAACAGAAAATCATAGAAGAATAAAGTCAACAGAAAGATAAACACATGAATTTGCCTATTACATTATGTGCAAAGACTGTGTTAATATATGATTTAGTCTAGATATAATTTCTAACATTTTGTAAGTAATTATCATTTTGGTGGAAAAATAATTTACTATTATTTTTAGACATTTCTTAGAGATTTGTTACATTAACCAAATGTTGTATTAGTAGAAATGGGCATTTCAAATGAAGAAAGGTGGCCTTTGGCATGAGCTTGAGAAACTTGAAATTAGCTTTAGGGAACTGAATTTTAATTAAAAAGATGTAATTTATACAAGTATTAGCTAAATCATTCATCTTAGTGGGTATTATTAATACATTTGCTACAATGAAGTGCAGAGTAGTTCACTTGATTTAGAAGCTAGATTAAATAGATATTGAGAGATTAATTAAATTAAACATTTAGTAAATAAAGTAACAAGATATCGAAGCACAAAAATCCAGTTAATTTTAGGATTGGATGTGTTGTACAGATGCATTTTTAGGACTTTTTCATATCACAAATATATTTTCAAGATTAAAAAAATGAAAAGCGTGTAACAGATGTATTAAATGTCTGAAAATCCTTAGCTATTAAGAACATATAATCATCTTGACTGGGGATCTAGTTTATATTCTATATCACAGAATGCCTAGATAGTTGGATAAATAAAGCTCATAAATAGGATAGGAGGTTGATAGCCTTTTCTCACTGTTACTGTAACTTTTTAGCAGCTATCTTTTAAGATAGTGTTGTTTAAAGTAGAAACTTTGAATGAGTTCCCCAGGGAACCAAGGGACCAAGGGGAAAAAAAAGAAAATAGAAAGTAATCTTGAATGTAATAGTCAGAGATGTCATTTAGTCCCATCTCAAGGTGTCTGTTAAAATAATACAATCATAGGGTTGAAAGAAACACACTATATCATTCATTACAGCATCCTCAATAGATGAGTACTTAGCCTCCATTTAAAAGCCTCTAGTGAAAAGAAAGAAACTGTGCAGTAATCTATTCCATTAATCAACAGCTCTTATTGTTGAGAGGTTCTAAAGTATAACCTTAGTGCCTAAGTTGTATATCTTAAGATGCTTCATCCCCTCAGTTCTAGCCTTACCCTCTGAAGCAATTAAGAATAAATCCAAACAAATATGATAGCCTTTCTGGTATTTGAAAATAGCTGCCATGTCCCCTCAACCTCCGCTTCAGCAAGCTAAATGTAACTATGTCTTTTAACTGTCCTTCACAGAGCTTGGTTTTCAGTATTTTCACCATTTTGAATAGCCTTTGTCTGGACTTGTTCCAGTTTATCAATTTCCTTTTTAAACTAGAATTGAATACATTATTTCAACTGATCAAGGCAGAATAGTGTGAGATAATTACTTTCCACTACTTAGATTCTGTGCGTCTCTTGGTGGTTCTTCAAGATGTTGTTGACCGTCTTTGCAGCTGGATCACAACTAGGTGATTGAGATTGAGAGGTCCTCTCAATTGGTGCTCTCTGAACTTGCTTGTTTTCTTGCAGACATTTCATTATCCTAACTAGGTAATATCATCAGTGTTGTTGGGTAACAGTAAGGAGTGTTGTTTACTGTCCGTTTCTATTCTGGTGACTTGCCTATCTGGGTGGGTATTTGGTTGGGCTGCTTACCGATGGCTCTTTGGCAATTTCTTGATTGAAGTGTTGCTTACTTGATTGTTGGTCTGAAGTTAACCTTGGAGTTAATCTATGATGATCTGAGTGCTGATTATTGATGAAGAGGTGCTGGAGTCCTTTTCTCTTTTGTACTGGTTGGGATTGAGATAATGTTGAACTCGTGATCTACTAGGACATCCAAGTCCTTTTTCCCGTTGTATACATGTTTTTCTTGTTTTTTCTAATCTAGAGAAAACTGCATTAATTTATATTTCTTTCTGTTAAACTAGAATGAATTTTAACATTTGTTTTCACCCACTATTCTAGCCTATTGTTGTACAACAACTGGAGTCACTTTTCATGAAATGGACAGCCATATTAATTTGATAACTACTTTTTAGGTATGAATCCTTGAGATTCACCAAATGATTCAAACCCATAGTTGGTCATTTTGTCAATTAGATGTTATGAGAGACTGTCAAAATCTTTCTAAGTCTGTATATATCATATCCACAGTATTTCCTCAATCAGTCAGTCTGTAACCCTGTCATAAAAGGAAATTAACTTAGCCTGGCATGACTTGTTTGTCATAAATCCACTGTTAATTAATGGATTCCTGTTTAAGTGCTCATAGACATGCTGTTTGATAATCTGTGGGCAAGAACCTTGCCCAGTAATGAGGTCAAGCTCAGTGGCCTGTGGTTTTCCAGGTCTTATTCCCCATTTTGAAAATAGGAACAACATTAACCATTTCCATTTTCTGGGACGTTGTCTGTTTTTCAGGCTTTTCAAATATTACACATAGTGGCTGTGCAATTACCTCTGCTGGTTTCTTCAGTGTCCTATGGTATAATTCATTTGATCTGGAGACTTCAACTCATTTAGATTAGCTATCTCTCCACTAGCTGTATGTTATCATTTCTCAGCCTGCATATGCACAAAACCTGACTTCTTACTGGTCTCCATATTCCAACAAAGATTTCCTTTGATAGCCCATATTTTCTAAATAATACCTGAAAACAGTGAATTAGAAATCCAGCAGCAGTTTCTAAATTGCATAATAACAAAAAACAATTACAGTGAGTCCCTCTTGCCTTCTTCACTTTCCACATTGCAATCTGTGTTTGTGTCTAAGTATGTCTATGTTTATCAAGGAGTCTTCCTAATCATCAAAGTGGCATCTTGTGCACATCTGACTTAAAAATCAGTCACATTGAATGGTGTGGGAATTGATAAAAAAATTAAAATTGCACTGTTTGCCTTCGATCTTTAGTGTGGGACTTTCTCAAGAGCAAATATACAGTACATGAGAACTGCATTTGCAAAGGTAGGCAGAAGAAAGCTGTACAGCATGTTTAAGCAGCTTCAGCGCAAACATTCACAACTGAAACAAACTGTGTCATCGATTCCTGTCCCCCCTCCCCCCTGTCTCTCTCTCTCTCTTTCTCTCTCTCTCTCTCTATATATATATACATACATCTCAGTATAGACATTTTTTTAAAATTAGGCAGATAAATATTTTTCCAGATAGGGTTCATTGATTACAGTCTAGTACAATTTTAGATGGTACAGAAAAAGGTGAAATGGGAAATGGTATTGCTGATGCTGCATCTCATGGCACAGATTTTGAAAAGAAAAAAAAAAAGCTCAAGCACAAGCAAGTATGTTCAGAGGTTTATCAATAGAGATATGTATATTTATACTGTATATTTGTATCAGATTTTTCTTTCTCTTTTTTGTGTATTATTTATTTATTTATTACATGTATTTATATGTATGGTCTTCAAATGCCAAATATGATTTTTTAAAGCAGGTTTGGATGAAAATCCCTTTGTAATATATATGGAAATTAAAAAAGAGAACAGCTAGAAAAGCTAGAAAATAAAAGTTTTTATTTTAATTTTTATTTTATCTCGTACAGCTTTTAGCCAGGAAATAAATGGGTTGAATAATTAAACACAAATATGCATATAAAGTGATCCATCCTAAATGTTAATATAGACCTTACCTTTTGCGAAAACAACAACAAACAAACAAACAAATTAGTTATCTTTGGCTCACTTAGAGTACAAGTAGTCCTCAACCTATGGCCACAATTGGGTTCAGAACTTCCATTGCTAAGCGAGGTGGTTGTTAAGTAAGTCATACTCAATTTTATTTTTCTCCTGATCATTAAACACATCACCATGGTTTTTAAGTGATCCAAGTAGATGTTAAGTGAATCCAGCTTCCACAAATGACATTACTTGTTGCAAGATCTCAAATGGTGATCATGTGAGCCCAGAATGCTGCAGATGGCATAAATACATGGCAGTTATCAAGCACCTGAATTTTGGTGACATGACCATGGGGATGCTACAGTTGTCATAAATGTAAGGAGCAGTCATAAGTAAATTTTTCAGCACCATTGTAACTTCAAACAATCACTAGTAAAGTAAATTGAAGACTACCTATAATACATAACAGAATCATAGGAAGATTTCCATGATATTGTTCTCTGTACACAATCACATCCAATGCAAAATTTTATCATAATGGGTGTGTGAACATATATCATTACATTGTTTTGTGTGATTCAATACAAAATTCACAGTATACTGACAGTAAATTTATGTTAGTGGTGATGTTGACTGTTATACTATAGAACATAAACATGAATGAGCATTTTATGAATAGTAAGAAACTAAAAAGGCATGTACTTGTATTAGCCTTTTTTTTTAAAAGAATGATTTTACCTTAGCTTTTTCAATGTTTCAATTGGTAGAGAGGAAGTGTAGCTTTCTGGCTTATTCTTACCACTCTTGTTAAATTTAACCTTCATATTCAGAAAAAAAGCAGGATTTATTTCTGGGATTGGCAGTTATAGCACTTAGCAATAGCACTTAGACATATACCGTTTCATAGTGCTTTACATCTCCTCTCTAAGCAGTTTACAGAGTTCAGCCTATTGCTCCCAACAATCTGGATTCTCATTTATCGACCTCGGAAGGATGGAAGGCTGAGTGAACCTTAAGCCTGTTGAGATTCGATCTGCCAAACTTCTGGCAGCCGGTGATCAGCAGATATAGCCTGCAGTACTGCACTCTAACCACTGCGCCACTGCGGCTCATACCAAGGAGACTTAATCAGCTCTTTAAGGCAAATTATTTATTTAAATGTAGTTTGAAAAATTCAAATTAATAATTTATTTAAATATACTTTTTCCTTGCACATTTTTGAAAATCAGATTTATAGCCAATTAGCTGAAATATTCATGATTCCATTGTGGGAAGGAAACCTAAAAAAATTACTGGTCAATGAAAAATATTACTACAATTCATAATAAATTAATTGGAGTTGGTTCTAATCTTATCTAATACTATAGATAGTCTCTATTAAATTCTAGCACTAAGTGCCAATAGGATGTTGGAAAATAGCATCCTGGAAGATCAATGACAATTAGTCTTGATGGAAATGTGACTGCCTATGAAGGCCATTTGATAGGGTTCCTTCTGAAGTTTGTTGGCCACTGTGAGAATGGACTCCTAGACTAGATGGGCCAGAGGTTCAATCTAACAAGGCACTGTTTATGCTCATGTTTGTAACTTGGGAACTGTACTGTTAACATATAAATTTAATCTTCATGTTTAGTTCTCCTAATGCTGAATTTGGAATTTGGCTGAATTAGATGCTAAATTTAATAGACCATTAAAGAATATCCATTTTCTTTCCCTCATTTGGTTAAAGGTCAGAATGTTCAAAATGCTATAAAAATAAACAAATAAAACCTCAACGATACTGCCATATTAAATCGTGCATCATATCTAAAGAATAAAATATATATGGTACATATGTTTAAAAATGTATTTTATATCTCTCCAATTACATACATGGCAAGTAAGACACACCAGTTACCTGTCTCTCAGAGAACTACACTTGGCAGACCTAAGGAGGCGGGCCTTCTTTGCCATGGCACCAACCTTATGGAACATTCTCATCCCACTCCCAAATTGAGCTTTATTTCTTTGTCTCCAAAACCTTTCTATAACCAATGAAGCACACACTGACTTCTGTGGGTATTCTTTGGCTTTCTCAATTATTCAGCATGAATCCACAATATTGTATTTGGTCTTCAGCCCTTTGGTTTTCAGTTTTAAACAGCCCTGTATTTAAAACACAGCTTCAATATTTTGGATTTCTCTTTCAACTGGGGCTTTACTCTGCATTGAATGATTCTAAGCATTATTTAACTAGCATGTGAAATTAATTTTGTGATATTTTGTACAGTCTGTTAATTCACTTTTCTTTGCTATTGTTATCAATACTGGAAATTATTTATTTAAAGCCTTTAAAATCAATCTAGATCCTCTGGGTGGCTAACAATACAGAAAAAAAACCCCAATACATTGCAATGCAGTTGAGGCTCCAAGTAAAATCCTTCTATTGTGAATCAGAGCACATATATACTGGGTTCAACTAACATCTGGCTTCATAGGCAATATGAATTGGCATATGCTCCTGACATTATGTCTCCTACATAATAGGACTTAGATGGAATAGAAGATCAATATAAAGGATTTAAGGAAAAAAGTCCCAGGAATAATGGAATATTAGAACCAATTAATGAGAGAATTGTGGGATCTCCTTCACTAGATATTTAGAAACAGGAATTTACAAATTATATTAAACTTGAGGGAGTTTGCCTAACTAAGAGATGAGTAAAAACAATCTTTGTTGTCCATATACCCAGGTGAATGACAAAACCCATGTAAAAAAGGTGTTGTGTATGTATGAAGAAACCCCTTATTTCTGTGGTTTATAATGTTCCTATATGGTGATTTTATGAACATTTAGAAGTTTTTATGAATACATAGTGAGTCTGTAATGTATTATAGGTCAGAAGTCATGCTTTCCTATTGTGTATTGAGGATACAATTGCAGGTGCCTTAGTTACAGTTGCTATAAGAGGAGAGTCTGAAAATAACTGGGAAGGTGGGGAGAGAGCAGAAAATCCTTTGTTTATACAGGTAGCAGGTGTACTGTAATATACAATCTGGCTTAATTGTTACCTTCATTCAGGTGTTCATCACTCATTATCTGGAGTGGTTCACTAAGAAGCACCCCAAAGAGCCTGGACAGCTGATATTTCTTAAATGTCATTGTCAAGAACATCTGCATCTATGAAGTGCATTGGCTTCTACTTGAACCAGGTTCTATATTCATGTGGAAATCAAAGTGAATATAGTCATATGTGCTTTGGTGTACTCGATGTTCACTCTCAACTAATCCTCATTGATTCTTCCCAAAGCTAACTGGGAAAATTATCTTCAAAGAATTCTTTGGCAGAAACCAACAGTAGAAAGATGAGGTTAAGAACAAGTATTTGACTTTTTATGTCAACATAACTCACAGAGAATAGACAATGAATGGCATTTTAATGGGGCATGAATGTCTTGAAATGTATAGTATATGACATATGAGTTGTTTTTTCCATGTATTTTGCTCAACAATTAATATGGAGAAGTTTACTGAAATGGAATGCATGTACAGTTGGATTAGAACCTGGGTATAGAATTTTAAAATTGTTATGAATATTTTGCATCATAATATTTAATATTGTGCAAATTTATTTTACTTAATCTTGGATCAAAATCAACCATGGAGAAAACTGCATCAATCTCATTTTTGAGAGTATTAATGTGTAATCATTGATTCCAGTTTCATTTATGTTTAGTTTGATTGCTTATATGAGTTTCAAAATTTGCAAATTTGTAAATAGTTGCTTCTGAAATGATGTTGAAGGAAATGGTATGTTAATAGAACAGATCATCCTGAAAATAAATGCCAACAGGAATCAAAAGCAACTTTTTTAAAATAATTGAAAGTAAAACAATCTGGATTTTTGCATCCAATTAGGATGATGGCAGATGTACAAGTTAAAGTCTGTGTAAAATGACTCCAGATGGCTGTGAAACGTTATTTTTTCCAAATAGTTATAGCTTGGTAAAGCAGGGTATGCACTACTGATTTTCCCAAGTATATGCCAGTATTATTCCAAAGACCATTATTTGCTTTCAAAGTTTGCTGTGACTATTGTATTACCAATAGACTGCCATTCCCCACATGGTCTAAATTCATGAGTAGATTTCATTTCTATTCATGCACAAGGAGATTGCTGATGTCTGCCAAGTCCAACTGCCAACTTCCTTTTAGCCTACACTATCACACACAATTCTGGGATTCCCCAGCCCTCAGCAGTTCTTTCTGGAACTGGGAAATAATTGTAAAGGTTCTAATAGAATTATAAAGACCAAACATTTTAAACAGTAAGAGCATTTTCTCTTTTCCTTGTTTTATGTAAGCACAAAAAAGGCAAAACTATTAAATTGCTCCTTATATAATATAAATTTATTCTACTATACCTTGGAGCATTGTGTTAAACAAATTTACTATTACTTGCTTTTGGGTCAATCCCTTCCCTCTCGTGCAACACACAGACAAAATCATTGATCACCCAGGCATATTATAGACTTAAACATAGGTGTACAATATATACATAGTATTAGTTCACAACAGGCAGCACCTGGTAAAGAAAGAGAGCTATATAATACTTCAATGGTGAATGAGAAAACCAAATAACAACAGTTTTTAAGATAGACCTATGAGGCCACTATTGAGAACCAGTACAGATTAAAGATTAAAATGCATAATCTGATTTTGGCCTTCCCTGTCCACAGCATACCTGTCAATTAATAATATTAGCATAATCATTATGTTTAATTCATAAATGTGTAAACGTTATTGCATGTATATATTTATTAGACACATATCTTCAAATGTGGAGCATCATACCTCTAACCAAAAGAAGAAGGAATTGTGGAGCTTCGTCACTCAAAACTTTCTGCTGATGTACTTTATGTACAGAAGCTATTTCTGGCACAATGACACATTGAAGTGTGCGATTCAGGCAGTCAGCCTTGCTTTCTGAAGGTAGAATTATTCTTCTCTGACATTATTCAGAGTGAGTTAGACCAAGAGGCCTCTTCAAGATGAGACATCCCATTGAGTCAGATCAAGATGTAAACAAAAGTGTAGTTATAATACATTTTGTTGCTCAGCCTTAAATTGCCACATTGACAGGTGGAGAAAAAGTGCAAATTCTATTTTGTATTTCTTTTACTATATTTTTTAAAAAACAATCTTGCAGTGTTAAAATAGGAGTTGCAATACACTTTCCTCTAGTACAGGGATCTCAAACTCACATTGTCATGGCATGTATCAGGTCTTTTTCCCCCTTTGCTAAACTGGGCGTGGGCATGGCCAGTGCATGATGCATCAGGCCCGCAGGCAGGGAGTTTGACAGCCCTGGTTTAGTAGAAGTACTTAAATGTGACAGCATTGCAGAAACAAGTCTTTCAGTGCTGTTATTCAGAAATGTTGATTAAAATAATAATGAAGTAATTTCAGAAACATGGTGTAGTTAAGGAACTTACAATTGAATATTCAAATATACTCTAGGTACTTTTGATACCGAATAGAAGTTTTATTTTCCTAATTATTTTGTAGAATCTATCTTATGTCCTGAGTTTAACTTCAATACATTAAAGCACCACCAACAATTTATACAATATCTGTACAACAATCTGATTATTTTCTGTGCATGCTTAGAAGAAATAGAGAGAACACTATAAAAATATGTGATTTTTTAAAACAAAAGTAAAAATGACATACCTTAAACAATAAAATGAACTGCTGTATTGGAAAATCAAATAATCAACTCTCACACTGTGGCTATAAGAATGCATATAATAATTTATTTTATGGTTCATATTTAATATGTAATCATAAAACAAATTCCTTTTTTTTTTTTAATTTTCCCAGGAACTTGGAAGCAACAGCCCACCACAGAGGAACTGGAAGGGAATAGCAATTGCATTGCTGGTGATTCTAGTTGTATGTTCACTGATCACCATGTCCGTAATTCTTTTAACACCAGGTAGTAATAAAGTTTTATTACTTATTTGTTTTGAATATTTAAACTCTAGATTGCTTGTATTCAGTCAATAATATATGAATAGCTAAAACTTCATGAGAAATATTGCTATGTAAGTTAAGAAAATGCCATATGTTATAGTAATGATAAGCATACTGTAGAATGTGGTACGATAAAATGTTGACCGGTGAAGACTATTGATTATCCATTGATATTAGGAACTGGAATTGTCCATGTGACCATAAATATTCCACATCTCATCATGCACAACCTATTCCCACACCTCAGATTTCTGTGATTTGAAGCAAATCTAGAAAATACCTTAAATATTTTTTGAAGACATCTCTAAGACCATTACAAAGCATTGGCCAGGAAACTGTAATGCTATGCTCAATGTTGCCCTGTTGTAAAGATTCAAAACAGTAAAGAAACATAAATGGCAGCAGACTGCCCTACGTACGGCATGTCAGTTTTTTCTGAACATTAGGGGTGCTCAAAAGTTGTGACATACCTTGGGGATTGTAAAGATATTTTAGTTACTTTAATGTAATTTAGATGTGCTTGGTAAGTAACTACATAAATATCATAACCCTTTAACATTTTGTTCGTTTCATTTATGCTATAGTGTTAGTACTTCAGTTAAAGTAGTGAAGAAGGCTAAGAGATAGATATAGTTAAAAGGGTTTTCCTCCTACCACTGAAAGTCCTATTACAGTGGCATCCATGGAAGAAGGGGTAAGCATCAATGTGGTAGTTTCAGCAGTATAACAAATTGATACCCCTTTATACATCTGTGTGATATATAAAGGTGGCAGGGCTTTAACTGTGTTGCTGCGATGGTCATTTTGATCTTTTGGACCCTGTTAACTGCTTCCCTATTAAATCCATTGCTGCTCATCCCATTTGGACAGTGGATAAGGGCATTTTCTCATGATTTTGTCTCTTAGCAATGGGGAATTGAAAATTCACTAATAGCACAGTGGTCTCCAACCTTTCTGGCTTTGTGGACCAGTATGGGAGGGGAAGAGGGGAGGGTTCCATGTGAGCAGTGAGTGCGCGCAGCTGCATTTACACAAGAATCAGGCACATGTGCGCGCCGTTCACACAAATGGGGCTACACATGTGTGCTTACCTATCCTCCGTGTGCACAAGTGGAATTGCGCACATATGTGTGCTCACTTGTTGCTTCCACGATCCGGTTCCGAACAGGCCACGGCCAGGGGGTTGGGGAGCCCTGCAATAACACAAGGCAAAGGAAACAAAATTTTTAAGCTTTGGTTGAAGTTTTCCTCCTTAAGCAATGGATAGAACAGAAGAGATAGACTTTTCTTCCTTTTCCCAAACAAATACAGTCAGGATTACAAGAGAATGGGCAAGTAAAAATAAACATGAAGTTTCCTATGTATAGGAAAGAAAGGATGAATGAAGGATGAAAATAAGTTTGAATTAGTAGTATGAAATATATAGCAAATCACCTTACAATTCTGGGAGAAGGCCAAATTATTGCACAGTATTGCAAGCTCAGTAAACCCCAATTCCTATTATGTGGAGATCAGTAAAGTAATAAAAACAATATATCTTTTTCTTTCTTTTTAGGTAGTAGATCTTTAATTATTTATTCTTCTGATTATATGCAGACTTAGAGCAGTTAGAATTGCTACAGTCAATGAGTAATGATTGGAATACTTAAAAAGTTTTCTTTTCCCAGTTGCCCTAACACATAGTTAAATTGCAATGAATAGAGTACAGGAGCATTTCGCACTGGCAATTTATAGCCACATTGGATAATTTTTTGTATCACTAGCTTGAGAAACTTGCTAGTATCTGATTAATAGGTAAAAGTATTTCTCTATGCAGAGTGTTCATTTTTTAGGGCTTTGTTACTTTTTGTTATTGTTATAAATGAAAACACAGATATTCTTTGAGAAGCAGTCCTACAGATAACCAGGTCCTTTGTCATGTAGCTCTTTAGTGATAACCAGTTCCTTGAATTGCACCTGGAAGGAAACTGGGAACCTGTGTAGCTTGCACAACAGAGGTGTAAGATGGGCAAATCTCTGAAAACCCAATACTGTATTTGCCACTGCATTCTGCACCAGTCGGGGAGGTAGCTCAAACAATTGACCAAGTATAGGTAGCTCAAACAACAATCTCTGAATAGTTGGTGTTAGGAATTAAACATAACATTTCATAAAATTATAATTTGGTCTTTATTTCATCTCAATCAATAGGCACTATCCCCCCCCCCCATTTTTCTTGTTTGCTTTCTGAGAGGGCAATTAGAGAGAGTTAGCCTTGGCAATATTTTGATGCAGATTAAACTATTTTCTAGTGCAAAATTCTTTAGTTAAGATTACTTGTGAAGTGGTATTGCTTGATCTAAGGAGAATATCTCACCTTATACTTTGCCTCTGATTTTCTGCTTAAGTTACTGCCTTAATTTTGTATAGAAATGCAATTCTTGTCTGAGAGTTCAGATGCCTTGAGAAAAGCAGAGCAAGTAAATATCAAATTAAGATTAGCTTTCTCATGACCTTTAGAGTATTAGCATACTGAGAGACTGAGGGCTGCCTGAGGGACATCTGTCACAATGAGTATTAATGCTTCATAGTTTATAAAAGTGCTGTGCTTCATGAGTTCATGTATAGTATCCTAACGGCCTCTACTCTTTCCCTTATTCAATGGCAGAAGAAAGCCAATAAGTGCATTGGAGACAACATAATGAGCAATAAAGCAAAACAAGATTGTATTGCTTTGTAAATTTATATATTTATATCTGGATGAGTGGAGATTAACGCCCTGGGCCAAAATTTGAATAGTGATATTGGAGTATATTGGAGTAATAAAGGTTCCAAAATCAATTTTGTCAGAATTATTTTATTTCCTCTTTCCATTTCTTCAAACAGTAAATCTTAGTTGGAATAGTGGAAAATGAATAACCCCAAATGTAAAATTTAGTGGAAAAAATCTGTTAAAAAGAATTCTGTAAACGTTCCTAGTTGAAGGGAACATATGGTAGAACTAGCTAAAGATGCAGTCTATTGTGGGCATTGAACAATATTGAAGCAATAAAATTAAATAAAAGTCAGTTGTTACAATACATTAACATCATATATACTGGGTTAGATAAGACAAACATTGACTGTCATTGCATTAAACCTTCAATTAGATCAGTTGAATAAAGTATTCCACTGTAATAAAGTGTTAATTTTACTAGAAAAACTTAAAACTATGCCGTCTTTTGTATGACCTAAGCATAGCTCATAAAATTATCTGTTACAATGTCAATGATTACTTCAGCTTCAATCACAACAATACATGAACACACAATAGGTAATAACTTAAAGTAAATCACTCCAAACTTGATTGCAGAAAATATGACTTCACAAGAGAGTGGTCAATGCTGGAATGCACTACCTGACTCTGTGGTTTCATCCCCAAACCCCCAAAATTTTAACCTAAGACTGTACTGTTGACCTCACCCCATTCTTAAGAGGTCTGTAAGAGGCATGCATAAGAGCACCAGTGTGCCTACTGTCCCTGTCCTAATGTTTCCTCTACTTATATCTATTTTATGTATTCAATTCATGTTTATAATTATATAAATTACCTAATACATTCTTGACAAACAAATAAATAAATAACAGTGATCAAATTCTGCTGGTTATCTGGGTAACTATAGCTATGACAAACATTATTTCTAGAGTCTTTTTCCGATTATGTATGGATCTGGCTGCCCAGAAAACAGCATGTGGGAATTCTATAAAAGTCACAACATATTAAAATATTAACCAGTATGTTCTGCAAAGGAGATCTCACTTTTCCCCAGTTGCAGGGAAAAGCTTCATTATCTGACTTCTACCCTATGCTTCTGATCTAAACTAAGAGCAGTTTGCATCTTATTTTGCCTCAGATCAGATCAAAATTCACTTCCCCAGATTACCTGACTACTGTATGTTTCATATCTCTCCCATCAACTTTATTCATACAAAAGAGAACCTAAAGGTAAGACAATGTAAAACCCCTACAGCCTTCCCAGAATTTTTTTTGAAAGGATTATTCATTTTTCATTCTAATTTGCTTCAACATAGAACAGAAAATGGTCAAATACATCTTCTGAAAGCGGGAGCCTTTAAGGCTTTGAAACTTTATATGAAAAATCCTTGAGCTGTTGCAAGAATGTCTGGGATTTCCTGTCATTTTAGCCAAGTTTTTAAGCACAAGATAACCCCTTGTGTTTTTCTGCTAATTTGATCAGCATAAACACCCGAAAATAAAGTTGTAAATTCTTGGTTTTACAGTGTCAAAAAGTAATTGCATCCTCTCAACAACTAGCTCAACAAAATTCACACATCATTCCTAAATCAGATATTGCTTTAATCATGAATAAACCGCAGTAGCTGAATTCATACCATATGCCTACCTAACATCAAATAAATTGCATTATGTTTTATATGATAACATTATTTTATTGTCTGAATTCAGTCACACATGTGATCTGTTCTATGCTAGCTTACTGATGATCTTGAATATAAGGCAAGGAACTTTAACTTGTTTGAATTGTGGTCCTAGGGTTCATGGGAATTTATCCTTTACAGATTGGTTCATTGATTGATTGACTGATTGTTATCCTTTTCCATTAATTAATGTAAAATAAAAATTACTTGAAAACATAGAAGGGATATCAGTATTTTAAGCAAAGATTTATTTTTGTACTCTTTAAAATTTATTTTTGAACTCTTTAAAAAATAGTTTTTTTTAATTAAAACATTGCTTTTTATTGCAGATGAACTGTCAAACTCTTCAGAAACAAGATTGTCTTTAGAAGATCTCTTCAGAAAAGAGTTTGCAGTTCACAATCCAGATGCCAAATGGATGAATGGTATGTTGGATATGTTGGACAAGCACTTTGAATAGAAAATACAAAAAGTGGATTATATTTTACTAATGTACATATAACTAATGTACATTTAGAGAATATGTTATAAATGTAGAATGCTGCTCATTAAATGCTGGACAGATTAAAGCTTTCTTGAATTAAACCTTTAATCATATTTAAGAAATCAACTGGCCTTATGGTAGTCATGTTAAGCAAGGCCAATCTCTTGATAATGATAGTGATAGCGATAATCAGTCTTTTAAGAGAGGCGAGGTCAAGAAATAGACAAGTATATATGTAGTTGTTGAATAAATTTTGCCCCATTTTATGACCTTTGTTGCCACAGTTAATTGAATCACTGCCATTATTAAGTTAGTAACATGGTTTTAAGCAAATCTTGCTTCCTCATTGACTTTGCTTGTCAGAATGACCCCAGGACATTGCAAGCATCATAAATATGAATCAGTTGCCAAGTGCCTGAATTTTTACCATGTGACTGTGGTATGCTGAAATGATTGTTAGCAGTGGTGGGGTGCTCCCGGTTCTGTCCGGTTCTTTAGAACCGGTAGTAAAAGCGGCGGGAGGCTTCAACCACCTGCCCGGACATCATAATTGATGATCTGCACAAGCGCAGAAGCTTCTGCTCATGCATGAAGCAAGCATGCATGCATGCTCCTGTTGCAAACTGGTAGTAAAGATAAGTAGAACCCACCCCTGATTGTTAGTGTGAAAAACAGTCATAAGTTACTGTTTCCACTGTTGTAGTTGCTTTGAATGATCACTAAATAATGGTTGTAAGATGACTACCTATACTCTCCTCCATCTCTTCTCCCATAGTTCCTCAGCCCTGCAACGTACAGTAACTCTGATCCAAATTTTAATCCCCAATAGATTACAAGCAAGTCTCCCGAACAAAAACCAATCCTGTCCAAATAGTTCACATTTCTCTTCCTCTTTTATTTTAATTAATACTTTCCCTATGTCAATTCCTCACCTGGTCTTCCTCAGTACCATATGCACACTTAAATTCTGTAAAAAATGGCAATATTTACAAAACATTTTTTTGCTAGTGTACTTTTCTGTGCCCCAGGGCAAAAAGCAATCTGAGAACTGAGAATAAATAAAAAGGAGAAGTGATTTACTGAAAAAAGAACCCAAAAAATGATTGAGAATAATATTTAGGCAACTAGAGAGCCTTGAATAAAATGCATAAATCAGAGAAGACGTGCTGTGTGAAACAATTGGGTATGTTTCATATAAACATGTTAAAGGTCATCAAGACTGTAGATTAAAAAATGACTGATTACTTAACCTATAACTAGTGATAGAACTAAAAATAAGAGCTGCAAAGAAATGGCAGTGGAAATACAATGACACACTCATTCATAGTATTAGCTCTGCTATAATACCAATTTACAACACTGACACTAAAGTCATAAAAAATTATTGAATAATATTCATCACTCATTCTGCTAACAATTTCCATATTTCTTTTCAGTTACAATGATCATATATCTCTTTCTTCTCAATTTAGTGATATTATAGTACCTACAATGTAATAGAAAACACATTGAGATCTTTTAAAAAACAGCTTTGATTTCAATATATTGCATCATAAGATTTGAATTTATAATTGTGTACAAGTATGATAAACAAATAATGTTACTAATGTTACTTTAATTTGTGAAATAGGTAAATGGATTTGATTATTCAAACCTGACACTTTTGAAATGATTCTTTTTATATGCTTTCTTCTTAATTTATGTTGCATTTACGGTATTAAAAAAACATGCCTTTTATTGTATTCTAGTAATTATAAAGCAATGATAATTCACTAGGAACATTTTTAAAGGAAATTGTATATGAGTAAAAATAAGTGGAATGTTTTTCAGTGAAAAGTATTCCAGTTCAAAATACTTAATTTTTTGTTCAAAACACTGATAGCTTTCAAGTGTTAGCATATACACGAAATGAATGCAATATGTAGCCTCAATTTAAGATCATAATTGGGACAGGACCTTCTGTTGCTAAGTAAGGTGATTATTAAGTGAGTTGTGCCCAGTTTAAGTATCTTTTTTCATGGTCATTAAAGCAAATCACCATGTTTATTAAATGAGTCACATGGCTGTTAAGCAAATTCAGTTTCCCCCATTAACTTTGCTTGTTGGAAAGTGGCTGGGAATGTTGCAAATGGCAATCATGTGACCGCAGGATGATGCATCCAATATAAATACTTGCTGATTGCCAAGAGTCCAAATACATGACTGGGGCAGGTGCGATGGTTGTAAGTGCAAGAACCAATCATAAGTCACTTTTGGTGATAACTTCAAGCAGTCACTAAATGAATGGTCATAAGTCAAGGATTACCTGTATGTGCTCTTAGTATATACATGTTTATTAATATAAACAGAAGTTTCATACTTACAGAATTTGCTGAATTTAAATATTTAAAGACTGAGACATATTTATCATAATCCTCTCTCATGTTTGAATTAATACAGTTAATAATATTTCTAGATACCGTCCTCATCTAGAACTTGAAAATCAACCACCTCCATTTGTGTCATAACAAGGAGGGGTTCCTAAGCTTAGGGTATCAGTTAAATGTTTTCAGATGAAGAATTCTAGACCAAACATACTTGTGGTTTTGTCTTCTTTAAATGAATGGAGTATTTATTTAAGCTTAAATAATACAAAAGAGTTAAGAATAAAAATACAAAAGGCAAAATGAAAATAGGACAAGTGAAAGCATTGTGAAGGGAAATTTTGGTGATTCATTCCCCCTTCCATTCTTTTTTCTCTAACTACTAATTAAATATTTATGCTATGTTTTTAATATTTAATGTTAAACATTGACTCTTTTTTGCTTATATCTCTTTAAATCATTTCACCTATTGTTTTTAATTAGTCCCTTGACTCTTCCTAGAAGTCATATTCCCCAATGTTTGAATCTGCCTTCCTGGGTATTGGGTAATACAGAGGGGAGCCATTCTTACTTAAATTTGGTTAAACTTCTGTTATGGGTATATCTTGTCACTTTTGCCATTGCTGCGTATTCACCAATTCAATGCAGGCATATGTATATGTGTGTATCTATATATCTGTGTATCTATATATATATGCATCCAGATATACTATGATACTTTTCAGTTATGCTTTTTAGAACTATCCTGAATAAAAATATTTATAATTTCAGTTCAAATTTTATGTTTTTTAGAATTCTCACTACTGTAATATATTTCCTACAAATAATTTTGAGGGGGTTTTGTGCATTAATACTACAGGTAACATGTTCCTTTTTTAACTTTGACATTTTGAAAATTCATTATTACATTATTTATGAAATAATAAACCACTTATAATACATTTTTCCATTTTTTTCTCATATTATAGTTTGTAATGCTCATTTTCCCCTTCTTACTACTGTGATTACTTCTTTGAAATTTAACAACTACTTTATCATATAATTTTTTATTCTGCATCCATGCCATATTTCAGTAACAATTTGTAGATGCATCCCAATAAAGAATCTTTGTTTTGTATATATTTCTTTCTAATACTATCATCTTCTTAAGGTCCCTCCTTTTTTAAGGTCACTTTTTCTTCTTCCAGCAATGTATACGTTAACTATGGTATATTCCTACCTTCATAAAGCAATTCTTGCTTTGTCTTTAGTCTATTTTCTGAATTTGGATGCAACATAGTAGTATGAGTAATTAATTATTTCTTACTACAGTTATCCTTGAAGTAAAGAAGAATTTGTTGGTGGTACTAATAGAGAAATGTAATTTGCAGAAGGTTCTAAATATTTACCCAACTTTGCCTTATAAATATATCCCTTCTAATTCCTTCCTTTGTTCATTCTATCTATCATAAAACTGCATAAAGTGTATTTGTCAAGACTGCTCCTTCTATCTTTGATGTTCTGTTACTTAGAGAGTGTGCCCATTATGTTATCCATGATCAATAGCCTACTCAATAATGTAATTTAAGGTTAGGAATTAAAAATCCACACTTTTAATAAGTCTTGTAAGATGACTCTTATTCTTGGTTTTTCTCACTCTGTATGAATCTGTTAATTGCTCTTTGCTATTCTACAACTTTTGTCTGATATTGCAGTCAGTGCCATTTGAAATAAGAGGTTAATCTTAGACAATATAGTCAATTTTATTGCTGTAATGAAACCCAAGAAACTTTTAATTTTTTCAACCTTTAAAAATCTTTTTTATTTCTTTCCATAATTTATTATAACTGTTTGGAAACATGTCTTTGTTAAACCCTGTCAAATACAGTCTTAAATATTTCATTAGAAATATTTCATTTCATTCACAAGTGTTAGCTTATTTTGAGTATAATGTTAACAACCCTTAATGTGATGTCATATATGACAAGTCACTTGCAAAATCTAATATGCAGTGCATGATGTGTTATATCTTCATTGGCTTTTGCCCTTATCCAGTAAGAACAAGGGATGTATGCCTTGGTTCTTAATGAGTATTTATGAACAATGGTATAATCAGAACATAGCAATCTGGGGAATGATTTTTGGAATTACTGATATGGACTGTTTGCCCTTGTTCATCCAACATGCTCAACTAGGGTCTACGACAATTCACCATGGCCAACTCTCCACGGCCAACTCTCCACAGCCAACTCACCTTGGACAACTTGCCACAGGATATCTCGCTGAGGGACAAGAGGTACACTAATATCAAAGAAATAATGGAATAGAATCATTAAAGAAAGGATGCAAAAGGAGGGACAGAATTAAACGTGAATTGTAAAAAATTATTTTTTTTTATTTTAAATAATTAAATAGAATTGTTAAATTGTCCTGCAGCAAGTTGTCCAATGGTGAATTGGCCATGGTGAGTTGTTCTGCAGCGAGTTGGCCGTGGTGAGTTGGCCATAACAAGTTAGCTGTGGTGAGTTCTCCCATTCAGGCTTAACTATGTCAACATAGAGTTAATATAACATGGATATGTGGCTAAACATAATAAATAGGGGCTGACACCTAGGGAATCTCTGGGATTAAATTAACTCTCTAAAGTCAGCTACACCTTCTGAACTGGGACAAAAAGAATTTCATGTGTCTCTGTTCTCCTTACATTCCTCTTTGCCATGAGTACATAGAGGAGCGTAGAACACAAGAAGAATAAAGCAGGTGAACCAACTGTGCTTGCAGCACTGTACCTGGCTGAACACTGACTGAAACTGGAGAACTGAGAGAGAAGAATATTGCTGTCATCTTCAAATATTCCACTGCCGTTGTGAGGAAACCTTTCAACTCTCATATCACTTCTGAAGGCATGCACCTGATGCTGATGCGAAAGAGAGAGGGTGGGATGGAGGGAGGAAGAAGGAGAAGGAGAAGGAGAGAGCGGGCACAGGGTTGTTATGTAACCGTAGTATATAATTACCATGTTTCTAGAAATTTCCCTGTACAGACTGGTTGAAATAGTTACTAGAGAAAACTTTCTTCCCTTTATGTATTTTTCCCAATATTCAGTATATTCTCATAGATGGAACAGCTTCATTATATGAAGATGTAAGAATGAGTCTTCTTAGTTGTGGTCACTTTGCTTTGAAAAAAGTTATTTCTCTGAAAATCAGATATATTAACTATTTTTTGACCTTAGATACAGACCTGCCATTTTATACTCATTCATCTCTGACAGTATCTATAGCCTAATACTTCCTTTTATCTCCTACATGAATGTTTACTAAGGTCATTTTAATTAGACTTTGTTTTTATTTCCCCCCAATTTATTTATTATCTTGATTCTATTATGATATTGTATTTTATTATATTTTATCACTACCATCTGGACAGGAGACAGACTGTAAAACTTAAATGAAATAAAAGTAGTGCTGTCTTCAAGGGGACCAGCATTAATTTTGTACTGAGTGGGATGGGAGTTTTGAGTAAGGAAGCATCAGCCTGCTTTATGGTGGATGGTAGGATAAGATGCTGATCCTTCTTTGATTAGGATACCTGCATCTTGTGCAAGTGGAATGTGAAGGTAAGTATTTACCCAGGGGAAAGAGTAAATTTAATCAGTAATGTTGTGGGATGACAGCCATTAAGATTTCAATAAGATAAATAAAAATATACTTGCAGAACTTACTCACAAATAATTCTAAATTTAGTTTTCAGTGTTGATATTTTTTCTTTGCATATAAACAATGAAAGCATTTTTATTTAAAACTAAAAAATGCAACAACTTCTATTTTAAGTTACATTTTGATTTAAAATTAAATTAGGAACAACTTCTGTTATAAGAAGAATATTCAGTTAATTTCCATGCATGCCAGTCCCCAGCCATGAAAGCAAGATATAGGGATATTGCAGACAGCTAGAAAAACCTACTTTCTGGTGGGCCAATGCATGACAAGTATTGGAACACACCAGGTGTGAAATTCACTTATCTTCCCTACCGGTTTGCAAATGTTCACATGCCAACATCCGCACATGTGCAAAGCCTTCTGCGCATGTGCAGAGGCTTAAAATTGTCACAAAAAAAGCAATATCATGATGTTCGTGCAGGTGGGTGGAGCCTCCCTCAGCCGCCGCTACCAGATAGAACTGGCTGAATTTTACCCCTGGAACACACAGTAGAGCATCAGGTCATGTACCTATAAATATATTCATGTAGATATACAGTGTTGCTTAAAAGGTTGTGAACGTATTAGACCTAAATGACCTAAAACTGGATCTCCACATCTTATAACACTAAGGAAAAAAAACCACTATGTAGTTACAGTATATGTAGTTTGGATCACTTCCAATGGACAAGTATAATATTTTGGACTTGTTTGTTTGAATTCTTTTTATCAACTTTTATGACTTTTGTGGAGAACATATTACATTTTAGGCCATATTTTTATGCAGAAATAGTGAACATTGAAAAAGGGTTCACAAATCTTTAAACACCATCACACACACACACACAGAGAGAGAGAGAGAGAGAGAGTATATATTCACATATATGATGTGTATAAACATACATTAATACATAACAAATACTTGTTCATATAGATGATAATGGAAGAGTCATTTAGATGAATACAAACATAATATATTCTATTATACATTTAAGAGATATTCATTCTTAATAATATTGCATGATAATTAATAACATTAGTATTTTAACTACATCCCAGACATTATTATCCTAACCAATGCCCAAAAGAGCTTTAAATTGAAACAGTCTTAATTTTTATCCAATGTCTCTCTTTTCCTCTCTTGCTGACCAAACAGACACAAATATTTTCACAAGTGGTTTGCAGGTGTTGCTGCCTAATATTCTGAACAAGCAATATTGAAAGCCTGGCTCTGCATACTCAATCTCCAGAGAGCAAGCTAATGGGCTGTCTGGATTGTGGTCTGTATTTTTTTATACTTTAATTAAATTCCATCAGATCATCCCATGTTCACTAATGTGATGCTGGAAAAAGACATAGATATATGCCAAACCTTTGAAGTTGTTAAATGAGGATGCATCTACTTTTACTAGTATTGATTTTTAACATTTAATAAAAAGTGAAAATTTAAAATGCTGTCAGTAAGTGATATAAAATGTTTGAAATTAAGGCCACAATGAAAGATAAGGATGGAATATCCAGGCAAGTGGAAACAGGCATTACTAAGCTTTGCACTGAATAATGAGCTATTAAAATGGTTATCAGAAGACTTAAACTTATAAAAGCCCTAGACTATTAAAAGAGTACAGAAAATTTCATTTTCAGAAATGATAGTATATTACAACCATTGCTTTGGAAAACTTATATATAATGGATCCAATTCATCCAGAAACCAAATGACATATACTGTATGTGATGATATCATTGCACAAAAGCCATCCTTACATTTTTCACCCCAATATCTGATGCTAGCCTAGTATGTATCACTGCATAATATTGCCACGTGTTTCATCAATTGCCTCCTCTTGTTCCTTTTGCCTAACCATGCAGGAGTTCTACTGTTTCTCAGCTGGTTATTCAAGTGCCTGGTCTGTTTCGGTGCAATTGAAATTCATTTGAGAAATCACCAGAAGGCAGGACAAGAAACAATGGACGAAAACTAAAGAGAAAAGCAACTTAGAACTAAACAGAAATTTCCTTAGAATAAGTTTAAGTTTATTTATTTGTCAAGCATATGTAAGATAACAGGTAAAAGTATAAACATAATTTGAATACATGAAAAGAGTAAGTAAAAAAGGAATATTAGGTCAGGGACAGTAGGCATGCTGGTGCATTTATGCACGCCCCTTACAGACCTCTTAAGAATGGGGTCAAGTCAACAGTAGACAGTTTAAGGATAAAGTTTTGGAGGTTTGGGGAAGAAACTACAGAGTCAGGTAGTGCATTCCAGGCATTGACCACTCTGTTACTGAAGTCATATTTTCTGCAATCGAGTTTGGAACGGTTTACCTTCAGTTTGTATCTATTATTTGCTCATGTATTGTGGTTGAAGCTGAGGTTGACAGGAAGAACAATGACAGGAAGAACAGTGTGGCAGATAATTTTATGTACTATGCTTAGGTCAGACTGAAGTTGGTGTAGTTCTAAATTGTCTAAGCCCAAAATTCGGAGTCTGGTGGCATAAGGTATTTTATTGCAGTTAGAATGTTTTCCCTTCAGAAGTTGTAGCTACCCCATAACTGGAGGCTTTTAAGAAGACACTAGTCAGCCACTGCTCAAGCAGGGGGATGGCCAGAAGACCTCCAAGATCGCTTATTATTGTATGTTCTATGAGAGCATGAACTCTTCATTTTGAAATCAATATTCTATAGTACAAGTGGCTTTTAATTTATTTACCAATGATTTATTTGCAAATATCTCTAGGCTACCTCTATTAATGTGTTTAGATGCCTTTAATAAAAAGTCATAAAACCAAACCCAATTTATATTATTAAATTTAAATGCCACCCATCTCCCTTTCCAAAGCATAACTTTCCCTGCCAGCTGCAGTTTTCAACACATAATCAAGGGTAGCTCTACATAAAAGGAAATTGCAGTTGTCTTAGGGAAATTTTTTTTTAAGTTGCTCTTCCAACTTTTGAACAAAGGTTTTATTAATATATATATATATATATGTTTTCTGAGGTTTTCACGGGTGTTTGTATGTAGGTCTTTGGTTATTCGGGTCTTCTCCCGCGTAGAATTGGAAGTATCTTGGCGACGTTTCGACGAAGTCTCATTCGTCATCTTCAGGCTGGTGTTCTTGGCTTCGTGCTCCCAGGAGCAATGTGAGATTGCAGCTGACCCTTCCTTTTACCTGCTACTGGGGGTGGGAGCTGATTGGGTGGGAGCTTGGCTGTGTTCTGATTGGGTGGAGGTGTGTTCTGATTGGTTAGGGGCATGTCTGTGCTCTGATTAGATGGGGGGTTGGTTGTGTTCTGATTGGCTGGGGGTGTGTTCTGTTTGGGTGGGGGCTTAGTTGTGCTCAGCCTAGTCTGAGTTGCAGGGGGATTTGAGCTGGTGAGCTGCGTTGTTGTTTGGCTTTGTGTTTGTGGTCGTGAGAGCTTTTCATGGAGGGTGTTGGTCTGATTCATGTATGGATTGGAGGGGTTAAAAGTGGCTAATGATGCAGCTGCGGTCTGGCTTCTGGTCCTTGGTCGTGTTTCATTATCAGTGTGGGTTTGAGTCTGCTTTCTGCGTGGACATGTGGTGGTGACATCCTGTGTGGCTCTTGTGAGTGTGAGTCTGGTGTCATTCATCGTGTTAGGGACTCGTTTGTCAATAAGGGCGGGTTTCCAAATGGCTGGCAGGCGGGAGGTATCGTCTTGTTTGTTCATGCTGTGTGGGCGTTTTTCTATCTCGATGGCTTCTCTGATTATTCTGTCATTAAAGTGTTCAGTTTTGGCGATAGTTCTGGTCTTTTTAAAGTCAATTTCATGTCCTGTGGCTTTAAAGTGTTGGACCAGGGAAGAAGTTGGTTCCTCTTTTTTGACTGAGTTTTTGTGTTCTTCAATGCGTGCACTTATTCTTCTGTTGGTTTGTCTCCACCCAATCCACCCAATCAGAACACCCGAATAACCAAAGACCTACATACATACATACATACATACATATATATATATATATATATACATATACAAACCTCAGAAAACAAATATATGTGTGTGTGTGTGTGTGTGTGTGTGTGTGTGTGTGTGTATTAATAGCAAGATATTTTGCTATTTCAACCTGCACAATAAAGGTAGTTCTAAAGCACATCAGAGCCTATGGTAAGCACTGACTCAACCGGGAGTATTTCTGTGTCAGTGCACTGCTAGAGTTACCTTGCAAGAAATTGAGGTATGCTTTCCAAATCAAACATGAGCACTTGAGCATAACATGGAAAATTGTACTATGGAAGCGAAGCATAAAACTTGCCCTGAGGTCACTTTGACAGTGAGGGCAGACTAATAGAGGGCAACATCACCATTTTTGCCTTCTTGTAGAAGCATTTAGAGGTAACATTGAAAAAGGAATGCAGGAATTGCTAACTAAATCAAATGGTTTGGTTTTGGTATTGTCCTCCCATTTGGCCAAGGTTCTTTTTTTATTTTTAAATAAAAATATTTTTATTTTTAAATAAAAATATTTTTATTTATTTTTATTTTTTTTATATGAGCTGAGATGGCACAGTGGTTAGAGTGCAGTATTGCAGGCTACTTCTGCTGACTGCCGGTTGCCTGCAATTTGGCAGTCCAAATCCCACCAGGCTCAAGGTTGACTCAGCCTTCCATCCTTCTGAGGTGGGTAAAATGAGGACCCAGATTGTTGGGGGCAATATGCTGACTCGGTAAACCCCTTAGAGAGGGCTGTAAAGTACAGTAAAGTGACATATAGGTCTAAGTGCTATTGCTAAATGCTATTTCTATTCACGTGTTTTTCTTTTCTTTCTTTAAAAAAAATTGTAATCACGCCAAATCATTGGAATCAGACCACCACTAAAGATTAACAAACTAACAAATAAAGGAACATCAACGTAGTTCTGGGAAAGAAAAGGTGTTAAATATTTAAATTTAGTAGCTGGAGCAGTGGGGTTGTGCAGTGAGCCCGAACACAGATGTAGTTGATTGGTACCAGAGCGCTGGCTCCTGCAGGAGGGAATCTGTGCTGTAATTGGTTGCTATGGGTGTGGAGGGGGAGTTTCCCTTTCTTTTCCCACCTTTTTCTTCTATGTGCCCTGTGTACTCTGTGATTTACCATATGTTGCTCCTCTTTGCCTGACTATCTAGTTTGCTGTATATATAGTTGTAAAATATATTTATTTATATAAAATTACAAGTTCTTGTCAGCATCTCTGACTCCATTTGGACACTTGCTACGCCAGTCCCTGACAAGAGGGGTTGAATAAGAAACTTAAAATAATCCTGATTTGATTCTTTTTTATGGGGGTGTGATGGCTTAGTGATTAAAGATGCTGAGTTGTCAGCTGGAGAACAGACAGCCTGGGTTTGAGATTCAAGCTCTTTGCAATGGGGCAGGTGTGTGTGGGGGGATGGCTCCCATTTTTGTCCCAAATGAAACAAACAAAATGTTTAAAAAGTTATGATATTTATGTAGTTACTTACCAAGCACATCTAAATTATATTAAAGTAACCAAAATATCTTTACAATTCCCCAAGGCATGTCAGAACGTTTCAGCACTTCAAATGTTTGGAAATTGAAAGTTAAAAAAATTGACACACCTACACCCAGTTCCTACCCACCTAGCAGTTTGAAAGCATGTGAGTAGATTAATAGGTATCACTTCAGTTGGAAGGTAACTGAAAGTGTCTTTGGCATATAGCCATGCTGGCCACATGACAACAGAAAAGTCTTGGAAACTAATCAAGGAGAGAAGCAACTTAAAACTAAGGAGAAATTTCCTGACAGTTAGGACAATTTATCAGTGGAACAACTTGCCTACAGAAATTGTAAATGCTCCAACACTGGAAGTTTTAAAGAAGCAATTAGATAACCATTTGTCTGACGTGGTATAGGGTTTTCTGTCTAAGCAGGAGATTAGACTAAAAAATCTCCAAGGTCTCTTCCAACTCTTCTCTTCTCTTCTCTTCTCTTCTCTTCTCTTCTCTTCTCTTCTCTTCTCTTCTCTTCTCTTCTCTTCTCTTCTCTTCTCTTCTCTTCTCTTCTGGTTTGGCCTACTTCAAAGAGCTGACATGTCCAGAAGCAACTTGTTCTGGCAGCAGAACAACCAGATGGTGGATAAGCTATAAGAGAAGATAATGTAGGAAATGGAATTGTAGCTTTCATCTTAGAAAAAGTTGGTGTTATTTTCCTTATGGTATAAAACCCATATAATGCATTCTTGGAAATTTACTATGGAAAATATTGGCTTTCTCCAGGAAGCTATATTTTAAATAATAGATTTTATGTAAAAACTATACTTTTTGTTCTTTGAAGTAGTTTTTGCAATAGTTTTTCCAGATGCATCTTGTAAATTAGTCTTCCTCTTTTGTTGGTCATTTTGCATCTTTCCAACAAAAATTGGAGAATCCTCTCCCCTACTTCCACTATCATCTTAATTTATAAAATGAAGGGAGGGTTGGATTGTTTTAAATAACTATGTGTAAAGGATTTCAGATGTTTGATGTTTGCCTCTCCTCACACTAAACAACATTACATCAAGCCTAATCATTTTGTAAGTGAACAGGAAAATGTTTTATAGCCTTACAAATTGTTGCTTACATTCTGAAAAATTTGCCCATAAGCAGCGTTGCAAAAATAAAATTGCATTTTTCCCCCATTTTATTGAGTGGGAATTAAAGATTCCATTCTCAAATTGTTTTTGTGTTGCTATCAGTTTTGATGGCTCCCTCTGTAATAAACTCTTTAGAATTGGATCTACCATCCAGTGAATAGATTCATAATCAACTTCATTGAAATTACATTAAGATATATATATAGATATATAGATATATATAGATATAGATATATATATGTGTGTGTGTGTGTGTGTGTGTGTGTGTATGTTTTCCTGCTCATATTCAATTTCATCATTATAACTTCTGCTGCTTCTATTTTTTCCCGGATTTTGGAATTTTGGAATATGAATTTTACTAATGTTTGACATAAAAGCAACTTTTCTCAGAGTATGCAAAACAGTTTTTATATCAACTTTTATTTTTTAATGTCAATTGTTTCTTTTAATTATGATCCAATGGTATCATCAGCAGAGGAAATTAATTTGTTCAACAAGATAATTTATGACTAAATTAGAATTCAGATAATAAAACCAATAATTAAAATAAACCCTAATTGAAAATGAATTCATAATTGGAGACAGCTCTACCTGAGAAATGAACAGTCCAGGACTAGGAAGTCAAGAAAACAACAAATATGTAAATGCCCCCCTTATCTAATTATTTCCATAATCTCTCCCACGTGTTTCTGAAGGAGAAAATATGTATATATGTTGTATAATCATTATCCAAAAGTCACAATTAGATTGTTAAATCCTGGTGGTAGGGGAGAGAAAGGGCAGAAATGAAAGTGAATTATTAACTGGAAACTCTCTCTCTCTGTGTGTGTCTGTGTGTGTGTGTGTGTATAAATGTTTTTCTTTAAGCCAGGTTTTTCCTACGTAACTAAGATTTTTCTGCAAGCCTGGTTGAATGAAATCACATTCACTACTTTTTGGGCTTTTTTTTCTTCTTTTCCTTCTTTTCCTTCTGACAGCCAGCACATTTTGTGCTGCCCAATGGGAGACTTATATAGCTATTTCTGGCTTATTAGCCATCATCTGTAAGCCACACCCACATCTCATGTATCCTCCCTGTAAAGGTACAATATCTATTTTCTTTTTGTAGGTTTTATGTGTGTTTTTCTTTAAGACAGGTTTTTCTTACGTAACCAATATTTTTCTGCAAGCCTAGTTGAGTGAAATCACATTCACTACTTTTTGGGCTTTTTTTTCTTCTTTTCCTTCTTTTCCTTCTGACAGCCAGCACATTTTGTGCTGCCCAATGGGAGACTTATATAGCTATTTCTGGCTTATTAGCCATCATCTGTAAGCCACACCCACATCTCATGTATCCTCCCTGTAAAGGTACAATATCTATTTTCTTTTTGTAGGTTTTATGTGTGTTTTTCTTTAAGACAGGTTTTTCTTACGTAACCAATATTTTTCTGCAAGCCTAGTTGAGTGAAATCACATTCACTACTTTTTGGGCTTTTTTTCTTCTTTTCCTTCTTTTCATTCTGGCAGCCAGAAGATTTTGTGCTGCCCAATGGGAGAGTTATATAGCTATTTCTGGCTCCTTGATTTTCTAATTCAATTTTGTCTGGGGTTTCTTAGGATGGTGGATATTTTTCGGTTTGTGCAGAGTGCTGTCTTGATGTTGTGTTTGTGGAGGATTTTGCTGATTGTGTCTGTAGTGCCTTTTATGTATGGGAGGAGGGCTTTGCCATTTTCTTTTTCTCTGTCTTGGATTTTAGTGCCGGTTTCTTTTTGGATTAGGTTGGTAATCTTATTTCTTTGGAATCCATTGGATGTTAGTACATTAGTGAGAGTGTGTAGTTCGGTTTTTAGGTGTTGTTTGTCAGCTAAACATTTTGTTCTGGAGATGAGTGTCTTGGCTACAGAGTTGATCTGGGTGGTGGTGTGAGAGTGCATGCAGATAGCAGTTTGTGTGTGTTTTCTTCTGGTAGACGGTGTGTCCTAGGGAGCCATTGGCTCCCGCCCAATCAGTTCATACCCCACTGGCAGTTAAAAGGAAGAAACAGCTGAGATCATACATTGCTCCTGGAAGCATGAATCTGAAAACACCAGCCTGAAGATGACGAATGAGACTTCATTGAAACGTTGCCAAGACACTTCCAATTTTACACAGCAGAAGACCCGAATAACCAAAGACACACACACACACCCATACACACATGCACATTCTCTCTCTCTCTCTCTCTCTCACACACACACACACATATAACATTAAATTGATTTTTTAAAAAATTAGATTTATATGCTGCCCTTCTCCAGAGACTCAGGGTGGCTTACAATGTGTTAAGCAATAGTCTTCATACTTTTGTATATTTTTTATACAAAGTCAGCTTATTGCCCCCACAAACTGGGTCCTCAATTTACCTACCTTAAAAAGGATGGAAGGCTGAGTCAACATTGAGCCTCGAACTTGCAATAATTGCAGACAGCTGAATGTTAATAACAGGCTATTTAGCCTGTTGAGCTATCTGAGGCTCTTATTTCAAAGAGATATATTCCTAAGTAAATATTTACAACTATAGGCATGGTATTTTGTGTGTTTGTGAGAGGAAGCTGAGAAGATCTCAGCAGAAATGCTTACCTGTCCTTTTCCAAGTGTATTGTATTGGATTATGTTGGATTACTCTAGAGAAATCTGCACCACATCTGGCTATTTCCAGATACAGCCCTCTCGTTCTAGATTTCCAGATTCAGCCCTCTGGTTCTAGTAGTTTTATTAGCTATATCCTACATTTGGTGTAAATAGAAAGGAGATTACTGAAATCAAAAAGACAAGTATGATTTTTTTAAAAATTACTATATAGAATAGAGTAGTTGAGCTTGTAGAAATATAATAGAATGGAAGAAATGGAAATGAACAAAAGGACTAAGAATATTTTGGCAGGAATGGAGAGGATGAAAATTATTTTAGCCATGGTATAGTCAGCAAGCTTGACAGTCAAAGGGCATCGAAATGGGAAATCAGCAAGAAGGTTTTCAGTCAGAAATTCAGGGCAAGCAGCCACTTAGCCAGGTGCACAAGCTTTAGGCCAAAATTGATAAAAGGTTTGAATGTTCTCTTCACAATAGGAATCAGATGGGATAATAAAAATCATAAAAAACAACACTCACAGACAAAAGCTAAGAAGTCAGCAATGAAGTAGCCAGTCAGAATGCATGTAGTCTAAACATCCACAATTGCTATGGCACGAAACAAGCTATAATAACTGAAAATGAAAAGAATAATTCATGTCCCATTTTGAATATGTGCTGAAAAGCAGTTCAAGTTCATGGAGAGAAATCATACATTCTGTTCCAATATCCACATCACTACCTTTTGATTTTCCAAGAATTTGATTTTCAAGACAATTAATAATGCAAACTAGAGGGAAAGGAGAATAAATGTCCATATATTTTTTGCACAAATAATTATATTAGCTATAAATAAATTGGCTAGGATTAGTTTCTTGTTGATTTAAATGAGAATGTCTAAAAGCAATGTGCATGTATGTTCAGAGATAGTCAAGAATTAGATTCAAAGTAAGAGATGCTTAATAATAATTAAAATTGAAATTAAACCCATTTGAATATGGATATAACCCAGAGTTGCTTTAATAACATTGTCTTTCCTTCAGACAATGTACATTTAACATGAATACAGAAGAGAAAATCTTATATATTTCTCACACATATGCATATGTATACAAATTCTTTTTATCAGTATCAAGATGAATGTAGGATTACCTACAGTCAGTGGATATCATTGGCCTGATGTCAGCAGGAGTAGGTGGAGTTTATTAAGGCTTAGTAACATGTGGGCCATAGAACTTAGCCAATTGATTTTGAAGCATTTAGTCAACTTCTTTCTTCTATCTGTTTAAGCTGACATTGTTATCACATACTGTATTTTTTATTTTTAAACCTGAGGTTTGGTCTTGTAAATAGGTGCAGTAAGGCTAGATCTGGGGAGCATTCAGTTCTTTGTTTATTGATTTTACATATCTTCATCAAATTTTTGCACAAAAGTGCATTCAGTAGCTTTAATGCATGACCATCACAAGTATGAAAGTAACTCCTGTTTTTTTAAACTATCTCTCCAATATTTGGAAGAATAATGTAATTATCATTTAATGATAATTCAAACTTACAACGGCACTGTAACTAATTCTCACACTTAGGACCATTGAGGATTCCCACAGTCACATGATCAAATTTTGGGTTAGGATTAGGGTGGTGACCAGCATAGCTTTTGCATCCCAAGTTCCTAGGATTGTCATTTGCAACTTTCCAAGAGAGCTTCTGACAAATAAAGTTAATGGGGGAAGGCAGATTTGCTTAACAATCAAACGATTCACTTAACAACTGTAGTGATTTGCTTTAAAACATAGCAAAAAAATTGTAAAATCGAGCACAGCTCACTTAACAACTGCCTTGTTTAGCAACAGAAATTGTCTTTGTAAGTCAAGAACTACTTGTATATTTGCCAATATAATGGAAATCAAGTTCCAGCTTGATTTATAATCTTTCACCATAGATCTTGCACTGAAGCTGAGGTGAATCTATCTGGTTCAGATAGATTCTTGTTCCATCTCTATAATTTCAGCCAATTTACCTCCTGTATGAGATTACTAAAATTAGTAACCCAAGCTTCCTTTCAATTGTATTGTGGATCTTCTCTTTTTAATTGCAGTAATAACCATATGTTTATGCCATTGTCTCTTCTGATTGTTCCAAATAATGAAATATTAAATAGTATATGGAAACTGGCATATGACCGTATTGTTACAGCTCTAATATTTCTGTAGTATTGTGCATAAGTTAATATTGACAAGAGTCATGTAATTTATCACCTATTCATTTTTCTATCTGATCTTTATTGACAGATTTTTTTTGTTACAATAAAAATCTTTTAGTCTACATTAGATTCTTTCAAAAATTTCTAATGAATTTGTATTGATTATTCTGATGTATATATGTTATTAAAGGAGTTAAATGAGAAGTACTCTTTATCAAAGCTATATATTTAGTCTTTCAGATCTGAAGCATTGTTTTAGTTAAAATATTTTCTATCTGACTTACTCTAAAAATATTTTGGATAAAAACATTGACTTATAAAATGTTTTGGCTGTAATATAATTTGGATCCATAGTTTAGTCTTCCATAATAAATAGAATAATACGCCATAACTGTGCTACTTTATGATATATTGTCAATCTGGGCATGCCCTTGCCTTCCTGGTTCTGAGGTCAATATAAAAGTCTTTTATTTATTCTCAATTGTTTTGCTATTTGTTACTCACAGTCTCCTGGTTTCTAGCCTGGTGCCTTAACTACTAGACCAAACTGGCTCTTGCTTGTAACTTTAGGCATATTTAACATTAATATTCTTTTTTTTTTCATTAATGTGATTCTTCCATTCTGCCTTCCCTCAAATTACTCTCCTTCCACTTCATCTCACACCCTGTGCCATGCCTCACTAGCTAATCTTCCTACCCTTCAATCTAGGAGTGGGTTCTACTTACCTTTACTACTGGTTCACAACAGTGCTGCACGTGCGCTCGCTTCACTCATGTGCATGATGATATCAGGGTTGGTGGGTGGAGCCTCCGCTGGTTTTACTACCGGTTCTATAGAACTGGCCTGAACCAGGGGCAACCCACCATTGCTTCCCACTTAGACCAACAGTGAAAGAATCACCAACAATCTTTAAGAAGATTTAAGAATCTTCTTCATGCTTACTGTGTATGTGTGCGCGCACATGTGTGTTTGAGAGAGAGAGAATCTCCTTTTCCCCTCCCCAGATAGTAAACTCCAAAATTTAATTTCTATCTAACGCCTTAGTTATGACCTAACAACAAAGAGGGTAGTGGGATTTAGATAGAGAATTAGAGATTTATTTTGTGACCCCTCTTTGTCTCTCTGCCTGCTCTTTATCTAAGAGTGTAAATCTCAGGTGTCTTCCTTTTCTTCCAGACAAACACACACAGAAAACATAATGCATGATCTCCTTGTAGAATTCAGCTAGCTAAATACTAGGCTTTGTTTATTCCTATAAATAAGTATCCTTTCTGTTATACTTCTAAAACCTGCTTCATTAATCATTACTCAGGTCAGATTCCTCTGACACAGAATGCTGCATCAATATTTATATTTTCTTCACAACACAGAGCTTATGTTGAAAGCTATAACTTTCAAATGGCAAGCTTAACCCACTTAGGAACTGTTCTGGAAAAAAAATTCTCCCATCTTCCAAAACTTTCAATTGAACAATAACTACTTTTGATGAACTTACAGATACCAAAATGGCATCCTTTTTATTAATGTTTGCTTCCCAAACAACAACATCCAAGAACAAAAACAATCCACTACGGTATAATTGAGGTCAGCACCACCAAGATCAAAGTCACTGAAAACTATCCCCCATCCTAATTCATCCAATGCTTAAACTGTCTCTAAATTTGTAAGGGCTGAAATAATCCTTTTAACTCCCGTTAAAGACTTGGTTTGCTTACCATGAATCACAGTACCCTACTTGATTTAGTTTAGCATATTGTATAAATGGTATTAAGAATAGAATAAATACTTTATTACAATCATCGACCAGCAATAGACGTACAATAAATGAAAAATAATACTGACATTAATCATGAATAATAACATCCCTGTTATGAAAATACATGATCTCAAACTGTTGGGGTCACTCCCTAATTTACATGAGTGGAGAACCAATAAGTATGTGAGTAAATGTATTTTTCCAATAATTGTTATCGATATCTCCAAAAAATTGGCACCAGTTGACATTTGTTAAATACATTCAAAATGGATAGTATAAGATGGGAATGCATGGTTCTGATTTTAGAAAGGCTTAGACATAGAGATTGCCTAGGAAGACTTAACTTGTTTAATTCTTATATAATTTGTATCAGTAGATCCTAATCTCAGATTCTGGGAGGATTAGTAGTCTAGAAGACTGCTTGTTATTTTGTTGTTATGTTTTATTGCACAATCAGCCAGATGTTCAGACTGGATTTGAAACGTTTATCCACCTATTGAGTCCTTCTCAATTATTATTAATTAAATTGATTATGGCCATCCACTCCAACAGACTGTGAATGACTTGCAACATCCAAATAGAATTAAAGAATTAAAAACATGAAACAAAATGTTTTATCCCAATGGAAAAAAAACAAGTGTGGCAATAAAAAAACATGTAGTAGGCTCCACAAGCACATGAACTGAGAGAGCCATATCAGTGGTGGGTTGCTTCTGGTTCTATCCGGTTCTTGAGAACCCATCCAGACGTCATAAGGTACGATCTGCGCATGCACAGAAGCTTCTCCTGTTACAAATAGGTAGTAAAGGTAAGTAGAACCCACCCCTGAGCCAGATGTTAAGGCCCTTCAAAAACCCAAGAGAGTGGTCGCCATATGTCTCTGGGGTGGGAGGGGTTTATCTGACATATGTCCTAGTTCTTATATTAAATAAAAACATCTTTTAAAAAGCTACAAGTATTTTTCTGAGCCCAAATAGCTATTATGAGAGTCCAGGAAAGGCATGGATCAGAGGTGGTATTCAGCAGGTTCTGACCAGTTCTGGAGAACCAGAACCTGTAGCAGAAATTTTCAATAGTTCAGAGAACTGGTAAATACCACCTCTGACTGGCCCTGACTCCATCTTTTCTCTGCCTCCCGAGTCCCAGCTAATCATGAGGAAATGGGGATTTTGCAGTAACCTTCCCCTGGAGTGGGGAGGGAATGGAGATTTTACAGTATCCTTCCCCTGGAATGGGGTGGGAATGGAGATTTTACAGTGTCCTTCCCCTGCCCACTAAGCCACGCCGACCAAGCCACATCACCAATCAAGCCACGCCCATAGAACCAGTAGTAAAATTTTTTGAATCCAACCACTGGTATGGATCCATTAAAGAGTTGCTGACAGATGCGGTTATAATATTGTTGATCACTCGGGGACCAACACTTTGTTTATAATGTATCATTAATATATATGTAAACATGTATGGAAAATATAGGAATGTCTCAAAGTTTGGGCAGAATGGCTATTTCTTTTAATACCATGTTTGTGAATTTGAATGCTTCATGTAAATAATGTAAGTAGATTAAATTAATGTAAAATGAATTTAGTGATCATACAAGCTGATTTGGAAGTGCATTGTACTTATGTGAAAATGTGGCATTGCAGGGAGTTCTTGTTGTATGCCTATAGTGGAGAATGAATGAAATAAATGAGTGCAGTCATCATAAAACTAAAGTTCGAGGTTGTATAACTGCAAATTACATAACCCTCCTCTTTTAGCCATTTCACTTTAATATTTATTGGAAAGGCTTGCAATAATTCATATTCTCTAGATATACTGTAATGTTACATTGCTAGGCACAAAGTGCCTGTAGGAAATGCTGCTTGGAAGTTTATTTCTATACTCAGGATTTGGATGCAAAGATGCAGTTTAGCCCTTGGTTAGTAACATGTGTAAATGAGAACAAAATAAGTACTATGAAATTTAATTCATTATATTTTAGATGTCTCTCTGAATTACATTTTTAATTTACTTCATCAAAAAATGAATATGGTCCTCATACTAACATTTCAGTGCTATTCAGTGCCAGAACCACAGGCAATTGGTATCTGTTTGTTCATGCTACACTGGTAAAGTTTCTAGGCAGTTTTTGAAAGAATTTTGTAAGTGAGTAATGCTTATAACAAGCATGTATGGGTTTTGGGGGGATTTTTTTGCCAAATAAATATAGGCAGCTTGCTTTTTGCCCATTAATGGAGCTATACAAATTTATATTCTCTCTAGTGAGAAAATTAAAGTCTGGCAACAAAATAAAATGGTTAAACATTGATTATTATTATTATTATTATTAAAGAAACAGGTTTTGGAGCAAGTTGGTTTTTCCATATCAATTGGTTTGTTTCATTTCTTGATGGTCCATACTGAGAAAATTGTTAATTCTTTTTCAGTTGAACTTGAACTAATCTGTTCTCCATCTTAAAACTATGTTTCATAATTTATAAGTGGGCCCAATTTTAGATATTGCTCTCATTTTCCTATTTTAAAATTATTCCCAGTAAAAAACATATCAACACAATTGTGCAAAGCCTCAGTTATTTATTTTATTTAGTTAGGGTTTTTATTATTATTATTATTTTTTAATTTGGTTTATATGCTGCCCTTCTCCGGAGACTCAGGGCGGCTTACAATGCGTTAAGCAATAGCCTTCATACTTCTGTATATTTATACAAAGTCAGCTTATTGCCCCCACAAACTGGGTCCTCAATTTACCCACCTTAAAAAGGATGGAAGGCTGGGGAGTTTCGAACTGGTGTAATTGCAGGCAGCTGGATGTTAAATGCTGCCTTAGTAGGAGGCATTAGCCTCCTACGCCACTCAAGCTTATATCTTATCAAACATGTACGAAATGTAAGTATAAATATGGATATGAGCACAGGTAATGAGTATAAATAAATGGGACAGTGGGACAGAGACGGTAGGCACGCTTATGTATGCCCCTTTACGGACCTCTTAGGAATGGGGTGAGGTCAAGTTTCCCCCATTACCAGGTGTGCCACAAGATCTTCAAAAACCTGTAGAATGGAAGGAGCCAAGTACTCTCAAGTGCTTCAGAGAACCTTGTTCTCCAAACTGCGAATGCAATTTCTTCTTAAAATCATACACCCATTTTTACATGCCCTGAAAAAGACCAGACGTTTTCCAAATAATTTCTAGAATTGTGCAACCGATTTGAAGAAGGAATGTTGCAAACAGCTTGGAGAATGGCATGAGGTGGCCTCAGGAAGAAAGCCTGGTGCAAAGCAACTGGGGCTTTGTACAGTGATGGTTACATGATTGGCTGCAGTGGCAGTAGTGGTATTGAGGATGAAGTAAAGGCCTGGGGATCGAGGTAGCTGGCTGAGAGTACTGAAGGCTTAGACTTCCCTTTAGCCCCAGCCCCATGCTGCCACCAATATATGCCACTGTGCAGGATGACCAAAAAGAGCATAGATCAGAGGGAGATAGGCAAGTGGGAAGATTTTCAATGTCCTTGTATTCATAAGTGCTGCAGGGCTGGCAGCTTCCTGGGTTGTGACAGCTTTGTACCATGTTGTTGGCTGGGCAGCTGAGGCTTCCCAGAGTGGGGGTGGCTTTGTATTACATCAGTTGCTTACTCTCATAGACCTCCCTCACCCCATCCCCCAGCTACTCCACCACACTCCTTACTCATGCTACTGAGTAAGGGCTCACACTACTGAACAACCCAGGATGCTTACTTAACAATGGCAGCTGAGAAGCTGGGATTGTCATTGCTAAGCAATGCTATCACATGATGTCTCCCTTTACAACTGCTTCAGTTAGCAATGGAAATTTCTGGTGTCAGTTGTGAATGTAAGTCAATGATTTACCTATATTACTCAGGAGCAAGTAATATGCCTGTACATTTATGCTATGAGCTAACAAAAAGACCATAACCCCAGTTTATGTGTGGGGTTCATTTGTATGCGTGGGGTTCATTTGTATGATATATAAATATCCAAAGATAAAATATGAAAAAATAAATTAGCAGCTGTTGGACCTGATTCAAGCAAGGTCAAGCGCTGATTTCTATTTACATTTCAAAATAGCTGATGAAAGAAAATTTAATTTACAGAAACTCTGGTAGACTAAATCTGGTTGATTTAATTCCTAACATTATAATATCACATTTTTCATATTTTTCTCACTTCTTTATTTGAAGGGTTAATGAAGATTTTTGGAAAAATTCAGAAAATGAGAGCAAGGTTAGAAATGTAGTAAAATATTGAGAGATAAAAACAAAATTTCCTGTACCTACCTATGAAAATAACATTTGTGATGAATTAAGTGCAGGCATTTGGAAAGTGAGATCCATTACAAAGAATATGTTAGAAAAATAAGAGTGTATAATACACAGCTAAAATGGAGCCAGGGATTACAGAAAACAGTGAAAACCACTTTCTATACTTCAGATGAATTAAGTCAGTTATGAAATTTAATTTATAAAATTTGTGAAGCTTGATATATGATTGGCTCTAGTTATATAATCATCAAGATTTATCCAAAATCATCAAAGTGACAAAAATTCTATTGCAGAATCTATTTATTTAGCTTTTGCTATTACACTAATTCATTCATGGAATCATCTTCCAACATAGTTAACTTCAATGAGCATTCTCAGTTAGAATTGTATTGTCTGTGCTGATTTCCAAGATTTCCCCCCCAATAATTTTATTAAAGATTATATTATGCAAAAAAAAAAAACCATACACAACTATAGAACACAGAAACACTTAAACAGACATAGATTTAGATAGACAGACATCCAGAGACTTTATGATAGACATGATAGACTAATTTTATTGTTCTTTGCATGAGTACATTAGCTTTCTGGCAAAGCCAGACAGCTGGTTTTAGTTTCAATAGAAAGAAAAGAATGAATGAAAGAAAAAATAGTCTAGACCCGTGATGGCGAACCTATGGCACGGGTGCCACAGGTGGCATGCAGAGCCTTATCTGTGGGCATGCGAGCATTGCCCTAGCTTAGCTGCAGTGCACATGCATGTGCCAGCCAGCTAATTTTCTGGCCTTCTGGGCCCACCAGAAGTCGGGAAACAGACTGTTTCCAGTCTCTGGAGGGCCGCCGGGTGCTGGGGAAGGCCGTTTTTGCCCTCCCCAGGCTCCAAGAAAGCCTCTGGAGCCTGGGAAGGGCAAAAAAACAGGTCTACTGAATCCGCCATGCCACTGCGTGCCAAAAGTGGGGGGAGCGCGGGGGTGGGACACATTGAATTATGGGTGTGGGCACGCGGGCGCTTGACCCCACCACATTCCCCCTGCTTTTGTCACGCGATGGCAAAAAGGTTAGCTAGACAGACTATTGACACTGCTCCAAGATGACTCACTGTTTTTGGATCACTGTGCAAGTCTGTCTGTTCTTATACTGCTGTTAGTACAGGTCTGCCTGCTCTTGGTACCAGTGAAGCCCAATTTAACTAGTGTTACTGTCTTGTGCAATGTATTCAAGGTAAGGTCAGGAACCCAGGAAATGGAATGATGGAAAGGCAGCAAGATAGTCAAAGGATCAATGTCACCTTAAAAGCCCTTCAGGTTATCTGAGGTACTGTCTCTTGCTGGTCACGTCTACCTGACCCATTAGAGTGGGAAGGCAAGGAATGTTGTGGGTCCCATCCCCTAGGGAGATACATCTGGTGGGACCCAGAAGAAAGACCTTCTCCGTGGTGGCTCCTTTTCTCTGGAACCACTGGGGGCCAATCTAATCCCCCAGAGATTAGATTGGCCCCCAAGCTAACACACTTTTGGTAGGTGCTGAAGACATGATGGGCCTAGGGAACACAGAGTGGGATGGACCTCATTAAATGGCTTGTATGAATATGTGTTGTCACTGGGATTGGGGGGGCTATTATT